>CM051349.1:31979979-34379979 GCA_028015215.1 Gynostemma pentaphyllum | reverse complement strand
ACTTGAACTCTTTTTCCAAATTAATTTTAAGCACCTGAAAAGGCACTTGAACCACTTAGAATCTATCCTAAAAACCTAAAATTACAAAGGAAAATACCACGAAGCGACACACGAAGCAACGAACCGAAAACACGTAAGAACAGCCCCTTAATGGGGCTGCTGCTGCCGCTGCTATCGGCCCCTCGCGGTGTCCCGGCGTGTCATTTGGCGGTAGGTTTTCTTGGTAGGTAGTTTTTCTTTAAGAAGGGGAGAAATTAGGGTTTCTATATTTAAAGAAGGTGGGTTTTGGAATCAAGAATTAGAAGAATAAAATATAGTCAATAGGTTTTGAATCCATGAACAAAAAAAAATAAATTTAGATTAGAAAAAGAGGAATTCCCTTACCTTGAAACCTTTCTTGAAAGCAAAACCCTAATTTCCCTTCCACCTCCACCTCCACCAATTCACCTATTACCAAGTAGGAGGAAAGTGAATAGTTGATTAGAAATCAAACCTCAAGATCTCCATTAACGACAATGAGAAGGAGAAGAAGAAGAAGAAAATTTTCCCTACCTTTTGTCTCTGCCTTTGTTTTCACGTGAAAGAGATGAATGACCAATTCCTTTTCTTTTTTTTTCTTTTTCTCCTCATCTTCCCACGTTTTAGCCTTTTTTTTTTCTTTTCATTTATCTCCAATAAATGACATTTAGTAATTATATTTATTCCTGAAAAAGAATATTTAATTATAATTACTAAAGCTTATCCAAAATTTCAAATAAATATTAAAAGGGAAAAATAATATTTATTTATTTACTTGCCGAAAAAACGAGACGTTACATTTATTGTTTGGAGTTCAATAAATTATTGGACAAAAAATATGTATTTAAATAAATAAAAAATTAAAAGTAGCAATCTATATCTCTATCTCTAAAATATAAAAGCGGGGAAGGTTGAGAAATATTTTTGGACAATTATATCTTTTTTAAAATCTTGAAATTACTACAATGTCATTATAAATACCCTTTTAAAATCTCAAAATTACTAAATATGTCATTGCTATTAATACTCCACTTTCTAATAAATATCACATTTTTAGATTATTATGCCCACTTTTTATCTTCCATTGGATACCACATTTCATATACTTTTAGAAAAATAAATTTTGGCGATGTAAAAAATAATAGATTTACATTGTAAAGTGACATTTTTTTTAATAATGATGATACTTTTTTCTCTCTTCATATTTTTACTTTTCTCATGTATTAACCTTTTTTTTTCTTTTTACGTCATTTTTTATATAATAATATTAAAATATTTATCAATCAATTAATAAGAAAATATCAATTTTTTAATAAATTCATTGGCTTTTTATTGGTTTCACGAGATCAAATTACAAAATAGTTAAAAAAATTAAGTACAACGTGTGAAATTGAATGTGATATTAGAATAACTAATATTTATTTAGATTTATCACCCATTTATTAAAAAAAATCATATTTAAGTATTTAAATATTAAATGATTTAATAAAGGTGATGGTGATTTAATTTTAAAATAACTAAAAAAATAAATTGTTTTTTTATGTTAATATAAAAAAAAACAATTACAACAAAATATAATTATTGAATTTGTAAGGGTATAGTATTTTATAATATTAAAATAAACTTTATATTTTTAATATGAAATATTTATAAAAATTTATAATTTTAAAATCAACGGGAAAAAACTAATATAATTTCTTGAATTATAATTAAAAATAGAAATGAATAAATTAACATAAAAAAAGAAATATATATATTTAGAACAAACGGTTTTTTTTTTATTTGGTAGTACACTGTATATATGAAAAAAAATGTTTTAAAGAAAATCAATTACATATAATTCATTGAATTAGTAAAGTTTACAATAATTTAAATCTTAAATAGAAAATAATAATATGTTTAATAATTAAAAAAAATTAATAAAAGAAAAATTATTTCAAAAAAGATTTATAGCAGAAAAAATATGCTAAACCTTTAAATTATTCTATACTAGATAGAATATCACGTGCGACGCACGTGATAAGAATCTAGTGAAAATAAACGTTAAATCACTAATAGACCCAAAAATTTAAGCTATTGGGTCAAGACAAATTTAATATTTTATAGATTCTCAACACTTCTCTTCGTGTACATGTTCAAATATTTACACGAGTCCCTAACATGTGGAACATTAATAAATATATTATTGAAACAATTTTTGAATATCTAATAGAAAATCAAAGATTAAGGACATAATTGAAATTTGCTTATCAATAGACCTATTCTTATTTCGATTAAGAGATAAATGTAAAATACACCTCTGTACTTTGGGTTATTGTTAAATCACACCTCTGCACTTTTTTGTTTTGTTTTGAAATACCTCTGTATTTTAGTAAAATTGTAAATCACACACTTCAATTGATTAGTTTTAATGAAATTGAGATACATTTATATTCTATGTATGTCATGTATTCTAAATTTATGAAAAATAACCAAAATTTTTTTATAGATGTGTAAAATTTTAGAATAAACTCTTATGTTAATAAGATGTAAAATCTACAAATCACATTCAAATGTTCAAAATTTTCGAATTTTTTAATAGTTTGGAACACGTGATGTGCGTATAAATATAATATAGATGTGTCTAAATTTCGTTAAAACTAATCGATAAAACGGTGTGATTTGTAATTTTCTAAAGTGCAGGGGCATTTTAAAACAAAAAATATGTGTAGGGGTATTATTTAACAATAACCTAAAGTGCAGGGGTGTATTTTACATTTGTCTCTTCAATTAATTATTGTTTAAGATTGAAAAGTAACAGAATCATGCAAATCAATTTTTTATCTCAAAGCCTAAACTTGAAGTGAAGCAAATAAATTGTTCATCATTGTAACAGTTAATGCAACAAGGCAAAACAGTAAAGACAAAATGTAAAGCAAAGGGAGAGGTTGACACCATAATTTTTTATACGAGGAAAAAAACCCGAAGGTTAAAAAAAATCCTCAAATCCACTAAAACAAATTAGTTACACTTGTTCCGGGATAATTTATGTATACTATATTAAAAAGTGGTTTGGATGAAAAACTTTTGATTTCCATTTTTTCCCTATTAATTCTACTAAATATATAAATCTTCTATTTTCTTATTAAATAACCACTTTCATTTTATTCGATATTCAATATTCAATAATATCAATAATCTTGGAAAAGCTATAATAAAGAATTTTAATTTAGATGTCATATTTTGACACATCACTAATTTGAATATAGAATCACTTTATTAAGATATTTTGAAAATAAAATATCAAAAATAGAATTTGTCTCAAATTGTATAAATTTACATACCAATTACTAAAATATCATAACTTTTCAAAAAATACTCTAATAGCATAATTGTAGTTCAATAAATTATTGAACTAATACTTTGTTATTTTTCATGTGCATTTTCAATGAATTTGTTTGTTTTTTGTTTTTTAAGTACAAGTTTAATAATATAATGAATTGTTTGATTGTTTTTATTATTATTTTCGATAAATTTGTTAAAAAAATTTTACCTTTTTTTAGTTCAATAAATTATTGAATTATAATTATACTATTTCAACAATTTTTAAAAAGTTCTGACGTTTTTATATTTCAATAATTGTCCCTATAAAAAAATATTATTTTTTAAAAAATTAAAAAATAAAGAATAATCACGAAAAAAATTATTGAGATTTTTAATAAACTGAAGCGAAAAAAATATGTGAAACTTTTATAAACTGAAGAAGGTAGAAAATTTCATCAATTTAACAGATGAACTTATATACAAAATAAAATTATATCTAAACTGGTTAATATTATATATCCCGAATTATTACTTGATTTAATAATAATTTGTTTTATTATATCTTAATTAATGTAGGGAGATGAAAAGGTTTTACTCATAATTACACTTTGAAAAGCTATTTAAATAGAAAATGAAAGGTTAACCATTTTATTACTTTTGAAGGAAAAAAAAACCAACGTGTGAAATTAAAAAAATTGAAATAACAAATCTAATGAAACTGGAGTCCAGTTTTGATAACCGTTTTAATTTTTTTTAATAATTTTTTAAACTTTTTAAGTTACTTTTTTTTTCTATTTAATAATTGAAAAAACATTATCAACTAATTTCTGAATTTTAAATTTTAAAATATCATATCACTACCAATTTATTATTAACTCATTGTTCACACAGAGAAATTTCTAAGTAAAGAAATTAAATGCGGAATAAATATATGTTGTATTGATTTGAATTGAATGTTACAATCTCTAATCGAAATGATCCTCTGATTCTTTCTCACAAGTATAAACTCTGAAGCGAGGGCCGTCGGCGTATTTCTCAGATCAAAGTGTTGATTTTGTTGAAACTTCAGTCTTCAAAGCGATCTTCAAGGAGTTCTTCAAGGAGTCTTTGAAAAGTCTTGGCCTTCAAAGTCTTCGAGTCTTCCGGCTTCTAAATATTTTTCAACCCCTTTGATGAATGAATGATTTCTCTATTTATAGAGTTTTTGGTGAAGTTTCCTAGTGGATATGGGCTTCATTTGACTTTGAGCCCAATTGCCATGTGGCATAATTTTATTGGACAAATTTTGTGTCATCCAATGGTCATAAAGAAGACATGTGGCATTATTTGATTTGCCAATTTTATGTCTTTTAATTTTATTTAAAGACACGTGTCGAATTTGGATTTGTCTATATTTTAATGACATGTAATTTTGTCATTGGTTTAAATAATTACTTGGCAATTTGTAATTTGACAAATTTTCTCCTTCTACAAATGCCCCCTTTTCGAGATTTATGCACGAGTTTGGTCGTGGGTGAATCTTGAAAATATATCTCTAAAAAAAAAATCCGAATTTGAGATGAAGGGCATATTGGTAATTTGCTCATTTTTCGGAATTCATGACATTCAAATTCTAAATGTTCCGATGCAATCGTCTTGTCGTTACGATTCTAACGCAATTCACGGATTTATAATCGGAGCCCGGAATAAAAAGTTATGATATAATATATATATATAATTTGAAATGTCAATTTGCTTGATATTTTTTTTTTTTTTAATCTCAATCTAATCTTTCCATAGATTAGGAGATGGGGGATTTTCCTAATCATAAACTCTCTATAAAAAGAGCCTTAGACCTCTCATATTTTGCATTCAAAAATTGGTGGGGTTTCCAACAATTTTTCGGTGAGATTTGGTGAATTTCCGGTGAGATTTGGTGAATTTCCGGCGAGATTTGGCGGTTTCCGACTAGTTTTCCGGTCAATAGTCTCTGCCCAGATTTTCTCTACTTGACTGCCCAGAAGAAGAAAAAGCTGCCCAGAAATTTGAGCCCAAAGTTTGACCCTGAAGTCCAATTGGTGCAAGCTCAAAAATTGCGCTGACATCATCATTGCATCATCATCTGGGTTGGTCACTGGTCTGGTTCGGTTCTCTACTGGTTCGGTCGGTCTGTTGGTCTGGTCCGGTTCAGGTTGGTTTTTTTTTAAAAAAAAAAACTACGACTTTGACTTTGACTTTGACTTTTTTTTTTTTTTTTTAATTCTGGAATTTTCCAGAAATCTTTCTTTTTTTTTTTCATTACATGTACTACTTGAACTTTGTTGCATTGCATGTACATATCATTATCACATTCACTTTTAACAGTGACGACACTCCCCAATAGCACCAGGGCGGTGGTCACCTTCGCTTTACAGTGACGACACTCCCCAATAGCACCAGGGTGGTGGTCACCTTTGCTTTACAGTGACGACACTCCCCAATAGTACCAGGCGGTGGTCACCTTTATTTTGACTTGTTGACATGCATTGTTTATTTTATTTTAAATTCACACTTTCTTTTTATTTATTTTTTTATTTTTTTTATTTTTTTAAATATTCGCGCTCATCATCCTGCTTATATATTCTCCTTTTTATTGTTTTATAGGAATTATGGTATACTTTAGAGAATATATCAGCTCTGGGAAGAAGTATCTAGTGATTTTGAAAGATAAAGATCAGAATGTTAAGGATGGAGTCAAGCTAGTAGTGGGTGAACCAAAACATGGTTGTTTTGCGAAGACATGGTCATCTTTAGATGATTCGAGCTTTTCATTCGAATGGTCAGTAAAGAAGCGATTAGATCGAGATCCTCCTTCGACAATTTGGGTTTTACAATCGTCGATACACAACAAGCAATTTAATGAAAATCCCAGAATCAACATTAGGTCGTCAAATAATTATCTGGCGACGTTCGTTGGGGCTCAACACTAAGGATGCGCGGAGAATTCAGCTACATCCCACTTTATTGGGAATGGTTGGAAACTGCAATTGCTCGAAGTGAAGAGGTTCTTATTAAAGCTCATTTGCTCAATGCTGTGATTGCTTCCCTTTATTCATATGATCGTAATGGTGATGTTATTCGAGCCTTTTGTGAAGCATGGTGTCCTTCGACGAATACACTTCACACTTCAAGTGGGAATTATCCATCTCTTTATGGGATTTATGGCGTTTTGAGGTCTTTCTATAAAAGGAAGGTTGTATGAGGAGGTTGTTCCCTGTTGCAAGGAATTGACATATTCTTACGTTCAAGGCGGACATATCTTCAAGATTTGTGAGTATCTTTTCGCTGCTTATTATCACAATGCAATTACTGAGAAAGGTTGTTCTAAAGTTTCTCTCACGGCATGGATCTCCTTCTGGTTTAAAGGAAAGTCAAAATATGTGAAACCTCCTCCCCGAAGGGCAAAGAAGAACACGCGTCCCAATCTACACATAATCCAGATGGTTCGCCTATCAAGTACAGTGCTTGGTCTAATGAAGAGGAAGACATGTTTCGTGGCCTTGGTGTCCAGGAAGAACTCAAAGAAAAGACTTATTTAGCTGCTTTTCTCTCATGTTGGCTTTGTGTGTTTGTCTTTCCTGTTGAAGATATTAATCTTATTCGACCAGGAAATCTTTTAAGGCCGCTAGCTTTATGGCTGGTGGTTACGCTTTTAGCCTTCTTGTTCGGTCTTGGCGAATATTTATTATGGGTTGGGTAAGATTTCTAATGCTTCTCATTCGCAAGGCGTTCTGAGGCTTGTTTTCCAGCTCATTATGTATATGGTTGGTTGGCTCATTATTTCAACACTCATTTTAAAGTTCCACTAGAGGTTAGAGGCCCAATGATGGTTAATTTTTCTGGAGAAGGTGGTGCCAAATATTTTAGTGACATTGAAGCCCGTGATTTAATCCATAAAGGCAGATCAATAGCGTGGCATGTGAACCTTCACTTTAGGAATAGGGGGGAGCTTGTAACGGATGATGACAATATAGTCCCTATTTTCTCTTTGTACTTAATAAGTATTCGATCGGGTTTTCTATCATCACGTCATGGGAAATCTATAACCATTGAGCCTTATAGTCCATGCCGGTTTAGTTGACAATTTGGATTCTATCAAGATATACCTGGTGATCTTGAAGGAGATATGCCCCCAGTTAACTTAGATAATGCTCTGTATTTTTGGAGAATATGCACTCAACTTGGAACATCATCCAAAGTATACTTTCCAGCACGAAGTTTGAATCCTCACGATCAAGTTACTCGGCGTTACAAGAATTGGTGGGCACGTAAACATGGGGATTATCTTGAAAATAACGTGCAATATTTGGCGACAAATGCTCTTCTTCCTCTACCAAATCCTAAACGATTGAAGAATGATCATGCCATAAAGAATAGAGGTAAGAAGCTTCGTATTCTTGAATCTAAGCTATTGAAATCTCCAGCTTGTAGAGAAGATAGCGAGAGTCACAGTAGTAATGGAGACCAACACTGGAAGAGACTTAAGAAACCACAAAGGCTATCTTTATCGAATGACGATTTTTTTGACGGTGTTCAAAGCGCTTCAAACCTTCCAGATCACGTCGATGATTTGGTAATTATTATTTTTTTTTTAGTCCTTTTTTTTTATACTCATTAAATTTCTCATTGTTTCTTCATTTTTCTGTATTTTTTTTAGCCTCCTTGTGAGGATTTTGTTCAAGAAGAGCAACAATACAGTGATCAATCTTGCTTTGGCCCTAATACTTTTGATCTTGTAGTCACCAAAATACAAAATTCGAAGGCTTCAGATAATGATGAAGTTGTAATCCTGGATGCAGCTCCTGTTAAAATTACTGCCAATAAAGAGGAAAATAGGGGGAAAGAAATTCAAACCCATGAAGTTTCCCATTACTGCGCGGACGTTGTAATTTCTAGCTTTAGGCGCCAAATTGTTTCGGCGATGTGGGAGAGCATTCAACAGAAATTGATTCGTACTTCTTTTGATAAAGTTTCACTTCTTGAGGGTGAAGTACAAAAGATATTTAAAGCCATGAGTGAAAACGACGTAGTTGATTTAGTGCCGCTTCAGACTATTGTGAATGAGTATTTTCAAAAGGTTAGGCAATATAATGATTTGAAATCATCGTTATCTTCGCAGTTAACTTTAGCAGCCCAGGATCACCAATTATCAGCCCTTAAAATCCGTTTGAATGAAGCATCATATTTGGAGAAGAACATATTGGCGAAGCAGGATGCATTTCGGGAGCGTAGAGATAAAGGGCTTGCGAGGATTGAAGACTTGAAAGCGCAGATGGAATCTATAAAGACTGATAATAGAGAAGTTGAAAAGTTGATGCTTGAGAGTGAAGAAGATTTGAGGAGACAACGAGCTGAGACTTCTCAAATTCATGATGAACTTAGCGTTATTGAAAGCGCTCCTACCATGACGGATGTTGATGTCAAGAATTCAGAGATATTTTGTGAGCTATTAGATGGAGCGCGGCTGAAGTTGAAAGACTACAAACTATTTCATTGATGATTTTTTTTTTAAACATTTAGAATATGGCTCTATTTTTTTTTATAGCTAGACACATGTCCTGTTTGATTTTTTTTTTATTTATCAATGAAATGTCTTTTTTTTTTATTGCTTTCAATTGGATGAACATCACAACATGTCTTAAGTTTTTTGTTAACTGAACTTAAAGTTTCCTTTAAGCTGCCTACGTACCCTTTATATGAATAGGGATCAAGTCAAACGTAGTTCCAATACAGAGAAGTTCTTTTTTTTTAAGTGAACTGGACTTAAAGTTTCCTTTAAGCTGCCTACGAACCCTTTATATGAACAGGGATCAAGTCAAACGTAGTTCAAGTACAAAATGTTTATTATTTCAAGCGTAATATTTTTTAAGAAATTTGCCATTTATGGGGCCGATTCTTAATCCATCTTTATCAACTATCTTGTATGCTACGTTTGTGTAGACTTCTTTCACAACATAAGGTCCATCCCATTTGGAGGTAAACTTGTTCCTAGTATGTCGAGTCGTGATGATTGGTCTTCGAACTGCAAGTACAAGATCGCCAACTTGAAATGACCGAGGTCGCACTTTTTTGTTGAAGGCTTTGGACATTCGCGCTTGATAACATTCTAAAGACTGTTGAGCATCAAGTCTTATTTCATCGAGAGCTTCTAACTCTTGAAGGCGTATCTTTGCGTTATCTTCTTCAGTTAATCTTTCTTGAATCGCCATCCGTAAAGATGGAATTTCTCTTTCCAGAGGAAGGACAGTTTCCACACCATAAACAAGAGAATAAGGCGTAGCTTGAGTAGGAGTGCGATAAGTTGTTCTGTATGCCCACAATGCTTCTCCAATCTTTTCTTGCCAATCTTTCTTTGTCTTTGACACAACTTTCTTCAACAAGTTGCAAAACGTCTTATTGAAAGCTTCTGCAAGACCATTTGCTGCAGCATTGTACATAGAAGAATTATATTGCTTGAAGGAAAACTTTTCACATAATTTGTCAATAAAGCTATTAGAAAACTGTCTTCCGTTATATGTCACAATATAACGGGGAATACCATATCGATAGATGATGTGAGTACGAATGAAATCTGCTACATGTTCTTTCTTAGCTTCTTTCAACGCAATGGCTTCTGCCCATTTGGAGAAATAATCGGTTCCTGCAAGAATGTAAGAGTGTCCTGCAGATGACTTGGGCGTTATAGGTCCAACAAGATCAAGTCCCCATGCTTCAAAAGGCCAAGAAGCCACAGTTGGATGTAATGGCTCCTGGAGGCTGATGAATGAAGTTCGCGTGAAATTGACAAGCTTCGCACCTTTTTGTATATTCCATAGAGTCTTGGACCATTGTAGGCCAATAATATCTTGTTCTCTTCAATTGAAAGTGAAGTTTAGGACCTGATTGATGAGCACCACAAACACCTGAATGAGCTTCTTCTAGTGTTTGGCTTGATTCTTCTTTTCCTAGACATCGAAGGAAAAGTCCCTCGTACGAACGACGATATAGCGTATCTTTATAATATATGAATCGAGCCGCTCTTCTCCGAATCTCATTCCTATGGCGGGAGCCTGAAGGGAGTATTCCATATTGAAGATAGTCTATAATGGGTTGCCGCCAATCTTCCTCTTCTACGACGTAGGCGAATACCATATTTATTTCAAGATGTTCGTTTTCAGCTATTGACATGATCCATTTCTGACAGAGGGATATTTAAGACTCCTTCCTCGTCAAGTGTTAATGCAGTAGCAAGATTTGTCAAAGCGTCTGCTTTATTATTTTCTGCTCTTGGAATATGCTCTAAGGCTACACTTTCAAACTTGTCTAAAAGATTTTTGGCAAGTTTGAAGTAGGGTATAAGGTCTTCATGTTTGACATCATATTTTGACAATAACTGGTTGATTATCAACTTTGAATCGCCGTAGATGTTTATATATGATATTTCAATCTCTAATGCCATTTGAAGACCAATAATGAGTGCTTGATACTCCGCGACATTATTCGAGCATAATTCACCAAATGTGAAGCTGTATGGCAACATGTGCTTTTCAGGTGAAATGAAAATTACACCTGCTCCTGCTCTATTTCTTCGAGCTGCTCCATCAAAGTACATAGTCCAAGGTTCGGTAACTTCAACACAAAAGACTTCATCATCCGGCAAATCTTCAGATAATTTCCAATTTGACGGGATTGGATGATCTGCTAGGAAATCTGCCAATGCTTGTCCCTTGATTGCTTTTTGCGGAACATAGAAAATATCATATTGTTGAAGTAGAATTGCCCATTTAGCCAATCGTCCAGAAAGAACTAGTCTGGATAAGATGTACTTAATTGGATCTGCCTTTGCTAACAGATGAATTGTGAAAGTTTGCATGTAATGTCTCAACTTGTCAATGGCGAAAAATAGAAAAAGACACATTTTCTCGATTGGTGAATAGTTTAATTCAGCTCCAATCAAAGTTCTACTCAGATAGTAAAATGCTCGTTCTTTGCCTTTTTCGCATTCTTGTGCAAGTAAGGCCCCGAGTGATCTTTCCTGTGCAGCAATGTATAGGATCAAAGGTTTCCCTACGATGGGTGCACCTAGGACTGATGGATTAAGCAAGTACTTTTTTATGCTATCAAAAGCATTTTGACACGCTTTATCCCATTCAAAATTTGCATCTTTCTTCATCAATCTCTGAAAAGGCTGACAACGACCTGCCAAGTTTGAGATGAACCTTCTAATGTAAGCTAAACGCCCTTGAATACTTCTTAGCTGTTGTAAGTTTTGAGGCTCGGGCATCTTCTGGATGGCGTCAATTTTTGTTTGATCGATTTCAATTCCTCGATGTCTCACGACAAAACCAAGGAACTTTCCTGAAGTTACGCCAAATGCACATTTGATGGGATTCATCTTTAGTTGATACTTCCTCAATCGTTCGAAAACCATCCGTAGATCTTGTGAATGCTCCGCCCTTGTCTTTGATTTTACTACCAGATCGTCTACATAACACTCAACATGTTTATGTAGCATATCATCAAAAATCTTTTGCATAGCTCGTTGGTATGTGGCTCCAACATTCTTCAAACCAAACGGCATTACTTTGTAGCAATATATACCTTTTGGTGTGCGAAAAACAGTTAATTCTTCATCTTCAAGAGCCATCCGTATTTGATTATACCCTGATGATCCATCCATAAAAGACAAAGCTTCATGTCCTGTAGTGGCATCTACCATAATTTTTGTGATTGGTAATGGGAAGTCATCTTTTGGGCACGCATTATTCAAGTTGCGAAAGTCAACACAAACACAAAGTTGTCCATTCTTCTTTTTTACCGGAACGATATTTGCTATCCATGTTGGATATTGCACTTCGTGAATAAATACAGCTTCAATTAGCTTATTGACTTCAATTTCTATTTGAGGAATAAGCTCTGGTCGAAAACGACGTTGTGCTTGCTTAATTGGCCGATGCCCGTCCTTAATTGCGAGGTGATGAACTGCAATTTTAGGGTCAAGTCCTGACATTTCTTTATACGACCAAGCAAAGACGTCCTTGTATTCAGTAAGTAAATTAACATACTCACTTTCTTCATCTTCAGTAAGTGATGCACTTAAAAAGGTTAAACGAGGCTCTTATTTCGTTCCAAGATTCACTTCTTTAAGTTCATCGACTGTTGGCTGATTACCATCTTCTAATGTTGGTGGAGCTTCATCAGCATCTTCTTCATATGTTTTTGAATCTGAAGTTTCCTCGATTGTAATATGATGACAAGCCACATCATTCTTCTCGAAAGTCTCATCATGTTCTTCTTCTGAGGAATTAGTGGAGATAATGAAATGTTGCTTCACCTTTAGAGATCCTTCTGTTTTTATGAGAAGGGAAGATTTTCTCTTCATTCTTTAAGGGACAATGCTTCGAATTTCCTTCTTATCTCCCTTTTCTGTTGACGATCTCTTCTTCATGTTGATCACTTGTTACTTTAAGGCGACCAAATACAGAAATCCGACCCTGCTTCATTTCTTTTGTCGTAGCTAAACTCAGCCTCTGAAAGACCGAAGAATGGACCGAAGTATAATGTCGATCCTTCTTCGCTATAGTAGATACACTCAACCTTTTGAAGATAGGAGAGCGAGTGGCCGGAAGTTCTATACGATCAAAGACAGATATTCTTTTATCAACTTCTTTTTCTTTCTTTTCAGGGATATCAATTTCTTCTGCTGTGATATAATTCATATTTACAGCATTCTTTTTCCCCTTTCGAGTTATACGTATCGGCTCAGATGGTTTATAACCAATTCCTTCTCTAGAAATGGGTATGGTATAACCTTTCTTCAAAAGCTTTTTCTGTGTTTCAGAGAGTTCGGATCTTTCATCATCAAAGATTTTTAAACCTTTCATCTCTGGAGAAGCTTCAAAATCGTAACCCGCCTTTACAAAAAGCTTGTATGCATTTGGATCGAATCCTTCTTTCGTTCGTTTGCTGGGAAGAGATTCATTCTTGTTTCTCCCCTCATTATGAGTAAAGCCCGCAGGTGGATTCTTGATTTCTTGATTCATTATTTTTGTAAGTGGAATCGTAAATCCCTCCTTCAAAATTTCAACATCCTTAACTTTTACATCTTTTTGACATTCGGCAAACGGTGACTAAACTTCCTTCCGTCGGGACAAAGGTACATAACGTAAAACAGAAGAATGTCGTGAAGTTTCTGCCTTCGATACTTCTTGCGCTTGTACATCCGAATTATCTATTTTTGAATTGGACATTTCTTCCATCAACTTTACTTATTTCTCGTCAGAACCTTTGATCATAGGAATCTTCGTCGATACAATTTCTTCTACCACATTACTTTGCATATAAAATTTGGCGTCTGCAAAGTGAGATTCTGCCTCTGTAAAAGGTTGGGTATCGGCTTCTACTTTCTTTACACCATTTTGATAAAACTTGAAGCATTGGTGTAAGGTGGACGTTATAACTCCATTTCCATGAATCCAAGGGCGACCCAGTAGCAATTTGTAGGTGGTCTTGCAATCAATCACATGAAATATAGTGCTAGCTTTCAAATCTCCAATGGTGAGCTCTAGGCGAATCATCCCTATTGCTCGTTGTCCTCCTTGATTAAAGCCTTGGATCACCAGCCGACTTTTCGATAATTCTTCTATTGTGATGCCTAACTGCTTCATAGTTGATTTAGGCATTATATTGACAGCTGAGCCATCATCAATGAGAATTCGACTAACTCTTTGCTCACGGAGATATCCGAAAACAAATAGAGGTCTATTATGCGGCTTGGACCCTAGTAGTAAGTCTTCATCTTTAAAGGCGATGGCCATGAAACATGAGGCACATACATGCTTTTGAGAACTTTGTGAATGAGAAGTACTAGAACCTTGTAATACCTCAGCGAGAGTATCTTTTACTTCCTGGGGTAGTGAAAGAAGATCACTCATCGTGAAAGAAGACAATTCCTCTAAATTCACTACGGCTTCAATTTTATTTATAGCGGGGATATCACTGTCCACTACACTTATGGTGTTGTATGTAACAATGTCACAATCTTCTCCATCAGCGTCACTCAAGAAATTCATAGGAATGAAATCTTGTAGAGTTATCTTTCTGCGTGGTCGAGGAATTTCTTCACTTTCTTCTACAATAAATTTAGGCATCTTCACTGTCTTCTTACTTTTCTTCTTCTTAAAATGCCTATTCTTCTTTCCATTTCCTTTCTTATTTCTCTTTCTCAAAGGGAGAGATTTCTTTTCAACATAATGACCTTTTTGTGGCTTTCGTCGGGTTACAAGAGTCCATCCATCTTCATCATTTTCGGACTTGACTCTATTTTCGTTATGTTCAAGCCTAACTTCATATTCATTGTCTTCAAGTTTAACTTCATACTACAATGTCTCTATGGGAGTCTCAGTCTCGAACCAAATAGCAATTGGTTCTAAAGTCCCAAACTGAATTAGGCTGACTTTCAGATTCTTAAACCCTCGATTGTTCACAGTTGATGCTACTGCAGTATGGTTTGATTGAGCAACTTCATCAAGGTCCAACTCAATCTTTCTTTCTTGGGATAATTTTAAGATTATTTCCTTCAGAACAAAACATTTTTCCACCGGGTGACTGACGACTCGGTGATATTTGCAGTAGTTGGGATCATTAACTTTTTCTGATTCTTCCGGTCTTTTACACTCTGGTAATTCGATCAGTTGGTTCTTCAATAATTGTTCTAGCATGTCTGGAATGTCTGAATCGGGAAAATGATAGACTTTTTCTTGTCTTTCCTTTAAAGTTAAACGACGCTTTTCATTTCCTGGTCGCTTTTCATCTTTCTTATCTTTTCCTTGGAACTTGAATGGGGTTGTGTTAACAACAAATGATTCTTTCGTAACAGGCTTTGAAGTCTTCTCTACCTTTTTGACTTCATTCTTTTCCTTGCGCTCTGGCACTAGAAGTTCTTTGCTCCCTCTACTAGCAATGCTCAACTCCATATCATGAGCACGGGTCGCCAGTTCTTCGAATGTTCGAGGTTTTATACCTTGTAAGATATAAAGCAAATTCCAATGCATGCCTTGAATACACATCTCGACAGCAGATACCTCCGTTAAACGATCTTTGCAATCCAAACTTAGGGATCTCCAACGGTTGATGTAGTCGACAACTGGCTCATCTTTTCGTTGTCGTGTGTTGGTGAGTTCCATCATGCTGATTGTCCGCCGCGTGCTGTAAAAGCGATTTAAGAATTCTTTTTCAAACTGCTCCCAATTATCAATAACCTCAGGCTCTAAGTCTGTGTACCAGTCAAAGGCATTCCCCTTTAGCGTTCGGACGAATTGCTTGACAAGTAAATCTCCGCGAGTTCCAGCGTTTTCACAGGTTTCCACAAAATGAGCTATATGTTGCTTCAGATTGCCTTTTCCGTCAAATTGCTGAAACTTGGGTGGTCGATAACCAGTCGGCATTTTCAGACTATCAATTCTCTTTGTATATGGTTTAGAATATAAAAGAGAAGTTTGAGATGGTCCACCGTATTGAGCTCTAACGGAATTCATTATCATGTCCTGTAGCTGTTGAACAGATAAAGAAGCAATCGATGTGGAGTGTCGATCTTGATGAGCTTCTAGCTTGGACTTCTCTTTGTTATTATCTTCAGTAATTTTGTTTTGAGAAGCACTATGACTTGATTCACCATCATCATGAATCTCCAGCTTTTTCATAAGAAAGGCAATCTTTTGATCTTTTTCATCATTTGCCTTAGCCAGGGTGGAAAGTCTTTTCTCCATCTCTGCCATCTGTTCTTCAATCGTAGCAGCATTCGCCATCATAACGAAAACATGAGACCCCTCTGATTGTTCAAGAGAACAAGACGATTTGTCTTCAAATTCATGTTCAAAAAGAAGGCTAGCTTTGACGGTAACATTCTCTTTAGGAAGTGATGATTGTTGTTGCTTCTTCATTTTACTCTCAGCAACAGAAAGAGATTGGTTCTCTTGTAGTCGAATATTTTTAGAACGACTGCGAGTGATAGGACTTGATTGGGAGTTAGTTGCAGCAGCAATCTTTGAAGATGTTTTCTTTGATGCCATTGAGTTTTTGTTGAAACTTGAAGTTGATGATAAAGAGATGAGAGGTAGAGATTGTCCCACTGGGCGTGCCAATTTGTTCACACAGAGAAATTTCTAAGTAAAGAAATTAAATGCGGAATAAATATATGTTGTATTGATTTGAATTGAATGTTACAATCTCTAATCGAAATGATCCTCTGATTCTTTCTCACAAGTATAAACTCTGAAGCGAGGGCCGTCGGCGTATTTCTCGGATCAAAGTGTTGATTTTGTTGAAACTTCAGTCTTCAAAGCGATCTTCAAGGAGTTCTTCAAGGAGTCTTTGAAAAGTCTTCGGTCTTCAAAGTCTTCTGAGTCTTCTGGCTTCTAAATATTTTTCAACCCCCTTTGATGAATGAATGATTTCTCTATTTATAGAGTTTTTGGTGGGCTTCTAGTGGATATGGGCTTCATTTGACTTTGAGCCCAATTGCCATGTGGCATAATTTTATTGGACAAATTTTGTGTCATCCAATGGTCATAAAGAAAACACGTGGCATTATTTGATTTGCCAATTTTATGTCTTTTAATTTTATTTAAAGACACGTGTCGAATTTGGATTTGTCTATATTTTAATGACATGTAATTTTGTCATTGGTTTAAATAATTACTTGGCAATTTGTAATTTGACAAATTTTCTCCTTCTACACTCATTAAAAAATTAATTAACCTTTATATTCTAATTAAAAAAATCATTATTTGAAAAATAATCATATAATTTTTTTTACATAGATGTAATAATGGGATAAATAAATAATTAGCCTATGGATTCAACTAATAGATAACCTTTTGAATTGAGTAAAAAAATATTTTGGATTAATTGTAGTATTTGGTGGATGATAAATTAATATTCATTAATAAATGAAGGACATAGGAAAATTCTAGTCCCTTCATTTTCTTAAAATTAATGCAGAGCTTTTAAAGGTTTGTTACACAATTTTATGTATTAAATCTAATTAAATAATTTTAGAAGTTTCAAATATTTCCATCCTCTTCTACTATAAAAATATGTCTCGTCCACTCATATTTCATACCGTCACTTAAACTTTCATTCCATCTCCTAAATAAGATATTGTGTTTTATTCTTTTTTTTCTGGCATAAAGTTAGATTTTGTATATGGTGGTGATAATTTTCAATACTATGCTAAAGAAAAAAATCAGTGTAATTTCACAGCTTAACCTTTTTTGTATCTTGGAATGCATATCTTAAATCGATCCAAACACTCAGGAGGGATGAATTTGTTTTAAAGACATAGAGTAAAGACACAAGCCTTCATCCTAGATTAATGTAAATTTGTTCATTTTTTACTATTATTATCATTGTGGTTTTTTTTTTTTGTTACATAGCTTGTACTAACATGATTTTATTTTTGTAATTATTAACTTAATATGTATTTAGGTTTTTTTAATAATGCAAATTCTTGCATAATGTTAAAGTAATTTCTCAAACATTGTTTTTATTAATTTATAAGTTTATGTCCTCATTTAAATTTAAAGGTTTAACTACAAACTACTAATATATATATATATATAGTTTATATTGATGAAAGAGAATATTATTGATATTTTAATTTACAAATATTTTACTACTATAATTTTATTTTCAATATAAATTAAAAAAATGTAAATATATGAACGTGATTAAAACTACCTACATAATGACTGTTAAAATCATAGCTAAATCACGTGCATTGCACATGCTAAAATATTAGTTTAAATAAAAAGGACAAGGATAAGAAAAAGTCAAATTTTATTCTTTCTTTTTTATGCTTCTTTAAGAGTATCTCTTTTAGTTAGAATTCTTCACAAGCTCCTCCAATGATAATTTGATTCAAGAAAATCTCTTTCTTATTACAATCATACTATAAGCTTCCATCGTTGATTTAGATGAAGGAAACATCTCCCTGTATTAGCAGAAGAATTAATAAACACTCCGAATAATAATATAAAAAGTACCGAACAAATAATCCTCGTTAAAAGAAAACTCTTAGAAATTATACTAAGTTAAAGAGAGTGGAAGTAATTCTAACACAAAACTTGGTTCAATAAGCTAATGGATTCCCACGTCTTTTAGAATAAGTAGATGTTTACAAAGATTACAAGGTCATTTGTAAATCTAACCGAACCAAAATAAAAATAAAAATGTCCAAAGGTTAAAGAAGGATCTCGACATCTCAAGATACTCGTCTTGAAAATGGAGTTCCATATTAGAACTCAAGTATGAGTATCTCTTTTGGTTGTCTTAATTTGATATAATTGACTAAGATATGTATATATTTTTTCTTTTAATTGCTCTTTAGCCATCAAATATTGTGAATGCTTTGTTAAGTTGGGCAATGTAATCAAATCAAATTCAAGAAAATGAAAACCCAAGCCCATTAACAATTATTTGTGAAGCCCAAAGCCCAACATGAACTGGCAGCCTTTTGTCTTACATTGGAGCCCACGACAATAGTACTTTTTTTTTTTGGGCAAGTAAGCGACAGCTTGTTATAAAAATAAATCTTATTTGGATGGTGGGGAAGAAATAGGGATTAAGAATTTTAAGTCCATTTTAAGAGAGCTACAGTAAAATCCATCTAATCTCATAAACCCAAATTTTAAGGATTAGTAGCTCACCTTTTTTTTCTAACTTTGAGGTTGAATCTCCATATTTTAATAATGTGGGCATCAATCTCAAAATCAATTGGTGATGAGAGGAGTGACGCTTAGACGTTATAAATGTTGTATAGGTTCCTTCATTTTTCCGATGTGAGATTCTTAACATATCCCATTTTTGAACCAGATGCTCGTCTGAGAGTGCAAGAGACACAATTGGTGTTGATGAGTCCAGGAGGTTTCGAATTTCAGAGGGTACAAACTTTAGACAATTTGAAAAAAAAAAAAAACTAAACATGCTTAATAGAATAGATTACACCATTTCTATAAATTGCAATAATTCTCAAGGTTTTGTTTTCTCAAAAGAGAAGAGATGGTTTGTCACGACCCGACCCGAGTACCCCCTAACCACTCGAGACGACACGTGCCAATGGCAAGCAAAAGCTAATGCCAACGCATACCATCTAACATAACTAAAATAACTAGTTAATAATCAATTTAAATTCAACTTATTTAAGAAAATTTTGGCAGAGTTCCGTTTGTTTTTCGAATAAACCAACTTTGAAGCTTTAGCAAAATCTAATAAAATCTAATAAAATCCATCATATTGAAGAGTTGGGTTGGAGAAATGACTTACCAATATGCAAATTCACCACAAATTGAACTCAATTGTAGAAGCCTTCAAAAATTTCATGCAAATTTCCTTTCTTTCCTTCCTTTTCTCTCTTTTTCCCCCTTTTCTTTTTCCTTTCTTTCCTTTCTCTGTTTCTTCTACGGGTGGCTGACCAAAAGAAAAGAATGGGTTTTTGTTTTTGTTTTTTTTTTTTTAAAAACTAAGTGCTTGCCATGTGTCAACAAAGACATGCCCATTTCTTTTAATCCTTATCTTCTTCCATTTTTCAATCCTATCCATTTATTATTATATTTTTCTTTTTCTTCTTTTTTTTTTAAAAAAATAATAAGAGTTTACAAACTATTACCTCCTTTTAAGAATTTCGTCCTCGAAATTCAACTCAAAGGAAACAACTGAGGATACTGAGAACGCATAAGATCTTCACTTTCCCAAGTCGCCTCATTAACTGTGTGATTCTTCCATAACACCTTAACGAGCGAAATAACCTTTTTCCGCAAAACATGTTCTTTCCTATCAAGTATCTTCACCGGTTCTTCTTTATAAGATAAATTCTCCTTCAATTGCCACTGGTTGTGACTCCAATATGTGAGATGGATCCGGTACATACTTACGTAACATAGAAACATGAAATACATCATGAATCCTAGATAGTTCCACTGGTAAAGCCAAACGATAAGCAACTAAACCAATACGTTCAGTAATCTCAAAAGGGCCCATGTATCTCGGACTTAGCTTCCCTTTTCTACCAAACCTTAAAACTCCTTTCCACGGTGACAAACGAAGAAATACTCTATCGCCCACCTGAAACTCTAAATCTCTTCTACGTTTGTCTGCATAACGTTTTTGTCTCTCCCGTGCTATCTTCAAATTTTCTCTTATCACTTTCACTTTATCAGCAGTAACCTGCACTAACTCGGGACCCATTAATTTCCTCTCTCCGACCTCGTCCCAACAGATTGGTGTCCTACACTTTCTTCCATATAACCCTTCGTATGGCGCCATCAAGATACTGGAATGATAACTATTATTATACGCAAACTCCATGAGAGACAAATGTGTATCCCAGTTTCCTTTAAATTGCATAACACAAGCTCGTAACATATCCTCCAAAGTCTGGATCGTTCTCTCTGACTGTCCATCTGTTTGAGGATGAAAAGCTGTACCAAAATGCAACTTTGTCCCTAAAGCTCGCTGTAAACTAGGCCAGAACTTAGAAGTAAATCTCGAGTCTCTATCAGAAACAATCGATACTGGAGTTCCATACCGACTAACTATTTCATCAACATACAGTTTGGCTAATCTGTCCAACGAGTATGTAATTTTAATAGGTAGAAATCTGGCTGTTTTTGTTAATCTATCAACTATCACCCAAATGCCATCATGACCATTCTGAGTGCGAGGAAGACCAAATAAAAAATCCATCGTAATACGCTCCCACTTCCATTCTGGAACAGGAAGTGAAATCAAAAGCCCAGCCGACTTCTGGCGCTCTGGTTTAACCTGCTGACAAATAAGACATCTCGATACACATTCAGCAATATCTCTTTTCATTCCACACCACCAATAATGCTCTCTCAAAGTACGATACATTTTTGTGCTACCTGGATGCATAACATAAGCTGAGCTGTGAGCCTCATTAAGAATTTCTTTCTTCAAATCTACATTATTTGGAACACATAATCGATTCTCCATTACTAAGCCACCATCCTCTCTAACCTTATAATCCGTTCGTTGATTTTTCTGCACCTCCTCTTTAATCTCACTCAAAACTGAATCTTCAGCTTGAGCTTCTATAATTCGATCAATCAATACTGGTCGTACACGGAAATTTGCAACCAAAGCCCCTGATGTCCCCACTGATAACTCAGCATTCAATGCAGTGAACTCACTTATCAAGGAAGAACTTGTTGCATTATAATTCGCATCTAACCTATTCGATTTCCTGCTAAGGGCATCTGCAACCACGTTAGCTTTTCTTGGATGATAATCAATCGTGCAGTCATAATCTGCAATCAATTCAATTCATCTTCTCTGTCGCATATTCAACTCTTTTTGATCAAAAATATACTTCAAACTCTTGTGATCCGTATAGATATGACACTTTTCTCCGTATAAGTAATGACGCCAAATCTTTAGTGCCAGTACAACAGCCGCTAATTCCAGATCGTGTGTCGGATATTTACGCTCATGACTCCTCAATTGTCTTGAGGCATAAGCTATGACCTTGCCATTTTGCATCAAAACACACCCCAATCCTTGATGAGAAGCATCACTGTAAATATCATAATCCTCTCCCGAAGTCGGAAATGTCAGAATAGGAGCAGAGATCAATCTTTTCTTCAATTCCTGAAAACTCGCCTCACAATCATCTGTCCATACAAACTCTACATTCTTCTTCTTCACAACCTGGTCAATGGAAGGGCTATTCTAGAAAATCCAGGCACAAAACGCCGATAATAGCTACTAATCCCCAGTAAAACTACGCACTCGAATGATCCACTGGCCGTTCTCATTTAACCACAGCTTCAATTTTATGAGGATCAACATATATTCCCTCTTCTGAAATCACATGCCCCAAAAACATAACTTTATCAAGCCAGAATTCACATTTACTGAATTTCGCATACAATTGTTTCTCTCGTAAAATCTGTAGTATCTCCCTAAGATGCTCTCTATGCTCCTCTTCATTTCGAGAATACACAAGTATATCATCAATAAATACAATAACAAACCGATCTAAATAAGGATGAAATACTCGGTTCATTAAATCCATGAACACTGCAGGAGCGTTAGTTAACCCAAACGGCATAACTAGAAACTCGTAATGCCCGTACCGAGTTCTAAAAGCAGATTTTGGCACATCTGTTTCTTTGATTTTAAGCTGGTGATACCCTGATCTCAGATCAATTTTAGAAAACACCGAGGCACCTCTAAGCTGATCCAATAAGTCATCAATACGAGGCAACAGATATTTGTTACGCACAGTCACCTTATTCAGTTACCTATAATCTATACACATTCTCATTGTACCATCTTTCTTTTTCACAAATAACACTGGTGCACCCCATGGGGATACACTAGGTCGAATAAAACCTTTATCAAGTAGTTCATGTAACTGTATTTTCAATTCTTTCAACTCAGTCGGAGCCATTCGATATGGTGCTTGAGAAATAGGAGATGTACCAGGAACTAACTCAATCTCAAACTCAACTTCTCTATTTGGTGGCAACTCAGTTAAATCTTCTGGAAACACATCTGCAAATTCTTGTACAACTGGAATGTCTTCAAGTTTCAGCTTACTAACCGAGTATCGATCACATGAGCTAAATATGTAGTACAACCCTTTCTAAGCAATTTACTAGCTTTGAGAGCCGAAATTACACACGCTGGTAAGATCTTCCTTTCACCACTAAACATAATCTCGATTCACCTGGTCGTTTGAACACAACTATCTTCCGAAAACAATCAACCGATGCATGATTTGCGGACAAGAAATCCATACCCGAATGATTTCAAAATCACATATATCTAAGGGTATTAAATCCACAAGTAAATCCTTTCCATCCACCACTATTACACAATTCTTGTAGACACTATCTCGCTAACAACGACTTTCCAATCGGAGTGGCTACTACCGGTTCATTATGCAACTTTTCCAAGATTTTATCAAGACAAGAAGAAAAAGTAAAAGAAACAAACGAATGCGTGGAACCAGGGTCAATCAAAACATGTGCATTTGTGCCAAAAATGGATAACTTACCCATCACAACTTCCTGGCGTCCCCGAGCCTCCTGTTGATTCATGGCAAAAACTCGCCTTGTGCACGAGGACGCCCCACTTGACTCTTCTCGTCGTATTACTTGTACTCGCAGTACTACCTTGCCCCACGTCACTCACTGTTGTACTTTGCACATTAGATCCCTGTTTTTCTTGATTACTTCCATGACCACCCAGAGATGGTTACACTGTGGTTCCCTGTACACTACCACACTGGGAAAACATTGGACAATCTCTTTTCATATGACCTTCCTAACCACAGTTATAGCAAACATTCGCACCCCTCAAACACGGCCCAAGATGGAATCTACCGCATGTCAAACACTGAGGGTATCTAGTTGTCGTGAACTGTGGAAAACTACCAGATGATTGTTGGGAGCTACTTTGAGTAGGTCTAAAATTCGATGACCCCCTAAAATCTGGTTTGAAATTCCCACGACTTGCCACGCCATGCCAAGACCCTCGATTACCCCTCATGTGTGGTCGTACACCAGACGTATCAGTGCTAAAAGATTGAGCACTACGACCAACCCTCGATTGTTCCCCCTGACTTTTCTTTTTTGTTAAACCCTTCTCAACACGAATTGCTGCTTCCACCATTTTGCCAAGATCGTTCCATACTAGAAGTGTAACAACTAATTTAATGTCTCCTCTAAGACCCTTCTCAAACCTCTTGCATCTATCGATCTCATCTGTAATCACAGTGGTAGCATACTTTGATAATTCAACAAATTTCTTGTAATACTGAGCAACACTCATAGAACCCTATACCAACTTCAAGAATTCATTTCGTTTAGAATCTCTATATGATCGAGGATAATACTCTTCATAGAATGCATTCTTGAAGTCATCCCAAGTGATAGGTGCAATGTCTTGACGTCTACTCACAACTAATTTCCACCAATCTTCAGCCGCCCCTTCTAACAAGAAAGTAGCCAGCCTCAATTTTCTATCATCAGGACACTGCATCACCTTAAAACATTTCTCTATTTTCACTATCCATGCTTCTGCCTCAGCTGGATCAATTGTTCCTGCAAAACTCTTTGCACCAAGAGCTGTTGCCCGATCTATTTTGTAATCTTTCTTAGCTTCCCTACTTTGACTATGCATTCTCAACCCAGAAGCTACTGCCTGAGCCATACTCTCAAATAGTTGCTCATTCGTAACATTAGTTCGTTCGAATTTCTCTCCAACCGGTCGGTTAGTTCCCCGATTCATTTCCCCGTCAAATGTGTTTTCATTCATTGGATTTTGCCTTCCAGTAGCTTGTTGAGTTTCAATAGGAATATCCTCAAGCCTACGAGTTCTGCCACCACGAGACATGCATACCTACAACATGAAGCATGTCATGCAATAACACTCAAATGCAATGAACATTTAAATGTAGTGTCTAAATAAATCACAAAAAGAATCGTATTGCTCGATACCAAAATCATCACGACCAGGCCAGTACCCCTAACCACTCGAGGCGACACGTGCCAATGGCAAGTAAAGCTAATGCCAACGCATACCATCTAACATAACTAAAATAACTAGTTAATAATCAATTTAAATTCAACTTATTTAAGAAAATTTTGGCAGAGTTCCGTTTGTTTTTCGAATAAACCAACTTTGAAGCTTTAGCAAAATCTAACAAAATCCATCATATTGAAGAGTTGGGTTGGAGAAATGACTTACCAATATGCAAATTCACCACAAATTGAACTCAATTGTAGAAGCCTTCAAAACTTTCAAGCAAATTTCCTTTCTTTCCTTCCTTTTCTCTCTTTTTCCCCCTTTTCTTTTTCCTTTCTTTCCTTTCTCTGTTTCTTCTACGGGTGGCTGACCAAAAGAAAAGAATGGGTTTTTGTTTTTGTTTTTTTTTTAAAAAAAAACTAAGTGCTTGCCATGTGTCAAACAAAGACATGCCCATTTCTTTTAATCCTTATCTTCTTCCATTTTTCAATCCTATCCATTTATTATTATATTTTTCTTTTTCTTCTTTTTTTTTTAAAAAAAAAATAATAAGAGTTTACAAACTTTGGAAGAATCACACAGTTAATGAGGCGACTTGGGAAAGTGAAGATCTTATGCGTTCTCAGTATCCTCAGTTGTTTCCTTTGAGTTGAATTTCGAGGACGAAATTCTTAAAAGGAGGTAATAGTTTGTAAACTCTTATTATTTTTTTAAAAAAAAAGAAGAAAAAGAAAAATATAATAATAAATGGATAGGATTGAAAAATGGAAGAAGATAAGGATTAAAAGAAATGGGCATGTCTTTGTTTGACACATGGCAAGCACTTAGTTTTTTAAAAAAAAAAAACAAAAACAAAAACCCATTCTTTTCTTTTGGTCAGCCACCCGTAGAAGAAACAGAGAAAGGAAAGAAAGGAAAAAGAAAAGGGGGAAAAGAGAGAAAAGGAAGGAAAGAAAGGAAATTTGCATGAAATTTTTGAAGGCTTCTACAATTGAGTTCAATTTGTGGTGAATTTGCATATTGGTAAGTCATTTCTCCAACCCAACTCTTCAATATGATGGATTTTGTTAGATTTTGCTAAAGCTTCAAAGTTGGTTTATTCGAAAAACAAACGGAACTCTGCCAAAATTTTCTTAAATAAGTTGAATTTAAATTGATTATTAACTAGTTATTTTAGTTATGTTAGATGGTATGCGTTGGCATTAGCTTTCGCTTGCCATTGGCACGTGTCGTCTCGAGTGGTTAGGGGGTACTCGGGTCGGGTCGTGACATGGTTACCCTTCAAGTCTTTGAAATGAAGGACAAATTTTTTTGATAAGAAATGGAGGACAAATTTGATGCTTTTTTCTTCTATTTGTTCTAATTTTTTTTCTTTCTGAATCAAATAGAACCCATAAAAAAGTTGAGAAATGATACACAAAAGGAGGAAGAAATTTCTTCCTCTTTGAGCAAAGTGGTCGGCTACAAGGTCATAGGACACTTTGCAGATTAGCATCTTTCTTAAAAATATTTAGGGTAAAATACCATTTTAGTCCTTGAACTTTCACTTAAGTTTCATTTTCGTCCCTCAACTTTCAAAAGTGACGTTTTTAGTCCCTGAACTTTACAAATCGTTTCGTTTTAGTCCTTCTGTCTATTTTTCCGTCTAAGGCACTAACAGAGGCTTACGTGGCATCCAATGTGGCATTTTTAATGATGTGGCTGACATGACTTTTTTTTTTAAATGAGGTAGCATTAGTTCTTTGAATCTATTTTTTTATTATGTGGCATTTTTCTATTAATTTAATAATTATCATTTCTCCCCTCTCTTTTTCTTCTCTTTAACCCTAACTTCATCTTCATCCTTGTTAAACTGAAGCAGCAGCAGCCGCCGCCGCCCATATCAACCATAGCAGCGCCGATGTTTCTTGTCATTAGCTAACCCACAACGTCTTTAGATCTATTACTCATTTTTCATTCAAGATCGTCTTCACGAGTTGATTACGTCATCTCAGACCACCGTTTCATTCAAGATTGCTAGATCGTCTTCACGTTTTTGTCCAAGATCATCTTCACGTTTCTGTCCAAGATCATCTTGCGATCTCGTAATTATCTTCACGTTTCTGACCAAGATCGTCTTCACGAGTCAATACCCAACAATCTTGAAGATCATCTTCGAATCTCAGACCACCGCTCTTAACTTTCTAAAGCTTCTAAAGCCGCTGCCTCACGTTTTCGTTTTTTTTTTTGGGATTGTTCATGTGTTTTTCTTCTTCATTTAGTTTTTTTAATCTTTCCTTTTTCTCTTTCTGCCTAATCTATAAAATTATGCCTTTATTTCTTTCTTGGTTTCTGGAGATTCAACTGAAGTTCTCTCTTTTTTGTTTCTTCATTTTTTTTGTGTAAATAAGAAGGCTTGAATTTTCAATCTCTTTGGTAAAAGGGTTTTTCTTGTTTTAGCTTTTAAGTAATATTCTAAGCCATTTTTTGGTGTATAAATTCTGAATGTTATCTATTTTTTCTTGATTTTTTTTCACAATTTTCACTGCCATTCGAGTTCTAAGGTCGCGAGATTTTTGTTCGCTATTTTGGCACTGTTCTTCATATTCAAGTCACTGGAAATCTACGATTTCTTCACGATCTCAGTTCTTGTTTAGCTTGAACAACACTATTCAAATCAACTTCTCATAAACAATCTCTGAATCACCGTCACAATTGCAATCATTTTGAATTTCTTACCATGGATGTGAATTTTCAATTTTTACTTAAGAAAATTAACAATCTCTGAATCCCACATCTAGAAATTTAGTTAAAGAACTCATTATAAAAAAACTAAAAACGCTAAAAATAAATAAATTTTATAAACCTACTGAATGTTTTTTATAGTTTGTGAGAGAAAAAAAATGATGATCTAATTTTTTGGGTTGGGGTTGAAGAAAGAACGATGGAAATGGAGTATGAGGGAAGAGAGAGAAACAAAGGGTGAGAGAAAAAAAAATGATTTAGAAAAGAGTGGGACCCACAAGAAGAGAATGAAATAGAAAGGTTAAAAAATTGACACATAAGCATTCAAAACTCTAATAAATTAAAATATTGATAAAAAGTGTCATGTCATCATGCCACGTCATTAAAAACGCCACATCAGTGATTGACTGACGGTAAACTAACAGAAAACATAACGGAAGGACTAAAATGAAACGATTTGTAAAGTTCAAGGACCAAAAACGTCACTTTTCAAAGTTGAGGGACGAAAATGAAACCTGGGTAAAAGTTCAGGGACGAAAATGGTATTTTACCCAAATATTTAAGTATATGTCCAAATGTTTGAAGTATTTAAGAGCTTTTTGTTGGAGAAGTTCGGTTTTCAAAACCAAACTTTAACCAAAATGAAACACGCCTCTCTAATAGCTGATTTCAGACGGAAAACTGTTTTTAAAAACCCGTCTTTATGCCAGGTGGACAAACATGGGTTTTAGGGACTTGTTTTTTAAGTTTTTAAAAGTGGGTAAATAAATACTCATTATTTTCCTAATTTCTCTCCATCTTTCTCAAGAAGTACGAGGTGATTCAAAATAAAAAATTTAAATTAAAAGAACAAAAGGAAAGAGGAAAAAAAACCATGAAAAAAACTTAGCGTCCACACTTCTAAACAGAAAATCCCATATGCGTTCGTCAGAGAAGGAGGATATTGACAAACCCAATAGAAAAAAAAAATCTTTTTTTCATTTTGAAGATAAATTCATTGATTTGTTCATTGGGTCTTGTTAAAATATAAAATTTCATATTTATTTTGGCTTTTTTGATTTAAGCAAATATTCTTCCTTATATGAGTTGTTTCATTTTATATTATTGCCCCATTGCTCAACATATGACACCTGTCTTCATTATACAAAAAGGGAAGTATTTTATTTTCTTATTCTCTCAGCCTTCGTGGGTCTTCAAAGGAAAGTTTCTATCTCCTTAATTTATGGTTCTTGTCTTCCTAACTTTTTGTTCAAATGTATTCTTCCCTGTTTTTTGGTTTATGCAGATCCCTTCTTTCTTTCATCTTAACGGCTCTATTCCAACGTTTTCATTTTATTTTGGTTAAGGAAGTTTGAGTTTTTCAGCCTAAGATTGTAGCAATCTTCCTCTCTGTCAAATTTCCCTTGATGGCTGATTTCTTGATCCAATTTATCTCTATTTAAGTTCATGCATGCTGCTGTCTCTCTCACCGATTTTGAATATTCGTATTTCAATATTTTGTGATCTCTTGCTAATCTGTGGTAATCGGTGAAGAGAGATTGATATATGTGAGACCATCTGATTCTACAAAACATACAATCTCTAGCTTAAGTATCGGTCGAGTCTTTGGGAGAAAGAGCTCGTGATACGTAGCTAAAGAAAGGGAGTTCCTTGACAAGAAATCTGCAAGGGGAGCTTGTAGATTCCAACTAGAATTTCGCCGTCAACAAACGAGCTATTCCGAATCAAGAAGAAAGGGAGTTTTTTCTTGTTCATGTTGTTTGAATATGCTTTAAATTGTTTGTAAGATTGATACTGAAATTTCTAGTGGATTTTTCTCTAGGCGTGGCCTCGTGGGTTTTTACGGATTAGTTTCTCACGTTAGTCATTCACTGTTTCTCTCCTTCCATTGATCTTTTATGTTGTTAAAGTTCTATTTGTCATACTGTCAAAGTTATAACTTTTACGAACACACTGTTGTAACTGTACTACTATCGACGAACTTATAATCGAGCTTGTTTATTAGCATTTTACACAAGTAAAATTGAAATAATTGAATAACACGAAAATTAGGTCCTAACAGGTCTGAATTTCCCGCTGTTTTCTTGTTGTTCAATAGCTATCGAGTCTTCATCTGAGGGTAATATTCTTTCATGGTTTTTTTTCCCCTATTTTCTTTTAAATTGCAAAATTTTCAAATTTCTCTGAAAAATCAAAATACCCAGATGAATATAAACCTGAAAGAGTTTGAAAAGAAACTCAAGAAATCAAAATTTTCCCATTTTCTTTACAACCCAGAAACAATAATTTACAAAAAAAAAAAAAAGAACAAACTTGAAAAAGAACAGAGACCAAGAAAATGAAAAAGTATTTAGGGCCCGTTTGGTTTGCAATTCAGATCCAATTTTATGGATCTGGATTTAAGGAATAACAAGGATTGAAACGTATTTGTGTTTGGTTTGTAATTTTAAAAAATAGAATCCTGGATACAACTCATTTTTAAGCCTAAATTTTGGATTCAATTAAAATAAGAATTCTAAAAATCCAAATCACTCCACCCAAAAAAATGGAAACACGGGATCAATCTTAAATGAAATGCAATCCCGTCAAATATACTCGGACATAACGCAGTCTTCATCTTCTTCTTCATTTCCCCCATCAATTTGAAAGCTTCACAAGGTACGACCTAATTCTCTTCTTCCTCATCAATTAGCTTATCAAATCTTCTTCCTCATTCAATTGCTCTAACCAAACTCTTCTCCTTATTAAATTCCTCTCACCAAACTCTTCACCTGATTGAATTCCTCTGACAAGTTCATGGCTGAGGCTTGTCTTTCTTTTCTGTTTGCTTCCTTCGTCATAATTATACGAAAATCGGCATTTTTCTCGAAACGATTTTTGTGACGGAGTTCTTCAATTGCGCCTACAGGTGAGGGCCATAATTTCTTCTCTTCTCCGTTCTTCCTTCAATTTCTCTCCCTCAATAAAATCTCTCTCATATACTGAAATTATCTTGCTCGATTTCTTTTCATTCTCAAAATCCCAACTAATAGCTTGGGCTTGTCTCTGTTTCATAAGATTCTTCCAATGGTACTCTCTCTCTCTATCTCTCATTTCTTTTATCACTTTCTCTCTCTAATTGGAAGATAAAACTGAAAATTTTGCTATGAAATGAGAAACATTAGGCTCGCTTCCCTTATCATCTGGAAGCGGTAATAATGGACGAGTGATCATTGAGCTTCCTCTGGAGAAGATACGAAGATCTCTAATGAGAACTAGAAGTAATGACCCCATTAAAGTCCAAGAATTGATGGACACTATTCAACTAATTGGTCTTCAAGTACCTGTGAGCTTTTCCTCCTTCACAAATTTGTCTCAATTTATTTCCTTTACATCTATGAAGGGAAATTTTTTTTTATTGGGTCTTTTTTTTCTGTCTTGATATGTTCTTAGTTTGAGCAATTTGTATCATTTTAACCGTGGCCAAAGTTTTGATTTTTGGAATTATTGTGATATTTATATTGGAATCTGAAAGGAAGAAGAATGAATGTAGAGTTCATTGTCATGTGCTTTTTGATGAGTTTACATGTTCAGAATCATTCAATTTTGAATTTGTTTAATGGTATTGTTTGTTTGTTGTATGTTCAATTAGTTGATTTGAGAAGCAACAACTTATTCAATGAGTTAATTTGAGTTTCAATTTGGTTAATTTGTAGCATAAAGATTGAAACGGGGTTCAAGCTTTTACTCTGAAGTATTATATTTTCTTTGCTTTAGTTTGTAAATTTTAAAAATGGTATCTTTCATATGTGTAAAAGTGAAAATAAAATTTAACTGAATTTAGCAATCCTTGTGTTTTGGCTAATCTTTTCTTGAATTTTTTGTTTCTTATTTTCATTAAATATTGAACATTTGAATCTTTTTAAAAGAATTCAAGACACAATCTTGGTTTATCTCATTATTTGTCATGTGTAAGTTGAATGAGTTCATTTCTCTTTTCCTTCTTTGGTTGTTGTAGGTATCAATTTTTTTTGGGAGAATGTGAGTTCCTTTAGTTGAAATTCGGGAGAAAGTTGAGCAATTCAGAAGATCTATGGAGTTTTCCCTCTCTGAAGAATAGATTGCAGAATGGATTTGCGGCAGAGATCTGAAGCGACGTTGTCAAGAGAGGTTTTGGAATTGTTGCTCGATACATTTCATGTCATTTCGAAGGTAGGTGTATATATGTTTTTTAGTTTGATTGTCAGAGAATATGGCTTAGAAACTGCTATACTAGTGAATTGAAGTTGGTGTTATGAATTTGAAAGTATTGGGAATTACTATGAAGGGTGCATCAAAAGTCTATGTAAATATGTTCTTATTGAAACAACGAATAAATTGGGATGGTTGTGTCAAACATGCTTCCATTCAGAATCTAAATTGAGATTTGGCTTGTATGCTATAGTCTTATTCGTTTTGTTTAATAGTGGGGAAATAATTTTGAATGTTTGGTGCATGATCTTCTTCTTAATCTAAATTAATCTTCTAGTCAAATTACAAATTGGCTACTTACAGTTCTTTCATTTTTTTTAATCATTTTTGTTACTTGGGAAACACACAAAATGTAGTGCATACAGTTAGAAATGTTGCAAAAAGGATTTTTATCGCTTCTGGTGTAATAAAATTGATAAAGAAGGTAAAGTTAAGCATGAATTGAATGGTTTTCAATTGCACTTAGAGAATATTACCATTTTTTAAACAAAAATGAGATTGAGATAGTTTTTATGTGTAGTTAGTGATTGGATAGGTTTCAAAAAACAAAGTCTTTTCTTGACCGTGAAAGAGATAAACGTTACAATGATAGATCATATTTTCACATAGATATCACATTCATTGGATTCTTGATTGACATTTTTAACCATTGCTTTCAGTTAAAATACATTATGTTTCACAATATAATGTATGAAAATTACTTTAAAAAATAATAATGTAGATGGATAATTGATATCTAGATCTTGAACCAAACACGTTTTCTGATTCTTAATCTCATTTCTGAATTTCTGAATAACAAACCAAACACATATTTTAAATTTTCTGGATCTCAATTGTACATTCTGAATCTCTTACCAAACATAGTTCTGGATCCAAGAAATTCACAGAATACAACTCTGAATTAATTAGAATCCACTGAATTTGAATCATGTTTTCCAGATTGCGAACCAAACGGGGCCTTAATGTTTTGAAAGGGAATCTCTACACAAAGACTTTGTTGGCAAAGAGAATCAAATGTTCTGGAATTCCAAGAGTTGGAAAAGTAAGGAGGAAAGAACAAAAAGGAAAATTCTAAGTTCACAAATTTCTTTCTTACTTTGAGTTTAATTTTTTTTAGTTGGGTTTCTTTCTTACCTTAACCTTGTTTTCTAAACTTAATGGTTTTTTAAAAAATGGTTTTGTCCAGATGGCATGAAATCGGCTTTTAGAAACCCGTGGTTGATATTTTGGTCAAAGTCAGGTTTTGAAAACCGTACTTTTCTAAGAAAAAAAAAAGACATTCTCATAAATACTTCAAACATTTAGATATATACTTAAATATTTTTAAAAATAGACTAAACTGTGAGAGAGAAGGTGGTTTTTAAATTATTGTTCTTTTTATTCTCCAATGGGTAAGGAAGGCCGAAGGTGCCATAAAAGATAGGGAAAACCCATTGGGTCAAAAGCTATCACTTGGCCAACACTAAGCACACCACCTCTGTCAAATCCAAATTAATTAATTTAAGGTTTTCTTTATTACACTCAAAACACAATTATCAAATAAATAATCATTTTTAATAAATTACTAAATTCCTAAAGGACAAAATAAATTTTATTAAAACAAATCAATTTTAAACTTAATTATTTTTTTAAAGATCTTAATTAACGAATTAATTACTTAAAAGTCCGGGACGTTACACAACCAATTTAGAGAGAAGAATTTAGGAATGCATGTTTATGAATCGATGATCAAATTAATGAACCATAATCGAGATTAAACTTTTCGTTGGAAGTTTTTCTTTATTTGATTTTTCTCTTTTTAATTTGTTTTCCTTTTATTTTCAAAAAACAAAATCCCCCGTTTTTATAACTTTAATTTAATTACCCATTCACTGTAGAGATCGACCTTACTTCTTGATAATCATGGGCATTCGTCTCAAAACCAATTGGTAATCAGAGGAGAAGCCCATGTATCTTATAAACCTTCTGAGTTCCCTTATTCTTTCCGATGTAGGATTCTCAACGTGCCCCCTCTTTTGGGCTCATCATTCTTGGGTCAGATCCCATTTTTAGACCGAATGCTCGTTTGGGTTTGTTGGGCTCTTATACCATCTTGATAATCTTAGGCATCCATCTCAAAACCAATTGATAATAAGAGGAGTAACTCATGTATCTTATAAATATTGTGAGTTCCCTTTATCTTTTCGATGTAGGATTCTCAACATTACTCACTGTAACTACAGATTTCTAAATTCAAAAAGTAAGTTATTATTTTTTATGGTTTCGACACCCATCACATACACATCAATTGCTAAAAATAAATTTATTATTTGGGGCATTTGCAAATCTAGCAAATATTCTAATAATATTTGTAAAAATAAAAGTTCAAAAAAATATTTACAAATATAACAAATTTTGATTGGGTCTATCAGTGATAAACATTGAATTACATATTTTAACACTAAGTCTATCACTGATAAACACATAAATCACGCTGATAAACATGATAAAAATTGCTATATTTGCAAATACTTTTTTGAGTTGATATTCTTACAAATATTACATTAAAATCTGTCACTCAATTAAATTTTCCTTATTATTTTCAAACCAAAAACGTCTTTTTATCAACCAAATTAAATTAAAAGCTATTTTGACGCAAGGTACAAGGCTCTTCTATACATAAAAACCGAAAACTTCTTTTTAATTATCAACCATTTATTCATCTGGTTTACAATTCCACAAACAAATGGACATATATATCACTATTACAAAACCCTACGAAAACGAAAGCATTGTTTTTTCTTGAAATAAAAAACAAACAACAACACCACGTGTCAATGTTTGACAATTATTTTGCCAATGGGAATGGAATAGTAAAAACAAACATTTGCTTCAACAATGGCGGCTCATGCTTTGATTGCTATACAAAAATGGTCTCACAAATCTTCATAAAAGAACTTCTTGAAATCATCCATATGCCTTATTTGCAAACGTATGGCTACGATGAGAGATCCATCGTCGGTTGGACCCGGCATAATGAATGATCTCCCATCCGAATTCACGGTCGCGGGACCGACATAACTCGGCCTTCCCCAACCGAAATCAGCATCGTACAATGGCAATGTGATCCAACAACCCAACACCAAGTTAGGGTTTCCCAAAAACCACGTTCTTGTGCATCCTAGGGTGTGATATGATGCTTGCATCCAACCGATATCCTCCTGGCTTGCCAAGAAATCCAATGCCGACTCGGCATATTCTTTAGTAACCTTCCAGGTTCCTTCTCGGATTTTCCCCGCGGCATAACTCAACGGCTTCGTTATTAACTCCCCAAATTTGCACGTTGGCGTTACCGTTACCAAAGTTGAATTCCCGGAGAATCCATCGGGGAGAAGAGGCCTAAGCCGTCTCCTAATATCAACACGGATACGTACCCTACTTGGCTGGTGGCTATCAGCACCAGTGCTACGTGCCTTGGTTACGCACACCCATATATGCCCCGCAACGGATTCGTATATGCTGTAAGGCCTCGGCTGAAGCTCAGCAACATCATTAGCTCTCTTTTTCAGTTCCTCAACTTGCTCTTTACTAATTTTCAACAACGCAACTTTAGTTTCTTTCTTCCTCTCCTCCTCGGCATCGAAACAACCGATCAAAAGTGGAGGTTCATTGTACTCTACGTGCTCAAACCGCGGCGGTGTAAGCGGTTTCCGCCTAATCAAAGCTATCCGCTCATGATACGGTTGAAGAATACTATCCCGCGTCTTATCTCCTCGAGCAATACTAGCCCATGAGTTTATAAACGTTATGGCACCATTCCCATCAGTAAGAATATGGGAAAGCTCCAAGCCAATAACAAGCCCACCACAACTAAATTTAGTAACTTGAACGAGAATCAAAGGCAACTCTTCAATGGGTTTATTATGATCAACTTTTGGAACTAGTTCTCCCACGGATTCGGAGGGTTCGAAATCGCCGAAATCTTCGAGCTTTGTGTCGGATGAAGCTTGAATGAGTTCGACACCGGCGGCGCAGCAATCTAGTTCGAGACGGCTTCCACCGATCCAACGAAAACGGCCTGCGAAAGGATAGTAAGGAACTAATATTTGGCTAAGGGAGTTTCTCAAGGAATCAATGGTGGTGTTGAAGTCTTGAAAATGAGTGGTTTTGAAGACGTAAATGATGGGAGAGTGAGTACCGATCATGGTTTGGTCACTATCTGATAATTGAAGGATGCCATGGGGAGTAGGATTGCTAGGGAAGATTATGGATGAAGAATGGATGGTTATCACCATTTCTTTTCCAGATATATTTTTTAGCTTAGATGGGGAAGGATAATGAGCCAAATGTGCAAAAGTATTTGATGACATTTCCCCCCAAATGGATTGGTTGTTTTTTTTTTCCAAGATAAGGCAGATTTTTTTGAACACTTGTACACACTCCTATTGACTTTGTGGAGCCAAGTAGTTTTTGGAGAGTATTTTTTAAAACATAATAAAAAATAGAGAAACTTCACTAAAAAAAGGATAATTTTCAAAAATTTAGAAAATCAAACTTGCGGAGTCCAATTTGAAATCAAATGAATTTCGAGAAAACTAAAACTTTTATATATTAATTTTTAATAGACATAATTTTAATTTATTTTTAAATTTAATAGTCAATGTTTATCTTTTTTATAAATAAAATGATGCATAAACATCCTATTTTTTTTAACACTATATTTTGTTTAAATTTGATAATTTAAAGAAAAAAATATTTTAATTTTTGAGTTATAAAAAACTTGAAAAAAGAATCCACCTCTTTAAAATAAATCTAACAAATTTTTTATCACCTAAATATATTATACTACAGTAGTAAAATTGTGATACAATTAAATTAACTGCATGATATTATTTTATCTCAATAAAAAAAAGATAATGAGATGAAAATATTAAAAAATGTAAAACTGAAATTTTATATTTATATATCTATTTAAGTTATAAATATATTTATTTCCATTTTACATATATTTTTTTAAAATATTTTAAAATGATTTTTTAAAAATAAAGTAAAATGATTAAATATCATATAAATATTCATCTTTATGACATCTAACCTGTTCTAAAATATTAAAAAAAACATTTTTTTTTCTAAAACATAAAATTGTGGTTTGTATCAAATAAATTATCACAAAACCATGAATATTAATGATCACTTCTATTTAATATTTTTTTTAAACATATAATTATATATATGAAGATAAAAGAAAATCGTAAAAAACAATTATATATAATATAATTATTTTAAACTTACATAAACATAAAATAATAAAAAAATTTGAAAAAAAAATATTTTTACGTATATACTAAAAATTTATGGAAAAAAATGGGGGGCCACCCCTGGTGAGTTTGGTTTCATGCTTCACTCGAGTGACGAAGAAAAAAAAAATGCTATTCTTAATTTTTTCTTCTTCAAAACTTTTAGGGCCCGTTTGGTTTGCAATCCAGATTCTGTTTTATGAATCTAGATTGAAAGAATAAAAGGAATCTTCTTTGTTTTGTGTTTGGTTTACAATCCAGAAAAAAACAATTTGGATTCAATTTCTTTTTTAGGCTAAAAAATGAATTCAACTAAAACAAGAATCCAAAATATCCAACTCAAAAACTGAAAAACACAGATTGACCTCACCCACACAATTTAATCCACGGGTTTGAACACATGAGATAAAAATACGAGTCGGGCCCATTTTCCGGGTTTGGGTCGGGTCAGGCCCATTTTTCGAGGTTGACCCGGTTCGTTCTAGCTTTTATTTATTTAATTAAATTTTTAATTGCATGTTTTTAAGCTGATTTTTAACTTTTTAAACTTAAACTTAATTCTAAAGTGATGGAAAAAAAGTTAATTTATTTTTTCACTATATCATATTTTTTATTTATACTTTGTTTTTATAATTATATATAAGATTAATTTAAATATAATTTTTATATATATATGTGTGTGTGTGTGTGTGTGTGTGTTTTGGAGGTTGTTGCTCACATTTTTCTCTGCTTCTTATTTACTAATGTATGTAGTACTATTTAAATAACGCTATTGGAGGTTTTCAATGCCCAAATGGTCTCTCCATTTAGTGTGAAAATATTTTTTCAAATTCTCTTTTATTGAGAAATTCTCTCTTTGGTTGCAGTAAGTTCTTTTGAATTTTAGAATGGATCTCATTGTGTCTTGTATAGTTCTCCTTTTGGAAAAAACTGAGTTGTTTTAATCTAAAGAGTTTATTTGATAGACTTGCAATGCTTCTATTATCTTTATTATAATTTTTTTAAAAAGAAAAATTTATCCTAAGAATGAGAATAGTTATAGTTGATGCGGATAAAGATGTTTCTAATTTATAAGTTATGAATTATTAGGTTTTTCAAACTTAAAAATGAATGATTTAAAGTTGTAAGTATTATTTTCACACTGTTCTGATTCACAATCTGATTTTAAATTTTTTGAGTAACCAACCAAACATATATTTCAAATTTCTGAATCTCAATTATAAATTCTGAATCTGTTACCAAACACAGTTTTAGAACCAACAAATTCACAGAATACAACTCTGAATTCATTAGAATCCACTAAATTCAAATTCTGCTTTTCAGATTGCATACCACGTAAACACATGATAATAAATAGTAGCGTTGAATATAGTTAATTTTAGAAAAACTATAATTGTAAATTATAAAAATTAAGAAGTAGTTTTTAAAAATGATACTTTTTAATAGTAAATTTTAAAAAGCAAAACATTCAGAATTTTAAAAAATATTTTTAGAGAAATTCCTTTACATGATATTTTTGAATAATTATTATAATTTTTTTTTTAAATTTTCAAAAATTACATTCTTTAACATAGTACCTTTGCAAAATACTTGTATAAGCTATATATCCTAAACAATTCTCTGCAACTATAGAATTACCCCTTTGTTTTGATAAAGATCTTTACCTCTGGTACGATAGCTCATTCAATTGAAGAATAATATTCGGAAGTGCACTTCCATGCTCACAACAACTCCACCCACAGTGAAGCAAACCACTAGTTGATCATTTTTTACTACTCTCAAACTGTTATCACTTTTAAATAAAATATTTCATCAATAAAACTTATCAACCAGTAGCATTGAGTTTCATAAACATACCATTGAGCATACGATCTTTGCCACCAAAAATCTTTTTTTTTCACCAGAGCCGGTCTTAAAATAATAAGAACCCAGTGCTATTATATAGTTTTGGGCCATTTATCATAACTCTTAAATAACAAATAAAAAATATAACAAAATAAATTTTCTACCATCAATTGAATTTGAACTCGGGCTGGAAGATTTAGGTAAATAAGGGAATCAAACAAACCAACATGTCACAAATTACTTTAATCATAATTTCTCATTTGTATATATTTAATATTATGATGACTTATCCTAGAATTTGGGCCCCCGATGTCGCACCAATTGAATCATGCCAACGACAACCCTGACTGTCACGACCCGTCCCAAGACCTCCCTATAGACCTTGAGACGAGACGTTCACCGATGGCAAGCGATAGCTTAACGCCAATACTTACCATCAAAGGCTGGCAAACTATGCATAATTATGCTAAAATTATATCAAACTAAAAATGACTCATGTACTAGCTGAGCTGATGCAAAATGGGTGGCAGATAAGCTCGTCGTAGGCTCAATCGTCCCGGAAACTCGAATGCAACCTGTGGGGGAAAAATATTTGAAAAGAATGAGCTAAAAGGCTCAGTGAGTGGAGTTTTTAATAAACTAATATTTTCTTCAAAACAACATAATATATAATAATATTCAAATCAATAAAATTGTGCAAAACTAATACTCGTAAAAAAAATAGGATACCAAAAAATAGTCATAATTTAATAATCATAATATTCAGCTGATGAAATTAAATCAATAAATATACGTACAATATAAACTTCTCAATATATTATATCATAGTGTTAAAAACCACACTAAAAGTATACCCTTAACCGGTATACTGAAATTGGTCATAAGGGCGCAGAGCTGCCCTAAAGGGCACTGTTGTGTGAAATCGTGATACGCAAGTGCACGCAGTCAAACAAGTAATAAATGATAAGTAAGATATCGTTCCCACGAGGATTAGTAGATTAAATAGGTGTTTAACAAATAATTTAAAGAAAATAAAAACAATGATAATTGAGGGTGATGTGGTTTATGTAACTAAAATAATAAAATTTGCAATATGATGTTCCTAAATGCAAATCTAAATGAATAAATTCTAAATTAATTAAGAAAAGTAAGTATGATAGTCTAAAGTGGCTGAAATTACTCCTAAAATGTGCACAAATATTAAAGTGATTAAACTGTGTAGAGATGAATGGTTGGAAAATAAAGAATCCTCCTAAAAAGTCTTAGAATTCACAAATACTGCAGCAGTGCTGTGGCTGTGCTGCAGCAAACTGCATTAATAAATACACTTTTTATGCAAGCAAACCCTATTGTTCAAGTGACTTCGTCAAGCCTAAATGATTCTAATTCTTAATTCAACTTGATTCCTATGTCTAGGTTAAATTGGATTAAAAATACGGTTTGATGCTCCGGTTTAGGCTTTAGGGTGTAAAAACATATGTCTATGCCTTACTAAAAACAAATTCGAGAATTGTTAACCTCTATCAATCAATACTTTTCAATTTAATTTCAACCTTTTCAGAATTAAAATTAAACTAAGCAATTTACTTAGGTTGATCAAGCATAAGCAAAGAGAATGAAATTATCGAACTATTGATTGAGCATAAAAATTGAATTCATTAAAAGCTATGAAAACTAATCCCTTTTAGGGTTCATCTATCAATTCCAACCAAATAAAATTTAGTTCATAACAAAACCTAAATTAACAAAAGAGTTTAACAAAATAAAAACTAAACCTAACATTACTTCAATTCAATAAAGGAGTTCTAAAAGAATGAAGAATAAAGAATGGAAGGAAAAGTAAACGAATTTCTCCAATGGCGAGGAAAGATCCTTCACGTATTTGCCGTCGCCACTTCTCTCCCACGAACTCTCTGCCTTTTTCGTCCCTCCCTGCCTCTGTCTTACGTTCTCTGCTGCCTTTCTTCTTTTTTTTTGATCTCACGTTCTCACCTCTCCAAACTGCTGCCTCACGTTTTTTTAACCCATTTGTTTTAGGTTACTTTTTTCTTTTTCCTTGCTTTTTGGGCTTGGGCTTAATCTTAATCTCCTCCAAATGGGGCCCAAAGTAGTGGGTTTAATTTTCCAAGCGTGGATGAGTTGAAACAAGCCCAAAACATTGATTTATAAAGGCAGCTGTTCGAAATACTGTTGCTGTCCAATTCTGCTTCAGTGTGATGCAGCACAGCTGCAGCACTGCTACAGCACTATTGTAAAATTTGCAATTTTTCTATGTTCCTGCATGAAATTTTCAATTATTTTAGGACTTTCTCTCATTCAAATTGACATTATTACATACCAAAAGCCAAGAACAATCCAAATAATACATTAAAGTGCTAAGAACCCGAGTTTTTCCCAAAAATAAGCTTTATTAAAAAATTATGCAAAATGAGTTCAAAGCATGCATAATATGAGCAAAGTTCAATCAAATAATCATCACATAAGCATTAAAATAGGACCAAATAACTCTATTTTATAGAGTTATCAAACCCCCTCTCTAACATACGACCCAAAGCCTATGTATATGCTAAAGTGGGGTCCCAAAGACCTGTTGAATACTGATAACTGATGGTACTATTCTTGAGCGGTTTGAAAATAAACTATTGAAACTAAATAACATAATTCATAACTATTTCTATATTTTTCATAAAGAATATATATACTATATCATAAAACTCAATTATGTAATATTTGTAGCTAAATATCTAAATAATTATATGATGTTGAAAATATAATATTTCCAGTATAACTAGAAAATAATTATATATTTCAGAAATTCAAATACCAATAAATATCATAAATGTTGAAATAGAAATCCACTCACAAAATTTATGGCGAAAAACCCATGTCGTAAATAATTCACGTCTCAATATAACCTAAAATATTAATTTAGATAGACATAGAATTACTTAATTAAAAGGTAATATCTATTAAAATATTTAATATTTAACCATTCAAAATTATAAATAATTTACTAGAAGGAAGACTCTGCTTGTCAAGTTGGTCACCTGATCTCCTTCTTTTGTCATCCTCATGACGATCAATCTTCCAGGAAAAATCTTCTTTTCCGTCTCTCTTCTTGTGGTCTGATTGTTTACTACTATCTCCTTCATTCGAAATATTTCTTGCACTCAGCAACTCTCTAGCGCTCATATATTTTTGCGCTTTAGCGAGGAGTTCAGTATATGTAGCAGGTGTCTTTTTACCTAGTGACCACAAGAACTTTTCATCTTTCAAGCCAGCCATCATAGCAGTCAGAGCAATGTCATCATTGTAACCTTCCACCTTCAGCGCCTCACTGTTAAATCTCACTACATAGTCGCGGAGGCTCTCCCCTGACTTTTGACGCACAGTCAAAAGGTGCGTGGCTGGTTTCTTATGATCTCTTCCACCAAGGAACTGAGTTACAAAAGACAGAGTAAAGTCTTTAAATGAAGAGATAAATATTGGCTTGAGCTGCCTATACCACCCTCGTGCAGATCCCCGTAATGTAAGAGGGAATGCCCTGCATTTGATAGTATCTTGGACTCCCTAGAGCTCCATCCAGGTCCAAAATGTATCAACATGCTCGACCGGATCATTTGAACCATCATAAGTTGTCATAGTTGACATTTTGAACTTAGTAGGAAGTTCTACCTCCATGATGTCATCTGTGAATGGCGGCTCAGTTTGCTCGAGTAGATCTTCTAGCAGAAGAGGAGTCTTTCCTCTATACTCTTTCTTCATATGACCAAGTTGATCTTGGAGTTTTTTCAATTCTGGCGCCCAAGGCTGGGCACTTTATGCAGTAGACCTCACAACATCTGAATGTTCTTTTCTCTTTTGATTGAGAATTTCTCTGAGGTCGGACCTTCGTTTCTGACTAGGTTGCTTGTTGCGAGAAGAGTTATGAGAGGAAGAGGAACTGTCTTGGATATTTAGCCTCGACTTCTTTTTCGAGCCACCCTTCTCATGATTCCGTGATTCACCTATACGCTCTATAGGTTCTTTGTCTTTCTTGGATTATACTTCCTGGTTGTGAGCTGGGGCTTGATGATCAGTTTTCCGTGTAAGAATTTTGAGTACTTTAGCAAGATCTCGATTCACACCTCGAACTTACTCTTCTAGAGCATCTACCCTTCCGTCTGGCGCATTGTCACAACTCTAACTACTTCTTGATTTTCATCAGGTTGTTGTTGTTGTTGTTCTCTAGTGCTACGAGTTTGATATCTCGTATTACGAGGGTCACGGTTTCACCATTATCTATATCATCACCGTGTTGCTGACTTCTACGACTCATCCTTGATGGTAGAGAACTTAGTTATATACTCTTCCCACAGACGGCGCCAAATTTTGTTGCATATAAAAATGGATAGCTTCCACGTAGGCAACGAACTTAATTTATGGGAGGAGTCGGAGGTAGTGCGCTGCTTCGACGGCGTGCTACGTAGGTACCTGCACATGAAAGGAAAAGAGCACCGGTGTGGTGCTGGCCTAACACCCTCCGATGCTAAAGTCAGAGCAAGCAGAGCTAGTGTGCCAGAGAGTAGTTGTACAAATTCGTTACCTAATGAATGAATTTCTTCTCCTATTTATAGGAGATTGGGTTGATGACATCATCGTGCCACGTGTCGCATCGGGATTGGACCATGTGTTGCTTCTCAATTAAGTGTCGCTTGTGGGTTGCGCCACGTGTCGTTTCCCAAGTGGATATTTGTATTCAATCTTAAGTATTAGGTCTATGTCGAAGACTGTGGTCAGACGAGGTGCCCAGCACCGCGGTCAGACGAGGTGCCTTGGACCTGGTGCTTTGGACCTGGTGCTTTGGACCAGGTGCCCAAGTACCGCGGTCAGACCAGGTGTGTAGACAAATTTTATCCAGTTGTAAAATTCCACGTGTAATCCAATTTCACCCCACAACAATTTTCAAAATTTATAATGAAAAATACACTTTTGGTCGCTGAGTTTTCACTTTTCGTTCTATTTGATCCCGAGTTTTCAAATTCGATAATTTTGATCTATAAGATTTCATCTAGCTGTCTAATTGGTAGTTCTCATATTGTTCTCTCTCCTCCTCAATTAGAGCCGCCCCTCTCCTCGTTGTATGTTTCCTTACCCTCTCTATCCAAATGGTTGGATAAAATTCTTAGCAAAACCGAATGGCCATTTTTAATCATGATATTTTCTTTTTGTAATAGATGTATCCTTAACACCTTAAACTCTTCAAGAAATGTTTGTCATTCTTCATGTAATAGACTTTGGATTTGGTCTAAGATAGAGAAAGTGTCTTCAATCTCGTCTGAGATACTCTTGGATTCTTTAAAAAATAAACTATCCCTAAAATTTGAGTTCTCCTATAGATGTTGTGGATTTTAAACGTCTGGTTTGAATGATGAAGTCTAAGATTTGAAAAAAAGAAAAAGAAAAAAAAAACACAGTCGCAAACTTCATCTTACAGACATTTTTTTTATCCTTCACAGAGGAAAAATGAATCGTATATAGGTGGTAGAGAAAGTGGACATTTTGGGTTGAAAAGGAGGCGTAAATCTCGGATCGGTGATGGGATCTCTGATGATGATGAGTTCGTCAGTGGTTTCTTGGTGGTCAGGGGTAGTTACTAAAATAACATATTTTTACATATTATTTATTGAAATGTCAGAACTTTTTAAAAATTAAGTTCAATAATTTATTGAACTAAAAAAAGTAAAAAAATGAAAAATTCATTGAAAATAATAATGAAAGCTATCAAATAGTTCAATATATTATTGAACTTGAACTTAAAAGGCAAAAAACAAACAAATTAATTAAAAACCATGAAAAATAACAAAGTATTAGTTCAATAATTTATTGAATTATAATCATGCTATTTGAGTAATTTTTAAAAAGTTCTGACATTTTAGTAATTAGTATTCAAATTTATGTTATTTGAGGCAAATTCTATTTAAAATAATTATAATAAATATGCCACATAAGTAACACGTTGAATATAAAAATAATAAATAAATGCCACATCAGATTTTTATTAACTATTTAACAGAAATTTGACGACGGGACTAAATAAAATGCTTAATTGAAACACGAGGTATTTTTGTCGAGTTGGAAAACATAGGGACCAAATATAATGCAAAAGTTGTAAACACTCCCATGGCTGCATATTTCAGACTTAATTCTAGTCAATCTCCTAGTGATGACATTGAGAGAAATACCATGAGCCAAGTTCCATACTTTAATGTTATTGGATGCTTGACGTACTCTATAGTTTGTACACATCCAGAACTAGTATATGCAACCGATTTGAGTCGTAGATTCATGGCCAATCCTGACAAAATACATTGTCAAGCTGTGAAGTGATTAATGAGGTACCTAAGTGGTACTAGGAATGAAGGTCTAGTGTTTAGAAAATTTGATAAAAACAGTGATCCTCTTTCATATGATATGTTGATGTAGATTTCACTGATGACCTTGATAAAAGGAAATCATTGACAATTTGGTTGCAAAATAATCTTGAAAGCTACTCTACATGTGGTAGCTCTCTCTACAACTGAAGCTAAATATATTGTTGTGATAGGAGCAATAAAAGAAGCACTATGGTTGCAAGGGAGCAAACCAAGACAAAGTAAATGTGTTTTATGATAGTGAAAGTGCAATTCACTAGACTAAAAACCAGATGTTTCATGAAAAACGAAACACATAAATGTCAAGCTTCATTTAATTAGAAATGAAATTGCAAATGGAAAGGTTTCAATTAAACAAAATTCTAACGGAAGTTAATTCAGCTGATATTGCTACAACCTTAACCCTCCTTAAAAAATATGAACTTGAAGAGGGCGTCAAACTGCTAAGCACTAGGGAGAATGAAAAATGAATTGTCACAAGTACCTATTCTTCAACTCTTGTATTAAAAAATAACAAATGTGTTTTGAAATCTAAAAAATCCTCAATTTTCTATCACATTCCCTCTCTTATATTTTTAAAATACAAAAATACCCCTATTAATTAATTACTCATCCATCAATTTCAATTGCCTATTAATTACTCCTCAACAATTTCCCATCCCTATTAATTAATTACTCATCCATCAATTTCAATTGCCTATTAATTACTCCTCAACAATTTCCCATCAACCCATTAATTATTCCCCCTTCCCATACATATCTTCTCTTCTATAACTCTCCATCCAACATTTTTACTTTCTAAAAAATCTCAAAAAAATTTCATCTCTCTTTATCCCTACTCAAGCTCTATCTATCTATTCATTCGAGGTCATCACCGTCAAGAAGGGCCCGTTTGGTAACCATCTCAATTTCTATTTCTTATTTCTATTTCTCATTTTTTAAGAAATGAAGTTGTTTGGTAATTATTCCTGTTTTTTGTTTCTCATTTATTTAGAAACCATTCCTAAAATTGTGTAGAAATTTTAGAAACAACAAATTCTAGTTTCTTGTTTCTTGTTTCTTATTCTTGTTTCCAAACTTTTCAACACATTAATAAATTATTATATTGTCCCGTTTTTACTTATAAAATATATTATAAATATCCAAAAATTATATTGATATAATATTTTTAAATATGTCATTTAAAATTATAATATTTTCAAAATATTTTTATTTTTTTTAAATGAGAAACAGAAACAAGAAATAGTTACCAAACATATTTCTGTTTCATTTTTCTTCTAGAAACATGAAATAAGAAACAGTTACCAAACATGTTTCTGTTTCTCTTTTTCAAAAAATAGGAACAAGAAACAAGAAATAGAAACAAGAAACAAGAAATGGAAACGGGGAATGTTACCAAATGGGCTCGAAGTTGCCATGAATAGATAATTAATTTGTTCGTCAATAGAAAGAAAACGGATAATGAAGATGCATATGAAGAACCATATTTGAGATTTTGTTTTGGGGCTTCATTTTTTGGATTTCTTTTTAGTTTAGAGAGAAAATGAAGAGGTTTGTATTTTTTTTTTGAATCTGGGAGAGATATGAATGAAAGCTCTTTTTTTTAGAAATCTGTATAGGAATCAGATCAGAATTATGATTTTTATATCAATTATATATATTTGATATTTATTGTACATGATTGATATACATTTTTAACTTTTAGAGTATACTCATACTATTGATTATTTATCAATGGTAAATATTCTGATGATCATAGTTACAAATAGAAGATTTTTAATGTTTGAAATTGATATACTCATTCTATTGATTGTCTATCAATAATAAACAACTCGATGAACAGACTTACAAAAAGAAAAAAATTGTTATTTTTTTAATTAATACACATACTTGATACAAAATATGTAATTTATATACAATTTTAATATTAGGATTCATGGGTAATAGGAATATATTTTCGTTTTAAAAAGTGAAAAATCATAAAACCAAAAGTGAAATCAAAATATTAAAGTATAAAAACAATTTTGGGTGGTTTTTATATGTTGAAAGTGGAACACATTAGTTATTTTTTAAGAGAGGAGTTGTAGAATAGGTACAAATACGTATTCCCGAAATAAAATGTGGAGATTTGTGAAGATATGGATCGATCAAGTGGTAAATTAGCTGCAAATAAATAGAGATGTTTTGGCCTAAATTCACACCAGAACGATAACGAAATAATAAAAAGGAAAGAAATCGACACCAAAATTTCTACTAATTCACTTCAATTTTAGGCTACGTCCAATTACTACCGCTGCAAATTTAACTATGATGAATTAAAGAGTTACAATAAAAATATTCAATACATTTAATCGTGTTCAAAAGCCTTCAAGAAAGTAAACTATTTCTTTTACAATATCTCGTAGAACTCTTACAAAAGAACTCACTCACGAAAAAGCAAGAAGCGCCACACCAAGGACACGTCTCAGCCCATTCAATTCCAATTCACCGCCTAACACATTACACAAGTGCTGCCCTATTTTTTTTTACAAATCACGTTTTCCTGAGCAAGATGAGATAAAGCCCATTTTGGCCCAATTGAGTTAAAATAGCCACACAGACAGTGCACCACTTTTTAAGATTCCATCACATATAACAACTTGTCAAAACAAGTAAATAAAACATTGGGCTTTAAATATCAATGGGTTTTTTTGGCATTCGAAGGAAGAAACTTGGCTGCATAAAATTGCACAATCAAGATTGCACCTAACCAATGAGGTACAGTTAAAGTGGGAAGTTTTTTTTGTTTTTTTGTTTTTTTTTTCTCTCTTCCGAAAAAATCCACATGATTGCACCATTGGTTAGGGCTGCACAATTTTGTGGAGTCAAGTTTTTTCTTTTTCAAATGTTTTGTTTTCACAACTATCACATAACAAATTGTATCTGACGATTGATTGATTTCAATTCAATAGCAATTTGTACTATTTCAATCATTCATGATATAATATTTTTATCACAAAACCAATTGACTATAGAGAAGTGTAGCCCATTATGAGATATGAACAAGTTAGCATTCTTTTTCCAGCTCATTATAGCAGCTCATGCTTAAGGCTCTAGTTAGCATTCTGTTTAGGGTAGTTAATAGAGTCTGTTAGCAGCTTATATTCACATTCTCTTTTGACAATGAATATACTTTACTTCTTCTTCTCTCTAAGATCTCATCTTCCCATTTTCTTAGTTTTCTTGCTGCTCGATTTCTTGACTGTTTCCTTAACACCCATGTATCTTATAAACATTATAAATTCTCTTTATTTTTTCAATGTGAGATTCTCAACATGCTCTTTCAAGATAGTGCCTCTTTTAAATTAATCATTTTTTGGTCGGATTCCATTATTTGACCGAATGTCTGTTTGGAGTTGTTGGGCTTTGGTACCATCTAGATATCAATTGGTTCTATCTTAAAACCAATTGACAATGAGAATAGTAACTCCGCCCCTGATTTGGTTTGGGTCGGTTTTGGGTAAAACCACCAACCAAACCGAACGTTTCGGTTTATGATTATCATAAACCACTCGGTTTTTATTTTTTACAAAACCAAACGGTTTCGGTTATGTCGTTTTTGGTTTTAGACTATTCATCATAAACTCTCATTAGATCTCAAAAATTCAATGGAAAATTTACAGTATAATAATATGTGGTAGATGTAATGACTAAGCTATAATCTTGAGTAGATAAATAACAAAAATTTAAAATAGTTATGAGATAAAACATATGTAGTAGAAGAAAAGCACGCCTTAAAAATTAAAGATGGAGGTGAGAAGCATATAACCGGTTCCGTTCGATTTTTATTGGTTTTTTAAAATAAAAACCGGGCCAAAACGGTCTCAATCGGTTATTCACAAAAAAGAACCAAATAAACCATCGGTTTATAAAAATAGTTATAGAACCGGATGGTTACGCAGTGCCACTGTAATTTTCAGTGAAGAACGACGATTTTTTGCCCACTCCGTACCCTAATCCTCTGTGTTTTCCGCGAAGTTTAAGTGTTTGACGGCGTTTCCCTTGTTACAGACCATTGAAATTTTTGTTTGATTTGGGAGGAATTCGGTTTAAATTTTTATCAATGGAAACTGGGAGTGGGGCAAAACAGACAGAAGAAAAGAACAAATCAATGGAAAGTGAAGGATCTTGTGCTTGGAAGTTTGATCAACTTCATAATATTGAGGTTAATTATTTTATAATTATGTATATCTTATTTGTATTTTTTTACAATAAAGTGGGTGTTTGTGTTATTTTTTTAAAACTATTTATTGCTTTCTCTTTGTAAGTGTGGTGATATCTTCATGTTGTAGAGATTAGATGGAGACTTGATGGATAATCTCTATTCACATAATAGGGAGATTTGATGGACTTCAAGTTTTTTTTTTTTAATTTGAAGAACTTTGTGTCGTGATTGGAAAACTTTGTATTTGAGGACTTTATAATTTGATTTTCAACTTTGAACTTTATGATTGGAAGAACTTTGTCTTAGGGTCTTTGACACTTTATATTAGTTTTTGAGAGTTTATATTATATATAAATATTTGAGAAATATTGTATATGAGATATCTTTTGAATTGTTAGTCTAAATATAGGAAATCAATAAAAAAATAGATGAAAAAGTCTATGGTTTGGGCCAAATTTGGAATGAAAATAGGATAAAATGTCTAAAAAGACCAAAACATGCCCAATTCACTTCAAAACAGGCCATATAGCAAATGTCCAAAACTGGTAAAAAGGGGACCGATTTTCCTATAAAACCGGTTTGGTCTAGTTTTTGAATGCTAAAAAAACAACTGAACGAGTTGGTTATGATGGTTCGGTTAAAAAACCGAATTGAACTGGTTACACCCCTAACGACTATAGAGAAGATTTAGTGGAAGATTCACTCGAAAAAAAATGATAGAAGCTTCATTGGGTTTAAGAAGGAAGAGTATGTTTTTTCAATTTTTAATTGTGTGTTGTGTATTTAAGTTTTGGTTTCTTATTTTTGTATTTTTAATTGTAATTTATTAGGTGTGATCTACTTGATTTGTTCATATTTATTGTTTTATTTTTTTTCTTAACAGTCTTTTTAGTATTTTTACCATATATTTCTCTCTCTTAATACTCATTTACTGAATAAAATTATTTAACTAACTAAAAATAGAAATTAACAAATTTAGTAACTATCCTTAATATATAAAAGTGGTGATGTTTAAGAAACTTTTTTGGACTACTATACCCCTTTTAAAATCTTAAAATTACTAACATGTCATTATATATACCCTTTTAAAACCTTCAAATTACTAAAAATGCCATTATTATTTATACTCCACTATTTATTAAATGACTATTTATATTTTTAATAAAATATTTCTCTTCATTGAATAAGAAATTGTCAATTTTATTAAATAAATTCCTTGGTTTTTTTTTATTGTTGTCACAACATCAAATTATAAAATAATTGAAAAAACAAGTACAACATATGAAAATGAATGTGATATTTAAATGAATTTATTGTTTAGATTTATCACCAATTTATGAAAAATAAATTATATTTAAGTATTCAAATATTAAATGATTAGATAAAGGTGACGGTGCTTTAATTTTAAAAAATATTAAAAAAAAACTTAAATTGTTTAAAAAAAACATTTAAGATTAAAAAAAAACAACTAAAAAAAATATAATTTATTGAATTAGTAATGGTATAATATTTTATAATATTTAAATAAATTTAAATTTTTTTAATTAAAAATATTTAAAAGTTTAAAAATCAAAGAGAAAAAATATAAAATTTCTTAAATTTTAATTAAAATTAGAAATAAATAATCTATAAATGCAAAAATTAACTAACATATGTATATAGAACAAACAATTTATTTTTTATTTGGTAGTATGAATTTTAAAAATAAAGATGTTAAAAAAATCGTCTTATATAAAAAGACATATGATTATGTAAATTAGTAAACTATACGATAATTTAAATATTAAATAGAACATAAATAATATGTTAATAAAATCATTTCGAAAAAGATTTATAAACCATAAAAAAATCAAATAAAAAATATTTCGATCTTTTAAATATTTCTATGTTAGAAAAAATATCACGTGCGACGCACATGGTAAAAGACTAGTCATAATAAAGACAAAGATTATTAGAAAATTATCCTAAATTCAAAATGAATATCGTATAGTTTACTATAAAATAAAAATAAAAAGCTCAATGAATAATGTTGCAAAATAAAACGAAGAAGTTTAATTGAATAATTTAGTGAACAATAGGGTATGCTATATTTAATTAATGTAATTTACCAAAAGATAAAAGAATCCATTATTAATAATACAATTAAAAAATAATTAATTAATTATAACTCGTACTATATATTATTATTACTATACCAAAAGACATTTTATTATCATGAATGTTATAAAAGTATTGTTCAAAAGTTGTAATTTAGAAATTTATTGATGGATACAATGAACCAAAATAATTTATGTTAGATTTTTATTTTGCTAGAAAATAATATTTTAAATTAAATATATTCATTTAAAAAATTAATAATAAATTTATATTTAATCATTGAATTAGTGAATGAAGAGATATATTTAAAATTTAATTAACTGAAATACCATGTTTATAAATTTTAAGAATTGATAAATGATAAAAAAATTCCAAAAAAATAATAACGGATAAATTACTATAATAAAAAGGATATAGACGTTTAATACATTAATATTATAGAAATATAATTTCTTTTTCCTTGCTAATTTTAAAATATTTCTCAAAATTTAATGTCATTTTATTTTATCAAAGAAAAATATTTTTACATTATATTATACTTTTTTTTAATAATAAATATTAAATAGGTTCATAAAATTTATGAAACTGACTATTAATTTTATTAGAAAATTATATTTTAAACATTTTATATAAAAAAAGAGTTAATATATTTTAAGAATTAAATAATAAATTTATAATGATAAATATTTATTTATTATATTAAAATATAAGTATAAATTTTCTTAGCAAAATATATTTTAAAATGATTATATAAAATACCAGTTAATATATTTTAAAAATTAAATAATAAATTGAGATAATGATAAATTAGTTAATATCTAATGCTAATGGCATGTTAATTAAAGGAGATAGAGACAAAAATTGATGAAGGGTATGATGGTCCAAAAATTGATGAAGGGTATGATGGTCCAAAAATGTTTCTCCCCTTGAGCCTCTTTTAATATAATAGAGATAGAGACAGATAGTAAATGTTTTGAAAAAAATTTAAAATTACATTTTTATGAAACATATGTGGATTGTAATTTCATACTTAGTTTTGAGTCAAGAGGGAAAAATGATATTCTTAAATTTTTTCAAAACTTTTATTATTTTTTAAAATATCAATTAATTAAATGTCATTTTAAAAAAAATCGATTTAATTATTAGGAAGCGAAATAATAAGGATTCGAGAAGGGGTGTAAATGGGGCGAGGTGGGGCGGGTGCGGGGTCCCCCATTTATCCCCCGCCCTGTTTAAGAGATAAATTCCCACCCTGTCCCTACCCCTATTAACATTTCCCCTGCCCCTGTCTCTGCCCCATAAATGGAGCAGGGGCGGGGACAATATAATTTTTTTCAAAAAAAAATTACATAACTTTATTCTAAATTTTGTTATAAATTTAAATATTTTCAAATATAAATTTTATATAATATACATATTTTCATTTCATTCCATATACCATGCATGCATTTAACAATAAACTAAAAGTCCCAAACATAATCTATATTTCCATTATAAAGTCTTAAGTAATAATTCAAACACAATTTTCGTAAACATATATAATCAATTTTTATTCTATTACAATATTATCAAATCAATCCAAATTCAAATTTGGTATATTTCAAAGTCACAATAAACATAATTAATCCAAGTTCAAACACAATGTATGTAATTATTAAAAAAAAAATTATGCTAAACGGGGCGGGGCAGGGCCCCGTCGGGGCCATTGCCCATGCCCCGCCCCGTTTAGTAAATGGGGGAATTTTTTTCCCCTGCCCCATTTACGAAGCAGGTTTGGCAGGGTCGGGGAGGGGAGCGAGACGGGGGAGTTTTGCTTTTACCCCTAGATTCGAGATGAAAATCAATTGGGATAAAATCAATAGGAATATAACACATTCATTTGATGTTGTTTACTTGTAATTATCTAGAATCATAATCCAATCACTATTCATACTGTTTACTTGTATTAGAAGTATGAATCAAACATGTTAATTACCTGGTATACCCCTTTCATACTCATAATCAATTAAAATACATTATTTTATTATTTGATTACAAATATGCTAGTGCAAAAATTAATATATTGTTATTTTATAGTCACTTTTATTTTAAATTAAGAAATGATAAATGATAATAATTAAATAGTTGATTGATTAATAATTTTCAAATTTATTAATTTTTATTACTATTAAATGAAATAGTTAATAATTAAGTATTAAAATTAATAACTAATTAAAACTAACTAAATATTTAGAAACTTTAAATTTTATTATTATTAAATCTATAACATCCTTATCCTTATCCTTAATATATAAAACGTGAGATGTTTAAGAAACATTTTTGGATCATTTTATCCCCTGTTTAATTTTTATAAATTACAAAATATGTCATTAATTATTTATATATCATTTACCCTTGTTAAACCTTTAATTAATACTAGTCTTTTACCACGTGCGTCGCACGTGATATTTTTTCTAACATAGAAATATTTAAAAGATTGAAATATTTTTTATTTGATTTTTCTATGGTTTATAAATCTTTTTCGAAATGATTTTACTAACATATTATTATGTTCTATTTAATATTTAAATTATCGTATAGTTTACTAATTTGCATAATTATATGCCTTTTTATATAAGACAATTTTTTTAATATCTTTATTTTTAAAATTTATATTACCAAATAAAAAATAAATTGTTTGTTCTATATACATATGTTAGTTAATTTTTGCATTTATAGATTATTTATTTCTAATTTTAATTAAAATTTAAGAAATTTTATATTTTTTTCTCTTTGTTTTTTAAACTTTTAAATATTTTTAATTAAAAAAATTTAAATTTATTTAAATATTATAAAATATTATACCATTACTAATTCAATCAATTATATTTTGTTGTAGTTGTTTTTTTTTAATCTTAATGGTTTTTTTTAAACAATTTAAATTTTTTTTTAATATTTTTTAAAATTAAAGCACCGTCACCTTTATTAAATCATTTAATATTTGAATACTTAAATATAATTAATTTTTCATAAATTGGTGATAAATCTAAACAATAAATTCATTTTAATATCACATTCATTTTCATATGTTGTACTTGTTTTTTCAATTATTTTATAATTTGATGTTGTGAAAACAATAAAAAACCAAGGAATTTATTTAATAAAATTGACAATTTATTATTCAATGAAGAGAAATATTTTATTTATAAAAAAAAGAGAAATATTTTATTAAAAATATAAATAGTCATTTAATAGATAGTAGAGTATAAATAATAATGACATTTTTAGTAATTTGAAGGTTTTAAAAGGGTTATATATAATGGCATGTTAGTAATTTTAAGATTTTAAAAGAGGTATAGTAGTCCAAAAAAGTTTCTTAAACATCACCACTTTTATATATTAAGGATATATATATTAATTGCTGATATACTATAATGAATTGACTGATAAACTACCGTTGATATACTATCGTAGATATAGTATCGCTCATTAGCATGGGTTTTTAATTTTTTTAATTAAAATTCATGTTTTCTTTCCCACCTAACATTAGTGACGTTGTGTCACTGATGGAGAAACCATTGTTGACGCCCGTATTTGGCGTCACCAATAGTGAGCATTGGCCACGCAATATTTATGCGTGGCTAATGCCTACGTCACTAGTGATACAGTTTGTTGTAGTGTTGACTGATATACTTGGTATGAAATAAAAATATTTATGATATTTTCCTATGAACGGTAACAACCCCTTTGAAATTCTAACAAATTTATAAATATTTTTTTCTAACAAATTTATAAATATTCCACGAGATGATGACATTATGTAAATTTCCTAAATTATTGTCATAATATCATTCATGCCCCTTCGAATAATCTCTCGTTGGGTATGTTGCCACGTAGTTGATTGGTCTCTCACCCAATTGTAGCAGGAGTAAACGATCAATATTAAACCACGTAATAGATAGAGAAAACTACCATGCATTTATTAATTTTGTCATTTTCCATTTTATTTTTGCTTCTCTGTCATGTATTTGTAATGATTTAAAAAAAACAAAATTTTAAAATTAGAAAAAACATTTATTTCAAAGAATACAACCCCCCAACCTACTTGGCAGAAGATAACTTGCACATGAAATTCTGGATGTCCCCAAGTTGAAAAAAAAACTATCAATATTAAACCACGTCATAGACAAAACTACCATGCATTTATTAATTTGTCTTTCTTCATATTATTGAAACGTAATTTAGCATCAAAATTTGGAAATATGAGTTGATTTAATATCATAATTTTAAAACAAAATATCCCAACCCAATACATCTTAAACACAGATTATAAACAGAGGAAAAGCTAAAAAAATAAAAATAAAAATTAAAGTGGGCAAAATTACTTAAAGCTAATATTAATAAATAAAGGGAGGAAAACTAAGTAAATTATACTAAATTTTCAATTTCATACTTAAAAAATTCAATTTTTATATATATTTTTTCATTTAAAAAAATAAGGAGGGCAAAAATTATGTAAAGCTAATATTTGAAAATAAGGGAGGGAAAAATAGATAAATTATACTAAATTTTAATTTTTACCTAAAAAATTACAATTTTTACATATAATATTTGAATTTTTAAAAAATTAATGCCCCCAACCCAAATGGAAACTCCGCCCCTACATACAAACTACATATACCTAAGACTCAGAATCTCAAATTAAGAAATCGAGACTTAATAATAACTTTTCTTACTAAATATTTGTTTAACATTTAGATCAACATATTATTTGGAAATCAATTTTCAATTTGTATATTGAGTCAATTTATCATATTTTAATAATATGGAGTGTTTGTGCATTTGACTAAAACCAACAGGATTGATTAATAGTTTTTCATTATTTTAATAAAATTTCCACCAATTTATTTATAACCACGTATATATCAACACTATTAATTACTCATTATTTTAACTAATTGATGATAATGACAAACCTAATATTAACATCTTTCAAAAAAAAATAAAAAAATCCTACTAGTAATAAATTACTCACAAGGAAAACTGATTCATTCCCATTCCTCTTTTACTACCCCTATATATAGAGAAATAAATTATAACAATTCTAAGAAAAATCTTTTTTTTTCTTCGATAAATAAGAAAATTCATTTAATATGATGTTTCTTTTTCCCAAAAAAGATAACAATTCAATATGTGGTAATACCAAGGTTTATTCTCCCATAACCATAAATAGTAATATTCAATACCGCTTTTATTGTCTTCCATCTAAAATATTAATGATCATGACATGAGAGAATCGATCGAATTAACCATTTACTGACACATTTAATAACTTTTCTAGACTGGTTACTTTTTAAGTTATTTTCTTTGCTATTTGTTAGAGATGTTCCTCCCATCTTTCTTTCTATATCTTGTCAGATGAAATAGAAATACCATTTTAGTTTTCGTCCCTAAACTTTTAAAATTGACTTTAAACTTTACTATTCGTTCCATTTTAGTTCTTCCGACTGTGTTTTTCCAATCGGGACACCAATGCAACAGAGAGTTTATGTGACATGTAATTGATGATGTAACATTATATAAATATACAGTAAAATTAAATGACGTGGAAAAGCGAATAAACAGTGAGGTTTAAGACTGTAATTAAGGAGAAAATAATGAGATTAATCTCACTATATTTGTTTTTCTATGCATTTAACCTCACTGCATATTATGCCACATCATCAATTACATGATATATAAATTCTCCGTTAATGTCCCAGATGGAGAAACACAGACAGAATAACTAAAATGCGGAGGGAATCATAAAGTTTAGGGACTAAAAATAGCACTTTTAAAAGTTTAAGGACGAAAATGAAACCAGAATGAAAGTTTGAAACCAAAATGATATTTTAACAAAAAATTTGTCCGATATAATTAACTAAAAAAATCATATATTTATTAATATATTTTATCCAATAAAAACCAGTCTAATATAAAAGTTAGAAGATAACTATATCTTCCTAAACTTTATTACTATTAGTCCATTTATATTATATTCAATAAAAATATTTACTAATTATTTTAAGGGTACATGTCATATAACATCCCTATAGTTTTGATCAAATTCAGTTTAAAAATAGCAAATACATTCCTATAGTTCCAAATTATGTCAATAAAGCCTATCTTCATTCAACGTTATAAATTTTCTTTTAGCCATAACTTTTTTCGTTTGAACTCCGATTTGAATGATTGGATATGTTTTGAAATCCTCATTTTAAGCTCAAACGCTATGGTCACTTCAAAACTTCAAAACGGTCAATAAATAAAAGAGTTTATTATCTTCAAAATATTAGGTATGATTGAAGCCATTAACTCATTTATTTACCAATGATTTAGAAGTTTTCAACCGTAACGTAGAGCCTAAAATGAGGATTTCAAATTATGTTGAATCATCCAAATTAAAGTTCAAACAAAGAAGTTATGACTAAAATAATGTTTATAACGTTGGATGAGATAGATCTTATTGACAAAATTTGGAACTATAACGGTGTGATTTGCCATTTTTAAATTATTAGAAGTGGCTGTTTATGAATTTAACTTAAACCACTTAAATGTTATTTGTAATTTACCTTGATTTTAATCTAGTAATAAAGTAGTCATGGTACTTATTTTCTATGGGATTAAAAATTCAGATTCTTTTGTCCTTCGATGTGATGCACATGCAATGCAGTAACTCAATAATAAAAATTAATCATATCTAATAGTGAGCCATAAAGCATAGACACATCCACAAATTTAAAATTTGAAAAGATCAATTGATCTTTCTACAATCCTCCAAACCAAAGATTAAAAAACAAAACCACACATTATGAATCAAAATAACATGTCCATCATCAATTTGAAAAGAAAAGGAAAAACACACACGACCCTCACACAAACATTAAACAACAAAACTACAAGAACAATTTCTCACAAATTTTCATAGAAAAACTTCTTGAAATCATCCATATGCCTAGTTTGCAAACGTATTGCTATAATGAAAGATCCGTCACCGGCAGGACCGGGCATAATGAAGGATTTCCCATCGGTATTCAACGCTGCCGGACCGACGTAATCCGGTTTACCCCAACCCCAATCAGCTTCATAGAACGGCATTGTAATCCAACAACCCAACATCAAATTAGGGTTTCCCCAAAACGGAGCTCCCGTACATCCTAACGTGTGATATGATGTCCTTACCCATGCAATATCATCTTGAGCAGCTAAGAAATCCATTGCTGATTTAATATACTCATCATTAATTCTCCATGTTCCTTCTCGAATTTTCCCCGCGGCAAAGCTCAATGGTTTTGTCGTCAACTCCCCGAAGTCACACTTCGGTGTCGATGTCGGTAACGTTGCATTCCCCGAAAACCCATCGGTGAGAGGGGGATGCATCCGCTTTCGAATATCGACCGCGATTCGAACTCTTGTCGGTTGGTTATTCTCCACAGCGGAGCTACGGGCTTTGACAACACAAACCCATATATGTCCGGCAACGGATTCGTATCGACTAAACGGTCTCGATAAAATCTCATCTCCTTCATTTTCATTAGCTCTCCTTTTCAGTTTCTCAACTTGCTCTTTACTGACTTTCAACAATGTGACTTTAGACTCTTGCTTCCTCTCCTCACTAGCATCTGATTTCCCCATTAGGAGCGGCGGTTTTTGAAACTCGATATGATCGAACCGGGCTGGCGACAACGGTTTACGTGGTATCAAAGCCGTTCGATCATGATAAGGTTGAAGGATAGTATGTTTCGTCTTCTCTCCACGAGCAATACTAGCCCAAGAATTCAAAAACGTTACAGCACCAATCCCATCAGCTAGAATATGAGAAAGCCCGACGCCGAGCGTAAACCCGCCGCAGCTAAATTTAGTAAGTTGAAAGAGAATCAAAGGCAATTCATCAATAGGGTTTTTATAATCGACTTTCGGAGCGAGTTCTCGTAAGGCGATAGTCGGTTCGAAATCGCCGTAATCTTCGAGTTTCGCATCGGTAGAAGCTTGAATGAGTTGAACACCGGCACCGCAACAATCTAGCTCGAGACGACTGCCGGAAATCCAATGAAGACGGCCGGCAAAAGGGTAGTAAGGAACTAAGACATGGCTTAAGGAAACTTTCAAAGAATCAATGGCGGCATTGAAGTCTTGACCATGAGGGGTTTTGAAGACATAAACGGTTGGAGAATGAGTCCAACCCTTGATTTGGTCACTCTCGGAAAGTTCAAGAATGCCATTAGGAGTTGGTTCAATTGGGAGAATTAAGGATGAAGATAAAATGGTTATGGTCATGGTTTTTGGTTTTTGAAAAAAAATGGAGAATGAAAGATGGTTTATTTAGAAATTGATATGTTATTATATAGGGAAGGTTTGAGGAGGAAGATGAATAGTATTTAATGTGATTGTTTTCAATTAGGTTGATCCAAGGGTTGAGTTTCGATTTTGAATATTTTGGGTTATTATATGAAACATTGATTTTTTGTTTTTGTTTTTTAGGAGGAAAATTAAGGTTCGGTTTATTTATTTATTTATTATTATTATTATTATTATTATTATTTTTTGAGAAAATGGTTGAAGCATTGGTTTAGTTTTGTCATTTTTTTTTCTTTTAAAAATTGGACCATACTATATTTTTTTTTTTCAGGTAGAAATAAAATGAAAACCAAATCCAACGTACTAATAGAAGTTGAAAAAACACACTTACACCCTTAATTTTTTTAATTTTAGTAATCCATCTCTTAAACTTTGTGAGTGTTAAAATTCAACCTATAAAAATTTTATTTAATTAATTCCCTCTTTGAATTATTAAATTAGACCTTCGAAAAACCATCATAGGAACGAGTAATATACATTTTTAATATCAATAAGGGGCAGGGAGGTGTGAGATCGGAGAAAAAATTCTTGTTTCACCACCACAAGAATTTTTAGATTGAAGCCAATCATGGGGATGAACAAGATGTAACACCTTGGAGACCTCACCCTATAGAGATTTCATGAAAATAATTTGTAAATTAATAATTTAAAGTAGATAATTTGTGAAATTGATTTTTTGGGTCCAATTTTAATATTTTATAAAATTTAAGTGTGACAAACTCTGTAGTTCATGAATAGATTATATAATTTTCCTTAATTTTTTATATCTCCACCGTACCAAAAAAAATAATATATATATATATATATACTCCTTTTACAAATAATGTGTTTTTATTATCAATTATTGATAATCATGAGGTCCATCTCGGTTTCTCAACAAACCCCTTTAAGACAGTGTATATTTTAATCTTACCATTTTTAGGCCGGATTCCATTTTTGAACCAAATGTCTGTTTGAACTTGTTGGCTCTGATACCATAAACATTGAAATAGTAGTTAGGGTTCATCTTTTCCACTTCCAGCTTTTTTCACATGACTCAAGTGAATAAAATATTTTTACTTTTTCAGGTTTGAATCTAATATGATCTAATATTTATAAAAGAAAGGGTAAAATGCAAATAACACCCTTATAGTTTCGGTCAAAATCATGAAAAGTCCGTGTACTTTAAAAATGGCAAATCACACCCCGTACTTCCAGATTATATCAATATGACCCCTCCCCTTCAATGGTGTAAATTTTATTATAGCCATAACTTTTTCGTTTGAACTTCGATTTTGATGATTCAAGATGTTTTGGAATCCTCATTTCGGGCTCTACTTTATGGTCACTTGAAAACTTCTAAATCATCAGTAAAGATCATGGTTAATTACTTTAATCATACCAAATATTTTGACGATAATAAAACTCTGTTATTTATTGAAAATTTTGAATGTTTGAGATAACCATGACATAGAGCCCGAAAAGAGGATTCCAAAACATCTTGAATTATCAAAATCGGAGTTCAAACGAAAAAGTTATGGCTAAAAGAAAATTTACACCATTGAAGGGGAGGGGTCATATTGATATAATTTGGAAGTATGGGGGTGTGATTTGCCATTTTTGAACTACAAGAACTTTTCATAAATTTGATCGAAACCACATAGGTGTTATTTACAGTTTACCCTAAAAGAAAATATAAGTCATTCCGATGACTAATTATTCATTGAAAAAAATACCCGCAATAGAAGTAATAGGAAAATTTCCCGTTTTCTTGTAGAGCCCTGTCAGTCTCGTGTTTTTGTATTGTTTTGACAAATAATTTCATATTTACTCAAAACATGTGCGTATGACTAGTTTTTTAGAGTTATTTTCTTTTTATTTTGCTTTCATTGATGACCCATTTTTAAAAGTAACGTAAATGATTTTTTTTAGATAAATACAAAATACATCTTATATTTTGGGCTATTGTTAAATCATACCTCTATATTTTTTTTAAATACTCCTATATTAAAAAAAAAAAAGTATAAATCACATCTTTCTATCGATTAGTTTTAACGAAATTTAAGACACATCTATATTATACGCATACCACGTGTTCCAAAACCATAAAAACATTTGAATTTTTTTAAATATTTGGATGTGATTTATAGATTTTACATCTTATTAACATAAGAATTTATTCTAAAATTCTACACATCTGTCAATTTTTTTTTGTTATTTTTCATGAAATCAGAATACATGATATACGTAGAATATAAATGTATCTCAATTTCGTTAACATTAATCGATTGAAGAGTGTGATTTACAATTTTATTAAACTACAGTGGTATTTTAAAACAAAAAAAAGTACAAATCACACACATGTAGTTTCAAATTATGTCAATAAGACCCTCCCCTTCAACGTTGTAAACTTTTTTTTAACCATAACTTATTCGTTTAAACTCCGATTTAAATTATTCAAGATGTTTTGAAATCCACGTTTCAAGCTATACATTATAGTATTTTTAAAACTTCAAAATTGTTAATAAAAAAAAGAGTTTATTAACATCAAAATATTAAGTATGATTGAAGCCATTAACCCGTGTGTTTACTGATGATTTATAAGTTTTAAAGTGACCATGAGAATTCCAAAACATATTGAATCATCCAAATCGTAGTTCCAATGAAAAAGTTATGGCTAAAAGAAAATTTACAACGTTGGAGTAGAGGAGTTTTATTGGCATAATTGTAAACTACATGAGTTGTTCATAATTTTGACCGAAACTGTTGAGAATCTCACATCGGAAAAATGTAGGGAACTTATAACATTTATAAAGTCTAAGGCCCCTCCTCTCATTACCAATTGGTTTTGAGATGGATGTCTACATTATTAATATGGTATCAAAGCTAATAGATTCTGGAACCTTCTCTCTGTATTATTCTTGCCAGACGTCATTCTCTAGAAATTTCCCTTCATTCTCTAGAATTTTTTTTTTCTCTTTGAAAATAAAAGCATAAAACTACTTTAAAAATATTTCCAAACTGGGGTATTTTCTTCTTTTAAACATAATTTTTTATAAATTAAATAAATATGTTTCCTATAAGCAAAATCTTAAAAAAAAATATTCAACTATATAATATCTAAACATTTATTATATTTAACATCCAAACACTTAATATTTAATCTCTCAAACATTAAACTTATAGATACTCAATATTTGAAAATTTTAAAAATTGACATCTTCAAAAATAGTAAAATTTTAAATTTTTTCAAAAATGACATTTTTCATACTGACATGCACCAATCTAAAAAATGTCATTTTAAAAATATATCAAAACATTTATTATTTTTAAAATTACTCATAAAAATGGTGTCCTCTATTGATATTTTCCGTATTTTTAAATCTATTAAACAAAACTCATTCAAAAGGTTGAAAAACCTAACCAAAGTGGAAAATATATATTTTCCTAAAAATTTGTCTTTTTAGCGGAAAAAATTGAAAAGGCATGTTTCCATGAACTTGATGGGTCTCTCAACCAAATTGCCGCACAATTTTTTTTTTAAGATAATGTTTAAATTTCTGTTTTCTTTTATTATTAAGGGAAAGTTCAATGAGCCAAAAATATTAACATGAGCATAATTCAATTAATTAGACATATGTTTTACTTTTTTAAAATTAAAGGTTTGAGTCTTCACTCTCCAATACTGATGTAATATCTAATTAAAAAAAACATGAAGTACGTAGTATTTAACAGTGAATATTCCTGGGTGGTTCGTGAAGTGAATTTAAAGGGTTGTGTACGGTTTTGAATTAACTTAAATTGTGGTGTTCAAATTTAGATAAAATATTAAAGCTCCGTTTGTCATTGATTTTGGTCTATTTTTTAAGAATTTAAACTGTTTTGATTTTTTTGGTAAAATGAAATCTCATAATTTATCTACTTATGTAACTACAAAATTTTAAAAGTTGTCTAATTCCTGCTTTTACTTTCCACAATCCTTTTAATCTATTGTAATGTTTAAGAATAGATTTAAATTAATATAATTTGAAATTAATTTGTAAATATTCTTTTTATACACAATAAATATATTATATTTTAAATAAAATTTTAAAATAATTATCAACCATAATAATTATATCATTATAAAAACAAGTAAATACTTTATATCATATAGACAATATTTTTCTTTAAAAAAAATAGACAATATTTATTGTTTTTTTATTAGAATTTCCAAATATAGTTTTATAGTTGAATATCATTTTTTATGTTTTTATTATTAGATAAATTGTTTTTATGAATTCTTGTAGTTAAATTAATATAAATATTTATAACACTAATTAACTATTTATATATCTCACACCACTTAGAAGTTGAATCTACTAAACACTAATATTCTACATAAATTGAATTTACCAAACACTAATCTTTCATGATACAACTGATTTTTTTACCGTAGACAACAATTATTTTGAAAGTGTAACGACCCGGATTTTCACCCAAGGGCATTTTAGTCTTTTCACCAATTTTGATCCAAATAACTTTATTTTTAGTTTTTCCAAATCGTCACGTCGTTACGAGACCAATGAAATTGACTACGCTCAATTTCGAGTCCCGAGTGAAAAGATATGACCAAAATACCTATTTTGTCCTTTCTTATTTTTTTTTAAACAAGGGTTTTTCGGTCATTTCGAGAGCAGCCCGATATATTTAAAGGGAACATAAACCTAGGTCAAACGTGTCACTTTCATCTCTCACCGCTTCTTTGTTTAACCTGAGATCGTCATTGTTCCTCTAATTTTTGAAAGGTAATTCGTCGAGCTATATTAATCATTTGAATTGTTGTTGATTTCGAATCGATTTCTAATCCTTCTGGCTGCCATTCAAGTTCAGTTTCAAGCTACCGTTCTTCACCGGGAAATCAAGGAGAATCTTCATTCAATCTAGTTATTCCTTAGGTAAAATCATTTAATTTACGTTAGAGAATGTTCATATGGTGTTTTCGGTTTAAATCAGTGTTAATTGAGTGTCATTTTCGTGCGTTTAAAATCTCGTCGGACCCTCGCCGGATTCTGGAAGTTGCTAGCTGGAATCTGGGTTGCTTTGCTGTCGTCGTTCAAGTTATTTTAGTCGTTCCTTGGCCGAGTTTCATCACGAGTTGATCCCTCGAATCAAGTCGCTGGATTTGAGGTAAGAGAGAAAAAGGAAGAAGGAAGAAGAAAAAAGAAAAAAAAAATTGCAGCGCTGCGTGCGTGAGGAAGATGACCGGTCCATTTGGACCGGCTGGACTGGTCCAATTGGACCGGTTCAGCTGGTCCAGACCGGTCCAAGGGCTAATTTTAGTCCATTTGATCCGGTTTTCGCCCCGTTAGTACGGTTCTTGTAAAATTGATCTTAAATTAATATTATTTCAGGTTGTGGGCATCGTTAGGATTTTATTTGGAGTTATTTTGAGCTCGATTGCTTGCTCAATTTGGATTTAAGGTAGGTTAATTCCTACTTAGAAGTTAAATTAAATTCCATGTGACTGGATGTTTATTGTGTGATTATTATGATAGTTAGGGGTGATATAACTATTTATTTAAAAGCGTTATATGCTCGTTTAACTCGTGATTAATGTTTATATTTGAATTATGATGGTTAATTAGTTTTTAATTATAATTAGAGCCTATAAATTATTTTAGTTAAATAAACCCATATTAAATTTAATGTTTTAATTAATTAATATTAATAATTAATAACCGTATAATAATTAGTTTTAATTGATTTAATAATGCTTAGGATGATTTTAGAGCCGAATATGACATGATAACATAGTTAATTTATAAAATTAAATATTAACTCAATGGTTTCCTTGTTGTGACTTGATTATGTTGTTTTCTTTTCTTTTAATTATTTGTGATATGAATGTGTGTTGTTTTAAATATTTATTCTTTGTTGTTATTTTGTTATTCAAGAGATATAATCAGGGAGTTATGTTGAGACTGATTGTTGTTTGAAATTATTTGAATGATTTTACTGAGATATATGATAATCACGTTGGATAGTGTGGCACGTATCATAATGGCCATTATGATACTATTCTATAGAGTTGAACACTGTGTTTATGATTTATTAGTTGAGATGAGTTGCACAAGTGATTACCACGATGGATAGTGTGGCACGTATCATAGTGGCCACTATGATACTATTCTATAGAGCTGAACACCGTGGTTATGATCTTTGTAGGCTAAGTACCTATTAGTTGTTGATGAATGATGGAAATGGACGAGAATCCATACGTTATTATAATTATGAGATAAAATGTATTTAATTTACTTATTTGAGTTTGGATTTAATCTACTGAGCTAAAAACTCACGTTATTCGAATGCCCTGCAAACTTTTATTTTGCAGGTAACATTGATATTAATGGAGACCATGGCGATTGACAAGGACAGCGCTACACTGAGAGACCCTTAAGACTTGTCATTTCTATTTATTTATTTTTATTTTATTTTATTGAACATTTTGTCATTTGCGTTATGGATTTTCATTTTAATTTATCTTAGTTGTTTTTAATTATTTAAATTGGCGCCAAAACAAATGTTTTTGTTTCGAATATTTCTTTGGTTATTAAACGAATGCTTCCGCAATTATTTGGCTTTTACTCTGATTTATTCATATTTAAAATGAGTCATTATTTATTTATTTATTGGTTATTTTGGGTCGGGTCGTCACAAAAAGCTACAGTAATATACAACTAGCCCTAAATATTGATCCAATTTTTTTTATAGAAATATTGGTATGTTCAATTTGATTTTATCATTTTTTGGTTATATTATTTAGGGTGAAAAATCAAAATAGCCACTTTTTGGATAAAAAATATCAAAGTAGCCACCTTTTTTTAAAAAAGTTTTAGGTAGCCACTTTTACTATTCAATTTTTTAATATACCAATTTTACCCTTTTCGTATGGCAGGTATAGTCTGACACCTCTGACACGTATATTACATGTAGTCTAACATTTGTGACATTTTTTCTTTTTTGTGGTCTGTAATATACGTATTATACACTTTTTATTGGTCTGTTTAATAGTCGTACATTATGTAATATATGTACTATACATAAAATACAGTTCTTTTCGTCTATTTGTATATTAATAAGTATTTTTTTGTATATTAAGCATTGTGTAATTAACACTCCTTTTGTTTTCCATTTACAGATTAAATGACATGTATATTACGTATATCCTTCACTTTTTCTCGAATGCACTTACGAATTGGAGGACGATATACACAATATACCAAATGTACATAACATTTTATATGAGAGGAAAAAATATAAATAATATACTTTAATGAATCTACAAAAATGATTTAAAAGTGAAATATGTAGTATAAAATCAAAAATAAAAAATATACAAAATAAACTGAATACACTAAAGAACTATAAACAATACATTAAATATACCATAAACTGGAAAGAAACAAGGCATCGGGAAAGAAAAATGTCAGAAGTGTCAGACTATACACAATATACAGACGTGTTAGAATGTCAGGGGGTGTCAGACTATACCTGCTATACGAAAAGGGCAATTTTGGTATATTAAAAAAATTTATAGTAAAAAGTGGCTACCCCACTAATTCTCTCAAAAGATGGACATTTGTTAACTTTGACCCCAAAAAGTGGCTATTTTGATTTTTCACCCATATATATGTTTTAAATTAAAATTTAAAAATAAAAGTATGAAGTTACTTGGGAAATAAATTCGTACATGGGTTTTATATTTTTCACTTTAAAAAAAAGTTGTTATTTTAAATCATGAAATAGTTTATAAGTTTAAAAAATTAGGTTAAACATACTTCTAGTTTCTTATATATATTTTTAATTTGTTTTCGTGTGTAACTTTTGATTATTCTTTTTAAAAAAAAAAAATTTAGATCCTATTCGGGTAAGAATCTAGTTAAAATAAAAGTGATTGATAATGATAAGGTTCCATCACAAAACTAATTGGTAATGAGAGGAGTAGCTCACATATCTTTGTGAGTTTCCTTCATCTTTTCGCCTCTTTTGGGCTCAACATTATTGGATCAGATCTCATTTTTGGGCCGAATGCCCGTTTGGACCTGTTGGCTATGATATCATCACTACAAAAAAAACTGTCAAAATGCGACCAGAAATTTGCGAAAAAAAAATGGTAGTTTTATGGTGACCACCTGGTCACTTTCTTTGAAAGTTGACTCTAAGTGACCATCTGGTCACTTTTTTTACGACCAGATTGCTACCAACAGCAGAAGTAGTCTTAAAAAATGGCGCGAATTTATGGCGCGAAAAAAGCGACCATATGGTCACCTAAAAAAATGACCCTCTGGTCGCATTTTAGTGACTAAAATATGCCTTGGCAGCAAAAAATGGCGCGTAATTTTGGAGGGAAGAAAGCTAACAAGTGGTCACAATTAAAAGTGACTAAATGGTCGCACTTTTGGTGTCCTAAAAGTGAGCAGTGGTAGCTTATAATTGGAGGGAAGAAAGCTACCAAATGGTCACAATTAAAAGTGACTAAATAGTCGCAATTTTGGTGACCTAAAAGTGAGCAGTGATAGCTTATAATTGGAGGAAAGAAAGCTACCAAATGGTCACAATTATAAGTGACCAGATGGTCGCAAATTATGTGATTTTATGGGACCAATAATTGATAAAGAAATTGGTGGGATAAAAGCTACCAAGTGGTCACCAAAAAAGTGACCATGTGGTCGTAAATTCTGACTTGATGTGACCCGGGGCAGTGAGGAAAATGGTGGGAAAATTTTGCGGGAAACTGCGAATAGGTGGTAGCAAAAATACTACCATCTGGTCGCAAATGAGCAGAGGAGTCCATTATAAAAACCCCTCCACCTATTGTTTGTTAGCATTGAGAAAAAAGAAAATGAGAGAGTGGATGTATGTTCGGTTGATAGACGGGTATTTGAACGATGAGTTAGTCGCAGGGGTTGAACAGTTTGTTGAGTTCTGCATGACAACAGTCTATTATGAAAAGTATGGTGGAAAGCTACGCTGCCCTTGCAGGAAATGCGACAATAGGAGAATCATACCGGTTAAAGATGTGAAGGTTCATCTTTACAGTCGGGGATTTGTGCAGAACTATTATCACTGGGTGAATCAGGAGGAAACAAAGGAAATGTTCGACACTGCATTACAGGAATCGAGACAATACGAGGGTAGCAGCTCGAATGTCGGGGTTGATGTCGAAGAACAAAATGATGAACAACATTGTGGTCAGATGCAGCAAATGATACTTGAGGGTGCGGGGTATGGGGGCAATGAAAATATCCGTGAAAGTTTGAACGTAGACGAAGATGAAAGAGCTGTTGAAGAGGAAATGAATCCGGAAGCACGTAAGATGCATGAGATGCTAATGACAGCCAGCCGACCATTGTACGACGGGTGTGAGGTAAGTCAACTCGCTGCTGCTACAGAACTTTTAAATATAAAGGCGCAATACAACATACCCGGTAGAGGATTTGATTCGATTGCATCGTGGTTTCGGCGATGTGCTCCAAAAGAAAATAATATGCCCCACAGTTTGTACGACACGAAAAAGCTAGTGGAGTGTATAGGATTACCCGTGGAGAAAATATATTCGTGTCGAAACGGATGCATGATTTACTGGGACGTGGATGAGGACCTGCATGACTGCAAATTCTGTTTTCTCTCAAGATATAAACAAGGGAAACGCAGCCTGATTCCGTACGCCCGCATGTTTTATTTAATGCTGACCCCACGTCTGCAACGGTTGTATGCATCGGATGTGACAGCTTCGCACATGAGATAGCATCACGAGCATTCACATGATGACGGTGTTATGCGACATCCCTCAGATGCAGCGGCATGGCAGCATTTAAATAATTGTCATCCTGATTTTGCACAAGATCCGAGAAACATCAGATTGGGCTTATGCACGGATGGCTTTAACCCATTTCGGGCATCCGGGGCACAATATTCAGTTTGGCCAGTCATGGTAACCCCGTATAACTTGCCTCCCTCGATGTGCATGAGAGAAACGGTGATTTTTCTAACAGTGATCGTACTTGGGCCGAAAAGTCCAAAACAGAAACTCGATGTGTATTTGCAACCACTTATTGCAGAGTTGAAAAGGTTGTGGACTGATGGTGTTATGACGTACGATATTTCGAAGAAACAAAATTTCTTGATGCGCGCCGCATTAATCTGGACGATCAGTGACTTCCCCGCGTATTCAATATTGTCAGGTATGTTGACATTTAAATTACTTTAATCATATATATTTTGTAGTATTTAGTTTAGTTTTCGTTATTGTTTTGCGTAGTCAGTAATTAATTGTGTGGAGCTCGATCTCATCCTCTTAAAGGATGGAGTACGACAGGGAAATACGCATGTCCACATTGCATGCTAGACACAGATGCATGTTATCTCAGAAACAGTCGGAAAACTTGTTGGTTTGATTGTCACCGTTGATTTTTGCCGTTAAATCATACATTCCGTTCAAACGGTAGTGACTGGAAGAAGGGTCGACAAGTAAAGAAAGAAACCCCCCGACAATGTATAGTGGAAGGCAGATTCTACACGGTATAGATGCTTTAGGGATGAAGAAGGTAATAGTGGCTGGTGCAGATAGTGCAAACAATGCGGCTGGAAAAAACACGGGTTGGAAGAAACATAGTATTTTTTGGGATCTACCGTATTGGGAAGATCTACTGATTAGACACAATCTGGATGTCATGCATATCGAGAAGAATTTCTTCGACAATATTTTCAATACGATATTGAATGTTCCGGGAAAAACAAAGGACAATCTGAAGGCACGTTATGATATACGGGAGGTATGTAACCGTCCTGAGTTGGAGCCTGACGACAATGATAATTACACAAAAGCAAAGTACATGTTGACGACGGAGGAAAAGAAAACATTATTTGAATGGATCAAATCTATCAAATTCCCGGACGGATACGTTTCGAATTTGAGTCGGTGTATAGACAGTCAAAAACATATCATGTTCAGGATGAAAAGCCACGACTGTCACGTATTCATGCAACGATTGATGCCTGTCGCGTTTAGGCCGTTCCTAGAGAACAGACATTGGGAGCCGCTTGCACAGTTGAGTGTTTTTTTCAGGGACTTGACATGTACAGAGCTGAATGAAGCTAATGTGGCTTCATTGAGTGCAGAGATCGCTGTTATTATTTGCAAGCTGGAGCGAATGTTCCCACCTGGATTTTTTGACTCCATGGAGCATCTGCCCGTACATCTTCCATACGAGGCATTCTTGGGTGGTCTGGTACATTAGCGCTGGATGTAGCCATTTGAAAGGTAATCACGTTTAACTTGTAAATGTACACGTATAAAGTACAGTGAGCGAATGTAATTGTTTTCTACATTGTACCCACAGGTACTTACGTCGGTTGAAAAAGACGGTCGGAAATAAAGCAAGAGAAGAAGGATCTATCTGTAGTGCGTACCTTACGCACTACAGATAGATCAACACATTGCAGAGCAGTTTCGACCAGCTAAACGAAACATTGTCGAAAATTTACTCGAAGGTGTTGACGTAAATGACTTGCCGATTTTTACATAACCTAGAATGACAGTTGGAAGATCAGTGCGTAGGTCGTTAATCGATTCCGAGTATCACGTAATGCAGACGTACGTGTTATGCAACTGCGCAGAAATCGAGCCTTACATAGAGTGAGTTCGTAACTTCACATTATTAATTCATCGCCTAAAAACTATTACAAACTATTTCAAATATCTCCTAACTATTTATGTAACACACAAATTATTTCTAAACGTATACGTTCGAATGACACGAGTTGGTATTACAGCCGCTGAGGAGGGGTCCATAATCGACAAAGAGTTTCGTTCATGGTTCAGTGCATACGTGAGTTAATTATTGTAATTGAAGAAAAAAAAACGATATCAATTTGTTCTTAGAGCTTCTAACTTAACTGTATGCATGTGATCAATGACAGGTTGACTCCCCTACAATACCGGTAGATGATCCTCGCATTATTTCTTTGGTAAAGGGACCTGGATGGATTGCAAGGTCGTATACTGGATACGTCGGTAACAGTTACAGATTTCAAACGTAGGCGCACTCAGTTAACCGGGGAACAAACAACAGTGGTGTTTGCATAAAAGGTCAGGTGTTCGGCACAAACGAAGACGATTACTTCGGAGTAATCGATGAGATTCTTGAGATTCAATACGCAAGTCCGACGCTGAAACGCATTGTTCTGTTCAACTGCACTTGGTTCGAGACAACCAGAAGAGGCGGAGTCCGTAAGATTGATCATTTACAAATCGTGGAGGTAAACAAGTCTAAGCATATGCGCACCGCTGATAGGTTTGTCCTGGCTTCACAGGCGTTGCAAGTTTATTATCTAAACTATCCAATTAATAGACGAGATCTGACAGATTGGTTAGTTGTTTGTAAAGTTAAACCATGCTAGGTAAAGGAAAACATATCCGAGCAAGACGAACATGTAGAGGAAGCTCGTGCTTTTCAAGAAGATGAGATAAGATGTCGTGTAATCGACGATGGTCAGAATGGAAGTACTATTCGTCCTTTGAACGATGGAACGATAACATTGCATGATGATGATACAAATGCTTCCACTTCTCGCGCACGTGACATAGGTGCTGAATTTATTCGAGACGATGAATCCGATGAAGAAGAAGAAGAAGCGAAAACCGAAGACACTGAGGATGATGAAGAAGATATTTTGTAACTTTATGATTCACTGTATGTTTTATTGAAACTATTTCTTTAATGAAAGTAAAAAAAAATATATAATAAGATTTGCGACCAGATGGTAGTAATTTAGAAGTGAAATGCGACCTTGACTTCTAAATTACTACCATCTGGTCGCAAATCTTATTATATATTTTTGAAGAAGATATTTTGTAACTTTATGATTCACTGTATGTTTTATTGAAATTATTTCTTTAATGAAAGTAAAAAAAAATATATATTAAGATTTGCGACCAGATGGTAGTAATTTTTTATGGGTAAATAGAATTAAGTTTTTTCAAAAAATATTAGTTAAATTACGACCATTTGGTCGCACAAATGAAGGGATATTATAAAATGTGCATTAATTTTTTGGCGGTTTATTTCATAAGTGCGACCATCTGGTCGCAAATCTTTGGCGGTGATTTTAAATTTTCATTAAATTTATGGCGATGAATTTAACATTTACGACCAGATGGTCGCAAGTTTTGATGGGACGCGTGAAATGACAGTTGTTGTGGATAATAGCAAATTGGCGACCATATGGTCACTTTTGGAATAAATGCGACCTTCTGGTCGCAAATATTTGAAACAGGGCAACCAGATGGTTGTAATGTCCCCAGCACGCGCGACCTTTCGTTTCTAGTCATGATTACATATTTGCGACCAGTTGGTCACAAATTCTGATTTAAATTCCCATCCATTTTCCTTTCCCCCGTTTCTTCTTTTCTCCCTTTCTCTTTTTCTTTCTCTCTTTCCCCTCTCCCGTTCCCCGTTACTTTTTCCCTTTCCCTTTCCCGTTCCCGTTCTTACTCTAAACCTAAAGCCCTCAACCTCCTATCCCGGTTTCTATTACGAGGTTAGTTTTCGTATAAAATTGAAGTTTAGTTTAAGAATTTAGTTTACCTAGTTTTAGTTTTTAGTTTTCAATTAATTAGTTTTGTTTTGTTTTGTTAATTTAATTAGTTTTAGTTTAATGAATCTAAATTTGTGTAATCAATTACTTAGTTTACTTTAGTTTAATTCATAGCATTTTAGTCTACATTAACTAATTAATTAGTTTAGTTTAATTTTGTTACTTTAAGTAGTTTTAGTTTAATTAATCTAATAGTTTAATTAATCTAACTTAGTTTACTTTAATTCAATTTAATTAGTAATTAATTTAATTAATTAATCTAATTTAGTTTAATTACTTAATTAGTTTATTTAAGATAGTTTACTTTAATTTAATAAAATTAAACTAAAATTAAAAAATTAAACTAAATTAATTTATAATTACACTAGTTTAAATTTTAATTTTAGTTTAATTAATGTAATTTACTTTACTTTAATTTAATCAATTAATTTAAGTAGGGTAATTAATTGAAATAGTTTAACTTCAATTATACTTAAGTAGTTTAAATTAATTAATTACACTAATTTAATTAATTAATTTTAGTTTAATTATTAAATAAAAATTGTTTAATTACTTAATTTTAGTTAAATTGGATTAAAGTAAAGTACAATTAGATTAATTAATTAGAATAATTTTGTTTAAGTATTAAACTTTACTGAAAATTATTTAATTAATTTAATTAAGATTATTTAATTAATTCATTTTAATTAGTCTAATTTTACTTTAATTAATTAAACTTAATTAATTAGTATAATTTAGTTACTTGATTTAATTTGCTTTTTTTGTTTTTGTTTTATTTTAATTTAGGATTATGACTACGGACGACATCCTCCCTAGTCGACGAGCCTGAGGACGAGACTCCTCGGCCCCCCTACTACCGATTAGTAGACGACCGATGAGTTGGCCATACTCCTCGCACGATGACAGGCGGAGATGATCTCACTCCCGATCATTCGGACCTCTCACCGGTCCAGGATTCGACGCTTGCGACACCACGGTTGGCGCGAGACTCCCAAGGCCACGACTTCAGGGATCGCCATCCAGCGGATGCACCACCGGCCCATCTACTTCTTCCTCGCGGCCTCCTCGGCCGCATCCTCTACCCCTTCGGATTGAGGGGGATACGTAAGTTTTGTTTATAGTTCTAATTCATTATTTTTTAAATCATTTTACTAATTGTAAATAAATAGATAAATATAAATAGTTTTGTTTAATCTAATACCACAATATGTTTAATGTTTTTTTTGCGATTGGAGCCGCATACAACCGTATCAAACGATTTCGCGAGGTCCTCCAGGAGCATGCCTCTACCCAGTGAGCCACCGGTCGAAGATTCCGACGACGGAGAAACGTCGGATGTACGACAATTGGAAGGTAATTAACATCAATTGTTTTTATAATTACTTAATTTTTAAATTTTTCATAATAAATTGATTACTTTAACTAATTTTTATTTGAATTTTTTCAGGGCAAGTTTCCTTCTATCGATTCCGATATCATGGACGGTAGATTGTTCCCCCTGTGGGAAAATCACGTCCAGGATAGATTCAAGGACCTCATGTAACGGGGGCGTAAAAAACAAGCAGACAAACGACCCGTGTGGATGAGCGAGGAGGAGCACGCACGGCTGCTCGCCAGTTTGAGCACTCCCCAGGGCAAGCGGTGTCAAGCAGGAATAAGGCCAACCGTGCGAAGAATCCCAGGAAACACACAGCCGGGGCCCGGACCCACATCGAGCACCATCGTCGATTGGTATGTTTTTTGTTTCTTCTTTTACGTACTTTTTTGTTATTATCTTTTCTTAATTAATTAATTATTAATTATTAATATACTTTTTTCCTTCTCAATCTCTCTACTATTTTTAGGAAGAGAAGCACGGTCGCCTTATCCCACCTGATAAGCTGCATCTCATTCTGCACAGAAAAAAGGACGGGAAGATCGTCGACGATAGGACGAGAGAAGTTCAGGTATTTAATTAGTTCTTCAATTATTTAATTTTTTTTACTATTCTTTCTAACTTCTATATTAAATATTTTATATTTTGAATTTTAAAAATTTAGGAGCGTTTCACGGAGTCATTGAGTCAGCGGTTGCTCACACCTGACTCGCAACCGACTATGGAAGACCGTAGGGAGGCATTCTTGGAGGCTGCTGGAGGGGTTAGGCCTAATGGATCAGTTCCAGGCCTCGGCTCGTACGGTAGATGACTGTACGCCGATGTGCCTCAACCTCAGCGCGGCAGAGCGAGCACGAGTTCCGGCCCTACTCCGACGGAGCAGCGGTTGCAAGAGGAGGTTCAGCAACTTCAGACTGCTATGGCGGATATGCGCGCTTCGATTCAGGCGGAGGTTGCGGCCCAGGTCGCAGCTGCATTGGCAGCGTTCTTTGGGCCCCGAGATTCCGGGTCTTCATCATCAGCGCCGCCTCCACCACCCCCTGGTCCTCCGCAGTAGTTTACATTTCTTTTATTCTGTACAATACATTATTTTGGAAATTTATTTATATATAGTTTTATTTTAATTTCATTTCTTTATTTTTTAATTAAATAAATAAATAAATTTAAATGAAATAAAATTAAAATACTATTTACAAATCAAATAATTTAATTTAAATAAATAATTAAATAATTAAAAATATATAATATAAAACGACCAAGAGGTCGCATTTCATTATACATATTACGACCACTTGGTCGCCATTTCATATAAATAAAACGACCTGTTGGTCGCAATTTGGTATAAATAAAACGATCTCTTGGTCGCAAATAACTTGACTGAAAAGTGACCAGTTGGTCTCTTTTTTTGTGGGACCACCTGGTCACTTATCTTCAACTTAAATTACGACCATATGGTCGCTTTTTAAGTGACCACTTGGTCGTATTTTAAAATGTTGACTTTATTGAGACCAAACCTGTTCTGGTCGTAATTTTGTGACTAAACGGTCGCACAAAAGTCAGGAACGACCAGCTTTTTTGCCACCACCATGTTGGTCGCTTTTTGGTCGCATTCTAACATAAAAACGACCTTCTGGTCGCAAATTGACTTTTTTTTTGTTGTGCATCTTGATAATCATGAGGGTTTCATCTCAAAACTAATTAATAATGAGAGAAGTAGTTCATATATTTTATAAACATGAGTTTCTTTCATCTTTGCGATGTGAGATTCTCAACCTGAAGAAGAGTATAATTAACATAAATATAATCATACTTGTTGTGAGGTGAAATTAGATAACACGTGGAATTTTACAACTTCGTACAAATGTCTACGCGCATCATTTGAGCATGGTACTTGGGCACACCGTCTGAGCAATGTACCTGGGTACGCCGTCTGAGCATAGGTACCTGGGCACACCGACTACGCACAATGCCTGATCATAAAGTCTACGCACCCGACAAGATATGACTACGTAGTCTCCATTACAAATCTACATACTTTGAGACTAAAAAGATATATTATTCAAGTATCTAATCAAGAGACGACATGTGGCATAACCAACATGCGTCATGTCATTAGGAAGCAATATGTGGCCCAATCCCAACGCGACATGTGGCACGATGATGTCATCAACTTTTTCTACTATAAATAGGAGAAGAAATTTAACCATTAGGTAACGAATTCTACTCTAATTCTCTCTGGTACACTAGGTTTGACTTAAGCATCAGACGGTGTTAAGCTGGCACCACACCGGTGCTCTGTTTCTTTCCTATGTAGGTACACACAATGCTCGTCAACTACTCATCTCACCGCCTATGTATCACCTCCATTGCAGCGCACGACCTCCGACTAATCACATCTTCTAAGTTCGTTGTTTACGTGGAAGCTCTCCATTTTTATGCAACAACAATACTTTATTATCCAACTATTTTTTTTGACACATCCAATTTATTATTTAATGATTAATATAGATTTAATTAATAATTAAATATTAGATAATATTAATTTAAATTAATGGTTTTATAATTTTTTCTTTCATATATTTAAATATTTTTTTTTTATTATGCCAGATATTTAACTCTTGAATATTCAAATATCAAAAGTTATGAAAAACAGATTTTTTTAATGAAGTTTGGATATTGTTGCCACGTAGTTGATGGGTGTCTCTCACCCAATTTGATAGTACGAGTACACGATCAAATATTAAACCACGTAATAGATAAAAACTACCATTCATTTATTAATTTTGTCATTGTCCACTTTATTTTTTGCTTCTCTCTCAAGAATTCGTAATTATGTCCGTAAGTGTATGAAAACGATTTGAGACGGGAAAAAAAAAATCAATTTGAAAATTTGAAATGTGATTTAACGTAAAAAAAAAAAAAAGAAATATGATTTGAAGTAATATAATTATTTCAAAATAAATTATCCTGACATATTTAAACATAAATTATACAAACTATATAGATTGGAAGATTGTATAATTTCAGTCAAATGCATAAATAATCTAATATTATTTTTGACTGAAAGCGCAAGAGTTTTACTTACCGCTTATATCCTTATTTTAATTTACTAGATTTATACCACGTGCGTTGCACATATTTATATTTTTTATGATTCAATTTTTTTATAATTTATTTTGAGTATATAGTTTTTTTTCTTACTTTCATAATAGTATTGATAATATTTAATTATAAATTGTAGGTGTTTTAGTTCAAAACTGTTTATTAGAAAATAAAAACTTCATGATAGTTTCGATATTACCATTTTTAAAAGATTAAATATCAATGATAAGATCATTTATCAATAAACTACACGCAAAAAAAAAAATTAAAAAATTGAATTGAAGTATATACTTTGATTTGTAATTTTATTATTTTTTAGCGAAATCCATTGATTTTTATTATAATTTATATATAATTTAAAATATTGTGTGTTGATGTTTAATTTCTATAATAATAAATTTGTTGAGAGGTATAAAAAGAAATTATATTCAATAACCAAACCAGATAAAATTAAAGGGGTATGGTCCGATTTTAATCTAGCACTCCATGATAAATTTTTAATTAGTACCCTTGAATTTAAAGAAATAACATTATAAAATAGGTTAATGTTTCAATAATAGTAATATTACTGGGGCTTAAATTCTTCTAATCTTAATAATTATTTTTAAAATATAGTTACCTTCCCCATCCCCATATAAACTAAAAAAGTATTTGAAAAAAAACAAACTTATTTCATTTTTGTAAGTGTTGTAATCGAGGTGAATTGTTTGTTTTGTAACTTTTGTGGGAAAAAGAAAGGGCTTGGTAATTTATGAAGGAAAATTAAGACTTATGTAACTTATAATTAATTATTAGGTGTAAATTGTGCGAAATAATTTTCATGATATTTCTCAGCTAATTATATGATAAATTGGATATTTTAAAGGACCTTTGACAATCTTTAGTAATTCATTTTATTTCAAAATTTCAAAATGACAAAAAATCATATTTTAAAATTAATTTTACTTTTCTTTAATAAAACTAAAATATCAATTGCCTTAAAACAAAGAATCAAATAAGGTTAGTAATCATCTTTTTAAAATTTATTTTTAATTTATGAAGATATTAATCTATAATAGTTAAAAAAGCATATGCGATTTTACATAATGGCATGTTTGTTAATTTTTTGAAATTGAAAAGGTTATAATAATCAAAATTCTTTCAAGATGTATTTACAATAACATGATTTCAAGATTAAGATTAGGCCAGATTAAGCACCAATACAAAATTGGATGAAATTGTATTATCTTGCTTGATAATGGACAACAAATTCAATAATTAAAAAATAACATTTCCTCAAAATCTCTCTCCTATTTATCTATTTGTTTCTCTCCTATTAAAATTGTGTGATATTTAACTCAAAAGTATATAAAAGCAACTCCAATATCAATAATCAGGGATCCAATTGAGATAATGAGAACTGAAGATATATTGAGCTTTCTGGAAATGTGAGTTTAAGTCAGCAGCATCGATGTTGTCAGAGAAAGGGTTTCAACGTAAGAATTGTTTTTCAATATAACAATTTAAACATAACCAACATATCGAACACATCAAAATGTTCAATAAACTCAAAAGATATTTTATTTTATAAGCATGCTAAAAAAAATTAACCACATGAATTTCATAAGAAATTTAAAAGTCATACCAGGAATATCAATGGAAGATTTTGATATTGCAAAACACTAACGAAAATCTACAATTTCAATTACCGACTCAAATCAACTTGTATAGATGAAAAGTAAAACTGAAAAGAAAATACTTAATTTACTTCAATACAATACAATGTATCAAGAGTACATGAATTCTGACTAAAAAATAGTACATGAATTCTCTATTACAAACTAAGTGTTTTTTTTTTTTATACAAAAACTTGTTCGTACTAATGTGCAATTAAGGACTTTTCTAAACCCACCCAAATTTATAGTAAAAGAAGAGAATTTGAAGAGGCTTAAATGTAATATGAACGAATAAATGGCATATAGATAGACAAACTAATGGGTATTAATCTTCGGAGCTTTTGTGAAGGTTTTTCGGATGGGAAGTTGAAGGGGCAGGAGAGGGAAATAAAGTGGATGGGCTTGAAGAGATTGATGGAGTATTAATGATTATTTTAAATATAGATTAGTGAAGTTTTAATAAAGAATATAAAACGTTTAAATTACATAAATTTTACTTTTTAATATTAATTATATCATAAAATCAACATTTTTTAAGTTTTAATTTAATTGTTCTAGTTAAAAGTTTCATTGTTCTCTATAAAAACACTTTAAATTTTAAATTTTGTTAGAATTGAGGTAAGAATAGGCAAAAAAAAACTACAATCAGATTATTAGTATTTAACTTTTAAGTATTTATGGTTAATTAAATGGTATAAGAAAATGAAATAAATAGTTAATATTAATAGTAAATTTATTTAGTGGCATATTTGAAATTCTACAAAAATAAGAATTGAGGTAAGAATCAAAGGGAAAAAAAACTACAATCGCATTATTAGTATTTAACTTTTAAGTTGTATGGTTAATTAAATGGTATAGGAAAATGAAACAATAGTAAATGTTAATAGTAAATTTAATTAGTGGCATATTTGAAATTCTGCAAAAATAAGAGGGATAAAGTTATCCAAAATGTTTCTCAAAAGATTCCCCCATTTATATTTACTAGATTTTACCACGTGCTTTGCACGTACATTTCTTTCTGAAATCTTAAATTTTAATGAATTAATTATGAATATAAATATTATTTTTTCATAATATATGAATTTCTTAAAATTGGTTCACATCCTATATATTTATAGATAGTATACCAAAGAGTATTTTTATTTTTTTACCAAATTACAATCTCACAATAAAGAATACTCAGGACCGAAAAATCTACTACAATAATACAATCAATGTAGAATTATAAAGCAGAATGAGAATAATTTATGTTCGTATGAACTTTCATACTTCGCCACTCTCATGTTCCACTATTATCCAACTCCCTCTTAAATACTTTTGTCGCACCAACTTTTCTCTTTGTGAAAAGTATTGAAAAATTTCCTACCAAATTCTCTTTCTATGTGTAGAGAAATGAAAATTTCATAAAAAAATGTAACTTTTTTTTTTATTATTTTCTGAACTAATTACAATTTTCCCATGAAAAAATCATTGTCATCTCTACTATATTAAATGTATATCATTGTCATCTCTACTATATTAAATGTGGCTAATATGAAGAAATATTTTTGGAGAAGTATTTTTGAATCACTAAACCCTATATTTTCAACGTCAAAATCACAAAACATGCCATTTATGACTTTTTCTTTAAGTAAATGCTTTTTTTAGGGAGAATTTAATGCATTATTTAATAATTTGTTTTCAAATTTAAATCGCTCATCAGTCTTACTTATAATTAAATATGTTAATATATTTTGTAGTGCTAATTTTAAGAAACAAATCGAACCATATACCACTTTAAGTTTATCTGATTTGGTTATTGAATATAATTTTTTTTATGTCTTCAACAAAATTATTATTATAGAAATTAAACATTCAACACTATATTTTAAATTTAAAAATTAATGGATTTTTCTAAAAATTAATTAAGTTGCAAATCAAAGCATATACTTCAATTCAATTTTTAAATTTAAAAATATTGTTTGGTTATAAATGATCTTATCAATCTTTTAAAAATGGTATTATCGAAACTATCATGCATTTTTTATTTCCTAATAAACAGTTGTGAGTGCCTTCAATTTATAATTAAATATTATTTATACTATCCTTAAGAAGAAAAACTATATACTCAAAATAAACTATATAAATTTTTAATCATTAGAAAGAAATATATGTGCAACGTACGTTGTAGAAATTTAATAGTTTGAAAAAAAGTAGGATAGGAAAATAATAAGAGAACTCATGAAGAAGAGAGAGAGAATATTCAGTGAAAAAGACAATAAAATATTTGATATAATAAGTAATTATATATATATATATATATATATATATATTAGATTTATTTATCTAATTATGAGTTATAAAACTTTTCTACTCATTTAATTAAATTTAATTGTAACAACTATGAAAAAAATTTAATTTTCAATTAGACTTGCAATGAATTTCATTAGATGCATGGAAGGGAAAAACCTAATAGGTTACCTTTTGGTTTCCCTTATCTAAAAAGGATATAAATAAATTTTACGATATATCACGTATAATTTATAGTTAATCAAAACATTGAATTGAGATATAATTTTTATCCTAGTCAGAACTCATCATAAATTGGAGTGAGAGATAATTTACTTTTTATCTTATGATATTCCCAAACTTAACATATCTTAATATTCAATTTCAACAAATAAAATTAAATTACAGATTAACTTAAAATTTATGAGGGGTTTAAATAAAAATAAATAAAAGTACTTTTCTCCATTTGTTTTTAAACGTCACGTAGTATAAATTATACCATACTCCAGTCTAACTCGTTTTGATAAACAAATTAAAAATAATAGACTCATTCAAATAATCCTAAATCTCCATTAAACTCTCTACAAAGTTTTTCATTGATATTAAGATTTAAATATAAATACATAACAACGAATCACTCCTAATAATAAGAAAACAAAATTATAAATCATTACTAAATCTACATTAAAATAAAGATATTTAATATAGATCGTAACACTCTCTTCTTCATAATCCGGTGCTGTGAAGAAAAGTTGGATTCATCCGTGCAAGAAAAAAAAAGGTGACGAACCAATAGTTGTAGATGTTGAAGATACCCGTAATTCCAACGATGCACAAATAATTGATTATTTGGTTATGAAGAGTTGAGAGGCATTTCTCTAAACTTGATTGAACCGAACCCAATGGAGAAGTAGCCAATTGAGGAATCTATATATAGTAGTAGCGTAATACTTGAAGTTAAGGCAATTTAAAGACTATATTAAATTTGGCCCATGATCAACTTCACGTAACTGATACTATTTTGAATACCAAAAGCTTTATTAAGAAAAGAATACGGAAAGCTCAAATAAATTAAGTGAATAGGCCATTGTTTATGTTTTATTTATAACAGACAATTAATTTTGCAATGACATTCCATATGAGGCGTCAAACTATGCTGCTTTCTTTTAAAAAATTAATAGTGTCTCAAAAAGTTCCATTAATTCTGTTTTTTAAAATTTTACTTCCTAATTTGACTGGTGAGTTTCAAATAAGATTGATATATAATTGATATTTTTTTTTATATTTAAGTTTATTAAGAAATGAATTTTTGAAGTTTATTCGAAATAAAATTATGATTTAATTAAAAAAGAAAAATATTATAATTTAGTAGAATGATAGTTTATGATGTGATAAAGGTTTCTTATAGTTGAATTGTTTTAGTTATAATGTGTTTTTTTTAAGTAGCTTACAATGCGTTTTTACCTCTTAAAAAACATTTTAATAAATAAAATAATAAAACATATCAAAGGCAGATGGTTATAACAAAATTATTGAATTATATATATATATATATATATATATATATATATATATATTTAAAAATAAAATTTCTAAATAAATTAAATTAAAACATATATCAAATGTTGATGCTTAATTTTTTTTTTTTAAAATTACTTTTATATATAGAAGAATGTGTCTTTACATATGGTTATTTTTCTTGAAGAAATAATCAATGTTATTTTTATTGATAAAATAATCTTGTAGTGAAAATTCTTAAATACTTTTTTTTAATATATATATTATATAAGTTTTCTATATTATATTATTGAGTTAAATCAAAATAGTTATTTAATAAGGGAAAATAGTTATTTTAGATATTAATTAATTAGATGTTGTAGGGATGAAAGGAGTATATGTAATGGCATAGTTTGTAGTTTTAGAAATTGATGAAGGGTATAATGGTCTAACAATGTTTCTCCCCTTAAGCCCCTTTTAATATAGTAGAGATAGAGATAGAGATATATTAGAGATTTTTCAAAAATTAATTAATAATATGTATTTATCAACACTATTAATTACTCATTATTTTAACTTGTTGATAATAATGACGAACCTAATATTTACTTCATTAAAAAAAACCTACTATTAGTAAATTACGCACAAGGAAAACTGATTCAGTCCCCTTCCTCTTTTACTTCCCCTATACATAGAGAAATAAATAAATTATTAAATAAAGAAATAAATATAAGAATCAGAATGGAAAATGAAAATAATACTAAATTAAATAAAACGTAAATTACAAATAACATCATTGTGATTTCGGTCAAATTCATGAAATATCCCTGTAGTGTAAAAATGTCAATTCACATTCTTGTAGTTTTAAATTATGCCCACAAGACCTCTCCCCTTTAATATTGTAAATGTTTTTTTTACCATAACTTCTTCGTTTGAGCTCCGATTTGGAGTATTAAATATATTTTGAAATTCTCATTTCGGGCTCTATGTTATGGTTACTTGAAAACTTCTAAATCATTAGTAAACAAAGAGGTTAATAGGTTCAATCATACTTAATATTTTGATGATAATAAACTCTTTTATTTATTGATAATTTTGAAGTTTTTAAGTGACCATAACTTAGAACTTGAAATGATGATTTCAAAATATTTTAAATAATAAAAATCGAATTTCAAATGAACAACTTATAGCTAAAAGAAAGTTTACAATGTTAAATGAGAAGAGTCTTATTAGCATAATTTTGAACTATAAAAATGTGATTTGCTATTTTAAAACTATAAGGGTTATTTATGAATTTGACCGAAATAAAAGGGTGGTATTTATAATTTACTCTTAAATAAATAAAACAGGAGTAAAAGAAAGAAATTGACCAAAAAATTGTGGTCCTGCAGATATAATTGAGAATTGAAACATTTATTGCAAAGAATACAACCCCCAACCCACTTGCAAAGAATTTGTAAACTATCAAATATTAGACCACGTAGACAAAAAAAACTACCGTGCATTTATTAATTTTTTTTCATATTATTTTTGCTTTCTCTCGCCCGGATTTGTAACCAAAGAGTTAAAAGCAGTGACGGATTCAGAATTTAAGTTCAGAAGGGGCACACAATAGAGCTGCAACTTATAAAAATCGTCAAATCGGTAGAAACTGAATCGAAACCGACTAAAACTTACAAAATGAATACCTTAAATTACCTATGTGTTCAAAACCGATTCGACACATAGGCGGTTCATTTTCAATTTGCAATTCTTTTTCTTTTGAATAGGTTAAGTGTCAATTTTGTTTAAAACTGTCATAAACCAAACTTAAAACACCCCCTAATACGCAATACATGCAAATATATAATATTAATAACTACAAAAATAAAATCTATATATTCACCATTGGTATTTAATTTGGTGAAAATTAAGTCAAGTAAGTTTTAAAATATTTAGTTTTTTATGTCAAAAAATCCCTTCATATTAATAATTCGACACATAGGCGGTTCATTTTCAATCTGTAATTTTTCTTCTTTTTAATCGGTTAAGTGTCGATTTTGTTTAAAACTGTCATAAACCGGACTTAAAACACCCCATAAAACGCAATACATGCAAATATATAATTTTTTTAACAAATGCAAATATATAATATTAATAACTACAAAAATAAAATCTATATATTCACCATTGGTATTTAATTTGGTGAAAATTAGTCAAGTAAATTTTAAAATATTTAGTTATTTATGTTAAAAAATCACTTCATATCAATAATTATATATAGATAAGATAGATAGATAGATAGATAGATTAAAAATGAAAATTGTTATTGGAAATGATAATAATATATTAAAAATAAAAAAAAAATTAAATATAATTTATATTTTGACTTTGACTTTGTAAATTTTGAAAATAGATTTGATAAATATATTGAACTATTTTATTTATATGAAATTAAAACATAAAAAATATATGGGTAAAGTACCCTTTTAATCCCTGAGTTTTGGAAGTCGTGTCTATTTGGTCCCTGCGTTTTCATTTTGTGTCTAAGTGGTGTCTGAGTTTTAGATGTTGTGTCTATTTGATCCCTGCGTTTTCAATTTGTGTCTAAGTGGTCCATGAGTTTTGGATACTGTGTCTATTTGATCCCTAGATTTTCAAAAACTATTATAAATAAGTTTAATTGGTTCTTAATTTAACGTATTTGTTAACTTCTTACCAGATTATTGACTTAACGCTGACATAACATGTAATTAGTCAAAATACAAAGATAGGATTAAATCTTTCATAAATCTAAGCCTAAAATTTGACATAATTATTAATCTCATGTCAGTATTTTGATCAATTAAACATTTTACGTCACCATTAAGTCGATATTATGTAAATTAGTTGACAAATTAAGTAAGAATTAAACTTATTTCTAATAATCCATGGACCATTTAGACACAACTTGAAAACTCATAGACCAAATAGACACAATATTTAAAATTCAGGGACTAAATAGGCATAAATTGAAACACATGGACCAAATAGACACAATATCCAAAACTCAGGGACCACTTAGACACATGTTTCAGAACTCGTTTGGGGTAAATTAGCACAAATTGGAAACGTAGTGACCAAATAGACACGACATCCAAAACTCAGGGACCACTTAGACACAAATTGAAAACGCAGGGACCAAATAGACACGACCTCTAAAACTCAAGGACTAAAGGGGTACTTTACCCTTTAATTTATCTACAAATCGAGGGGGGGCACATGCCCCCTTGGTCCTACTGTAGATCCGTCCCTGGTTAAAAGTTGATATTGATAGAAATATCGAGCTTCAAATTTACGAATATATCGATGGAAATATCACTCCATAAAAATTGTCAATTTGCGACAGGAACTGCGACAACCATAAGTGTCGCAGAAAACACCGTCATGTAGAGATTTTGCGTCTATTGACGTCACCCATTAGTGACGACATATATTGCCTCTCAATACAATTTTTTTTTAAATTGCAACAGGAACTGTGACAACCATAAGCGTCGACACAAAAAATTTTAAAAAATTTATATTATATTATCTCTCAATACAAAAAAAAGATTGTCTCTCAATATAAAAATATTTTTAAAAAATTATATTGCCTCTCAATACAAAAAAATTGTCAAAATTAAACATGCCTTTTAATTTAAATTTGCAACAGAACTGTGACAACCATATAGCCCAACGAGCCTATACTTTTGGTTGAGCCGAACCGGCTCGGCCCAATCTAAAATTTTGAGGTTCGCGGCTCGACTCATGGGCCAGCCTCATCGAGCCGAGCTTGGACCTGACTCGTTGGAGCGAGCAAGCTCAGCCTATCGTATGAGTTCATTTTTGTATTACATTATCTCAAAAATCAATGATGCATAACTTTCGAATCAGTTTTTTTAAAAAATCAAGTGTTAACAAAATTAACATATTAAACTTATTATTTTAAATAGCAAAAAAAGTGAAAAAATTTCAATATATTAAACTTATTATTTTGAACGGCAAGAAAGCAAAAATTGTTCAATTTTATTCGTTAAATAATTTAACTATTTTATTGTATCCTATCTAGTAATCACACAAAAGTATCAACTTTAAAAAATAGATATTTTATTAATTATTTCATACATGAATATTTGAGAATAAAGTGCAGCACTACAATATAAGTTCATCCCAACTAGGTTGGCACCCACTATTTATCAATCATATACATTTTTCTCAACTTATATTGTAATGATTCGGGCATATAATATAAAAAGAAAGGAGGTATATTATTATTTTTTATCTTTAATTTTTGAATTGGTAATAATATAAAATTCTATTTAAATAATAAATAAATATTGCGAGTTTTATTTGGGCCGAGCTCGAGCCGACTCGTTGGATCGGCCCTATAGAGAAACGAGCCAGCCCACGAGTCGGCTCGTTAAAAAAAAAGGAGGCTCATATTCAATCCAAACATTTAACGAGTCGAGTCGAGCCGAACCGGCCCGTCAAACGTTAACTTTCGAGTCGACCTCGAGCCGAACCCAAGCCAAGCTTGGGCCGGTGTTTAGTCCACGAGCTAGATGATGATCATCTCTCAATTAGGCTGTGTTTGGTTGACTGGAAAGGAAAGGAATGGAATCAGGGAAGGAATGGAATCAAAATGGGAAAAGGAATTAGAATCAATTACTTTGTTTGGTGCAGTTTTTAGAATCAACAGTGGAATCATCAATGGAATCAATTACTTTGTTTGGTTTAGTAATAGAATGAGTCATGGAATCAAATTCTTTAAATAATAAGAATTAAATAATTATAGTAATTTAAATATTATTATTTAATAATCAGAGTAATTAAAAATTATTATTTAATAATCATCGTAATTAAAATATTATTATTTAACAATCATAGTAATTAAAATATTATTATTTAATAATCATAGTAATTAAAATATTATTATTTAATAATCATGGTAATTAAAATATTATTATTTAATAATCATAGTAATTATTATAATTAAATAATAATATTTAATAATTAATATTAAATAATAATATTTTATTATTATTATTATTATTATTATTATTATTATTATTATTAAATAATAATATTTAATTATTATTATTAAATAATAATATTTAATTTTTATTATCTTATTAATTACTAATATTTTACTTATAATAATTATTAAATACTAATATTTTACTTATAATAATTATTAAATACTACTATTTTAATTATTATAATTTTTAAATACTAATATTATAATTATTAAATACTAATATCATAATTATTACATGCTAATATTTTATTTATTATTATTATTATTATTAAATAATAATATTTTAATAATAATTATTATTATTATTAATATTTTAATACTATTATTTATTATTAAGTAATAATAATTAATAATTATATCATTAAATAGTAATTATTATAATTAAATTATTATATTTTAATAATTATTATATTATTAAATAATAGTATTTTAATAATTATTATATTATTAAATACTAGTATTTTAATAATTATTGTATTATTAAATAACAGTATAATTATTATATTATTAAATAACAGTATTTTAATAATTATTATAATTAAATAATAGTATTTTATTTATTATTATAATTAAATAATAATATTTTATTTATTATTATAATTAAATAATAATATTATATTTATTATTATAATTAAATAATACTATTTTAATAATTATTATTAAATAATAATATTTTAATTATTATTATTAAAATAATAATATTTAAATAATTTTAAGGAAAGAAGAAAGGGAAAGGAAAGGCCTCTACCAAGTCAAGTCTTGGGAGAGCAAATCCTCCAAAATGGTGGAAAGGGAAAGGGAAAGGGAAAGGGAAAGGATTCTCCTTGTAAAAGTATCAAACCAAACAAAGGAAAGAAATCCCCTGCAGAAATGGAAAAGATTCCCTTTCCCTTTTCAGTCAACCAAACACAACCTTAATGATTTGTAATTGTATCCGAAAGTGTATGAAATGATTTGACAAAAAAATAAAATTTTAAAATTCGAAATGTGGTTTAGTGTCAAAAGTTTAGAAATATGATTAAAAACAATAAATAATTATTTCAAAATAAAATATCCAAACACATTTAAACACAAACTATACAAACTACATAAACCTAAAACTCACACATCAAGACTTAATTATATTGAAATCAATTTTCTTATTTTCTATTGAAATCGGTTTGTCATTTTTCTTTAATAATATAGAATGTTTGTGCATCTACTAAAACCACATAGTTTTATTTACACCTTATATGCTTATTTTAATTAATTTTCTAATAATTAATTAATATTATTTATTTATTAACACTATTAATTACTCATTATATTCTAACTAGTTGATAATAATGAAAAATATGATAGGTTAAATACCATTTTAATCCCTGAACTTTCCACTCGAGTTTTATTTTCGTCTATAAAGTTTTAAGGGTTGCAAAAATAGCAAAATTAGGTCTAATATTTATAAAAATAATAGTATAAAAACGTATTTGTAAAAATAGTAAAAAAAACTCAAATTCGAGTCCAAAATATTACAAAATTGCCACTAATTTTGCATGAGTAATCAGTGATTTCCACAAGTAATTCACCATCATCATATGGCTCGCGGCCTAAAGGCCGGCCTTGACTCGGCTCGGGCTCGGCCCGAGCTCGGCCCTGAAGTCAACGTTTGACGGGCCGGCTCGGCTCGTTAATTGTTTGGATTGGATATGAGCCTCCCTTTTTTTGAACGAGCCGGCTCGTGGGCCGGCTCGTTTGAGCCTCCATAGGGCCGATCCAACGAGCAGGCTCGAACTCGGCCCAAATAAAGCTCCCAATATTTATTTATTATTTAAATAAAATTTTATATTATTACTATTTTTTAAATTTAAGATAAAAAATTCTATTATAACTTAACATATGCAAGGAGTGTTTTATCAGATGCAAAGAGTAAAATGCATCCTCATACAGTTGAAGCACTAGTGTGCTTAAAAATTTGGGAGCTAGCAAAAAAAAGAATGCATGAATAAGAAAATATTGAAAAGTCAACTGAAGAGTTTGAGACATTCATTTCACCAACGTCGGCTAAAGAATGTGATTCTCCCGAAGAATAATTTATTCATTTCATGTAATTTTTTTAAGTTGAGAAAAATGCATATGATTGACAAATAAGTGGGTGTCAACCTAGTTGGGATGCACTTATATTGTAGTGATGCACTTTATTCTCAAATATTCATGTATGAAATAATTAATAAAAATATATATTTTTTAAAGTTGATACTTTTGTGTAATTACTAAATTAGATAAAATAAAATCGTTAAATTATTTAACAGATAAAATTGTTATTTAAAATAATAAGTTTAATATGTTAATTTTGCTATCACTTGATTTTTTTCAAAAAAAGTGATTCGAAAGTTATACACTATTGGTTGTTGAGAAAATATAATACAAAAATAAACTTATATGATAGGCTGAGCTCGGCTCGCTCCAACGAGCCAGGTCCAAGCTCGGCTCGATGAGCCTAGCCCATGAGCCGAGCCGCGAGCCTTAACATTTTGGATTGGGCCTAGCCGGCTCGGCTCGACCAAAAGCAAAAGCTCGTTGGGCTCGAGCCTGAGCCGAGCTTGAGCCTTCTAATGTTTGGGCCGAGCCGGCTCGGCTCGGCCCATTGATGATGGTGACAAGTAATCACAGTTTTACTGATATCCTGATATTTTGTGCATTAATCACCGATTACCTAACAGTTATCACTGATTATCTTATAAGTTATCACTGATTTATCTAATTTACATGAATGAGTATTTTTTTAAAAACTGATATATTTGCAAATACTTTGAAAAATACTATATTTATAAATATTGCAGAAAATTCTGCTATCCAATGAAATTTCCTAATTTTTAATAGTTACAACATAAACTTCACGATTTGTTCCGTTTAGTCTTTCTTTCTGTGTTTTTCCATTTGGAGTACTAATAGAGGGCTTATGCGATATGTAATTGATGATGTGACATTAAATAAATATATAATAAGATTAAATGACGTGGAAAAACAAATATATACTAAGGTTTAAAATTATATCGATTAACTTTACCGTATATTATTTTTTTCTTATTATTTAAACTCACTACGTATTAATTTATTAATTTGTATGTTGTCACGAAGTTGATGGGTCTCGTCTCTCACCCAATTCGTAGTACGAGTAAGCGGTCAATATTAAACCACGTAATAGATAAAACTACCATTGCATTTATTAATTTTGTTATTTTCCATTATATTTTTGCTTCTCAATGATTTTTAATTATGTCCGAAAGTGTATGAAATGATTTGAAAAAAAAAAACACAATTTAAAATTTTCAAATGTTATTTAACGTCCAAAAATTTAGAAATATGATTTGAATTAATATAATTATTTCAAAATAAAATATTCTGACACCTTTAAACATAAATTATATAAAGCTACATAAATTTAAGATTCACAATCTCAAACTACACAAATTAAAAACTTAATCATAAAGTTTCCTATTAAAAATTTGCTTAAGGTTAAAATTGACATGTCATATTGAAATCAATTTTCTATTTTTTTAAATTGATTTGCAATTTTTTTAATAATATAATCTGTTCGTGCATTTGATTAAAATCGCAAGAGTTTTATTTAGAATATATATTCTTATATTCTTTTATTTTTTTCAACAATTAATTAATAATATGTATTTATTGACACCATTAACTACTCATTATTTTAACTAATGGATAATAATTACAAACCTAATATTAACTGTGAAGGGTCCCCGATATTAAATTGAGAAGGGAAACATTACTGCAAAGAATACCACTCCCAACCATCTTGGCACTGGCAGAAGATAGCATAGCTTGTAGGGGTTATGAAATTTTGAATTTCCCTAATTTGTAAACCATCAATATTAAACCACGTAGATAAAACTACCGTGCATTTATTAATTTAGTGACTCTTCCGCTTATAACTGAAAAAGTCAAAATATTTATAAAAATAGTAGCTCAAAAATTATTTATAAAAATAGTAAAAAATTTAAATTCGCGTCAAAAATATTATAAAATTATCAATAGTTCGCGTGAGTAATCACTAATTCCGCGTATAGGTAATCACTGACTGATTTAAGGAATATATGTCAAACCAATTGAGGTATGCTATTATGTGCATGTAATCACTGATTACCTGATAAGTTATTACTGATTTATTTGATTCACTTGAATGATGGTTTTTAAAAAACTATTATATTTACAAATATTTTTTTAAACTAAAAGATTTATAAATATTGAAAAAAAATTTGTTACCAAATGAAATTTCCATATTAATTTTGTCCTTTCTTTTTTGTCAAATTATTTTTCTTCTTTCTCATGGATTTGTAAATAGGTCCGAAAGTGTAGGCCATATGCAATGGTTTTTTTCTTCTCTCTTATCGGGATGTGATTAACGACTACCAAGGGATGGTTAGAAACTTAGAATGAAGACAATCTGATATCTTGAACTTACGATGAGCATTAACAATGACACTCTTTTGTTGAAAAGAACTATATTTATTTGAAATAAATATATTGGACTATTTATATTATACATCATTGTATTTCATAAATATATAGATCTCACTAATTCTTATAATTCAAATTAAAATAAAACACGTGAAAATAAGAAGTAACCCTTCTTACAGTGAAGAAAAAAGTATTTTCTACTAAACATAGCATAGTTAGTAGAGATGTCTTCACTTTATTTTATAAGGTCAAATACTCTAGTCTCTCGTCCCCATATGATTGATAAGCTCATGCCACTTCAGTGATAATCTAAACAAACATAGAACAACTTAATTAAAATCAACAAAGTTGATCACAAATCTTGATAGAAAAACTTCTTGAAATCATCCATATGCCTGGTTTGCAAACGTATAGCTATAATGAAAGATCCATCACCGGCCGGACCGGGCATGATGAACGATTTACCGTCAGCGTTCAAGGCAGCCGGACCGACATGTATCGGCCTTCCCCAACCGAAATCTGCATCATACAACGGCAATGAGATCCAAGAACCCAATGACAAGTTAGGGTTCCCCCAAAACGGGACGTCTCCAGTGCATCCTAAGGTGTGATATGCAGTACGCACCCAACCAATATCTTCTTGACTCGCTAAGAAATCCAACGCTGACTTGGCATATTCTTCATCAATTTTCCAAGTTCCTTCTCGAATCTTTCCCGCAGCATAACTCAACGGCTTAGTTATCAGCTCCCCGAATTCACAAGTCGGCGTCATCGCCACCAACGTCGCATTCCCCGAAAACATATCGGGAAGAGGCGTTTTCATCCGTCTTCTTATATCAACACCAATTCGAACCTTCGATGGTTGGCTGCTCTCGGCGCAAGAGCTGCGCGCTTTCGTTGCGCACACCCAAATATGGCCCGCAACGGATTCGTATCTACTATAAGGCCTAATTGGAAGCTCATCAACTTCATTAGCTCTCTTTTTCAGTCTCTCAATTTGCTCTTTACTAACTTTCAACAACACAACTCTAGATTCTTTCTTCCTCTCCTCAATGGCATCAGAACACCCCAATATAAACGGCGGCTTTCGATACTCTACGTGCTCGAACCGTGGCGGCGCAAGCGGCTTCGGCGGTATCAAAGCTTTACGATCATGATAAGGTTGAAGGATAGTGTCTTTCGTCTTTTCTCCTCGAGCGATACAAGCCCACGAGTTAATGAACGATATGGCAGACATCCCATCGACAAGAATATGAGAAATCGCAACACCGATAACAAGCCCGCCGCAACTAAACTCGGTGAGTTGCACAAGAAGCACAGGCAAATCTTCAATAGGGCGACTATAATCGATTTTCGGAACGAGTTCTCTAACATCGTTAGTGGGTTCGAAATCACCTAAATCTTCAAGTTTGGCGTCGCAGGAAGCATGAAAGAGTTCAACCCCAGCTGCACAGCAACGTAGCTCAAGACGGCTTCCGCCGATCCATTGTAGACGGCCTGCGAGAGGATAGTAAGGAACCAAGATTTGGGAAAGGGAGTTAGTCAAGGAATGAAGGGCTAAGGAGGGGTTGAATGATGTTGTTGTTTTGAAGACATAAACGGTGGGAGCATGAGTCCACCCCGTGATTTGATCACTCTCTGAGAGTTGAAGTATTCCATTTGGAGTTGAATCAATAGGGAGGACTAAGGAAGAAGATCGAATGCTTATTTTCATTTTTTTTTTTTTTTAAAATTATGAAAGTGAGTGTGCAATTTCTCTCAATTTAGAGATGATATTCTTGTCTTTGTGGTTGGTCCGGGGATTAAATTTATGATTTTAGTTGGGTAGGATAAGATCAATGGTTGTGTATAAATTTTTTGGTTTTGATTTTTTTCAAGGACAAAACTTGCCTATTTTTCAGTATGGAAAAGATTTAACTACTTTCCATTGAATAGGTATTTCTACTTCCCAACTCGCAAACATAAAAATATTAAAAATAATAAGAGATTAAAAAATTGGATAAGTTTTTTTTTTAATCAGACAAATTTGTAAATATAAAATATAAAATATAAAATAAATATGTTAGATTTAAATTAAAATATTTTTTTTAAATATTTAAATGATTCAACCATTATTATTAAATTATCAGGTAAAACAACATTTTGGTCCTTGAACTTTCAGTCGGGTTTCATTTTCGTCTCTAACCTTTTAAAAGTTACATTTCTTTCTTCCCTGAACTTTATGATTTGTTTTGTTTTAGTCATTTTGTCTGAGACACTGACAGGGGGCTTATGTGACATGTAATTGATGAGAGTTCATGGACTAAATTAGTATTTTAACCTAAATTCTTTTAAATCAATTTATTAAACTCATTCAACAACAAATGTGCTTCCATTTTAAAATAAACATAAATATTTGTACTCTCCATACAACCTACAAAAGTAAACAACAGTAGTCAAATGCACCATATTGCAAAAATTAGATTATTGATGAAGATGAGGAGTAAACAACAACCTAGGAACAAAAATAAAATAGAAACATATAAAACAACAATCAGATAAAAATTGGATTAAATAAGTAAATAGCCGTTTTTAAATGTCAGTTCATTATAAAGCCGCTCAATCTGTAATTTTATTTTCTTAACCATTTTAAGAATTTTTTTAATGGGGGAAAATTCCACCACCCCATTTATAAAGTTGGTTTGGCGGGATCGAGGGTTTAGTTTTCACCCCTAACTAATTTGGTAAAAGCAATTAATTAATTAACAAAAATAAAAAAATTATTATCTATGGAAATGAATCAAATATTTGTAATTTAGAAAATAAGGCAAGGAAAAAATGGTTGTTAGAGTAATTTCCTTTAAAATAATCTAATAATTAATGAATATGTCACATATATATATTCAAAAACTAAATTAAGTTAACCTCGTGATTCGAAAAGTGTCTTTATTGGCTGCCCAATCAAACTCAACCACTACGCCAAACAACAATAATAGAAGACAATTGTATATCAATCACTAAATATTAATAATATAACACGATTCTATATGTAATATATAGTGCTAAAACTTGGGGGACCCTTCATTGTGCCCGCCCTTATTACACTAATATCATAATTGTACTTTAACGTATTGTACATATGTGTTTGAGTATTGTTTTTATATATGTCACACTTTTATGTTTTATATCAGATTTACTCATTTTTAGATCTTCTTTTAATTTAATGATATTGTTTTTATATATGTCACACTTTCATGTTTTATATCAGATTTACTCATTTTTAGATCTTCTTTTAATTTAATGATATATCAGTAATGTAAATTTACTACAATAATTTATCAGTAATGTAAATTTAATATTATTGTTGTAAATTTACATTACTGATAAATTATTGTAGTAAATTTACATTACTGATATATCATTAAATTAAAAGAAGATCTAGAAATGAGTAAATCTGATATAAAACATGAAAGTGTGGCATATATGAAAACAAGACTCAAAAATATATGTACAATACGTTAAAGTACAATTATGATATTGTGCAGAAAAAAGAGACGTATATTTTCATAATACAAACAATACATAATGTATGACTAAGGTTGTTGATGTACACATAATATCTAATGTATGAGTAATGTAGTTTGCTAATTGAGATGACGAAACGGTACAATACAAAATAATGAACACACTATGATGCTATTATGGAGAAGAAATAGTGGAAAGTCCATAAAAAAAAATTGGTGGAAGCTTCACCAGGTTTAAAAAACACTAATGCTTCATGATTGCTTTGAGTCAAGAGGGAAAAAATGATATTAAAAAATGGTGGAAGGTCATATAATAAACAAACTTCATGATTGCTTTGAGTCAAGAGGGGAAAAATGATATTAAAAAATGGTGGAAGCTCATATAATAAACAAGCTTCATGATTGCTTTGAGTCAAGAGGGAAAAAATGATATTTAAAAAAAAAAAAAAACCTTTACTATTTTTTAAAATATTAATTCATTAAATGTCGTTTTTGAAAAAGTTTCTTTAGTTATTAGGAAGTGGAATAGCGAACCCATTCTTTCTCCAATTTTTCCTTCATAAAGCTTTGAAAATGCATAAATCTTGAGGACCTGAATCTTAAAATGCATAAATCTGACGAGAGAGAATAAATTAGAGGGAAAATGAATTTCAAATCTTAGAAAGAAAAATGAAAGATAAATAATAAAATGGAATTTTTTGGAAAATTATGCGTGGTAGCTAACTTTTGAGTTTTGTTTTCATATATGCCACACTTTCATGTTTTATATCAGATTTACTCATTTCTAGATCTTCTTTTAATTTAATGATATATCAGTAATGTAAATTTACTACAATAATTTATCAGTAATGTAAATTTACAACAATAATATTAAATTTACATCAACAACGTGTAAATTCTAGTATTAGATTTATATCAGTAATTGTAAATTTACAGCAATAATATATTCATTATAATCAAATTTTCATAAAAAATTGTAGGTTAATTATGTAAGAATGATATTATGGTAATAACTTATGTCTCCATATATGCACATCCTCATGTGCCGGGTAATTTTGATATTTTTCAATTTTTGTGGTGTTTTTAAAAACTGAATTTAAATATTGGTTATGTGTGATAATAACCCAAATTTTTTTTTTTACATTGGAAAAGAAAAATCACAAATGTCAGAATATACCATAAAGGAATGTATATAAAATCTAAAAAACAAAAAGTAGCTAGGTTGTAAGAAAGTGGAAGATATGTGGCTGTTAGTTGATAATGAAGGCAAAGTATCTATTTTAATTTAGGGAAAATTGCAATTAACCACTCCGGAACTATAGAGGTTGTAATACTTACTCCTTTAAACTTTTAATTTAATCAATTGACACCTTAAACTTTATAAAGTGTTAAAATTAGACCCAAAAAAATTTAATTTGTTAAATTACCACCTTAAAACGTGTAATTAGACCCTTAAAATTGGGTAGAGAGTGATGAGATCGGTGAAGAAATTATCGTCTCAACATCACGTAAATTTCTGGATCTGAGTCAAGAACAGATTTGAGTGTGGGATAGGGGCCTTTAAAGACCCGCTCCCATAGAGATTTCATAAAAATAATTAGTAAATTAATTATTGAAAGAGGGTAATTTGATTGATTAAAATTTTATGAGTCTATTTTTAATATTTTATAAAATTTACGGTGTCAATTAATCAAATAAAAGTTTAAGCATGTAAGTATTATAACTCTTATACTCCATACTGGTTAGTGCAATTTTCCCGTTAATTTTTTAACCCTAATATTAACTCTCGATTATTCAATACCAAACGTTATGAAAAGCCTCGAAACCAAACAGCTGAATTTTTAAATGGAAAATATTAGTTTCCTTTTTAAAAATGAAGTGTTGGATATATCTCACCCAATTTATAGTTCGAGTAAACGATCAATATTAAACCACGTAATAGAGAAAAGTTCTATGCATTTATTAATTTTTCTGATTTTCTATTTTATTTTTGGTTCTCTCTCAAGGATTTCAAAAAAACCAAAATTTAAAAATTGGAAATGTGATTTAACATAAAATTTTTGAAAATATGAATTGAAACAATATAATTATTTTAAAATAAAATATCTTGACACATCTTAACACAAACTATATAAAATGCATAAATTTAAGTTTCACAATCTCAAATTACATAAATCAAGACTTAATAATATTTTTTCCTACTTAATATTTGCTTAAAGTTTATATTGACATATTAAACTGAAATCAACTTTTTATTTTAATTTATTTATGATGTTTTAAAATTACGTTTTAAAAAACAGGACATTTTTTTAAATCAAATTAATCGCTTTAAATTAGGAAATAAGGGCGCAAGTGGAAAGAAATTTTGCCCTTTCTATCTTCGCTGCACCCATTTATTGACAACCACTCTCAAACTGGTACCGGCTCTGCAATGTCGAGGATTTTGTATGCCATGACACTATTGAGATTCTTATCTAAAACTCATCATAAATAATAAATAATGAACCTAAAAATTATTTATTTTATTTTATTCATTTTTAAAATAAAAATAATTATTTTAAATTTATTATGAAACAATTAATTAAACAAAATATAGTTGATTAATTTTTTTAATTTTATACATTTAATTACTTTTTAAAATTTTTATTGAATTTTAAATTATCATTAAAAACCAAATAAATATAATCAAAATATTATTCCTACATAGCAAACACAAGTTTTCTATTCTCTAGCATTCAAAATCCATGCCAGCTAAATAGACAACTATATAGCTACGAGATATGGTTTAATTGGCAAAAACTCTAGACAGACAACTATATATATGAAAAGTTATTCTTAAATTCAGAGTATGAAGTTACTCTAGGAAATATATTCCTAGAGGAAGTATTATATTCTTCACTGTTTAAAAAAAAAAAAAAATAGATTGTTATTTTAAATAATGAAATGGTTTATAATTTAAAAAAAAATAGGTTTAAACATACTTCTAGTTCATATATATTTTTTATTAGGACAATTACTGAAATAACACAAATTTGATTAAAAATAAACCAAAACGGCGTGTGATCTTACTATGGGTCACACACCCATACCCATCTCCATGAAGATATTGAGCATTTTTATTTTTTCTCTTTTTATTTAATAGAACAATTCCATGAAATATTTAAATAAACAAAACTTCTTTTACTTATTTAATTCCTCTTAATTTAACAATTTCAAATTAAATAATTTAAATAGACTCCTCTATTTAATCTCCCATTAATTTTGAACAACTTCAAAATTTATTAATTAATTAGACTCTTATTAAATAGATTTCTCTATTTAATTTCTCCATTAAATAAATAATTAAATAGACTCCTCTATTTATTTATTTATTTTTTAATTAATCAAATAGACTTCTCTATTTGTCTTTGTCTTTAATTAATTTGACAATCTCAATTAATTTACTATTTTTCCAAAGAAATTAATCTCATTAATTATGTTCTCAATTACATGTGATAGATCAGAGGACTTACTGGACCTATAGGACTAAGCTTCAATGATCTAGAATTACATTGATTAAACTTCTTTACTCAATTAAGTCTTATTCATTAAATCCTAGATTTAACCCATTAACAACATTAAGAATAGAAGAACCCAATTTCAACCAACAAACATAATACGACCGATTCATTTAATTTAGTTCATAAATTCCCTTAACAAGATCAGAGAAATATCCCCCATCAATTTACGTTATTATGCTACTTGTATTAGAACAATTAAACAATTACGGATTTAACGTTCTAACTAGCTATATGATAAATTAACAACTGAACATATGACCATTATACACAACAATTAACGAATAAAGAGAAAATAGAAATTAAATTAAGAGCAAAACCTTACAAATTCATGACCAAACCTCGATAATCCTCTAGTTGGAATAAAGAAATTAGCTAGAAAACATTATGAAAACTATCGAAAAGTTCTAAGAAAAATAGGGAAACACTACAAAAAAACTTAGCCTTTACTGGCGAACTAATGCCGGCGAAATATAAATCGCCAGCATAGATGAAGAAAAGCCGGCGAAATTGGATATTTCGTCGGCATAGGTAAAAAGAGAAGGAAAGGCCGGCGAAATTTATAATTTTGCCGGCCTTGAGTAAAGCAATGTCGGCGAAATTGTTGTTTTCACCGGCATTGCCTAATAGAAGGAAGTTTTTTATTTTATTTTATTTTAATAAAGCAATGCCAGCAAATTTCGCCGGCATAGATGAGAAATGCCGGCGAAATTCGCCGGCATTGCCTAATTAAAAGTTTTTTATTTTATTTTATATGTTTTTAATAAATAAAGCAATGCCGGTGAAATTATAAATTTCGCCGGCATTGTGACTTAAAGTAAGAGGGACTCGAGTCCCTCTTAAGGGCTATGCCGGCGAAATTTATTTCGCCAGCAAAGCCCCTGGGGATAAAATCCCCAACCCGTAGACAACTTTCTCATTCCTCCTCATTCTTCTTTTCTTTCTCTTCCTTGTTCTCTCTTCCCCCACCGGCGACAAGGGCGATTGAATGTGAGTTTTCATATTTGTTTTTTCCATTTCATGCCTCTAACTCATTTACTAGTACTATTTTCGTGTTTAGGGTACATGATTTTAGGTTTTTTAGCCTAAATCTATAGTTTCCATATATTAGGGTTTGAAAAAAAAATTGGGGCTTTTGGTTTATGTTTTATAATTCGTTTATCAAAGGATTATGTTAGGTAGGAAATAAGTATTTGAATGATTTGAGTTTTTTTTGCCCTAATTTAGATTTGGGAAGTGTTAGGATTTTTTTGAAAAAATTTAGGGCTTTGTGTTTTATGTTCCAATTGAATGTTCAAATGATGCTTTTTTAGTTATGAAAATATGGTTGTTTGATGAGATTTGATACATTGGGTTATTTTAACTCATGAGTTTTGTTTTATTTTCTTGAGTTTGATTGTGGTAGAACTAATTTTAAATGTAATGGTTTTTGTTTATATTTTTTAAGGGACTATCACACTTGAAAAGCTATTAAAGGTTAGATTTCATTCTTTTGTTTTTTTTCGATTGACCTAAATTTACAATTTCTACATGTTATGGTTTTTTGTTTTCTAAATTGGGAATTTTTGTTTATGTAATAATTCTATATGCATTTAGTTTATGTTCTAATCTATATTCATTGATGTTTTTTAGTTAGAAAGTTGAGATATTTTGTTTTATGTTTTAGTTCCAACTATCCTCCGGCGATTAGAATTCTATATTCATATAAGATTTATTTTTTTGAATTTTCGATTTGGAATTGATGATTAAATTTGGGATAGAATGTAATTAAGTAATTTTTCTAAAATTGTTATGATTGTTTGGTACTAACTAACTACATATGTTTATTTTAGGAGGCTATGTTCGAATTCTCCGGCGTTTTTGGCCATTTATGGTGAGTTTCGTCTTGTTTCTTCCTATATTACTTATTCTTGTGAATGTATGCCATTTAGTTTTTTCTTCCTATGTTATGTTTGCATTAAGTTTTCATGTTTGTAATATGTGTTAAGCGTTACTTTATTGGCCTCTTTGCACTTTTCATACACATTTTAAGGCTATGTTCATGCTATGATCTAAGTTTATGTTTAGAACACCTTAAACTCTTTTTTTTTTCAAATGAAGATTCGTAAGCTCAAAAAATGGTAGAGCGCTCAAAACTCAATTAAGTTTTGAGAGGTTGGTGGTTCGAGTCCACCCAAATCTATTACTATAAAGTAAATAGATTTGTTTCCAAAAAAAAAAAAAAAAAAAAAAAACTGGGGATGAGTTTTTGGCCGCGAAATTCGCCGGCATAGGTAGCATTGCAGGCGAAATTCGTCGACAAAAGTGGACAAAATGAAAAAAATTACTAAAGGGAGCAATGCCGGCGAATTTCGCCGGCATTGCCTTATGTTAAAGACAAAGTGTAGAATTAGGCTACGTAGGAAAATTTCAAATTTCGCCGGTAAAGGCTATCTCGACGGAGCTTTTCCAGCGAATATTGCCGGCGAACTATATTTTTTTGTAGTGAAAGAAGGGATTGTGAAATTGGAATCAAATGGGGCTTTAAATACGCAAAAATATGATATTTTCGTGAAAAAATCCGATCCTTATCTCCTCTACAAAAAAGAAGACTTTTTGCCCACGAATGTATTACCAACGATTTAAAATTCATTGGCAATTTTCACCTTTGGCAACGCGTCAAAGTTAGGCGTCGTGGAAGCTATTATGTAATTATTATTTTTAATTAAAAGGTATGGCAGCGAGGCCTTGTGTGGCGTTGCCAATACCTATATTTCGCAATGGCATTTTTTGACCCCGTGGTTAAAACCCTGTTATGTAATTTTTTTAAAAAATTAAAAGGTATTGACAACGATGCCTTGTGTGGCGTTGCCAATACATATCTTTCGCAACTGTATTTTTTGACCCCGTGGTTAAAACCCCGTTATGTATTTTTTTTAATTAAAAAGTATTGGCAACGAGGTCGTTTTTCACTCTGTTGGCATAATTTGTTTTAAAACGTATCAGCAACGACATAAATTTAACTTGTTGGCAACGGTCTTCTTCGCCCACGCATTAAGCATCGTTGCCGAAGGGTTCAGATTTAATATGAACCCTATCTCTCTCAAATTCGATTATGTCTTCGTTCCATTTCCAAACTGGCAATCGCGAACGAAGAAGCGAGGGAAAGAGCAGATTTCCAACCAAATTCATCATTTAGGTAAGAATTTCTTTAAAAAAATTCAAAATTCTTTCTATTCACTATAAAAAAAAGGCAATTTGCGACCGAGAATTTGCGACCAACTGGTCGTTTCTATAGTATAATGCGACCAACAAGGTGGAGGCAAAAAAGCTGGTTGGTTTGGACTTTGTGCGATTGTATAGTCACAAATATACGGCCAAGAATGGTTAGTCGCAAAAAAAGTCAACATTTTAAAAAACGACCATATGGTCGCTTAAAAAGTGACCATCTGGTCGTAATTTAAGTTGAAGATAAGTGACCAGTTGGTCACATGAAGCAGTGACCACGTGGTCATTTTATAAGCGACCAAATGTCACTTTTTTACTCACACAAAATGTGACCAGATGGTCGTTTGTTTGGGGATAAAATACGACCATCTGGTCGTAATTTAAATTGAAAAAAAGTGACCATTTGGTAACATACAACAGTAACCACGTGGTCTTTTATAAGCGACCACGTGGTCACTTTTGTACTCGGACAAACTGCGACCAGATGGTCGTTTATCTTATGGTAAATGCGACCATCTGGTCGTATTTAATAAATATTTTTTGATTTATTTAAATTACAATAATTAGTTAATTAATTATTATTTATTTATTTAATTAATATTAAAATTTAATAACAAAAAATTGGAATTAAAATAAAATATATATATATATATATATATATATATATATATATATATATATATATATCAAATATTCAAAAAACGTTTTATACAGAAGAAAGCATCCTAGAACTACTGCGAAGTGGCGGGGGATGGCGGAGGAGACGTCGATGATGAATGGCCGCCGCCTAGAGATGCTGCGACCTGGGCCTCGACCCGTGCCTGCATGTCCGCCTCAATCGCAGCGACTTGAGAAACGAAGTCGTCGCGCATAGCGTCCATGTACGCCCGCAGCTGCAGCTCAACCGGAGAAGGGCAGGAGCTAGTGCTCGCGCCGCTCCGCTGAGGCCGGGGCATATCCGCGTAAAGGCGTCGCCCATACGAGCCTAGCCCAGGAACTGATCCATCAGGTCGAACCCCTCCAGCAGCCTACAAGAACGCCTCTCTACGGTCTTCCTGAGTCGGTTGCGAGTCTGGTGTGGGCAACCGCTGACTCAACAACTCTGTGAAACCTTCCTAAACATTTAAAACTCAGAAAATAAAATAGTTAATATATAAGTTAAGAAAAAATTTAAAGAAAAAATAATAATTGAAAAAATTATTAAATACCTGAACTGCTTTCTCCTTATCGTCGACGAAGGTCCTGTCCTTCTTCGTGTGAAGAACGCGGTGCAGCTCATCGGGCGGGACAGGGAGACCGTGCTTCGCTTCCTAAAAATATTAAAGATTGAAGAAGAAAACATAATAAATTAATAACTAATTGAAAAAAGAAAACAAGAAAAAAGTACGTAAAAAAACGACCAAAAAAACTTACCAATTGACGATGGTGTTTGTCGTGTGTCCGGGCCTCGGCTGTGTGTTTGGTGGGATTCTTCGCGCGGTTGGCCTTATTCTTCCTTGACACTGCCATGCCCTCGGGAGTGCTCAAGCTTGCGATAAGCCGCGTGTGGTCCTCCAGGCTCATCCACACGGGGCAATTTGCTGCTTGCTTTCTGCGCGCCCGGTATATGAGGTACTTGAATCGATCCCGGACATGATTGTCCCATAGGGGGAACAATCTTTCGTCCGTGATATCGGGATCGATAACAGGAAACTTACCCTGAAAAAATTGAAATAAAAAATTTTTAAAGTAATAAATTTATTTCTATAAATTTCAAAATTAATTAATTATAAAAATAAATGATGTTTTTTACCTTCCAATTGTCGTACATTCGACGTTTCTCCGTCTTCAGAATCTTCTGGCAGCGAAGGTCGCTGGGTAGAGGCATGCTCTGGAGGATCTCGTGAAACCGTTTTGAAACGGTTGTATGCAGCTGTACTTTGCAAAAACATAAAAATATTGTGATATTAGAAACAATTAGTTAACAGAAAAAAAAAACACTTTTAAAAAGTTTAAAGGTTTAAAAATTAAGTAATTAAAACAATAAACAAAATTACTTACGTATCCCCTTCAATCCGAAGGGTAGAGTTTGCGGCCCGAGGAGGTTGCGTGCATGAAGTGGAGGGGCCAGTTGGATCCGACCCTGATGCAGACCCTGATGCTAACCCGGGAGTCGTGGCCTGGGAGTCCTGCGACAATCGTGGTGTCGTAGCTGGGTCTCAGGGACTGCATCATCGAGCGTGGCAGCAAGTCCCTGCTCGTAACCGAAGAGGAGGCTGTCCAACTCCTTTGTAGTCAGGTCCGCATCAGGGGCAGCGGCAGTAGGCGGCTGCGGAGACGCCTTGTCACTCGCGTCGTGAGGCTCGTCTGACTGGGGAGGACGTCGTCTGCCCGTCATAATCCTACAACCAAACTAAACTAATTTAATACTAATTACGTAATTAAAATATTGAAATAAATTAAATTAATTAATTAATGAAATAATCTAAATTAAATTGATTAAATAATGTAAATTAAACTAACATAAATTAAGTAAATAATTTAAAATAAACTAATTAATTAATTTGAATTAAAGTAAATTAAAATTAGATTAATTGAACTAAAATGAAGTAATTAAAGTAAACTAAGTAGTGAAGAATTAAACTAAAATTAATTAAATTAAAGTAAATTAAGTAATGAAGAATTAAACTAAATTAGATTAATTGAACTAAAATTAATTAAATTAAACTAACATTAATTAATTAAAACTAAAATAAACTAAACTAATTAATTAAATTAAAGTAAACTAAAATTAGCTTAAGGGAACTAAGTAATTAATTAAAGTAAACTAAGTAATGAAGATTTCAACTATTAGATTAAATTAAACTAAAATTAATTAAATTTAACTAACATTAATTAATATAAACTAAACTTAACTAAACTAATTAATTAAATTAAACTAAATTAAAATTAGATTAATTGAACTAAAATTTATTAATTACTTAAAGTAAACGAAATTAGATTAGTTAACCTTAAGTAAACTAAGTACTTAATTAAACTAAATTACATTAATTAAACTAAAATTAATGAAATTAACAACATTAAACTAAACTAATTAATTAATTAAAGTAAACTAAAATTAGATGAATTAAACTAAAGTAAACTAAGTAATTAATTACACTAAATTAGATTCATTAAACTACAATTAATGAAATTAACAAAATTAAACTAAACTAATTAATTAAAACTAAGTAAACTAAATTTAAACATAAACTAAAACTAACTAAAAACTAACTTAAAACTTAATATCTATACGAAAACTAACCTCGTAATAGAAACCGAGATTTGAGGTTTAGGGTTTCTAGGTTTAGAGTAGGATTGGGGAATGGGAACGGGGGAAAAATAACGCGGAACGGAACGGGGGAAAGAGAGAAAAGAAATAAAAGAGAGAAAGAAAAAGAGAAAGGAAAAAGGGAAACGGGGGAAAGGAAAACGCTTCTGATTTTAAATCAGGTTTTGCGACCATTTGGTCGCAAATATGTAATCATGACCAGAAACAAAAGGTCGCGCATGCTGGGGAAATTACGACCACCTGGTCGCATTTCTACACATATTTGCGACCACCTGGTAGCATTTATTGAAAAAGCAACCATCTGGTCGCCACGTTGCCATTATCCAGAACAGTTATCATATCACGAGTCCTATCAACAATTGCGACCAGCTGGTCGCAATAATGAAATTCACCGCCAAGGATTGCGACCATATGGTCGTAATATTTAAATTCACCGCCATAAATTTCATGAAAATTTAAATTTATTGCTAAGATTTGCGACCAGATGGTCGCACTAATGAAATTAAACCGCCAAAAAATTGCATGGACATTTTAGAATTCCGTTTGAGTTTTGCGACCAAATGGTCATAAGTCACTTCTAAATTACTACCATGTGGTCACCTTCTGTGTTAAATTGCGACTAGCTGGTCGCAAATGTTAATATATAATTTTTTTTATCATTCATTAAAGAAATAGTTGTAATAAACACATACACAGTGAATCATAAAGTTATAAAATGTCTCATTCATCATCCTCAGTTTCTTTGGTCGTCGCTTATTCTTCTTCTTCTTTGTCGGATTCACGTCTCAAAGAAGTCTGTCACATAAAGTCTTCTTCTTCTTCTTCTTCTTCTGTTTCTTCATCGGATTCATCATCTCAAATAAATTCAGCATCAATGTCAAGTGAGTGAGAAGTGGAAGCATTTGTATCATCATCATGCAATGTTATCGTTCCATCGTTCAAAGGACGAACAGTACTTGCATTCTGACCATCGTCGATTGCACGAAATCTTATCTCATCTTCTTGAAAAGCAACAGCTTCCTCTGCATGGTCTTCTTTCTCGGACAAGTTTTCTTCTACCTGGCGTGGTTTAACTTTACAAACAACTAACCAATCTGTCAGATCTCGTTTATTAATCGGATAGTTCAGGTAATAAACTTGAATCGCCTGTGAAGCCAGGACAAACCTATCAGCAGTGCGCATATGCTTAGACTTGTTTACCTCAACGATTTGTAAATGATCAATCTTATAGACTCCGCCTCATCTGGTTGTCTCGAACCAAGTGCAGTTGAATAGAACAATGCATTTTAGCGTCGGACTTGCGTATTGAATCTCAAGAATCTCATCGATTACTCCGAAGTAATCGTCTTCGTTTGTGTCGAACACATGACCTTTTATGCAAACACCACTGTTGTTTGTTGCCCTGTTCACTGAATGCGCCTTCGTTTGAAATCTGTAACCGTTACCGACGTATCCACCATACGACCTTTCTATTCGTCCAGGTCCCTTTGCCAAAGAAATGATGCGAGGATCATCCACCGGTAATGTAGGGGAGTCAACTTATGTCATTGTTCACATACAGTAATGTTAGGAAGATAGTAAATTTTTTAACAAAATGCCACGGTTTTTTGGACAATTTAAAATAACTCATGTATGCACTTGTGACAACCCGACTTATTTAAATAAGCCTAGGACGCGAGCACGTAGCGGAAGCGAAAAATTCCATCTTTAACAACACAAGTCTTAATAAACCATTGAAAATTCGGCATGATGTATACGTAAATTCTGAAGGGATGATTTACTAAATTAGCGGAAATTTATTTAGTAAACTTATTAACATTTAATAACGGATCTATTAACATCATGCAATTTGTGATAAAAACATGTAGATTCATGCTTCAATTCGCATTGAGTAAAATATGGAGAATCGGTTGGAGGTTTCTTTACAGCATCAAATCCTCAGCAACACCGGATCTTCTATGCTATATCCCGATCGATCAAACGAAACCCGATTGTGGGATCGAACTTTAGAAGAAATTGGGAAGAAGAAAAATATTTTCTTCCCAATTTTGAATAGGGAAAATCGGCACTCAAGGGGGGAGAGGAGGAAGAGAGAATTCCGAATTTCTAAGGAATTTATTTGTGTGATTTATGAATGACCCAACCCTCCTATTTATAGAAAAATAGGAATCCTAATCACATTAGGATTAATCTATAGAGATAAATACAAAAAGAAAAAAGATTATCTCTTTCCTTTATCTTGCAATTTCGAAAATGCCATAGATAAATAGGAGATTATTTTCTTTTCTTTATTTTATTTATCTTGGGTAAATAAATCTATATAATTATTATAGGATATAATTCAAATAATTATCTCCTACAAATTATCTATGAAGGCCAAAATTAATAATAAATAATTAATAAATCAAATTTATTTAATTAATTATTTTGGGCCAATTTCAATTGGGTTCATTAATCCAATTGGGCTTGAAACTCTCTCTTAAATTAATAAGTCCAACTTAATTAATTTATTTATTAATTACCATTTAAATAAAATATTTTATTTAAACAATTAATAATATTAATATTTTCTCCCGACTAAATATTATCAAATTATATTTGATTATTAATTTCCATTTAAATAATTTTCATTATTTAAATAATTAATAATAAATATTTTAATTATTAATTTCCATTAAATAAACTCATTATTTAATTAATAATTTTATTGATAACATTTTATTATTAATTAATTAATTATTAATTATTAATTCGGTTCAAATAAAATTTATTATTTAAACAATTAATAATTGTTAATTAATTTCAAATTATTAATTACCATTTAAATATACTCAATATTTAAATAATTAATAATATCTAATTAATAATATTTCATTATTAATTTCATGTTTAAATAAACTCATTATTTAAACAATTAATATTGCATATTTTAAGTAATTCACTTTACTTAAAAATTTCCATTTCTTCTACTTGATTTCGCGACTACGATATTTGGGCTAGCATAGGGACCCGATGGACCTATAGATCATGGGCTTAATAATTAGTCAATTAAGTGATTAACACATAATCAGTTAATTACATATTATCTAACTATGAATGATTCCACTATAGATTCATAGCTGAACTCCCCTCACTATAGATGAGTTATGTCCATTTAGTTTATCATTATTTATATATGTGATATAATCCTTCACGTGGAACCCTCATAATTACAGGTGGATAAATTTACCGTTTTGCCCCTGTAATTACCGCTTTATCCTTGTGTTCCCGCTGATTCTCCAATGAACTTTATCTTTAGTCGAACTAGAGATAAGGTACTTCTGTGATCAATAGAAGTCGTGGCGCCACTTGTTCATGTCTCGAATCAGTACATCAAGGGAGTTTCCTAAAGTTCCTAAAATGTTTAGGTATCGACCGATACCTGGTTAATTTATAGGAAAGTTATGAATTCCATCTCGTGAAAATGAGTCCCAGACTACTTATCTAGTCATGTTCCCAAAACAGGAGTGTATTGAGCGTTCCTATAGATCGCTCTCAACCATGTGAATCAAAGAACATAACTCCACAAATAGGAGTCCGCATTTCACTCAGGATTGAGATCTATCACGGTTGATAAACTTAGTTTGATATTCGATTATTTCTCGTAAACGGTACTAAGGAGAAATTTGATCGAACATCGTGGTCCTGTCTTATACAATCAACATTGCATATGATACTTCCATTTCATGTCTCCCACATGAATGATCAGGATTCGATCATTTGTCTATAAACAAAATGCGAAGCTATCAACAGTGTTACCAGGATAAGGTTCCCAAACGTTATCCATTTCTATGAGACACTTTTAAGTTACTCATCTCGACTTTAATCCTCTCGTATGACTCACATACTAAGTCGTGATTTCATAAGAGTAACTTAGGGTTTACTATTTGAATGTTTGATATTAATATATTTCCATATATTCCTAATATCGTCAATTGAATCAATCTAGATAATATAAAGAACTTATGTTTATTTATTTAATTTATTCAAAATAAATTATTATAATTAAATAATTACAAGTTCTAGGACACTATTCCTAACAAATTCTTAAACCCAAAGTGAATACATCAACCTGTTTATATATTAATAATAATAACAACGGCTCGTCGGCCGGTTCAGAAAAATAAAAACCCAAGTACGAGTAAAAAACAAAGTATGGGTGCACCACTTTCAAGATTAAAAACAAAATAGTCATAAGTACATAAGTTTCAAAACAAAACTCTAGACATTGGTTTATTTATCCACGAACATTCCCAAATCGAACCCTGGCTCGCATGTCTCAAGCCATCCAAAAGCCGCATCTCAAGCCATCAACGAGCACCACCTGGCTCCTCTCGCCTCGAACTCGCGAATTACGAAAGGTGATATAGAGCACCTTTGAGCATGACACTCAGTGAAAACAAAAGAATATGAACGGTGATGCGTATGAACATAATGAAAGGATGAAATAAAGTAAGAACATGCTTTAAGTACAAGAATGGTATATCAATGGCAATATGCATAAGTATTATCAAAATCTCAAGTCTTCGATCACTAACCCTCGTCGATCAATTTCTCAACTTACGATTCACATTTACCATTCTCAGTTTTAAACCCGGCGTCTTACTACACCCCAAATCACAAGATCAATTCACAAACCCGGCGTCTCACTACGCCTCAATTCACATGATCTAACTGAAGGAGCTATTTACTAAATTTGTGGAATTTTCTTTAGTAAATTAATTAACGATTAATTACGGATCCGTTAATAACATGCAATTGAGATCAAACCGTAATATAAATATAAGGTTTTTCGAAAAACTTACATTGTAGATTTATGGAGAATCGGTTGGGGTTTTCTTTACAACATCAATCCACTTCACCAAGCCTTCTATGCTATATCCCGATCACAAACCAACCCGATTTGTGGGAATCGAACCGGAAGAACAAACAAAGAAGAAGAAAAATTCTTCTTATTTTGAGATGCCAAAATCGGCTATAGGGAGACTAAAAGAGAGAATTTTGATAAATATCAAAAGTGTAAAATATGAGCACTCAATGGTCATATTTATAGGAAAAGATGGTATTTTAATCATATTAAAATTCCTAATTTCCTAATTAAAATAATTGAAAAGATAAAAGAAATATATAATTTAAATACAAATCCACTTACCTTCAGCGCACGAGTCACGGAAGGATAATGGCTGAGACTTGTCCAATTTAAATATATATTCTTAACTTTTCTTTATTTTAATAATTAATTAATTAAAAATTAATTATAAAATCTAAAAGATAATGCATCACACGTCAATTCACAAATTTGGAAACAAACTTTCCTTTTAATGCTTTGACATGTGGCGTTGCAATACCTTTTACCTTTTGATATTATTATTTTTTTATTCGTTTTATGTAATTAAAAATAGAAATAATTCAAATAATTATTTGTATTTAAGTACATAAATCCCCAAAATCCATATAATAATTAATGTTGAATCAAATCCATTTAATTACTTATTGGGTAAAATACTAATTTGTTTCATATGAAACAAATATATTTAATTCTCTCCTTCAATTATTTAATTAAATAAACTCATTATTTAATTAATAATATTAATATTAATTTCCATTTAAATAAACCTTTTATTTAAACATTTAATATTTCCCTTTTATTTAAGTAATTAAATTACTTAAATATAATTCTTTCTTCCTAGTTAAATTAATAACTTGGTTAGTTGCAATGATATATGGGCTAGCATAGGGACCCGATGGACCTATAGATCATGGTCTCCAATAATTATTGATTTATTAATTAAACTCATTAATTAATTAATCATAATTATTAACTTAGGGTAATTCCACTATAAACCCTAAGTTGAACTCCTCTTACTATAGATGGGTTATGTCCATTTGTTATTAAGTTTGTTTTGACATATCCTTCACGTGGTAATCTCATAATTACAACTGGGTCAAAATTACCGTTTTACCCTTGTAATTATCTCTTTTATCCTTGTGTACCCGATGATTCTCTAATGAACATTTTTCTATAGTTTTCAAGTATAGAACGATCCTTCTCGGGCCAATAAGAAGGTGAGGCCTCATGTTCAAATCAGAATCATTACAACAAGGGAGATACCTAAAGTTCCTAAATTAGAATAGTGTCGCACTAACACTTTCATTTGTTTTAGGAAAGTTATGAATGCCATCTTGTATAGAAATGTTCCCAAGCACCAATTTAGTCGTTTCCCCAAAACGGGAGTTTATCGAGTGTATCAACAGATCACCCTCAACTATGTGAATCAAAGGAAAAGACTTCATTAATGTGAGTTCACAACATACTCAGGATTGAGACGTATCAATCTTAATAACGTAATTTGATATTATAAATCATTTCCTATCAACGGTGTTATTTAGAAATCGATTTATTATCCTGGTCCAGTCTTATATAAACTCATTATATATGATGTTTCCACTTGCATCTACATCATGCTAATGATTTGGATCAAATGAGTGAACAACATCAACAGTGTCACCAGAATAAGGTTTCCTAACCATATTCGTTTACTGTAGACTATTTGAGTTACTATCTTTGACTAGATCCGCTTTATATCTCATAGTAGTCAAGATTACAGAGTCAGTAACTCTGGAATTTTCTATTAATGTTTGAATATTTAACGAATATCAACATATAATAAATTGCACAAAATTCACTAAAATAATACTTTTATTTATTCATAAAATATTCTATTACAAATTACGAATTCTAGGGCATAAATCCCAACAATCTCCCACTTGCCCTAGAGTAAGTGAGACATGTCTCGTAATCCTAGTCCTTCTAGGTGACCTTCAAACACTTTAGCCAGGTGAGAGTCTTTGTAAACGGATCACGCTGTTGTCCTTCGTGTCTATCTTCGTGACCAGGACGTCCCCACGAAGCACTATCTCCCTTATAAGATGATATTTCCTCTCTATATGTTTTGATCTTTTGTGTGATCTTGGTTCCCTTGAATTTGCCACGCACCACTATTATCGCAATAGAGAGTTATGGGCAATTCCATATTTGGAACAACTTCCAAATCTTTTAGGAACTTTTTGAGCCGCACGCCTTCCTTTGCGCCTTCACAAGCAAGAACATATTCGCTTCCATAGTGGAGTCGGCAATACAACCTTGCTTAATACTTCTCCAAACTATGGCGGCTCCACCAAGTGTAAACACTTGCACCCGATGTTGATTTCCTAGAATCTTTATCACCTTGGAAATCCGAATCCGTGTATCCTGTAAGGATCAAATCCTTATCTCCATACACTAACATATAATTTCTCGTTCTCCTAAGATACTTGAGAATTGCTTTAATCGCAACCCAATGTTCCTTTCCAGGATTGGATTGGAACTCGCCGACTACTCCCACCGCATAGCGGATATCCAGGTCTAGTACACAACATTGCATACATTAGACTTCCTATCTTGCTGAAGCATATGGTATTCGTCCCATTTCCTCAACTTCTTGAGGTGTCTTAGGTGATTGTTCCTTAGACAAGCTAATTCCATGCCTAAAAGGTAAAATACCTTTCTTGGAATTTTGCATAGCAAAGCGTTTGATAATTTTATCAATATACGTTGCTTGAGACAGTGCTAGTGATTTCTTACTTCGATCACGAATGATCTGAATCCCAAGAACATAACTAGCCTCTCCCAAATCTTTCATTTGGAATTGATTTGCTAGCCATTCTTTAACTTCTGTTAATGTTCCTTTGTTATTTCCAATTAACAAAATATCGTCAACGTAAAGAATTATGAATACCACTTTGTCTTTTATGATACGCTTGTATACACAAGGTTCATCTATATTCTGTTCAAAGCCATAAGTTTTGACTGCATTGTCAAACCTAATGTTCCAAGACCTTGATGCTTGCTTAAGTCCATAAATGGACCTTTGCAACTTACAAACCTTTTGTTCTTGTCCTGGAGTAATGAATCCCTCTGGTTGCATCATATAGATGCTTTCGTCTAGATTGCCATTAAGGAAGGCAGTCTTGACGTCCATTTGCCAAATCTCATAATCATAATAAGCGGCAATGGATAAGATGGTGCGAATAGATTTAACCATGGCAACTGGGGAAAAAGTTTCCTCATAGTCAATACCCTCCCTCTGAGTATAACCTTTTGCCACTAATCTAGCCTTGAAAGTCTCAACTTTCCCATCTGCACCTCTTTTTCTCTTATAGATCCATTTGCATCCTATGGGTTTTTCACCATTTGGAAGATCTATGAGAGTCCAGACAGAGTTGGAATACATTGATTCCATCTCGAGATCTATGGCTTTGAGCCATTTTTCTTCATCAATATCCCACATTGCACTCTTATAAGTCAATGGGTCTTCCGGATTGTCATTAGCTATGGCAATATGGATTTCTCCAAATCCTATAAAGCGTTCTGGGTTTCTAATAACCCTCCCACTTCTCCGAGGTTCTGATAAAGTTTGCACCTGGATTTCAGGTGTTTTATCAACAGCTCTTGTTGATTGATGAATTGTGTTGTTATCACTTATTTCATTCAACACTATTGCACTTCTGGGTTTTCTATCTTTCATAAAATCCTCTTCAAGAAAAATTGCATTTGTCGACACAAATACTTTGTTTTCCACGGGACAATAAAAGTACCCACCCTTTGTTTCTTTTGGGTAGCCTACGAAAAGGCATACTTTACTTCGGGATTCTAACTTCTTTGGGTTTGCCATCAACACATGAGCGGGCGACCCCCAAATCCTAAAGTGTCGTAAACTTCCTTTACGTCCATTCCATAACTCTTGTGGAGTTTTAGGAACACTTTTGGATGGAACCACATTGAGTATGTATAAAGCAGTTTTAACTGCATATCCCCAAAAAGAAAGTGACAGTGTTGCGAAACTCATCATTGATCTAGTCATGTCTAATAACGTTCGGTTTCTTCTTTCAGCCACACCATTTTGCTGAGGCATTCCCGGTGCTGAAAGTTGGGATGTTATCCATGTTCTATCAAATAATCTCTGAAGTCTAAGTCCAGATATTCACCACCACGATCAGATCGTTTGATAGTTTTACCTAATTGGTTTTCCACTTCAGATTTATACTCTTTGAACTTATCAAGAGCTTCTGATTTGTGGATCATTAGGTAAACGTATCCATAGCGTGAATAGTCATCCGTGAAAGAGATGTAATATTCAAATCCACCACGATCTTTTGCATTAAATGGTCCACAAAGGTCCGTATGCACAAGTTCGAGTGGTTCTGAGGCTCTATTACCTTTTCCAGTAAAAGGTCTTTTGGTCATTTTGCCTTCCAAACAGGGTTCACAGACTGGCATGGTTCCGATTTCTAACTGACTTAGGGAACCAGCTTTCACGAGTCTTTCAAGCCTGTCTAAGCTTATATGACCTAACCTTAGATGCCATAAATACGTTTCTTCTTTTGAAACCTTTTGTCTTTTAGTTCTTGTTTTTGCAGTCTTGAACATTTCAATATTATGTGTTGTTGTTCCTATTGACGGGCTCAATATGAACAAGTTTTTTTCTATTGACTGCAGAGGTTATATATGAATTCCCTTTGTATATCTTGATCTCATCAATCCCCGAGTCAATTGAATAACCATTTCTCATGCAACGTGAAACTGACACTAGATTTCAAGCAAATCCAGGGACCAGTAAAACGTTGTATAGCTGTATATAACGAGAATTGAATTGCAGACAAATGTCTGCACATGCAACTGCTGTAAGGAACTGCCCTGTTCCTACTCGCATTGTATATGTACCATGTTCTATTTTAGTCCAAGAATCGGACATTAGAGCGGATGAACAAATGTGGTTTGTGGCACCATAATCAAATATCCATTCGGATAAATTATCTTCCACTAACCACGATTCTGCTACAAGTAAATCTGAATTACTATCTAAGCCGTTCATCCGTTTGTTGGTCATATTTACGCGACTAATTGCATCTGACCGCAAATTAAGATCTTTTAGGATTAGACTAGAATCTTGATTTAAAGTGTCATTTAACAATTCATTCCATTTGACAAAGCTATCAATTTTATTGGTTGTAATATTAGAGGAGGACATTTTAGCTGTAATGAATAAAATTAAGTGAATTTTAATTAGCAATTCTATATTCAAACAATATATTTGGCATAAAATTAAACATGATGCATGAATGCTACAATGTTCAACAAATAGAAATACCCTAAACAGATTATTATGCCACGGTAGTTTAACCTTCCCGGGTAGAGTGCCGTCGAATGATAAGTCAGTCACCCTATACGTTAAACCGAGACACTTCTCGAACAACTTCCAATCCAGAATAACTCATATTCCTATGGATTTGTTTTACCGCGTGTTTGGTCAAGAAATTTTGATAACAAAACTTATCAATTTCTTATTAGTGTAACCCATTATTTTAGTCCTTTAAATGAGAAAAGATGAGTGTCTACGAAGTGTAGATTCAGTCTTCAATTCGCATTTAAAATCCTTTATCCCATTCGGGAGACCCACCTTGATATTGATTCACACTATAAAACCTTCCTATGGGAATGAACACTTCTATGGGTGCTACAGAGGTCAAGTGTGAATCTCACGTTGCGAGCCTAATAATGGAGACCATAGGATACTTTGTCAAGTTTCCTTCTCCCACTCAAAATTTTAAAATTGGGTTTTCATACTCAGACAAATTTAGGCTAATCAATTTATCTAAGTTTAACCTAACTCAATCTTAACTCTTAAATTGGTTAGATCAATTTTAATGTGAATTGCCAAGTTTCCTAGATTTAAAACTAATCACATTATGGGACCTTCTTAATGAAATCGATTAATTATCTTGAACTTTTCTCCCGGATCGCTCCCAGGTTAGAGGCGCTCCGTGTTAAGGGAACTTTCAAAAACCCCATCGCTAAAGGCGAGCTTTCTCGTGGAGATCCATTCAATTTAATTAATCATTTTCATTAATTTTTAATTAACCCTTAATTAAATATCTATTCGATAGTGCTTATGTGAATTTAGGTCCAATTGTTTAAACAAATAAATCCACATTCGAATATTAATTTTAGTTTCTATTCAATTTTAAACATTTTAATAAATGAATATTATCTAAAATTAGCATGCATTTATCCTAATCTCATCGGCATAAATATTTTATAACAAGATAAAATCAACATGCTTTATCACATACATAAAATATAATAACAACTTTATCACATAATTATGTATGCATGTACAATTAAATCTATCTTAATCATACATCTATGGTGGGATTTCCTACATGACATACATATATGCATGAACAATTATTTATAAATCATATCTCATACAAATATCTAAATAATTAAACAACTAGATTGACCGGTATTCTTGGCACTAATTCTACAACAAAATTAAAATTACAATAATTAAAACTTGTTGTAGGTCTTGAAGCTTGAAAAATTTCTCTCTCCTCATCTTGATGTAGGCGTGGGAGGCCTTTTATGAAAGGAAATATTTTCTCCAATATTTTTCATAAAAGGTTTATTTTTCAAATAATTATCTTCTATCTATTTATGGAAAAATATAAAATAAAAGATTTTCCATAAATATTAATATATATTTTAAAATATATTATAAAGATATAAGATAATTAGAAATTACCCTTTATCTTTATCTTATATATTTAAAATATATATCTTTTAAAAGATAATATTGGAAAAATATCTTACCATATCTTGTCCACCAAAAAACCCTAGCCGCCGCCCTAGGTCCTTTTTTCCCTTCATTGGCCGATTTTTGCATCATCTTTTTCTTCCGTTATTCCCGACGATTACAAAAAAATAATCCTATGCCCAAAATTGGGTTTACAAATTTTCTAATAAAATTTAAAACCTAAGTGCCCAAGAATACCTAAACAGTCAACTAGCAAATCCACAATTTATATAACAATTTATATACATACATAAAACGGTTTTTATGCAACCCACCGATTTTCGAAAATCACAATTCATGTTAATTAACCTGGCTCTGATACCAATTGAAGGAACTATTTACTAAATTTGCGGAATTTTCTTTAGTAAATTAATTAACGATTAATTACGGATCCGTTAATAACATGCAATTGTGATCAAACCGTAATATAAATATAAGGTTTTTCGAAAAACTTACATTGTAGATTTATGGAGAATCGGTTGGGATTTTCTTTACAGCATCAATCCACTTCACCAAGCCTTCTATGCTATATCCCGATCACAAACCAACCCGATTTGTGGGAATCGAACCGGAAGAACAAACAAAGAAGAAGAAAAATTCTTCTTATTTTGAGATGCCAAAATCGGCTATAGGGAGACTAAAAGAGAGAATTTTGATAAATATCAAAAGTGTAAAATATGAGCACTCAATGGTCATATTTATAGGAAAAGATGGTATTTTAATCATATTAAAATTCCTAATTTCGTAATTAAAATAATTGAAAAGATAAAAGAAATATATGATTTAAATACAAATCCACTAACCTTCAGCGCACGAGTGTCGGAAGGATAATGGCTGAGACTTGTACAATTTAAATATATATTCTTAACTTTTCTTTATTTTAATAATTAATTAATTAAAAATTAATTATAAAATCTAAAAGATAATGCATCACACGTCAATTCACAAATTTGGAAACAAACTTTCCTTTTAATGCTTTGACATGTGGCGTTGCAATACCTTTTACCTTTTGATATTATTATTTTTTTTTATTCGTTTTATGTAATTAAAAATAGAAATAATTCAAATAATTATTTGTATTTAAGTACATAAATCCCCAAAATCCATATAATAATTAATGTTGAATCAAATCCATTTAATTACTTATTTGGGTAAAATACTAATTTGTTTCATATGAAACAAATATATTTAATTCTCTCCTTCAATTATTTAATTAAATAAACTCATTATTTAATTAATAATATTAATTATTAATTTCCATTTAAATAAACTCATTATTTAAAAAATTAATAATATTAATATTAATTTCCATTTAAATAAACCTTTTATTTAAACATTTAATATTTCCCTTTTATTTAAGTAATTAAATTACTTAAATATAATTCTTTCTTCCTAGTTAAATTAATAACTTGGTTAGTTGCAATGATATATGGGCTAACATAGGGACCCGATGGACCTATAGATCATGGTTGTTAGGAATGGTGTCCTAGAACTTGTAATTATTTAATTATAATAATTTATTTCGAATAAATTATATAAATAAACATAAGTTCTTTATATTATCTAGATTGATTCAATTGACGATATTAGGAATATATGGAAATATATAAATATCAAACATTCAAATAGTAAACCCTAAGTTACTCTTATGAAATCACGACTTAGTATGTGAGTCATACAAGAGGATTAAAGTCGAGATGAGTAACTTAAAAGTGTCTACGATAAATGGATAACGTTTGGGAACCTTATCCTGGTAACATTGTTGATAGCTTCGCATTTTGTTTATAGACAAATGATCTAATCCCTGATCATTCATGTGGGAGACATGAAATGGAAGTATCATATGCAATGTTGATTGTATAAGAACAGGACCACGATGTTCGATCAAATTTCTCCTTAGTACCGTTTACGAGAATTGATCGAATATCAAACTAAGTTTATCAACCGTGATAGATCTCAATCCTGAGTGAAATGCGGACTCCTATTTGTGGAGTTATGTTCTTTGATTCACATAGTTGAGAGCGATCTGTAAGAACGCTCAAAACACTCCTGTTTTGGGAACATGACTAGATAAGTAGCTGGGAACTCATTTTCATGAAATGGAATTCATAACTTTCCTATAAATTAACAAGATCGGTGCGATACCTAAACATTTTAGGAACTTTAGGAAACTCCTTGATGTACCGATTCGAGACATGAACAAGTGACGTCACGACTTCTATTGATCACGAAGTATCTTATCTCTAGTTCGACTAAAGATAAAGTTCATTGGAGAATCAGCAGGAACACAAGGATAAAGCGGTAATTACAGGGGCAAAACGGTAAATTTATCCTTTGTAATTATGAGGGTTCCACGTGAAGGATATATCACAGATATAAATAAAAGATAAACTAAATGGACATAACTCATCTATAGTGAGGGGAGTTCAGCTATGAATCTATAGTGGAATTATTCATAGTTAGATAATGAGTAATTAACTGATTATGAGTTAATCACTTAATTGACTAATTATTAAGCCCATGATCTATAGGTCCATCGGGTCCCTATGCTAGCCCAAATATCGTAGTCGCGAAATCAAGTAGAAGAAATGAAAAGTTTAAGTAAAGTGAATTACTTAAAATAGGCAATATTAATTGTTTAAATATTGAGTATATTTAAACGGTAATTAATATAAACATTATTAATTGTTTAAATAATGAGTTTATTTAGACAGGAAATTAATAATTTGAAATTAATTGACAATTATTAATTGTTTAAATAATTAATTTTATTTGAACGGAAATTAATAATTAAAATTAATTAATTAATAATAAAATATTGTCAATAAAATTATTAATTAAATAATGAGTTTATTTAATGGAAATTAATAATTATAATATTTATTATTAATTATTTAAATAATGAAAATTATTTAAATGGAAATTAATAATTAAATATAAATTTGATAATATTTAGTCGGGAGAAAATATTAATTGTTTAAATAAAATATTTTATTTAAATGGTAATTAATAAATAAATTAGTTAAGTTGGACTTATTAATTTAAGAGAGAATTTCTAGCCCAATTGGATTAATGAACCCAATTGGAATTGGCCCAAAATAATTAATTAAATAAATTAGAATTATTTATTAATTAATATATGCAATTTTCGGCCATATGATGTATTTTGGGAAGAGATAATTGCTTGAATTATATCCTAAAATAATTACATAGATTTATTTACCCAAGATAAATAAAATAAAGAAAATAAAATAATCTCCTATTTATCTATGGCATTTTCGAAATTGCAAGATAAAGGAAAGAGATAATCTTTATTCTTTTTGTATTTATCTCTATAGATTAATCGTAATGTGATTAGGATTCCTATTTTTCTATAAATAGGAGGGTTGGGTCATTCATAAATCACACAATTCAATTCTTTGGAAATTGAAAAATCTCTCTTCCTCCCTTCTCTCTCCCTTGGTCGATTTTCTCATAGTATTGGGAAGAAAAATAATTTTTTTCTTCTTCCCAATTTCTTCTAAAGTTCGATCCCACAATCGAATTTCGTTTGATCGATCGGGATATAGCGTAGAAGATCTGGTGTTGCTGAGGATTTGAAGCTGTAAAGAAACCTCCAACCGATTCTCCATTATTCAGTCAATGTAAGTTCCGGTTTTAATTTTCGAATATATAAGCATGAATCTACATGTTTTATCACAAATTGCATGATGTTAATAGATCCGTTATTAAATGTTAATAAGTTTACTAAACAAAATTCCGCTAATTTAGTAAATCATCCCTTCAATGGTCTCCAATAATTATTGATTTATTAATTAAACTCATTAATTAATTAATCATAATTATTAACTTAGGGTAATTCCACTATAAACCCTAAGTTGAACTCCCCTCACTATAGATGGGTTATGTCCATTTGTTATTAAGTTTGTTTTGACATATCCTTCACGTGGTAATCTCATAATTACAACTGGGTCAAAATTACCGTTTTACCCTTGTAATTATCTCTTTTATCCTTTTGTACCCGATGATTCTCTAATGAACATTTTTCTATAGTTTTCAAGTATAGAACGATCCTTCTCGGGCCAATGAGAAGGTGAGGCCTCATGTTCAAGTACCGAATCATTACAACAAGGGAGATACCTAAAGTTCCTAAATTAGAATAGTGTCGCACTAACACTTTCATTTGTTTTAGGAAAGTTATGAATGCCATCTTGTATAGAAATGTTCCCAAGCACCAATTTAGTCGTTTCCCCAAAAAGGGGAGTTTATCGAGTGTATCAACAGATCACCCTCAACTATGTGAATCAAAGGAAAAGACTTCATTAATGTGAGTTCACAACATACTCAGGATTGAGACGTATCAATCTTAATAACGTAATTTGATATTATAAATCATTTCCTATCAACGGTGTTATTTAGGAATCGATTTATTATTCTGGTCCAGTCTTATATAAACTCATTATATATGATGTTTCCACTTGCATCTACATCATGCTAATGATTTGGATCAAATCAGTGAACAACATCAACAGTGTCACCAGAATAAGGTTTCCTAACCATATTCGTTTACTGTAGACTATTTGAGTTACTATCTTTGACTAGATCCGCTTTATATCTCATAGTAGTCAAGATTACAGAGTCAGTAACTCTAGAATTTTCTATTAATATTTGTATATTTAACGAATATCAACATATAATAAATTGCACAAAATTCACTAAAATAATACTTTTATTTATTCATAAAATATTCTATTACAAATTACGAATTCTAGGGCATAAATCCCAACACAAACCACAATCCCGATGCCTCAACGCACATCCCAGAAGCTATCTCGGTAGTTACTTATATAACTCTCGAAGACAAAATCAAAAGGAGTTAACAAAGTATGATTGCATATGTTTATTCAAAAGCTTAAACATGTATGCTCAATCAAAATTAACAACATAAACATGTATGCTCAATCAAAATTAACAACATAACAAGAATATGGTCAAGTCTTGTTCACTTTGATCAATTCAATGCCAACCTACCATTTCACATCTCCTATTTCATATTCACATCCTTTCATTTCACATTCACGATTCCCGTTTTACATTACTCGCGTCTTACCACGCATTTCTCAACTAACTCAACAATCACCCGAGCTGTAGCTCTTTTACTCTTCCAAGCTATCATAATAGCCACTCTAGCATCCGGGTCTCCAACCTCACAGCACCTCAGAGCTACATACAACCCGCCACGGTAATCTCATGTAACGTCCAACAACCACACACCATTACATAGATTACTACCCCATGGCCATTTAACAAACACATAAAATGCATGAATGTAATGTTATGTAATGGATTGGATTTGGCACTCTCTCTTTATACATCATGCTTTAACTTTTAGTTTACCGAACACAGGTGGAACAACATACCAAGTTTAAATACAATACGAACATCACTCACACGATACACAATATTTACGAAAACACATGATTCATATTCACCCTTTTCCTCTTTCAATACATTGATCTCTAACCACCTAACATAAAAGGGAATTACAGGAAATATACATAAACATGTTCCCAAATCAGAATATAACTCATTTATAAGCTTAAACTCAAATATGAAGCAAGTAAGCATGCTTAAATGATCAACAAGTCAAAACATAAACCCATTTTTGAGTTAAAAAGTATTTGGCCCCTTTAAGCCTTTGCCGAGGTTAACATCCACTTCCATATTTCTCTTATGCTCTTAACTTTACTAACCACACCATAAATCATCACCATTTTCAACCCACACCATTCCTCTAACAATTACAAACAACACCGCCGTCACCGTTTGATTCTTTTTGTTCTCTCTTTACTAGTCAAAACATGGCTTAAATTTAGCTTTCCTTCCCTCATCAAACACACTCATAAAACAACTAGCCTTAAACTTAAAATATTATAAATAAATGAGCAAGAACAAAGAACTAAACAACGGAACCCGGTTTACTCCAAAAAGTCTCTAAACTAGCTTAAAGGAAAAGTGGTGATTTTGGCCATTTGAGGGGGTTTTGGAAAATCATTGGTTGGGCTTCTTAACATGATCTTCTTATGTAAAATAAGTATTTATACACCCAAATATACCAGAATTGAAAGACATTAAGAGAAGGCTAAGAAAACTCCAAATTTAGGAAAACTAGGAAACCTTCAAATGGTCAACAATAGTGTTTTTAGTTTTGAGTTTCATCCATGGTTTCCTACCCTTGCTTTGGTCTAAAGTCAAGGCTTCCCATGCATAACCCTTTTCTCATAACCTTTCAAAATAAAATTATTCACACCTAAGCTTACTATGGTCAAACCAACGCCCTAGCAAGCTCACACTTCTCATCTTCCGTTTTGTCACACACACTTCCATTTGCTTGTCCATGTGTAACCACCCATCGAACATAACTAGAATTTGGAAATTTTACCAAGCTCAAATAGCCAATCATATAACCTTTCATTATATAAAATCACACATCAAAATACTTTGAATACTTTCTATTCCCACAAACTACAAGTAAATTGCCTCTCAAGTGTTAAGTCTTAGCAACTCATTCACGTAATTCTTTAAACATAAACAGATAGTATAGAAATTATTCATAATAATGGTCCCAATTCAGCATATGACTCGATCAAAGACTACGAGTATAAATATTAGCAAGTAAGACATGTTCAAATAAGCAAACAACTAAATAAACACATATCGGTTTGAGCCTTCTAGCTCGTTGTGGTCCTCTTAGTATTGGCCGGGGTCACTTTCCACTTTCCGTCACCTCCTTATACTTTTATCCCTTACTATTCACAATTCATAGCTACCAAACCCACCACAATCATAGTTAAAATTCACTTCATAGTCACACTTCAAAAGTTTGCAACAACATCGCCAACACCCCTCCGATTCTTTGTGTTCTCACCTTTTCGATTTATTCTCGGAGCTCGATCTTGACCCTTGTCCTACATGAAACATCCCACACACACTTTAGATGTAATTTATTACATATAAATCAGCCCATGATAATAAAAACACACCACAAACTCGATTAGTAGCAAAATGCCCCAAAACTAGTCAAGTTGATTACTATTTTTGGCCAACATAGAAACTAACCCAAGAATCATCAAGTTGGGCTTCCCTTATGTTTCTCATGTATAAAATATACATACTAACATCCATTATTTCCAGAATTGATAACTTAACACAATTACTCAAGAAAAACTCAAAGAAAGCTAAGTGTAAAACTAGCTTTTTAGGCAAATTTTGCTAACCTTTCAATAATCCTTTCCTTACCTTTCCAAGTTGTTTTTCATGTGGATTCTACATATATAAACACACATACTTTCCAGAATTAAGAACTTCAAAGAAAAGCCAAGTACAATCATACTTTAAAGAAGCTAGAATTTCCAAAACAATGCCATTTTAAGGTGTCATTCAATATATATTTATCCATGCACTATAAGAATTTCGGGAATAGGTGACTTCCTTTTGGCGTCACCTATTCGAATAGGTGACGGTTTTTTGACCGTCACCTATGGCAGTGTCACCTATTTAAATAGGTGACGGGCATAAAAAACCGTCACCTATTGGAATAGGTGACGGGTAAAACGGGTCACCTATTCGAATAAGTGACATTTTTTTGGCGTCACCTATTCCAATAGGTGACCCGTTTTACCCGTCACCTATTCCAATAGGTGACGGTTTTTACCCGTCACCTATTCGAATAGGTGACGGTGCCATAGGTGACGGTCAAAAAACCGTCACCTATTCAAATGGGTGATGCCAAAAGAGCGTCACCTATTGTCTAAAATTTGAGAAAAAAAATATTTTTTTATTAGTTGATTTCAAATAATATTTATAATGCACCTATCAAATTTAAATAAAATATTACAATAATTACAATAAAAATATCACAAAATGGCTACATGAATTACAATATTTTTAAGAAAAAAAATAAACAAAAAACTCGCTCTCCTACGAGCTTCTCGCCCTTATCTCGGAGATTGTGAACCTGGAACAGTGGCACGACTTTGTTCAGAAATACACATGATATCGATATGAAAAATAATAACGAGTAATCAAATTTACTAGTGAAATTTTCGATAAAATAAATATAAGTAACATGACATGCAAAGACAATAAACATACCTCTTGTTCGAGAAAAAAACACAGGCAATCCCATAAAAAGGCAATATATCATGTCATATGATATATTAATATCATTATTCCAAAATTAGAAGTTACCTAGAAAAAATCATTCTAGGCATATTAGAACCAAAATTATAAGAAACAAAATGCACTATATATGGAAATTTTAAAAGTGAGGAACATTAAAAGAATAATAAGTCTTGATTTAAGCGTTCACAAGAGATATTCAACTATTCAGGCATAATCACCAGGTGGATTTTATTCAAAAAAATTCCTAAACAATTCATGGTATTTTGGTAATACTATACCAGGAACTTCTACGATTATGTTTTGAGAATGCGCTATATCATAATATTTGCAACTAAATAACAACAAATTATCAAATAAACACAAGATCATATATGCAAAACAACTTTCAGCCCAAGTTTGGTCAAAAGAATAATGATAATGTGCTCCAAAACTTCGCTTAACACATACTTGCCTTCCTGTTTTGATTTACAAATCTAATAAAATCAAACAAAAACTATGGATCTTGACCACAAATTAGTGATTAAGGAGTCATCTCACAGTTGGTATGTTAAAAATATGATGTGATATGAGAGATGTTGATGGAATGCTCGAATCCCCGCATTGTTGAATATGTTAAAAATAGCTTGATCCTTGAAATATTCTCAACGAAGCGATGTTGAATATGATCAAGAGTAACATTTCTTAATCCGAATCAAGACGAAATTGAAAACGAATAGAGCTAGCTATGATCGGCTTGATCATTATATTCGATCTTGAATCGGAGTAACATTTCTTATTCTAATTAACGATTTAATCATCCAAATCAAAACATAAATTGAAAAACACCGGTTTAATAACAAGTAATAACAACAATAAATAATTGAACTCAAAGAATATAAAACAAAAAAAAGAGAAACACATGAGCAAATTGAAAGATCCAGGATGAAAACCGAAGCGGATATTCAAGATAAAAAGAGAAGAATACCAAATCGACCAGGAGAAGAATATGGAAATGTGATATATGAAATTATCATTGGAAGATGAATTCCTGGAAAACGAAGAAGAGCAAAGGCCGCAAGAGATCATAAACTAAGTCAAAGGGAAATAAAGGAGCTCAAAAAAGAAAAAAAAAGATAAACTAATGATAATACCTTCTAGACTACACCAACTCCGGCTTGAGTATGTGTAAGGAATCTAGTCAAACAAAAAAAACAAAGAAAAGAGGAGTCATTTTTCCAGGAAATGGAGGGACCATAAACCGTCCATGAAGTTAATACTTAAAAGCAGTAAACAACTCAAATAAAGATATTTGAACACATTAGAGTTCCTAGCTTGCTATGGCAGTGTATTTGAGCAACGTAAATCAATGTCAAATAAAGAGATTTGAACACATTAGAGTTGCATTTCATCAATCCCACTAAAGAGAAGTAGACACGTCATGTCTCATTTTAAAAATATAGAACTAAACCATTTATGAATATATAACCTAAGACACTTCCATATTATACCCAAGAAACAATAGGGAAATGTTTACTATGGTTTGATTAGAACAAGAACAAAATTTTCTCTCTTTCCTCTTTGACTAATTAGATTCCGTAGGTCTTACTTATCAGAAATGAAAACCATTCTTCTTCATTCTTATTCCGATTGTTTAAGAGAATGATTAGGGAATGATAAATTATTCCTAATTTGTGGGTAACATTTCCATTTCACTCCCTCTTCCTAAATTTCATCACCGAACAAAGAATGATAAAACCACTTCAAATGATAAAACTTTTCCGATACTGTATAAAAAACTTACTTGCACTGGAACAAGCAAAACAGATAGAGGTTAATGAACAAAAGGAACACAATAACAATAAGGTGTCTTAGAAAGATTACACAACAGTTTATTAATATTAAAAAATAGCCAGCCACTGTGTAGGCAGAAGTAATGTTCAGCTTAATACATATCAATAAGTGCAGAAAATCAAAATAATTAGATTGGCTAGTATGTAATTTAATTTCCAGATAAAATTAATAAAAGCTATTCAAGGCTACCAAATATCTTCTTTTTTTTTTTTTTTTTCTGTAACTGTAATTTTATTTCTCTTGTTAAGAGCAAAGTAAAAGGGAAAAGAAACGCCCCTGAGATCATCATGTGAAGTGTTGTCCTGTGAAACGGTAAACCAATGATGGAGATCTGAGATTTCGAACAGATCTGAGATTTCGTACAGATTTGAACAAGCTTTTTCAAACGAACAACATGCGAAAGATTCAAGCGACGTTAATGGTAATCGAATCACAAGCTCGCCAATCAAAAGACAAGGGCGATCAAATCTGCAACGACAATGGTAATCGAATCACAAGCTCAGGTTAGGGTTTGTCTTCACACAAGAAAGAGAGCGAGAGACATTGGGGCATGAGCTTCGACAGAGATGAGCTTCGATTTCTGAAATTAGGGCATGAGAGGTGTCTTTGTTTAGTATGAGCTTCATACGATTGTAAGAGATTGAAAAGTAGAATGAGAAGGAGCTTCATGCGAGATTGAGGACGAGAGAGCGAGGAAGATTGAAAGAGATTCGAAGATGAGCTTCATCGTGGTCTTCGTCTGAGCGAGAGAGCGAGAAAAGATGAAAAGTGAGCGATTTTGTCTAAAGCCTAAAGGTGACGTCTTGTTCATTCCTTTTTTTTACTATTCATCCGCTTTTTCTCCCCATGTGTCACCTATTAAAATGGTTAGTGTGTCCTATTCCTATTTTTCTTATTAAAAAAAAGAAGACAACAAAAAATTATTAGGTTTTTAATTCAACACATGAACAATAAAAGAAACTGCAATCCCAAGTTTTCTTGCACTTTTTACAATCTATAAGAAAAACCAGAAATGAAGCTTTGTATTTTAAGTTTATTTGTATCAGCAAGAAAAAGAAGAAAAAAAGAACCACATTCAATCAAAAGAAAACAAACCTGAATCCTCTCAGACATATTCACAAACACCTAGCAGACAAGCCATGGCTGAATATCAAAATTGAGCTTCCATCTTTCATCTTGCTTAATCAACAAATGCTGAAGGGCATGACCAAGCTTGTGGAAAATAGTCTCAACCTGCTCATAATAACTTAAATATCCATAAAATTATTATAAAGTACACTGTAGAGGTATAGACAACAATTTAAAAGGAAGCAAGAAACAAAACAGATATAATAGAAATAATATTTTTTTTAAAAGGTGTGAGCCATCCATAAATCACAAAAGATGATATGGTAAAGCTTTTTTTTTTTTAATTGTGATGACATATATGTGTTTATCACGACTTTACATTTCATTTAGATTTCATTTCATTTCAAAAGAGTGGGCATAGACATAGACATAAACACGCCTTTGGATCATGAAATCTACCAACCTAAAGAATTAGATAACTATATAATATAAGTGTTGTATCATTTTTTAAAAACTAACCATTCCCCCATACATTACCTACCTAGATATTTCACATCTTCTTTTGCCTCCCTCATCAACCAAATTGCAATGCCCCCAGATAAGCGTCTCGTATTTTTAAAAAAATAAAGTTATTTTATATAACATAACTGATTTAGTTGAAAAAACCAAGATTAAACTTACACCTGGGTGAAGGACATTGGATTTTGAAAAGAACCTCTGTTTATCACTCCAATAAGCTAGTTCGTAACCTATGTTAGAAAAAAATACTATTAAAAATCAAAAGAAAATAATATAACCTTGGAACAAATATTTCTATTGAAAAAGAATATAACCACAGGTTGATGGAAAAGGAATATTGAGTCTTTTGCAAGAGGTCGAACTTGTCTATCTACATAACATCAAAGACATGATATATCTTTTCAATGTAAGCACCATATAAATTTGACATTCTTAAAAAAAAAACAATTACATGTGAAAGTAGAGAAACGATAAGAGATGACAGACACTGTGCATTCATGTTTGCCCCATCCATGTATACTTGTCTTCCATTGTTAATAATGATCTTTCATATCTCCTCAAGCCTTCTTTCTGGACTCCATGAGTAGGAAATCTTCCATATGTTAAGTCATTTGATTCTTTGTCAACCCTTCATCAAAATTTTCATCAAACAAAAAACAAATCCATGGTTCAATCCAAGTTTTGCTTACTATAACATCAGACATGTATAAAATTGAGATTAAATACAAATAAATCCAAGTTTTGGGAAATAGCTGCTAGTGTTGACTCTACCTGTAATTACAATAAATGAAATGAGGACAAGGTGAAAAGACTAACTTCAATTAACAACATATAAGTTAGAAAAGGTTGATAAAGTTCATAAACACAAGACCTAAACAATTATAAACCCGATTAATCATTGGGTTTAAGAATGAGCTCTATTGGCGTATACCTTTTACTACAAATCTAAAATATGAGGCAATAGTAATCACATAAATATCGAGCGCTTAACTTGTCAATCATTGCATCCATAGCTGTGAGTTTAGGTTCTTGAACACCCATGTTCATTACAAGCTTGGTTTCATTGCCTGAAAATATCAAACATATGGAGTAAACTGATTAAAATTAAAAATAAAATAAAAAAACCTTAATTCTGCTACATGTTAAAAAGTTTAGCTTCGTAATTCGGCATTGCTACCTCTTTATTCCAACAAGAAATAAAAAAAAGTTGAAAAAGAACTTAATTGTCCAACCAAATTTTGAAGCTACAAACAAAGCTATAAATGTTCAATGAAAGTCTTTCACTCTTCACAGGAATCCATATCTTTCACTCTCGATCTCCAACAAAAAACAAATCCATATAAATGTGTAGTTTCCTCTAAGATACTTTTATCCATAGAAGGCATCAAGTGCAGAGGATGTTACTTAAATAATTCCAGCCAATTACCAATTAATATTCTGAGTTTTTTTTTTCAATCAGGAAGAAAATAGTTGTTCTATGAAACCAATGAACTAAATATCTCTAATATATATAACTTGCCGGTAAATGCTACTCTACGGATCCACTCTATCAAATCGGACAACCAAGTTAGTCTTAGTATGAACAATGACAATAAAGATGCTTTTGTAATGCATGAAAAAATACCTCAATTAATGAAATTGATTAGCCAAACACTTTCAATTTAAGAAGCTCACTAGCACAAAACTTAATTTGAAGATGATGATAGGCATAGACAGGATATAACCTTTTTCACCACACAAAAAAAACACCAAAAATCGGATCCAGAAGAAAAGAAAACTCAAAATAATTCAAGAGAACAAAACAAGAAAGGGATCGGATCTTTCAAAACCAGGAAGATCGCCTACGAAACAATAAATCTAAGTAAATATTAAGACCATAAGTTCAAAACAGAATCAAACTAAACGGAAAAAGAACAAAATTTGAATCATTAACTCGTAAATCAAAACCTAAAATCGTAGTACAGATCTAGGAAAAAAAACTAAAAAAGAAATCACTAAGACTCAATAAACTTCATGCTATAAAACAAAAAGTCAATCTCTAATCGTAGATTCACGAATAATAAATCCTCAAAATAATTCAACAAACCTCTTCGGCTCAAATAATTTTATGATAAAGGAGGCACCACATGAACAACGAGAGGGGGAGTTCGAGCTAGAGAAACAAAAACCTAGATATTAAGCAAGAAAAAAACCCTAAACCCATCGATCGAGTAAGAAAAATTATCATTTTCATGAATCTCGTTGGAGATCGAGAGCAAAAGCGAGAGAAAAAGAGAGAGCAGGCAAAAATCTTATAAAATTTCCGCAGAAATCAAAGAGATTTCATGAGATTTGGAGAAGAGAGAGAGTGGGCGCCAAACTCTCGAGATCTAGAGTGCGAGATTGAGGGATTTGAGCATGAGCTTGAAATTTATTTCAGTTTTCTAATTTTTTTTGGTAAAGTAAAGGTGACGTCTTTATTTTATTTTTTTACTATTCATCCGGTTTTTTATATTAAGCGTAACCTATTAAAATTCTTAGTGTCACCTAATCCCATATTTCTTATAGTGATGGTCTTTTACCCTTCTTTACCTTATTAAACATGCTTCTTAAAGCTTAAAACCATTAACCTTAAGCCAATTTCCAGAATATATACTTGTACAAATCCAAGCCAAAAACTCAAATTAAGAACATACAAAAGCTTGAAGTTCACCATTAATGGAGGTTATGGAATCTTACAAGCCATGGCTTTTAATTCCTTCCTTTTCCTTGCTTAAATAAACTTTAACATATGCTTATCATTTGAGAAACATATTTCTAGAAATTTTAAGAAGAATAAACTCAACACCAAAGCATAAATAACATCATCCAAGAACACCCAAACCCATTTCCATGGAAACCTAGAAAAACTTGAATTGGGAAACTTGAAATTCTTACCTTAGCTTTGTAAAACCCAATGGATCTTAGCTTGAATTGGTCTAGGATGAAAAACCCATCATTAATCTAAATGATTTAGACCTTAGATCACCAACACTTGAAGATTGGAAGAAGAAAATCAAAGAGAAGAGAGAAAATGGGGGGGCGTCGGTTTGGAGAAGAAGAGAGGAAAAGGTTTTTTTTTTTTCCTTTAATTATTCTAATTCCCCCTATTTAAAAAAATCAAATAATAAAATAAGAATAATCAAATTGCATCCAAGACCTTCCACCCCTTCATTTTAATCTTCAAGTCCTCCCACCTCCTAAAATTAAATTCAACTCCTTTTCTCTATTTTCCTTTGCCAACTAGTCCTCCATCCATTTAAAGTTTACAATTTAATCCTTTTTCCTTAACTTAACCATGGTTAACTAACTATGATTAATCTTGCTCCTCAAATAAACTCCAACCTATAGTTAAACTAGCTATGGTTAACCACAAAATATTTATTTCAAAATAATTCAAAATCCCGGGGCGTTACAGCACTGAACCAAGAACGAAACTCTTTGTCGATTATTGACCCCTCCTCAGCGTCTGTAAGACCAACTCGTGTCATTCTAACGTATACGTTTAGAAATAATCTGTATGTTATAAAAAATAGTTAGCAAATAGTTTGTTTATGTGATGAAATAATGTTAAGTTACAAACTCACTCTATGTAAGGCTCGATCTCTGCGCAGTTGCATAACACGTATGTCTGCATTACGTGATACTCAAAATCGGTCAACGGCCTACGCACTGATCTTCCAACTGTCATGCCAGGTTCCGTAAAAATCGGCAAGTCGTTTATGTCAACACCTTCAAGTAAATTTTCAACAATGTTTCATTTTGCTGGTCGAAACTGCTCTGCAATGTGTTGATCAAAGTAGTATGAACAAAATGTGGTAGTCTTTTGCGTCAGGTACGCACTACAGATAGATCCTTCTACTCGTGATCTATTTCCAACCATCTTTTTCAACCGACGTAAGTACCTGTGGGTACAAAACATAATTTAAATTCTATCACGCTGTACTAATTTATACGCGTACATTACAAAATAATTGTGCTTACCTTTCAAATGGGTACATCCAGCGGTAATGTACGGGACCCCCTAAGAATGCCTCGTATGGAAGATGCACTGGAAGATGCTCCATGGAGTCAAAAAAGCCAGATGAGAACATTCGCTCCAACTTACAAATAATAACAGCGATCTCTGAACTCATTGAAGCGACAGTAGCTTCCGTCAACTTTGTACATGTCAAGTCCCTGAAAAAAATACTCAACTGTGCAAGCGGCTCCCAATGTCTATTCGCTAGGAACCGTCTGAACGCGATAGGCATCAATCGTTGCATGAATATATGACAGTCGTGGCTTTTCATCCTAAACATGATATGTTTTTGACTGTATATACACCGACTCAAATTCGAAACGTATCCGTCTGGGAATTTGATGGATTTGATCCACTCAAATAATCTTTTCTTTTCATCCGTCGTCAACATGTACTTTGCTTTTGCGTAATTATCATTATCGTCAGGCTCCAACTCAGCACAGTCACATATCTCCCGTATATCATAACGTGCCTTCAGATTGTCCTTTGTTTTTCCCGGCACGATCAAAATCGTATTGAAAATGTTGTCGAAGAAATTCTTTTCGATATGCATTACATCCAGATTGTGTCTAATCAGTAGATCTTCCCAATACGAAAGATCCCAAAAAATACTCTGTTCTTACAACCCGTGTTTTTCCCAGCAGCATTGTTTGCACTCTCTGCACCTTCCACTGTAATCTTCTGCATCCCTATAGCATCTATATCGTGAAGAATTTGTCTTCCACTATACATTGTCGGGGGGGTTTGTTTTCTTACTCGTCGACCCTTCATCCAGTCACTGTCGTTTGAACGGAAAGTGTGATTCAACGGCAAAAATCGACAGTGACAATCAAACCAACAAGTTTTCCGACCGTTTCTGAGATAAAATGCATCTGTGTCTAGCATGCAATGCAGACATGCGTATTTCCCTGCCGTACTTCATCCTTTACGAAGACGAGATTGAGGTTCACACAAGTAACTACTGACTGAGCAAAGCAATAACAAAAACTAAACACATACTCAAAAATATATATGAAAGCAATTAAAGATCAACATACCTGACAACATTGAATACGCAGGGAAGTCACTGATCGTCCAGATTAATGCGGCGCGCATCAAGAAATTTTGTTTCTTCGAAATGTCGTATGTCATAACACCCTTAGTCCACAACCTTTTCAACTCTGCAATAAGTGGTTGCAAATACACATCTAGTTTCTATTTTGGACTTTTCGGCCCAGGTACGATCACTGTTAGAAAAATCACCGGGTCTCGCAAGCACATCGAGGGAGGCAAGTTATACGGGGTTACCATGACTGGCTGAACTGAATATTGTGCCCCGGATGCCCCGAACGGGTTAAAGCCATCTGTGCATAAGCCCAATCTGACGTTTCTCGGATCTTGTGCAAAATCAGGATGGCAATTATTTAAATGCTTCCATGCCGCAGCATCTGAGGGATGTCTCATAACACCTTCATCCTGTGAATGCTCACGATGCCATCTCATGTGCGAAGCTGTCACATCTGATGCATACAACCGTTGCAGACGTGGGGTCAGCGATAAATAGAACATGCGGGCGTTCGGAATCAGGCTGCGTTTCCCTTCTTTATATCTTGGAAGAAAACAGAATTTGCAATGATGCAGGTCCTCATCCACATCCCATAAATCATGCATCCGTTTTGACACGAATCTATTTTCTCCACGGGTAATCCAAGTCCCTCCACTAGCTTTTTCGTGTCGTACAAACTGTGGGGCATAATATTTTCTTCTGGAGCACATCGATGAAACCACGATGCAATCGCATCAAATCCTCTACCAGGTATGTTGTATTGCGCCTTTATATTTAAAAGTTTTGTAGCAGCAGCAAGTTGACTTACCTCACACCCATCGTACAATGGTCGACTGGCTGTCTTTAGCATCTCGTGCATCTTACGTGCTTCCGGATTCATTGCCTCTTCTACAACTCGTTCATCTTCGTCTACGTTTAAACTTTCACAGAAATTTTCATTGCCTTCATACCCGCACCATCAAGTATCATTTGCTACATCTGACTATACTGTTCTTCATCATTCCGTTCTTCGGTAACAACCTCTACATTCGAGCTGCTACCTTCGTATCGTCTCGATTTCTGTAATACAGCGTCGAACATTTCCTTCGTTTCCCCCTGAAACATCTAGTGACAATAATTCAGCATAAATCCCCGACTATAAAGATGCATCTTCAAATCTATAACCGGTATGATTCTCCTATTGTCGCATTTCCTGCACGGGCAACGTAGCTTTCCACCATACTTTTCATAATAGACAGTTGTCATGCAAAACTCAACAAACTGTTCAAACCCGGCCACAAACTCATCGTTCAAATACTCGTCTATCAAACGAACATACATTCACTCTCTCATTTTCTTTTTTCTTAATGCTAACAAACAATGGGTGAAGGGTTTTTATAATGGACTCCTCTGCTCATTTGCGACCTTTGCTACCACCTGGTCGCATTTTCCCGCCAAGATTTCCCGCCATTTTCCTCACTGCCCCGGGTCACATCAAGTCAGAATTTACGACCACATGGTCACTTATTTGGTGACCACTTGGTAGCTTTTCTCCCACCAAATTATTTATCTATTACTGGTCATATAAAATCACAACATTTGCGACCATCTGGTCACTTCTTAATGTGATCACGTGGTAGCTTATTTCCCGCCAAATTTTTAAGCTATAAAATGGCGACCATTTAGTCACTCTTAATTGTGACCACTTGGTAGCTTTCTTCCCTCCAATTTTAAGCTACCACTGGTCACTAAAGGTCACCAAAATTGCGACCATTTAGTCACTTTTAATTGTGACCACTTGGTAGCTTTCTTCTCTCCAAAATTACGCACCATTTTTTTTCTACCAAATCATACTTTTAGTCACAAACATGCGAACAGTTGGTCATTTTTGTAGGTGACCAATTGGTCGCTTCTTTCGCGCCATTTTTTATGACTACTTCTGCTTTTGGTCGCAATCTAGTCGCAAAAAAAGTGACCAGATGGTCACTTAGAGTCAACCTTCTAAAAAAGTGACCAGGTGGTCACCAAAAAACTACCACTTTTGTTTGGTCGCAAATTTCAGGTCGCATTTTGACAGTTTTTTTTGTAGTGATTGTTCATGTATTCTACAACTTTATTACGAATTATTAGAGTTTTTTTAACATTTCCAACATTGTTCATGTATTCTACAACTTTGTTACGAATTATTAGGGTTTTTTTAATGTTTCCAACATTGTTCATGTATTCTACAACTTTATTACGAAATATTTGTCGAATTTGCATGCCGTTGTTTATTACGAATTGATAGGAATTCTGTTAATTAGAAACTGTAACTTGAGTTTATACTGCTAAATGGTGAATAATAGTCAAACCTATCAATTTGCCTTTCCCTCTCTCTTCTTTATATGTATTAATTAAAAACCCATAATTATTTTTTGGAGGTTTATTTAGGAGAGATTAGATTTGGTTTAAATGTCACATTCACCCATATCAGAAAGAATTTGCACCACATCCTATGATTGCCATTGAGTTGGAGACTCTAACCTCAAAAATAAAATGATTCTCAATCATAATAATACAATCTAACTACAATCTAATTGATTTTTTCTCTCTTAAAAATTATAGATATGACACTTATACTATTACAGGTATTGAATGAAATTCTGAATTGTATTGATTTGTGAGAATTACAGATATTCTTATACAAGTTTAAAAGAACAATAAAGGAAAGTGTAACCTAAATTACAGCCCTAAATCAGCTTAATTGACAGAGATGAACAGCTCATGAATATAAAAGTATGTAAGTTAACAACCCCCCCCCTCAAACTCAAGGTGGTAGCGTAGAGACTAACTTGAGTTTGTCAAGTAGTTGAGTAAAACGACTGGATAGTAGTGCTTTAGTGAAGATGTCGGCTGGCTGATATTCACTAAAGCACTACTATCTATTGATAAACATTTAAATAGATAATGAACATTTAAATAAACACGTAAATAATTAAATTTTGTTCACAGGTTTAAAATTCAAATATTTTTGGTACATCGAAATGATGAAAACTGATAATGAACATAGATGAAGGGAACGACAAAAAAAATGGAAGATGATGCACAAAGAGGAAGAAAACAAAACTGAAAAATAATACAAAGAGAGAAAATATTCTACAAGATTCTGAAAATTTGAAATTCAAAAAAATATATTAAAGAATGTAACTGAAACGTGAGATAAGGGCTGATTTTGTGGGATTTATACACAATAATTAGAAGATAATTTACAATTAATTAAGAATTTATAAACAAACATGGAAATACATGAAAGCGTGATTTAAGGGGAATGAAATCAAAAATTAATGATAAAGCAAGTAACGGATTCTATGGGATTTCAAACCATTTAAAATATGATATGGAATGTAAAAATTATTAACGGTTGTAAGAAGGGTGAAATCGTCTGATAAATATTGAAAACCACATTTATCAAATGGATTTAAATGTTTATTAAAAATAAATATATGGTTCGGACGTCGTTTATCCATTTTTTTCCTTATGGATTCTTATTTGTCACTACTTTTTTCTTCTTCAAATTACTAAAATTAATAGATATTGTATATGGATGCAGGAAGGGTAAATTCGTCTAAAAATTAATGAAAACCACCATCCACGGCCTACAAAGTCTATATTTGTAATTAAATATGAAATCCAAATACGGTTGTAATTAAGGCCTGCAATCTGATTTAATATGTAAAAATTTCTTGATTATAATGACAAACCTAATATTAACATCTTAAAAAAAAAACCTACTATTAGTAAATTACTCACAAGGAAAACTGATTCATTCCCCTTCCTCTTTTACTACCCCTATACACATAGAGAAAGAAATTAATTAATGAGTAGAAATAAAAACAAGAATCAGAATGGAAAATGAAAATAGTCCTAAATGAAATAAATAGTAAAAGAAAGAAATTGAAAAAGAATAGTAGAAAAAGAATTTTATGCAAGTTAAACTATACATGTGAAGTTCAAAAAAAAAAAAAAAAAGTGGGTCCCACAGATATTAAATTGAGAATGGAAACGTTTGCTGCAAAGAATACAACCCGCAACCAACTTGGAAGAAGATAGCTTGCAGGGGTTATGGAATTTTGAATTTCCCCAATTTATAAACTATCAATATTAAACCACGTAGATAAAACTACCATGCATTTATTAATTTAGGGTTCTTACAAGTATGGTTGAAAAAAGTCTAATATTTATAAAAATAACACCCAAAAAATTATTTATAAAATAGGAAAAAAAACTCAAATTTGCATCTAAAATATTACAAAACTACCACTAGTTCGGGTAAGTAATCACTGATTTTACTGATTCACTGTATCAAATTATATTTTGTGCATGTAATCACTAATTACCTGATAAGTTATCACTTATTTATTTGATTCACTTGAACGAGAGTTTTTAAAAAACTGTTATATTTATAAATATTTTTTCAAACTGCTAGATTTATAAATATTGAAGAAAATTCAGCTACCGAATGAAATTTTCATATTAATTTTGTCTTTTTTTTTCATATTATTTTTCTTCTCTCTCATGGTTTTGTAAATAGGTCCGAAAGTGTAGCCTATATATGAAATGGTTTTTTTATTCTCTCTTATTGGGATGTGATGAACGACTACCAATGGATAGTTAGAAACTTATCTTGCATCAAGAAAATCTGATATCTTCAACTTACGATTAGCATTAACATTGACACTCTTTTGTTGAAAAGAACTGTTGGAAAAAACATTATTAATGTTTAGGTTAGTTGGAATAAGACTCCAAATACCTATATTAATGATTTTCATTTAATATAACCAAACATTCGTTATGGTGACAATGATATTCGAAAGGGCCCTCGAATAGTCACATGTATCGCCAATAGTTGCGTTGATATGAAGTAACCATTGGATATGATGGTTATAAGAATAAATGGTTTCCAATACAATTGTGACTTATCACAAAGTGACTTTATGAATGGATGTATCCGTTGGATGGGTAGTGACTGTTGAATAAAAGTGGTTATTTATTCAACAGATGCAACCTTCCATAAAGATAGTTATTTATTCAACTGATGCAACTTTTCATAAAGGTAGTTATTTATTCAATAGTTACAACTTTTCATAAAGGTGGTTACTTATTGAATAGATCAACTTTTCATAAAAGTAGTTAATTATTCAATAGTTACAACTATTGATAAAAGTGGTTACTTATTGAATAGTTACAACCTTTGACATACAGTGCTCGTCAACTACTCGGCATATCACCTACGCAGCACCTCCAGTGCAGCGCACTACATCCGACTCGTCCCATACTTTCAGTTCGTTGCTTACGTGGAAGCTATCCATTTTTACGCAACAACAAAATGAAAGGAGAGCTAGTCACTTGGGAGTTTCTAAGTTTTATCCTTGAAAAATTGTATAAAATAAAAATCTAGTGAAGATGTGGCTAAATTATAGTATAGCGTATGGGTGCCTACTCTCTTAAGAGTAGATACGTTTTTTTTTTTATCAGACAAATTTGTAAATATAAAATATAAAATAAATATGTTAGATTTAAATTAATTTTTTTTTAAATATTAAAATGATTCAACCATTATTATTAAATTATTAGGTAAAATACTATTTTGCCATGAACTTTCAGTCGAGTTTCATTTTCTGGTGTTTTTTCGTCTGGGACACTAACAATGGGCTTATGTGACATGTAATTAGTGTGACATCATAAAAATATGCAGTGAGGTTAAATGACATAGAAAAAACGAATACAATGTGAAGTTAATCTCATCATTTTCTCCTTAATTGTAGTCTTAAATATCACTTTATATTCGTTTTTCCACGTCATTTAACACCATTATATATTTATATAACATTATATCATGAATTACATGTCACATAAGCCATCCGTTAATGTCTTAGGATGAAAAAACATAGACAGAAATAAAGTCCCAGTAAAAATTGTTCGAACTAAAATAGTATTTAATTTTAACCTAAATTCTTTTAAATCAATTTATTAAACTCATAAAACAACAGAACGTGCTTCCATTTTAAAATAAACATAAATATTTGTAGTCTCCTAACAACCTACAAAAGTAAACAACAGTAGTCAAATGCATCATATTGCAAAATAAGAACATTGATGAAAATCAGGAGTAGACAACTACCCAGGAACAAAAATAAAATAGAAAGAGATAAAACAACAATCAGATAAAAATTGATTTTTTAAATGTCACTTTATTACTAACCATTCAATCTATAATGTCATTTTCTTAACTATTTTAATCTTTCTTTTAATAAATCTACACTCTTTAATGTTAGGAATTTGAAGGGTTTTCTTAAATCCCTAAACTCCCTAATCTCAAGAATGATGAGTAATATATGCAACAAACAATAAAATAAAAGCAAGAGAAAATACGACACCAGAGATTTATACGGCAGACTCTGCAGGTTACACTATGAAGTTAAAGATTACATCAATGAGACACAAAAATAAACAGTGTATAATTACTCACAATTATAAATAACCTCGAGAATCACTCAAACGGTTGCTCACTCTCTATTTTCTCTCAATATGAACAAATCCTAATTAACCCAATTGAAAATCGTCGAATCGACTCTCATAGAATTGACACCAAAATTCCCTCAATAAAGAAGAAACAGAAAAGTTGCCGCCGCCATCTTTCTTTTCTTCTCACACCAAAAAATAGGTCAAAAGTTACCACATATATATATATATATATCAACTTTTCCACCGTTTCACTAGTAAAGCCCAACGCCTCAACTTTTCCAAATTTCATGGGTTTTTACTTCAAGCCACGTGGAAGGAAAAAACCAAAAGTCAAATTGAGATTTTGACTAAAGTAAGAAAACTTGACAAATCTATTTGGGCTTGAATTATTAAATATTTTGAGTTGGCTCCACCAACCTAACATTTAACTGTATTTAATATTTTATTTTATTTATATATTTTTTCTTTATTGCATATTTCATTTTTATTTAATGTAATTGATTTGATATTTTTTTTATGATTTGAAATTTGATTTTTTATATTTTTTCTTATTTTCATTTTTTTTTAATTATGAAAGTGAGTGTGCAATTTCTCTCATTTTGTAGAGGATATTCCATAGGGAATTAGATATTATTTTTGTGGTCCGTGTTGTACGAGATCAACTTTATTCTTTTGGTTGAATGGTTGTGACAATTTTTGTTTGGTGTTTTTTTTAAGGACAAAACTTACATATTCCTCAAAATATAACTAATTTAAATATGAAATATGAAATAAATATATTAGATAATTTTATTAAATAAAAAATAAATATATTAGATTTAAAAGGTTCTTGTACATGTAGTAGAGTCAACCCAATATTTATAAAAATAGCAGTCCAAAAACTTATTTATAAATATAACAGTCTAAAAAATTATTTGTAAATATAACAAAAAACTCAAATTCACGCATATAATAATACAAAATTGTCACTAGTTTAAGTAGATAAATAGGGTGGGACAGAATGTAAATGGTTGGAAAATTCCCCACCCCATTTATGAACCGGGTTTGGCAGGTACGGGGTAGGAAAGCGGGGTGACGGGTTTAGTTTTCATCCCTAACTAATTTGATAAAAGCAATTAATTAATTAACAAAAATAAAAAAAATGTTTTTTATGGAAATGAATAAAATATTTGTAATTTTGAAAATAAGGCAGGAAAAAAAAAATGGTTAGAGTAATTAATTTCCTATAAAATAATCTAATAATTAATGAATATGGTACATACATCAATATCACGTGTATATATATATTCTAAAACTAAAAGGGTAAAATGCAAATGAGACCCCTGTGGTTTTTTCCAAATGCATGAACACCTCATGTGGTTTAAAAATGGCAAATCACACCCATGTGATTTCGATTTTTTTCAATCACCCCTCCCCTTCAATGTCAATAATTTTCTTTTAGCCATAACTTCTTCGTTTGAACTCCGATTTGGATGATTCAACATGTTTTGAAATCTTTATTTCTGTCTCTACGCTATGGTCACTTCAAAATTTCTAAATAATCAATAACCAAAAGAGTTAACATTGTCAATTATACCTAATATTTTGATATTAATAAACTCTTTTATTTATTAATCATTTAAAAGTTTCGAAGTTACTATTATGTAGAGCATAAAATGAAGATTCCAAAACATCTTGAATCATCTAAATCGGAGTTCAAACGAATAAGTAATGGCTACAAGAAAATTATTGACATTGAAATGGAGGGGTCTGATTGAAAAAAATTGGAACCATAAGGGTGTGATTTGCTATTTTCAAACTACAGAGGGTGTTCATGCATTTGGAAAATACCACTTACCCAAACTAAAATAAAGTTAACCTCGGGATTCGAACAGTGTCTTTATTGGCTGTCCAATCAAATTCAATTACTACACCAAACATCAATAACATAAGACAATTCTATATCATACATCACTTTTTTTCACAGTTCTGTAAAATTGTACACTACTCTGGTGGAAGCGAATGTGATGGTAAAAAAAAAGAAGAAGCTTGGATCTGGTATTGTACAATATCAAATATATACGTACGATACGTTAAAGTACAATTGTACAAAAAAAAAGACGTATATTTTCATAATACAAGCAATGCACAATGTATGAGTAAGGTTGTTGATGTACACATAGTACCTAATGTATGAGTAATGTAGTTGTTTGCTAATCGAGATGACGAAATAGTACAATACAAAATAATGAACACACTATGGTGCTATTATGCAGAAGAAAAATATGTACAATTTCATTGTACAAGCCAGTACAAAACAAAATTTACTTTAGTCTTAGAAATAAGATACGACTATAGAGAAGAAATAGTGGAAGATTCGCCAAAAAAAATTAGTGGAAGCTTCTAAGTTTAAGAAGCAGAACAATAATGCTTCATGATTGCTTTGAGTCAAGAGGGGGAAAATGATATTTAAAAAAAATTAAAACCTTAAGGATTCGAGATGAAAATCAATCTGGATAAAATCAATTGGAATAGAATACATTCCTTTGATGTTGTTTATTTGTAATTATCTAGAATAGGAATTCGATTACTATTCATATTATTTACTTGTATTAGAAATATGAATCAGACATATTATTACCTAGTGTACCCCTTCCATACTCATAATCAATTAAAATACATTACGTGATTAAAAATATGCCAGTAAAATATTAATTTAATTTATTGTTATTTTATAGTGATGTTTATTTTAAATTAAGAAATGATAAATGATAAAAATTAAATAAATGATTGATTAATAATTTTCAAATTTATTAAAATTTATTACTATTAAATGAAATAGCTATTAATTATGTATTAAAATTAATAAATAATTATAACTAAATATTTAGTAACTTTAAAATTTAATATTATTAGTTACAATTAAAATAAAGTAGGAGAGGGTGTTATTGTGAGGAAAGAGAGTGAAGGAAAAAATATAAAAGTAGAAGAGACTGTGAAAATAGTTAATAGGTAGATAAAGTCCCCCATAATAAGAATATATAAAATTTTTTTTCCTTCTGATATTGCATTATATTTAGGGAGTGAGGAGACTCAAACCTTTAACCTTGAGTAAAAAGAGTAAATGTCTGACCAGATTGGATATAAAATGAGATTGATTCACCTTTAGTCATTCCTAGAAAATAAATGTTGAAATGAAAAAAAAAATATCTTAGAGCCATATCTTCCAAAAAATTTAGAATTAAAAAAAAAATCTTCCATAAAATTTAAACCATAAAGTAAATTCTTTATATTTAATTGATTGAGATTAATGACCAATGTAATTAGGTCTCGTTTACTTAGCGGGAATGAGAATGAAATCGGAATGAAAATCAATCGGAATGAAAAATTATGGAATGGGAATAAGATTTCTTTGATTATGTTTACTAAAAAAAACTTGGAATCGGAATCGGAATGAAAAGAATTTTTATTGATGTTGTTTACTTAAGTTTAGAATGAGAATGGAGTATTAATTCATGTGAGACCCAAAAAAAAGTAGAGAGAAAATAAAATTAATAAAATAAAAAAGTTGGTGAGACCTACAAAATTGGGAATGAGAATGGGATTGATGAAGTTGAAGAAGGGAATGAAATTATTTGGAAATTGGGAATGAGATCTCACCATCATCATATGGCTCGCGACCTAAAGGCCGGCCCTGACTCGGCCCGAGCTCTGCTCGAAAGTCAATGTTTGACTGGCCGGCTCGACTCGGCTCGTTAATTGTTTGGATTGGATATGAGACTCCCTTTTTTTGAATAAGCCGGCTCGTTTGAGCCTCCATAGAGCCGATCCAACGAGCCGGCTCAAGCTCGACTCGAATAAAGCTCGCAATATTTAAATAAAATTTTATATTATTACCATTTTAAAATTTTAAGATAAAAAATTCTATTATAACACTACAAGAAACTGCCGTAATAGCGACGGATCTATAGGGACGAAACGTAAATACGTCGCACCATAACGACGGAATGCATCGCCCCGGTGAAAAGTTGACTTTCAGCGATCCATTCCGTCGCCTAGTTAATCGAATATATTTAATGGAAAAAATAATTTGGTATTAACAATGATTGGCGTCGGTAATAATGGCGCCAAAATTTCCCGCGTTAATAGGGAACGATGCAGTGCGTCATATATGATGGCGCGAAACATTCCCGCGCTAATGGACGACCGATTGTGTCTCCCAACGTTATGGAGGGAATGTTTCCAGCCATTTCAACGACGAAATCGATCGTTATTTTAGACAGTAACGACTGATTTCGTCGTTAGTTCACAGTATATATATGCCTCAGGAATGCAAAGAACTCATCATCAAAAACATTTTGTTTTTTCTTTTCGTTTTTTTTTCTACTGCAAAAAAAAAATGCGTGAATGGATGTATGTTTGTCTCTTAGAAGGCTATTTGAACGATGAGTTCGTAGCAGGGGTTGAAGAATTCGTTGAGTTATGTGAAAGTACAGAGGATTTTGATCGTAATGGAAAACTGATACGATGTCCGTGCAGAAAATGTAAAAATAAGAAGTTATATTCTTCATTTGATGTGAAGAAACACCTATATAGTCGTGGGTTTGTGGAGAATTATTTCAAGTGGGTTTATCAAGGGGAATCTGACGACCAATATAATGCAGCGTTGGAGCGAGCCGTGTTGTACCAAGGAAGCAGCTCAAATGCTATACCGAATTTGGAAGAAGATCGTGATGAAAGACAGCAAGAGTATGGACAAATGCAGCATATGATATACGAAGGTACGTTTAATCATACTCAAGACGATAATCAAACTATTCTAGAGGGGGAGGAGGAAATGAATCCAGGAAGCGCAACGAATGTACCATATGCTCGAATCGGCAAGTATGTCGTTATACCCGGGTTGTGATGTCGGTAACCAAGGCCGCATGCGGCGAGCTTCTAAATATAAAATCGGCATATCATATTCCAGGAGAGGTTTTAATTCGATTGCACAATGGTTTCATCGTTGCGCTCCTGCGAACAACACCCGCCGGAAAGTTTATACGACACGAAAAAATTAGTTGAGGGTCTCGGGTTGCCTGTTGAGAAGATTGATTGTTGCCCGAACGGATGCATGATATTCTGGGGTGATGGAGATTCGAGTCTCCATAATTGTAAATTTTGTTTCCATCTGAGATATAAACAAGGTAAACACACTCTCATTCCACATACTTGTATGTTTTATTTACCGATCACTCCTCGACTTCAACGACTGTATGCATCGGAAGTCACGGCATCTCATATGAGATGGCATTACGAGCATTCGCAAGAGGATGGTCATTGAAACATCCATCTGATGCTGACGCATGGAAGCATTTGGATCGTTGTCATCCAGAATTTGCAAGTGAGATTAGAAATGTGAGATTGGGGTTATGTACTGACGGTTTTAACCTGTACGGTGCTTCTGGTGCACAATACTCTGCATGGCCTGTTATGTTGACACCTTATAATCTCCCTCTATCGATGTGTATGAAAGATCCTGTGATATTCTTAACGATTATCGTACCGGGTCCAAAGAGTCCAAAACAAAGGTTAGATATCTACCTCCAACCTCTTATTGTTGAGCTGACTAATTTGTGGAATAATGGAGCGTTGACTTACGATGTATCGAGAAACAAAATTTCTGTATGAAAGCCGCAGTAATTTGGATGATAAATGACTTCCCGGCATATTCAATGTTATCTGGTAAGCACGATAGCTTATTAATTATAAATTATTTTCATTGCATAATACTATGTATAATTAATTTAAACTTATCGTAGGTTGGAGCACATCCAGAAAGTTTGCTTGTCCTCATTGCATGATTGACACTGGAGCTTTCTCTTTGAAACATGGACGGAAAACGTGTTGGTTTGATTGTCATAGAAGATTTTTACCGAGCGACCATTTGTTTCGATCAAACAAGACAGATTGGTATAAGGGTCGTAATGCACGCAACCAAGGGCCGCCCCGAGTTTATAGCGGAATCGAAATATTACACGGGTTAGATTCTATTGGCATGAAAAAAATTACTGAAATAGGTGCTGAGGTTGCAAACAAGGCCGCTGGTAAGAACAGTGGATGGAAGAAACGAAGTATATTTTGGCATTTACCTTATTGGGGAGATTTACTAATCAGGCACAACTTGGACGTAATGCACATCGAAAAGAACGTGTTCGACAATGTCTTCAATACAATTTTAAATGTGCCAAATAAGACGAAAGACAACCTGAAGGCACGGTATGACATCCAAGAAATATGTCGTCGCCCCGAGTTAGAGCAGGATGAAGATGGGCACTACGCCAAGGCCAAATACATGTTAAGTACAGAAGAGAAGAAATTACTGTTTGAATGGATGCGATCGATTAAGTTCCCCGATGGTTATGTTTCTAATCTCTCGATATGCATTGACGTGCAGAGTCATACTGTTTTCGGAATGAAAAGTCACAATTGTCACGTTTTTATGCAACGATTGATGCCTGTTGCGTTCAGACCGTTCCTCGAACAGAAACATTGGGAACCGTTGGCGCAGTTAAGTGTGTTTTTCAGAGATTTGACATGCGCAGATTTAACAAGAGAGACAATTGAATCATTAAACCGATGCAAACTGGAGCGAATGTTTCCACCCGGATTTTTTGATTCGATGGAGCATCTTCCTGTTCATCTACCATATGAGGCACTACTTGGGGGCCCTGTTCAATACAGATGGATGTACCCGTTTGAAAGGTAAAATATTATTATGTTAATTGCCTTTTTTAGTATATTTAAATACACATGATGCTAAATTTTAGATTTATTTTACTGCACGAATTCTAGATATTTGCATAGATTGAAGAAAAACTGTTGGAAATAAAGCACGAGTGGAAGGATCGATTTGTAATGCGTGCACTGGTACACGAGACAACTACGTTCGTTGTATTACTTCGACCAGGATATCTCCGACCACTTTCGTCCAGGTGAACCGTAACGTGGTTGACACTCTTCCAGGAAGGTGTAGACTTGAACGACTTGGATATGTTTATCGTACCAGGCAAAGGTTTAGGCAAATCTATGCGGAGAAACTTAAGTGATGAGGAGTACCATGTCGTCCAGACTTACTTATTATGCAACTGTGCGGAAGTAGAGCTATATATTGAGTAAGTTTTTCTAATTCATGGAGTTTTGTTTTATTTAACATGAATAATTTTGTTTAAATTTTCATTAATTAATAAATTTTATGTAGATTATTTGTGAATTCATGTGTACGACCATCGCATCCCGTTATTACTGAATCAGAAGAAGGAAACATCATCGATAAACATTTTCGTTCCTAGTTTTACAATTACGTTGACAATCCCACAATTCCGATCGCTGATCAACGTATAATATGGATCGCAAAAGGTCCATCCAGAATTGCAATATCTTACACCGGTTATCTGGTGCAAGGTTACAGATTTCAAACAAAAGCTCATTCGTGACAAGGCAACAAACAACAGTGGCGTATGTATAAAGGGTCAAGTGTTCGGGAACAATGCAGAAGATTTCTATGGAATCATTGATGAGATTATTGAGCTTCAATTTGCAGGTCCGAGTCTTAAACGTACAATCGTTTTTAACTGCACATGGTTTGAAACAACGCGACGAGGTGGAGTTCGCAATAATAACAATCTTAAAATTGTTGAGGTGAACCGGAGAAAACACATGCACACCCAAGATCGTTTTGTTTTGGCACAACAAGCAATTCAGGTATACTACTTAAACTATCCTGCTCAGCGTCGAGATTTATCTGATTGGTTAGTTGTCTGTAAAGTAAGACCGATGATAATAGATGTCAGCCTCCCTGATAAAAATAGTGAGAACTACGTTGCATTCCAGGAGGATGAAGTGCAAGATCATGAAATCGATGAAGGTATTAATTCTGACACTGCGCGTCCGTTGAATGACGCATCAGAGACACTTTTTGATGAAGGGAATGTCTATGTTCCACCTAAAAATGACAAAGATTCTTCTCCAGATGAAACAAATGAAGAAGACACTGAAGAAGACAGCATTGATTCAAAAAAGATGAATGATTCTGATTACGATGATTGAATTATTTATGTGTAACAGGGGAAATAATTCCAAAAAAAAAACATACAAATAAGGACGGAAGGCATCGTTATATTGAGATATACATTGAATATAACGATGCCATGTGCGTTAATGTTCACATAACACAATGATGGGATGATTTTTTTTTAAGTATGGGAATGATATTAACGACGGAAGGCATCGTTATATTGAGATATACATTGAATATAACGATGCCATGTGTCGTTAATGTTCACAGAACACAATGATAGGATGATTTTTTTCTAAGTATGGGACTGATATTAACGACGGAAGGCATCGTTATATTCAATGTATATCTTAATATAACCTTTAACGACGGAAGGCATCGTAAGCAACTCAAACGGATAGTTTATGGGAAACTGTTCAAATTTCAAGCTGACCTATTGCGTCTTTATATGTAATAAATAAGACGCGAATATAAAAAATTTCATGAAAATCGTGGCGCGAATGGGCGATGCATTTCGTCGCCCATGAATACGAACAGTCACATTGACTTTGTTTGAAAATTGGATTGAACGACGCAATACGTCGTGTACATAACTATCAGCGATGCATTTCGTCGTGTTGTTCATCGTCATAAGAACGTAGACGACGAACTGCATAGCTAGAACGAGGCATTCCGTCGTTACGAAAACACGCACGACGAGTTTTTAAGTGATTAACGACGGAAGACATCGTTAAATCTCTTTTAAAACAGACCCGTTTCTTCCATTTTCACCATCTTCCTCGTTTTTCTTCTTTTCCTCTCAACCAAAATTCTTCCTCCTTCGATTCTCTCAGCCAATTCCTTCCCATTTCTTTGAAAACCCTTTCCCTTTTCTAATAAACCTCAATCATTGGAACGAATCCGAGTAAGTTTCTTCAAATTTAATATTTGTTTTTAAGTAATTAGTTTAAAATTTGTAATTAGCATGTTATTAGTTAATTTAGTTTAAAATTAGTTGATTTTATTTAATTTTGTGTAATTTAGATAATGTATATAATATGTATTTAGTTTTATGTAATTAGTTATGTTTTAATTAATTATATGTTAATTAGTTAATTTAGTTTGAAATTATTTTGTACGTTTTCATTTAATTATATGTATTTAGTTAGTTTTAATTAATTATATGTTAATTAGTTAATTTAGTTTGAAATTATTATGTATGTTTTCATTTAATTATATGTATTTAGTTAGTTTTAATTAAGTATATGTTAATTAGTTAATTTAGTTTGAAATGCGTATGTATGTTTTCATTTAATTATATGTTAATTAGTTTATAGGTTAGAATTTTAATTACTTAATTATTGTATTGTAGGTCATGCCTTCCCGTAGACGCCCTCCAGCACCTTCTGGCACACCTGGTGCCAGCAGTTCAGGGAGTCAGCCCCCCAGTGAGGAGGATGATGTTCGTCTCGGGGATACCCCTGACACGATCGTTCAGGACGAGGCTATCGACCCGGCGCATGAGCCCGTCCAGATGTCTATTTCTAGGAGGGTTCGCCTGTCAATCGAGGGCGGCCAGTAAGTTTTGTTTAGTTTGTATTCTTATTTCATTAATTATTTATTATTTACAAATTCTAACTTTTAAATGTTTCCTTTTCATTTCAATAGGTTACATCCATCACGAGAGGTTTCGAGGAGATTTACGGAGGTATTGAAGATGCTTCCTGTACGGGGACACCCTCGTTGGCAGAGCGTCTCTGCTGTGCACAAGCTGCGGATGTTTGAGGCATGGAAGGTAAACATATTCAAAATATTATATTTAATTATATATATATATATATATATATATATATATATATATATATATATAATATTTCGAAAACTCACAGTTAATTTTTTTCAGCAATATTTTGATATTCCAGAGGAGCTGACCGACGAGGTCATATACGCTCCCTGGCATCATCAGGGCGGCATTCGGTACAGGGACACTGGCTACAATATTCGTCGCGCCCCTGCCGATAAACGGTCGGCCTACATTTCTGCGGAGGACTTGGCGGAGATCTTGGCGCGTACTCAGACGCTGGATGCCCAGCGCATTTCGACGATCAATAGCGCCAACCAGAACGCCAACCCGTCGAAGCACACTGGAGGATCACGCTCCACATACGAGCACAAGAAACAACTCGTAAGTTGTTTTCTGTATTAATTAACTTTTACTTTATTTTCGTAAGTTATTCATTATTCGTTAATTATTTTTAACATTCACAGGAGCAAAAATTGGGTCGTCCTGGTTCATGTTCTTTGAAAGTCGTTTATCCGTCTCCACACCAAAGGTGGAGAGATACGGACTTTTGTAGACGATAGGCGAGAGAGAAAGCGATAAGTGTTAATTATTGTTTATTCTTTTTCAAATTTATTCATTATTAGTATGTTAGTTAATGAAATGATTTGTTTTTTTTTCAGGCTCGTTACAAGCGATTCTCGCGATCGCTACCGAGCTCGACACCCTGCCGACACAGGAGGATATCGAGTCAGCTTTTCTCGAGGCAGCAGGAGGGAGACGTCCAAACGGTACTGTTCCTGGACTCGGCAACCTCGGCCCTGTTATTTACGCTGATCAGCCTCTGTTTTCCTAGGCAGCTCGTTCGACCGAGGCTGCCGAGCTTCGCTCGAGCAACAATACTTTGAGGGCTGAGACTGCAGAGCTTCGAGAGAGCAACGAACGACTCAAGGCGAAGGTGACAGGGATTACAGCTCGTCTCGATGAGTCTGAGCGGTCCAGGCAAGAGTTCGAGAGGTCGATGAAGGCAACGATGGACATGTTCATAGCGCAGATGCGCGACGAGGGTTCTTCGACTTCCGTTTTTTGTTTCCCTCCTCCCGATCCTCCATCTGATCCTCATCTCGATTAGGCTTTAGGAAAAAAATATTATTTTGTATTATTTTGGGATTTTTAATATCATTTATCTAATATTATTTTTTCCTACATTTAATTTAATTTTTATTTTGTAATTAAATTTAAGTTTCAAATCACAATAATTTGTAATTAAAACCTTAAACCCTAATTAAATTAAAAAAAAATTAATTTACCGACTCATTCCGTCGTTAATGTCAAATAAAACAAAGACTTATATAACGACGTATTCTTTCGTTATAGTGAAAAATAACGACGAAATGAGTCGTTAAAGTCAACATGAGTCTTTGACTATTAACGACGTATTCTATCGTTATAGTGAAACCTGACTTTGACTTAAATAACGACTAATTGAGTCGTTAAGGTCAACTTGTGTCTTTGACTATCTTAACGACGAACACCATCGCTCTATTCTAGTCAACGAAACACAGCTATGTAATAGTTTTCCCTCGTTAAGGAACGAGGCATTCCGTCGATATATTCGTCTAACGATGGCAAATATAACGTCAGGTCATATCGTCGTTAATTGCTTCGTTAATCCCTTGTAACGACGCAATATTTCCTCAATTCGTCGTTAAATCGCATTTTTCTTGTAGTGTAAGTTTAATATGTTAATTTTGTTAACACTTGATTTTTTTTAAAAAGTGATTTGAAAGTTATACATCATTGGTTGCTGAGAAAATATAATACAAAAATGAACTTATATGATAGACCGAGCTTGGCTCGCTCCAACGAGCCAGGCCCAAGCTCGGCTCGATAAGCCTAGCCGCGAGCCTTACTATTTTAGATTGGGCCAAGCCAGCTCGGCTCGACCAAAAGCAAAGGCTCGTGCCCGAGCCGAGCTCGAGCCTTCTAATGTTTGGGCCGAGCCGGCTCGGCTCAGCCCATTGATGATGGTGAATGAGATCCCTAAATTTGGCGGACCCCACGATTTCATTACCATTCCACCTTTTAAGTAAACACAATCAATTGAAATCAAATAAACTCATTCTCATTCCCTCAAACTAAACATGGCCGTAGTTGTTATAAGGAAAAAATATTCATTCTAATTTATCTATTGTGCCCCATATTTATTATCTTCTCAGAGTTCAGATGCACTCTTTAAATGGGGAGAGAATTTTTTTAAACTAAAATTTTTAATGTAAAATTTGACTTTTTAATATGTTTTATCTATTTTGCCCCATATTTTCTATAAAAAAAAATGACTACATATAATTTCTTCAAAAAAAAAAAAAAAACTCAACATTCTCTCTTCCCTTTTCATTTATTTTTCCAGAAAAAAATAAAATAAAATAACACACCATCTCTCATTTCTTTTTCCTGTTCTCTCAATTTTTTAAAACTCATCACTGCTCTATATCTCTCTTAGGGGGCGTTTGAAGTGCGGGCATTGGCATTCAATTCCCATGGGTATTGGCATTCAATTCTCATTCCATTGTTTGATTCAACTTCTTTTACCATTGGCATTGACATTAAATTCCCATCCAAATTCCCCCTTTATTTAACATTGGCATTAGCTTTGGCATTGGCATTTGTCATTGACATTTAATTAAACTCTCTCCAATTTTGTACTATTTGGTATTTCTAATAGGAAAAAAAAAATATTATGAGTATTTTAGTAGGTTATAGTGAACAAGATAAAATTAAAAAATATTTTTTAATTAAAAAAATATACATATTTTTTAAATCAAAAATATTTTTTTAAAATACATAATTAAATTAAAAAAATATGTTCAATTTTAATTAAAAAAAATATACATATTTTTTATATCAAAAATATTTTTTAAAGAAACTCAATATATTATACATAATTAAATTTAAAAAGAATGTTCAAAATAATACACTAACTAATTTAGATAAATTTTACTTTATAGTACTTTTTTCAAGCTTAATTCCAAATACAACATTTTTTTAAGGGTAAAATGCAAATGAGACCCATGTGGTTTTTTCCAATTGCATGAACACCCTCTGTGGTTTGAAAATGGTAAATCACACCCTGTGGTTCCAAATTTTTCAATCAAACCCCTCTCTTTAATGTCAAAAATTTTATTTTAGCCATAACTTTTTTGTTTGAACTCCGATTTGGGTGATTCAAGATATTTTGGAATCTTAATTTCAGGATCTATATAATAGTCACTTCAAAACTTCGAAATGATTAATAAATAAAAGAGTTGATTGACATCAAAATACTAGGTATGATTGACACCGTTAACTCTTTTGGTTTTTGGTTTTTTGAAAGTTTGAAGTGACCATAGCGTAGAGACCAAAATGAGGATTCCAAAACATCTTGAATCATCCAAATCGAAGTTCAAACGAAGAAGTTATGATTAAAATAAAATTAATGACATTGAAGGAGAGTCCGATTGAAAAAATTTGGAACCACAATGGTGTGATTTGCCATTTTCAAACCAAGGGGGGTGTTCATGCATTTGAAAAAACCCACAGGGGTTTTATTTACATTTTACCCTTTTTTTAAATAACACGTTTTCACTTTTTTTAAATTAATAAATTTGTTTTATTATTAAACACTAAATATTGAATGAAAACAATCATTTATTTTTACCGTCAATTAATATCAACTAATTTATACAATAATACATGATTGTAAGAAATTGATTCCTATATGTTTCATCAATTTTATTTTATTTTATTTAATGAAATAATATTTAAAAGGAAATTAAAAAATGCAAACTTATAAATAAATATAGTAGATAATTTTAATTTAATTAAATTTAATATTATTAATTATTTTTTTCAATTTTTAAAATAAATTTTATATAATAATTAAATAAAATAACAAATCATATTCTTTCCTACAAAAACAATAATCATATTCCCATAAACCAAATTCCAGCACACTCCAAACACAGACATCATATTCCCAGGCATTTGAATCCCATTCCAGCACACTCCAAACACAGGCATCAAATTCTCAGGCATTTTACTCCATACTACTTATTCCCAGGTATATAATTCCCAGGCATTTAATTCCGATTCCCGCACTCCAAACGCCCCTTTAATTTCTTTTTCCAGAATATTGTTCCTTTCAAACCTATTCTTTCTCCAATTTTTCCTTCATAAAGCTTGGAAAATGCATAAATCTTGAAGACCTGAATCTTAAAATGCATAAATCTGACGAGAGAGAATAAATTAGTGGGATCAAATCTTAGAAAGAAAAAGGAAAGATAAATAGTAAAAGGGATTTTTTTTTTTTTTTTTTTGTACATTGAGAAAGAAAAATCACAAATGTCATAATATGCGGAATATACCATATAAGGGTATGTATATAAAAATCTGAAAAACAAAAAGTAGTTAGGTTGTAAGAAAATGGAAATGTGGCTGCTAGTAGATAATGAAGGTATAACTGTCTATTTTAATCTAGGGAAAATTGTATAAACCACCATAAATTATCGGGTTGTAACATTTACTCCTTTAAATTTTCAATTTGATCAACTGGCCCCCTATAAACTGTTAAAATTGGACCAATAAAAATTTAATTTGTTAAATTACCATCTTAAATCGTGTAATTAGACCCTTAAAATAACTATAGAGATGAGTAATACATACCTAAAATAAAATGAGGTAGGGAGGGATGAGATCGGTGAAGGAATTATCGTCTTAGCATCACATAAATTTCGGGATCAGAGTCAAAAACATAGTTGAGTGTGGGATAGGGCCCTCAGAGACCTGCTCCCATTGAGGTTTCATAAAAATAATAGTAAATTAATCATTGAAAGGGGATAATTTGATCGATTAAAATTTTATGGGTCCAATTTTAACATTCTATATAATTTAGGGGTCAATTGATTAAATTAATAGTACTTTAAATGTGTAAATATTACAACCTCGATAGCTCAATAGTGATTAGTACAATTTTCCCTTTAATTTATGGGAAATTTCATTGGGTAGCAGAATTTTTTATAATATTTATAAATATAGCATTTTTAAAAAGTATTTGCAAATATAGCAATTTTTTAAAAACCCTCATTCATGGGAATCAGATAAATCAGTGATAATTTATAAGATAATCAATGATAACTATTAGGTAATCAGTGATTCATGCACAAAATATCATGATATGAGTAAAATCAGTGATTACTTGTGCGGATATCAGTGATTACTTGTGATACTTGTGAGAAAATCACTGATTACTCATGCAAAATTTAATATTTTAGGCCCAAATTTGAGGTTTTTGCTATTTTTACAAATAAGTTTTTTTACTGTTATTTTTACAAATATTGAACCTAATTTTATTATTTTTGCAAGAGCCCCTTAATTTATAACCCTAATATAGGAATTAAACTCTCGATTATTGAATACCAAACATTATGAAAAGCCTCGAACCAAACAGCTGAATTTTTAAATGGAAAATATTATTTTCCTTTTTTTTTTTCCTTTTTAAAAATGAAGTGTTGGATATATTGCCACGAAGTTGCTTGGTCTCTCACCCAATTTGTATTTCGAGTAAACGATCAATATTAAACCACGTAATGGAGAAAACTACCATGCATTTATTAAATTTATTAATTTTCCATTTTATTTTGGTTCTCCCTATAGGATTTCAAAAAAACCAAAATTTAAAAATTGGAAATGTGATTTAACATAAAAAAAAATTTGAAATTATGAATTGAAATAATATAATTGTTTTAAAATAAAATATCTCAGCACATCTTAATGTCTTAACACAAACTATAAAAACTGCATAAACTTAAGAGTTTCACAATCTCAAACTACATAAATCAAGACTTGATAATATTTTTTCCTACTTAATATTTGCTTAAGGTTTATATTGACATATTATATTGAAATCAAATATTTTTTATTTTAATTTATTTAAGATGTTTTAAAATTACATTTTAAAAAACAAGACAGTTTTTTTTTAAATCAAATTAAACGGCCTAAATTAGTATTATAATCCCAAAAATTCAGAGTAGCTGGAAAGTAATTTTGCCTTTTCTATTTTCGCTGCACCCATTTATTTCGCTGCACCCATTTATTTACAACCGCTCTCAAACTGTTTTCGCACCCATTTGTTAAGGGTGTTTGGTATATTGGTATTGGCTTTGGATGTCGAGAATTTTATATCTCATGACATTATTGAGATTCTTATCCAAAACCCATCATATTAATTAACATAAAAATTATTTATTTTATTCATTTTTAAAATATCAATATATTTTTTTTAATTTATTATGAATCAATTAATTAAACAAAATATCTTCAATTAATTTATTTGAAATTTATACATTTTATTACTTTTTAAATTTTTTTAATGAATTTTAAATAATCATTAAATTAAAAACTAAATCATATTATAAAAATATTATTCCTACATAGCAACCACAAGTTTTCTATTCTCAGGCATTCAAAATCCATGCCAGCTAAATAGACAACTATATAGCAACAAGACGTGTTTAATTGGCAAAAACTCTAAATAGACAACTATATATATGAAAAGTTATTCTTAAATTCAATTTAAAAAATAAAAGTATGAAATTACTCTAGGAAAATAGATTGTTATTCTAAATAATGAAATAGTTTATAATTTAAAAAATTAGGTTAAACATACTTATAGTTCTTACCTTTTTTTTTATTGGGACAATTACTGAAATAACACAAATTTGGTTAAAAATAAACCAAAGTGACGTGTGATCCTACTATGGGTCACACTGCCATACCTCATCTCCATAAAGATATTGAGCATTTTATATTTTTCTCTTTTTATTTAATAAAACAATTCCATTAAATGTTTAAATAAATAAAACTTCTTTTATTTATTTAATTCCTCTTAAATTGACAACTTCAAATTAAATAATTAATCAGACTCCTCTATTTAACCTCCCATTAATTTTTGACAACTTCAAAATTAATTAATTAATTAATTAGACTCTTCTATTTAATCTCTTTAAATAATTAAATAGACTTTTCTATTTAATTTTCCCATTCATTAAATAATTAAATAGACTCATCTATTTAATTTCTTTTAATTAATCAAATAAACTCCTCTATTTTATTTTATTTTGTCTTTAATTAATTTGACAACCTCAAATTAATTTACTATTTTTCCAAAGAAATTAATCTCATTAAGTATGTTCTCAATTACATGTGAAATATGAAGGGGGTGATTTACTAAAATAGCAGAATTTTATTTAGTAAACTAATTAACATATAATTACGGATCTATTAACATTATGCAATTTGTGATAAAAAAAACATGTAGATTCATGCTTTAAATTTTCGAAAATTAAAACTCTAAAACTTACATTGAGTAATATAAGGGGAATCGGTTGGAGGTTTCTTTACAGCATCAAATCCTCAGCAACACCGGATCTTCTACGCTATATCCCGATCGATCAAACGAAACCCGATTGTGGGATCGAACTTAAGAAGAAATTGGGAAGAAGAAAAAATATTTTCTTCCCAATGGACTAGGGAAATCGGCACTAAGGGGGGAGGGAGAAAGAAAAGAGAATACTGAATTTCTAAGGAATTTAATTGTGTGATTTATCAATGACCCAAGCCTCCTATTTATAAGAAAATAGGAATCCTGATCACATTAGGATTAATCTATGGAGATAAATACAAAAAAGAAAAAAGATATTATCTTTCCATTATCTTGTATTTTCGAAAAATACATAGATAAATAAGATATTATTTTTCTTTTCTTTTAATTTATCTTGGATAAATAAATCTATGTAATTATTTTAGGATATAATTCAAACAATTATCTCTTCCTAAAATACATTATATGGCCGATTTTATCATAATAAAATAATTAATACATACAATTTATTTATTTAATTAATTATTTATTAATTATTTTGGGCCAATTTTAATTGGGTTCATTAATCCAATTGGGCTTGAAACTCTCTCTTAAATTAATAATTCCAACTTAATTAATTTATTTATTAATTACCATTTAAATAAAATATTTTATTTTAATAATTAATAATATTAATATTTTCTCCCGACTAAATATTATCAAATTATATTTAATTATTAATTTCCATTTGAATAATTTTCATTATATAAACAATTAATAATAAATATTTTAATTATTAATTTCCATTAAATAAACTCATTATTTAATTATTAAGTATTAATTTCCGTTCAAATAAAATTAATTATTTAAACAATTAATAATTGTCAATTAATTTCAAATTATTAATTACCATTTAAATATACTAAATATTTAAATTATTAATAATGTCTAATTAATAATATTTCATTATTAATTTCATGTTTAAATAAACTCATTATTTAAACACTTAATAATGTTTATATTAATTACTGTTTAAATATACTCAATATTTAAACAATTAATATTATCTATTTAAGTAATTCACTTTACTTAAACTTTCCATTTCTTCTTCTTGATTTCGCGACTACGATATTTAGGCTAGCATAGGGACCCGATGGACCTATAGATCATGGGCTTAATAATTAGTCAATTAATTGATTAACTCATAATCAATTAATTACTTATTATCTAACTATGAATAATTCCACTATAGATTCATAGCTGAACTCCCCTCACTATAGATGAGTTATGTCCATTTAGTTTATCTTTATTTATATCTGTAACATATCCTTCACGTGGAACCCTCATAATTACAGGCGGATTAAATTTACCGTTTTGCCCCTATAATTACTGCTTTATCTTTGTGTCCATACTGATTCTCTAATGAACTTTATCTTTAGTCGAACTAGAGATAATGTACTTCTTTGATCAATAGAAGTCGTGACGTCACTTGTGAAGGGATGATTTACTAAATTAGCGGAATTTTATTTAGTAAACTTATTAACATTTAATAACGGATCTATTAACGTCATGCAATTTGTGAAAGACATGTAGATTCATGCTTATATTTTCGAAAATTAAAATCAAACTGGAACTTACATTAAGTAAAATTGGAGAACTGGTTGGAGGTTTCTTTACAGCATCAATCCTCAGCAACACCGGATCTTCTACGTTACATCCCGATCGATCATACGAAACCCGATTGTGGGATCGAACTTAAGAAGAAATTGGGAAGAAGAAAAAATATTTTCTTCCCAATTTTGAATAGCAAAATCGGAAAAGGGAGAGAAGGAGGAAGAGAGATTTTCAAATTCCAAAGAATTGAATTGTATGATTTATGAATGACCCAAGCCTCCTATATTTATAGGAAAATAGGAATCCTAATCACATTAGGATTAATCTATAGAGATAAATACAAAAAGAAAAAAGATTATCTCTTTCCTCTATCTTGCAATTTCGAAAATGCCATAGATAAATAAGAGAATATTTTATTTTCTTTATTTTATTTATCTTGGGTAAATAAATCTATGTAATTATTTTAGAATATAATTCAAACAATTATCTCCTCCTAAAATAACCATGATGGCCGAAAATCACATATAAAATAATAAATAATTCTAATTTTATTTAATTAATTATTTTGGGCCTATTTCAATTGGGTTCATTAATCCAATTGGGCTTGAAACTCTCTCTTAAATTAATAAGTCCAACTTAATTAATTTATTTATTAATTACCATTTAAATAAAATATTTTATTTAAATAATTAATAATATTAATATTTTCTCCTGACTAAATATTATCAAATTATATTTAATTATTAATTTCCATTTAAATAATTTTCATTATTTAAATAATTAATAATAAATATTTTAATTAGTAATTTACATTAAATAAACTCATTATTTAATTAATAATTTTATTGATAACATTTTATTATTAATTAATTAATTATAATTATTAATTTTTGTTCAAATAAAATTAATTATTTAAACAATTAATAATTGTTAATTAATTTCAAATTATTAATTACCATTTAAATATACTCAATATTTAAATAATTAATAATATTTCATTATTAATTTCATGTTTAAATAAACTCATTATTTAAACAATTAATAATGTTTTTATTAATTACTGTTTAAATCTATAACATATTAAAAAGTGGGAAAAATAGGAGAAACATTAAGTTCCCAAATTACCCTCACTCTTTTATTTATTTCCTTTACAACCCTTATTTGCAACCCTTCTATTTATTTTCTTTAATAAAAGAATACTCCTATTTGCAACCCTTCTATTTTAATAAGAAAAGATAATCTTCATTTTTTTTAATAAGAGAAGATAATCTTCATTTTTTTCAAAATAAGTGATAATCCTCAGTTAGTTACACAATTGCCAAACGTAATGGCTATCTCTATTCACGTCTCTCGATGTAATTCCTTGCTTTTTTAATAGAAATGGTCACTCAACCATTCAAATGAAGCAATAGAAACGATCCAATTCCTACTCCTAGCGTCAACAATTCAAACGAAGCAAATGAAACGATATAATTTCTTGCGTCTTCTTGCCACCACGATTTGACCAGTATTTAAGATAAAATGAAAGAATTTCTATCAAGTTAATTAATGCACATGCAAACATTTATAGGAAAAAAAATCAAACTACCAATATCAATAAAGTAAACGGATCATTTATTTATCAAAGATTTGAAATCAGAAAGAGAAATTGAAAACTGAAAGGTATGTGTTCTTGGAAAATGAATCTCTCAATCATGGAAACTTGACGATTGCATGATTTTAAAGGTGATCTTAATTGACAAACAGGTAAATTTTTTTAAAAAATTACATTTATTTTTTAATTTTAACTAAAGTGCATTTTTGGTGAAATTATTCTTTTTTACTAATTTTCTTCGGCTACTTAATATTGTAAAGCCTTATTTTGACTTGGTTCATTTTTAGTGATGATTTTGATATTTAGTTATTTGTTTTCAAATATTAAGTTCAGTTTTTTTTTAATCAACTTTTTATTTTTAAAAAACTCGGTTTTAAAATTGTTTTCGGTCTTTTAAAATTGGTTAATATTTTACAAAACAAAAGAGTAATTTTGAGAAACCAAGAAAAAATCAGGAAACCTTGATTAAAGATTAAAAAAAACAGTTAAAAATTTATTTTTGGTCTTTTAAATTTGGTTAATATTCTGCAAACTCACAAATTACTTTTAAGAAATCAACAAAAAAACAGGGATACCTTAGTCAAAGATGAAAAATAGAGAACCAGTAACACAAAACGAGATAAAAGATTATTTTTTTAATCAAATCGGGTTATAAGAGATATATCTGGGAAAATTAGTTAAACAAGATTTTAAGGGTGGTCTTAATTGAAGAACATGATATTAAAAAATAAAACAACTACATTTTTTTTTTATAATTTTAACTAAGTGCATTTTTTGTGAGATTATTCTTTTTTACTAATTTGTTTCGGCTGCCTATTATTGTAAATCCTTATTTTGTCTTAGTTCATTTTCTGTGATGATTTTGATATTTAATTATTTGTTTTTAAATAATAATTTGTTTTTTTTTTAATTTTTTGGGGATTGTGTAATCAACTTTTTATTATTAAAAATTCCAGTTTTAAAAATTGTTTCTTGTCTTTCAAAATTGGTTAATATTTTACAAACCCAAAAAATAATCTTGAGAAACCATTAATCAAAAATTATATTAAAAAAAAAAAAAGCTAAAAATTGTTTTTGTCTTTTAAAATTACCCATAAAATAATTTTAATAAATCAAGCAAAAAAAAAAGTGATACCTTAATCAAACCTATTATTTTTGCAAACCTATTATTTTTCAAAAAAGAAGAAAAAAACGTGAAGGTTTGATAGGATTTCATGTTTATAAATACAAATAAATCTTTGCATTTAAAATTCTAACAATTACATTTTATTTTATAAATTTTATGATTATAACATTCTTTATTCCTATTTATACATTTTTATATGGAACAAAAGTTCAAGTGGTTATGTTCAACAAACTCTATAACATATATAAAAGTGGGGAAATGGTGAGAAGCATTCCCATTTTTACCCATATTCTTTTAATATATTTAATTTGAATCCTTAAATTTAAATTTAATTTAATTTAATTATAAAAAAAAATATGTATGGTTATGTCTTTTTATGATTTAATATCATGTATGATTATGTATTTTCCATCAAATAACATAACCATACATGATGACTATTGTCTTTTTATGAAGAGACAATTATTTTGTCCTACATATTTTTAATATTAATATTATAGTGAAAATCATGAATTCTAAGATTAATTAGAATCATCATGTCATGTTTTTGTCAAATCTAAAGAGTAATCATATTTTTATATATTAGAAAATCAAGAAAATGTTTAAAACTTTATCATATTTTTTTATGTTACAATATGAATTTTAAATTCACAATACATATACTTGCTTTATATATAATTATATTTATAAAATAAAATATTTTAATTTCAAATTTACTTATAAAAATATTTTTAATTTAAATATCTCAAATTATATTATTCAATAATTTTTTAATTGATATTTCACGTGCAACGCACGTATCTTATGACTAGTATACTAAATATTTAAACAATTAATATTGCATATTTAAGTAATTCGCTTTACTTAAACTTTCCATTTCTTCTACTTGATTTCGCGACTACGATATTTGGGCTAGCATAGGGACCGATGGACCTATAGATCATGGGCTTAATAATTAGTCGATTAAGTGATTAACACATAATCAGTTAATTACTTATTATCTAACTATGAATAATTCCACTATAGATTCATAGCTGAACTCCCCTCATTATAGATGAGTTATTGTCCATTTAGTTTATCATTATTTATATTTGTGATATTATCCTTCACGTGGAACCCTCATAATTACAGGAGGATAAATTTACCGTTTTGCCCCTGTAATTACCGCTTTATCCTTGTGTTCCCTTGATTCTCCAATGAACTTTATCTTTAGTCGAACTAGAGATAAGATACTTCGTGATCAATAGAAGTCGTGACGTCACTTGTTCATGTCTCGAATCAGTACATCAAGGGAGTTTCCTAAAGTTCCTAAAATGTTTAGGTATCGCACTGATACCGTTAATTTATAGGAAAGTTATGAATTCCATCTCGTGAAAATGAGTTCTCAGCTACTTATCTAGTCATGTTCCCAAAACAGGAGTGTGTTGAGGGTTCTCAACTATGTGAATCAAAAAACATAACTCCACAAATAGGAGTCCGCATTTCACTTAGGATTGAGATCCATCACGGTTGATAAACTTAGTTTGATATTCGATTATTTCTCGTAAACGGTACTAATGAGAAATTCGATTATTTCTCGTAAACGATACTAATGGGAAATTTGAACGAACATCGTGGTCCTGTCTTATACAATCAACATTGCATATGATACTTCCATTTCATGTCTCCCACATGAATGATCAGGATTCGATCATTTGTCTATAAACAAAATGCGAAGCTATCAACAGTGTTACCAGGATAAGGTTTCCAAACGTTATCCGTTTACTGTAGACACGTTTAAGTTACTCATCTCGACTTTAATCCTCTTGTATGACTTACATACTAAGTCATGATTTCATAAGAGTAACTTAGGGTTTACTATTTGAATGTTCGATATTACTATATTTCCATATATTCCTATTATCATCAATTGAATCAATCTAGATAATATAGTAAGAACTTATGTCTATTTATTTAATTTATTCTAAATAAATTATTATTAAATAATTACAAGTTCTAGGACACCATTCCTAACAACTTGTTCATGTCTCGAATCAGTACATCAAGAAAGTTTCCTAAAGTTTCTAAAATGTTTAGGTATCGCACTGATACCGTTAATTTATAGGAAAGTTATGAATTCCAGCTCGTGAAAATGAGTTCTCATCTACTAATCTAGTCATATTCCCAAAACAGGAGTGTATTGAGCGTTCTTACAGATCGCTCTCAACCATGTGAATCAAAGAACATAACTCCACAAATAAGAGTCTGCATTTCACTCAGGATTGAGATCTATCACTGTTGATAAACTTAGTTTGATATTCGATCATTTCTCGTAAACGGTACTATTGAGAAATTTGATCGAACATCGTGGTCCTATCTTATACAATCAACATTACATATGATACTTCCATTTCATGTCTCCCACATGAATGATCAGGATTAGATCATTTGTCTATAAACAAAATGTGAAGCTATCAACAGTGTTACTAGGAAAAGGTTCCCAAACGTTATCCATTTACTGTAGACAATTTTAAGTTACTCATCTCGACTTTAATCCTATCGTATGACTCACATACTAAGTCATGATTTCATAACAGTGGCTTAGGGTTTTACTATTTAAATGTTTGATATTTATATATTTTCATATATTCCTAATATCGTCAATTGAATCAATTTAGATAATATAAAGAACTTATGTTTATTTATTTAATTTATTCGAAATAAATTATATTTATTAAATAATTACAAGTTCTAGGACACCATTCCTAACAAAATCTCAGAGGACTTAATGGACCTATAGGACTAAGCTCCAATTATCTAAAATTACATTTATTAAACTCCTTTAATCAATTAATCTTATTCATTAACTCTTAGATAACTCCACTACATATTTAAAGTTCACTACAAAAAAAATTGGACATTGCTGGTGAAACTTTTGGCCGACAAAGTATTTCCTAGCTAAAAATATATTTTTCCGGAACATTTCACCGTAAAAGCATTGTCGAAATAGGCTATGCCGATGAAATTCCACTCTCACCAATGAAATTCTAAGTTTCGCCGGCATAGCCCAAATTACGAGCAGATCATGTGTTCTCCGGCATAGCCTTTATGTGTTCGCCAGCATAACATTTATGTGTTCGAACAAATATCCATCGAGCCTCCCTCCATCCGTCCACTCTATCCATAAGCCTCATCATATGGATAAAGCCCGTGGGCCGGCCCAAACCCAACCCAAATCCGGCCCGGCCCTGCCCGTAAGTCAACGGTTGACGGGCCCGACCCAGCCCAACCTGTAAATCTTTGAGCTGGATATGGATCATGCATTTTAGCCCAAGTCCGACCCACGAGCTTTATCCATAGGACTTCCATCAGGCCCAGCCCGAAGTCCGGTTCAAACCCCGTTAAAAAATTATTTAAAATATATATATATATATATATATATATATATATATATATATATATATAATTATAAAATATAATGTTAATATTTTGTTTTATTTTTTATACTTAAATATAATCTTATCTTATATATAATTATTTTTCATCACTTTACTTAATTATTATTTTTTATCCATTTTAGTTTGTATCTTTTTAAGTTAATTTTTTTAAAATTTTAATATAGTCAAATTAAGCTAAAAGAATAATAAATAAAGTTAATTTAAAAGTTTAATAAACCATATATAAAACAAAGTAGAAATAAAAAATATATAAGATAGCAAAATAATAAATTAACTTCATCACTTTAGAGTTAAGTTTAATTTTAATAAACATATAAGAACGAAGTATAAATAAATAATGAATAAGATAATAAAAATTTAAATTATTTTTTTTCATCACCTGAGAGTTAAGTTTAAGTTTAAAAAGTTAAAAATAATTTTCTAAAAATACAATTAAAAATTACTGGAAAATTTAATTAAATAAATAAAAGTTCGAACAGACTGGGCTAAGCCCGCAAAAACGGCCAAGCCCGGCCCGTATATTATCTCATGTGTCCAAGCCCGTGGACTGGGCTTGGACTTACCATTTTAAGTCAGGTCCGGGCCAAGCCCGACCCATTTATTGACCAGGCCTTATAGGCACAGCCCGGGCCCATTCATTTAAAGACCGGGCCAGCCCGGTCCGGCCCATTGACGAGACTTATCTATCCAGGCCAACTCGCTTTCTCCGGAGTTCACCGCCTGTAAAATAAAATACACCACGGATCGGGTTTCCAAGGCTCCCACTTTATTCGGCACCCGAGGATTCCTTCCATATGGTTAAGATCGAAGCATGGCTCTGATACCAACTGTAACAACCCCAAATTCCCAAAACGTGGAAAATATATAATTTTCTAGCAGAAGCTAATATATAACGAAATAATGTTCTTCTCATTTCAAATTCAACTCAAAAACTCAGTTTTATATTCGATCGAACTTATTCAAAATAAAAAGTCACTTAACAACATTCAATAGTTTTCAACAAACTCGTTAAAGTAAAAGAAATAATTAACTCAATAATGAGTAACAACATAACTACACAAAAACATGTTTCACAGGGTCCAACCCAATATAAATATACGAAGAGAAGAAAAATAACGTTGCCAGCATGTAAATCCACACCAACTGTCCCACGGATCACGAACATCTTCAGTTCCCAGTTTTCTTCTTATTTTTACCTGAAAAAAAATGTAGCATCATGGGGCTACGCCCAATGAGTAGAAAATATTAAAAGAAAAATAATGTCATGAGAAGTATCTAAATCCATTAAGTCCATAATCGGCCTCACCGACTTCCAAACAAAATGCTCAAACTATACCATTCCAACTTAACCCCAATGCCTTAACTTTTCTCTTTTATTCTCAAACAATGAGAGAGTCCACACTCGAAAAGGATTAAACACATGTTTCCATATTTTAACCTTACGAGTTATTCTTCTTATGTGTTTCCAAAGCACACAAGTGAACCTATAAGTATATTTTTTTCCATTGTACCATGGAATGAGCCTACCCCGCTAAGTGATATTATGTTGTGTACAACTATAATAATCCCCTTAAAGGCATATTCTTCAACCAAGTATGACCCTACTTAATGCGAACCTCCAAACATATTGTTCAAGGCACCAAACAATATGATTTAACTAAAAGCATCACTGCCGGAATGCTTGACAAGCCTAAATTCGGTTTTTAGCCTAGAAACACCGTTTTCACCCAAAACCAACGTTTAAATGGCTTAAACTTGGAAATTCAAATTTTTGGAAAAACGTCACTTTCTCAGCCTTAAAATCACCCAAGAAAACTTTTTTATCTATCAAAACGATCATCCAACAAAGTACCTACTCTAGGTGCCAAAACTAGTGTAGTTTTGCTCACTTTTTGGGTACTAAACGTCTATAACTTTTCCAAATAAAAACCAGCAGCATAACGTCTATTTTATCACTTTCCATAATCATTCTACAACATTCAGAAGCATTGCAGAACAACTTACAATTCTATTTTTACAAAACAAAAGAATTTGCCTAGATTAGTCTTCCTTCCTATTGGACTCTATAAGCATGCAACTATGTTCATAATACCATAAATCACCCAAAAAATGTCTTAAACACCATATAATTGTCCATGAACATCAACAAATTAATTGTATTAAGAAAGGAAACAAACTATCCTACAAGCATGCTTTAAATCCAACTTTTCACCAATTAACACATAAAATCCCTGCACTTTAAAATTGCCCAAAAACATCCAATAACATGCTTAAAAAGTCTTCTTAATGCCCAAAAATCAGTAATATACTTTTTAATGAAAAAGAACACCAACCACAAAACTAATTAACCTTTAACACTTTCTACTCACCTTATGTTCTTGAGTTTCAAGAATTTAGATCTTCTCTTCCCAAGAATTTCCCCACCTGATACAACATCCAATCCTATTAAAACTTATTCAAAAGTCACATCTTAAATATAATTAAGTAAAATAAGAACAACTACCTGTAGGATCGGTATGGAAACCCTAGAGGGGGTGAATAGGGTTTTAAGTTAATTTAAAAACTTTTTCGATTAATGACTTATAATTAATAAGTTAATTAGACTTTTTAAACTTAAACAATCAATATGAATTTTATACTAAAATTCCCTCTAACAAAGTATGTTGGTTTTTAATAAACATGGGAAATATTTAATCATAAACAAGTTCTATCAACAATCAATTATGCTTCAATAAATTCTATCAACAAATATGTAATAAATATGTGAAGTATCAATTTAATTTCCAATGATTGATAATTAATGATCCCAATTAATATGCACAATAAATATTTATCAATTAATAAGAGTGCAATAAATTAAAGAGGATATGGTTAGAAAATAACACCAAGATATATAGTGGTTCGGCCAAAATCCGGCCTAGTCCACTCCCCAAGTGTAACATCCCGAAAAATCCCAAAATACAAATAATCCAATACTCAACAGTGGAAGCATTTAAAATCAAATAACATCTAAACTTCATTTAAAAAAAATCAAGTTCAAAGTAATTCAAACCGATCGGTTTTATTTCAAAACACAAGTTACCAAACCAAACAACTTCAAATCAAATATTTAGGAAATTTATCAAACAAAAGTATACTCGACATACTTATTACAATAAAACAAAACATGAACCCACAAAATCCAAAATAAACAATTGAAAGATAAATCTTGCCGGCTTGCAAATCCATGTCAACCGATCACCACCTTGAAACACATCAGCCATCGAGCTTCTTCTTTCCTTTACCTGAAAAAAACAATTGTAGCATCATGAGGCTACGCCCAATGAGTAGAAAAGAGTTAAAAATAAAATAATGTCATGGGAGACTTTTCTAAGACTTTAAGTCCAAAATCAGCTTCACCGACTTCCGAAAAATTCACTTTATCCCAATCACATAGAGTCTAACTCATCAAAACAAACTGTCTCTAAATCCGCAAATTTAAAGAAAACGCCCTCGAAACAGTTTTAAACATTCTTCTCTCAGTTTAAAACTTTTCGATTCAAGATTCCCACTAATACCTCTAATCTCCTCTTTGTCACCAAACAAAGAGAGACTACGTTCATTAAGAAATTTAAACACAGTTTTTCACAATTTAAATCCTTAAGAGAAAATATTCTTTTCCATTGTACGGATGGAATGAACCTGCCCCGTTAAGTGATATAGAGTTGTGCACAACTAAATAATCTCCCTTAACGGCAAATATTTTTCATTAAGCATGGCCGTGCCTAATGCGAACCTACTACCATATTACCCGAGGCATTTAAGTAATATGATCCTACAACATCTCAACCCAAGATGCTCAAAAAGCCTAAGCTTACTTTTCTCAAAAACACCCTTTTTAGGCCAAATTTCCCTAAGAATAAATTCTGGAAAATTTACCTTTAAATCACTCTAAAATGACCCAAAATCACCCAACATATCACTTTTGGGTCACTTCCAACAACTCCCAACGATTTACAAGTCTAGAAACGAAACTAGCCTAAACTAGTGTAGTTTCGCTCCTTTTTCGAACTATCTAAATCTACTATTTTTCTATCTATATTTCAGCGGCATAACGGCTGTAAATACTCTTCCAAGACAGTCCCTACACATATAAAAACTCACCACAATCGATCCAGAGACCAAAAACTAAAATTCTAACCACCTAGGCTTAACCCTCCGGCCTAGTCGGAACTAAAGTTTCATATAAGGTATAAATGTCCAGCAATTTATTTCACCTTAAAACACCCTATAATATGCTTCAAACACCAAAAACATTATAACAAAATTTGAAGTTTCAGTTTTTCAAATAATCGATATCGATAGGCAAAATATAGCATGCTTTAAACCAAATTTAAACACACTTCAACTCCAATTATAATTTCTTTAAAACAGCCCCTAAACCTCTTTATCATACTTTTAATCACCCAATATCATGCTTAAAATTTCCGAGGTAAACTCATAAAGAAAAAGAAAAATACAAACACGATAATATTTAGTTCTTAACTAGTTTCTACTCACCTTTAAGCTAAGTTTTCCAAACTTGAATTTTCCCTTTTTTGTTATGAGGTTCCAATACCTGAAACGACACCCTTAACCATTCACAAACATTCTAAAATTCACCTACTAAAATAAAAGATACAAATTGGGCAACAAGCGGCGAAACGGCAAAAGAAACGACGAGTAACAAACCCCCCAAAAAGGGGCTGCTAGCGTCGACTAGCAGCAGCCCCTTGCTGTGGCTGCTGCTGCTGCCACGGGGCAACGGCGGCGGTCCTGGGACGTGTTTCCGGCAATGTTTTAGGTAGATAGGTCAATGAAAAGAAGGTTTTTCAAGAAGGGGAAAGTTAGGGTTTCTAGAGTTTGATTATTTTGAAAATAAAGATGAGGAAAACTTGAAAAAGTGGAGAAACAATATTATTTTAGGTGGGTTTTAAATTTAAGAACAAAGAGAAATTTGTAGATTAGAAAAGAGGAATCCCCTTACCTTGGAATTGCTCTTGAAAAAAGACCTTCAACTTCCTTCCCAATCTCCACCACACAACCAAAACCTTAAAGAAAGACAAGAAAGAAATCAATTAGAAACCTTTCCGAGATCTCCAATCGACAACGATCACGAAGAAGAAGAAGATGAATTGCCTACCTTTTGTGTCTGACTCTTGTTTTCAGGTGAAAGAGGAAAAAGAAAGAGTGAAACCTAATTCCTATTTTCTTTCCTCTCCCTTTCACGCCCACTTTTTTTTTTAACCTTTATCTCCAATTGACTTTAAAGTAATTATTTTAAATTCCTATAAAAGAATTTAATTAATAATTACTAACACTTTCAGTAAATATTAAAATAAAATAAATAATACTTATTTAATTTAACACTTACCGAAAAGTACGGGACGTTACACCGGGAGCCTATCGGGAATTGTATACCTTTTCCGGGAGGAAGTACAACCCAATCCTTTTACCGAGCTTAAGATCAAACCCAACCGTTCTTTTTCCGGGATCAAGAATAATCCCGATCCTTTTATCGGGAGCAAGATCAAACCCAAAACCGTTCCTATTTACGAGCTAGAAAACCGACCCCAAATGTGAATTATAACTTTTCACACAATTACAGATCTCTCAAAAAGATTGAATATGAAATTCAAGGCTTTTACAATAATGGCTCTCAAAATAGCCTAAATAATCACTCAGAATTATCCCAAAATAATATAAATATTACTTCAAGATGATTCAACAATGGAGGCCAAAAATTAGATTTTTCTTCACTGATTTCGGCTATTTGATGGAAGAAGAAGACTCAAAGAGCCGTTGGGCCACGTGTCACGATCTGGTTGGTTGTAGCAAATCAGATTTTTGAATTAAATAATATACTATCAATTATCACGGGCAGAAGGGGCAAAACGGGTAGAGTAGCTGTTATGAATGGAGCTTCAATTTCGATCAACAAGAGGAAGAGATAAGGGGCAGGATGTATACGGTATTAAACTTAAAGGTAGGGGCAAAGAGGACCATTCACGTGTATAGAAAATTGTGGCAGCTGGCATTGGAACTCGCGTGGACGTGTGTCTAGCAGAGAGAGGATGGAGCAGCTTCGGTTGGGCCCGCATACATCAGTAGGCAGCAGGCGCATCAGGCGGTTAAAGCACACGCGAGGCCTGGCGAAGCGAAGACCGTCGGATTGATAGCTGGAGTGCGATCAACGGTTGCGGTCAATTTTGAAATTCCTTTTCTTTTTCTTTTTTTTTATTAATCCAAAATTATATATAATAATATATATTTAATGGACGAACGTAGAGCGTCGGATTAAAAGCCTTTTCGAGATCAACGGATGGAGAAAATTCTGACTTTATATTTCCTTTACTTCTGTATATATATATATATATAATATTATAAATCCAATTTTCTTTAATCCATATCTTCTCCGTTTTACCTCGGAATTAGACGATTCAAAAACCACCGTGCTCGTTAATTTCCACTCTATAAAACACCACACTAAAATACTAAAATTGATTAGTACTAAGTGTTTGTTATCATCGAAACATAAATAACTGAGATTAATAGGACCAAAAAGCCAACACTAGCATCATTTGGTGCACGAAACGACGTAAAATAGCCCCCTAATGGGGCTGCCTGGCTGCTGCTGCTGCTTTTGTAGCTGTGGTGGCGGCTCTTTTCAATGGAGAAAGGCTTATGGTTCTTTGGGTTTGAGAAATTTCAAAGAAAAAAGAGTTTCAATTGGGCAGAAGAGTAGAGGATTCATGGAATTTTAAATGGCTTTCATAAATGAATTTAAATTAAAACTTAAATATGAAATTTAAGGGGAAAAATCCAAATTACCTCTTCTTGAATTGAGGAAGAATGTTCCCAACTACTCTAATCCTTCTCCAAATCAATCACCACGATAGAACACACCTATTTAGAACGAAAAAGAAAAAGAAATCGATAAAAAAGATGCCTAATAACCCCTAGGGTTCGGCGGCAAGGAGAGGAAGAAAGAAGATGAAGGAAACCCTTACATTTTCTCTGTAGCTTTACGTTTTCACGTTCTGATGAGGAGCCTCACGTCTGTCTTTTTTTTTTTAATATCTTTTTTCCTTTTTCGTTTCCATAACTCCAATTAATGATATTTTAAAATAATTAAATTCCTGAAATGAGAATTTAATTCGTTAAATACCAATTTCTTTAATTTCTTCGTTAAAATATTATAAGCTCAATAATATCTAATCGAAGAAAAAATTATCGGGAGAACGAACCGTTACATTAACATAAATTGATATTTAATATTTAAATTGAGAAATAATAGTAGTTTAGATATTTACTAATAAATGGGAGGATATTAGTGTAAAAAAAGTTTCTCCAATTAGCACACTTTTTAAGTAGTAATAGAAATAGAAATAGATAATAGATTATTATTTAACATAAATTGATATTTAATATTTAGATTGAGAAATAATGGTAGTTTAAATATTTACTAATAGTGGGAGGGTATTCGTGTCCAAAAAAAAGTTTCTCCGATTAGCATACTTTTAAAGTATTAATAGATTATTATTTAACATAAACTGATATTTAATATTTAAATTGAGAAATAATGGTAGTTTATATGCTTATAAATAGTGGGAGGGCATTAGTTTTTAATTTTTAGAATGATTTATTATAATTTTTTTTATCATTTATTAATATGTATGATAATTATTTTTGTTTTTCTTTTTAAATTTAGAATGATATTTATTATAATTTTAATCATTTATTAATATGTATGATAATTATTTTAGTTTTATTTTTAATATTTAGAATGATATTTGTTATCATTTATTATTTAACATAAATTAAAATAAATTGATATTTAATTTTTTTATATATATTTAGAATGATATTTATTATAATTTATTATTTAATATAAATTGATATTTAATATTTAAATTGAGAAATAATAGTAGTTTATATATATTTACTAATAGTGGGAGGGTATTAGTGTAAAAAAAATTATTCAATTAACACACTTTTTAAGTAGTAATAGAAATAGTAATAATTTATTATTAACATAAATTGATATTTAATATTTAAATTGAGAAATAATGGTAGTTTAGATATTTATAAATAGTATGAGGGTATTAGTGTCCAAATTTTTTTTATCCAATTAGTACACTGTTTAAGAAGTAATAGAAAAAAGTTTTGGATTTTTCCAATTTAGCACACCTTTTAAGTAGATTATTATTTAACATAAATTGATATTTAATATTTAAATTGAGAAATAATGGTAGTTTAGATATTTATTAATAGTGGGAGGGCAATAATGTCTAAAAAAAATTTCCCCAATTAACCCACTCTTTAAGTAGAATTGTTGTTGTTGTATTTAATGGCTCTTTTTCATATGTGTTTTGTTAAATTATTTTTCTCTCTCTTTATTAGTTATGCACTTTGCCTATGAAATCATTAGTGGATGAAAAATCCAAACTATTTGAGAATAAATGAAAATATTTATTATTCTTCATATTTCTTATACATTTTGATTTAGTGAGTAGGGTCCATTAGGTTTATAGAGCTTAATCAAATTATAATTAAATAACACAATAATTTATATATATATATATATATATATATATATATATATATATATATATATATATATATATGAAAGTAGTCGAGTAGATAATTGGAAAAACATAAATGGAAACAATAATACATATATTAATTTTATATTTTCAAAAAACTCTATTACACTTTCAATTAATAGATGTATTATAATCTAACTGTCCCGTAAAACAGTGAAACTTTTTAAAATTCATATATACCCTAATACTTGAATTACCTTTCATTTATTATAAGAAAGTATGAATACAATTCTATGAAAAGTATTACATGTATTATAATTCATTGGGTTTCTAATGTATACTCACATCAAAGTATAAATTAATAAAAAAAAATCACGTGCAATGCGATAATTTAATAATAATTTATTGGTCATATTTATAAATTAATAATTAATTTTATAGAGTTATTAAATTTAAAATCAACCCCAACAATTAAATTATTTTTTAATAACTTTTCGTCTACTATTTTCTCTAACAAACCTTTTTCTCTTCCTAATTCCTTTTTTTTTTATATTAAGGCTAGGCAAAGAAAAAAATCATGGGAAAAAAACAAACACTAAAACAATTCTCTCTCTAAAAAGCTAATTTATTAGCAATATCATGTGTTATAGGGATCCGATCAGGCTCTCCTCAATCCATGAGTTCTTGAGATTTTCTCTTTAATTAACATTCATCTAATATATAATTATGATATTATCTTTTATACTATCTAAAAAGTGGCTTAGAGGAAAAACTTTTGATTTCCATTTATACCCTTATAATTCATTTAAATTTCTATAATGCCATCACTCAAAATTAATAATCATTTTATAATCAATTAATTAGGTACAATAAACAAATTTTATACTATCTAAATTTTTCTAAATATACTTTCTTATTATTAAATTAATTAAATGCAGTAAACAAATTGTATACTATCTAAAATTTTCTAAAAATACTTTCTTATTATTAATAATTGAATATTATTACCAATCAATTAAATACAATAAACAAATTTTATACTATCTAAATATACTTTCTTATTATTAAATTAATTAAATACAATAAACTAAAATTGTCTTCGTCAATAAATATTTCAAATATATTTTATCATGAGCTTATTTCAAAAATTAATTTAGTAATAATTTATTGGTCATATTTATAAAATAAATAATTTCATAGACTTATTAAATTTAAAATCAAACCCAACGATCAAATTAATTTTTAATAACTTTTCGTCTACTATTTTCTCTAACAAAACCTTTCCCTTCCGAATTCATTTTTTTTATTATATTAAGACTAGGTCAAGCAGGGGAAAACACACACTAAAACAATTCTCTCTCTAATTTAAATATATAATTACGTTAGTGTGATTATTTTTTAAAAGATCAAAACCAAAGGACATAACATACCATCTTGTAACACCCCAAATAAATGAGTAGTAGAAAAGTTTTGTAACTCACTAATTGAATTAAAAATTTATTGAAATTTTCACTTTTAATTTACTATATATATACATATAAATAGAAATGAACTAACACACCAATTTAAAAAACAAAAAACTAGATGTTTGAGGATAGAGTTATGGGAAAAAAATGAATATTAGGTATGAGTAACAAGATGATATAAAATCATTATTAATCTTTAGTCATCTACATGTATCCATCATCCATGAGTAACAAGATGATATAAAATCATAAAATATAAGTTTTTTTCATCTTAAAGATATTTTTTAATATGGGTTATCTTAATTTCTTCCATTTCATTATAAAATTTGAATTTTCAAAATATTAGTTAAGAAAATAACTTCATAATAATATTGACATTTTTATTATAAAATTTGAAAGACAAACCACGTGCCCCACGTGCATGGCACGTGTGCAAAACCTAGTTACTTTTAAAAGAGGAAAACCCACACTCCAATAAAATGAGTAGTAGAAAAAATTTGTAACTTGCTAATTAAATTAAAAATCTTTTAATTTACTAATGAATTAACACACCAATTTAAAAAACAAAAATCTAGATGTTTGAGGATAGAGTTATGGAAAGGAAAGAAATGTTAGGTATCTTTCTAACTTTTTTTGATACATGTTAATAACTTTTATTTTATATTTGTCTAAATTTTATTAACTCATTCATCTTACTTTCAACTTTTTTTATAACGATTATTAAAAAATTTCTTTTTAAATGCAGGTGAGCATTATATTCTAATTAGAAAACTTAAAGTTCTAAAAAATAATTATTCACAAAAGTAAAGACTCGCAAGAAAGGGAATTATGAAGCTATTTAAAATTTCAAGAGGAAAATTTTTTAAACTAAAATTTTTGGATGAAAAGTTTGTTATAGTTTTTAGTTTTGTTTAATATTTCATTTTAGTTGAACTTATATTTGTAATATTTTTTTTAATTAATATTTTTCTTCATATTTATAATTTTTCTTTTAAACATAATTTATAGGGAATAAAGATTCAAGTCACTATCTTCCACCATTTAAAAGAAAATTATTAAAGGTATATCTTATTTGTATAAAGTATATGGTTTTACTTATGATGCTTTTTGTATTTATCATTTTAATTAGGTATAAATCTCTTTCTAAAGTAGTAATTTAGCAATTTTCTTAACATGCTTGAAATATGAAATTTATAGAAAATCACATAAATTTACTTCCTTTGCAAGCTGCATCTTTGTTAAGCTTTGGCTCTCAAGCATGGTTCACATATTAATTTACTCCAATGACTTTGATTATTCAAATACCAATCTGCTTCTTCTGATTGCATTTTGGAATCAGTGAAAAAAATTATTTTTTGTTGTAGCATGATTTGTTGTTTTTATGACTCGAATTCGATGTGGTAAACGTATTAGAGTATTTTTATGAAATACTTTATGGCTATAGGTTGATTAGCCATAGATTTGTTTTTTAGTCTCGATTATAGACGACTCATCAATTGCCTTAGATCTTCATTTGAAAAAAAATAATAATTAAATAAATAAATAAATTGTTCCCTCTTTTTTCATCATTATCATTTATCTTTATATTTTATTAATATAACTAATAAAATAACGTCTAAACTGAAACAAGCATTTTTAACAATTTAATCCACTTTCAAGTTTTATTTACACTCAATATAAAGAAGCATACACTTTAAATTATTTTATTAGACAAAATAATTTTTAGAATTAAGCCGGAAAAAAATGTATCAAGACACATTCAAGACGTTTTATGAGCAGGGCCGGCCTTGAGGGTGTCCAAGCTGGGGCACCACACAAGGCCACAAATATGGGCCCCAAAATTTTAAAGTTTATTTAAAACACATTATGTATTAGTTTTGCGAATTTGTTTATTAACTTTAAAGTTGGCGCAGTGGAGATGAAAAGGGAGTTTCTGCTTGATTAGCCCAAGGTCTAGGGAGAACGATCTTTCGGTAAAGCAACTTTTTCATTTTTTTTAATTATTTCAATTAAAAACATTTATAAATTTTCATACGTTCATTTTTTTTTCAATTAAAAAATCTATCAATTTTCAACTATGTTTTCTTTTATCAAATCATTTTTTTTTATAAAACTTTCAAAGGAATTTAACTCTAATTTATTTTCATTATAATAATCAAATTAATTCATTTAAATTCTAAATAAGTTTAAAACATCCCTTTCTTTTTAATTTTTCCACTTATAAAATTTCAATCTAATCTAATATTTTTAAAAATAAAATTTGAGTTTAAGTTATATTTTTTAGAGAGTTTTTTTGCTTTTTCTTAATATTTTTATAGTAAAATATATATGATAGAGGGTTGAAAACTATATTTTCGCACTGGACCCCAATTTTTATAGGAACAGCCCTGTTTATGAGTTCGAAGAAAGAAAATGATAGGTGTGTAAATATATATTTTTAAAATTTTTGTTTATAAATTTTTAGTCATCTACATATATCCATCATCCATGTGTAACAAGATTATACAAAATCATGAAATTTCTGTTTTTTCATCTTAAAGAATCAAAATAAGGTGGCCCATGTTCTCTATTGTGCTCTTTTAAAGTGGCCTCCTTTTTTTTTTACTATGCAATTTTCCTCTTGTATATACTTTTTAATGTGTTATGTTAATTTCTTCCATTTCATTATGAAATTTGAATTTTTAAAATATTAGTTGAAAAAAAATTTCATAATAATATTGATATTTTTATTATAAAATTTGAAAACAAACTACGTGCCCCACGTGCATCGCACGTGTGAAAAACCTAATGGTACAAAAAGAGGCCATATACTTACATAACCCAAATAATAATTAAATGCTATGGACTTTGGTATAATTTTAACGTTATTATCATTATAATAAGTATTATTATTTTGGCTGCATACTCACTTTCATGTTTAGTTAGAAAAAAAGGAATAAAAATGAATGAAACGATGGAAACTTGACATAAATATAATATAACAATTATGAAAAAGTTATAATCTGCTGCTTACGTATCCATTATATTACACCACGTGTCCCACCTATCAAATCTACATTATTCGATCCGAGAAAGACGGAAGCCTTCTTAAGAAATTAATCACCGGCGCCGGCTGCCGATCCCGAAATATCGGATGCCGGAGATAATAAAACCCAAACGCCACCGCAACCATTTTGGACGGCACAATATACAGAATCATCGCCACCATGAAGCAAATCACGGTAAACATCCCGGTGGCGCGTGGATCCCGCCACGTCACCAACGCCTGCACGCGCTCCCCTTGCGTTGCCAAATCACCCAACACCGTTTGCACACGCGCCCCAACCGCCCGTAATTTCTCATACCTCATCCGTACGATTTCCGGCGATCTTGAGCTCGGGACGGAATCAAACTCCTCGTCCAATTCATCTTTTTCAACGACATCAGCGAGGGAGATTTTCGAATCGAAATGCGGAAGTGGGTCACGTGATCGGAACCTGTAATTCCAAGCTCCGATCACGAAAACGTAAAACGACAACGTGGGAACGATCAAATCCGGGAACCAAACCAGCATTACCAGCAATGCATGAACGAGAATTGTCGATGTCGGATTCTTCCACGTTCGGGTATTTTCCACCCATTTCACGATATCGATCACGCCGGCGACAACGTTGATTATCCTATACCAATTAGCCCTTACCTTCCTCATGCTGAAGCTTTGAGAATCAACGTCAAGCATGAACATAACAATCTCTTTTCGGAGTGGCGGTTCCGCTTTTGATAAATGTCCGGCCACCATCTTCACCGCCGTGTTTCGGAGTATGTCTTGTTGTTGTGTTCCGAGGGGTTTTACGTGGTGCATTAATGGTAGTAATGGTTGTGAATAGACGTTGACGAAATCTAACGTTGTCGTTTCGGCGATGAACCTTACGGCGATTTCCACCTCGCCCATTTTCTTTGTGCCGGCACTTGTTAATACGAGGAGTGGGTAGAGGTTTTTGTAAACTTTTCCTGTTTGTAGTGTTGAGATTCGTATCCTTACTTTGCCGATACGACAATCGGGACGGGGTGGAGACGGGGAAACGACGTCGTTGGTTTCGAGTACTTCCGAACTATCGAAAACTCCAATTGTTAAAACTGTGCATGGATCGTAAACTTTCCATGTATACTGCTCATTCCATTTCGGGTCTAAATTGTTACATACCGTACGAGTTCGAACCCATTTCGACCCGTACTTTACTACACAATATGCATCAGTTAACCCTTTTCCATTCAACATCTTCATCGGGAGTAAATTCCTACACCCGATCACGCCAAGCTCGATCGAACCTACCGGCGGCTTCCATAATTGCCTAGCTGTTGGACGATAGTCACTACACACGTGTGCCGCCTCATCCATCACGTGATAGCCTCCATCATAACACAACCTCAGTTGAATCCTTCCCTTATAGACACTCTTTTGAGTCTTTTCGCCATCAGGATCATTTAACGTGAACCATCGAGCCGTAACGGTCCGATCATCCACGCGTCGCTCGATATCGGTGAGTGGAATTCTCACAACTCCCAACGTAACAGCCGCTTTCGGTTGGCGATTCTCAAGTGTGAAAATTAAGTGATCATTGCTCAACGGCTCAGCCGCGACGAATAGTAAGTCCTCGTTCCATGCCGGAGCTCCATTTCGGGTTACGGAGACTTTGGTTTTGGATACTTGAAAACCCAACTGGGCTTTGATTTGGAAAGCAGCTTCTTTTACTGATGTCAAGGGAAAGATATCTTGAGCTTCAAGAACAGTGGCTCTTAAATACCATAGCTTTGGAGATTGGTAAGCTTTAGCTTGGGAGTTAATATTATTACCGGTTGAATCAGTCTTCCACGCTTCTTGGAATGCCTCGTCAGCTTGAGTTCCTACCCACGTGGCAAGCATTAAATAGCCACCAAAATTGTCGTCTTTCTCCAGCTTGTACCATTGTGGGGCCAGCGGGCTGTCGGGTGGGTCCCGCAATAGAATCTCGGACACCTCGAAACATAACCCACCTAAGAAATTATGTCTGTCCACGTCGGATACGAGGTCTTTGGTCGTTGGGTCCCACACGGAAATTTCCATGATGGAGGGGGAATCCGGTGCGTCGCGGCCGAAAGCAAATGTCTGGTCCCACTCGAATGTATTGGTTTTTGTAGCTGGTTTTGACCTGATGCATTGACCGAAAGCGTCAATTTTTACTATTGGTGAGCCGTTTGTAGGGAGTGAGCGCGCTTTAACGATTCGAACGAAGAGGTAATGCATCTTCTCCACGAGATCGAATGTGGACCGTTCGATCATAAGACTTTCCGTTGACTCCAATGAATAATTAACTGTCGGTAACGGTTTTTTTATTTGCTTTGGAGCGAAATTTATTTCTGCTGGTTCTGATTTGGAAACTGACGCCGTCATTACTTCCACGTGATTGTGATCATCCGCCGCCGGTTTCAAAGCTTCAACATTTTCTTCTGGTGGGTCGGGTTTCGACATCGTTTCCGTCGAAGAATTGCTCTCAACAGGTGGTGGCAATTGTTCTTTTTCAGGCTCCGGCAATGTCATAGCGGATATATCATCACGCTTCTCATCCGTTGCCGGTTGTGTCAGCTCAGATGTTTCAGCTGTAGGTAGCAATGGCTCGGCTGCATCGGTGTCGGGAGGACGAGGAGAAGGCGGAGGCGAAGGCGGATGTGATGGTGGTGGTGTAACTTCATCCAAGTAATAAATCTTCAAACCAATCTCTCCTTGAATCCAATTAAAAAGGCTCTTCTTTTCCAAAGCAAAGTATATCAAAGCCTCCTCACCTTTCTTAACAAACTGTGTTGAACTCAACCTAATCCTACCAAGAAAGTTACTCCGCCTCGTCACCCCATAGTTCCGGTCGTGGTTGATATCGAGTTCCAAAACGTCGCCGAAAACACTCGACGGCGGCCCAACATTAAACTCAAGGACCTCGTTCCATGTCGGGTTTAGGTCCCGGACTGACGTCTTGGTGCGTTTCCGCTGGCCGTAGTAGTCGACGACAACGTAAGGGCTCGACGTACCATGACCATCTTTGGGTGACAGATTTCTTGCGTCCACAACTTCTACTATCAGCTTCCTGATAGAGGTGGTCATTTTGACATGTATGGAAGTTGAGCCTCAGTTAAAGAAAGCTCTTAGTCTTTGATAGTGGAAACGTTGTTTGGGTGAGAAAGAAAAGGAAGGAAAAAGTGAGAGATACAAAAGAAAATTGTATGAATATTATAGATAGGTTCTTAACTTGATGGGCAGGCAGCTTTAATCAGACAAATCTTTTTTTTTTTCACCGTTGCTTTACTTAATGCAGGATAAATTGAAATATTTTATATAGAAAAAAAAATCCCATTCACACTCGTTAAGTCTTAAGAATTAAGATTCTCTTCACTTTACATTTTCTAAAGTGTATAATTTTAAAATTTCCTCATATATCAAATTAGATCTTTTGGCCAAAATATTATATATGATTAAATTCATATATTTAAAACATTTTGAATAATCTAAATCGGAGTTCAGATAAAAAAGTTATGAGTAAAAAAAATTAACAGCTTTAGAAGAGAAGATCTCATTAGCATATAATTTAGAACTGCATAAGTATAATTAATGTGTCACTTTTTTCAACAACAGAGAGTATTCACACATTTAACCAAAATTAACATGAGTCTTATTTGCAGTTTATTCTATAAAATCATAGATACTCGATCTTTACAATCTCATACTATATAAAATCCCGACTTTTGAAACCCAAAAACTAGACACATAAAAATAGATTAAGGCAGCATATGAAGTATAATATATTGTTGTAAATTGTAAATTGAGATGTAAAATGACAGGCGACTTTGGTGTTGGATATGAGTCAATTGATACAACAAATGAGTCAAAAAGACGGTGCCTTTTGCTCAAAAATGGCATACTTTGTCGCCGACCAATGCAAGATAAATTTGATAAAGATGACATTGCATTATTTGCTTGCAGCTAGGCCACTACGTCCCTAACTTTACCGCATATCTATGAATCTGAGATCTAAGGGCAATGTTGAGCTGTGGGCTGCTCCATGTAGGGGTGTTACAAATTATTATTATTATTATTTTTAGGCATGGGCTCTATTACTATCTATAGGGGTGCAAGAGAACCGGAACCGAACTGGAATCTGTCCATACGGTTCCGGTTCGGTTCTTATTTTTAGAACCAATAAGAATTACGGTTCGGTTCCGATTTTTTACAAAAAAAAATCTGTAAGAGAACGGGAACCGAACCGGTAACCTTTTTATTTATTAAAAAAAATTATATATATATATAGCAGGCCCAATCTTTTCGTCCATGGCCCAAGGCCAAGCCCTCCCTCATTTTATCTTCATTATTTTGATTTCATTTTAGTTAAGTTTAAAAAAAAAAGACGATGACTAAGGAACCGATAAGGAACCAAAAAAACCAGTTCTAATCTTTTCTGGTTCTTTAATTTTCCTTCATTCCTTATTGGTTCGGTTTCGGTTCTTACCAAGAACCGGTAGGAATCAAACAGGAAACACCCCTAACTATCTTGGTCTTTGTCTTGATCCTTAAAATTATTTAATTTTTATCCATATTATTTATTTTTTAATCTTTTAATTCACATATATTAAAAGTTAAGGACATCACATAATACTAAATAGTATTCTAATTATGAATATTTATGAATTTAATTAGAATTAAAAAATAATAGGGATGAAATTTAAATATTTTAAAGTATTATGGATTAAATTGAAACTTTTAAAATATTAGAGATAAAGTTTTTAAAAAAAATTATATACATATACCAAAAGTTATATCTAACTTTTTAATCAACGAAACTGAGTTATTACGATTTTACGCTCAAATTATTTTTTAAAGAAGCATAATTCAATCTGTCCCAGATAGGATAAATTTATTTAAACTTATCCTAACTCAAAAAATAAACTATTAACTTAGTTCCAGCTATTGGAATTTAGATCAAATTGTTTAATAAGCTTTGGCTCTTCATTGGTTTTTCCTTCTCTCTTTTCTCTTAACCAGAAATGAAAAAAGGGGAATGGACTAAAAGGCTTTTGTTTCCCTTTTCTTTTCTTAATTGTTAAGATTTCCATTAATAATATTCAATGGCATATAAATATATTATTAACTTTGTGAAAACGAGACACATTTAGAATTGGAAAGGCGATTAAATTGCGTTTCTAAAAAGTGTTTTAAGAAATTGCTTTATAAAATTTTATACTTTATTTGGAAACATGTTTTCAATTTTCTTTTTTCTACTTTAAAAATTAAAACATAGATTTTTTATGTTGAAAATTAATTTGACAGTAATTTATGAAACAATTTTTTAAAAGATATTACATCAAATTGAGAAAATTGAGACCCGAACTTTTAAACTTTCAAGAAAGGGTATTGATGTCTAACCAATTAGACTATATGTAAAAAAAATTATATAACATTGTTTTTTATAAGAATCCTGACACTTCACTTGCACAACGAAAGTTAAAAGATGGAGCTAATGTTGCACGTGATAAAGGAGAGTTAAATCTATCAATAGGACCAATTAACAAGATCAAAGAGCAAGAAATTGACAATAGATTTGTTTCAACATGTTCAAACATTCATGAAAGAAACCAAGGAGGAAACCCTAAAAATAAAGGGTTTTAACAATTCAATTTGTGGACAATTCAACTCCATGAAGATTCACAAGCTCATATTTGTCAATTTTAAGACTTTTCTTAAACTCTAATAAAATCCCTGAAATTTTGAAAATTGATCCCTAAATTGACAAAATTTAGGCCATATGTCACTGGAGCTTTTAGATGATGTAAAGACATAGAATATCCAAATAGTGTAGGGCTTTTAATTATACATTTCTAAAAAAGAAATTGTCTCTAATAGCATATACTTTGACCATATTTTCATTTGTGCATCAACTTTTCTAATATTACCTAAATAGCATATTCTTACATTTAACACGCACGCTTCCTTATGCCCTCATCTCTTTCTCTGAAACTTTTCCAGCTCTTTTTTTTTAGTTTCCCCAAATGCTCTTGTTTTCTTTTCCTTCATTCAAACTGTTCTTACTGAAACCAACAATTTCCTCCACTCCGAGGTTTGAACTTTGAAGATTCATAGGAGAGAATCACCAAGCTGAACTTTTCTTTTCCTACTCTGAAAAATTTGCTCGATTATGATTCTTTTAACTTTGATTTTCCCTTTTTGAAGAAGTTCTGTAATGGATCCATCAATGGAAGATTGTATTGAAAATAGAGTATGAATTTTTCAAGACAAAATGAGCGAAGCAATGAAATCCCAAGAAGAAATCGTGCACAAGAGATGACGAATACTTGGTTCTGATTTGGGTTTAGGTCATAATATGCTATTTGAGTAAGTTTTGAAAAGTTCAACTATTAGAGTAATATAGTTTGATTAATATGCTATTTGAGTAATTAGCCCTTTCTAAAATTTATAAAGTATGTTTTATTTTTTTATGACTTATCATGGTGATGTCATGATGAGGTCATCATTATCAAACTTTATCTCTTAAATCGAAATTAGCATATTATTAGGAGTAGGAGACTTTATTTTTGCCTATTTAACAACATCTTTATTCATTTAATAAGATCAACTTGTTGATTTTGCATGAGTTTGATCAAGAAGACCATTCTCTTCCTCATCTTGTGTAATTCTTGCTTAGGATTGCATGTTTAGAGTATTTAAAAAATATTGATCATATTGTTTTTAGAATGTTCAAATTTTGGTGTAAGAAATCAATTTTTGTTTCAAGATCAAAGATCACAAAGGTAGCCTACACTACAAAATAAGGGCTTTACTGATGAATGCAAAGGTTTTGCCAACGAAATTTTAAACAACTAAGTTTTTTGATGTTATTGCTCCGTCATTCGGTGGCAGAATTTAAAAGAAAAAGCCCGTCTTAATTCATAGATCATTCATATTTTTCCTTGACAAATTTCTTGTTATTCCTGTTAATCAAATATCATACATCATTCACAATAAATTTAAGCATCATACATCCAGGAGAAGATTTTAGAATTTGATAGCATCACTCAAAATAGAGTTTGTAACTAAATAAGAGTTAGAAGGTAAGACATGAAAATTGTTTCTAAAGTTACATCCTAATCACGTGGAGTCTACGTAAATCTACTAAACATATTCTTCATCTAACTGACATCACGCACAAAATCTTCATACTTTCCTTCATATAATTATAATTAGTTTTCAATTCCATGTTCTCTATACGAGCCTAGACACCGTCGAATCTCGTGTGGCTCTAAAGTGGCATAAAGACATGAATGAAGACACTCTAGAGTGTGTCGATCCCTCATAGAGATCTTCTATATAACAGGATCGATACCCCTGTATCTTTTCAACGATCTCTGCAACAGTGAGGCACGGTTGGCAACTCTGTCCACTTCCACTTCGGGGGCCACCAATAAGTCACACGTCATTTTCTTAACAAACGAATATATAGCACATGTTTAAATATTATAAAACTAAGACCAAATAGACCCGATACCATATAATGAACTAGGTTGGTCTACATCAAAATTTCACCTATAAAGCATACTTTATTTGTATTAGCTAATTCCTTAACTCTTTCCTTTGAGTCTTTACTACTGATTTCTATAGGTTCTTATTTTTTTCATCTAGGTTTCTTCTTTTGAAGGGTTATTGAAAAGTTTTCATATTAGGTTTCATTTAAACCACAAGTCTCTTACAATTAGTGTTAATTTAGTTACTATACTTTTAAAAATTATATTTAGTTCTTATAATTAAATAAAGCGTAAAATACAAATCAGACCATGAGGTTTTGTCCAAATGAATGAACACTCCCTTTAGTTTGAAAATGGAAAATCACACTCATGTAGTTCTAAATTATGCATATGAGACCCCTCTCCTTTAATGTTGTAAATTTTCTTTTAGCCATAACTTCTTCGTTTAAACTCCGATTTTGATCTCAAGATGCTTTGGAATATTCATTTCAGGATCTAATTTATGATCGCTTCAAAATTTTGAAATCGTCAATAAATGAAATAGTTTATTATCATCAAAATATTATGTATGAATTGAAGCCATTAACCCTTTTATTTAGTGATGATTTAGAAGTTATGAAATGACCATAACGTAGAGCCTAAAACGAAGATTTCAAGATATCTTAAATCATCTTAATCGAAATTCAAATGAAGAAGTTATAACTAAAAAAAAGTTTAAAATATTGAAGGGGATGGGTCTTATTAACATAATTTAAAACTAGAGAGATGTGATTTGTCACTTTCAAACCACATGGGTGTTCATGTATTTGGCTAAAACTACTGGGGTGTTATTTATATTTTACGCTTCAATAAAGTATGTTTAATAGTCTCTACCATTAGTTTTTTCTATTGGTTTTGACATAAAAAAAGTATCTAAATTTAGTAGTTTCTTTTGAACATCTTTATTTTTACCATTAATAAAATTGTCTGGAATTTATTTACTTTTTATGAACATCAATTTCATATAAAAATTAGGATTATCATCCCCAATAATAGAGACTATTTGTAAGATTTTCGTTAAGTATAGAGATTAACAATTTTTCTAGGTGAGGCAAAAAATTTATATAACTAATTTTAATAAACCAAAATGTGGTAAATTAAGATAAATTTACATGAATGAGTGTTTTAATAAAAATATTATATTTTTAAATATTTTTAAAAATACTATATTTTCAAATATTATAGAATTTCCTTTCGAAAAAAATAATTTTGATATTAAAAAAAAAGTTAGAAATATTGAATAATATCGAATATTCTTGAGGGTGTGTTTGAGGCTAAAAAACGCTGACGTTTTAACTCAAATGAAGATTTCAAGATCTGAGGAAGCAACGAAGATCAAGAAGACAACTTTTAGTTTTTACAGAGCTTCGATTTCATAAAAGAGCATTTTCAATCCATTTCAAAGCTTTTAGAGCTTCAATTTCATCATATCAATGGAGGATTTGAAATCCGTTATGGAGGAACATATGAATCAAATGGCAGATCTCATTCAGAAATTATCTTCCGAACTCCGATCCGGTCTTCGTCCTGCTCTCGATAATTTCATCGGTTTCTTCCACGCCATTGATTGGAAGGTCTTTCCTTACTCTTTCTCTCTATCTCCCCTTCGAGATTGCTTACAATTTCATCGATTTAATTCTATGTTTGATATTTTGCAGGAACCTTGGTTGATTTGCTTACTAGGTTTTCATGCGGTTTTGCTGATACTTACTTTTGTTTCCAGGAAACACACCAATTTTCAAATGTTCTTGTTCCTTCTTGCATGTATGATTCTTGCTACTTCCATTTTGAATGAATTCTGTATCTTTTATGCTTTTGCAATGTTAAAAAGTTATGAACTGTAGTTGTTCGTGTTGAGAATATATTAAAAATATTAAATTTGATTTAGTTTGATTAATAAATGGAGAGGAAATGACAATGTCGGGGTTTGGAGTATGTTAAATCACCACCCGACATTCAATTAAGGGAAATTTAATCTTTTGGATATATTCTTGATGGTTCATTCTTGCATTTCTCTACTGGCAATGTAGTTAGTTTAGGTCTGGTCTTATAGGTTATGAGAATTCGTTACTTTTGAGTTTGCGGATGACATCTGAGGTTTTGTTGATGGTCTGTTTTTTTGGGAAGCAACACCTGCATTGAGGATGCAATCATAGAGATCTATTTGCAGACTGGAATTTATTTCTGTAATCAATGTTTCTTACACTTGTATAATTTCCAATTACAAAGCTATTTGACCTAGTTTTCTTTTATCTTATTATTGTAAATTAATGGATTGCTCGTTTTCGACCTCGTTATGTTTATTGTTAAGAGTGTAAAATGTAAATTAGGTGGTTTGAATATTTCAATTTTCTTAGTCGAGGTGTGCCATAAGCCGCCCTAGAGTAGACACCAACAATTATATATATATATTCAATGTCACACACTTCACATTCTGTACCTGCTTGCATATGTAGTCCACACTCACATCTTCATCAAGAACCAACAATGCTTTTTAGATATTACATCAAAATGTTCTCATGCTTGTATCCGTCGTGCAGTGGCTGGTGTATATTTTGCTGAAAGAATCAATAGAATCCTCGGCCAAAACTGGAAGAGTTTTGCCAGCCAGAACTATTTTGATCCAAACGGAGTTTTCCTTTCATCACTCTGGTCTGGTCCTCTGCTTGTAATTTCAATGATAATCCTGGTAAGTGCTTCTATGATACTTGTTTTTCTCCCACGCCCACCCCCTACAAAAGGAATGAATTAACTTTTTGCCTTCCATTTGCTGCTTGTGTAATTTTTCTCATCTTAGTACACTATTTAACTTGAATTCTCCCATTTCTGTATGGCAGATAAACACACTCTTTACCTTATGCTATCTAGTAGTCAGGTGGAAAAGAGCTGAGCTTCGACATCGTGCAAGGCTTTCACATAGTAAAGAAGATTAATTGCAAGAGAAAAGGTTTCTTTAATTTTGATGTCATTTTTCTGGTTAGTCTGTAGCTATATCAAATCTTTCCCTGAGGTTATTGGACAAATATAAGTCAGTGTGAGAAACGGTTTTGTTTACTTTTGTTCTCTTCCTTATTTATTGAATAGCATACACAGATATTATGATCAACATTACAATACATGCATTTCATTAGAAAAGTAATCTTTCAAGTATTACTGATTGTTCTTTGTAGTAGTTGCAAGTTCTAGTTATTACTCGTGTATTGTAATCATATTTTCCTTAGTGTCTTGAATAATTATAGCTCTTCTTCGTTTTTTGCGATTGGAATAGTTCTTTTTGTAGTTTCCTTGGTCTTGGTTTTAGTTTTTTTAGAACAATGTTGAAAATGCTTGTATCTTGTTAAAAATCCTACATTAGAAAGATGAAGCGACCTATCAAGATATTTACCGATTGATTTTCAATTGGAAGCCCATACATATTAAGAATCGGAATCCGTTTTAAATCAAATTATTTGGATTGTGGTCTTTAATTTTAAGGACATGATAATGAACAGACTCCACCATATTGGTCCTCCAAGGCCTGCATGCAGAAAAAGAAACTTGGTTTGCTGGTTAAGAAATTTGTAGTTTTGAACTAAATTAGTCATTGTTTGAAATTTGAAATTGGTCACTAATTTCTGTTGATATGGGTCTGTTCATATGAGAGGCCACGAGATTTGGTGCTACTATGTTAATAAACTGTAATTAGAGTATTTCTTCTTTCCTATTAATGGAATTCATCCTAGAGACAGTTCGATTAATTACAATCTTCCTTCGGATACACGAATTTCCGAAGTGTTAATTGCAATTAGTATTGTGGAACGAAACTGTAATATGTTTTAATGTTTGTGAAACGAAACTAAACAATAGAGTTAATTGCAATTAGTATCCTCTCTAACTTAACGTAATCTTCTTATCCCATAAAAAAAAATCTTGTGGAGACTTGTGATTTCAGAAAGAATAGAAAGATCTAACTCAAGTATTTCTTTGATCATGAAATAATGTACGTTTTTGCAGCTTCGGTAATCATCTCTTGAATTCTTTTTTTTTTCTATATATATGCAATCTCTTGAATTCTATCATAGGCGAATTTGATAATTTTTAAAGTTAAAATTTATCAAATTCGAAAAGTAAAGGTAATTTTATAATTTTTCTAAAAAATTATTACTAATATTGATGATAAGACATTAGTAATCAAGTTATTAATGTTTCATGATTAAATTAGTTATCAAAGTGAAACGGATCAAAATATGACGTGCAAGTGCACATGCATCGGTCAAGTTTGAACATTGGTTTGTCACTTGTTTTTTTGCCCACAAGTATTAACGCTTATTTTCTCTTGTGCTTTAATCAATGAGTCATTATGAGTATTTTTGAAGTTCTATTTTAAAATCTCCAAATATGATTTTAGCGTGCTTGGATCAATGCAAGTCGTGGGAAAATATTTGGGAGTTTAGTGTTTTTAAAGCCTCCAAATAGAATATAAATTGTAAATTTTTTGTAATTATTCCCCATCTATTATAGCCTCTAATTTGAAAGCTTTTTTTTGCAATACTTTCTTGTCTTTTTGACTTTTTCATGCATTAATGAAATAACATTTATTTATTATTTTAAAAAAACTGACATTAAATATTAAATCGCAACCCATTAATTATATTAACATAAAGACTCACTATTTATTATGTCATAAAATATACCAGATCGTCATATTTTCCAACAATTAATTCATAACATTATTTTTATATCATTGGTATAAATGAATTGCTGATAATTTAAAAAAATGAGTAAGGAAAATAATTTTATACTTATAAATTGTTGAAACCACCACAACATGCACAAGAAAACGTGACTAAAAACTTTATCGACTTCGCTCATAAATGAGAAAATCTAAAAACTACATGTACTAAAGTATTGTGAAAAGTTTCTGCAAAAAATATTGTGAAATTTGCAAATCTGAACATAATTTAATTAGTTAGACGTCAATTTCTTTCCCCGAGATCGAAGATTCAAGTCTACCTTCTAAAAAAGTATTGTGAAAATCATAAACCAAAAGATAACTTGGAGCATTTAGCCTGAAATAAATTTATTAGAAGTGGTAAGCTAGGCACTAAAGAGTCTACTTGATTCGTCAACATTCCTATAACCAGCATTGAAATTGAATCATAACTGAATTTTAGAATCTTAAATATTTTTAGGTATTCGTGGATGATCGATTAAAAAAAAAATCAATGTAATTTTAAGAAATATTTTCTAAAAATAGTAAAAAAAAAAAAACTAAAATGGCATCTCTTATACTAAGATCTACAATCTAAAACCAAGATTGGTAGAATTTCGGTTTTTCTAAATATTTCAAATCATTTGTTATTTTTGAAACTACTCCAAAAAAAAAGTATCCTTTTTTGAAGGATTTTAAATCATAAGTGATTTGAAATCATTTTTTTATCTTTAAAAACAAGGGTGATTTTAAGTGTATAGCCATTAAATTGGTAAATTTTTAGTTTTTAACGCTTTAATATATTTTTTTTAAAGTAAATGGCCACTACGAGAAGAGAGAAATCTATAGTAAAAATACTAAAAAAACCCTCAATAGCAAATCTTGAAGATTACATCTAATAAAGATAAATAAATAAACAAAAACACACAATCCCTTAAAATGACAAGACATACTTTTTTTTCTCAAACCCGGTTGAAGCTTCCACCTTTTTTCTGGCGAATCAACAACATTACTCGTACATTTTGTATCATTATTCATCCATGTCCTATTTACATACCAAATCTGCAGAAACATCTTCATCGTTGTACTATAGTGTACAAAACAAATAGTTTATATAATGTACATACATTTGATAATGTACTATAAAAAACAATACATATTCTCCTTCTTCAGCCTTGTCAATGTACTATACTTTACATACAAATAACCGACATATTTTGTTCATCTTCATCACTTGAAACCCAAAATCACATATCCCACCAACCGAAAAGATTTGTTTTCACTGTCGCTGTTGCCAAGTGTTACAGCTAACTGTCGAGATCGCTTTGTTCCAGATTTCTCGCGATTTAGCCACTCAAGGCCCCACCATCGTTCATCCTTCATTCGTAGAAGCCTCGATTTAAAGCCAACATGTCGAATCTGCTGGCGTTGAAGCTCGATTTGAAACCATATGAAACCACGGCTCTACGCTAGGAGTGTTCACGGGGCGGGGGCGAGGACGAGCAATGCATTCCCCGTTCAAAGGGGACAGAGATTCCCCGCAGGGAAATATGATGAACGGGGAATTTCCCCGATTAAATTTTAAAAAAAAATAAGGAAAAACAACAAAAACAAATTTATGAAAAACAACAACAACAACAAAAACCAAATTTTAAAAAACAGTAAAATTTAAAAACGGCAACAGTTTAAAAAAAACAAGTAAAAAAACAGCAAAAAAAAATTATGAAAAAAAAAACGTATTTGAAAACAGTTTTTTTTTTGAGTAAAAAACAGTAACATTTAAAAACATTAAAAAAAAAAAACACGAAGGGGGTTGGGCTTCATAAATAAAATTAATAGAAAAGTTGGGCTAATGTCTATGAAAATTAGTTAACGGATTGAGTTTATATATAAAAATATTTAATCGGGGAACGGGATCAAGATCGGGGTCGGGGGATTGCATTCCCCATCCCCATCCTTGAGTTAGGTTTTGTCAGAACTGAAAAGTGGAAGAAAAAATATTAAAATTGAAAGTTGAGTATTTGTTTAAATGGAAAATCAAATCAAAATCAAACATTATTAAGATTAAAAAAATCAACAGATATAAATGTCTAATATTTAATATGGGCAAATATGGTATTAAATAAAAAAACAAAACCTTCTACGGAGCTATAGAATGGAAAAAAAAAAGTAGTGGTTAAAAAATAAAATGAACCTCAAAAACCAACTATTTACTGAATTAACTCTAAAAAAAAGGATTTAAATCAAAAATAATTTCAAATCCTATTTTTAAGTAAAAGACTGAAAATAGTCCGACGTCATAATTTCATTTTAAAACAAGGAAATTACAAGCTTGACCTCATGAAATTTTGAATTAACATCAATTAAATAGGTATAATAGTAGAATAATTAAATTTTATTTCATTTTCAAATGTTATTAAAAAAAATACAATCATTTCAAATCTTGATCACTTAAAACAAAATAATTCATTTCTAAGTCATTTTTAAACTTTTAAAATCCAAATCATATCTTACAATTTCTCAACTCCACATCCACAGAAGGCCAGACAGTGTAGGATGTCATCCATGATATTTAAAAAGTTTGTTTTATTCCCACCAAAATTGATGATAGATTTTATTCGGGGTAATTTTAAATATGTTAAAAAAATTTAATAGCATTTACAAAAATGTTAGAATTTCAAAGATTCTGAGTATATCAATTAATCAATATTAATATATCAGTGAACTATTAGTATATCAATGATAGTTTATCAGTCGATCATTAATAGTCTATATCACTGATATACTATTATATATAACTAATATACTATTAGTTATTGACTGATATACTCGACTTTTGAAATTCTAACATTTATGTAAATATTTTTTTCTAATAAATTTGTAAATATTTCACCCAATTATAACATTCATGTAAATTTCTCTTTTATTTTTTATGAGTTTTACACGTTTTCAACTTATTTAATCGCTCATCTATTATTTAATTTATAATCAATTATTAAGTTAATTGTTTTATTTATCAATTTAATTTATATTAAATCCATATTTCTATCATATATATTTTTCTAAACAAAATTAATGAAAAATTAATATTGTATATAACATTAATGATAATCAGACTCAAACAATATTAATTAGGAAGAAATTATAGATACTTACGAGGACAATTTTGCTACCTTCATTACAACAATTGATGTAATTTTTTTTTAATTAAAATATGTATAAAACCAAGCATTCCCTTTTAAATGTAAAATTATTTAGGGCCCATTTGGTAACCTTTCTCGTTTCCATTTCTTGTTTCTTATTTCTATTTCTTGTCTCTTGTTCTTGTTTTTTTAAAAAGAGAAACAGAAACATGTTTGGTAACTATTTCTTATTTCTTGTTTCTGGAAGAAAAAAGAAACAGAAATGTATTTGGTAATCATTTCTTGTTTCTGTTTCTCATTTTAAAAAAAATGAAAATTTTAAATGATATATTTAAAAATATTAGATTAATATAATTTTTGTATATTTATAATATATTTTATAAGTCAAAACGGGTCAACGTAATAATTCATCAATATGTTGAAAACTTTGGAAACAAGAAAGAGAAATAAGAAACAATAATTTGTTGTTTCTAAAATTTCTACACAATTTTGAGAAATGTTTCTAAAAAAATGAGAAACAAGAAACAAGAAGAGTTACTAAACAACTTCATTTCTTAAAAAATGAGAAATAGAAACAAGAAACAGAAATTGGGAAGGTTACCAAACAGGCCCTTAATTGCTTCAAAATAATCAAAATTACTTGAATTAAACTTTCTTTAGGTAAATTGAATTTTTTTTCATAGTAAGTGATAGAATTTCATTAACCGACAAATATTAAGTAATAATTTGATCATGAATATATGTCAAAAGAATAATAAAAAAAATATCAAATCATTACAGAAAAAGTAAATATACCAAAAATAATGAGAACAAGAAGTAATAAAAATAAAATTTACCGAATGTAGCAAGTTAATAATACAGAAATATGAACTCAAACATGCATGTATAAAAAAATGCAATTTATTTTCAATACGTGCATATTTGACTACATTTAAATTTAAATACAATTAAACAATGCATTTATCCAAAATAAATTACATTTTAAAATATTTAACCCTGCATTTATAGAAAATAATTGATCACATTTGGACAAGGGAAGAGTTGAGTTTTTAAAATTCAAATAGAAAATAATTGATCACATTTATAGTAAATTTTTCTATAATATTTATAAACTATTCATTCTTAAAAATATTTGTAAATATAGAAAATTTTGATTGAGTGAATTAATAATTAATATTGAGTTGTATATTTTTACACTAAATTAATCACTAATTCACAAAGTAATAAATGTTAATCACTTATCAACATAGTAAAAATTGTTATATTTATAAATAAATTTAAACATTGACAAATTTATTGATATTGATATCACATAAAAATTTACCACCCGGTGAAATTTCTCTGATAAAAATATTTGTTCTAACAATAAAAAAAATAGATAATTTGTAAATATTTTAATCCCTAAACCTACCGACAGAAAAGTTTTCAAACGTAAAAGAAATTTTTTTCATATACACTTACGGTTTTTTTTATAGATATTAATATCAAACCGTGGGAGGGGAGGTTCGAACTTCCTACTGTATAAAGAAAACATTATGTCTAACTAATTAAGTTACAATTATTCTCTTTAATTACCCCATTTTTCATTCACCATTTCATATGTTAATTTGAATAAGAAGAGCTTCTCCTGACCGGTTAGGATATAAGTACTTTGCTTCATTAAATATAAGAAAACCAGAGTAATAAAAACTTATCAGCTAAAAAAGGTGAGTTTTTTTACTAAAATGAATATGAAGTTTTATTCAAATTAATATATGAAATGGCAAGTGAAAAATGGGGTAATTAAAGAGAATAATTATATGAGATAGAACTGAAGAAAAGGAAGTGACTAGTAAAGTATCTCTTACCAGACCATGAAACTTGAGATACTTTTCTAATTTACGTGCAACTTCTGAATCCAATTCGTTGTGAGGAAAAGTTGCATGCGAGGAATGAAGCCTGGTCCGAGATCGTTGTTCGTTCATATGTTTCTCGAACATTATATAATTTAAGGAAGTTGTGGAGTTAAAGAAGAAGAAGATCAAGATATTTCATTGAAACTTTTGCTGAAGAAGAAGATGTGTGCATAAACTAATTTATTGGGATGGGAACAAATCCCAATCGATTAATTTGGGGAAGGTCGTGTGTTTATTAGAAGAGAGTAATATCTTTATTGATATATGCGACCTTATGGGTTAAATCAAAAGTAAAATTATGCAGATTTAAACTTAAAACAGATAAATATCATATACAGATGTAAAGATTGTGAGGTATGTCGTCCCTAACAGATATGCATGCAATTTTTGCTCAAAAAAGAAAAGATTATAGAAGAAGAAGATCAAGATATATGGAAACTTTTAATCTTTTAAAAAAAAAACTGCAAGAGAGACAGATTTCGGAGCAAACTCCATTCCAAGCACCCCTTTTCCTTATCCAATCACGAACTCTCTCTCTCTCTCTGTCCTCTCATGATTTTAGAGGTTGAGTTTGAAAATTTTGGAAGCTCTCAAATCTTGAATCAATTTCTCATCAGAAAATGAGTGTTCAAAACATAACATGTCCTTCCTCAAATATATTTCCTTTATCTTATGATTCAATATGTGAACCTAACCCTAGGTGCATTGGGGTGTCCCTTTCTCTCTCCAAATATAGATAGAATAATATGATGCTTTATGAAATTTTTTCCAACCTAAAAAAAGTTTAAACAAGTTTTATGACTTTTTAATAATGATTTCTCAAAAATTGAGTTTATACCATCTTAATATATATGGGCAATTACTGAAATAACATATTTTTACACACTAATTACTGAAATGTTAGAACTTTTTAAAAATTACTCAAATAGCATAATTATAGTTCAATAAATTTATTGAACTAAAAAAGTTAGAAAAAAAAAACCACTAATAAATTCATTGAAAATAATAATAAAAATAATCAAATAGTTCGATAAATTATTGAATTTGAACTTAAAAAGGAAAAAAAACAAACAAATTTATTAAAAATATCTATGAAAAATAGTTTAATAAATTTATTGAACTATAATTATGGTATTTGAGTAATTTTTAAAAGTTCTGACATTTTAATAATTAATATGCAGATTTATGTTATTTATGATAAATTCTTATATATATATATATATGTGTGTATTTGTATTTCAGGTCTTAACATATACTATCAAAAAATTTATTATAGTCTCTAAATGTTACATAAAATTTGTATTATTCTCAATGTCGATTTTGAGTATATTATTTAAAAGAAACATCTTATGGTATGATGTGAGTTTGTGTTGCAAGACACCTATTACAATTCTCCATCAAGTTTCAAAATAGGTTGCTTAAAATTTTCATTAAATGTAATATAAAATTTAAATTAAAAAAAAAATTGTGAAAGTTCAAAGACAAAATAAAAAAATTTAAAGTATAATGATAATATATATATCAATATAAAATAAGTGTGAGAGTTCCAAGACTAAAATAGAACTGGTTTTAAAATATTTGCCCAACTAATATCAAATAGTCAATACCAAATCCGCAGACTAAACTAAAAAGTGGGTTTCAAGAAATGTGAAAGACAGGAAGATAGTACAATTGAGGGCAGGCAGGCTATGGCAAAATGGAAGGAAAAGAGTGATACATAATTGATTGTGGAAAAACATGTGATGACAGGTCATAGAAGCATAAAATAATGATAAAGAAAAAAAGTTGGTGGGTTTTGGAGTCATCAACTTGTCTTCTTCCAAACATTTTATATTCTCGGAGTAACATATCACTTCATGCTTTTAGCTTAGCAGTGCCTTAAATAAGTGAGATGAATTCGAACTTTTGATCTTATGGAAAAGAAAAAAAAAGATAGTAATATCTTATCAATTGAGTTATATTCGAGTCGGGTGGTCCGTTTCTCGTAAAGAATTAAGCACTGAAAGTCAAGAAGGATGGGATAGATATGACCAATAAAAGTTCGGGGAAATTAGAAAAGGGAGGGGGGAATATGGGCCTCCACCAAGAACAGCACAAGTGCAATACTGTGTTCATTATTGGTTATTTGAAGCTTATATGTTAATTGTTATGTGGTCACATTCTAAAAAAGCAAAAACAACTGAGAAAAATGAAAAAAAATATGTATTTTCATGCTGCATACAAAGTTGTCAGCACCCAAATTAGACTATATACAACCCATTGTAACCTTGGATTGGAGATATTGCTTGTCAAAGGCATGCAAGGCCCACCACCTACCAAATTGATATAATTTTTATACGAATAATATTTGTCTGCTTATGTGAGGAGAAGTTTCTCCTTACTTTCATTCGTGTCATATCTTTATTGGTTTATTAATATTAGTGAAATCACATATTTATTAACGGCTATTCTCATACTTACATTGGTGTGAGAGGAAAAAAAAGAAAAAGAAAAGAATAGGTTGGTCAAAGTCCAACAACGGAATAAGGCTTTCCTTCTTCTTTGAGAGGAGTTAAGTTTATAATATCAATTGATCAATAAAATCATGATACATGTGAAAATAAGTAGGAACTATTATTCATCGGTGAGGAGGCAATTACTTCTATTTCATTTTTAACTATTATATTCTCATTTATCCCATTTTTATTGATGTCCTATATAACCGAAAATAATCAAGAGGAAAAGTGAGTCTCCTCCCTTTTCACAAACCACAAACTTGTCAACTTTTTTCTGTTCACTGGCTCCACAACAACGATGTTCATATCATCTTTACTAGCTTTACTTTACCTTTTCTTTTTTTTTCTTTTCTCTTCTTTTCCCTTTCATTTCATTTCCATGCAAAGTTTGTAGGAACAGAAACAAAGGGAAATAATTATCGACCATTCCACATGAGCTAAACATGCAATCACTTTTAGATCACTCTACCTATCTTCTGTTTGATCCAAAATCCTCCGAAATTTCAAAGACACATGTTCCCATCCCTATGAACACTATTGAATCGAATGATAAAGATATTATTGTCGATCAAACGGGAAGATCATCACGTATTGAAAGATCAATGTCAAAATCACTCAAAATACCCAACACATTTATCTAACGAAACGCTATTGAATTAAGGATCAAATAATAACGATATTATTATTGATCCGATGAAAGACTATCAATGGTGAAAGTCATTTAACATACCCAACACATCTATAAAGAAACACTATTGGATCAAATGATAAAGATATCGTCGCTTATCCGTCAAAAGCGGAAGATAAATGGTTAATGTGCTTACACACTTAAAACACTTGTTCCTATTTTTTTTAAATGTTACTCGATCAAATGACCACATACCATAACTTTCCTCATATGAAATGAATCTTAGTTTCCTATAAAGAAGATTTCACTTTATTTGGATTGTAATTCAATAGTCTAAAAAGAATTCTTCCTGAAAGCACTAATAAAAGACATTTATGATAATGATTCACAACCAAGATAACAATAAAAGATATAATAGTACAAAATATTAAAATGGAGTAAAGATGAATCAGCATAAAAAAAAAAAATGAATGCTGATAAATTACAATTATTTCTATTTTTCCCCTTTTATTTCAATGGACTGGATTCAAATTCATAGGGACAATTCCCTGATGGATACAAATGACCATCAGGACTAAGGATCTACCATTTCAACTACTCTAAAATCAAAAGGAGCTGAGTTAGGACTGAGGATGTACAGTGAGCTCATTTGTACACTTAAATTTACAGCGATAAATTAAAAGAGAGAACCAAGAAACTGATCAATTGCTACCTGATGAACTCAATTTGAATTGCAATTTTAAGATTGGTTTTTCACGATCTTAACGTTACTGTAGAAACGCCTCAGGTCCTTCATAGCTTTCTCCTCTATTTGTATTGAACGAATTGAAGACGGTGCATCAACTTCTGGTTTAAACCAGCGGTTGACTCCGCTGGAGTCAGACGGAGAGCCCTGACCAGAAGCAATTGAAAAGCCAGCAGTTCTCGTCTTTGGACTGTTTGAAAGAAACTGCTTTTTACCTTTCTGTGAGATCATAAAACAAAGGTTAGTATTTATTTCATGCTCGAATGAAGTATTGCCTCCACTTGGCATTGATACATTAGAAGAGCACAAAGGTAAAAGTTGGCATACCTGCTGTATCTGGATATCCCTGAGAGATGGCCGAGAAACGAGGGGAGGCGTTCCAGACGCAGACCAAGGAGGAGTGTTTCTTTCTCCATCAGATGGTACTTGAGGAGTGTGAGTTGGGACTACAGGTATTGGCTTGGAATGCAAAAATGAAGCTAATCGGATTTTCCCATCATTTTTACAATCCAAAAGCTCAGGATCAGCCTGATAATTGCTCTGATTCAGCTGCCTTCCAATGGCTTTGTTCTGTTCATCCTGAATTTCCCGTAGAGTTGAAGGTCCTTTGAAAATCTTGGCCCCACCCCATGCAGGACCCTCTAATTTAGGCATTGGTGGAGGCACAACTTCTTCTTTGGGGGCATCGTCAAGAGCACCACTCAAAAACATTGAAAGCCCACCCTTCCTATTCTTCTTCTTTGTAGCTGTTGGAAATGAATTTCTATTCTTCGACAAATCTGCATTGCTTTTCTTTAAAATACAAGTCGATGGCTCGAGAATGGTAGTATTGTTAATTGTTTCCTCAAAGATAGTGTTGTCCTCCTGATGAAAATATAATTCGATCGATTTAAACCAAGGAAAAGAAGTATTGCAATCATAATCAAGGAAGTTAACACAAACCCGTTATTGAGTAGAAACTAGAATATCAAAAAGGAAAAATTGAAGCCTTAAGCCAGGTTAAGATCAATGGAAGTACAAAATTATCTTTCTTCAAGATTAGGTCAATGTTATATCAATTACTAAAGTTTCCAATTAATTGAACAAGTCCATTGTGCAGGGTAAGTCTCAAAGACGGTACTCTGTAGCAGAAATTTAATTCTCTGAAGTAAAGGGGAAAAAAAGGTTAAATCACCAATAGACTAAGGCAAACCTAATCATATATCTCAATACTCCCCCCCCCCCCCCCCCACGTGCAGGCTCGGATATTTTGCACGAGGCTCAATCATGTGGAACATAAAAATAGGTAGGAAATGACCATGCAGGGGTTTGAACGTCCTGAAGTAATACCATGTTAAATCACCAATAGACACAAAAGCTTAAGCTATTGGGCCAAGGAAAATTTAATCATATATCTCAACAATAGACATAGAAAGTTTCAAGCCTAACCTTATTCTTGGCAATTGAAGTTATTTCAGAATCACGGAATTCTTTCATATGATCTGATTCTACATCAGTTTTGGAAACACCAGATGAAGTTTCCAGAGGTTCTGCTTTGCATTTATTCCTTCTCCTATGTTTCTTAGATAGCACAGTGTTTTTATTTCCTTTTTCATCTGGACATATTGAGGATGGTTTTTCCTGAAGCATATCCACTGGAATACCAAGCTCCAGAAGTGAACTCTCAAGGGCTGGTTTTGTTTGAAGCTTTGCAATTTGTTGTTCATCAAGGAGATGTCCACAGGACTGTTTTGATTCCAGCATCTCAATTTGCTGCAACTTCTTCCGCAAAGCACGAATTTGTTTGGAGGCGTCTTCATTTTGATTATCTGTGTGGAAAAAAGAGTCTGATCTGTTGTCACTTTCCATTTTCAACATGCTATTCATCATATGATTCTCACGATGTCTTAGAATCTCAATCACATTATCCTCCTCCTCACTATTAATAATGACAGGAAAAGTAGCTGTTGGAGTTGGGAGTCGACGATAGCTCCATGACTCAGATGACCTCAAGTCTAACAACTTCTCGAGCTTAGCCATAATATCTGGTGATGCGTTTGCAATAGCATGTGATGCCACTGTAAATATATAATCAAGGTTGCGAATAGCCATCTCCTGAAATCAAGTAGTAAATGGAACTTTAGTTACCCAATAAGCTTCAAGGAACATCGTAAAGACCTTAACATTAATAGCAAAGTAACCAAAACTGCAACTATGTTGTGTTTGACCACCCAAATTGACAGGAAGCAACGGCATTAAAATTAACACATCCAAACCAATACATTGAACTCTCCTACTAGTTGATGATCTAACAACCAATAGTTGATCTATCCACATTAAACCACAGTTCATAATATTATACAATAGCCAATTGATAAACACAGCACCTTCAGTAAGAATCGCAACGCAACGTCTTTAAATAAACTTTAGTTGATGATATGGAAATGACAATCTAGGATTCTAAAAGAACAAAACAATAACCATAGTTACCATTACAATAGAACTGACTGATCAAACAATGTAAATATTTCTCTTAGACAAATAATTTATTTTATTAAAGATAGGAAAGAGTACCACATAAAACTCTAATTGGCAGAAACCGAAGAAAAAGGAAGAACCACAAAATGTTTCAGAATAACCACGAGTATTCCAGATTTCCTTTAGGAATGATATCTCAAACTTCCTCAATTTTTCTTCTCCAATAATCACATGTTATCTGTACAATAATATAGGGGGGGCAGGGGGGAGTTTACGTAGAGTAAAAGATGAATAAAAAATAACATCCGGTATCATGTTCTAAAATTAGTGATCAAATCAAAATCAATTTAAGTAGCACTGTAGAAATAAACCACACGTATTACATAATATTACAAACATAGTTACTTTTTCAATCCCCATGAACGTAGGTTGTCATATTGCATACCTCACAGTGCTGCCTCAAATCACCAGCATCAAGTGAATCTGCTATTTCAAGTAGTTGGATGGCATTTCGTGGCTCCACTAAACTCTCTGCAGCAACTTTTTCGCAAAGACTTTTCAAGCTAGGTACACAACATAGTTCAGTAACGCCATCCTTTGGTGGAATAGATAACTCAGTACTAGAGCCAATATCGTTAAATGGTAAATCTTCATTAAGCTCATCTAGTTCATTTTTGACATTCGAAATCAGGTTCTCTGGAATCATGTTCACATTGCCGGGATAGACAGGATGATAGAGAGAACCAACAATCAATAAATGTGTTTCACCAACTGAAACTGAAGTAGCCCTCTTTATCCCATGCAAACGTGTTGCAACAGGTGGCTTATCCTTGCCTATTTTCCCATCCCACATGAAAACATCACCAATAGATGTAACTGCAGCAACCCAGTACTTTCCTGCAGAAATGTCGATCACATCTCTGCCACAAAGTGAATATAACTACAAGAAAGGAATAACAGAGATCACAAGTCAGTACATAATTATCAAATAGTTCATAAGATTAGATTTAAAGCCCAGAGATTAAACCTGTTGGCATCTAAGATCAGCATCAGAAGAAATCCAATAAAATATTGCACCATCGTCAGTGAGAGCCGTGCTATGAACCATCCCAGCGGCAATATTAACCACATGAAGCCTTTTCATCCTATGAAATTTCAATGGGGTGTTCCCGCTTTTCTTTAAATTTCTGGCAATTATAACACGCCTAGGAGTAACAAGCCTATGTCCCCAAGTGTAAACCTGCAATAATGTAATCAAAAAGTTCTCTAATTAGAGTTAACCAATACACAGATTCCCATATTTGTACCTACCAAGTGAACTTGAGATATCAACATATGAATTACATACTGTTGCACAATGACAAGAACAAAATTATCTGCATAGCATGCATGATTAGCTCTTAATTACATGAATTAAAATTAGATTTCAGCCTCAACCAACCCAGAAATTACCTCCCCATCAACTCCTAGTACAATTGTGTGAAATTTGGCTGCAGCAACTCTTATAAAGACCTTGCCCTTTAAGTATTCAACCACTCTAGGAGTGTAATTTGAAGCTGAATTAGAAGTGCCATAACCTAGCTGACCTTCCCTGTTGCAGCCCCACGTAAAAATTTCACCAGACTCGGAAACCACAGCAGTGTGTTTGTTTGCTGCAGCAACAGCAACAATTTTTGACCTCAGAGAACTAACTCTGCGAGGTGTAGGTTGGGTATCAACAGAAGTGTAACCTAGCTGACCCTCTGCGCATTTTCATTAGCAAAACGTTTAATTCTTCAGAAATTAGTATAAAAAGCTAGAAGCAATTTGTTCCTATACTTCTTTTTTCTACAGAAACCTTTAGACAAAGAAATACTAAGTTCAGCTCATCAACCAATACGTTAGCATGTATGGCCCAACCTAAAACATTTTACCTCTATTTGATCCCCAGGAGAATACATCACCACCCTCTGTGGCAATAACTGTGTGATGTTTGGCAGCAGCAATTGCTCTCACACGGCGGGAACCTAAACCATAAATCACCTGCCGGGGGGTGATAACTGCAGCTTGACCACTGTCAGGAATGAAATCAAATGCATCTAATGAATATGTGAGGAAATTTAGACTAGAACAGAATATTCACATGTTTAGCAAATTGTAACAGTCAACTGGACACAGCATTCTCATTTCAAGTGGATTGACTGCCATGGGTTCTTCAAGTCTGGCATAATTGAACTATGAGTCTATGAATGGATAAAGTATGTACCAGACTCCTACAAGAATACATGCCAACCACTTTATATTACACAATTCAGCACAAGATAACGATTAAAAATTATAAGTTGATCATTTTACAAAGGTAAATTGCAGTCATCTGAACTATCATATCCATCTAGACCTATAACGAATTGTCAACACTGAAATGAAAACAAGCGTTAATAAAATATACACACGAACAGAGAAACTCAAACCTGTGGATATCAAAGTCAGGGTGACCAAGACGGCCTCCCCTTCCGAAACCCCAGGTAAAGACTTCTCCACGAGCACTTACAGCTGCACTATGGAACTTGGAAGCAGACACCAACTTGATAAAAGAACCATGAAGAGAATCTACTTTGCATGGAAGCTTTTGAATGTGCTCATTGCCAGTTCCAAGTTGATAGTTTGTGCCACTTCCCCAACTAAACAACTCTGTGGCAACTAAGAAATAAAAATAAATGTGTTATTTCCAGCTTACACAAACAATGTGATTCCCATATATCACGTGGAAGGCCAAACAGGTACCTGAACTAGGTTCACTTCCCAAAACCTGCAATACAGGCCCAGAGAGGAGATCAATGGGTGTTCTACATTTGGAGTCCTCCAACATAACTGAGGCACCAGATTGGAGAAGGATACTTGCCACTGCAAGATGACCAAAATGCAAAGCTCTATGAAGACTACTCCATCCAGATTCACCATCCTGAAACAAGATCGTATAAAAATGAGAAGCTAAGCATCCAGCAAGACTAAAGGAAGCTCAAAAAATCTCCTTTTTCAAGAAACAATATTACTACAAAAAATTTCCCAAATGAGAAGCAGGTTGAAGGGGGATCACCAGACAAACCAAAGGACCACAATTACAACAAAACTCTCCAACTACTTGAAGACAAATAAAACAGTATAATGACAAAACTAAACCTAAACGTGTGTCGTTTTCTAAAAATAGTGTATTGAGTATCGTAACAAGTCGTGAATCGTAGGATTCAATTTATATATTAAAATAATATAGATGAATCAGTAATTTTAATATTTATATAAAAAATAAATCATGTTTATTAACTTTAAACTAAATAATAAAATATTAAAAAAAAACCCAATTATATTGAATTTTAATTGTTAATTCCAATGTCCAACTATTATTAGAAGAGAAAATTTTTGTTAAGGAATGAAATAAATAGTATTCATACTTGCAAAAATTAAGAGGATGAGAAAAAAAAAAGAGAACAAAAGATTTTGAAGGGATTATCTATCTTCCTAGTCTTTTATACAAGCAGAGTTCCTTTTCTGGTATTGAGAAAATAATTAGTTGTTCGTTATTTGTGTTTTTCTTTCATTTTATCAATGAAATGGCCTTTTGAGGTGTTTTATTAAAAATAAAAAATAAATAATAATAATTAGTTATTCATGATTCCTTCTCTAAAAGTTCATTCTGATAGTCTTTCAATACACAAAGCTATCACCAAAGATACTGCGAAGTTTCCACAACAGATAATGAATGGCAGGACATTGAACTAAGAGATGGACAGCATTCTCCCTATCCTTGATAGTAGCACACAGCAATCCGGCTGGGAACAAAATTAGGGTATCTTCTTGGATTTTACTTTTCGTATTGGGCCCACCATTGAAAGCAATCCACTTAGATTTCCTTAGGATATTTGCCTTTACATGGACAACTTAATATTATTGCAGAAATTATAAATCGGGCAATTAAAGAATAGAGTTTCATTTAACAAAGCGATGAGAAAAGCTATTGAATTAACTGAACAACAGAAAATAAATGGCACGTATCGAATGGATCGGATTGTACAGCGCAATCTAGCTAAAATTGACTCCCTTAACTGTCAAAGAGAGTTTGAAATGCAGAGTAGGGCTTATTCTAAAAGACTAAATAAAACAAAACAACGTTAGTTGATTATCCCAATAGTCTTGAATGTAAAGATTCTGACATGACTAACTATTAGAATTAAGGTGGCAGGCAGCATATGCAAATTCAGGAAAAGAAAGCAATGATAATTAACTGGAGGCTCGAATTTTCTGTAATTTGTTAAATTTCTCTTTTATCTATCTCTTCTTCTTTTGCAGCTAATTTCTATGCCAAACAAATGAGGAAGGTCAAACAAATAACATACCCTAGCATCGGGATCAGCACCAGCTGCAAGAAGCCGCCGTACAATAGGAATATGATTTCTCCATATCGCAATGTGAAGTGGAGTGAGACCAAATGCATTTCTCAAATTGATGTTTCCCCCATTCTTCTTTAGCAGTGCCAACGCTGAATCCACTTCTGCCAAGGACCCTTCATGAACAACAAGCCACAGATCTTTGTGGGAACTCATTGACAAAGATTTGCGAAAAGATGTCCGTAGATTTAGCTTCTGTCCTTGTGGTGGAACTAACACCTCCATTTTTTTGGGATATGAAGAAGGCTATTCTGTTAATTATTAAATTTAGAGAGAATAATACGTAAATTCCCTTCTCTCAACAAAATAACCATGACCAATGATACTAAAGAACAACATATCATCAGCCAATAAAATCAAGACATCAGTCTACAGTTGTCTTGTTAGAAGACCGTCTCAACCAGTCAATATCCTGTTGTGGTAGAAACACAGTCCCTTCATCTTAGTCCATGCTAAATTAACATCAACCAAACACTTCCACAATAATCTCCATAACTATTGAGAATGGACAATAATGCAGCATCCATTTACTAAACCAAACATTTTGGACAGTAATAAATCCACGTGCAAACAAGCAAAGCAGAACCCTGCAATACAATGTCGTCCATCAGAAAGGGAAACTTTTTCTTTAAAAAAAGAATTAAGACAGCAAAAATCAAAATCACATAATGCAAGGAAAATTCTTAAAGGGGAACTAAATTAATAGGGAGAAAAAATGCATGCATAGTGGAGAAAATGTCCTGAGAAAAAATAGAAGCAGGAAGAGACATGATAGTTTGTAGCTTGAGTAAGAAGATAAAATAACTGGATAATTTTTTTAATTTGATTCTGCTACTATAATTGTCAACGTGCTATGAATCTCCATTATCAATGTAGATACTTGTACACAGTTATTCTTATAACATTTTATCTTCCTGGCTAAGGCAGCTAAACAGGGATCCACATGAAGATTCATGTTACTTCTTTCATCATCAATAAACAATTGTCCTTTACTGAAAATCGAGAAAAACGCATGGCTTTAAGAAACAACGGATATAGTGCCTATATACAAAGAAAAATCATTACAAGACATATTTCTCTCCGCTTACAGAGAATAAACATGAATGCAGATAGCAAACAGAGTAAAAATCTGTCAATGACATTAAACATAGGGAAGTAATCAATAAAACCTCTGTAATTAAAGACATACGGCTTTTCAACTAAAATTATTTATCTTGTTCATTCTTCGAAACAAGATTCAAAAAAGAGAAAAAAAATTCTGCAAATTACGCGAAGATGAAGGAAGTGAATCCCAATTAGACCTCTCCTATACCATATATCAAAACAAGAGCTTTATTCGCAAGAATTTTCACATAAATCATCCAAAATCACACAAAATGCAAACTAATCAAGCACCAAAAGACCGTTATCAAACAATCACAGCGACGAATCGGCTCGTCTTAATACGGAAACCAGAATGAATAAAAAAAAACAGAATTTCACCGTTGGAAAATGGATAGAAACAAAATGCAAACTTTTTAAGCACCGAAAATAATACTTGAGAGACAAGTGACAGACGAAATTTCCATTTCTACACAAAATTGATTACATGAAACATAAATTGGAAAACATAAACTGCCAAATAAGGAATGTAAACTCAAAAGATATCAAATCAAATCACACGATGAACCAATGAAAATCAGAAAATGAGATCATAAAGAAAAATCACCTGGAAATGGAGAAATTGAAAAAGTTAATCAACGATTGAAATTGAAGCAGAGAATGATTCCTTGAAAGTAAAAATGGTGAAAAAAAAAAATGAATGAAAGAAGAGAGTATCGAACCAAAGAATATACCTTCGAATCGAAAAACTCCTCTGAGAAAGAATGAAGAGAGAGAGAGAGAGAGAGTTCTCTCTCAAGAAATGGGAAGGTGGGGATTGCGGGAGTTTGACGAAGATACCCTTGGACAATCTTGGAATTGACTTGCGTGGTCAGGTAGAAGATTAACGAATCCGAGACGTTGAGATTTGAGGTGTCGTTTCCGCACGTTCTCTGGCTCCACGACGGTGCGTTTTGATGTGGAGCCTCCTCGGCCGGGCCCCAAGAGATCATTTCGGGTACGTTTGGTTCGTCGGTTTAGGGATAAAAGAATTTGTCTCATAAATTTGCATACTAATTACTAAAATACTATAATTTTTTAAAAATTACTCAAATAGCATAATTATAGTTCAATTTTTATTTTACGTGAGTATTTTCAATGAAATTATTGATTTTCTTATTTTTTTTTTTTTTTAATTTAATAAATTATTATATTATAGTTTAATGAATTATTGAATTATAGTTCAATAAATAATCGAACTATATTAATGTTATTTGAATAATTTTTAAAAATTCCTTATATTCTAATAATTAATAGGTATAAATATGCTATTTTAGTAATTATCTCAATTTTAAACATTTTTTTTTAAGTCAGTCTTATTCTATATTTATTATGTGAATACAATTTACACAATATATCGTTATTTATCTCATTTAAAATATAAAATTGAAGCTGAAAAATCTGTTGGGAAAGGTGGGCCATCTTTTTGCTGATTCTTCACTTTATCACCAAATCAAGAAAAGAAAAATATACATAACAAAAATTATATATATATATATATCAATTATAAATAACGAATTGATTCATGATCAATCGACTGCCAGATTAGGTTTGTGTTTGATATAAATCCAATTGACAGTTATACGTCACATGTATATCACGTGCTTTCTTGCGTTCTCTTCATTTTTTTCTTATTGTAGCTCATTTTCTTGCCAAAGACTTTCAACTCTTGTATTCCCGTTTAATCTTTTATAAAGTATATCTTTTGGCAAAAAAAAATGGGGAGTGAGAATGAGGAAAATGGGCATAGATCAAATAAAATCAAATCAGAACAAAATAAGTTTTTTTTGTTAAAACTGTTTTGCAACAAAGAAAATAGGTAAATATGAATGATTTAATTTTCTACCATTTGGAAATGGGATTAACAACAAATTTAAAAAACTAAATAAATTTGGGTTCACAAATATAAAAAATAAAATGACACTTTTGACTTAATTGAGGGAAATGTCATTCCACTTAAAGTTAGGAATAGCTTTTAAACCTTTATTTTTTATACAAGATTCCCATTTCTCTTAATATTCACTGGTTTTTCTTTAAATTTAATGATAATGAGATAAACAACTCATCATCTTAGAATCCCTCATCTTTTTTAACATAAAATCTTTAAAATGCATTCACAAAATGGTGGCTCTTTAATAATCATTATTATTGGTTAGATAATTTGTTATCATATGTTCGTTTTAGTTTATTAAACTATGATACTATCTTAATATTTATAATTTCCATCTCAAACCTAATTTATAATGGTAATAATAACTCGTGGTATTGTAAATATTATTAGGAACAATATTTACAATACCACGAGTTATTATTACCATTATCAATTATTAGATTATTTTATCTTTTTTAATAGGAGTTCTTCAACAATTTCTAATCTTAGACATAGAATCATCAGGTTATGTACATCCATGGTAAAAATCATATCTAACCTTAACATAGAGTCTAAATTTAAAATAAAGGAGAATGAACCTCCTTTTAATATTAATAAATGCATTATATCTTAGTCAATAGAAATTATTCAATGTGGTCCTAATCCCTACTAAAGATTATTAGTTGTAGACAATTACTTTCTTCTCACATGAAAACTGTAGATCTAATGAATTTGATTGGAGGAATCACGGCTACCATTTAATAATTTGTTATTATTTATCTTGAATATAATAAAAAGAAATTTAATTATATGGTATTTTATGAATTGATATATTAAAAAAAAAAAATCAGAATTGACATTTTAAAATGTATGTGTGAGTTGAGTTTCACAATTGTTTTGAGTGAGAGGAAAAAAGTTGTTATTCTTGAAAAAATTTAAAACATGCTATTTTTTAAAATATTAAGGGAAAATTCATTGAATTGTATATTTTGATACAATATTTGTAAAAATAGCAAATCTAAAAACTATTTGTAAATATTGTAATTTTACTATTGATTGATATGTGTAATAGTGACAAATTTAGTTTAAAAATATGTAATTCAATATTTATCACTAATTCTCCCAATCAAAATTTACTGTATTTACAAATATTTTTTAGATTTACTATTTTTATACATATTACTAAAAATTTACTTGATTTATAAGTGTCCCTAATATTGATTCATATTTTTGAAAAACCTTATAATAAATGGACGTGGATGATGAAATAAAGGATAAGGAAGACTTTTTTTTGGCTTTTATTATACTTATGAGGAGAAAAAAAAATAATTAAAAATAAAAAACAATTACACATTGTTGACTATTTGGCGGTCACCGCCCACATTAGCTTCTGACTTTTTTGTGTAATTTTAAACAAAATATAAATTTGTATGTTAGTTTGCCCTTTTATATATTAAAATTAGTTATTTACCATTTCTGCCCAAGCTTAAAAAAAACTGTCTATCGCTGCCCTGCTCAACCTAGTGTTTATTTAAACACTTTAGAATAGAAATGACCATTAGAGAAAGGTCAACAACTTACAAAACATACTTAAGTATAGTAATTATGAACTTAATTTTATTGGATATCAATCTATTTACTTTAATAATAAATTCATGTCAACGACGTGAGTGAACAAATTGTTTATTTATTTAGAAATTACAATAGCACTATTTTCTACATTAATTTAAAAAAAAAAACATTAATACTTTTCTCATTTATTAAATTATTATTGTTTTTTGGATCTCATTGTTATGATTTATAATTCTTATTGAAATATCTTAAATTACCATTCAATAATATTCTATATTTTATTAAATATTACTATTTTGATAAATTCATTAATCCAAATTTTTTTATTAGATTAATAATTAAAAAAAAACAATATTTTTGAAAATTCTAAAAACTTTTACTATTTTTAAAAAAATATATATTTAAAAAGTGATTTTAAAATTTGAACAGTACAGGGAATAAAAATCCCTTGTGTGGTACAGGGACTTTTATAAACCCTTAGATACAACTCATTTGATCTCAGCCCTTTATTTTTTTTACCTTTTTTACCTTAACTATTTTATTAAATCTAATTTAATTTCAACCGTTAGATTATAATCTTAAATCTCAACCATTAATTTTGAATCACAAATAAACACATTTAGATTTTTTTGTTAAATCTAACGTCGTGAAACTTCATACTCTAAAATATTGAGATTCTTGATTCATTGTGATCACATTTCTTTCATTTTGTGATCGTTGTTATTCAGATGTTACTCAAGTAAGTTTGATTGTCATTTCATCTTTTGAATGTGATCATTCTTAATATTATTTACGTAATTGATTTTCTTTAATGTCATTAAACGTGATCGTTGTTTTTTGAATGAGAACGTTCTTGATCGTATATTTTATAATGTGATCGTCATTTTTTATATTTGTTAGTAATTTTTTTTATTGTGACTAAATGTGATTGTCGTTTTTTGAATGTAATTGTTTCTTTTCAAACGTGATTATTCCCGTATAAATGAAATATTTGTTTTAAAAAAAATATTTGCGTGATATTTTTTATGTGGTTAAAACCTGTCAACAATTAAAATTTGTTATAACATAATGTATTGGATAAATTTCATTATTTTAATATAATATTCATTAAATTATTCAAATAAAAAAATATATACAATTAATACAATTTACATGCAATTGATTATTTTATAGGATTAATTAACTTGTATAAATTGTGATTGTTGACCATCCCAAACTGAAATTTGTGATCGATTGTTTGATACATGCGATTGCATACCCACTCAAACTTATCAATGTTTTAAAATGTGATCACAAACTCACTCAAGATTAAATTCGTGATCGACTGTTTTGTATGTGTGATCATGTTGTAACCAATTAAATTTTATATCGCCGATGAACAAAATATATGTGATCTCATGATCATTCAAATTTAAATTTGTGAGAAACAAAACGTTGTGTGATCGAAAATATATGATTGCCTATTTGGTGAAACTTTTATGATCACTTTCCTATATATGTTATCACATACTCAGTCCAAATTCATATGCATGATCAACTCATTTATACATGTGATCATATATTCTTATAAGTATGATTTCGTGATCGACTATATTGTGTATGTGATCGCAAAACAGTAAACTTTATATTTGTGATTGTATATGTGATCTAATACTAAATTTAAAAATCTAAGAGAAAAAAATCATGACATACCTGTATCTTCAAATGACTGTGAAAAGTTTGGAAGGGAGATGATAAAGTTGATAGTTAGGAAAAAAAAGAGTTAATTGATGAAGAAAACCCAAATAAAATCTTACGTAATATTCTGTTAAGTACAATTGTATTCTTTAAATTTTAATTTATTTAAATAATTAAAATAAAGACACAGTAAAGAAAAAAAACCACAGTAACTGACTCCTTGTACCATACAGAGATTTTTAGTCCCTGTACTGTAGAATTTTCCTATGACATTATTACCCATTTTTATCTTTTTTATTTTATTTGCATTCTTTTTTCTTTTTTTAATTAACGTTATTGCAGGACCTGCACTTCAATTATTTAAAATTGATTTGTTTTAATAAAAAGAAAAGAGAGAATTTCTTGGTCGATCTGAAACATAATCAATTTTTTAAACATAAATGATTGTAGGAAAAGTGACAATTTTCAAGAATAAGTAGTGTGCATACAAAACCGTTGGGTTTTAATCTATTGAAATGGTCAGTTTTTTTTTTAACAATCAAATTCAGGGTCAAACTAGAGGGAATAAAAGTCTCTGAATGGTACAGGGACTTTTATAAACCCTTAGATCTAACTCAATTGATCTAATCCCTTTATTTTTTTTACCCTTTTTACTTTAACTATTTTATGAAATCTAATTTAATTTTAACCATTAGATTATAATATTGAATCTCAACCATTAATTTTCAATTACAAATAAATACATTTAGTTTTTTTTTTTTTTGTTAAATCTAACGTACAGATATTTAGATTATGAAACTTCATACTCTGAAATATTGAGATTCCTGATTCACTGTGATCACAACTCTTTCATTGTGATCGTTGCTATTCCGATGTTTGATTGTCATTTTATCTTTTGAATGTGATCGTTCTTAATATTATTTGAATATGATCTTGTTCGTAATTGATTTTCTTTAATGTGATTAAATGTAGTAGTTGTCTTTTGAATGAGATCGTTATTTTTTAAACGTGATCATTCTTGATCGTATATTTTTTGATGTGATCGTCATTCTTTATATTTTTTTGTAATTTTTTTTAATGTGATTAAATATGTTTGTCGTTTTTGGAATGTGATCATTCCCTTATAAATGTAATTGTTCTTTTTTAATTGTATTTAAAATGTGATCTTTAGATTGATTCAATTCATATATAAAATTAGATATGTGTGTCAGATTGTCTATTTGGTGAAACTTTTTGTGATCACTATCCTATATATGTGATCACATACTTATTCAAAATTTATGTGTGATCAAATCATTTATACATGTGTGATCCTATATTCTTATAAATATAATGTTGTGATCGATGATGTTGTGTATGTGATCGTAAAATCAGTAAACATTATATTTGTGATTGTGTGATTTAACACCAAATTTAAAAATAAAAAATCAATCATGACATACCTGCATCTTCAAATGACTGTGAAAATTTGGAAGGGGATGGTAGAGTTGACAGTTAGAAAAAAAAAAGAGTCAATTGATTGAGGGAAACCCAAAAATATCTTACGTAAGATTTCTATTGATTACAGCTGTATTTTTAAAATTTTAATTTATTTAAATAATTAAAATAAATACACTGTTAAAAAAATTAACCACTTGTAACTGACTCCCTGTACCATACAGAGATTTTTAGTCCCTGTACTATAGAATTTTCCCTTGTTGATTAGTCTCTTCAACATTATCCGAACAAATCGGTTTGTCTAAAAAAAAACCTCTTGCTAAATGAAAAAACCTGATTGGTTTAAAGAGTTATATCTCCATTTCAAAATTTCCCTCTCTTAAATATGTATTCTTATTAAAATGAAACAATATATATCCAAACCAAGTGAACCAAAAGGATTTATGCTTGAATGATAGAGAGATGAGAACAAAAATTAGGCAACCAGAGAAAAATGTCAACAAGAAATAATATATCCATTACTAATTCCTTAACAAATAAAATAATATAAATCCCAATTGACTTTTCTTTACACTTAAAAACCAATCTTACAAATACAAAATTGTCATCAGCCAGACACCCTAGTAATCAATGAATATGAACAATGAAAATAAAAATAAAAAAACACTAGAGCACACTCTTGAATATGAATAAAACGAGGTTTAGAATATGTAGAATTGAAGAAAAATCAATTCAATCGACTCCCGAACCCAAAATCCCCATATCACCAAATTGGTGAGTGAAGGCAATGAATTCTTAGGAAGAGCATTCATCCGCACAATACATAACACGCTAAGAGACTTTACTTCTGAATTATAAGGCTAATTACACAACAACTGGTGGTTCCTGCACGTTGGAAATTTAAGGCACAGTTAGTTACCCCAGGGTGGAACTAGGCAGGAGACATACTAGTTCACATCAAAACAAGGCCCACCATTTAAGAAGTTTAATGTTAAATCAAATAGACTTATAAGCTTAAGTTGATATTCTTAACGGTCCAGCTCACGTGTAGAATCAGATTTATTTATTTTTGATACCGTGAGTGTCCGGGCCAGCTTACGCGCGCCACGACTAATCTCACGGACAACCTCATGACCCTACAACACTTGGCGTAGGTTTAATCGTAGGATAATATCCTAGGTAGGTGGTGTTTGAACCCATGACCTCGAGGTTGGAAAGCAACCTCTTGACCACTAGGCCAACCCATGTTGGTTGGAATCAGATATTTATACGAGAATCAATCATGTGAAATGCTTATAAATTGGTAGGAAATGATAATACAATAGTTCTTGAACTCAGGACCTCCCTTTGATGTCATGTCAATTCATTAAAAGACCCAAAAACATAAGTTGTTGGGCCAAGGCAAATTTAGGGGTTGTTTAGGTGAATTTTTCAAAAACCGTGTTTTTGAATTTTTTATAGACTTAGGGTCCGTTTGGCATAGCTTCTCCTAAAAATGTTTTGAGTTAAACAATGTAAAAGAAAAACTAATTAAGTGTTTCTTCTAAAAACACTTGAGTATATTAAAATGTGTTTTTGGAGAAAATACTTGGTTTATGATTCTTCCAAAAATGTACATTTAATTTTTGTGTTTCCATTTCCTTATTCTATTAAAACATCACATATTTAATTTAAGTTATACTTAGAATATATTAGGTAAGAGTAATTAACACAAAAGACAGTAAAGAAGAAAACACATGAAAACAAGAAGTACTGCTTTCATTTTATACTACTTAATGTTTTATAAACTGTTTTTAAAAATCATCCAACCAAACAAGTTTTCAGGATAAATCTTCTCAATTAAGGGTAATAATGAAACTAAGACTTTCGTTGAGGTAATTTTGAAAATAAAACTTTATTTTTTCATTTTGAATAAAAAATAAGACTTGATTTAAGACTCAAGGGTACATGTGATCTTTTTTGTTTTCTGAATCACCTACTTTGTAATAACTTCGGCTTTTTTCAGGATTATTAAATCACCAATAGACTCAAAAGCTTAGGCTGTTAGGCTATGGCAAAAGTGGCTTTATGAAACGCACCTTTGAATTCAAGTTTGACATAGCTGAATGGAACTTCTCTCTGGTTTTTGTACCTGCCACCTGCCCTGCTTTTGCGACCTTGCCGAAAGCACCATTCAGCCAAGCTGCACTGGCCGTCACATACCTGTTCAGTGCCAAATGGAGCTAACAATTAATTTTTTCATCAATTATCACCATCTAAAACTTTTGTCCGAAAGAAAAAAGTGAACAATGGTAACAAATTTGGAGAGATTGGAAATATAGAATTGTATAAATTTAAAGTTCTCTTCTCGAGAAGCTAAAACACTAGACATCTCATTTGGAGCTGTGCCGCAATTTTTGTATGAGGGATATCAAAGATAGCACACTAAAGCAATTTATAAATAGCTATTAAATCATGCATATAAATGCATGAAAGCAAATATCACAATATGGCAAGCAAGAAGGTAATATAAACGAGTAGGATTTTCAATCCCAAACGATGCAGCTGCCCCACAAGATTCTTTTCTTATTTGGATAACCTGGGTCCCTGATATCGGGGCCCCATTCCACTAGTTCACATGGAGACATCAGACATGCCAATGCCAAACTTTTTACCTGGCATGAATCCAGAACTTTGAGGAACTTCCACTTGTTAAACATCAATAGACCCAAAAGCTAAGTTATTATTGGGCTAAAGCAAATTCAATCATTTATATATTCTCAACACTCCCCCTCACGTGTAGGAAAAAAAAAACAGAAACTTAAAATTACGAAGGAAATTCAAGCAATTGGTTGCAAGCTAGCAGAAAAAAAAAACAGTGCAAATAAATATGCCAGTTAAATTTTCTTCAAGAATGAAGATCCGTACTTGCTTGTTTTGACAGCAGATCCTGTATCATTGAGTTTCCTCTCAGCTGCAAATATTGCGGCCATTGTTTTATCTGAAACATGAAACTTCTGATCTACAGATTTGACTTTCTCGTTAACCGCTGAAATCCCAACAGTAAATTTCTCAGTGAGCCCAACTTTTCTGTTGAAGGATGATACCTTGGCAGATGCACTAGCTGTTAATTGATGTTTCTCATCAAATGTTTTTGCCTTGTTCACAGCATCTTGCCCAATTGCTGAACCTTTAGCAAGCACGTTTGCAACTACTTCCTGTGCTTTATTAACATACATTCTTCCACTGCTGGGCTGCCTCGCACAGTCCTACAAACACAGATAGACTACGCTGAGCACATAAACTGCAAAGAAATTACACAAGATCGGCATAAAGTGAAGGATTAAGACATAAAAAGGTGCATCGTGATTCACCACCCACTGGTAGGTTTATAACTGGAAAATTGAGACCCACACAAAAACTCAGCCAGATCATGAACCCTAAAAGTGTGAACCAGTGTTTCACCAGCTCTTCACCTGTTCTGAGGTTTATTCTCATGAAAAAGTTGAATGGAGATTTTGTTTTAATCCATCTACATCAATTTAAAAACTTCAAAGATAGAATCACTGCACGTTCCATTTGGTGACATGGCTTAAATTTTATTTTTCATTAATTGTACATCTACATGAAGACAACAGCAATCATAGCACCTATATCTATGACATACTTACATTGACTGAGTGGCATGAACACATTACCTCCACACCAGGCAAATTATTTTCTGTAGGAGTAAGACATGCAGCATTATCCACGATCCTTACTTCCTGCAAACAGTGTTTTTACAATATAGATTAAAGACTGAACAGCTATAAGAGCTAAAAAAACCATAAAAATGTGTTAGAAAAATACCCGCATTTCATGTTTTGGTACATAATTTTCAGCAGAAGATATGCTTACAATCTGGTCTACAATTGTTGCTCCCTGAACAAAAAAAATTGATTAATGCAAGATACTTGATCTCTCCAATATTTCATTTCAATGCCCTACTCAATGAGAAATGGAATTCCCCAAAAGTCAAAACACTGAACTAGTGAATACACTACATACACATCCCAAAAGTCAAAATAAGTTTCCAGCAATTTATGGCATTAACAAAAGATAGAAGAACTAACAAGACGCTTTCCTTGAAGCTGAGAAAATAGTACCCAAAGCTTAAAATTAACATTGAGCTCAGCTACAGAAGACACAAACCAAGTACAATCTACTCTCACGTACCCAATTCCATGATAATATTTTGACCATCATGTAAATGATTAAATTTGTATTAGCTCAACAGTTTAAGCTTTTGAGTCCATTGGTGATTTAACAAGGAATCAAAGCAAGAGGCCCGGTGTTCAAACCTATGTTGTGTCATTTCTAACATTTTAAGCTTTTGAGTCCATTGGTGATTTAACATGGAATCAAAGCAAGAGGCCCGGTGTTCAAACCTATTGTGTCATTTGCTTGTATTTTGTAATATTTATTCACATGTTGGGCCTTTGATAAAAAAATCAAGCCGCCATGTGAGGGGAGTGATGAGAATACATTAAAAGATTAAATTTTCCTCGGCCCTTCAGCTTAAGCTTTAGGGTCCATTGGTGATTTAACAAATGTAAATGACAAAAACAAAAAGTTCTGAAACACATAAAGTAAACTTATTCATGGAGAAGAAAGAGAAACAGAAAAGCAGGAATACCGATAACAATAAGGCGATTTCAAGAGCTTTCGGATCTCGAAATGTGACAAATGCAGTCTTTGATTGTCCATGTTCACTGCACACAAAAGATTGAATCGACATAAGAATCCAATAAATGTTTATTCTAAAAGTTGAATGCTTTTGGTTAAGACAAGTTCCAATTCATCATAATCATATCACTCTATATCATCTTTAAGTCTTTTTTTTTTTCAATGATACGGGAAACCCAGAATTTTCTTCATTACCTGTCGTTTATAACAACTGTAACACCCATTGTTATGAACATTATCCATAAGAAAAACAAAAACACACATTAACGCCCAGTTTGATAACTGTTTCATTTCCTGTTTTTGGTTTTTAACTTTCGAAAACAGAATTATTTAAAAATCAATTGGGTGGTTCTCTCATTTTTTTTATTTTTTTATTAAAAAACGTTTTTTAAAATTATATTCGTTTTATGTTTTGTGTTTTTTTTTTCAATTGATAACCAAACAATTCTGTTTAAAAAAACAAGAAAACGAAATGGTTATCAACCGGGAGAGGAAAGGCACAAAACTCCCATGCTTAATCCTAGTTTCCCACTACTTTTCTCAGCAACCAAACAGATTGAAACTCCCAAACCAACACTAAAACACCTAAAACTAAAAGTATACACAACTCTCTCTTTCCTTCTACTTTAAGCTGGATTTTTACATCACATAACAAAACAACATACCTTTGAATCTCAATACGTTCAATTTCTCCAGAAAATGAAAAAAACTCATGAATCTCTCTCTCAGTAGCTAGATCCGACACATTATTAACTTGAACCGTTCTTGTCTGAGACTGAAGATAAAAAAATAAAAAATTAAACCAAATTCAGTGATGAAATCAGATAGCAAAAAACAAAACAAAAAACTAAAACACAAGATGAAATTGCAAGATTTTGTTTACCTGCATAGTTAATCGGAGAATTCGAAGACTAAACGTCTGGTTTCAGCTAGAGAGAGAAAGTAGAGAGAGAGAGATAGGAGAAGAAGAAGAAGAGTTTATAAAAGCAGTTGCCAGACAAAGCGTGGGATTGAGATAAAAATCAAAGCACGGGAATTTAGCATTGCCATGTGAGGATAGGAAACGTCTCTTTTCTTTTTTTTTACCTTCCCTTTCCAAATTTACCCTTTTCATTCTTGCTTTCTTGATATTTTAAAAAAATTAGGAAATTTGCACAAACAATCTTTGAACTATACGCACTTACATTCTTAAACTTTCAATTTGAGCAATTGTCCCCTGAACTTTATAAAAATGTTAAAATTAGACCCAAAAGAATTTAACTTTTCAAATTACTTCGTTAGCTTTTAAAATTAGACTCTCGAAAATCATCGTAGAGACGAATAATACATCTCTAATGTCAACAGAAAGAGTAGAGGTGAGATCCGGGAAGAATTCACATTCAGGACCCCGTAAGGGTTTTGCGTTCAGGGTCATGGATGAGGTTAAGATGGGATGGGAACCTTCGGGGACACGGCCCTATAGAGATTTTATAAAAAATATTAATAAATTAATAATTTTAAGGGGATAATTTGACAAATTAAATTTTTTTGGGTCCAATTTTAACATTTTATAGAGTTAAGGGGGCCAATTGCTCAAATTGAAAGTTTAAAGATGTAAGTGTTACAACCTCTATAGTTTATGGGTAGTTTTTGCAATTTTCCCCAAAAAATATATATTCAAAAAGTGTCGTCCAGTAACAAATTTCTAGGAAGAAACCACATGGGTAAAAAATCGCAACTTCACTTTTTTTTCTATTTATGATATATTTTTTATTGAGTGGTAAGCATATTTTGTTGCATACACATAAGTAGTCAAATATTATTTAATCATTGTAACTGCCACGTGTATCTGTATTCGGTAGTTATTCTTAATTTTTATTTGAAAGTGTCATTTCTTTTGGATCATCAATAATGAATTTTTTTAAAATTTTAACAAGTTTTCATTACTTTATTCAAATATATCTAAATTTTTAAGCATATTTCAAATTATTAGACACTTGTTAATTGTTTCTTTCTCATGAGATTTACTCCCCTCCTCCAGTTTGATGTGTTAACTATAATATATAAGGAAAATGTCTATTCGTTTATATGGTTGAAGTTTGAATTTCCTTTTTAACAATTGGTAGAAAAAATTGTATCTATGTAATATATTTTTTATTTCAAAATAATAAACCAAATTATATCATCAGGCTTTTTAATTGAAAGTGAATTAATTACTCTCTTAAGAATAATTATCTATGTATCTCTATCTACTCGCAAACATTAAATAATTAGAAGATTGTAAAAATAATAAAAAGTATTGCCAAATTATTTATCTGACTGATTTATAGTAAAAATATATCTGGATAGTTTTTTTTAGTATATATTTTTATATTATAATTTTTTAAATTGTAAATTTGTAATGATGGGACGTTTTCTTTTTATTTTAGGTAAAATACAGTTTTGATCCATACGTTTTGCACTACTCACGGTTTTAATCTCTCCATTTTGAAAACCCACGAATTTGGTCTCTACATTTTACACGGGTTTAGTCCCTACGTTTTGAAAACCAACGAAGTTGGTCCCGACATTTAAACTACTCATAGTTTCAGTCCTCACGTTTTAAAAACCTATGAATTTGGTCCTTATGTTTTAAAAAAACTATATTTTTATTCATTTATTTAACTTAACCGTTTTAATTGTCTATGTGTCATTTTTATCTTTTAATTTATTTACACCTCATTCTCTTGTATAAATGATTAAAAGTGTATTTTTTTTAAATATAATGACTAAATTTGTGGGTTTTTAAAATGTATGAACTAAAACCGTGAGTAGCACAAAACGTGGACTAAAATCGTGAATTTTCAAAATATAGAGACTAAAATAGTAAATACGGCAAAGTATAGGGACCAAAATTGTCCTTTATTTTTTTCATCAAAAGTTTATGGTTTGAAAAAAATGAAAATAAAAATAATCGACAACGGGACATGCTGCATGATGGAAAGTGCGTAAAGAAGGGCATAACGGGAATGCTGCCAAAGTCTTGGATTCCTTTCTTGGTCAATGTTTTTACTTTTTCCGCCGAATAAGAACTTGTTTTGACCATTATTGTTTCCTTTCACTGAGCTCGAAGAAGGAAAAAAAAGTACAAAGCTTCAACATGAGACAAAGAAAGGGGAAAGACAACTATTAAATAAAAGTTTATTCCAATATAATAAATCTTTCTATTTTAATCATGAGTTGCTCTATTTTTTTTTCAAATATTTTTAATGTAAACTTATGATTGATTATTATTTTTTAATTATGTTCACAAAATAAATTTAAATATTCTCCCTGGTAGTCTGTTGACATTAGGAATATGTTAATTGTTTCTAGGGTGATTTTTATGGTGTAATTTAATAGTCTAATCTAAAGGATAGTTTATCAAATTAAAAAAAAATTGTTGGGAGCAAACTATGTCTCGTATTTATTAGATTAGGGATGATCATACATATATAAGGAGAAAATAATATTTGTATTGTCATGAGATATTTTGGTGAAACTAAAAGCAAACTCATGTGAGTCTAAGTCAAAAGTGGATAATATCATACTATTATGTAGATTGTGAAAGTTCGTCGTCCCATAACAAGTTTTATTAGAGTCATGCTCCGAATTTATCCACGTGGATAGATTTCTCAGTGTCGAACGAAGCAATGAGTCTCAGATATTGAAACTGAGGTGGAGCTCTATCTTACAAACGGTGCGCTTCGGTGAAAGGAAGATGACCATGGAGAGGAGGCTCGATGGTCCTTTGTTTGAGAGAGGGATTGTTGGGAAAAAAAACAAAGTCTCACACTAGTTAGATTAAGGGACGATCATGGGTATGTAATAAGATAACAACATCTTCATTGGTACGAAACTTTTGGGTGAAATCAAAAGCAAAGTCATGCGGGTCTAAACCCAAAATATACAATATCATACTAACGAGGAGATTCTGGAGGCCCATTATCAAGTAACAATTTTTTAGTCTGATGCTAACATTTTTATGACTTTTATGAGGTCAATTGCTTAAATTAAAAGTTTAAGGTGTAAATGTTATAACTCTATAATTTCAGGGTTGCTCTTTTATTTATTTATTTGTTTGTTTAACTATTTTTAAAAATTATACTATCAAATAATAATTTTTTTAAAAGACATTTATTAATTTAATCTTAATTAAATATTTAATTCCTTATTTTTTTATTTGGAAGATAGACGGTGGATTTATCATGCTATATTTTTAGGGAAAAATGACGTAGTGGAAATACAATAATTAAATGAAAATCTATACGTGAAATTGGGAATGAGTTCGAATTGGATTGAATCGGACATCAAAGTATTTATCGAGATTATTAGAAGGAGATACTGAGATCAATTTTTTGTTATATATGATATTGAAGGGAGAGATTAAACCACATTTTTAAGAACTAGTTGATCAATACGTGCGTTGCACGTGTTTTAATAATAAATAATTGAAGACTTGTTGACAGTGTCCGATAAGTTAAACTGTTAGAAAATAATTTCAAATAAAAAATAAATAGGTTTTATCATTATTTCAAAATAAAAATATATATATTTTTAAAGAGAAGAAATATATTTATCAATAGGGAGTCATTTCATCCTCTTGTGTTCTTTCAGTTAGTTTTGATTATAACTATTTTTAAATAATTTTTAATATTATAATATAATTTTTAAAATATAATTGCTGATTGAAATTACCCACACTTTTAAAACCCAATATATATATAAATACAAAAGAATATACAAATAATATTCAATTGTTATTTTACAAAAAGAATAATAAAAGTTATTAAAATTGAATTATAAAAGAATAAGAATGCTGAAAGGCTTATTTTTCCTTTTACAATTTAATTTTTTTCAATTACAAAAGATAATATAAAATAAATTTATTCCAGCAGAAATCTCATTTTCCAATTACAAAAAATATGAGACCTGAAACGATTTTTACAATTTGATTACTAAATCGAACTATTCATTCTATTTACGATTCAAAACCGCTATCTGACTCGAAGTAATTAAATCGACGATTTGAATTTTTTTACAACGTTGTGATCCAACCGTTGAACTTCTCTTTGGTAGTTTTTTTTTACAACGTTGTGATCCTACCGTTGAACTCCTCTTTGGCAGTTTTTCAATAATGTCATTAACATTATTGTTTGAACCTGAATTTCCTGAAAAAATAAAAGTAATAAATAATTAAAACAAAATTATTTTTTTATATGTATAAACCATCTAATCTAAAGATAAATCTAACAAATAATTAAAAAATCAACCTCGATTCACTACTTTTCATTTTGGAAACTTTGATCTTCCATTATGGATCTGACTTCAAATCTTTGATAAACAAAACGATGAACTTCATTTTGAAATTTGTACATTATTATTGCTAAAAAAATAAAAGTAACAAATAATTAAAACAAAATTATTTTTTATATGTAGAAACTATCTAAAGATAAATCTAACAAATAATTAAAAAAATCAACCTCTTTTCATTCTGGAAACTTTGATTTTCCATTCTCGATCTGGCTTCAAATCCTTGATAAACAAAATAATGAACTTGACATTTTTGAAAATTGTACATTATTATTGCGTGAACTTGAGTTTCCTAAAAAAATGAAAGTAACAAATAATTAAAATAAAATTATTTTTATATGTATCTAAAGATAAGTCTAACAAAAATTTAAAAAAACAAAAACAAACTCGATTGACTACTTTTCAGATAAACAAAATAATGAACTTGACATTTTGAAATTTGTAAATTGTAAATATATTGAAAAAATAAAATATTTGGATAATTTATAGAGTTGAAAAAAAAAATTGAATCTATTCAGATCTACTCTAAGATTATTCAAATCCAAATTTAAATATGCAAAAGAAAAAACCAAAATTTTAAAATAAAATATAATAATTAAAATGAGAAGTTATTATTATTATTTACTTAACCAAATCAGTTAAGCAAAGAAGAATTTTTTTTTTTTTTTCCGTTTATAATCATTTTTGTTGTTGATTTTTCTTTGTATTTATAATAGAGTAAAATAAAATAGGTACTAACTAAATATTCATTATAAATTATTTAGATTTTTAAAAATAAAATTCATATGGCAATATTTTTATTTAAATCATGAAAAGATATTTTAAAATAAATTGAAAAAATGATTAGAAATAATTTTTGAAAAATGCTCACCCAAATCTCACTAAATCTTTATTATAAATTATTTAGAGTTTTAAAAACAATTTTTTATACAAATAATTCCTATAACGATATATATATTTTTTTAAATCAGAAAGGAAAATTTGTATTTTCAAATATGTACTAACTAAATTTTTATTATAATTTATTTAGATTTTTAAAAACAACATATCTATAACCGTTTTTTTAAAATCAGCAAGAAAAAGATATTTTAAAATAAATTGAAAAAAATGATTAGAAACAATTTATGAAAAATGCTCATCCAAATATATACCTATTAAATCTTTATTATAAATTATTTAAAAAAAATTCCTATAACAATATTTTTTTTATATCAGAGAGAAAAATATATTTTAAAATAAATTGAAAAAATGATTAGAAACAATTCAAATAAAATACTCATTCAAATATAAATACTCACATTCTAAATAGTAAATATGAAATTAAAATAATTTAATTTTTATAAATAATTCGTTAATCAAATATTTTTTTTAATAAATAATAATATATTATTTAATCACTTTTTATATTTTTCATTTTTAAGAAAAAAAACGTAATTTAATAATATGTTATTTAATAAAAAAAATTATAAACAATTATATTATTTAATCATTTTCCATGCTATTTTTATATTGTCGCTACGTAAACGCGACGTGGAAAAATAAAAAGGGGGGGTCGCCACTAATCATTGGATTTCTAAATTAGGTGTGATTAGTCACCTGGTCATTAACTAAGGATGGTCTACTAACTATTGAAAATGGGTTCGGGAGTTCATTCACACATAGGGAAGGTATTAGCACCCTATTATGTTCGTTTAAAAACGATTGTTGGTTTTTTTTATTTTGGTGTATTATTGAAAAAGCCTTTATCTATAAACAAAAATATTTTTTTGGGTTATTTTTTAAATGTCTCATGTTTATTAATCAATACTTTAATAATAAAGTATGATTAAATAAGTATGAGTGGCATAAAGCCATTAGGAAAAATGTTGTCGGGAATTTAACTCAGTATCCCGAGAAAAATTCTTTACCTCAAGAATGTTTAGGAGCATGGTATCCCAACGCCCCCATATTATGTCGTCGGAGTTTTCGAAAACGATTTGTTTGTTTGTTTGTTTTTTGTGTTTAAGTTTTAAATATGAATATTTTAATTAAATATAAATTTTTATCTTTTTTATTAAAATTATTTAACTAAATATTAGGTTTAGGGTAAGTTTCACTTTTAGCCCCTAGGTTTTAAATAGGAAAATTTATTTGAGAAATCTTTTATTTATGGTATATATGGACAATTATTATCCTAATACATTTCAATTTTTATTTAAGGCTTATATTATTAATCTTTGTATTTTTAGAAAGTTGGTAGGTTTATACCTAGTAAATTCTAATTAATATTTACAATTTCAATTTTTAATATTTATGATTTGGAAAATTAGTATCCTAATTAATTCCAATTTCTATATTTAAATTGTTAATTTTTATATTTTGGAAAATTAGTATCCTAATTAATTCCAATTACTATATTTAAATTGTTAAGTTTTATGCTTTGGAAAATTAGTATCCTAATTAATTCCAATATATTTAAATTATTAATTTTTATGCTTTGAAAAATTAGTATCCTAATTAATTCCAATTTTATATTTAAAAATTTGGTAATTTAATCAAATTATGTCTTTTAGGAAGTTGGAAAATTAGTATCCTAATAAATTCAAACTCCTTTCTTTTTTTTTGAAATCCAATAATGATCAATATAATATTTATACAAATTCATTAAATTATGACCTTAATATGAAGACAATAAAAAGGAATGCAGTAAACACAAAATATGACAATCAAATTTTACAAATAAGGCAAACCAATAAAACTAGCATAATTATTCCAAACAAAACACATCAACTTTGGAAATTCATAACTTCTTAACTAAAATATATTTTAACTTGATTCTTTCTTCTAAATATTCTATATTTCATCTATGATTGATTACTAAAATAAAAAAGTATGTACACTTGTAAATAAAATTAGATTTTATGTCAAAAACATTCCTCATTCTCGGTTTTATACACAAATTTCTGCAGATTTTACACTAACTTTGAAAAATCATATCTTTTTTTATACTCATCGAAACGGGGTGATTCTTGTTTCTAAATCTTTATTTACGAGTCTAGTTTTTATATAAAATTAATTATAAATAATTATTTTCAAAGAATCAGAACCGAAAAATCATGTAATGACAAGGTGTGTAAAAAATCCTGAAACAGTAAATCGGTTTCAATACTAAACTTTAAAAAATCATAACTTAATAACCACATATCCAAATGAGTCGATTCTTTTTTCTATTGGTTCATATTTAAGTCTATTTTCAAATAAAAATTTCAAAAAAATATAAATCAATGTAAAAAAATCACGAAATCAAATAAAATAAAACAGTAACATACGAATGACTACATTTTTAATGGAAAAGGATGTTACCTTGGTTTGATAGAACCTTACAAATGTGTAGCTCCGAATTTCGACGATGAATGAAGAAGATGAAGAAGAAACTCAAAGGTTTGGTGGTAGGGATTTAGGTTTACTATGAGAGGGATGAAGGCTCTTATGAATGGTTGGTTTAGATGAAAGTGAGGGAGGCTCTTCTGAATGATTTCTGTATGGAGAGATTAGGGAGGCTCGGTTTTTTTGTGTGTTTTTAGGGTTGAAGGAGGGCTCTATTTATAGCCAAGAGGGAAAAATAAATAAGGAAAATTTAATTAATAAAAATCAAAATAAAATAAAATCTTTTATTCTTTCCCATAATTATAAAAAATATCTTATTTTATTTAACAACTCATAAATATAATTTTCCTACTCATCTTTTCCATGTTTAAATTGATTCTCATTTAAAAATTATTTTCCAAATCTATTAAATTAGATTTCAATTAAAATCAATTTTAACCATGCTAATTTAAATTTTTATTTTTATTTTCAAATCCAAATTAAACAAATCATGTCAAAGAAAACACCACATTTCAAACCAAAGTCTTTTTTTTTTTTAATATGTAAAAATTTGTTAATTTTAAATATTACCGGACGAAAATGGGTGTTTACATATATCATTTTTTAATATGATATTTATCTATTTTGATTCAAATATGATTTTTATTTAAATAATTCGTAGTATATATTTTTTAATTCAGAATGAAAAAATGAACTTTTAAATGAACTTGAAAAAATGGCAACAACTACCCATTGAAATATATACGGTTCAAATCCTCAATCAAATATGAAAGTGAAATAAAAAATTTCATAGAGCAGTATTTTTATTTAAATCATGAAAAAATATTTTAAAATAAATCGAAAAAATGATTAGAAATATTTTTTGAAAAATGCTCACCCAAATCTCACTAAATCTTTATAAATTATTTAGAGTGTTTTAAAAACAATTTTTTTTATATAAATAATTCGTATAACATTTTTTTTTTAAATCAGAAAGGAAAATTTGTATTTTCAAATATGTACTAACTAAATCTTTATTATAATTTATTTAGATTTTTAAAAACAACATTTCTATAACCGTTTTTTTAAATCAGGAAGAAAAAGATATTTTAAAATAAATTGAAAAAAATGATTAGAAACGATTTATGAAAAATGCTCATCCAAATATATACCTATTAAGTCTTTATTATAAATTATTTAAAAAAAATGATTAGAAACAATTTAAAAAAAATACCCATTCAAATATATATACTCACATTCTAAATAATAAATATGAAATTAAAATAATTTAATTTTTATAAATAATTTGTTAATCAATTTTTTTTTAATAAATTTAATTTTTATAAAAAATTTGTTAAATCAAATATTTTTTTTAATAAATAATAATATATTATTTAATCACTTTTTATATTTTTCTTTTTTAAGAAAAAACGTATTTTAATAATATGTTATTTAATAAAAAAAAATTATAAACAATTATATTATTTAATCAATTAAATGTAGGCATAATTATAAATGGCAAACTTGAAATAAGATTTGAAAGTAGGGATAAATATGTAATAAGATTTGAAAGAAGGGATAAATATGGAAGTAAAAAATTCTCCGGATTAAGCACCTTTTAGAGTAGTATAGATAAATACACGTCTATCCTGATTGACGAGTATCAAAGCTTTTTGTGAAGGAAAACAAATAAAAAAATCGAGTGAAGAAACACAATCACGCATGCTTCAAAATGTGTGATCGTGTCATAAATTTTTATTTTTTAAATGAATTATTGTATACAAAAAATAATTTATAAATCACTCTATAATTAAATTATTTATCTATTTATTTAAATTAAAAAACTTAATAGAATTATTTTTTAGTCAAATATCATAAATATAATACCTATCAATTTGGTTTGCAAACTGTCCATTTTTACTTAAAAGAAAGAAAAAAAAACTCATTTTTACTATTTAAACCCCATGAGTTTAACCAAACCCCTGAAGTTTATTATTTAAAATCTAAGGGTAAGTAAACCCAAATTTTAATATTGATAATCTTTCAACCAAATATGGGTTAGGCTATCTAAGTCAACCCCACCCAACCCTAACCCTCATACCAAACACCCCAAAATGACTTGTCTTGAGTTAAAAAAAAAACAAAAAATGACTTGTCTTTTTCTAACCCGTTATATTATTTTTCTCCTCTCTTAACTTTTTTTTGTCCAAATTTAATACATCAATTAAAAGTTTAATAAAGTAATTCCAAAATAAAATGTGTGAAGATAACTACAATTTAGACATTTAAAAAGAGCCCTAACATGTGGAATATTAAATCATGCCCATTGTTTATATATTGTATAACTCTGACTAAAAAACAAAAATTTGATTATACAACCATGGGCTGGTTTGAGCTCTTAGATAATCAATAGTATATTTAATTTAAAAACCCTTTTTTTAAAAAAAATAATATTTCTTTTATTATAGGTGTTTGATTGGAGAATTTAATTTTTTTAACGCCCGTCTTTGAAAATAAATAAATTACAGTCACTAACATATTTTCAAACCTTAATTTTAAAAATAGTAAATGTTTTTCTTAAATAATATTTGTACAAGTTTGACAAATATGAGTTTATATAATTTGACTGATAAACTCTCTGTTCAATAAATTTGAATTTATATAATATATATTTAGTGCATAAAATTCACACATTATAATAAAGGGCAATTGCTGAAATGACGTATTTTTACATATTAGTTACTGTAATGTTAAAATTTTGCAAAAATTACTAAAATAGTATAATTCAATAATTTAATGAATTGTAATTTAATAATTTATGGAACTAAAAAAAATAACAAATTCATTGAAAATAATAATGAATGATAATCAAATAGCTCGATAAATTATTGAACTTGCACTTAAAAAGATAAAAAAAAAAAACATACAAATTCATTAAATACACATGAAAAATAGTTCAATAATTTATTTATTGAACTATAATTCAATAATTTAATGAATTAAAATTATGCTATTTGAGTAATTTTTAAAAAGTTGTAATTAATATTCAGAATTATGTTATCCGAGACAAATTCTATTATAAAAACTTATATATTATGAAGAAAAGACAAAAAAAATAATAATCAGTGCACAAACCTCATTGAGTAGTATTATAGAGTATTATAGTATATTATAAAACTTCATTTAACGAATCTTATTAGTATAATCTCAATTAAGTTGGAGGTTTGAATCTCATCCATTATGTACTTAGTTGAAAAAACCACACATATCTTAAAAATTACTGACATGATAAATAGTCTAATATATATGATATATGCAAAGATTTTATCGAGGTTGGTGTTCTAAAATCAATTTAAAAAAGAAGCCCATTCATAATGGACACTATCGATCCGGTGTTTCTCAATGATAGGTATGATACTCGCATTTGAAAACCTGACAAATGCAAAGATTTTTCTTGTAAGTCTGCTTTTAATTCTCTATGGGATGATCGAAATGAGGTAATCATTCCAAGATCATTTGGATCCTAGAAACGTCAAAGTTTTCCTTTGGATTATCATCAATGAGGGTCTTAATTCTAATCAGAAAGTGCAAGTTAGGAAACCATGGATTGCTCTTCAACTAAATTAGTGTTGTCTGTGTGAGAACAATTTAGAGGATACATATCCCCTTTTGTTCCAACGCGCTGACATTTAATACGAAGTGGGCTATGCATAAAGTCTACAAGAGCAACATATGGAGCCTTTTGCGTGGTTCTATTTTCGGTGGCAAAAGAAGGATACTTTGGGACAATGCGGTTAGAGCCATTTGTTGGAATATTTAGCTTGAAAGGAATAGAATAATTTTTGTTAATACTTCTTAGGGGTGAAAGCACCCCCAACCCAGCCAAACCCGCTTCGTAAATGAGGCAGGGGCAGGGGCGGGGGAATGGGCAATGGCCACGGTGGGCCCCTATTAGTTTTTTTTTTTTTTTTTTAATACATACCCGTCGGCCACCCCACCCCCATGACCATAGGCCCAGCCCATTAGGATTTAGATTTAGTAAAAAATAAATCTGAACTCATTTACTTACTTTTAGCGTTAGGATGTAAAAATATTTTTTATTTTTCCAATCCCTAATCGAATTCGAATCCCTCGTGTGTCGTACCTCTCTCCCTGTATCTCAATCTCCTCCACTCCGCCACCGCCACCGCCACCGCCACCATCTCAGTCACTACGCCGTTGCCGCTAGATCGAAAAGGTTGACCTCTCTCTATCTATCTATCTCTCACTCTCCGTCTCTCTCTCTAGAAAAGGTTAACCTCTCTCTCTATGTATCTATCTCTCACTCTTCGTCTCTCTCACTCTCTAGAAAAGGTTAACCTCTGTGAACACTAAATTCTGGTCACATGGGCAAAAAGCATAACTGACGTTATTGAGAAAGAAAGAAAAAAAAATGTTAAATTTTCAGTAGAAATCCCTAGTTAGTGACTTGCTATTGCCGCAACCGCCATTATCGTAGAAGGAGACTGAATTGCCTGAGAATTTGCTGGATTGCTTTCTTTTTGAAGAACTTTTTTCAGTATCTCTTTCGGTTTGGTCGAAGAAGCTTAAATCAGTAATCATGAGTAAGAATTTTTTCCTTTTTATGCATATTCTTTCATTGAATTATGTGATTACCGTTTCGATTTCTTTCCCAATTCATGAATTTGAGAATGTGCAGCAAGGAAATTTGATGAAGAGTCACGTTGTGGGAAGCGGAAAAAGGCTCGTCTTGAAAGAAAAGCTGCAAAGTTTCAGTCTTGGATTCAGCATCAGGTATAGTGTTGAATGTAGATGCTAGATTTTGTTTGGTTTAATGTATCTGTGTTTTGAAGGATGATGGCTTTAATGCTTTTAAATCTGTTTGCTTATAGAAATCTCAGAATTCAACAGAATCTGGGAACTCAAATTTATTGAAGGAACCTATTAATGCTTCAAATGAGATTTCGTATTTAAGTCGAGATTCGAGTGAAAATGCTGATCCTGTATGCTTTGAGGAACCTATGACTCTGAAGGTTAAATCAAAGTCTAGAAGGTCTAGAGATTCTAGCGTTGTCATAGTTGAGAAAGGACAGAAAAAAACAAAGTTTGAAGAATACTTGGATATGGAGGTTGAATTACGGAACCCTGGCTTGTCGGCTGATGAGGATTTGGAACTGGAAAGGAAACTTGCAAAGAAACTTAAGGTCAAGGCTGGAAAGTTACGGGGAGAAGATGATGGTGTCAATGTGCTATTTGAAGGAATTCCTTCAATTCTTGATTATTTTGATGAAGATTTACCGTTTTCCAAGGAAGACGTGGTTGAGCCATGTAAGAAAAAACCATCAGTTAAAAAAAGGAAGAAACGAAACTCATCAGACCAACGTCCGGATGGAGAAAGTGACTTAACCACTCTTGAATTAGAACCAGTGGAAACACGTGATGCCATTGTTGAAGTGGAAGGATCTCCAAAGGCTCCCAGCAAAGTAAATGGTAAGAAGCAGAAATTGTCTGAAGGACATCAAGAGGGAATAGTGGCAAATAAGACCGCTGCAGATGATTCCAAGCCTATTGAATCGCCTCGTGCAGAGGTTGCATTCAATAATGTTCCTGTCAAGGCATGTGCATTGGAAGAAAACCAAAAATATGTACCTCCTCGCTTGAGAGTGCACAGGGAAAATGGGTCTAATGAACAAACTCAATTCCATAGACGTGTTCGAAGTATGTAAAGTTTTATTATCCTGTCAATTTCCCCCCTTTTTTATTTCTACTTTGAGATTAAAATTTACACTGCTGTTTGTAAATTTTCTCAGGTGTTTTAAATAATCTATCTGAATCAAATGTGGAATCAATTACAGAGGAAATGTCAGAAATATTTCGCGTATGACATTTTCGTCTTTCCATTTTGTTTCTTACCATGTCAGTTTTTATATTTCTTCGTGAGGAAGGTGTCCATAAAAAGATTGTATAAAATGAATTTAACTGAAACAATGCAGTTTAAAATATACATATAGGCCTTGTATATTGATTTCAAACCAATGATTTATTGAAACGCCACCTCCTAGTTTTTTTTTAAATCTAGTAGATTAAGTTCTTGCTTCTTTGATTCCCTCCGGCTCCCCCCTCCTTCTGTATCTCTTTCTGGAATTACATTTGTACTTGGCTCCATGTAACTAGTTATTTTTTTTTTTTAGTCTTTTCTTTCTTTCTATCTTTTTTTTTCCTGTTTCCTATTTTATATATTAAGTAAAATCTATTCTGTGTTCCATCACTTTGCAGTCTATTTCTCGTAACATTGCTTCCCAAGTCATCAGTGAGGTGGTTTTGGCCATTTGTTCACGTGAAGAGTTAAGTCTGTTTTATTTTCTTTTGTCCATCTTTTCCCCACTTTCTTATATGTATATATTAAATGCTATTCTGTAGTGGAAATCTTACAAGACTCCATTTTATATAGTTGCCATGAAATTAGATAGACAACTTGTCATTCACTGTCTCTTCATTCCTATCTATGGCCTCAAATAAACCCTAGTTGAAAGCCTTAGTGCAACTAAAATAGAATTTTAGTGTTTTAATAAATTGATTAATTGCTATGGCTATATATTTGAAAATCGTCTCAAATTTAAGCATTAACCCCTTTCTTTTTCCTCTCAAACTTTTAGAACATCGATTAATGTCACATCCAAAAGTTTTCTTGTTGAACTGGTCAAATCAAAATTTCAATTTGATATGTAGATAGCATGTAACCTTTGTGCATTTTCCTTTGTCCCTCTTTCCTTTTGTTGTTAACGTAGTGTCCTTATATCTGACACACTTTTGTTTGTGTGTTTTTTGTTAAAGGAATAGGTATCCTGCCCCTTTTGCCGCTTTTGTTGCGGGCATGAGCTGTTTAGTTGGTATTAACTTTAGTGCCAGGTTTATGGATTCTCTTGCTAAAACCTATGAGGTGAGCTTGCTTACAGAATACTTCAATAAATATTTGGTTTAAATGGCTGTAGAGGTCTTATGCTATTTGAGAGTTACTGAGAAAAACTCCGGTGTAATTTTTTTCTTCCAGGATGAATACCTCAAAGAAAATGATCTTTCTTTGCGGAATCTTACTCTATTGCTCTCTTATTTATGCGTATTTGGAGTTTGCTCCAGGTAGGCAACTCAAAAGATCTATTTTTTAATATCCAACAATTTTTTGTTTAAATGATTGATTTTTTTAAAGGGGCAATTACTGAAATAACAAATTTTTGCACACTAATTACTGTAACTGCCGTTTATTAGTGCTATTTGGGTAATTTTTAAATTCAATAAATTTATTGAACTAATAAAGGGCAAACAAAACGACAAATTATAGTTCAATAAAATTATTGAACGGAAGAATTGTTATTTGGGTAATTTTTAAAAAGTTCAAACATTTCAGTAATTAATATGCAAAAATATGCTTTCTTTGACAATTTCTTTCTTTTTTTAAACTAGACTATCAACACATGCGATGCACGTAGAATTGCAATTTGTACTCTAACCTTAATAAAATAAGGTTTAAATATATTTGATTAAATACTAAAAAAAACTTGATTAAAATTGTCTGAAAATTATCACATATTTTTGGAGGCCAATTTAAATTATATGAGCCTCGAGATTACAAAATCTGAATACAAAATGAAAGAAAGTAAAATAGAAACATAAAAGTGAAGGATCAATATGGAAAGTACTTTGCTACTCCTCTCTACTTCTTCCCTTACAAACATAAGATTATATTAATTAAAAGAATAGATTAAAAAATCTCAAGATATGGATGTGGCTAGTTTATAAGAAAATTTCACTGTGTAGCAGATTTTAATGCAATATTTGTAAATATATCTTTACTGAAAACTATTTGTAAATATAGCAATTTTTACTATGTTAATTAGTGAATAATGTGTGAATCACTAATAAACTTAGTGTAAAAACATGTAATTCAATGTTTATCACTTGATCAAAATTTGCTGTATTTACAAATATTTTTTGGAGTTATATTTTTACAAATATTATTACAAAATTTGCTAGATTTGCAGTTGCCCGTAATTTATAGCCATATATAGGAGTAGCTAAGATTTCCAAACTATGGAAAATTCTTCCGTAGGATGTTAACGAATTTTTCTATCTCACCCAACAAATCTTGAGAAAGTCCCAATGTAAGCGTTGTACCGCATGAAGGGAATTGCTAGTAAAGCCTTCTTGTTTCCCTTGCTTTTTTCCATTTGCTTAATACTATCTTTGAGGATTCATCCAAACCAAATCCACATGAAAAAGTTAATTTCAATAACTCTACGTCTTGCTCTGGTCCAAAAAATTTTTTCGATAATAAACGAGCTATTTCATTGATGAATGAAAGAGCCAAAAAGCCCTAGAGTTACAAAAAGGCCTTCCAATTGGAGGCAATGGTGGAGGGATTGTAGTTAAAAAAAAAATTACAATTTGCACTCCAAACGGAGGCATTAAGAACACCAATATCTCAAATGTCTACCCATTGTTTACTAACATCCACAAAAATTCTCCTATTACGCTCCAACCAAATATTCCATAAGATAGATCTCACCGCATTAGCCCAAAGAATTCTTCCTTTATCCTTAAGATTAGAGCCTCCCAATAACGAGATAATATTAGCTTTTGGGTTTCTATGACTAACCCACTTCATATTAAATGTAACCATAAGAGACTTCCACACGGCCTGAGAATAATCACAGCTAAACAAGAGATGGTTTGTAGACTCCGAGCAATTCTTGCAGAGAACACACCAATTCGGCTGAAGAACACACCACGACTTCCTGGACTGGATTTTCTGATTTGAGTTGAGGCCATCATTCAAAATAGTCCACAAGAAAACTTTTATCTTCTTAGGGTTGGGCCCTTTCCAAATGAGCATGTGATTATTATCCCTTACCAGATCACTATTCTTCCAAAGGAGATCAGTATCCCCCCTTTCACTGATATTGATAGAGCTTAACAGATTCATCAACTAAAGCCAGCAAACAAATTCCTCATCTTTCAGATTTCTCCTAAACTCCACATTCCAAAAGCTGCCAACAGCCACCCAGAAATTAGCAATAGGATGGGTCTTCAAAACAGCAATATTAAAGAGCAAAGGAAATCTGGAAGCCAAAGGGGTCTCTCCTACCCAAATGTCTTCCCAAAACAGAACATAATTACCTTTTCCCACCAAAAAACTGCTGTTATCCTTCAACATATATTTGAGTTTGAAGATGTGTTTCCAAGGGCTCCTATTGATGCTCTTTGGATTAAGCTTGGAATACCAACCCATGTCCTCCCTACCATGAATGCCACTAATGCATTTTTGCCAAAGAAGATCAGACTCCTCAGGACATCTCCACAACCATTTCATAAGAAGAGCCTCATTCCTTTTCCTGATACCACCGAAAGCCAAACCTTCAAGGCCCAAGGGTTGGGGGGGGAGGGGAATCTTGTCCCAACTAACAAGATGAGAGCCATCACACCATCTGCTCCTTCCCAAATTGAGATTTGAGTTTGCTGAATATAAAGCTCATTTGAAATTCGTAGAAACTTGCTTTGACCATTCTAATCAAAGTTTCCATTTCTTGTGGTTAGCCCATGAAATTCATTACATTCCGATGTTTCAACAAATCAACACTCTATGAACATGATGTGCAATATCAAAAGGGGAAGATCTCTCAATGAATAACTAAAATTCCTAGTTAAATTCTGGACACAAAAAATTGAAATGTGAAATAAAATAAAAACAAATGGGGGACATTTTGATTATGGCGCCGGTATAGGCAGCAATTGTCCAACCTCTCAACAAATTCACCAGTAATACTCTGAAATGAGTTGTGGTTGAACTTGTCCATCTTCATCTCTTCCAAACCTTGGACCCTTGTCTATGGTTGAACTTGTCTGAGAACGCAATCTCTCGCTCATATTTGGAGAATTCTATTGGCTTCTGTTCTAAATTGATGTATATTAGAGAGACGATCTGGAACATCCTACTTTGATGAATTTTGAACACCAAAGTGTGACTTAATAAATCATGTATAACCATGTATAACCATAACCGTTGTTTTTCTATATTCATGGAATCGTGATTAAGAATGAAGTTTTAAGCGGCTAGTTTTATTAATTAGTAAAAAAACAGAGGACACATTAATAGTTGGGGGTATATTTGAGATTGTAAAAATAAGAAAGGGGCAAAGATATCTAAGAATGTTTCTCAAACATCCTGCCATTTATATATTAAAGATGTCACCATTGGAGTGCTTGTTTAGTACCTAGTTTAACTGGAAATAAGTTGGTCTCTGTTTTATTCATAATTTTTTTAGGAAAAAAATGGTTGGGTTCTTTAAGAATTTAACTACGGAGAGCATCAACTTAAAAAAACCAATTATCAAGGAAAAGGTTCATATACCATTGACATTTGAAATAGAATCCGGTCAATGGCTTCTTCTTTTTCTTTCATTACTAATATTTTTCTTTTTCCATGATTAGTGATATAATTGAACTATTCCATTGGTGCTTTTTTGGTTTTGGTTCTTCTGGTTATAAATGAATATGGTCTATTTCGTTGCACCTTGAATACACACATATCTTTCTAATAAGCATTATATCTTCTGATACATTTTCAGTGATCTAATCTATGACTTTCTGATTACATTGAGCAAGCGGCTGTCAGAAATTGATGTTTCCACCATCCAGATAGTTTTAGACTGTAAGTTGACTTTAAATTTTGTAGTTGGTTCTTTTTTGGCATGTTTTTTGTTGCTCTAAAATTTAGATAGCACAATCTCCTTCAATCTATGTACTTCACTTATCTTCTCTGTTTTTTTTATGGAAAGATAAACTTTCATTAATCAATAAGGGTTAAAACAAAATACAAGAGGATGAGAAATCCTCCAAAAAACAGAAATAAAGTAAAAAATAAATTTAAAAAAAGAATTCCATTTATAGAATGTGGAATGCGATGGAAAATCAAAATCTAAACTATTTACAACTTTAGCCCTACTAAAAGTTCTTGAAACAAAAGAATCCCATAAGAGAAACCAAGATTTGGATTCTTCCATAAAAAGTCGAGAATTGCTTTCTAACCAAACGGTCCACACTAAAGCAGCCACTGCGCATTTGAAAAAAAGTCTTCTTTAAGTTGAGATTTTGTCACGCTTCTCAAATTTTCCAAGTGCTCTTTGTATTTTTTATTTTTTGTCTCATCTTTGTTTGAAATTTTTTGCAATACTCCTAGTGGCACCCAAAATATGAATAATCTCAAGGGTTGTGCATACTGGTAAAAGGTCCCTGGATTTAAACGCTTGCATGGAATACTATTTTCTCAGAATCCTCATTTGCAAAGGTCATAGAGTGATACACATCAAAGTGATATTATATTAAAATACAACAATCAATGAAACTACTAAGTATTCGAGAGGCTTAGAACTCTCCCTTGCAATAGTCAAGAGACTACAATTCTCATAATAATGGATAAACAACTCACTCTCACTCATTCACTATTTATAACAACTCACCTCTAACTAACTCTTCCCCTATTTACTAACGTGCCCCTTTATTCCCATCCTAACATAGAGTTTGATGTTCATTCAATTTCGTACCTACTGAACATTTAAAGATTGGGAGGCTTTTTGGATTCATATATTGAAAGAAAGAGGTGCATAGATGATATTTATTTTGCTAGCTTCTAATTTGGTCAAGTTTGGGATGGGATTTTATCTCAAATTTGGTTATCAGGGGAGGTTTATATAGGGAAATTTCATAAGGTAGCAAATTTTGATGTAATATTTGTAAAAATATCAACTCTAAAAAGTATTTGCAAATATGACAATTTTTACTATGTTAATCAATGATAAACTTAGTGTAAAAATATGTAATTTAATGTTTATCACTGATTCACCATATAAAAATTGCTATATTTACAAATATGTTTAAGAGCTGATATTTTTATGAATATTACCACAAAAAGTACTAGATTTGCAATTGCCCCTTTATATTATGGATAGTTCTTCTAATATATTTTTCTCACTTGCCTTTTTTCACCGTGAAAGTTGATATTTTCATTAAAATATTTCCTAGCTTCATACTTTCTTGTAAATAACAAATATTTTTCTTTTCTGATGAATTTTCCCGCACATGTGTAGCATAGCAAGAATGCATGTTATAGCCATTGGCTTCAGCATGTGACTCAATGCACAAGCACAATATTTGGGATGAGGCTTGCATGGTTGTTTGGGTTGCAATCACTCATGCTCTCCACCATGGGTGTGTGGGTGATGCACACGTTGATGGCTACATGAACCCATTTCAACAAAGATGGACATCTACTTAAGAACCCTTAAAAAATCTCACAAAAATCACTCACAAATTTCTAATCATGTAGGGCAGAGTAAATACACTCTGCCTTGTTGATGAAAATTATTCTTGCTCACTATGCCTGACATACCAACTCCACCCTCACTCCATGACATTAGGAAACTATACCTAGTATGCTCATAATGACAAAAAAAAATTCTGGCAGTTAGGCATCACAACTGAGGGCTTCCCAATTCCCATAAAAATCACGATTTCACAATTTTTAGATATTTTCCTTAATTTTTGTGTATTGTTGTTATCTTTAAAAAATCATGAAAATAATTATTTGTCCAAAAACTATGAATTTTTTTTTTATAGAATAATTCCATTGTCGTAATGATGAATCCATCGTGCTCATGGATGGAAATATGAAATCTCAACCTACTTTAATCATCTTTAATATGACAGGTTGTGGAATGAAACTAAGGGGTGATGATCCCACTACAATGTTAAGTTTTATTGTTAGCATTCAGAGTAGGGCAAATGAGCTAAAGACGTCCTCTGGAAAAAGAGTGAGTTTATACAAGTATTATTTTATTTACCTGTGTTCTTTTATTTAAATTTTCTAATGTTTTAATAATGTTGTTTGCAGATGGAGTTCATGCTTAAAACCATATGTGATATTAAGAATAACATGAAAAGATCTAAGGATGATCCTGCAGACCATATACGGATAAAGAAATGGCTACATAAGGTCTTGTTTATTCTATCGTGTTATGTAGTAGCTTACTCTTATCTTATCTTATAGAGCTCCGTGATAGTCCTCCATCCACTTTAGGAAGGGAAATAAAAGGGGGTAGGAATGACATGATGTAACACTCTAAGAGAATTAGTTAGTTAGGTGAGCGAATCTAGGAGTTGGTTACATTACTTAAATACGACTGTTGTTGAGAAACTGAAGGTGTGTGGTTGGAGAGAATTAGGACCTCTCAAATTCTCCTTGTTGGTGTATGATAGGAACCAAATTGGTTTTAGTACTGAAATAACAATTACAAAAGTAGTAAGCATTCAAGAGGCTTAGCTCTCTTCCCTCAACAGTTTCAAGACTACTAATCACATAATATGCATAACCCTAAGCTCTCAACTCACTCTATTTCATCCCCTAGCAAACTCTCCTAATTATTTATTATTATGCCATTAGCCCATTCATAACAGTGCATTTCTTGGTGTACCCATTTGATGTTTTATAGTTCCCTCTGCTAAACATAGAGTTAAGATTTTACTGGCTAGTAGCATTTACCTAAGAACCGAGATTTTACACTTTTGCAGCAATGCCTTGTTTTTTAGTGTTAATACTTAATATCATCTTCTTTTGAAAAATAGTATTATCATTGTCTGACTTTTTTCATTTGTTTTCAGTTAAATGTGGGAGATATTGTAATAAGGGTTAAATGGAGTAAGTTGCTTGATCCCGATAAGAAGGGACAGTGGTGGTTAACTGGGGATGGAACCACGACAACAGAAACTGTGGAGGGGTTTGCAAGCTCAATTGATTTAGAGGTTCTTGAAGCTCAAAAAATGCTTCAGCTTGCAGCTACACAGGGAATGAATACAGATAATAGGAAGGCAATATTCTGTGTTATAATGAGTGCTGAGGACTATGTTGATGCATTTGAGAAGCTACTAAGATTGGATTTACCCGGAAAGCAGGACCGAGAGATCATGAGGGTTCTTGTGGAGTGTTGTTTACAAGAGAAAGTGTTTAATAAGTACTACACTTTTCTAGCTTCAAAATTGTGTCAGCATGATAAAAACCACAAGTTCACAGTGCAGGTAATATTCGATTTTCTATTTGATGGCTCTTCATTGATTTGATTAATCTTTTTTTTTTTGGTGACTAATCTCATTTAAATCACAGTATTGTCTATGGGATCACTTCAAAGAACTGAAGTCCATGCAGTTTTTTAGATTAATGAATCTTGCTAAATTTGTTGCTGAGATGATCGTTTCTTTTACTCTCTCCTTCGCGGTTTTGAAAGCTGCGGATTTGAGTGATGTCAAGCTTCTTATTCCTAAACGGATCATGCATTTCCGTATACTATTTGATTCAATTTTTGAACACCCTGACAAGCTTATCTGGAATGTTTTCGCTCGAGTTGCTGTCAATCCTGAAGTTGAAACTCTTCGGAACGATGTGTTGTTTTTCATTAGAGAGCATATGCTTAAAACTAATAAAGTTGATCCAACAAAGTTTAAGTTTGTTAAGAAAGCGCTTGATAATGTTGAAGGAATTCTTATGTAATCAGTTTAATCGCCTTCAGGGTTTAGATCGGCTTCATGCCTTCAAAATTTTGTTTGATCTAATTATAGAATGTAAAAAAACGTGTTATACGACATTGTTTTGGCTACGTCATTAAATGGAAACATTCTCACTGTTTATTTTTCATAACAATTTTATTTTCTATTTTGTCTTCAAAGAAGTATATTTTACTCCTTTTATTTTATAATCTAGTTTTAAAATTTTAAATTTTGATTAAAAATTTAGTGTTTTTGAGAGGTGAAATTAAAATATTGAAATTATTAAAGAAAATAAAAACAATTACTATTAAACAAAGTCCCAAGAATTCAAGCCATTAAGTGGATATGAAATTTACACGTTCAAAACATCAAAGAGTAAGCTTTGAAATTTCGATCTCTATATTTTGATTTCTTTTTATGTAGTCTCTAAATAAATAAATTAGTTCTAAAGAAACCATCAGATTAACAAATTTCAAATCAATTTACTCTAACATCACCATTTGACCTATCTTAGTGTTCATTAAATATATATGCAATTCGCTCGTAGTTGTGAGAAAAAGAAAAAAAAAATCTCAAATAGTATATTTGAGCATATTAATTATTGAAATGTCAAATACATTTTTATAATTAGTAATTATTGAACTATTTTATTATTTTTCAATGAATTTATTGATTTTTAGCCTCTTTTAATTCATTGAACAAACTAATTTTTTTACAAATTAATATTTCAGAAATTACAAAGTAGCATAAAAAAAAGGAGAAAATTTATGAAAAAAAAACCCTCCCCATACTCACGCTGGCTAATTTGTAGTAGCATAAAAATATAGAAATGAAGAATTAGGAGTGAATAAGAGAAGAAAATTTCAGTCACTTTTCCTTGGGAGAAAAAAATGGCAACTTCATTGATTCGATTTTTTTTTTTTAAAGGGGACAATGCAAATTTTAGGTAGGAGGCATAGCCTCAAAAAGGGAAAACAATACACGGTAAAAATAATAAAATAAATTGCTCAAAGAGCACAAAAACCTACACTAAATTTTCACCACATTGTTATTGAGACATTTTCAACTTTTTGGAAATTTTGTTACCCCCTCTCTCTGGCTCTTCCACAATACAAGAACAAACAAAATGGGATGCAATCACTCACTTGGCACTGGCAAGCTCAGTGCGGAGGAGCTTGGCAGCGGCAACCATGCTTTTGAGGGCCGGTGTAACCTCGGCGTATTTGCGAGTTTTGAGTCCACAGTCGGGGTTGACCCACAAGATGTTTGTCTCAAGCACTGCAAGCATCTTGTTAATACGGTCAGCAATTTCCTCAGTTGATGGAATTCTTGGAGAGTGAATGTCATAGACACCAGGTCCAATTCCGGCTCCATACTTCACTCCCTCACGGAACACTGACAAGAGCTTCTCGTCGGAACGAGAGTTCTCAATGGTGATAACATCGGCATCCATGTCGATGATTGAATGGATGATGTCATTGAAGTTGGAGTAACACATATGGGTGTGGATCTGTCAGTTGACAAAACAATCAAATACATTAGCAGAACGAAGAAATAAATGACAATGTGGAGGGTAAAAATTGAGAGGGTTTTGAAAGTTATGGAAGAAGTGAAGCACCTGGGTTGTGTCCTGGACACCGACGTTGGTAATACGGAAAGAATGTACGGCCCATTCCAAGTAGAAAGCTTGCTCGGATTTCCTAAGAGGCAAACCTTCTCTCAAAGCAGCTTCATCGATTTGGATCACATTAATGCCTGCCTTCTCAAGATCCTCCACTTCATCCTTAATGGCCAAAGCAATCTGATAGCATGTTTCGAACCTGAAACAGAAATACATGTCAAGTTAATACACCTCTCTCTGAGTTCTACGGATTGTAAGAGAGTAAGGAACATAGAATTACATAATACCTCGGTTGGTCATTTCTGACAAAGGACCAGTTAAGAATGGTGACAGGTCCGGTAAGCATTCCCTTCATCGGGCGAGCTGTCATGCTTTGAGCCACAGAGGACCAATAGACAGTCATGGCCTTAGGGCGACTGACATCACCATAGATGATGGGTGGCTTCACACAGCGAGATCCGTAAGATTGGACCCATCCATTAACAGTGAAGGCAAAACCTGACAACTGCTCTCCAAAGTACTCAACCATATCGTTCCTCTGCAATGACAATTCTCCATGTCAGTAGAGCGACAACAAACAAGAAAAGAAACTTTCTTATTCCTTTTTTGTTTTTAAACTTTTGTTCTACATTAAAAATATGACTTACCTCGGGTTCTCCGTGAACCAAAACATCAATATCAAGCTCTTCTTGGAGCTTGACGACCTTGTTGATCTCCTCTTTAATGGCCTTGACATATTCCTCCTCAGAGATCCTGATGGAAAAGACATGATTTAAACAAGACTCGGAAAACCACGATTATGAGCAGATAATAGGGATTGGTTGTAAGTCATATCCAAAAGTTACGGTTCACTCACTTCTTAACTTTGTATTCACGGCGGACCCTTCTAAGTTCAGGTGTTTGAGGGAAGGATCCAATTGTGGTGGTTGGGAGGACCGGGAGGTTGAGCTTCTTTTGTTGAGCATCAAGTCTGGCACTCACGTTTGTGGAACGGCGGTGGTCAGAACCCTTCAGAGCAGCAGCCTGTGGAAGCAAGAAGATATTCATGTTAGTTTACAGAGTGCAAATAGGCCTGCAGCATAGTAAACAACGTTGAACAACTTAAAATTAAAAGCACTCACAGCTTTTTGAACAGCTTCATTGTTCACCCTTGGTGAAGACTTCCTTGAAGCTTGAGCCTCAGCATTTGCAGAAAAGAATGCCTGAAAAAGAACAACCCAAAACGTGATTACATATGACTGAAATGGAAGACAGGATAGTGCGAAAAGGTTATGGACAACAGAAACCAAGACATCAGTAAACAATTTGAAAGCCAAATAATAAAGTTTATTATTATGAGCCCAACCTTCAGACCCTTTAAAATTTCTTCCAAAAGCTTAGTTTTAAAAAAATATTCCAAAAAGAACATTCAAAGTGAACATCGTTATACAAGATTCCAAATTTGAAGTAATAACCCTGACCAATCAGGATTAAGTACTGGAACCTGATTTTCCAAGATATGAAAATTCACCCTAAATAATAACGTAGAATCACCTCATCTTTCTGATTAGCTAATGCCTTGGCTAGGGCATTGACTTCAATGATTTTCTGGGCAGCAAAAGCCAGCCATGATTTGATTTCTGCATCTAGCTTAGTCTCATTGATAAGGTCAACAGCAGTATGTAGAAGTGAGCAGGAGGTGGAGACCACAAGTTTATCTGCAGTCAGGGAATGAGAATCATCCGTAAAAAGGTACTCCAGACAGTTAGATGACCTTAAAACTGTTCACATGAAAATGAGAGTGAAATTGAGTACCTTGGCCGACAATGCCCTCTAAAGCCTGTAATGTACTGAGAGAAGCAGCAAGGTCATTGGCCCAAATGTTCCTTCCATCAACAACTCCAGCAAAAAGGTATTTTCCCTTGGGAAATTCACTTTTGATCAAATCAATGGTCTGAGTTCCACGAACAAAATCAAATCCATAAGCAGTGACACCCTTCAAGGAAGTCAGAGTTTTGTATGCCTCTGAAGGCAAATCAGCGAAATACGTTTCAACAAGAACATTCAAGCCAGACAAGGTTGATTCAAGTTCGGTATAGGCATCAGTGAATGCTTTCAATTTGTGAGAATCAAGATCCAACACCAAGGTAGGTTCATCAAACTGAATCCAAGAAGCACCTGCTGCCTTTAGCTCAGAGATAACTTCCCTGCAATAGTATTGACAACGCAGTTAAATTAAAGATTTGCAAAGAACGTAGATGGAAAAAGAAGCGATGCAGCAAGAGGATAAATAATTTTACTTGTATATTGGGAGGATTTTGTCCAGAAGTGATATCAAAGAAAATGTTTTCTCAACACCCTTTGCAGGTTTAGAGAGTAGCAGGTATGACACAGGGCCAACAAGGACTGGAATGGTATCTATTCCTTGCTGCATGAACAATAGAGGAAATTATTTAACATACCACATAAGAAAGCACAATGAAGAGACTGAATGAATGAATGCCAATATGTGACAGTAAGCATTTCAACGTCAGTTAGTTTTAAAATGTATCACGGAAGCCGATCAGTCCGCATTCAGCAGTTCCCCAATAATAAAATTCGAGTTTCTAATTTCTTCAGTAATGTGGTTTAATTATAGGTCAATTTCACCGATTATCCTATGAATCTGGAACTATGGATGTACAGCTGTTTAACGATTTTTAATGCTTGTATGTCTTGCTTCAGTAAAAGGAGCATAACTAATAGGGTGACTTTTAATTATTAAATCATGAGAACTATGAACACATACCGCTTTAGCTTCTTTGTACTCATCTACTGCTTTGTGGGAAGCATAAGAAAACTTCACTTCAGGTCCCAACTCAGGGACAATGAAATGGCTGCACGAGTAGATTAATCAGGTTCATGCAAACAATTCAATATAGAATTGAATAAAAAAAGGTGTTTTTTAAGCAAGAGCTTTTACTTACTAGTTAGTGTCAAACCACTTGGTCATCTCCATAGCAGGAACAGAGGCATTTCCTCTGGCCATGGAGAAGTATGTATCAAATCCAATTTCACCACCATTCCATCCATATCTTGGTGGGACTGCCCCAATCATTGCCGTGGTGTCGAGCACTTGATCGTAATGCGAAAAAGTGTTACTTGGGATGTGCTTGATTCCAGCATCGGCCATCTGCTTCCAGATAGACGACCTAAGATCTGCTGAAACCTTCTTCAAATCCTCGGCAGTGCTCTTCCCATCCCAGAAGGATTCCAAAGCAAACTTGAGCTCTCTTTTGGGGCCCATGCGAGGGTATCCAACAATGTGTGATGCCATTTTTCTGATCACAAAATTGAGAAGAAAACACACTGAATTACGAATTTAACGGTACAAATCAACCTCATCACTTCTCAAAATAACTAAGATGATCAGATCCAACTGATCTTCTGCATGTAAAGTAAATCAAAGCATATGCGAAACTAATTTAATAAAACAGCAAGCCACCAACTCTTATCTTTTCACATTGAATTAAGAAGAAGACATCATAATGAATACAGATCTATAGTCCAAACCAAACATTTCGTTTGAAAACCAAGAAAATAATTGGATCGCAGCACCAGCAGTGTTCCGAGACTAATTGAGCCAGAAAACAACAGATCCAAAACAATTCAACAAAAACAAGAACAAAACACAAATAGATCCAAAACTTACAACACTACAACTTAACATATTCAAATACTAAACCAACCAAACGCACGTGATTATCATCAACCACCAAACCAAATCTAAGAACAACAATTCATTCATTACAGTTATCTTCTTCAAATCAAACAAAAAACCAAAAATCTAGTTAAAAACAAATCTCAACTTCCAAAATTCGCGCGCAAAATACAATACTAACAGTAAATCAAGTAGAAATAGATTCCAAAAACAATCCGAACTCAAATCCTCAAAAACAGCATTTGTTTTTTGTTTTTCAACCTAGAAATGGAATGATAAATTGATAATGAAGCTATAAAAAATGAAAGGACGATAGTAAAGAAATGAGCAGCATTACTTACAGAAAAGCTTGCCGAGGAGAGAGAGAGTCTAGAGAGAGAGAAGAAGAAAATGGAGGGCACGAGTTCAGAAGGAGAGTAAGGGGTGTTATTTATAGACTCAGATCTGAATATGCAGTCATCGCCGGTTGATAGACAGATAGATCTGAGTTTTTTTTTTTTTCCACTTTTTAATATTTTGGAAATAAAATATAGAAATATTATCAAGAATATCCACATTAATTCACATTTATTCACTAATACGTGTTTTTTTAATATTAATTTTGCCCAAAAAACACCATAAATGACGGTGATCCCATGTTTTCTGTTTTGAACAATTACCATCATGCCCTTTCCTTAAATGTTGTAGACCATAATAAATAAGGAAATAGAAAGACGTCTCTTCATCGTCCCTTTAAACTAAGCGTGCGTGGAGTTAAAGTGGGTAAATTTGCTAATTTATAAAACATATAAATATTAATGCTATTATACCTATTTATTATGGTCTAATATGAAATTCACCCTAAAATATATATATATATATATATTTTTCTTTCTCTTGTTTTTGTTTATACGCTCTACGGTGGCGCGTGAAGATGGTGGTAGGTGGCCGGTGATGAAAATGAAGAAGGAAGAGGATTTGGTGAGATACTGACAAACAACCATGGTATTCGGTGAGATGTTGATTCATTTTTATTTATTTATTTATTTAAAAAAACCGAAATATTGAAAAAATTTATAGAAATTGATACGTAATTTGACTTGAGTAATAACGTTATCAACGTTGGTAATTTTTTTTCTTTCAGATTTTATAATAAATAGGGGAGAAGACGTGAATATTCAATTTTTTGAGATGTAATCAAAATGAGTTATATTCAAATAATTAATTTTAAATTTAGTTAATTATCAAAATTGGACCAATTATTATAAATATTATTTTGAACAATAACAAAGTGAGGATAGACTCATGATCCCATACATCTAAACTACACAAACTCAAGCTTCATAACTTTAGGCTTAACACCTTCTCCTACCTAACGTCGTTGGGCTCGCGAGATTGGAATTGATTTCATGAAAATCATAAACTCATGGTTATTATTTGAATTGACATTCCCACCATACGTTAAAAAATTATTTTGATGTGGGTGAAATTACATTAAAAAAAGTTGAATTTCTTAACTTACATACTGCTCGTCAACTACTTAGCATACTGTCGCACCTTCAGTGCAAGTGCACTACCTCCGATTCATCTTGTATTTTAAGTTCCTTGCTCACATGGAAACCCACCATTTTTACGCAATAACAATATCCAATTTAATTTTCTTTAATTTTAATTATTCATTTTTTAATTTAATAAATATTTTTTAAATTTATTATATTTTGTATGTACAATATTATTGGTAAATTTAATTTAATTTTATATAATTATTTAATTTATAGAAAATGCAATAAGATACTTAGTTTAAAAAAATAAAATAAAATAAACCATATATTATAATATTATTCCTGCATACAAAACATAAGTTTATAATCTCCCAATATTATAATCTCAAGAATCACATTCTCATTCTTATCATCAAACAATCTCTATAGATTTAGTTACACTCATGTGTGAGTAAATATGTATGATCTCTTTTATTTTTACTACTCTCTCACCTTCTCTCTTTTATTTGAATATCATTGTATTGAAAATTAAAATACAAATATTTTTTCCCTCTCACTCTGATCAATGATTATCCCTAATATTTGTGATAGAAAGATGTAATCTTGACATTTAAGTTAGTTTTTCAGATATAATTTCTTAAATTAAAATTTTGAAAATGTAATTGTAATTAAAAAAAAAAAAGAGGTTGACATTTTTTTTAATGTTAACTATGAATTAAAAGGAAAGGACTACAATAACTATACATAGGATGATTATAAATAAAATTTATTTATCAACCAAAACAGTTATTAATGGCGTTTCCAGCTCATCGCTAAGGGGTCATGGCCCCTTTTTTCATTTTTTTTCATACATGTATAATTAATAGTTAAGCATTTTTCATTAGCATGATATAAGTGTATTATACCAATGACCCCTCTACTTTCATGTTTTTTCAATTTACACTCCTTAATTATTAATTTAACTTTTTTCACCCATACAGTTACTATTTTCTAATTTATGTAAAAAAAATGGTTAAAACTAACCGTAATTTTTTTAATATAAACGTATGTGAAAAGATTTTTTAATTTTTCTTCTTCCTCCTACCATCTCTCTTTCACACCCTCTCACCTCCATAAATATGAGCACTTTGTGAGTTTTTGAAACTTATCCTTGTGGATGTTGTTTCCTTGTTCAGGCGTCTTTATCCCATATTTCGGATTGACCATTTATCATATGGTGGAAGATTGAGCTATTACTTATTTCATGACTTGATGATATTTCGAATTTTGTTTGGATTTTACCCAAAAATCAATTGATTGGAAATGGAGGTGAGAAAAAATAAAGGAGAGGTGAGAGAGAAATAAGGGGGATTAAAATGTCTTTTCACGTGTCTAAGATATTAAAAATAAAAAATAAAATGAAAGTTAGTTTTAACACTTTTTTTTATAAAAAATGGAAAATAACAAATATAGGGGTGAAAAAAACCTAAATTAATAGTCTAAGAGTCCGAATTAAAAAAGCCTAAAAATATAGGGTCATTAGTGCATTTAAGTAAAAAAAAATATTTAAAAGAAGATGTGGCAAAGGCTGAATGGGGATGAAGAGTGATTCGCTGGCTGTCACGCGCGATAGTAGCGCTTGGTGATAAAAGGAGGCAGAGGGGTGTAATTAGGGAAAACGAGAAAATAGAATGAAATTGGTGGAAGCTTGGTGGAGGGCCCCACGCGTTTATAATAATAATATTACTTCAAAAATAAATAAAATAATAATATTAACGAGATTTTGAAAATCAGAATTCTAATTACATGTTTTTTTCCTTCAAAAAAAGAAACCATTATTATACAATTTTCACACTTAAATATTAAAAAAAATATATAAATTTAAAAAACTCATAATCACCGACTGATTTTATAATATTAATTGGATTTTTTTTATTACATAGAATACTTACTGATTTATATAAATATTGATTGAAAATAATTATAAATAATATTGGTGTGTGTCAATTTTTACTATATTTACTATTTTTTTCGAGTTACAGTATTTAAAATATTGGATCTTCATAAATTTTTTTTAAGGTTTTTACATTTACAAATACAAGTGAAACTTGCATCCCTTAATTGAATTTTCCTCAAAATTAAAGGAATGTACATTTGAGAATTTGTATATAGTATTGGACCCTACTAAAAAAATAATTTTTTTTTGTTGACTTTCTCCCCACACCACACATGCATTCCTTTAAATTTTTTTCTAAAATAATATATTTTAAATATATGAAATCTGAAAATAATTATAATTTAGAGATTTTAAAAATTAGTTTTTGACTAATAATATGAATTTCGTAAGAATTAACTAAAGTATAAAGACTAAAACACATTAACTAAATTAAATGAGTAATAAAGTAGAGATTAAGGCCCAATTTACTTATCGGAAATAAAAATGGAACAAAGGTAATCATTTTTTTTTCATTCCATTAATGGTGTTTACCAAATAATATAATGAAAATCAACGTATAAAACCCACCTCAAAATCGGGAACCACTCTCTCGATTAAGGGAGAATCTCATTCCCTACGAAAAATTAATAATCTCATTCTCTTTCCTTATTATGTGAGATCAGTATCTATTTATTAATTATTTTAAACTCTCACTTCTACCTAACATTTCTTTCCTCAATCTCTCTCCTCGTCCCAACTACCCTTTCCTACTAAATATTTAGTTAAGTTTAATTGTTTATTTATTGTAATACGTATTTAATAGCTATTTAATTTAATAGTAATAAATTTATTTTTTGATGATTAATTAGTTTATCGATTATTGCATTTTAATCCGGGGCGGATCCACTAAGGTGGGTGGGGGCACCTAATTTTTTTTTATTTTTTATCTTTCTAATGTAAAAATGAAAAAATATAAGTAAAATCTAAACATTTTAATGTATTTTATATATTTTGTCCCCCAAAATTTTAAAAAATAATTTTATATAGTTTTTGCCCCCCCTAAAAAAAATCCTGGATCTGCCCCTGATTTTAATCATTTATTAATCTAAAATATATCATTAAAATAAAATACATTAGTATTGAATAAAATAATAATAAATTATTCTGAAACAAATAACGATAAATAAATTAAAATAAAATCAATCAAGTGAACAATTACTTGTTTACTTAGAAGTAAATAAAAAATAAAAATATTTACATCCCTAATACAAGTAAACAACGTGAATAGCGATCAGATTTTGATTCCTGAAAATCATAAGTAAACAATATTAAAGGAATGTCTTTTACCATTATAATTGATTTCACTCTTTTACTATTCTAATTTCTGGTAAATAAATTGGGCTAGATATATAGTAAAAAGAATGTATCGCTGCAGGGAGAAAGATATTAAGTTTATTGTTTAAAGGAGGATGGTAAATTTCTAATGAAAGAAAGAGTAAATGCTATCCATATTTGATAAACAAAAGAAGTTTTTTAATGGCCACAATATGTTTGGTATGGTACTTTTTTACATTAGTTTGATGGTTCATGTATATTATTTGTTTTAAATACAAAACGTCCACAAATAACTTTAGTTTAAGTTAATATAAATATAGGGGAAAAAAATAACACCCCAATAGTTTAAGGTTCTTGTAAAATCATCTAACATTTAAAAAATGAATTTCTATATTCACTTGATTTTTCAGATACATACTCTTTTCTTATGAGATTGAATGTTCGAATCTCTCCTCTCTCAATTTGATGTAATATCTAAAAAAAAAAACAATCAATTTAACCTTTATTAATTAATAATAACATGTTATAAATTTATCCAATTTAATTGGAAGCTATTGTGCTCTGCATGATAGTGGAATTCAAGGATTCCTACTTTTATAAAGATAAATGAGAAATTTTATTCGGTATCAGAATTTTTTATAATATATATAGATATGGTATATTTTAAAAAACTTTCATTATGTGAATCAATCATAACTTATGAGTAAGTGATTATATGTGTAAAATATCAATTAATACTGTGAATCAGTAAAATTAATACAATTTGTAAAGAAAAAACTTAGTTACTAACATAGGTATTTTTGCATCCCCACTCACAAACATAAAATAATTAAATAAACAGGCGATTAAAAATTTGAAGGAAAAAAAAACCTCAAGAGATGTGGCTAAATTATAACCATGAAATGTAGGGATAGCTACTTCTATTTTATCCAATTATATAAATCACACTCAAGTGACTTGCCTGATTTGTTAACCGCGCAAATGTGATTTAAAAATAATTTCAAATACTTGAGTAATTTGTAAAATAAAAGTCACACCCTTCTATAAGTTAGTTTTAATAAATTTTGCACTCGTACTTACTCTATGTTAGCCATATGTTTCAATTCTATTAAAAATAATAGAAATTTTTGAACATATGAATTCAATTTATATAATGTCGTTGTTAACAAAATAAAAAATCTAAAATTCGAATGCAAGTGTTAAAGTTATCTAATTGTTTTAATATAATTATAATATATATCAGACATATAATAATCATGTGTCCCAAATTCATTTAAACTAATTAACAGAGAGATGATTTATAATTTTATAAACAACAGTGATATATAAAACCATTCATAGTATGTTATCCCGAACATAACTTAGTTAGTCAGACATCTATTCTCATACGTTCGAGCCTCTACTCCCCTACTTTTAGTATGATTTGCAAATCACGTAATTATCTCAATTTGAGTTTTATCGAAGCGAGCAATGGGACAACGAATGTAAGACCGACATACTGAAAAGAGAGCTGTTTTTAATGTGAATCAAACAAACAACATAACTTAGAATTTAGAAAATGAGGTGACCGACAAACCAATAAACGTACTACAACCCTAACAATTCCTTTAAAAGTTGCAATTTGTCCTTAAATCATAAAAATCACGTGGGATCTCTTGATATATATACATTTTTTATTTAAGAGAATGTAATTGTAAAATGACCTTAATTTCTTCATATTGATTAAACTCTAAGTTTCTTCACTCGTAAATTGAAAATTTGAAGTTAATATATGAATTATAAAGAGTAGCATATTGAATTTGTTAATGTAATTATTAAGGATGAAGGTTCTAGTCAATCTATACATGATTCAATTGGTTAGCTAATTTTATAATTAATTTTTCTTTCAGATATTAATTACACAATTTATAAAAGTTCAGGGTTTAAATTGACACTTCTCCATTTTTCAAGGTTTATAATTTTTTATTGCGGTTTTGTGAGATCTGAATCTAGTGCATTAAATAAAAAATATTGTATTGTAATTCAACTGTCGGTTGACCATTTTGAGCTGTTTCTCAACTTGCATGAAATGGACCTCACAATGCACTAAAAGCTAAGCGAATTCGAGACAGCCACAAAGAAATTAGGGAAAATTTTGAGTCACTTTTGAAATGGAAAAAAAAAACAAAAATAGAAATTTCATTGATGTGAAAAAGAAAAATACAAAAGTTGAAATTATGGATAGGAGGCATAGCCTCAAAAGGGGGAAAGAATTACGAGGTTAAAAAAAATAAAACAAATGGCTCCATGAGCATATAATAGACCTATCATTTATACTTCATTTTTTCACCTTTGTTATTGAGACAATTTTATTTTTTTTACTTGCTGGAAATTTTGTTACCTCCTCTTCCACAATTCAAGTAAGAAGCAGATAGAATGTGGATGTTCCAACAACTCACTTGGCACTGGCAAGTTCCTTGCGGAGCAGCTTGGCTGCGGTTACCATGTTTTTGAGGGCTGCCGTGACCTCGTTGTACTTACGGGTCTTGAGTCCACAGTCGGGGTTTACCCACAAGATGTTTGTCTCGAGAACTGCAAGCATTTTGTTGATACGGTCAGCAATCTCCTCAGTTGATGGAATTCTTGGAGAGTGGATGTCGTAGACACCAGGGCCGATTCCAGCTCCATACTTCACTCCCTCGCGGAACACTGACAAGAGCTTCTCGTCGGAACGAGAGTTCTCGATGGTGATCACATCGGCATCCATATCGATGATTGAGTGGATGATGTCATTGAAGTTGGAGTAACACATGTGGGTGTGGATCTGTCAAGTTGATGAAAGATGAAACAATTGAGACATTAGAAGTTAGAATGAATGAAATGTGAATTGATTGAATCGGCCAAGAGAGTAGAACTCGAGATGTTGGAAGTTATATGCGCACCTGGCACGTGTCTTTGACACCAACGTTGGTAATACGGAAGGAATGTACGGCCCATTCCAAGTAGAAAGCTTGCTCAGATTTCCTAAGAGGCAATCCTTCTCTCAAAGCAGCTTCATCAATTTGGATCACATTAATGCCTGCTTTCTCAAGATCTTCCACTTCGTCCTTAATGGCCAAAGCAATCTGATAGCAAGTTTCAAACCTGAAATAAAAATACATATCATGTTAAAAGTCAATGTAGAAGGAAGATGATATAACTCTCTTGTTCTAGGAGAAGGTAAAGAACTCAGAAATAACTCTTATGTACTACCTCGGTTGGTCATTTCTGACAAAGGACCAGTTAAGAATGGTGACAGGTCCGGTAAGCATTCCCTTCATCGGGCGAGCTGTCATGCTTTGAGCCACAGAGGACCAGAAGACAGTCATTGCCTTAGGGCGACTGACATCACCGTAGATGATGGGTGGCTTCACACAGCGAGATCCGTAAGATTGGACCCATCCATTAACAGTGAAGGCAAAACCTGACAACTGCTCTCCAAAGTACTCAACCATATCGTTCCTCTACAATGACAATTCACCATGTTATCGGAGCACTATACAAACAAGAAAGGAAACCTCTTGATTCCTTTTTACATTTCCGTTCTAAATAATAAACATGATTACCTCAGGTTCTCCGTGAACCAGGACATCGATATCAAGCTCTTCTTGGAGTTTGACAACCTTGTTGATTTCCTCCTTGATGGCCTTGACATATTCCTCCTCAGAGATCCTGATGGAAAAGACATGATTCATTACTCAGTGGACCATAATTAATAATTATGAACAAATAATAGGGAAATGGTTGAAAGTCATCAAAAGTTTCGTTTCACTCACTTGTTAACCTTGTATTCACGGCGAACCCTTCTCAGTTCAGGTGTTTGAGGGAAGGACCCAATTGTGGTGGTTGGTAGGACTGGGAGGTTCAGCTTCTTTTGCTGGGCATCAAGTCTGGCACTCACGTTTGTAGAACGGCGGTGGTCGGAACCCTTCAGAGCAGCAGCCTGTGGAAGCAAGACGAAGTCCATGAGGTAAGCAGCGTTATGAGCAATGTTTAGCAACCCAAAATTAAAAGCACTCACCGCTTTTTGAACAGCTTCATTGTTCACCCTTGGTGAAGACTTTCTTGAAGCTAGAGCTTTAGCATTAGCAGAAAAGAATGCCTGAAAAAAAAAACGTGAGTTCATATCACTGAAATGGAAGACACTATGTATAAACAACAGAAGAAAAAAACTTGTTTATTAACTGTTTCTAATTTTCAATTTTTTTTTTTTAATTTAGTAAAAGATATCAGTAATCTATTTGAAAGCCAAAAATAATCAGTGATCTGCTTCTGATTAATCATACTATGTCATATTCCAGGTAACATCCAGATCTTAAATTCAAGAAATCTCTTCCAGATGCCCTTTAAATTAAATATTCCAAAATGAACTGTGACTCCGTAATAACTCAGACAGATCAAGATCATGTACTGGACTCCTGATTTTTCAAGATATGAAAATTAAACCAAAATAATAAGGGAGTATCACCTCATCCTTCTTATTAGCTAATGCCTTGGCAATGGCATTCACTTCAACAACTTTCTGGGCAGCGAAGGCAAGCCATGATTTGATTTCTGCATCTAGCTTAGTCTCATTGATGAGATCAACAGCAGTATGGAGAAGTGAGCAGGAGGTGGAAACCACAAGTTTATCTGCAGTCAGAGAATCATCCATAAAACGTACTCTAGATCGCTATATGACGTTACAAACGTCCATGTTGAAAATAAAAATTGAAAGTGAAATGGAATACCTTTGCCAACAATTCCCTCTAAAGCTTGCAATGTACCGAGAGAGGCAGCAAGATCATTGGCCCAAATGTTCCTTCCATCAACAACTCCAGCAAAAAGGTACTTTCCCTTGGGAAATGCACCTTTAATCAAATCAACGGTCTTAGTTCCACGAACCAAATCAAACCCATAAGCAGTGACACCCTTCAAGGCAGTCAGAGTTTTGAAGGCCTCTGAAGGCAAATCAGCAAAATAGGTCTCAACGAGAACATTCAAGCCAGACAAGGTTGATTCCAGTTTGGCATAGGCATCAGTGAATGCTTTCAATTTGTGAGAGTCAAGATCCAACACCAAGGTAGGTTCATCAAACTGAATCCAGGAAGCACCTGCTGCCTTTAGATCAGAGATAACTTCCCTGGAAAAAGTATTGAACAACGCATTTAAATTAAAGATTTGCAATGAGCAAAGAAGCAGAAAGCAGAAATGCAGCAAGAGGATAAACAATTATACTTGTATATTGGGAGGATTTTGTCCAGAAGTGATATGAGAGAAAATGTCTTCTCAACACCCTTTGCAGGTTTAGAGAGCAACAGGTACGACACGGGACCAACAAGGACTGGAATGGTGTCAATTCCTTGCTGCATGAATCATGGAGAAAAACATTTAAAATTCTAAACAAGCAAGCTTGTGGAAGAGACTGGATAGATAAATTGAAATAAGTGAGATGTATGAGTAAGCACTCCAATGGCATGGGTGAATGCTAATAAAGCCTGTTTGTGAGTTGGCTTTATTAACTGCCTCAGGCTGTTACTTTCAAAATGTATTAAGGAAGGCTAGATTCCGCAGTTCGTGAATAATAAAATTCTAGTTTCGCATTCCTTTGGTAATGTGGTTTATTACAGGCTAATTTCACAGATTATCCTACAAATTGGAACTATGGCTGCACAACTAAAATATAAAAAAACAAGATAATTAAGAAAAACGTACCGCTTTAGCTTCTTTGTATTCATCTACTGCCTTGTGGGATGCGTAAGAAAACTTCACTTCAGGTCCCAACTCAGGCACAATGAAATGGCTGCACCAGTAGATTAATCAGGCTCATGCAAACAATTCAATAAAGAATGGAATCTTTTGAGGAAAACGGTGTTCTTTAACCAGGAGTTTTTACTTACTAGTTGGTGTCAAACCACTTGGTCATCTCCATAGCAGGAACAGAGGCATTTCCTCTGGCCATAGAGAAGAAGGTATCAAATCCAATTTCACCACCTTTCCATCCATATCTTGGTGGGACTGCCCCAATCATCGCGGTAGTGTCGAGCACTTGATCGTAATACGAAAAAGTGTTACTTGGGATGTATTTGATCCCAGCATTAGCCATCTGCTTCCAGATAGACGACCTGAGATCTGCCGACACCTTCTTCAAATCCTCGGCACTGGTCTTCCCATCCCAAAAGGATTCCAAAGCAAACTTGAGCTCCCTCTTGGGGCCCATGCGAGGGTATCCAACAATGTGTGAAGCCATTTTTCTGAGCACAAAAATTCAGAAGAAAACATTGAATTTCTTTGTCGAAAACATCGTTTCCTCTTCTTCTTCTTTTTTTTTCAATAAACAAGTCAATTCATCATTTCATAGAATAATGAAGATCAAATTAACATAGTGCATTTTACGTTGTGGAATAAAATGACACCAAAAGCCATTGCGGAATCCAAATTTCCGTCTTTTGGCATTGAAAAATTAAGAAAACAATCATATAACGAATTTAGCTGACCAAAAAAAATTGAATCTTTACAATTCAGCAAGGTAAATCACAAACGAACACATACTAATCCAATCAAATCAAAACAAACCCAGAATTCAAAACACTTTCCCAATTGAATCTTGACATTAGAATACAAAAATTGATCACAAAAAAGGAATGTACTTACAGCAAAAGAAGTAGAAAAGGAAACTCAAAAGAGAGAATGCAACTGGAAATGGAAATGGAAATGGAAACTGATTGGAAAAAAGACAAAATTTCTAGTCTAGAAATGGAAAAGATAAAATCATAAAAGGAAGGGATGAGAGCAAAGAAAGGAGTGTATTTTACTCACAGTTAAAGCGAGGAAGAAGAGAGAGAAAGAGAAACAGTCAAGAGAGAGAGATAGAGAGACTGAGTAATTTCGGAGTCTATTTATAGCTTTAGATCCACTTTTTTATTTTCTGGTTGATTTTGCGTGAAATTCTCGAAATTTGGTTTTTTTTTTTCCTTCTAATACGCACTATGGTGGCGCGTGTAATGGGGGGTTGGTGAGTGGCCATGGGTATACATATTTTCATGTGTATATCCGAGCCAATCTCTACATGACTCAACTGGTTAGACATCGATACTTTAATTTATAGAGTTGAACGGTCGGACATCTTCTCTCTTAGTTTCATGTATCTTAATATGATTTATCATAACATGAAAGTGCAAGGTTATTTTTGTATATTATTCACTAAATCTATTAATTATGTATTAACTTTGATTTATCAATGAAATTAATATTATTCAGTAATGATTATAGTGATTATTAATATTTAACTAAATTTTATTGATTTAAAATTAATTTTTTAATTACTAAAAAATTAATATTTTAGTATTATAAAGACTAAATTAAAATAAGTAATTATGGAGATTGAAAATAAACTTTTAAAAAGTATAGATACTAGATTAGATGATTATAAGGAGAATTAGTGTATTTTGAGTGATGGTTTTATTTTTTAAAACATTTGTAAATAATAATTAATCTAGTATTTACATTTGTGAGTATCTTTAAAGAATTAAATAAGTCTATAAATTTCTATTTGTATAATTTATTAGTTTTTTAAGACTTTAGATTTAACATTATGGAAAATATTAAAATAATATGATAAGTAAAAAGAGAATAATTTAATATGATGTAAGAGATGAAAAATACCCATAAAATAAAGAAAGCGGGTTCACCAATAAATTAACAACGTTCAACAACTACAAACCAATATTTCCAAAAAATAAAATATAATTAAATTTATTAAAAAAAAAAAACAAGCCAAATAATTCGGTGTAAATATTGAAATTTGTCTGTGAAAATTTAAAAAAAAAATCAGAATCAACCTACATTTTTATTTGAGAATATTTTAATTCAAAGGTAAAAGGTAAATAACACTCATGTGGTTTTAATCAAACGCAAACACACCTCTTTTAGTATTTATACATCTATAGTTTTAAAATTATACAAATTGATCTCTCTCCGCTACGTCGTTGATTTTTTTTTAATTATAACTTTTTCATTTAAACTCTGATTTGAATGATTGAAAATATTATGGAATTTTCTTTTTGAACTCTACATTACAATCACTTAAAAACTTAAAAATCATCAATATATAAATAATTGTCGTCAATCGGATTTAAATCATAAACACTTTTATATATAGATGATTTATAAATTTTTGGTTTACTAAATTTTTTATGATTTACTCGGTTCGTTAAGGAAATAAGAATGTGTGGGGCCAGTATTTAAAACGAACCGTCAAGTGGCAGTTGGTGCTGACGGAATTGCCGTACTAAATAACCAATCGAAATACTCACGGTTTTGCTCCGGTGACTGTGCCACTGACGGTGAATTATTAATTTTTTTGTGTTAATTCTATAGATACCCAAAATATTTGTGTTTATTACATAATAATGTTTATTTTTTAAGAAAAAGCAATTATACCCACACGATTCCACGCGCCGGGGGAAAAGGAGCCGAAAAGACAGACGTTGCCCTTCTGATTTAAATATATTAAAAATCCCTTAAGAATTGCTTACCATTTATTGTAACTGACAGCATTTTTGAAAACCGGAATTATGGCAATGATGAAAGCGGCAGATTTGATTTTTGAAATGGGTAAAAAATAAAAACATATTAATTGAAAGGAAACGGGAAATCAAAATCGAGAGAAAAAGGGGATTTCATCTTTAGCAAACCTAACTCTGTGAAAAATCTCTGGCGATCGAAAACATTGAAAAGAAACGAAACGAAAGAATGGCGAGAACGCGTGGAAACGTTAATGGAGGAAGAGGGGTAAATAGACTAATTGTGTTTAATTTAAGTGGAGTTAGATGATATTATTCATTCATTGTATTTGATAAAAATGCAGGGGCGAGGGCGAGGACGAGGAGGGAAGAAGAGTGGAAAGGAAACAGCGATTGGTGAATCAGTATTGGAAGAAAGGGATGATGTAGAGGTATTTATGTATATAAAGTACCAAATTATTAGTGGATGATTGTAATACTAACATGCATGTTGTTGTTATGAAAAAAAATAGGAACAGGAAGTAGAAGAAATAGAGAATAATACAAACTTACAAGAAGAGGGACATGATGAAGAGAACGAGGAAGAAGAAGAAGAGGTTCAGGTATATTTAAAAAATTTCCCAAAGTGTTTAAAACATTTAAGAAACGTTTATAAAAAGTAAAATGTTTACAGAAAATCAAAAAAATTCAATATTGTAAAAAATGTTTAAAAGTGATGCAAATGTTTATAAATTATATACATTTGCTATGGAAAGAACATAACCAACATGGTGTTTATGGCCGAATGTAAAAGCAAGCGGGTCAGAAGTGGAGGGAGGGAGAAAGGAAAAGCTGCAAAGGTCAGTGGAAAAACAAAAGTAATTATTTGAGAAACACCTGTTATTCTATAGACTATTGTTACATTGGTTATGATAATAATTGATGTTGCAGCAGCAAGGGAAAAAGAGGGGCAGAAAAATTTATGACTATTTTGAAAAGAACAATGAGACCACTAGAAGGGAAACAGTATGATAGATATTTCCTGATTGCATTGAATTATATAGTTGTAAGAAATATGATCCTTCATGATCAATACATTGTTATATGCAGGGTGTTGAATACGTAATTAAATCAGAAGACTGGCATAAGGAGAAGAAAACAGTTGCATTTGCAAAGTATGATCTGATTGAGGAAGTAGAAAAGTTTTGCAGGCACGAGTGAAGAGTTTGTTGGACGACTGTTGTTTGCGAGACGTATTGAAGATGTCTATTAGAAAATTCCCAGCCAAATTGATGCAACAACTACTTGGGCGGAGCGTGAAGAACGAAAACCCGAACGAGCTAAGTTTTAAGTTTGGAAGTGAAGTACATACGTTCACAATTTTCGACTGTTTAATTACAGGATTAAACTGTAACCCAGTAAAGACTATCGACTTGGACGTCCTGCCAGAGAGTGAACTATTGGAGACCATTTTTTCGAAGGTTAAAAAAATAGATTACAAAGAGTTGGAATGGGGATTCAAAGGCTGTGATTTTACGGATGAAGAGTTGTCTTTGAAGATGACAAAGTTATATGTAGTAGAGTGCCTTGTAATACCAAAACAGACCGGAACAGGAATACAAAGGAAACATTTTCGATTGGTGGAAGATGCTGAAGCATTTGATGGATATGCTTGGGGTAGACTCTCATATAACTTGTTGGTGTCAAGCATAAACAGGATAAGGGAATTTCCGATGTAAAATACCAAAGAATATCGGGTTTTCCACAAGCATTGATTGTATGGGCATGTGAGATACTTCCTGCTTTATCATTGAATTCAAGATACGCAAAACGTGTTGGAAGTGTGACTCCTCGATTGTTGAACTGGGATTACCATAAACAGGGGACTTGGATGGCGTATGAAAGAGATGTGTTCACTGATCCCGTAAGTAGAACTGATTTATACATAAGTTATTGCTATTTAGTAAACGTTTATATAAAATAAACAGTTTGTTAAATGTATATATTTTGATATAACAGGTAGTTGTGGTTAGTATGAAGCCTACAAAAGAGGAGCTGGAGCAGGAGTACATGCAGTATGTTCAAGAAGAATCAAAAATGAGGAAAAAAATGAAGGAAAAAGAGGGAGAAAGTAGCCGTCATGATGATTCAGATTTTTTTAAAGAATCTGGAGGAAATGGATCAGAAATGGCTGGAGACATCAAGTTGATACTACAACAAAACTATCTAATGCAACAGAGCATATCAAGATTTGAGGACAAAGGTTGATGATCTTTACAAAGTAGTACTAAAGGAACATGGGAATGAAAGAATGGAAAAAGATGATGACAGATTCGGGGTAGGTGAAAAAAATGTTGTACCTATTTATGATTTTTTTACAAGATTTAGGTTAATAATTAAATATGTGCTGTCAGGATTATGATGATGAAGTGATGAGAAGGAATGAACAAACTATGGTTGAAGAAGAAAGAGTAGACTTGACAAGTGATAGAGATGATGGAGTAACTGATCCCAAAAGAAAAGATGTGGAGGTATGTATATTTAATAAAAAGAAATATGACAATTGAAACAGATAAACATATTTCATTAGTATTGAATTAACAAATAGGTAATTAAAATGTAGGAACAAAGGATGGAGAAAGATGTTGATGTTTCCCCTATGAAGATGAGTCCAGAAATAGTGGAATGGTTGAAAAATAAGGAACATGCAATAGTCGTATATAGGGTAAAATATATAATTATAATATTGACTTTATATCGTATATTGTGTTTCTTAAAACTAAATTGTTGTAATCTTAAAACATGCATAGGGAGGAGAACAATCCTATACTAAAATAGTGGAAGAATCATCAGAACAAGTTGAAGAGGAGGATGCAGCAAAAAAGAAAAAAGGGAAGGGGAAAGCTAAAAAGGCTGATAGAAATGAGACAAAAGGTGGAAAGAAAAGAAAAGAGAAGGATGTTGAACAGAATGCGGAGGTTATGGAAAGACCAAAAAGAAATCGTAGGGGTGGAAGAACAACTTCGGATCCTGGTACAATCGATAGGTTTGGTTCAAACGACAAAGCAAACGATGGACCGAAGTTTCATATACTTACACCGCTTACTCAGAATGAGTAATTTGCAAACGGATAAATACATGCTGACTTAGAACATTGAATGTTGGATTTTAAAACTTCGGATGCTGTTATTTTGTGATGTAATCTGGTGTTATTTTGGGATTTTGAAAGAGTATGTAATGGTAGTGAAGTGTTTGAAAACTTTGATAAATGTTTATAAAAAATAAACATTTATTTTGAAATGGATGTTTACCGGATTAGAAAAAAAATCAAAGCTTGGCTATCTGTTCAGGTAGGGGAGTGCATGAATGATACTTGAATGTAATGAACTACAACTTCGGATACATACACTGATATTTAGGGGCAAACGACAAATGAAACGATAGACAAAAGTTACATATATGTTCGTCGCATACTCATATTGAATAAATTACAACATTAGTATAGATGCTGACTAAGTATATTGATTTATGAATTTAGACAACTATGATGCAGTTAACTTGATATGTAAACAGATGTTATTTTGGGGAAAAAACAGTACTTGGAAAAAATTACTACAAAAAGCAGGAAACTATTTGTAAGTTCATTATAAACGTTTATAAAAAATAAACATTGCTAAAAAATGAACTTAAGCCGGATTGGGATTAGGAGTCAATAGATTGGCTAACTACATTTTTTTAAACTACACTAACTTCAGATTAGTGGAACCTATCCAAACTTGAAATGTAATGAACTATCCAAACATAATTGAATACATTGAAATAGCAGACAAACATTGAATAGCAAAACAAAAATAAATTTCTGTAAAAACAAACTTAACGATTAAATCGATACAAAAAATTGTCAAATAGTAAACACAAACAAATATTGAATAGCAAAATGCAAGGTTTGCTAAAGATAAAAAACACTAAAAAACAAAGTTAGTTAATGTCGGAACGAATGGCATTTTCGCAAGTTTTGCGATTATGACCAGGATCCACCACAACGTGAACAACTCTTAGAACCATAGCCAGGAGGAAATGGATTCAAGATGCGAAATATGTCTTTTCATCTTAGGTCTACCAATAGGACGACGAACATTAGGGGGGAAAACTACAACATCATCAACTTCGGGAGGAGTAGTCCATTGTCTTCTATTACCGGATAGGGAAAATCGTACCAAGATAGGTAGAACGAAGTGAATCAATTGAGTATGAACGGTGAACATAATCAGTAGGAGGTAGGTTTCTCGATATTATGGATGCACATGCATGAGGACAAGGAATTTTAATTAAATTCCAACGCCTCGCATTGACAAGTTCCCGTTCAAAATGTTAACACGGAACTCCATCTCCCGATTATAACAACGGAATCGACATCATTCAAATGTCGAACCTGATAAAAAAAAATGTAAACGTTTATAAAAATGAAACGATTGCATAAAATTATACAAAAAAAAAGAATTGGAATTATACAATAAGAAAACGTACCACCATCCTACGACCACTTTCAATGTTGGTCCTCAAAATAGATTCAACTTACGGGGTAATATTTGAATTAGATTCAAACGCATCGAACGACGTTTGAAGAACCATTCCTCTAATTTCAAACGAATCTCTTCCAACGCACTAACAACAGGTAGCTCTCTTTGCGTTCTTCAAAATCGCATTATAACTTTCACATATATTTGTTGTCATAATATTAAATCTAACAACAGGGAAGTAAGCACGAGACCAAACGGCTTTCCGAATATCATTTAGATACGGAATAATTCGAGGGTCCATTAATTCAAGTTGATGAAAAAGGAAATCGTGCTCCTCTTTGGTATACGCTCAAGACAACGTATAAAGTGTTCCGCCAATGACTTCTTATGAAAACGACTCTTAATATTCTGAGAAAGATGATGCATGCATACACCATAGTGAACACCAGGCATAACTTTGGATACAGCTTTAAAAATACTAGGGTGTCTATCAGAAATAACAGACAAATTACTCCTCCCACCAATAATTGAATTCAAATTATTGAAAAACCACTCCCATGAATTATCGTTTTCTGAATCAACCACAGCAGCAGCAATTGGAAAAATTTGGTTATTACCATCTAATGCACAAGCAGTCAACAAAGTTCCAGCAAATTTAGCTTTTAAAAAAGTACCGTCAATCGAGACAATTGGGCGGCAATGTTCAAAACCGGAAATTGAAGCACCAAGGCTCATGAACAGGTATTGGAATCTTTTTTCGTAGTGAGTTGGTATCTAATAAAGGATCCTGGGAAAAAAAGAGTATAAATAATAGACATTTAGATATAGCAAAAAGTATATAAAATATCAACATTTACAATAAAATATAAATTCAGAAATAAGAATCACTATAAAGAAAAGCGTATATAAAAAATAAACATTTATAAAAACTAAATATTACTTACCAGGATTATGCGCACCAATAACATAACAAAATTTGGGGACGAGAGCATAAGATTCCACAGGGCAACCCTCGATTTCCTTCAAAATTATTTCTCTAGCACGATAAGCCTTTGAGTAACAAACATGAATTCCATGCCTTTTATGCATAAAGTGGCTTATTTGATTCGCAGACATAAACTTCCCACCTGCTAACCCTAAAAAATTCTCTCGATATAATCACCACAATAGAAGATGTGGCTTGCGGATGACCGGATTTGATAATATCAACGAACACGAATGTTGGAGACAAAACTTCTTAATGGTCCACCAATCAGTACCTTCATATGGAGAAGCTTTGACAAACCAAGTGCATTCGGTGTCTCTTACAAGAAGCGAAATATCTTCCGCCATCGGATTTTACAACACGAAAATTAAATTCATGTTTTAAAGACCGCACCTTGATAGCTTTCTTTAACACATGCTTTGAAGCATAAATAGCATTTTTCTGTCTTGAGGTAAAAAGATTCACGAGGGCATTCAACGTTAACCATGGATATGAAATCAAAACCCGCAGGAGCCTCGTCAACATAAAAATCTTCGGGTTACTATAAACACCTAAATCAAAAACAGGTTTTGATTGGATCATAGAACAAGAAGGGTTGCTCTCAGGAGAAATAGGTCCTGGATTAGAAGCTGTTTTCTTCTTATCAATCACGAGAGAAACACATGCGAATAGTCCTCAAAAAGAAAGGTTTCGAGGAATGCAACATCATTGTCGATTTAACATCTAAATAAACCCTAACTTTTGATTTCGTAATGACTTCCATCAACAAACAATGAGAGTCAGGATTGAAAGAAACTTTACGTCTGACCTTTTTGATAAGATCTATAAACGTGGTGTGTTGGAAATACATCATAGATTTGAGTTCGTAACATTCGTAAACGTGGGCGTCGTTCCAACAACCATCATATATGACATCAATTGATGTAGACCTCATTTCGTGAAAATAGAAAAAAGGATAAACAAATGGAAGAGATGAATAATGGAAGTCTGTAGCTCAACAAACGATTTATTTAAAATAAAAGAAAGTATAAAATCTGTAGCTCAATAAACGGAGAAGATGAACGGAGAAAATGATACAGATAATGGAAGTCTGTAACTCAATAAACGGAGAAGATGATACAGATATGAGGAAGAGAAAAATGTAAAATCTAACAAAATCAATTACAAGTTACAGAAATGCTTGATTAAAGGAGTCATTAATTACATTTACAAAAGGAAAGAAATATCGGTCAATATTGATATGAGCTGTTAAAAAAAGTGGGGGCAAAAGCGTAACAATATATATGGTGGCAACCGGAAATTCCTAGAAAACGGGAGGTTTTTGGGTACAATTGAAATAGATTGAAAACATCCATCAAAAGTGGATTTAGGATAATTATTGTGGTTATGAGAGCAATTATTTCAATTTTTTTTATAATATAAATATTGAGAATTTTTTTAATTTATTTAAATTGAATATGTTTATATTAGAATTAATTACACTAATATCCATTTTAATTCACCTAATTTCAGTTTTAATGGTTGTTTCATATCAATATCAGATTTACCCATAAAACACTATTTATGGTGGCGATTCTGGTGGATTCCGATTTCAGTGTTTACCGTATTACCCTTTTATCTCTCCTAATAACTATATCTCATTAATTACATATCATTTAATTAAGAAAAATTTATCGGGGTATGTTTCGTCTTTTCACAATGTAATTTAATTTTACTGATGGTGGTTTTGGATAGTTTTGATATATATATAAAAGATTGTGTTTTTTTGAAATAAACAACATTAATTTGTCCAATACTGAAATTAACCCTTTATATTATAATATATATTTGTTTGGCATGTTTCTTCCCATCTCTGTTTTATATTTATTTAGCTTTTTCATCTTTTTAAATTAAAATTACATACATTTGATAATATTTTTTTTACATTTAATAAAATTAAATTAAATTATATATTTTGTCAATTTAATCTTCAAACTCTTAAAATATTCAGTTTAATCTTTATACATTTTCATTGTGTATCAATTTTATCTTTCTACTTTTTGGAAAATTCATTTTAATTCTCATACATATTTTTTTTAATCGTCATATTTGATCACTTGTATTAATTTAGTCGGTGTAATTTTAGATTTTTTAAATACAATCATTATATTTTAGTTAAATCTTACTGATAGTATGCTCATATCGACATATATTTAAACTTAGTAACTTCTTTAGCATATCTTTGTTTTTTATCACTTGCCAAAATTACTTAAGTTCATTGGTTTTTTTATCAGCGTTGTTTTTCTATCGATAAAATATAAAGATCAATACTAGTGACAAAATATAGAGATTAATGAAAAAAAAATAGTATGGAGATTAAATTGACACATGATAAAATATATAGATTAAGATAAAAAAAAAATTGGGAAAAAAAAAAATCAATTTACGACCCGGAACTTTACATGTGTGTCAATTTAAACCTTGAACTTTTGATCTAATCAATTTAAACTTTGAACTTTTGATCTAATCAATTTAAACCCTGAACTTTAAATAAGTGAATCAATCTACATTCTAAACTTTAATAAATTGTTCAATTTATAATATTGGTTAGTAAAATTACTATCATTTTTAGAGATTTATAGTTAGACATGAGTGTTTTTATATATAAATGAAGTTGTCTTTTAGAAATTATTTTTTATACTTGTGTTAACTTCTTTATTGATAGATTTGATTATTTTGGCGTAAGAATGGACTTTTTTTGTACCGTTTGATTCAACAATTGTGATATGATCTTTTTTTTTTTAATTGAGATTTAAGAGACTAAATGGATATAAATGACAATATAAGGTAAAATTTATAATGGGTAAAATGCAGATAAGATTCTTATGGTTTTTACTAGATGTATGAACACCTCTACGGTTTGAAAATTACATATTATACCCCTATAGTTTAAAATTATTCCAATGAGACTCATCCCTTCATCGTCATTAATTTTCTTTTAGCCATAATTTATTCGTTTAAACTTGGATTTGGATGAATCAAGATATTTTAGAATCCTCATTTCGAGTTCTATGTTATGGTTAGTTCAAAACTTCTAAATCATCATTAACCAAAAGTGTTAAAGATGTAAATCATACTTAGTATTTTGATGTAAATAAACACTTTATTTATTAATAATTTTGAAATGACCATGACATAAAGCTTGAAACGAAGATTTCAAAATATCTTGAATCATCCAAATCAGAATTCAAACGAATAAGTTAAGTTGAAAATTTATGGCATTGAAAGAAAAGAGTCTCATTGGAATAACTTGAAACTACAGTAGTATGATTTGTTATTTTTAAACTATAATTGGGTGTTCATACATTTGGTAAAAACAACATGAATCTTATTTGCATTTTACCCATTTATAATTTAACTTAAATAAAAAAATAATCTCAATGAATATTGAAATTATTTATGGAAATGCGCAATGCTAGGATGCATGGTGAAGCCCTCCACGTGTAATCGATGAACATTGAAGTCAACGTGCTAAAGAGTTTGAACAACAATTTCAAAAAAATAAAAATAAAATAAATATCCTTTCATTCTTATTAATCATTTTCAATTTTCGAGAAACAAATGTTATTAACGTTTCTTGTTCCTCAAAACGTTCTAAAATTTAAAGTCCATGGGTAATTCATAACTACCCTTTTGATCATGTAAATGATAAAATTATCCTTATATTATTACACATTTTAAAACTACTCTAAAATTAACAAATATCTTCTATTAATTAGTGAGATACTGTTCCAAATCATCTGAAAACTACCAATTTAAGGTAAAACAGAAATTAAAAATTTTAATCCGGTAATTTTTAAAATCATACTAAATTTTGGGGTATGTATATTTGATGTTCTTCTACACTTGGGATATATTTAAAACATTATGTTTAATCATTCACAATCATTTAAGCCTTAAAAATGTTTTTTACGATCGCATTTTAAAATAAAAAATAAAAAATAAAATTATTAAATTCAATTTTCTATTTTATATTTTCTATTTTGAAAAAACAAATATTTAATTATTCAAAAATTATTTTGAAAAAATTAAAATTAAAAAACAATTTAAAGGCTTTGCCAAACACCCCTTATTATTTGGATTTTCATTATTAAAAAGGAATATTAGCTAATCCTTTATAGGGGAAAAACCCTCACCTGAATATTGAAAACAAGAAAAATGATCTAAACCTAATAGCTTAAATTTTTACCTCTATTATTGATTTATAAGATAGATTCAAATATATGTAAAATCATTTCTTCTATATTTATTAATATTCTACATGATTAGGTATAATTTAAATATCTGAATCCACATATAAAAGAAGATATTGAGAATATAAAAAGAATAAATTTCTTTTTAACCCAACATTTTAAACTTTTAAATCTAGTGATAATCTAACAGTATTTGATCGAGTTCCATGAACTAGTACTTTTTTGTCCACATATAAATGTCATTATTCTGGACCCTGGTGAGCTAAGCTAAAGTTACTTTTAAAATTTCACAACCATTGAAGAAGACATGTGGATTCACCAACCCACCTAAAGTAGGAAAAAGAAGAAATGCGTGGCTTACAATGAAGCCTTTGCTTTCACCAACCCCTCCATTGCTACCTTTTTAAGATTGACCTCATCACCCACCAAACCTTCTACCGGCTTTTTTCACGTTTAACTTTCTTTTGAAAGATAATATCTTAAAAAGAGGTAGGTTTGAAAATATATTTTCAAGTTAGGATGTAAATTTGTCTCTTGAATATACAATAATATGTTTTTAAAAGTAAAGAATATCTCATAGACGATTTACACAAAAGTCTCATAAAAAAAATTATCTAGTAATGATTGAAAATACATTTTTTTTTTAAAGTACATATAAAACAATGTAACCATCTACCTAAAATGACCGAAAATGTTTTTTTTTTTTTTTTTTTGAGAAATTTACATGGATGTTAAAATTAGGTAAAAAAAATTTATAAAAATATCAACAAAAAGAAATATTTATAAACATGTTAAAATCCTAGAGGGGCGGTTATATTTCATTGAGAAAATGTCATAAATATCCTTATCTTATGTATGTATATCAATTAAATACAATATGTCACTAATTCACCATATTAGTGATAGTATATTTTAATATATCAAAAATTGATTATCACTGATTTACCATGATATACTATCAATGATTGACCATCACTAATTTACCAAGATATATTAGTAATGATTGAATTATAAACTACATAAATTGGCTCAAATAACATATTTTAGATACATAATTCCATTTATGTCATTATTTTCTTGCTTATCCCTGAAATAACAGATTTTATAAATTATTTACATCAAGTCAATAAATTATTGACTTAGGAAAAAAACTTCAAAATAAAATTAACGTTTTAATTTATAACAAATGTAGTGTTTTTATTCCTAAAAACATTTAAACTATAATCATTCAATGTACAATAAAAGTATTAAAAGTCAACAAATCTTTATTTATTTATTTGTCATACAATGTCAATAAATTATAAAACCTATTATTTTTCAAAAATAAAATAAAATAAAAGTTGTATCATTTGATGTATTACATATTTTTATACGTTATTTCCATCTTCGCCTCTATAAACTATCGCTAATATACTATTGCTGATTGATTGACATACCAACACTGATAAATTTACATGAAATAAAAGTAATTTATGTTTATGACATTTTTCAAATAAACAATAACCGCCCTTCCTGGATTTTGATATTTTTGTAAATATTTTTTTAAACAAATTTGTAAACATTACAACCCATTTTCACATATTTGTAACTGCCCATTTCTTTACGTTATTCCAATGACCTAAAGGAAAATGACTTCAAAACTTGCTCCTGTACATAACCTTCATCAATTGATAGCTTCCGAACAGATGGAACGAGTATGCCCAATTAAAAGCCATGTTTTTTGTCTTTAGGGATTCCTGAGAGGAAAAAAGATTCATTTCGATTATACTCAGCATTCTATAGTTTTTTTTTTTGTTTTTTTGGATAATACTCAGCATTCCAAAGTTCAAACTAACAATGCAAGATTAGCATGTGAATTTACCAAGCAACTATGAAAGCACAACATACTAATAAGCAACTGAGCAATAGGCATGATATGGTGAGACCGTGAGAATTGTGAGGGACAATCAAAAGTGTAACAGCTATACTTGGAATTGAAGTCACCGACGGATGATCAAAACCGGCAGTAAATAAAAAATAATTTAAAGGAAAAAAACAGTAGAACGGTCGGTAAATTAGATAAATATTGTATTAACCAATGGACCAAATGATTATGATTGTCATTATGTATCTGCAGAAGGTAGGGTCACAAACTTATTATGGAAGAAGCAAAGGGGAAATGAGACTATGTACATACTACAATCACATAAAAGCCTGGTGGATATCCCTTGATGCATACACCTTCACTACTTGTTCATCTGATTGCTCCCAGTAAATTTGCCCCATCAAGCTTCGCACCTTCCAAATGCTACGAAAGATTAAGTAGTTGAGTTAAATGCTTGTAATATAAAACAAGATCTTCTAAATAATCCCATCTGATGACAAAATGTTATAAAAGTAAAAAGAATGATTAAGAAAATGTCTATCTGATCTTACAATTTAATATGCTTTACTTACTGTTTCTCGAAGATTCACGTATCGTAAATAAGCTCGTTGTAGGTTTGCACTCTTCAAATTGGCGTTTATTAGTTTTGCACCCTACAGCACAAAAGTCCGAGGAATATAAAGCAAAATTGCTATCAATATCATAGCTAGTCAATTTTAAAGTGCTTTAATCGTGCAGGTGAAGTCAACAAGCATGCAAGACCACAAAGTAGATATCAAATACAGCACAAACACAATGACAAGCTGTCACATTCCCTCTATTCTCCTAAGCTTATGAGTTATGAACCTTTATTTCTCTCACTTTCTCTTCCTCCTTTTTTTTTTATTCGAGTGTGTGGGGGATGATCACTCTTAAGTTAGTCAAAACTACAGTTCATTAACTCTTACTGTAGAACTGTACAAGATGAACTCCGGAATTTTGTTTTAAAAGGGGGATCTGACGGCTTAAGGTTTATGTTTATCTCTCTGTTCCCCTTTTTGGTGTCCAGTTAATTGCAGAAAGCCTTTCAATGCGATAAAACCCCATCCATCTATTATGCAGCTATCCTGCAGGTAGGATCGTCTAAACCTCGAGAGGATCTTCCATAATTTCACATATGGAACTCAGAAGTTCTTCAATGGTTTTATTCAGTTGAATATAGGACCTGGGAGAAGGAAAGTTTTCCCACAGCTACAACTAGTGTTTTGAACAGTAAGTGTTACTCGTTCTTGCTGCCACCTCTCTCTTTTTTTTAATGGAGTGAATCCCTCTCTTTTTATTAATGGAGTGAATCCTGCTAAGCATTAGAGAGAAGTTGCGATGGTGAGACCTTAATTCAAGCTCCACAGGTCTCGGGCTAAGGAGTTACTTCTGGGGACTCGAATGAAGATAACAAAAGAGTTGCTAAATGTCTGCATTCTCAGTGAACTACTTTACAACTATAAAAAAACATTTGAAAGATCTTTTTATCACAACAATATTCAGAGAAAAACAGCTAAAAACATAAACGATATTTTCATATTGTTGGAGTTACAGTTTATAATTTATCATGTCATTAATGGTTCATGCACGAATTGTATATTTGAATGCATTATGAACAAAAAAACAAGATTACATGGGAGGGAAAAATAAAATTTAAAAACCATTGTACCTTTTTTTTATAAGAAAAACCATTGAACCTTTAAGAAAATTATATTTGAAAATAAAGTTAAGACAATAAAACAACTCTAAAAATACAGATAAATTTACCTTCAAATTAGCTCCCTCCAGATTAGCTCCCTCCAAGTTTGCATTTGTTAGATCAGCACCCTGAAATTTTTTTAGTCAATTACTCAGTATGAGCCCTTGATGACCTCCGTGAATAACAGGACTAAACTGCTCAATGAGAATGTGCTGACCCTTACTTTACTAAGATTTAATAAATCAAACATGAAAAAGTTCTTTTTCTGAAAGAAATGACGCTGACCCAGAAAGGCTTTTCTTTATCCCTACCAAGGAGCATTTACTCGTCAAGAATAGGAACTTAGGAAGGAAGAAATAAGAATCATTTTCGTTTATTCCCCTTATTGGTAATTATTAAAAATCAGGAATGATTCTTGATTTTGGGTGGAAAGGCAATCCCCTCAAAATGGTAAAGAATATCCTTCCAATTTCCAAATTCGTTGACCCCATTTTGGTTGTCTAATGAAGTTAACTTTTTATGTCTACTTTGGCGATAGGTTCAACCCTTAATTAAAACTTATATTTGTTTCAGGTGTTTGTAAACAAAATCAATAGTAATAAACATCCTTTTTATTCCTCCTACATAATAGTTTTAGTAGTAAAAAAATAGAAATTTAATTCTGATGCAGTAATTTTCATTCTAATTCCCCTTCATTTCCAATTCCGTTAAGTAAACGGGGGGTTAGAGTCTAAAATCCAATGATCATCTGGCTTTCTTGACTTTACTCATGAAGATGTATCAAAATCCGTAAGAAGCACTTAACCCCACATTTTCCCTTCATTTCCCGACTTGCCACCCATTGTAATTGATGGTTCTTACAAACTATCGATGGTATAAGAAAATAAGATCTGATGAAATACGGTTCTGCTGTAAAGTATTGTAGAAATGATTTGCCATAAACTGTCACATAGAGATGATTTTGCAAATGAAATCTCTGTTTCCTATTAAAAAAAAACATTTGCTGTCATTCCTATTTGATGTTTGGATGCAAATGTACAGAAAGAATTTAAATGCAAGCAATTACTTTTTTTATGAAAAAATAAATTCTTCATTGATCGAAAAAATAAAATACAAGATACAAAAATAGGGGACGAAATATAAATAATTATTACCACTATTTAAACAAAGTTCAGGTAAACTTTGATTCGTTCTTACTCAGTATACTTTTGTAAATACTTTATATCAACTCATTCAAATATCACTGTTTTTTAAACTAGTAATCAGCATTTTTTAAAGAGCTATAGGTCTTCTTCGGTTGACCATCCATGGAAAAACTTCTAATTATTTTTACTCTTCCTCCTTAACTAATAATTAAAACTGTCCTTATCAAAGGATTTCAAAACATGTTTTGACATACATGGTATGCTTTGCATGAAAAAACAATAATGAGGTGGAAGCTGCTAATCGAGAATTGTGGCTTTAGAAATCATAAACTTCTTTAAGCAAAGTAGAGCTGCATGAGATTCTAGATAGTGACTTTTCCTTTGTTCTAGAAGAAGTTTCCCGGTTAAGTGTTTTAGTGATTATTCTCCCCTTTTTATCAAGGATATTGTTAAATGGCAAGTACAGAGTCTATTGGGTCATTTTCTTGGCTTTTGCATAGGGAGTGTATCACATCTTCCCATGTTTCTAATCCAAAAGGAAATAACAACAATATATTATGAAATAAATTCTTATTCTGAACCTGAAGGTGTGCAGAGCGCAAATCTGCTCCGCAGAAGCTGCAATCAACCAAACAGGCATCTGCAATTTGACATGAAGACTTCCAGTGGTAAATTCAAAATAGCAATTTTTTATTGCTAATTGCTATTGAAAGAGTCTGTTGCTAATTATGGAACCGATAAAATGATAGGAACAAGTGATTGTCCTATAAATAAAACAACGGTCTGTTTGGATAAGATTTTAATGAGGATTTGGATAAGGTTTTTGAAAGCAGCTCTATGCTTTTAATTTTTTTTAAACAATCTTTGGATTGCTAAATTTATGTAAGTTCAAACTCATTATTCATAAATCAATAATTTTGAAAGGAAGAGTAATTTAAGCTGTTCTAAAAAGTAGGTCATAGACTCATATGTGAAAACAAGAGATAACACCTTCGTCATCGTGTACCATGCAACTTATTTCAAAGTGACTAACCAACATCGGCATGGAGAAAAAACCAGGCACTGATCTAAATTCAACAGCATGAATCAAATGTAAAATAGATTTGATGTACCTCAGAACCTTAGGCATACCAGATCTCAAACTCAAATCATGGACTGACGTTGTTTAAAAAAATCTTCAACTACACCCCAACTATACCAACTAAACTACAAGCCCACAAATTGACTGCAAACATGCACTTTATCTTTTTTTATTGCTCCTTCCCTAAAGATTGCAATCTCTTGTAGATCATTTTTTTTATTGGAATTTCTGGTAAATAATAAGCACACGGTCTTTTTCAAGAAACCCAATAGACATTTAAGTTTGTCTAGTAGAAACAAGGAAAGATTAGAAAATATAGTTGTTACAGAACTGTAAAAATTATAAAGAAACTATAGTGATAAAAGAACTTGCCTTGCAAATTGGCACTCTGAAGATTAGCAGATGCTAATAAAGCCCCACGAAGGTTTGCTCCAGTAAATTCACATCTTCCTAGGCAAAATAAATTTATTAAGAATGCAGTCCTTAGATAACAAGAAAACTGTAATGAGGATGGAATTAGGGATTGACTTTCTTACTCTCGCAAAGTTGCATTATGGAAAATTGAGCCCTCAGCATCTGCATCCTGTGTTTTCAAAACACAAAATGGGACATGCGTTAGATGCATATGGATATCTCAAATTATTTCACAATTATTCTGTTGACTATACTTGATCCATCAATTATGATGTTGGGACCAACCCCATTACTCCATGGGGAGACTTTGTGCGCCCCAATGCCAATTCTGGGAAACATCGAGGGTTTTCACTTATAGTCTTATTAAGCATTCCACCGGAGGCTTGAACACAGGACCCTGGACTCATTTATTCCTAAGACCCCAAGCCCTTACCACCATAGAAATTCCTTCAGGGCCGATTGTAGGCTACTATTGATATAGACATTATGCACAATTCACGAGCAACAATCTATGGACAACACACTAGATATAGGATCATCCTTGATACACATATTTACAAACTGCTTGCGAAAGACCACCAGCTTAATCGCTTTTTTAAAACACGGGTAGTTATAAAAACGGAAACATCCATAATTACATACAAAGGCAAGGATACATACCCGAAACTTAGCACACTGAAGGTTTGCACGTGAGAAGAAAACGTTTTTAAGACATGCATAGCTGAAGTCTACATATGACAGGTCCTGTATATTGAAAAGGTTAACAGCTTTAGACATGAGACATAAAACCTTGCGTCAGCAGCATTTACCGGAAATTTTTAAAATAGCAAGATAAGTAATCTTTAGACCCTTTTTATAATAAACAAATGCTATTTCATTGATTTATGAAAAGCCCCAAAAAAATAGGGAAGAAATTACAAAAAAAGCCCTCCAATGTAAAAGCAATAATGGAAGGGTCGTAATTACCAAAAAAAAAAATTATAATTTGCACACCAATTGGAGGCATTAAGTACACAAAATTACCAATTCTCCTCCCAGACCTAGACTTATCCGTAAAAAATCTTCTATTCCACTATATCCATATATTCCAAGTAATGGATCTAACCGCTTTAGACCCACAGTTTTGACACTGGGAAGTTTTAATAAATGGCCCGCATGACCATGAACATGATCAATTTCAATGTTTGAGTGACTTGAGCTCAATTCCTTACCATCGTTAGCTTCTCAGATAGTCAGACAATCAGTGACAGAATAATTACTTTCTTAGCTTCTTGATGATGTCTTGTAGTTGTAGCCTTAAAATTGGTATTGAAGGATTTTAAACAGTTCGGGAATGGAACTCAAATATGCATGTGTATCCTGTATCCCTTTGGCTTTCGGAAATTATCTTAGCTTAAAAGTTCATTTGTGACTTGTTGAAACTTGAAACTAGAAAAACCCAGGTTACAAGATGAAAGGATCCGAGGCCCATCTTAACAATCAGTGATTAACAGTAAAAAATTTGGGCACATCATAGCCCTAATACAAGAACTCAAATGTTGACAAGAAGGTACAAACATATATCTAAAGGAAAATGGAAAGCGATTCTCATCATGCGCCCTGAGGCCAAATTGGTGTTGTTTGTGCAAGCGGGAGTAGGAAGAACACAACCATTTTTCGAGACTTATTTGGAGGAGGTTTTTCGAGATATTTGATGTTTCATGGGTCCATTACTTCTCTTTTCAGCAAACCATGGGGGAAATGTTTGTGAACCCCCCTTTCAATGAAAAGGGGAGGGAATAGTCTATGGATATCTAGTTTGTGTGCTATCTCAAGGGGGATCTAGTTAGAAAGAAATAGAAGAATATTTAGAGACAAGGAAAGATTGTGTAATTATGTTTTGGAGTTGGCATATGTAAATGCATGTTTTTAGGTGTCTACAACCAAACCACTTTGTAATTACCCCCTACGACTTGGCCGCATACTTGTAATTCGGTGGCGGCCTTGTTTTGGTTTATCTTTTGGTTATACAGGGGCATACATCATATGTTCTACTTTGGTGTTTTCTTGTATTTTGATTACTTTTTTGTATCATCTTTCGTTATATCGAAGAAATGGGCTTTTGAGCCATTCTTTTCCAAGAAAAAAAATGGAAATGGAAAGTTGGAACCAAACGAACACTAATTTATCCAAATTAGCTTCAGTGGTAAAAAACGCAAATTTATGTTGAAGTAATTTTTTTTGGAAAAAATGTAGAAAATTACCAGCTTAGAAAGATCAAGGCCACAGAGGTTAACCCCTCGCAATCTAACTTTCTCAGACTGTATACACTTGATGATATCAATACGCTCTAGTTCTGACTCAAGTTCCTCGTCTTCCCTTTGTTTAGTCATTGCATCATTGATTCCAGCTATGAGACCCTGTAATCAAAATCATAAGGTACTCTCACTATATAAAAAATGAGATTTTCTCAATAAAGAAATTGATGTGGAGGTTAAATCAAAAAATTTGGATTTGGGAAAGAACAAAACATGGAATAAATTAAATGTTAGAACTACAGTAAGAAATATTGACTCACAAGCAACTGATAGTACTCTGCCTCACGGAAAAGCTCTGCATACTCAGAGTCGACGAGAGTAGGAACTATGCCATCCCTTAACCAATTGAGAATGTGCCGAAAATGTTTCCCATCTCTGTCCACAAAAACAGATCCCTGCATCAAATAAAATATTAACATGAGAGAGAGATATACCAATAGACCCAAAAGCTTAAGCGGCTAAGGAAAATTTAATCTTTTATATATTCTCAACACTCCCCCTCAAGTGTGGGCTCATATATTTGCACGAGGCCCAACTACATGAAACATTAATAAATGCAGTGTTATTAAGGCACACCCAGGCGCTCACCTATGGTAAGAGGCAAGGCGGCCTAGGTGCGCCATAGAAGGAGGAGGTGCGAGGCGATTCAATAAGGCGATCGCCTTTGTGCCTTTGAGAGCATTTTTGTGCCTTTCTAAACACCAAAGGGCTTTTTTTTTAATTATGTTTTAAGGTAGTATGTGTGCGCCTTGCTTTACCAGAGCAATGCCATTTTGTCGACTCTCGCCACTAAGGTAATCAAGGACTTGTCGTTTTAATGTACACCTTACGCTTTGGACACACTAAATAAATGTGAAGGAAATGACATCACATGGGTTTGAACTCAAGACCTCCTAGTCTGATACCATGTTAAATCACCAATAGACTCAAAATCATAAGTTTTTGGGCTAAGGCAATTTAATCTTTTATATATTTTCAACAGAGATCTCCAATGAAAAACTCATATATTACAAAAAGAGAGTTCCATAAGTAAACAAAAGCCTCATTATTGCCATAAAAATCTAGCATTGTGGAAAAGAGTATGCATAAACACACGAGAGAGACAGAAAGCGTGTAACAAGCAATCACAAGTAACTTCTATGGACAGACTGATAAAAACACAATGATAGAAAGATATGAAACGAGCAATAAATGAAAGAGTACTCAGATAAATTCCATTTCCGCCTCAAAAATCTCCAAATACCAATCAACAAGATTCAAAAAGGATAAAAAAAATCAGCACAAAGAGGCAAAAAAACAAAAGGGGTTCACAAAAAAAACCCAGATAACAAAGAAAGTAAACAAAAGAAATATAAAAAAAATCAAAACAAAAACCTCGTCAGGATCCTGGCATAAGGTAAGAAGTTTGCAGTTGGCTGATAATACCAATGTCTGGATCTCGGGCATTTATGGTCCTGCTTCTCCATCGGATAGGCCCCAGTCCTGGCAAGAGCTGAGTGATTTGGGCGGGCTGTGTTCAGGTTCGTGGCTGCTTGGTGGTGATTTTAATGTTACAAGATGGTCCCATGAGCAAGGTGTCAAGTTTCGTCGACACATTCGAAATGTCGTTCGAAATCTCGCTCAAATCCAGTCTCGATATCTAAAGTAGGGGTAAGTTTTTTTTTCTCCAAAATCGTCGAAAACAATGGAAATATCGTCGGAATGAAGATGTCGATCGAAATTTCGATTGAATTTCGGAGTGACGTGGCATGTGGAACTCAAGATTCTACCAAATTGATGATATTTCGGGGAAATTTCGAAGATTTTTAAAATTTCGACGGAAATTTCGTGAAGAATTTCGCCATCTGCAGATCTTATGCAACGTTGTTAGAAAAAGAAAAGGGTAAAAAAGTTGCAGGTTTAGGTTCATCAAGTTGAAGAAAATGGAGAAGAAGGAGTGCACTGATATCAAGAAAGGTTAAAAAAAAAAAGAATAGGTAAATTAAAGAGATGGCACCTGTTTCAATAAAAGTTAAAATAAAGAAAAGAAAATAAATAAATAAATGTAGAAATCTGCATCATCCCTGCCAACAAAATAACAATAGAAAATGAGAAAATATTTTTATTCTCTTACCATGTCTTTTTAATATTGAATTTTGATTTTGATTTTGATTTTGATTTTAACTTTAATTTCAATTTTATTATTATATCTATTTTAATTTTAATTTGGTATGTTAAATATTATTTAAGTGAAAAATATGATTATATTATTATAATACCTCTAATATACTTTTTTTTTTTAAGAATCCTCTCATGTGTCAATTTTTTATTGTTAAAAAAACATATTTTAACACTATATTTCGACAAATTTTACTATACATTCTACATTTTCTCATACTTAACATCATTTTTAGATGTATAATTTCATTATAAATTAAATTATGATTTAATTAAGGTATAATGAAAATTTCATTTAAAAAATAGAAAAAATTATCTATATTTCCATCATGTCCATGATTTTTCCGGGAATATCCATCGACATCGATATTTCCATCGACATTTCCGTAAATTTGAATCTCGACATTTCCGTCGACATCGATATTGAACTCCTTGCCCATGAGAGATCCCCTGGGAATAGACAGACTAGAAGCATGAAGATTTTTAATAATTTGACACTTTTTCCCTTACAGAAATCCCTCTCGCCAATGGTTTGTTTACATGGTCCAGAATGGGTAGTAGAACTTTTCTATCCCTGATTGATCGGTTTCTTTGTTCTGAGGATTGGATGCATCTTTTTACTGAGGCTAGGGTGGAGAGATTACATCGGGTTACCTCTGATCATTTTCCTATCATGCTGCAGTCTGGGAGAATCAATTGGGGTCCCACTCCTTTCCGTTTTCAGAATATGTGGCTTGCCCATCCCTCTTTTTCTTCCTCGCTCAAAAGGTGGTGGGAGTCTTTTGATGTGCAAGGTTGGCCTGGATACGTTCTTATGAGTAAATTGAAGCTGCTGAAGGTGGAGCTGAAAGGCTGGAACAAAGAAGTTTTTGGTTTTGTCCAAACAAAGAAAAATCAAATTGTCCACGATTTGGCATCGCTAGACTTTTTGGAGGAGAATTCGGGGTTATCTGATGATCAGTGCACTGCGAGAGTTGCGTTGAGAATGGAGCTCCTTGATGTTTCCATGAAAGAGGAGGCGATGTGGCGTCAAAAATGTAAAGTCCAATGGCTGAGGGAGGGAGATTTAAATTCTACCTATTTCCATAATTATATGAATGGCAGGAGAAATAAGTCCCTTATTTCTGAAGTGTTATCTAGTGACGGCAGAAGCTTGTTGAGCGAAGCTGATATCAAGTATGAGACTATGAGTTGATCTCTTTTTATCAGAATTTGTACTCTAAAGACATGGGGGGGAGGCTGATTCCGAACAATCTCTGTTGGGAACCCATTGTCGTGGAGGATTTTGAGTGGTTGGAGCGTCCGTTTTCTGAGGATGAAATTTTTGGGGCTATTTCTGCGTTAGGTTCTAACAAAGCTCCGGGGCCCGATGGTTTTACAGCTGAGTTCTTTAAAAATTCTTGGAACATAATTAAGTCTGATATTTTAGCTATGTTCCAGGAGTTTTTTCAGAAGGGTATTGTGAATTCCATTACCAACAGTACTTTTATTTCTCTTATTCCGAAGAAAGTTGACGCGCGACAAGTGAAAGATTACCGTCCTATTAGTCTGACTACGGGGCCTTATAAGATCATTTCTAAAGTGTTGGCTGATAGGCTTAAAATGGTTCTTCATAAAACTACTTCCATCTTTCAGAATGCTTTTGTGGGTGGTAGACAGATTACAGATTCCATTTTGGTAGCAAATGAAATTGTGGAAGACTGGAGGATCAAGAAATTCAGGGGTGTGATCATTAAGTTGGATGTTGAGAAAGCCTATGACTGTGTCGATTGGGATTATCTGGATGCTATTATGATTCTTAAAGGGTTCGAGTCGAGATGGAGAAGATGGATCAAAGGGTGCCTTTCCACCGTCAATTTCTCTATAATTATCAATAGCAAACCACGAGGAAAATTCTTCGCAACCCGAGGTCTTAGGCAAGGTGATCCTCTATCCCCGTTCCTCTTTATTTTGGTTGCGGACTCTCTCAATAGATTGTTGTCCAGTGCTCAGGAGGTGGGGGTTATTGAAGGGGGTGTGTTGGGTCGGGACGAGCTGATGGTTAGCCATCTCCTTTTTGCGGATGATACTTTGCTCTTCTCGCCTTTTGACTATGGAAAGCTTAGCAATCTCCTTTCTATCTTGCATCTGTTAGAAAGGATGTCTGGCCTTAATTTTAATCTCGATAAATCTTTCCTGGCCGATGTCAACCTGAATACGAGTGAGTCTGCCCTTGCTTCTTCCTGGTTAAATTGTAAAGTCTCTTCTCTTCCTCTGTCTTATTTGGGTCTCCCTCTTGGTGGTAACCCTCGGCTTCATTGCTTTTGGGAGCCGGTTTTGGAACGTATCCAAAAGAGACTTACTAAATGGAAGAATCTAGCTTTGTCTAAAGGAGGCAGATTGACGCTTGTTCAATCGGTGCTCAACTGTATGCCCACTTATTATCTCTCAATGTTTTCTATCCCGAAAAATATTGCTAAAGTTGTTGATAAACTTTGCGAGATTTCTTTTGGAAAGGCAGTAATGGTAATGGAGGTTCGAATTTAGTCAAATGAGAGGTTGTTGCTAGTCCGTTATCTTATGGTAGTTTGGCGTTTGGGAATATTGTCAACCGTAACAAATCTCTTCTCCTTAAATGGTTATGGAGGTTTCCTTTGGAGGAGGGAGCGTTGTGGCACAAAGTCATAGCAGCTGTCCATGGTACTGATTTGTTTGGTTGAAAAGCTGGTAGTAGTACAATTTGTTCTATACGCAGCCCTTGGAAGCAGATTGCTAAGCTTCATGGATTGTTGGACGTTTTTACCTGTTTTGGTGTGGGGAATGGGAGGAGGATTTCTTTTTGGGACCATCCTTGGATTTCTAATGCTCCCCTTAAGGTGGCTTTTCCTTCCTTACACAGGCTGTCTTTTGATAAGAACTCCTCTGTCGCCAATGTTTGGGACTCTATTCTCAATTGTTGGAATTTGAGGTTTAGGAGGAATTTAAAGGATGAGGAGATAGAAGATTTCGTTGGTCTGCTTTCAATTCTGGAAAGGTGTGCTATTGGCTCTTCGGCTGATTGTAGAATCTGGAAAGGGGTTGGGATGAGTTCTCGTGTAAAAATGTAATGTTGTCTTTAGTCCTTACAAGAAACGCTTTTCCGGAGGATCTCCACAAAGCCCTTTGGAGGGACAAATACCCAATTAAAGTGAAGGTGTTTTTATGGTCTCTCCTTAAAAGGGGCCTTAATAGCTGTGATAAGCTTCAGAGAAGGTTCCCTTCCATGGCTCTATCCCCGAATATTTGTTCTTTATGTTTGGCTGATAGTGAAAGCACGAATCATGTTTTCTTGCATTGTCCTTTTACTATGGGGTTGTGGAACAAGATTTTTTGGACTTTCAACATGCAAGGGCCTCTCCATCTTTCCGTTTCGGTGGCTGTCCATGGTTTATTGTGTGGTTAGAGGTTTAATAGAAAGGCTCACATCATTTGGTGTAATGCTGTTCGGGCTATTATGTGGCTCGTTTGGTGGGAACGTAATATCCGGCTTTTTCATTCTAATGTTAATCCTTCTTCTGTGCATATCCTTTGGGATAAGGTGGTTTGGTTTGCTTCTATGTGGAGCGCCCTTGTAAAGGAGTTTTGTAATTATAAGCCGTCCCAAATTGCCCTCAATTGGTCTAGTTTTGTGTAATCAGTTGGGGTTTTTTGTACATTTCATATTATCAATGAAATTGTCTCTTATTTAAAAAAATCTTTTATATATTTTCAACAGAGATCTCCAATGAAAAACTCATATATTACAAAAAGAGAGTTCCATAAGTAAACAAAAGCCTCATTATTGCCATAAAAATCTAACATTGTGGAAAAGAGTACGCATAAACAAACGAGAGAGACAGAAAGCATGTAACGAACAATCACAAGTAACTTCTATGGACAGACTGATAAAAACACAATGATAGAAAGATATGAAGCAAGCAATAAATGGAAGAGTACTCAGATAAATTCCATTTCCGCCTGAAAAATCTCCAAATACCAAACAACAAGATTCAAAAAGGATAAAAAAATCAGCACAAAGAGGCAAAAAAACAAAAGGGGTTCACAAAAAAAAAACGCAGATTACAAAGAAAGTAAACTAAATAAATATAAAAAAAAATTCAAAACAAAAACCTCGTCAGGATCCTGGCATAAGGTATGACGGCCACTAAACATTGCAGCAAGCATGGAATCAGGTTCACGTTGAGTCAACGTATCAAGTGTAGTTCTAAACTTCTTCCCACCTGAAAAAAAAAATGAAAAAAAACTGAATCCCCAAATTCCACCAACCCTAACCCTAACCTCGTCAATCACTGGTAAATTGAATAGTTGTTAATTTTCTCAGGAAACAATCAAATAGTTGATGACATTTAAACTATTGATAATCACAGAAATTCAGCGAGAAGTTAAAGGAAACGAGAGAGAGAGTACCGATATTGAGACGAATCAGAGAAGAAGGATCGGATTCCCCCTTCATTGCTGAATTGAACTGAGAAAGGGAAACGTTGCGATTCGTGTTGTTGAATTCAGCTGAAACTTGGAGGGGGGGATTAGCTTACTCTCAGTTTCTTTGAAGAAAGGACACGCTATTTGACCAATCAGATCCAGCCACGTCTGTCATTAATTTTAGGGTTAATTTCATATTAGACCATAATAAATAGGTATAATAGCATTAATACTTATATGTTTTATAAATTAGCAAACTTACCCACTTTAACTCCACGCACCGTTTAAGGGAATAATGAAAAGACATTTTTCGCCCTCTATTTATTATGTTATGCAACATTTAAGGAAAGGGCATGATGGTAATTGTTCAAAACGGAAAACATGGGATCACCGCCATTTATGGTGTTTTTTGGGCAAAATTGATATTAAAAAAACACAACTGGTATTAGTGAATAAATGTGAATTAATGTGGATATTCTTGATAATATTTCTTAATTTTAATTGGTGTATTTAAAAAAAAAAATACATTTTTGTAAAATTAAATTTTAAAACTAATAAAGTTTTTTAGATTTTTATAATTGTGAAACTAACTAAGATTTGAAAAATTAATAAATTTTAATTTAAAGCATTCTAATTACAAAACATATAATACAATAATAATATTCATTCTTCAATAATATAAGTGAAAAACGTAATGAAAGAAAGTTGGCGTTTTAAAAAAATAAACATTTACTGTTTTTAAAATATCAATTCAAAAAGTGTCATATTAAATTTTTTACATTAATTTAGAACAAGTTTTTTTTTTTTAATTATAAATGTACTCCCTATGATTTTGAGTTTGTTTCGATTTGGTTTGTATGTCTATATTGTGAGGTGTGTATCAATTTAGTTTCATCGGTTTTCCAAAGTTTCAATTGGGTCCTTGTTATTTTATAATAAATCATGAATGTCTTTATCATTATTAAAAAAATAATATTTTTTTATGTGTATATTTTCTATGAATGTGACCAATATTATAGGAAACCAATTAAAACTTTTAAAATCGTACAGACTGAATTATAACTTTTAAAATCATACGGATTAAATTAAAACATATGGTTTTGCATTAAAACAATTAAAACATACCCCGAACCATAAGTTCTGAATTACTATCAAACCATTTTTTACCTTAACCTCAATTTTGTTTTATTTTAGGGTAAAATGCAAATAACACTTATGTGGTTTTGGTCAAATGCAAATACATTTGCAGGTAATTTAAAAATGAATATTCACACCTTTATAGTTTCAAAATTATGTAAATTGACTCATCCCCTCTACGTTGTTGATTTTATTTTAGCCATAATTTTTTCGTTTGAACTCCGATTTGAATGAGATTCAAGATGTCATGTGATTCTCGTTTCGAGCTCTACGTTGTAGCCACTGAAAATTTCTAAATCATCAGTATATAAAAGTATTTACGACTTCAACCCAATTGAATATTTTGATGATGATAACTATTTTTATATAATAGTGATTTAAAAAAATTCAAATGACTATAATTTAGAGTTTAAAACAAGGATTCCATAAACATTTTGAATCAATAACATAATAGTTATCAATAAAAGAGAGGAAGAAAAAATAAACAGGTAAAAACGTTAAATATTTAATGATATTAATGGAGAAAAAGTCTCAAATAACATAATTTTTTAATTACGTAAGACTAATCAATTATCTATTAACTATAAGAGTATTCAAGTATTTGACCAAAATTACGGTATTTTTTTCTTTAGATATTATATCAAATTGAGAGAAACTCAAACATTCGAGTTTATAAAAAGAGAGTAGATGTCAAACCAATTGAATTAGGGCCGATATTCACAAACTACAAGAATCAAAGTACAAAGTAGTTTACTCTAAAATTAATTCATATAAAGGTAACTAACCAGGGTACGTAAAATGAACACTCCACACTAACAGGCGGTAGAGCTAATGTGGCATGCAGAAAACGTTGCATGGCGAATGCAACGTGGCAGAGTTTAGATCAAGACAGGCATTAAACCAATTCCCATTCTTCATTACAAAGCTCTCTTCTTCAATTTCCTTCTTCCCAAAAATTCAGAACCGACAATGGCAATCTCACTGAAACACCTCTCCTCCATCGCCAACGACGTTGTTCAACGATGCGCTTTGTAATTTATCTTCTCTCTCCATTTTTCATATTTTGCTTCCAAATTTTTTTTGAGAAATGATTGATTTTTTTTTGTTTGTTTTTGAACAGGAAAGCAGGAACTTCGGTTGAAGGATTGGTGGATGAGTTTGAAATCTCATGGAAACCTGAGATTGGAAACTATTCCAAGAAGTTTGTCGAGTTTTGTAGCGTTAAGGCTTTGGCCGATATGTTTCGAAATTTCGAAGAAGATATTAGTAGTGGATCGTTTAGTCGGTTTAGTTTCGATATGATGCTTGCTTGGGAGATTCCTTCTTATCATGATGATGAGGACCCTCATGGATTTGTATGCCTACTTTTATATTTATCGTAATTCTTAATATGATATCAGAGCCTAAAAAAACTCAAACGAGTCGGGATCCTAGCCCCATGGTAAAGAAAAAAAGAACACCGTGAAAACTTGATTTTGAGATGGAAGCTCGTGAATATTAAAGCTGGGTAGAGTTAATTGAGTATGACATTATAGGATATGTTAAAAAGATTAGATTGGATTCACCCCGTCGATTTTAAGCTTTTAGGTTTAGTGGGGATTTAATATAGTATCGGAGTTACGAGTTCAAATCATCGCATTATCGATCGTTAATAACGTCCCGTGTAATATCTGAACCCACACGTAAGAGATGTCTTAGAATATATTAAAAGATTAAGCCCGTCTTAAACCTAACAATTTATGAAATGTAAGGAATTTTATTTTGCTTTTTCAATAATTTGTTTACGAGTATCAGTAGCTGTGATAAGTTATTGCTGAAATTCTGCATTTGATGGTGTATTCATTATGTCTCGTTTTCGTCGTTGTAATAGGAATGTTTAGCAAAGGAGAAAGAAGATAATAAGAAAGTATATGCAAATGTGCCTCCAGAGCAGGATGAAATTTCACTTTTCTATTCGGATCTCATGCCCTTGCTTGTAAGCATTTGGATAAATTTTCTTCTTTTTTTTCCCCAAAATGGAAATGGAGCAAAATATTGCATTTAATCTAATAGCATTCTAATAAATATTTGGTGTCCTGGTATTTTCCTATTGCCTTTTCCAATGCCTGAATTTCGGGTTGTTATGGCAGATTGATGGTGATCCAAATGTTGGAGAAGATGCATTTGTGTGGTTAGGATCTGTAGTTCCATTGGTTTCTGATCTTGTTAATGCAAGATTCGCATTCGAAACTTTAACAGCCCCAACAGGCAACCGGCTTCATTTTCCTGCATACGACAAATTTCTGAAGGAAATCGACAAGTACTGATGATAGCTCTAATTAGTGCTAAATTATTATAATTTTACCGCCCTTAGCGCAATGAAGTACAAGGAAAAAAACACAAGTTTTATAATTTTATCACCCTTTGCCTTTTAATAAGCAATCAACAATATATCGTAGTGAAACCGAAAATGGAATCAGCTTAGATGATCTCCTTGGTAGTTGAAAACTATTTACAATCTTTCTTTCTTCAACGGTTTAGAAGAGGAAATTTATCGACTTCAAGGTTGAGGGAAATTATGTTGTAGAGTTGCTCAAGTAATTAACAAGTATACATTGTGCGTGTCTATTTAACTCGAGCCAAAGGTGTTCTCACTTTTTGTTTGCGATGCGTGTCTTGAATATATTTTCCACAGGTGCATGAAACATCTGCAGAAACAGGCGACACCGAAGGGAGTAGAACTACTCGATGATGAGTTTATATTGCACGTGGAGGGAACTGCTAGCTCTCAGAGAGTAATACACCATATTGGGGCAACAAGTTGGCCTGGTTAGACTTTGCTAGTTTTTTCTTGATTTTTATCCTTTGTGATATGTTTTCCATTCGTATCTTGCATTTTTTTTACAATTTTCTTTCACCATCGAGAATATTTGCGAGCAAGAGGTTTTTTTTTCCCCTCAGGAAGGCTTACATTAACTAATTATAGCCTCTATTTCGAGGCTTCGGGTGTGATGACATATGAAAATGCTCTTAAGATTGATCTATCAAAGGACATTCAGCACAATGTGAAGTCAGCTTCCACGGGACCTTGGGGTGCACCACTATTTGACAAGGCAGTAGCCTATGAGTCCCCTGCAATGTGAGAATATTTTGTCGCTTTTTTTTTGTCATGATCGACCGATCATTGTAAGAAAACAGCTTAATATAGTTAATCCGAATGTTTTATCTGTCACTTTTTATAGATCAGAGGAAATTGTTTTGGAGTTTCCCGAGTTAACGAGTTCCACAAGACGTGATCATTGGCTTGCACTGATGAAGGAGATTATATACTTGCATGGTTTTTTGCGAAAATTTAAGGTGGAAAATCCAATCCAAGTATGGGAGATGCATTCAAGGTCAATATTGGGAATTATAAGGCTTCATGCAGCCAGGGAACTGCTTAGAATATCCCCACCCGTTCCCACAAAATTCCTAATTTTTGCCTTGTGTGACGAGTTACCGAAAGGTGACTATGTACTCGAAGAACTTGCCGAGAGTCTAAAACTGGTTAATAGTGGACACCCTTGCAGTGCAACTTCAATCCTGAGGAGCATGAACATGTCACAATCAACCATCTTTAGTGAAGAAATAGAGAAAGTTTGTGATGAAAGTGAACGGGACCAAGCACAATCCTCGTTAGAAAATGCCATTGATCAGGCCAGAGAAGAAGATAAGGAAGCTGCGGTTGCCAGAGCTACTGTCGTTGGGCTGAAAGATGAAGGAATTGGCGAAAGTGCATTTATCTTTATGGCAAGTATATCACTCTGATATAATTTTTCAACATTGTATTCTCTATCGATGTTTCGTAACAGAGTATTGATAATATGATACAGGAGCTACTAAAGCCACTCAAGAGTAGGTTACCTTGGTTTAAAGAGGTTCTTGACTGGAAAAGACCGGCCGCTACCGTTGCTGTGCTTGCTGCAGCTTTGATAGTCTCATACAAGTACGTTTTGTTTCGGTCATTTTGTTTGCACCATTCGAACTTTCAAATACTCGTATTCAATTCGTAAGTTACGATTGAGGGCACATTGTCAACCAGATGTACTTTGACCAATGTAGGGAGTGGTTTGGCAAGGCCTTGGCAGCCTTCCTCTTTTGGGTGGTTGTGGTTATGCTTCAAGCAAGAATTCAAAAGACTCATGAAAAATGTGATGAGATCGTCGTCTGCACGGCCTCCGACCAAAGCACTATGGAGAGCATAGTGTCTGCACAACAAAGTTTGCAAACTGTGCATGAGATGGTGCAAACTGCAAACATTGCAGTGTTAAAAATTTGGTCCATTTTCATATCCAAGGCCCGTAAGGTATATTGACTTCTCATAATTAGATTTCCACATCTTTATTGAAGTCATCATTTAATCATTCATTTTTTTGTGTAAGATTCAGTTTTTAAATATTTTGTTTTGAAAAATGCACAAACCACCCTTTAGACCGGGGTTCTGATGATTACATCCTCGAACTTTCAATTTGAGCAAATAACCTCATAAACTTTATAAAATGTTAATATTAGATTGATGAAACATTAATTTGACATCATCTCATGAAATGGTCTGAAAATCACCGTAGAGACAACGAAACATCCCAGAGGGATTAAGATAAAATAACTTCTTCTCATCCCAACCCTACCCAGGTTTTGGGGTCGAGGTCTAGAATGAGGTTGGGCGAGATGGTGGCCTTTGGAGACTCGCCCTCACAAGTAAATTAATAATTTGGAGTGAGGAGTTTGTCAAATTATATGAGTTTATTTTTCAACACTTCACAAACTTTAGAGGTCAATTGCTCAAATTGAAAGTTAGAGGACGGGATTGTTGCAATCCCGATAATAAGAGTGGTTTTCTATGATAGTAGAAGGTTCATTTGAAGTTTTTTCCTTTGACAAGTGAAACAATAACAATTTGAACTTGTGTTGGTTGCAGCATGCAAACATGGTGATAGGGGCATTGAGTGGACTAGCAATAACACTGGCATTGGTCCCAATGAAGTACATAATAATGGGTGCAATATTATGTTGCTTTATCATGACAACAAGGATAGGGAAACATGTGGATAGTAATAACAGCAAAGGCGACAGACGGCTTAAAGAGTGGTGGGATTCCATCCCAATCATACGTGTCCGTGTCGTCGACAAACTTCCCGACTCTCCTTCCAATTAGTGTAATAATAATAATAGAACCTTCTTTCTTTCCTTTTGTTAGCATTTTATACCATCTCTTTTAATGTCTAGGCTTTGTGGTATGTGGGGAGATTTTTTTGGACAAAGCTATCACAATGTGGTTCGTCTTATAACGGTGGGATCTACTCTTTTAATAAGAGATATAACTATCATGTATATGGATCCGTTGAGGGAGTGGGATCTATAGTCTTAATGAGATAGAACATAATTTATATGGATCCGTTGAGGGAGCCACGTTGAAAAACGGGGGATTATGACCGTGTGATTTAGGAATTTGGAAGCATTCAAAGTGTGACGATGGAGTATCTGGCATAATGTACTTTTTGCTTCTACTATTAGATTCCTATTACATGTTGAAAAAATAAAAGTGTTATGTATATTAAATAAATAGTTAAAATGCATCAATGACTCCTTCACTTTTTAAGGTTTTTATCTATATGCAATCAGTTTGGTTTTTTCGTCCCTACACTTCATTTAGATTAATTTCTGTTAAAACAATAAACCATCTAAAATCGACACCTTAAATTATTATTATTATTATTTATAGCCATGGATAGAAGAAAAGACATAGTATCCCGATTTATATATATGTGTGTGTGAGACTGTTTGTCTTTGCCCTTTCTTACATTTGCCGAAGTTCAAATTTGATGATGTTAAATAAATTTATTTTACGATTGTAGTTTTTTTGGAATCTGAGAATTCATCGCCGGGAAATCTTGAATAATCTAGCTCAAAAAGTAGTTCCGAGCATAGAGCCATTTTTCCCAATGAAGAGGTTTTATTTGCAGTGAGGTTTCCAAAGAAAAGAGCTTGTGAAGGAAGAAGTTTAAGGATTGATTAAAATGATTAGAGTTGGGTTAATGGGGATTAAAATGTCTTTTTCTCTATACATGGTTAGGAAAAAAAAAACAAATTTGGATGATTTTTTTAACAGAAATTGGTCTAAACAAATTGTAGGGGTGAAAAAAAGTCAAATTAATAATACGGGGTGTAAATCGAAAAATCTTGAAAGTACAGGGGTCATTGACGCATTTACCCCTTAAATAAAAGTTTTCATCTGTGACATGTTTTAGATTTCGGTATTCTTAGTATGGTTTTCAAATGAAAACAGTGACATAACTTTGACTCTTGTCTTGGAAAGAAATGTGAGGGGTGTTTGTGAAAAAAACCATTGAGTTAATTTAGGGTGCGTTTGGCTCACGTGTTTGGATGGGGTTGTAAACAGAGGTTTGCAAGATGGTGTAAATTCGTGAATTTGTTAAGTATGAATAATATAACGTGCTGAATTTGTAAAATTTTAATGAGTTTATTAAATATGACGAGTTAAGAAAATCCACCATATCGAGTTTCAATTAAACTCGTGTAATATGAACCTTTTAACTGAAATTGTTAGTCATATACTCCTTAATTACGTAACTTACAAATATTTGATCAGAAGGCGCAAGTCAAACACCATTAGTTGTTTTATGGCCCATTTCCATTAGGGTTAATTTCAATAATGGACAATTCAATGTCGTTTATTTCAGAAAAACACAATCTTATATATACTAGACTATACCACGTGCATTGCACGTAATTTTCATTTTATATTATGTTATTTATAGTTTGTTAATTATTCATAAATGACAAAATTATTTTTTATGATGATTCTTCATATCATTTACATACAAATTTTATTTTATTATTTTATGTATTAATTATGAATGCCAAGTTAAAAAAATTAATCTTTTATGAATTAAAATATTTGTATGACATAATTTTTAATTATTATGAATATTATTTGTTATTAGGTTCACAATGTAATAATATAATTTGTTAAATCCATGAACATGATATGTATAGATCACGAATAAAAATTGGTAGACATCTTTGTTGGTTAAAAAATAAATAATTAAATAATTTATTTATTTATCAAAACACATAAAAAAGAAAAAAAAAACCTAAACATAAGTTAATGAGGTCCTCTCACGAATTTGTTTAAGAATGAAAAAATAACACTTCATGTAATCATGGCAAAACTTCAAACAGCTCTACTATATAAATGTGGGGATGTTTTAGAAACATTTTATGACTATTATACCCCTTTTTAATTATGAATTTTACAAAATATGCCACATAATAATTAATTACCACTAACAATTAATTATTATATCCTTACATTACATTCTCTTTTTTATTTTCTTTTACTTTTTTTATTTCACATTCTCTTATTTAATACAACGAGTTTAAAATATTTTTTTAATAAAATAATTTACTATTTCTATCGAAGTTGACTATTATTTTGAATTATACCTTCAAAACTATATACTAAATATTATTTTAAAAAGAATGAAATGAAAATTATTTTGAAAATATATTTAGTATATTGAATACCATCTTCCCTTTTTATCAACTAATATTATTATTTAAGTTATTACTGTTTATAAATGTTTATATACTTTCCCGATTTAATTTAACTGTTTTAATTATTAATTTCATATAATGATGTTTCTTTCTAAAATGTAATTTACAGCATATTATTTCATTATTCTAAAGGTATGAGTTTTGGGAATTCAAGATATTTGTTTGTAATTAGAATTTAATGTATGAGCATTTATTTAAAAAAAATTACAATATAATCAAATATACAGTGTTAACATCTATTTTTACTTTTAAAAATAATGTATCAATATCTATTTGAGTTCATATAAAACTTTACTTTGTAAAAAGTTTTTAAAAATATTTATTTTTATCTAATTTGATTTTAAAAATATATTTTCTTTATAAAATAAACGTGTTCAAATTATCGAATTTCATATCATATTTATAACTTTTGATAAGTAAAATATTTAACATATATATTAAAAAAATTAAAAAAATATTTTAATATAAAATAAGATACTGTGAAAACATATCACGTGCAAGGCACGTGTTAGTATACTAGTTTAAATAAAGGCATGTATTAATATATTTTAAATCAAAATTTAATAATTATTTACTTTAATTTTAATATATTATTAAAGGCATGAAAAAATAGTTAAATGTATCGAATAAGATTTCATTTGTTGAAGAATAATATTTTTTTATATTAAATTTAATGACTCATTCGTGAATTAATTCATGGATACTTCTTTGTTCCAGGAAAATTCGAATTTATTTATTCTTCGATCATCCTCCAACCGCCATTAATACTTCTTCAAACTCTGAAAATTTAAAAGAGAATTACCATTAGTTTAATAAAGTTAAAACATGTATAATTGATAAACCAAAAAATAATCCGTATTCATTTTCTTAAAAAAGTTTAACAAAACTAAATCAGATGCAAGGTTCAATTGAGAAAAAAAAAACATAAAAAAGGTGAAAAATCAAATCATAAATAGTTTAACACGTTTATATTTAATAAACAGAGTATAATTGGAAAATCAACTTGTAGAAACTGCCATGAAAACTTGTAGCACTATAGTGGAGGAAGAATAAAGGATCACGAATACGCCATGAATGCCTACAATACTCTTGTCGACAAATCAATGAGACGGTTGGAGAAGAAAACGCGGTGAGGAGGGAAAAACGTATCATTATCAAATCAATTAGCAGACAAAAAGAAATTAAATGCAGACAACAATCCCTTGAATTAAGGCTGAAATAAAACAAAAAAGGAAAAAGGAAAAAAAAATTGAAGGAAGAATGAAAATATGTTGAAGAAAGTCAAAAGGGCAAATACGTAAACATGAATCTCTGAAACCACCATAAACGCCTCCATAAACGGTGGTTTTAGGGTAAATCAGAAATAAATATTCAACAACCATTAAAAGTGCAGTATGATGATTTATTGTTGTGATGACCCGACTCAATATGAAAATAAATAAATAAATGATAAAAGAACTCACTTAATTTTATAAATAGATCAGAGTAAAATCAATAAATGCGGAAGCCTTTTATTTAAATAACAATTAAAAAATAAAACAAAACGTTTAATTGTGGCGCCAATTTAAGAAAATAAGTCCTAAATAAAATAAATAAAACGCATGAGTTTAATAGTAAAATAAAATGTCCCAAATAAATGCAAAATGACCAATAATGAAAGTCAAAATGGAAGAGTGATAATGAATAAGTCCTAAGGCCTCCATGTAGCACCATCCTCGTCATGCGCCTCGAGCTCCAAAATTATTATCGTTACCTGCAAAATTTAAATTTGCAGGGCATTCGAAAACCATGAGTTTTTAGCTCAGTAGATTAATTTCAACTTATATAAGTAAGCTAAATTGAAATCACACCAAATGTAATAATTATTGGATACTAGTCCAAAATCCCAATTCCTCATTTATAATTATATTCAGTAGGTACTCAGCCTATTTATTCAGTAGGTACTTAGCCTATTTATTTAGTAGGTACTTAGCCTACAACATCTCCTTTAATCTTTATTTTAATTAACTTTGCATATATGTATCATAGTGGGGTATAGGGCCACTCATGATACGTGCCGTACTATGCGCTTGAAAATATGATCATAGTGGGGTATAGGGCCACTCATGATACGTGCCATAGACGCGCTCTACAAATTTAATATTTATTATGATTAGGTTCAACCCAAGTTGTAAATCCTAAAGGCTCTATTTATCACCTATTGATAAACCAAACATAATAATAATTAAATAATAATCGAAAGTCATATAATCACATAACATACTTAGATATCTATTAAAAACATCTCCCAAGTCATACGAACAATCATAGGCAAATCAATCATTCAAAAAGAAATTCAATTTAACACTTTAAGTAGGAATTAACCTACCTTAATAGCAATTCAAGCAAGCAATCGAACTCCAAACGATGCGAAAACAAATCCTAGAGGTGCCCCAAACCTGTATTGACATTAATTAAAAGTCAATTTTATGAAAACCGGAAGAACGGAACGAAAACCGGCTCAAATTGACTAAAAATTGCCCCTGAACCGGTCTCGACCAGCTGAACCGGTCCAATTGAACCAGGTCCAGCCGGTCCAGATGGACCGGCCGTCTCCCTCCTCTCGCAGTGCTGTGCTTAAATTTTTTATTTTTTTTTCTTTTATTTTCTTACCTCAACTTTCAGCAGCTCCCGGCAATGAAGAGCGATGAATCAACGACCCACGAATGTTAGACGTAACCCAACTCAAACTAAGTCAAAAAAATACGTAGAACACCGGCGGACGAACCCAGAAAACGGCGAGGATTCCGGCGACCTGTAAACTCGACGAATAGCAGCGAAAATGACGTTCATTCAGATTGTAATCGACTCAAAAATAACGGTGAAGCTTAAATAAAACGAATCCCACGAAAATAATACCTAAAGAATCAATGGTTTGAATGATGTTTCTTGACTTTTCCAGCTCGACAAACCCTAACTCCGACGATGAAACTTGGTGATTCGAAACTGAGTCAAAATCGTACGAAAAATTGAAGAATTCAGTGATGCATAACGTTATAAATTCGTTGGAATGAAAGAATAGATCGTAAACTTGATTACCTCGAAGAAACGAACGTGAAATCGCTAAAGAACGAAAGACGGCTGGGAAGTGCGGCTGCGTGAGGGAGAGTACGTGAGAAAAAGAAAATATGTAACCTAGGGTTTTGTGTCAAAGGATTGGTTGGGAGATTACGATAATGCCCCTGGAAAGAATAATATGAGTTAGGGACGTAAACGGTATTCAGGCCATAACTTTTTACTCGGGACTCGGAATTGAGTGTAGTCAATTGCGTAGGACTCGTATCGACGTGACGATTAACAATAACCCAAAATAAAATTATTTAGGTCGAAATTGAAGAAAAGACCAAAATACCCTTACCCAAAACTCGGGTTGTTACAATTGTGGTTATTGGTGCAATTATTTCTTTCCATTATATAGGTTTGATGTGATTGTAAATTTTAACACCGATTTATTTGTAACAAAATACCTTTTAAAAATAAGTCCTCTGGAAGATTTTTTTTTATCATATTTGTAAATCTTAACATCTATTTATTTGTAATTTTTTTTTTAAAAAAATAAGCCCTCTGATAGATATTTTTATCATATTTGCAAATATATAATCTGTTTTATTATCTAAATTATATAAGTCAATAATTATCAGAGTGATTAAGTGTCAGTTTGAGATAATTTTTTTTAAGCGGAATACAATAGAAAAAAACAAATTAAAAAACATTGTTACAAAGCCAATTGGAAGTGATTCCCTTCCAACAACCCGAACCTCCTTTCTCCACAGCAGCCTTTGCAAGCAGGTGAGTAAAAAGGTTCCCTTTCCGATTTACATGATTGAAGCTATAAATTTTCAAGCTTTTAGCCAAATCCCAAATCTATGTAATGATGGTTCCCACCTCAATCAGATCCTCTATTTATTTGTTAATCAATCTTACTACCTCGAGACAATCAGACTCAATCTCCACTTCCAAGTTAACATCCTCAAGAGATTTGAGTCCCTCTTTGATCGCTAAACCATCATCTTTGGGGAATATGAGAATGTAATTTATGAGATAATTGTTGGAAATGTTTAAAAGTGTTTTTTAATAAAAAAAAATTGTTTATCAATACCATTGAAAACACTTTTAAAACCGATCCCAAACAGGCTATAAGTGCTAGGTTGAAATAATTTTGTTTAAAAGTATTTTTTTAATAAATAAAGTGTGTTTTAAAATCATTCAAAAATATTTTTGAAAACTATCAAGCTATAAGTTAGTTTTTGAAAAATATAATATTTAGTTATATAGATATTCATTTTTGTTTTTTTATTAAAAAAAATTAAGATGTTTTATTACCATTTTTTATAAGAACTAGTCTTTTACCACGTGCGTCGCACGTGATATTTTTTCTAACATAGAAATATTTAAAAGATCGAAATATTTTTTATTTGATTTTTCTATGGTTTATAAATCTTTTTCGAAATGATTTTATTAACATATTATTATGTTCTATTTAATATTTAAATTATTGTATAGTTTACTAATTTACATAATTATATGCTTTTTTTATATAAGACGATTTTTTTAACATCTTTATTTTTAAAATTTATACTACCAAATAAAAAATAAATCGTTTGTTCTATATACATATGTTAGTTAATTTTTGCATTTATAGATTATTTATTTCTAATTTTAATTAAAATTTAAGAAATTATATATTTTTTTCTCTTTGATTTTTAAACTTTTAAATATTTTTAATTAAAAAAATTTAAATTTATTTAAATATTATACCATTACTAATTCAATAAATTATATTTTGTTGTAGTTGTTTTTTTTAATCTTAGCTGCTTTTTTTTAAACAATTTAAGTTTTTTTTAATATTTTTTAAAATTAAAGCACCGTCACCTTTATTAGATCACTTAATATTTGAATACTTAAATATAATTTATTTTTCATAATTTGGTGATAAATCTAAACAATAAATTCATTTTAATATCGCATTCATTTTCATATGTTGTACTTGTTTTTCAATTATTTTATAATCTGATGTTGTGAAAACAATAAAAAAACCAAGGAATTTATTTAATAGAATTGACAATTTCTTATTCAATGAAGAGAACTATTTTATTTATAAAAAAGAGAAATATTTTATTAAAAATATAAATAGTCATTTAATAGATAGTGGAGTATAAATAATAATGACATTTTTAGTAATTTGAAGGTTTTAAAAGGGTATATATAATGACATGTTAGTAATTTTAAGATTTTAAAAGGGGTATAGTAGTCTAAAAAAGTTTCTTAAACATCACCACTTTTACATATTAAGGATATAAGTGCTGTTATCACTGAATTATCTTAAAGATGGGTGAAAAATAAACAATTATTTACATAAGTATTCAATTACATTAGATGACGTAAATAAGAGTCTAACTCAATTGGTTAGACACCTATTCCTTTCATTTGATGTGGAAAGTTTCGAGTCTCCCCTCTCTAAATTGATGTAAAAAAAAATTACTACATAACCTAACAAGATGTTAATTTGACATTCATTTAAATTATCAAATTTAATCCTCGAGCTTCATACTTGTTAGTTTCTATGTTTTCAAAAGTTTTGTTATAATCTATATAATTTATACAATATTATATTTTAGTAGGATGCTATTTTTAATTTATAATGTTTAATAATTGGCATAGTTCAAATGAAGTTGATTTTTTAACATAATTTTTATATTTGTGTTAATTATTTGTATGTCTATTTTTAATTAATTAGGCGAGTTTTTTTGTCCCTTTCCTTTCTTTCTTCCGTTAGATTTGTTATGCGTGATTCTTTTTATAGTTGAGATTTTGCATTTTACCTTGATAGGTTGGTGATCCACTAATTTAAATTTGAATAATCGTATAGTTTTGTTTTAATGAGAGTATAAACTGAAACGACTTATTTCATTTATAAAGTTAATAAATTATAAACTTTAAAGATCTAGAGAAATTTCAACCGAATAAAAAATGACATTCTTTGAGATTTCATTAATTTTATTATGAGATTAGACCAATCTTAATGAGGATTTCAATGTAAGAAACGTTATTTTTATTGATTTTAAAACTTTTATTATTCTTGAAAATATCAAATCTCAACCATTTTTTAAAATCCAAAAAATCCACATGACAAGACCAAAGTGGAAAGTTTGTTATCAATCATATTTTGTTTCAAAGCCAAAAATAACGTTTGTTAGCTCCATTTTCCCCACCTGGTCAAACTCACACACATAAAACAACACTTTCACAATTTTCTTGTTATCAAGGTCACGTGCTCCTCATTCACATCACGTGACCCATACCCCCCTCAATACTGTAACCATTTTTTCCCACCCTTTACTCCTTTTCTCTTTCTTCTGGAACTTCTTCATCTCTGCAAGCAACTCTCTGAAAACCCTAGAAATTCCCAAACTCCGACGAGCCGTTATCGATTTTCCCGTCCGGCGAGACGTCGAAGCTATGACTTCCATGGACGTCGATCAATCTGAACCTCAAAAGGCTCAATCTTTACAATCCCTAACCACTGGTTCTCTTGGTTCTTCCGTCTCGAACCTCTCAACTTCTTCCCGAGGAATCCCGGCCGATAAAGACTTTCACTTCTTTTACAACTTCGATGAATTCAAAATTCCGATTCGGAACATCGAGAAGCAATCTCAGTCGATGCTTGAGATCATTGGCTCTTCTTCGAATGTTTGGGGGAAGGAAATGAATTTGCCTGAGGATTCTGACGAGGCGTATGATTGGTTAGTTAATGTTAATGATGAGATTTTTGAGCGATTTGATGCGTCGTTGGATGAGTTTCAGAGGATTCGGAAAGAGGAGGAAGAGAATGGGAGGGCGGTGAGTTTGACGACAGAATCGGACGATGGGTTTCAGTTGGTGACTGGGAAGAAAAAGAAGATTCCGAGTAATGAGGTGGTGCGTGATTCAAGTTTGGTATCGAGTGTAAAGGTTGCTGTGAAGGATGAGAAAACTATGGGAGTGAAACCAAAAGTACCGTTTCATATACCGTCAATTCGTAGACCTCAAGATGAGTTTAATATTTTGGTTAATAATTCAAATCAGCCTTTTGAGCATGTCTGGTTGCAAAGAAGTGAAGATGGTTCAAGGTTTATGCATCCACTGGTTAGTTTAGCGTTAGCCCCATTATCTCATGAATTCAGATTGACAATTATTTTTTAAAGTTTCATTTTTTGGTTTAGGCATTACCAAGAATACCTGTATGTTCATCTTTAGCAAGCCGGCTAATAATGACTCAGAGAATATCACTAACTTTCCATCCATTTAAAACCCCATGTTTGTATAAGAATCGGATAGTGATCAAAAGGGATTTTTGTTTCATGAATTAACCACATATAACTTATTGAGTCGTTATTGTGGCTTTTATTTCATCGGAAAAGTGAACTTATTTGGTTTAATGCTGTTAAGACCGTCCTTTGGTGTGTGGTTTGGAAGGAATAAAAGTTTTTTTTCATGAGGAGTTTAGGGAGAAAGTGGATATTTTGGATTTTGTTTGTTTTTGTTCGTCTCTGCAGTCTTTTTCATTTAAGAGTTTTATTTGTACTACCCCTCGATGATTACTTCCAACTTGTTTTTTTCTCCTTCTGGAAGGTAAGAAATACATAGTTTCTTATAAAAAGGGCTGATTTCATTGTTCTTTTGTAACCTTAATGTGTGGTTGAATGCTGAATCTCATACTAGATGAGTCAAGTGGATATTGTGTTTCCATTGTCTTGAACATTTAAATGTTTGTTTTGGAAGTTGAGAGTTATTGCTCAATTCATTTCACTTGTTTGTGCAGGAGAAGCTCTCTGTATTGGATTTTGTTGATAAAGTCAACGAGGACTTCCAACCGGCTTACCCACCATCTTTAGACTGTACTCCTTTCAAATTTGTTGCAGAAGTCAGTGATTTGAAAGAACTGGCAGCCAAATTGCGAGGAGTGAATGAATTTGCCGTAAGAATGAGTACTATTAAATGTACTGATGTCATAATGAAGAAACAAATACTCATAAAAATAGGAGTTCATGTGACTTGGAAGGAATTTTTTTTATACTGACTATATTTAGACTGCTTTTAATTTTTCTAGCATCCCAAATGTTTATTTTTAAACCTTTATGCTCGTATTATTTTTGTCTAGTATTCTCCCCAGCAAGAAAGTGTTTTTTTTGGATAAGAAACATTTTCATTGATAGGTGAAAAGAAGTTACAAAAAGGCCACCCAAGGATTACATAAAACTCCTCCAATTGTGGGCAATCCCAAAAAGAATAAACGCTTTTAAACACTTTCAAAAGCTATCCCAAACAGGTACTTAGTCCCTTGAAAAATAACAACATCACGGCAATTAGAGCAAACAAGGTCTTTAATCAGGCTCCTCTTACTTGGAGCTCCCAAACCCCTAACATTTTAGCTTACAACTTTCATTGACAACCTTCATGGATTGCTTTTCTCATAGCATAACTTCTTTCCAACGACTCAAGATTTCAAATTTCTCTTTGCCATGTTGGTTCTCAGTTTGAAGCTCCTACCTTTTTAGGCCTTTTACCCATGTCTGGAATTTTTTTTTTAACTTCGTTGCTTTCAACCAATCCCTAACTTCATTTTATTTTCCCCTATCGCCTTTTAAACTTACCCCTGTATCAGTGAGAAACAACTCTTGATCATCACTATCCTCGATTATGCCAATTATTCTTGGCAAATCCTTCAGGATACCATTATCACCAATTCCCTCCCTCACCGCCAAGGGGTTCACATTCAAATCCAGCAAGAAATTGTTTTAACAGCATATGGTGTTTGTTTCCATTTTTTTAATAAGATTGCTAGTCTTCATTCTTCTCCCTCTTTCAATATAAGTAACAACATATTTACAACTTAAATATTGCAAGAGTGAAGGAGAACTAAGCATCCTCATAGATTCTAAGGCCAATGATGTTTACAAAAAACTTTCCAAGTGGTTAGGTGGAAAATGATACAATATCAAAAGACATTATAGACTTTGGCCCTAGAAGACACATTGAACTGCTTAATATCCCAATTTTTTTTGATACCTTTCCTTCTATTTGAAAAGTTGCTCTTAAAAGAATTTCTCTATCTTTAGATTTACTATAATGCATGCTTATTATTTTGGCTAGCTTGGGCCCTTTTGCTCTTTTTGTACTTTTCACTGATTAATGTAGATGAATGAAGTCATTTTTGTGGATATTGATTTTTATGCTTGTATAGATAGTATTTTATGGCTAAATTGGGATATTTTAGAGTTAAGTTTAAACTTTTTTTTACCGTTTGATTTTGTGACTGAGATTTAGTGTTTTTTTGTGATTGAGTGTTTTTGTGATAGGTTATAGATTTTTTGTAACCTTCTATTGGTGATTTACCGACTGATTTTTGGATAATTTATAGTTTTATATTGATGAGGGTATTAATTACATCACCTACCCAAATCTAGAGTTTAAATTGATGGAAATAAAAGTTAGAAGTTTAAATTGACGCCCCCTGCCAAGTTTAAGGTAAATTGATTTTTAAAAATAAAATAAAAATTAATAGAGCCTACACAAACTCTACTTTCTCAACCCTAGGAACCAAATGCCCACAAAATGTTGAAACAATGTGCATGGATGTCCATTTGTGCTAATTGGAAATGAGAAAACACAAGTGCAAATTCAAGATCTATTCCATTTGTACTAAAATAAATTAGAATTGAATATTAATTTTCCATAGAATACATTTACTTGCCGCGTTCGTATGCAATGATTTATTGGTAATATCACCTGCTTGTTTGTTGTGATTTCAGCACCCCGGTTCTCTCTCTCTTGATGATGTGACGACTTTCCTTGATATATAAAATTTTTAATTTATAGATTCGTATGGTTGAGTTTTGTGTTCTATTATTTGACGCAACTAATTAATCTTTTAGGTTGATTTGGAACATAATCAGTATCGATCTTTTCAAGGACTTACCTGTCTGATGCAAATATCTACAAGAACTGAAGATTTTGTTGTTGATACATTGAAGCTGAAGATTCATGTGGGGCCATATCTGAGAGAAGTATTCAAGGACCCTTCCAAGAAAAAGGTTAATATTGTGAGATATTTTTTTGGGTATTTAAGTTTGCCTGTGACTTTCATGATAATATTTATACTCAATTAGGTGCTGCATGGAGCAGATCGAGACATTGTGTGGCTTCAACGGGATTTTGGAATTTACATTTGCAACTTATTTGACACTGGACAGGTGGTGTTTTAATCCAATGTCTTGAATCCATTCAAGCCTTTTCTCTTTGTTTTTCTTTTTGTCTTTTTATGATTTATGATGATTTCTCTTGTCACGTATTTGTTTTGTTTACCTAAGGATAATGGTCTGCAGCTTCTTAGGTTCTTGCTCAAACTGATCCCCTTGTATGTATAAAATTATTCTAAGCTAATTGTCTGTGTAAACCTTTGGTTTCAGTTCTCTCTCTTGGAAAAGAAATAAACTCGAGCGATTAGGATATAATTTCTACTTCTTTTTTAGTTCTCGTGTCTCAAAATTTTCAGTTTACCATCGAGAGTTTCTTCTAAATTTAGTTTTGGTCCCTTTTTTAGTTTTGTTTAGAAATAAGAATCCTTTTTGCCAATCATGTAAATTTTTTGAGATGTATTCTGCCATTTAATTTTGGTTTCCTCTAACACCAATGTGGTTTGTGCCTTTTTGTTATACAACCCGCCTCCAAAGCCGATTTCATTGTTATAATGAATGAAGTACAAAAGAAAGCAAAGACTAATTTAGGTGGTCTTGTTATGGGTACTTTCATCATTTTCGTTGATAGTTTGGGGGAGAAGAAGATGAATTTGGATGATTGGCTTCGTATCACAGAAGCAACTATTGCTCCAGTCAGAAAGAAGAAATCTAGAAGCAAATCCAAGAACCAAATGGTGATGTATGATGCTGATGAATTTATGGAGGAGGCTTGGGAGGAGACTGAGGGTAGAGAAGGTACCTTCATTGCTGTGATTGACTGGAGTGGAGAAAGGAAAATGTCCCTAGCTAATTGGCTTCGAAATAAAAAGGCTAATATTATTCCTTTGAAAAGGAATTGTAATCAGATCCTGGTGAAGTCCCCAATTAGAGATAGTAAAGGCAGAAGAGAGCTTGAGGGGTTGAGGAGCAACATCAACTATGAGAAGCCAACTCCTTTGGCTCTCCAAGGGGTAAATAAGTGTGTGGATGAAGATTCTTAGTTGGAATGTGAGGGGGCTAGGGGCAGCCTCTAAACGTAGCCTTGTTAGGGATTTAATTCGTAGTAATGACCCTGATTTTATCATTTTGCAAGAAACAAAGCTTACCTTTGTTGATAGAAATTTGGTTAAATCCTTTTGGAGTAGTAGGTTTTTCGATTTTTTTAATTATGCTCCTTCAATTATAGCCTCTATTTGGAAGGCTTTTTTGTAATTCCTTGTTTTGGCCTTTTGTGGCTTTTTCATACATCAATGAAATTGCTTTGTTTATTATAAAAAAAAAATGAAATGGGTTTTTGAGCAATACTTTTAAAAAAAAGCAAAATAAAGCAGAGTAAGTAAACCGCCACCACCTAATTTTAAGTGTGTTGCCCAATTGTTACTAACCAAGGAAATAGGAATGTTTTTAAAAGTATTTGGAAATCGATACCCAAAAAGAGGTATTAACATGTGCCAATTCCCAAATATAATCTCAAGATTTTCCCATTCCTTGGAATATCCTCCTGCTCCTCTCATGCCAGATGTTCCACGAAATAGCAAAAAACTTGTTAGCCAAAGAATCTGCCCATGCCTTTTTAAAAGGTGGAAGGATTCAATTAAACCTCATTGATCATGTCTCAACAACTTTAATTGGAAACAAGACTTATATAGAAAGTTGTGTAGAGTTATAGAATTTCTCCCAGGTATGTGGCTTGTATCTTAAGAATGCAAGAGATTGGTTGTGGATTCATCTAATAGGTTGTGAGCTCAAAACCTGTGTGGCTACCTCATATGATTATATGACTTTCTTCATGTTTAAATATTGTAGCAGTTCTAGTTTTGACACCGTAGAATATAAAAACTAAAATGGCTTTGAATTTAAGTATAAAGAAATCCATCATCTTAATTATCTTTCTTTAAGTTTATATTTCTTTTTGTAGACAAGTCCTTATGTCAGGCTCAATGGTTTTTGCAGCTCATGTCTTTTTTTACTTTTTCTAGCCAGCCATTTAAACTTATCAATAACTCAGACTTTGTTTGCGGTTTATTGTTTCTTGGGAGTTTGTTCTTGGGGATAAGTGATTCGTTTGTGATATATGATCTTCTCAAGAAGTATTATTTTGGCTGAAAGTTTTCTTTTAAGGATGCACGAGTGGCTTTTGATTTGTAGATTCATACAATTTTGATCCAGGCTTCAAGGGTATTGAAACTGGAAAGAAATAGCCTAGAGTATCTCCTCCATCACTTCTGTGGAGTTTCTGCCAACAAAGAGTAGGGTCTCTCTCTCTTTCTCATGTGCACGGTGTGTGTGTTGTCGGGTGATTGGTCCTTTTGGTAGCTTTGACAGTTAAACTCATCACAGGTACCAGAACGCAGATTGGAGAATAAGACCTCTTCCAAAAGAGATGCTTAGGTACACATATCTTTGGTTCTTGTCATTTATTTTTTCTCTCTCTCAAGTAGCTACACCTTTTATTCATCCTTTTATTTTATTTTATTTTTACCTTAAGGATGCAAATTGCAATCTAATTCTTTTTATGTTTATGGAACTGTTTCTCCTCTTCATGTATTTTGGCACCTGATGGTCTGCACCTGCACGCATTTGACCATTTTTACCATAATATAATATTGTACAAAAATAGTTGAAAAATGATACAAGATTAGTTCTATAATCTTTAAGCTTAGGTCTATAGTTAGAACTATGGTGGATATGGAGAAAAAAAGTTGAGATGTGCTTAAACTAGTCAGGACACTTATGGTTATTTGTAAAAAGATACAGAAGATAAGTACTTTGATAATAATTTCAGAAGTTCAGAGCTACTTCGAGGCAATCATATACTGGCTAAGTAACCATGTTAGGGTGGCTTCATTGTTTTTCGGATGGCTTGGCTGGTCTTTTGTGCCATTTAAATTTTTTTTTCTGTTCCTTTATTTATCTTAAAGAAAGTTTGATTTTCATCAAAAGATGCAAAGAATTTACTGGTTCTAGATTCAGGGTTGTATGCTATGCTGGCTATTGTTGAGATTGCTTGTAAATTGTCTTTTTTTTTAATAGAAAGTCTATCATTATCTATGGTGAATTATATATTTCTTGCTTGTACATTGTCTTTTTTTTTTAAATAGAAAGTCTTATCATTTTCTATTGTTCATTATTTTTTTTGATAATAAACAAAAAAAATAATGAACAATAGAAAATGATAGACTTTCTATATATTTCTTGCCGATCCTTTCAAATGTGTAATCACATTCTTGTGATATATGAAGCATGGTCAGTCGTTGGAAGTTGAACAAAATACAAGGAAGCAATGACTTGTCCACAAAACATAGGATATGAACTTGGAAGGACAATTAAAAATATATTTGAACGATGAATAAATGTTTTCAAGGAGAGTCCAGATTATTTTTGTGGCAAAAGTGAGCACCTTTGCTCAGGAGATCACCATGGTTGCCTTTTGGCATGGTCATTGCATCTTAGTGAAGAAAAGCCTTCTTCGTTTCTTTGTACTTTTGACTAAAATTTGGTCTCCCATTCATTTTTCTTGAAAGTACAATTGGATTGGAGTACTTTTTTCAAATAAAAAAATTATTTATACTTCACTATATATATTTTTTTATTATTATTATTTTGAAGAAAGCACCTCAAAAGGCCATTACATTGATATAATGAAAGAAAAAAAGGCAATACGATAAAGTGGCAAAACAATCTAAAAGCCACAAAAATGGTATACAGTATACCCAAAAAAAAAAAAACAAAAACCCGCACCGCCACCAATTACAAGTATGCAGGCCAACTATTTAAATTAAGTCTAATGGATAATGGTTAGGAAGTTGACACCTAAAAGGATGCATTTACATGGGCCAACTCCCAAACATAAGATCTCTCTTCACCCCTAAAAATTCTCCTATTCCTTTTGAGCCATATCCCCCAAAGTAATTGCACTACATCCCGACACTCACAAACTTTTCCCTCTATCTTTGAAAGGAGGGTAACAAAACAACTCATTCAAGGTTTGGCGAAAAGTGTAATTGTCAACCCATAATTTTATTTTATTTTATCTGTATTCTTTTTTTCTATTTATATTGTATAATATAATATAATTATATATCTTTTTTCTATTTAATTTATGTACCCCTCTTCACTTAGGTGACACTTTTTATGTACCTCTTGCCTTGTGCTTTAAAAATACACCGATGTGCATATTTTTACATTAAAAAGGTTTTTTTTTAAATGAGAAATAAATATTTTGTGCAATAACATAGGGTATTTGGTTGGAAAGGAATAGGAGAATATTTAGGGAGGAAAGGAGATCTTGGGATTATGTTTGGGAGTTGGCTCATGTAAATGCATCTTTTTGGGTGTCAACTACCAAAAACTTTTGTAATTACACTTTAGGTTTAATTATAAATAGTTGGCCGCATACTTGTAATTAGGTGGTGGTGCGGGTCTTTTGTGGTAAGGGGTATAACCAAATTTATGTGGCTTTTGGTTTGTTTTGTCACTTTATTGTATTGTCTTTTTATTTTTCTTTCATTATATCAATGAAATGGTCTTTTTAGGTGTCTCTTTTAAAAAAAAATGAAATGGGCTTGTGAGCCATTGTTTAAAAAAAAATAAAAAATTATGGGAGATCTAACATTTACCAGTACAACACAACCAAGTGTCCAAACATGTCTGACGCATTAGCTGAAATTTTTCATGCTTCATGGCTTGTGGCATTACTTGGAGTTTTTTTTATTGTTCATTTCTTTCTTGTATGCTCATCTATTGTTCTATCTTTAATTCAATATATTTTAATGACAGATATGCAAGAGAAGATACACATTATTTGTTGTATATTTATGATTTAATGAGGATGAGGTTGTCCTCGATGCCCCATGAATCTGAAGAATCTGATACTCCACTAGTAGAGGTATAATATCTACTTATATCTTATGCCATGTCTGCTAAACAATTATTGATTTCATGATGTTGAACTTTGGAAAAAAGTAGCTATTATTTGTTCAGCTTCCTGATTGTGCCCAAGTATTGATCCACCACCTTATGTTTGCAGTGAAAATTGTGGATTCTCTGTTTTATTAATGAAATTCTTTTCTTTAGTCTTTATTCTCGGCTTTTCTTTGTTTTTGATTTGTATTTATTGTTTTTTCATAGTTTAATAAAATTTCACCCTTCTATAAAAAAAAAATTGTGGATTCTCTTTAGGGTTACTGGCAATTGAGATCTTGAATAATGTTTTTTTATTAGATTATATTAAAAAAAAAACACCTCACACGGCCATTTCATTGATAAAATGAAAGATACAAGAAAATAAATTACAATATAAAAGTGGCATAGCAATCCAAAAGCCACCAAAAAAAAAACAAGGTATACCATATACCCACGAACCCGTAAAATGCGTACCGCCACCTAATTACAAGTATGCGGGCTACCTATTTATAATTAGCCAAAAAAAAAGGTTGGAACCACCCTATCTTGGCAATGGAACCGGGGATAGTAAAATCGAGAGATAATATGTTGGAAGGCTAGATAGGACTTATTGCACTAAAGTAAGCCTACCTTCTTTTGATAGCATAACATTTTTCCACCTAGCCATCCGCTTAGAAGTTTTTTCCCACACTGGATCCCAAAACACGTTACTACACGGGTTAATACCAAGGGGAAGACCAAGATAAACAATAGGCAGCTTGGTACCTTACCGTGAAAATAATCAGCCACCTCCTTAACAATATAATCTTCAATATCCACCCCCCCCAAAAAAAAATCCACTTAGCTTGATTAAAAATAGTTGGCACACCGCACATACACCTAATTAAATTAGGTGGCGCCGCGGCCTAGGTTTTTTTTTTTGTACGGGTTATTGCCTTTTTGTGGGACTTTGTCCTTTACTTTTATTGTATATCTTTCATTATTTCAATGAAATGGACTTTTGAGTCATTTTAAAAAAATATAATAAAAAGATTCGTCCATTCATTTGACAGAGGTTTGATGTTAGTACTAACTATGAAAGTAATAAGGACTGTAAATTTGTGTTTTTATATATATGTGTGTGTATATATATATATATAAATATTTTTGATACCGTGAGTGTTTGGGCTGGCTTATGCACACCTGGACTAATCTCATGGGACAATCACACGACCCTACAACATTTGGCTTCGGTAAACTCGTAGGATAAATTTTAGGTAGGTGGTCAACATGGTTTGAACCCTTATCCAACCCCTTGACCACTAAGCCAACCCATGTTGGTTAATATATATATTATGTTATATTTTAAGTGACTACACTTACTGTTGAATGGGAATTGCCCTTTGACACTGGCCTGACCTGATCTTTGGGATTCCTCATGTTTTTATGTGTAGATTATGATTCTATGCCTGTAACATGTCAATTCTACATAAGAATTACACTTTATGTTAGGCTAGGCCATACAACCCCCTTGCGGTGACAAAGATGCGGAATTTGCAAATGAAAATAATGTTTTAGTATTATCAGCTAATGGCAAGGGCTCATTTCTTCATGTTAAACAAATTGAGAGGTGCTCACTGCTTGAACTTTATCAAGACCAATTTTGTTCCTTTTTGTTCAACTGAGAGGGCGTATTGCTTCTTTAACTGAAGTTTTAACTATTTCCTTGGTTCTTTTTTCCACCATGGATTTGAGACTTCAGAAGTAAATCTTTGATGTGGTATTACATATAATAGTTTTTGGTAGATTGGAAGTATTTTCTTTAGTGTGGTTCAATGTAGAATAGCACCTTTTATTTTACACTGAGGTTGCTAAAGCTGCTGAAGGTTATATGTCATTTGTAATGTAGCATGGTTTTATTTTTTTCTATTAAGCTACTGGTTTCTTGTAGGTCTACAAGCGGAGTTATGATTTATGTGTGCATCTTTATGAGAAGGAGCTTTTGACAGAGAGTGCATATCTCTACGTGTATGGGTTAGTTCTCTTGCATTCTGGATTAAATAAACATTTACCATTTTGAGTTCTTTAGTTTTGATTGGAACTCTTTGATTGTAAATTTTGGGACATTTCGTAGCCCTTGGAAATCAATTTCTAAATGTGTTCCCTCTTTCTCTAAGGGTGCAAAGATCATTCTTGGTAACGGACTTCATATTCGCTTTTGGGAAGATATTTGGATTTTTGATTCCCCTCTCTCTAATTCTTTTCCTCTTTTTTATCGTATCACTAAAAATCGCTTTGCCACCATTTCCTCCCTCTTTAATTTGCATTCTAAGTCTTGGGATCTCTCTTTCTTTAGAAATTTTAAAGATGAGGAATTTCTGGAATTTACTTCTCTTCTTAATCTTATTTCCCATATTTTCCCCTCTACCTCCAATGATCGTATTCCTTGGTCCCTTCATCCTTCGGGTTCTTTTACTTGCAAATCTTTTTTTTCTTTTCTTTCTCATTCTATTCTCTCGGATTCTTTCCCTTATAATTCTATTTGGTTTTCGGGTTAAACCCAAAATTCAATTCTTTCTTTGGACTTTTTATTTGGGGAAACTTGTCACCGGGGATGTTTTGCAATCACGTTTGTCCTCTTCCTATTTGTCTCCACATTTTTATTTTTTGTGTTTTAAGAGGTGTGAATCGGCTTCTCACCTTTTTCTTCATTGTAATTACACTAGCAAACTTTGGTTCAAACTTCGGTTCAAACTTCTTTCACAATTTCATTTGAGTTGGGTTCCTCCAAAGGATGCTAGGGATCTTTTGATTATGGATTTTTTTCCAAAAGACTTTTTTTCAAATGTGGAGTGGCTGCTTTACTATGGACTGTTTGGTTGGAACGTAACTCTCGGCTTTTTATGGAAGAATCCAAATCTTGGTTTCTCTTATGGGATTCTTTTGTTTCAAGAACTTTTAGTTGGGCTAAAGTTGTAAATAGTTTAGATTTTGATTTTCCTTCACATTCCATGTTTTATAAATGGAATTCTTTTTTGTAATTTTTGTAATTTTTCTTTATTTCTGTTTTTTTGGAGGTTTTCTCATCCTCTTGTATTTTTTTTTATCCCTTATTGATTAATGAAAGTTTATCTTTCCATCAAAAAAAAAAAGTTTCCTCATTAGCTAGTGAAATTTCTCAAATTTTGTTCTCGATTTTAAATGTTCTTATTCAAGTTATATTGATATAGATTGCAGGGGTCTGACTTCAATGCTCAACAACTTGCTGTTGCTGCAGTAAGCTCCCATACTCTTAAAACATTTTCTGGAAACTATATGTAACAAACAGCTGATGACCAAGTTGCAAATATGATTGGTAACATGGTATAGAAACCTATTAAATTGGCTATATGATCACAACTAGTATTTGAATAAAGTAATTGATGAGGGTTAGATCCTATGTCATATTGGGATCTTTGTGGAGTTATAGTTTAATTTATGTTGCTTGAAGAAAATAAAAGCATGGTTCTCTGTGCTCTAAAAACTCAAGTTACAATGTGACAGGGCCTCTATGAGTGGCGAGATGTTGTTGCACGTGCAGAGGATGAAAGTACTGGTTACATACTGCCAAACAAGACGCTTCTGGAAATCGGTATTGGGAGACCCGTGCAAGTTTAAATTAGAAATAAACACTTTTTTTTACATTTTTTTGAATTTTTACATATTCTTTTTTGTAATTGTTAAAGCCAAGCAGATGCCTGTTACGGTTAGCAAATTACGTCGTCTACTGAAAGCTAAGCACACTTATCTTGAGCGCAATCTCGATTCAATTGTTAGCCTCGTTAGGAGTTCAATGCTAAATGCCTCTGCATTTGAAGATACTGTTGAGCGCTTGAAGCAAGCTCGTTTAGAGATGGTAAGATTTGTGCATGCAACTTGGATGATATTTTTTTTAAAAGTAACTGCTCATATGCCACTTTATTAGATACAAGAAAAAAGTTGCCACCTAAATATAAGTATGTAGGACTAAAAGAAACAAAAACAACGAAGGCCCAAAAGCCAACAAACTGCCCCAAGTTGACAGCCAATTATTAACGATTGATTCATTTTTTTCCTTTGCTGAAAAATTATGATTTTCTTTTTTTAATTTTGTTGCCGCAATGGTTTTTACGTGGCAGGCATCAGGAGAAAATTCAGTGGTTAATGAACAATCAGAAACTGTCCTACCTGATGATCCAAATCTGCAATGTGATATTCCTAATACAGAGGATAGCGCTGTTGCTAATACTGCCAATGGTCAAATCTGTTCACCTTCCTCTCACCCTAAAGTTGCGACCTCTGGACATGGACTCCATGCCTCTGAACGTGCAAAAGATGTAAAGCAAGACCATCTTGTTGGGAATGGGAATAGACAGATCATTTCTAATAGATATTCCTCGGGTATCTCTCTAGTGAGCCCCACAACTTCAGAGCAGAGCAAACATTCCAATAGTGATAAACCTCTGTCAGCAGTGGCACAGGTTGTTGAATATCTCTGATAACCACAATTAAAGATTAGTTGGATGTTTTTTCCCCGTTGATTTGGTTTCTTGCCATGAGATTTATGTTCTGAATGATTTCCTGTAAAGGTTACTGGAGCTAATATTTCATTACAAAGGAAGACCAATCGAGGTTTGGGGACGCTACTGGGATATTCGGCTCCAAAGAGAAAATTAGATACTGATAAGGTGGGTCGTACACTTCTTTCCACGAAGATGCACAAGGCACCTCTATTCTTGATTGCCTAGAGTGATTTGGTAGTGTAGGATTCAGTTCCTTTACTGCTTCATATAATGCTGCCTCATTGATATTTCTCATTTCTCATTTTTTATTTTTAGGATAAGGAAGAAAACAAGTTGGATAAGATCAGATCTTCTGTGAGTCTACCTTTTCATTCATTCACGGAAAGAAGTCTACCTTTTCATTCATTCACGGAAAGAAGTGTGCAGCTGAAACCAGTTGCAGAATCAACTGTGACTACGATGAAAACTCAAAACGTGCCGGTTCCAAAACCTTGCTCAGATGAGATTATTATGTTGGAAGATGATTCAGATGAGGAAGAAGAAGAACCAACACATCCTGTTGCAGAAACTACTGATGAGGAAGAAGAAGAACCAACACATCCTGTTGCAGAAACTATTGATGAGGAAAACTTGAAAGGCTATACTGCTAGTTCACCTTTTGAAATTGATGATGACGACGACGAAGGCGATGGCGACAATAATCAACCAATGTCTCTGTCTGAATTGTCTTCAAGCTTTAAAAAATGCTTGAATTCAACTGAAGGAAATATGAAAGTAAAAAAAAAGGACGAGTCCGAAAAACCAAGTGGTTTTTTGCAGCTCGAACCATTTGATTATGAAGCAGCAAGGAAACAAGCGGAATTTGGAGAAGATTTGAAAGAAGATTTAGGTTCTGAGGATGATAAAGATATGAAGCGACCAAAGAATGCTGCTGGGGTAAAGAAATATGTAGGACCAAAAAGAGTTCAAAAGAACAGTGGTATAGTAGAATTACCACAAGGAAGACGACGACATGCTTTCCCCGCGACCGGAAATCGAAGCGGTACTTTTCGCTGATTCAATGTAAGTGATTTTCCGTTGTAATATACAGAAATGATCAGGATGCTATTACTAATCAAAAGATCTTAGAGAAGAAATGTTGATGAGTTCAATAGAAAGCCTTTTTCTTATTTTCAATTCGGCTAGGGGTACTAAAATATAGTATGATTATGGTTAGCTCTCCTGAATGCCTCGTTTCTCTGCGGGGGAATTGCAATAAGGTACTAATAAGGAATATTAGTACCTTATTGTTGGATTAAACCATCGGTCTTTTTACGAGAAATTAATTTAACATTCACGTCATAAATTATTTTTTAGGTAAAATAGATTGATATGCATCTCACATTTTTGTGGTTTGTCTGATTTAAAACTCATATCATTTTAGTTTTAAAACCTTTTTTTCTATATGATTTGTGAAATTACAATGTAAATCATTTTTAACAGAATTGTAACACATGCTTATTTATCATGTGTTCTAATTTTGTTAAAGGCAAAGAAAAAATTGACTGATAAATGTGATTCACGTGATAAGTCGGATTGTTATAGGGTTTTTTGAGTTTTCTTCAACTTCGAAACCATATTTTCAAAAGAAATTCAGGAGATAAATTTAATGAATATGCGATTTATACTGACTGGGCGTAAAATCATTTGTTGAATAGACGAGGAATAATATTTTTATAAATACTTTCTCTTTCGCAATTTATTAGGAATTATTACTATTTTTGACAATATTTGTGAAGAAATGCCACCTATGCGGCCATCTCCCATTAAAAAAAAGATGCTCGAGTTCATATGCATGAAATGAACCGAAGTCTTTTTCATTATTTTTCAGTTGCGCTTATGAGCACAATATTTCTCACACACATTTTCATCCGTTTATAAATAAAAGACCAAGTCATATTACGGAATATATATATTTATAATGACCATATCTATCTATCATAAGAAAACCCACCGACGTGGAAATTACTTTTCACATGTGGTCAAAATGAAAATATAATGGGCTTGTAGTAATGAATAGAAAATGATAATGAAAAAACTTCATTTAAACATAATTTGTAATTTAAATAAACTAAAAAATGTTAAAATCATTTTTAACACATAGAACCATAATTTATAATTTAAATAAACTACAAGTTCGTTAAAAAAAGGTTTCTAAATCATATGGGTATGGAATAAACACATGTTACATGTATTATAAGAAGATGATGAGAAGAATCGATTACATCATTCAAGGCCTTTTTTAAAGCTATGTAAAGAGAGAATGGAAATTGTAATTTAGAATTTTCAAACAGAGCTTTAAAACATTAATTAAATCTCAATTTTGATAAAGGGCTCTCGCACATATAGATTTATAAAAGTACTAATTTAAAATTTTATTTATAAATATAACATAAAACTCAAATTTACACATGTAGTATTATTAAACTACCACTAGTTTCACGTGTATAATAACTAATTAATCTTCTAAATAATCACTTATTTTATCAATTCACAATATTAATTCGTATTTCACGTATATAATCATATATTATATATAATCAGAATTTACGCGTTCATATAATTGAGGTTTGTTTTTTTATTTTATTTTTAAATATCGTATTTATAAATATTTAAAAAAAAAATAATATATTAATAATTTTTTTTATTTGTTTTATATATGACATTAAATTGAGGGAGAGGAGACGGAAACTTTCGATCTCATGAGGGTGGAGATGTCTAACTACCAGAGCTAAGCTCGTGTTGGCATTAAATTAAATTTTCCTTTCAGCAATGCCATTTTGCCCAAATTTTGCCAAAAGAAACGCCGAGACAGAGAAAACAAGGTTTGCTTCCAATCCAATCCATAGCTCGCCCGATTTCAGATTTTCTTCTCTCACGACATTTCCAATTTCTTCATCTAATTCTGTTACATGATTTTACTTTTCTGCAGCTACCAGGAAGAGAAATCTATCATTCTTGAATCCCAATTCTAATTTCACGGTTTGTTTTCCTCAATTCAATTTGATCTACGATTTCATGAATAATCTTCTTCCTCTTGTTGTATTTTTTTTGAATTTGAGTTAAAAGTTTCAGATTTCGATTCCATCTTTTTTTTTTCTCTCTCGAAATACCAAGGAAAAGATTCGATTAATTATTGTTTTTGCCGGTTTGTATTGATTTGTTAATCTTCTAGTCCCACGAAAAGGAGGATTTTTCAATATATTTATCTACAAATTTTGTATGGGAATTTAGGTATTGTGTTATCCCAATGTCTGCCATGGAAGGAGGAGGTGGGACACTTTCGGAGATTTACCAAAGTGCGAAGAGGCTGCTATTGAGAACCAGAGATGGGCTTGAGAAGCTTGAGCGTTTTGAGTATTCGGCTCCAAGCAGCGGGGATTCCCCGGATCTTTCCTCTTCGATCAAGAGGGATATTACTCAGATTCAGTCCCTCTGCGTCGAGATGGACCGACTTTGGCGCTCCGTTGCCGCTAAATCTCAACGTGATTTATGGAAAAGGTTCATACCTAGTTTGTTTTTTTGGTCTTTTGTCAAATGTTGATTTGAATTACATTCGTTTTGAGTTTCTTGAGTTGTGAATTCATAGAATTGCGTATGGAGTTATGAACTATGGTTTATGGGGGTATCCTTCCCTTCCCTTCCCTTCCCTTTTTCCGATGTACTTTTTATTTTTTCGGAGTTAAATGCATTTGTTTTTTACAACAAAAAATGATGGGAAATTAATAATATAAATGAGAAATGGTATTGTCTATTGAATTCAGTTTTTACTTTGGTTTCAAAAGTTCTGTGTTTATTTTTTACATTTAATATCATGGGATTTTTTTATAATTCTGCATGATGATCTTACCATTGATTATGCAATTTGATAACCATGTAACCTTGATGTGTTACAACTGGGATTTTTGTCCTGCAGAAAGGTGGAGCAGGTTGCAGAGGAAGCTGACTCTATGAAACAAAGTTTGGACACTTATTTTCTTAGAAATCAAAAGCGGATGTCTGAAGCAAAAGAGAGAGCTGAATTACTTGGAAGAGTTGTATGTACTCATTAGCTCTAATATTGGCTTTGTGACCGAACCAATTTAATATTTTTTTTTTTATTATTATGCTTGTAGAGTGGAGATTCTGCTCACGTTTTAAGGATTTTTGATGATGAGGCACAAGCTATGCACTCAGTACGAAATTCGTCCCGGATGTTAGAAGAAGCTAGTGCGACCGGAGAAGCAATCCTTTTCAGATATTCTGAACAGAGGGAACGCTTGAAGGTATATCATATATGCATAAATATTTGAAGTAAATAAATATTTTACGTAGCGTGTGCTTATGTGAGATCACGTAGATAGATATATTTTTATTTACTCCGACTAATGTTCACTGTTATGGAAATCATTCAAAATTTTTACAAGTCTTCCATATAAATGTGACTATGTTAAAAATTCTCTTATATACTCAATAGTCTCTCTTTGCTTGAGGACAGCAGCAGGTGTGACTTTGAGACATGTTAGTTCTTTGGCCGTTGTGTTTGCCCTTCAATTATTACTATTTGAGTTTTTATTCATGTAGTTCTTTAGCATTTTGGATTTTTTTTTTCTCTAGAATGAGTTTGGAAGAATTGTTTATGTTGGACATAAATAATCATACTTTATGACTGCATGTTGGTTTTAGAATATATCACGTACTTTGGTTGGTTGCAATGTTTGCATTGTACTTTTGCGTTTCTCCTGTTTCTCCAGTAAAGAAAAGTTTTCTTATGTTGGTTTAAAATGTTTGTACATTATGCTGTAGTCCCTAGAGTGTTTGATGAGGTACGATTATTACTTGTCCTTCTGTAAAAAAAACTCACGATTATCTTTACTAGAATTCTATAAGTATCTTCCAGATCACTGTGATTTTATTGTTTTTCTGGGTTGAGGGGAACATATATATTAAACCATGGTAGAATTATTTTGTTGCAATGTAATTTTCACCCACCTGACTATAGCCATCTTGTTCATTACCTTGCAAATTAACCCACCATTTATTTGTTTATTTTTATGGATCAGAGAGCACAAAGGAAGGCACTAGATGTCCTTAATACAGTGGGGCTCTCAAACTCTGTACTGAAACTCATTGAGAGACGGCACCGAGTGGATAATTGGATTAAATATGCAGGCATGATCTTAACAATTGTAGTCGTGATCGTATTTGTCAGATGGGTACGATGATTCATACATTGTTTGTCGTACAATTTGATCATGCTGGCTCTATGAAGGATAAGATCTTGTGGCTGCCTTACTTTGGCCTCCCAGTTGAACAATTTTGGAGGTTTCACTACCATCCAGAAGACGAAAAAGTATACCCTTAATGGGATTCATATGAAGAGCAAATACTTTAGACGTTGTCTTCCATGACGAGCTTTGCAATTGTATTAATTCCACAAGTTTTCATGTAATATGCTGATTTTCGAATTGCCCTTTGTAACGTTCTTATTCAAGATGCATGGATCTATCACAAGCCAGCTCTATAGTGCCAATGCCGGACTCTTGTTACTTGTATTTTTTATTTTATTTTTTACATATTTATCAAAAAAAAAATATATGCCTCAATTTTCTACGAGCCACCGGTTTAGGTACAAGATACTATCATTACCGCCTGGAACCTAATAATGTCTTTTCAGGATTGATAGAGATGAATAAGTTATGATTTATCTGTTTTTTTTTCCCTGTGGTTCAATGTGATTGAAGCCTGCTTCTGTGTTTTAATTTAAGAGGATGATTGAGGCGTTTTTTCTCTTTATTATGATTGAGGCGTTTTATTTCTATTGTCTGAATTAAAGTTAAAAAAATACTCCAAAATTTAAGTCATCTTGTAATGTCTCGAAAGTGTTCCCTATATTGCTGTCCTTACTCTTTCATCTCTAGTTTTAAAATGTGGATGTCTCATCTCTATCTGACGATTGTCACCGTTTTAGATTGTGCATTTCCTCTCAATTATTTTACTTGAAATAAATAGTTATTTTGTCCATTGTTCAACTTGGCAATTACCTTTAGATGAACTATATTTTTTTTTATATAAAGTTTGCCATTCTTTTCATGTGAGTCATTTAACTTTCAAATGTTTAATTTTATTTAGAACTTTAATAAAATTTAAATCTAAATGTAGTCCTGATTAACAAATTTAATGAAAAAAATATTAGACATGGATTTCATGTTTTAATTAATAATCTAAAATCCATTAATAATAAGAGATTTTTTTGGGTTGTTGAAAAAAGATCAATTTAAACCCCAACTTAATTTCATCAATTTAAACACCAACACTTGAACTCAACAAAGTATAATAATTTTAAACCCATAATCTTCATAAGTTCTGCACTTTATACAACTTGTTAGTTAAATTGTTGTTTTTAGAGATCTATAGTTAGGTGTTGGCGTTTTCTAATATTGATGAAAATATTTTTGTGACATCTTTTATAGATTAAGCTGTTTTGGTGTCGAGTTTGAACATTTTTTCTATTGTTTATTTATATGATTGAGATTGAATATTTTTGTAGTTGAGATCAGTAGTTTATGTGATTAGGTTATAGCTTTTTTGTTATTTTGATTATTTATTAATCAACTATTAAGTATTTTATTATTTTATTTTGACTCCACTATCACCATTTATGAAAGTTAAAGTTTTAAATTAAGAAAATAAAAATAAAAAAAAAATCAAATTTAGCTTAAATTCAGGGTATAAATTGATTTTTTTCTCACCCTTTCTTCTTATTCTTATTCTTATTATTTTTTTTTTTTGTGAAAAAACATTTTATAATATCTTATTAGGGCTATTAGTAAGATTACAATGGGCCAGGCTTAGAATTGGGGAATAGTATAGGGCTAAAATGGATTTGACGCTTTGGGTTTGGCGGAGGTTTCCGTTGAAAAGGCGGGAACTTTGTCCATTTACCGAACAAAATTATTATTTTTTATATAAATATAAAAAAATCGAAGAAATCACTTCAGAAATCTTTGGTTCTCTCTTGTCTGGGAAAGAGTAGAAATTGAACTGTCTGTCTTCTTCATTTACTTCTGATTTTGCACTGACCATCGTTTTAAAAATTAAGGAGCAGCAGAAACAAATGGAGGCTGTTCTAAAGGTGATGTTTTTTTTTTTTTTTCTTTTGTTCATTTTTATTGTGGGGTTTAGGAACTACGTTTGTGTCAATTTCTGCATTTTTTTTTGGGATTTTTTAAAAATCTTTATAGTTGATTGATTATGAACAATAAGGGTTGCATTTGATTTGGGTTATCATTGTTGCAGAATTTCTTTGGATTTTCAACGTTTCGTCCGTATCAGAAAGAAATCATTCAACACATTCTTCAAGGGAAGGATTGCTTGGTTGTCATGGCCACTGGAAGTGGGAAGTCCTTATGGTATATTGCTAGCTCTCCTACCAATTTTGTTTTTTTGCTGTTCATCACATTATTTCTTTGTGATTTGCAAAAGATTCATGATTGCTGGTTGTTTGCTTATTACTTTCTCTGTTTATCGTAGTTATCAAGTACCGCCTTTGGTTGTTGGAAAGACTGGCGTAGTTGTTAGCCCTCTTATATCTTTAATGCAAGATCAGGTAATCGATAATTGATATTGTTATAGGTCTATTGCGCTTTTTTACTATTCAAATTTAGGTGGTACATAATATATATTTACTTAAACGTTTGGATTTTAAATTTTAAAGGTAATGGCTTTGAAACAAAGGGGTATTAAGTCAGAGTATCTTGGAAGTACTCAAACCGATCCTACCGTTCAAGCTAAAGCAGAGAGTGGTCAATATAATATTTTATTCATGACTCCAGAGAAGGCATGCTCAATTCCTATCAGGTACAATTACGAATTCCTACGGCACATCCCAATGCCAGTTTTCTACTTTCTTTTTCCTCCCACTTTCTGTTTGTGAGCATCCATTTCCATTTTATTGCAGTCAGTCAATCTCTTGATGATTTGAAAATTGAATACTCCCTTTTCTCTTGTTGTCTTGATTGATCATAAGTTCTATTTGTTGTCATCTATTGTAACTAGACGAAAATAATTCTTAAATTGTAGTGGAGAGTTGCTGTGGCATATTATAATTGTGTCATATATAGGATTTGTTAGGTGAGGTGGACTGTAGAATACTGAAACCGAGTAATGTAACTCTCATGAAATTCATATGGATTTTACTTGGTGGGGGAAGATGTTTTAATAGGCGAGTCATGATACATGATATTCTACTATTCTAATGTGATTATCTTTTTCTTCTCCCTTTTTGCAGCTTCTGGTCAAAATTGCGGAAGGCAGGAATTTGTTTGTTTGCTGTTGATGAAGCACATTGCATTTCTGAGTGGGGGCATGATTTTAGGTTAATGTTTGATGATTGATCTACTTATTTTGCTCTCATTTTAAACTTTACTCTAGTTGGCCCTATTATGCAAATTTGTGGCCTCTTTATTGTAAGTTTTGTTATGATTTATCTATCATTCTGTTGTTTCCAATATATTGAGTTTGATGGGAAAAAATCATGACATTTTATTTAGCCAATGGGCACTGAGATGGGAAAACATATTGCTCGTATCTTGTTTCTTCTTGTTGAGCTTGAATTCACATCTCTTTTTTCTACAACTCTTCTCAATTGTTTTCTGAACTTACACCTTCTGGTTTGCAGGGTGGAATACAAACAGTTAGATAAACTACGTGATGTTCTCTCAGGCCTTCCATTTGTTGCCCTGACTGCAACTGCTACAAAGAAGTAGGTCTAAATTTCCTTACACAAGGTGGCATAACACATTACTTATTTTTCAGTGCTTTTGTTATCTGGTTGTAATGTTGGACCAACTCAGTTTTTATCTCACATACTGAATCCTTGGTTTGTCGTTTGTGTAGTTTTTTAAGTTCATTGCTCTATTGGTGAGAGATTTCATTATTACAATGATTTATTGGACTTGAAGCTTGATCCCTCTCTACTAATAAATTAGATTTTGTACTGTGTGACACTAAAGTTTCTTTCTTGTTCTTTTATTGAAAATCTAGTCGATGCATAAAAGTGGAGCTTTTTTGTGCATGCGCGGATATGTTTTTTGCTTGTTGTATCGGCATTTTATTTGCTAGCCATAATATGACGTTTCCTGCAGCTCCATTTTATAATTTTGGTACATATTATACGTCATCTTATTACTTTAGTATTCTCTATACTATATTTCCATACGCTATTTCAATAAGTTTTATTGGTGAAAAGAATTACTGGTTTGTTCTAGGGTTCGAAGTGACATCATTAATTCTTTGAAGATGAAAGATCCACAAGTTACCATTGGTTCATTTGATCGTACAAATCTTTTTTATGGAGTCAAGTCTTTTAATCGTGGTCCATTATTCCTGAATGAGCTTGTGCTAGATATATCAAAATATGTAGCTGCGGGAGGTTCAACTATTATTTACTGCACAACAATCAAAGATGTTGAGCAGGTATATTCTCTTTGCTTCAATGCAAATGCCATATCTAAGTTCACTGCAGTGCACAATATTGAGGAGATTTGAGATAATTGCATTTTTGTTGTCTTGCCTCTTTGCGGAGTGCAAATTGTATAGTTTTTTGTAACTACTCTTCCCCTCCATTGGTTCCAATTGGAATGTATACTAGGAAGTTTTGTATATTTCATCTTTCCAATGAAAATTTTGTTTCTTATTAAATTTTTTTAATAAAATTTGTTTTTAATATAAAAAAAATATCTACAGTTTACATTTCTGGTTTTAGCAGAGAAAAAAGAGATGATAAGGCTCAAATTTCTCGTCACTGTCACTGTCAGTGATATATTATTTAGGGGAAAAAGAACCGTAGAGGTTAGTTGATTTTCTCTCTTCGAATATTGTTGGGAGAGAAATACTTACGCACTCACCCAGCATGATGTGTGCCTCCAGAATCCAGAGCATTGAGCAACAGGATTGTTACATTGTTAATTATTTGTTAGTTTTATATGCCTTCATGTTGGGCAATTGACATGATATGTGAAAGTATTGGATGTTCAGGTTTATATTGTTAATTTTTTTGGCTAACTTTTTGTGGTTGCCATAGATATTCAAGGCACTTGAAGAAGCGGGGATTTGTGCTGGAATCTATCATGGTCAAATGGACAAAAAAGCACGTGCAGAGTCCCACAGGTTGTACCATTAACTCGTGGTTCTCATGAAGAACTCTCTGATCAATAGAGCTGACTGTTAGAATGATGGATTTTAGGCTATTATTTATATTTTCCTTATTTAATTATGTTTCCTTGTTTAGGTTAGTTTCCTTGTCTAGCTAGGTTTACTTTTCTATATATGTCGATGTAACCTCTATACAATTTAACCTAATTCAATATATTATTAGTCTTTCTGTTTACATGGTATCAGAGCCTCGTTTTTATATTTTTTTGCCGTCTCTGTTTTGATCACGTTTTGTTCCCTCGACGGTGTAAGTTTTTCCGACGAGGGAGCACCTTCATCTGACTTTAACCTTCTAAATTTTCTTAATTGTGACACCCATCAAGAAACCCTCATCATCAAACGTCCAGATTCATCCTTCTCCTCCGATCAGTCCATCACAATTAGGGTTTGTTGGGACTGTTTGGTGTTCTCTCCTAATTAGGGTTAGGGTTTGACGTTAGGTCATCAATCTTTGAGTGACCATTTATCGATACCACCCTGCACAAAGGAGCACCGCCACCATCAGGTTCAAGTCGCCGTCACCGATCGTCGGAATCCGCCGCGAGTGAGCTTCATGCGCCACTTTTTAGATCGCATCCGATCTCACGCACCGGCGAACTTTGTTGGTTTTCTCCGTCTCGTGATTTCCGGCCTGTTTGTGATATTTTGGGGCGTGAATAGTGCTTGATGTGAAGAAAAAAGAAGTTTTTACTTGCTGTCCAGATTTGCTTCTTTGGCTTGTTGTCCAAATCTGATTTTTAGGGTTTCTGTTTGCTTGCTGTCTGGATCAAGTTTTCTATCCGATTTTCCCATCCGTTTGCAGATTTGGGACTATTTGTTAGTCGTTTGTTGGGTTTTGATAGCTCCAGTTGGATATCATCTCTGGTCGTGGAACATACGCATGAAATACGAGTTTTGAGGGCTGTTAGGATTTTCCAACAACGTTTAAGTTTTGTGGACCTTGGTGTGCCGTTAGGGTTTCTTCCTTCATTATACCTAGATAAATCTAAGGTTTGGATATTAGGTTAACGTTATGTTGTGATTATTTGTTGACACCTCTTCACATAGGAGGGAAGAGAAACCGTCGGTGATACTTATCCAAAAGCTGATCATCAGAAGTTGGTTCCTCTGATAGGTTCCATACGATATCTCTACTCGTGCTTTAGAAGTTGGTTCCGCTAGCAACGCTTAATCAAACTCACGTAGGTCTTTACAATACCATCTTGAGTTTGAGGGGGGTGTTAGATTAATGGATTTTAGTCTATTATTTATATTTTCCTTATTTAATTATGTTTTCTTGTTTAGGTTAGTTTCCTTGTCTAGCTAGGTTTACTTTTCTATATAAGTCAATGTAACCTCCATACAATTTAACCTAATTCAATATATCATTAGTCTTTCTGTTTACAGTGACAACCCTTTTTCGTTTTGTCATATATGAACTATTGTAGCCTCTTATTTCATGTGTCTCTACTAGTAACTTTTTTTCCCTTTATTTTTCTAATCAGATTATTTATAAGGGATGAATTGCGTGTCATGGTTGCCACTATTGCTTTTGGTATGGGTATTGATAAGCCGGATATAAGACAAGTGATACACTATGGCTGCCCAAAGAGTCTAGAATCTTATTACCAGGAAAGTGGACGATGCGGTAGAGATGGTATTGCTTCTGTTTGCTGGCTTTATTACACGAGAAGTGATTTTACTAAAGCTGACTTCTACTGTGGTGAATCACTAACTGTATGATTTTTTCTCAAACTCTAAATTATTACCATTGTATTTGACAAGTACTTCACTTTTCCTAATAGTGTCTGTGAATATAGTTGTTAATTTCGTCTGGATACTTTTTCTGCCTTTGCTTCCTTTTGTTAGGCAAACCAAAGAACAGCTATAATGGAGTCATTGATGGCTGCACAACAGTATTGCTCCCTAACAAGTTGCCGAAGAAACTTCTTGCTCAACTATTTTGGGGAAAACACTTCATCTGATAAATGTGGTTTGACTTTTACTTGGTTTTATTTGTTCAATTTTGTGCATTTTCTTGACCTTCTTCTATTAGTCAATTCTCAAATGACTCGATACTTCTTAAATCTTAACCTTCTGCGAGAGTTTTATTTTAATTTTCTTAATTTCGATCATTCTCATTTGTTTAGAGGGCATGTCATGTCTTTTATCTAATTTTTTTTTCATAATCCAAATGGATTTTGGAGGTTTAGATTGTTTAGCAAGACAACAATGAAGCTTTAAATTGAAATATAGAACCCCTTGGGAATGCACCTCTTGCATTATAGACATGCATCACTGGCAGATCTCTTGTATATATATATATATATATATTGTTATATTGTATGGTACTATCTATACCTAGGAAGCACGGACACCTTGATTTCCCATAAGTATCCGTGTCGGACACGGATTCTTCCGGACACTCCTTGGACACGTGTCTGATACTTCAAAATCAGTGTCCGATTATTTTAATTAAAATATGAATTTTGGACACTGGTTGGAGACGGGTTGGACACGGGTTGGATATGTCTTGGACACATTTTAGATTAAAAAATCATCAAATTAAAAGAAAAAACCTTATCAACACCAGATTACTTGAAATTAAATTACACACCCCTTTCACTTTAGCTCTAAAATGCCCAAGGATGAGGAGATTGAAACCCTAGCTAGCCCCTTTCACCAATACGAGAAGAGAAGTGAAGATCAACTTGCCAGAAAAGTTTTTGATCTTGCTGAAAAGGAGAAAGAAAGTAAAAGGAAGCTTTAATCTTGCTGGAAAAAGTTCAATCTTGCCGGAATAGCTTCAATCTTGCCAGAAATTTGATCCATGCTCATCGCACGCTCGAGAGAAGAGTAGCAGCTTTAGTTTTCTTTTTCTTTTCTCTTGATTATTTAAAGAAAGAGAAGAAGGTATCAGAAGGAGGAGGAGTAAAGCATGCAATTTTTTTATTTTTCTTTTGGTTATTTAATGAAACAACTGGTGTTTTATTTTTTCAAACTTATTTCACCTCAACTATGAAATATATATATATATATATATATATTAAAAAAAATTAAAGTGTCCCAGACGTATCCGTATCCTACTTTTTTGGAAAATGGCGTATCCCCATGTCCGTATCCGTGTCCGTGACGTATCAGTGTCCGTGTCCGTGCTTCCTAGATCTATACCAACAAGGTGCACCTTCTTTTTCTGTTGCCCAATCATTGGGAACAGGAATCCAGCCTTCGAAAGAGCTTTAAATTTAGTGCTTTGTACATGGGTTAACAATTAGAGATGGACTTCCATGTGCTCCTTCTAGTGCCTTTTACCACTACTTAACTCTTGTGTCCCAACCATTCGGGTTAAGACCATATCTGCTTGCAACAACTAGGTGCCATAAACTGTGTAGTTCGAGAAACGCCACAACTTTTTGTAAGAAGCGCTACATCCTTCTTGTCAAGATTTCCGATTTCTTGGCCACCCTACTACTTTAGTTTGAAACTGTATTCCTGAATGGGGTGTTGGAATCAATGATAATGCCAGAGTAAAGAAAATATCTTTATTTAATGTATTTGACCGACCATGGTAGGAAATGTGGTTTTGATTGCCCAACAATGATATAATTTTGGTGACTATTAATATTATGCATATAACATTTATGAAGTGTTTCTAGAAAAACCTCTATGTTAACCTTCTTTTATTGTTCTTGTCTTGTGATGTCCTCTGCAGGAAACTGTGATAATTGCATAGTCTCAAAAAGGGAGCGTGATATGTCAAAAGAAGCATTTCTTCTACTAGACTGCATCCAATCATGCAGGAGTAAATGGGGATTGAACATGCCTGTGGATATTCTTCGCGGGTCTCGAGTAAGTTCTTAACTGTATAAAATTTGGAACTTCTTACGCAGGTTATAATATGTGAGTTGGGTTTGTTATCGATTTAAAATCCAAGTATGCGTAGTCCTCGTGGTTTCTGTATGCAGGAGTAATTGGTGTTTGCTGTTGCTCAAGCTTCTATGTGCTACTGTATGATGTATCATTTTTTGCATTATTACAGGAAAAGGAACAATTTGTTGAAAAAATGGAACTAGTAAAAAAGAAGACACAAATAGGAACCAGTAATTTAAATAGAAATTTACGGAAAATATATATATATATATATATATATATATATATATATATATATTTTGTTGACATGAAAATACAAAGGTTGATGCGGGCTAGGGTTTTCTGAGTGCGGGGCTAAAAAAAGTACAATTTTTTTGGGTGAGATGCACAATATAAAAAGTAAGAGTGAAAATTCTCTTGATCCCCGTGACTAGTTGAGTATGTCTGTTTCAACCTCAAAATTTTAATTTCAACAGATTGAACCTTGAACTAGAATAAGTGATGAAATCAATACCTTCTGCAAAACTAAGTTAGAAAATTATTAATAAATCAATCAATAAAAGCACTCAAAAGTTAGTCAACACCTCTCATATATACCCTGCCACAAATTTAAGTAGTAAAAAAAGTCGAAACTCATCACTTAAATACCCAAATTCAACTACAATGGTCCAACATAGTCACGGAAACAAGAGCCCATAAAGATAGTCTCATTCAACCACTTGAGCGCTCACACCTAGTCAAAAGTCTCGAAACCCCCAACAATTAAACTGGTGAAGAATATAAAGATAGTTTCGTCCAACCACTAAGAGTGCTCACACCTAGTATAAAGTCGACTCCAAGTACATGGGTTAAAAATGAATTTCCCCAAAATTTTACGTAAGAAAAATATAGTATTATGAAGAATGAGATAATGGAAAAAAAATCAATGGCTTTATTCATTCCTACTTTTTGAGTTAAAAGTAGCTTGCTCTTACTTTACGCCTACTTGAATTCCCCACATTTTACCCAAATATTTGGCTACCTTTAGTCGTCTATTTATATTATAACCACCTTCATTCTGACAAACTCACTTATCTATAACTACTAAATCCATAATAACATTTTATATTGTTACCTCGCACTCAATACCCACCTTATCTTATCTTAAGATGTGGGTCTAGTAATAATCCTTGATTGATACTATTGAAGGAGCAGGAGTAGATGACACCAATATAGCTCATACTTATCCCTAGAAACTCCATACCTAGCACAAATCACTTTAAACATGATCGGTTCAATTTTACTACCCCAAAAATGGCTCTAAATATTTTTTATTTATTTTAAAAGGATGGCTCATAAGCCCATTTCATTAATATAATGAAAGAGAAGCAAAAAGAAAATATCCAAAAAAAGCCACAAGCAGGTAAAATAACCGTATATCCCACCACAAGCCCCGGCCGCCACCTAATTACAAGTATGCGATATTAAAATATCCAACTCAAGTCCTGCACAAAATTGTAGTCACTCAAAAAATTTGGTGCTCAATTTTATTTGTGACTCCATCCCATGAGATCAAAGGATCCATATCCATAGGTGATATCTAGTCCACACAATTAGTGGAGAATCTCAAAATTTTAACACAAATTCCACTATTTGCTGGTTGCCTAAGCCCATTTCCCAAGATTTCTTTGGATTATTTGTAAGGATGGAATGAAATGAAATGAGGAGGAAATCTCAAACTCATCCTCATATTTAAAATACCGAAACAAATAACTTTCCCTAACTTTCTACACAAATGAAAATAAGCATATACCTTGTGTCACGTGGTCTAAATGTGGAATGAGAGACTATGAAATTTTTTCGCCCTGTGTGACACTAGGATCCGCTCCTAGGCAACCTTTCTCACACTCAAACGAGCCTTAAGAAGACACTCTATAAGTAACAAGCACTCTAGTTGAAATAAAAGAGGAACACAAGTAGGATGTTGTGGGATAATGCATTTAGATCGATTTGTTTGAATCTTTGGCTTGAGTGCAATAGGACAATTTTTTAGGACAAGTGCAATCGTGGGAAGAATTTTGGGAAATAGCAGTCCTTTATGCCCATTTGGAGTGCAAGTAGTATCTCTTTTTGTAAATTACTCTCCTTCTAGTTTTGCTTCCATTTGGCAAGCTTTCTTTGTTTTGCCTTTTTTATGGGCTCTTTCAATTATCAATGAAATAGTCCGGTTTATTATTAAAAAAAAACAAAAAGAAAAACAAGCACTCTAGTTGATGGATTGTAAGATGACACACTCAAATGGATTCTCTTGAGTCACACAAAAAGAGAGGATTCTCTTGTGCAATCGATTCTCAACAATCTCCCAACTTATTACCTCTCAGTCTTCAAGGCCCCTGCCCATATCACCAAGACTGTGGATAGTATGCTTAGAGACTTTTTTTGGAAAGGGACTGAAGGCGCAGGTGGCTCTCACCTTGTGAAATGGGATAAGATACCTCCCCCCCTTGACTATGGGGGTCTGGCTTTTGGAGGAATCAGGAAAAAGAATGAAGCACTCCTTACTAAATGGCTGTGGAGATTTCCCCTGGAGCCGAATTCACTTTGGCATAAAGTCATAACTGGTTTACATGGGAAGGAGGAAATGGGTTGGTACTCCAAGGTTAACTCCAAAAGCATTAAAAGGAGTCCTTGGAAACAGATTTTCAATCTGAAGCATCTAGTGAAGGATAATAGCAGTTTTGTGGTGGGTAAAGGTGATTCTGTTCTGTTTTGGGAAGACATTTGGTTGGGGGAGATCTCTCTGGCTTCTAGATTTCCTTTACTGTTCAATATTGCCAAGTCGAAGTCCCTTCCTATAAGCAATTTATGGGTTGTTGAAAGTGCTTTTTGGAACGTGGAGTTCAGGAGAAACCTTAAAGACGGAGAGATTGAGGACTGGATGGAGTTTATATCTCTGTTAAACACTACTAACATCAATGAGAGGGCCGACTTAAGGGTGTGGAGTCATGATACTACCAATGGTTTTTCTTGTAAATTCGCTATTGATCTTATCTGGAAAAACAATGGCCTGAAAAAGGACATGACCCATATGCTGATCTGGAAGGGGAATTTTCCTAAAAAGATTAAAGTATTCTTGTGGACTATTTTAAATGATGGCCTCAACTCTAATCAGAAACTTCAGTCTCGGAAGCCTTGGTGTAGCCTACAACCGAATTGGTGTGTCCTTTGCAAGGAGAATTCAGAGTCTACCAACCACTTGCTGTTCAGTTGTGTTTTTTCTGACGCCATTTGGAAGTCTCTTCTGAACACTTTTAGTATGTTTTGGGTTCATCATAAAGATCCCGCAGTAAATATTATCACCTTACTAGGAGGCTCTAATCTTAAGATTAAAGGTAGAACGCTTTGGGCTAATGCGGTGAGATCTATTCTTTGGAATATTTGGTTGGAGCGTAATAGGAGAATTTTTTTGGATATTAGTAAACCTTGGGATTACATTTGGGATATTAGTGTTCTTAATGCCTCCAATTGGAGTGCAAATTGTAAAGCATTTTGTAATTATAATCCCTCTATTATTGCCTCCAATTGGAAGGCCTTTTTGAAACTCTAGCCCTTTTTTGGCTATTTCATTTATCAATGAAAAGCGTGTTTACTATAAAAAAAAAACAAAAAGAGAGGAACACAAGTATACGGGAAACCTTCCAACTTCTTATTACCCAACAAAAGGAATACAATTGCGCACTATTCAAAAGGCCAAAACTCTCCACAAGTGTCTAAATACAATTGGGTCCTCCTAATCTATACAAAGACTATAATGAAATAGCTAATACTAGCTAAGAGTGTAAGACAAGCAAGGACTATTTACACATCACGTAGCACATAAAGTGTTCGGAGAAATCCCGCAGATGCCCTTTCACTTCTTTGGGGTGTTGTGGAAACTTCTCATAGCTCCACGTAGTCTCTCATAACCGCCCATGACGATTTGGTGCACATGCCATCATTTGCAAGGAAGTGGGTTCCTAAAATCTCTACAACCACCCATATTTTAGGAACTAACTGCCCCTTCAACCACCCATCATTCCGACGATTTTAGAACCATTTCCGGAAGGACCACTTTGCACATTTACCGCCGAAAATACCAAACTCCCGCCATAATAGGCGCCTATTGCCTGGCTGGCGCACGAGTTTTGTGAAGATAAAAAACTTTTAGTTTTTTTTTTCCTTCTGGAAGTTCTAATTCTCATAATGTGTTGAATATTTCTTTTTCACTTCTCTTTTATGGATAATCTAACATTCTGTTATGCCTTACAGGCAAAAAAGATCCTTGATGCTCAGTTTGACAAGCTGCCACTTCATGGTCTTGGAAGAGAATACTCATCAAATTGGTGGAAAGCACTAGCAAGTCAACTAATTTCTCATGGTATGAGAAGGAGGCATTTTTGCATAATTATTCAGACTGGACAAGAGTTTAATACTATTTAATTTGAATTTTTTACTGCCTTTTTATCTGAACTCAATAAAACAATTTGAAAGAGATTATCTTAAATCTTATAGCTTGAGGTCTATTGTATTTACTTTGTACTTATTCTTTTCGATTAATGAAAGTATATCTTTCCATGGGGAAAAAAATAATTTATCTAGATGGAGATTCAGTCTGAACTTGAAGTAATTGAGAATTTTAGTCTGTGTCATGGTGAAATTTGGAGGCATATACCTTCTTTTTTTCTTGTAAGTGTTTGGGCATGCTTATGCGCACCTCGACTAATCTCACAAGACAACCGCCTGTCCTGAATATTCTAGATAGGTGGCCACTCATGGTTACCTCAAGGCTTGAAGATAGCCATTTGACCGTTAGACCAACTCATGGTTGTTTGACATATACTTGATTTGTGCATAGGATGTTTTTTAAATGCGTGTTTTGTGCTAAGGAAGTGTTTTAAATGCTATCTTCCCAAGTCAGCCTTCGAAGTAATTTTGACAGAGGATATGTTGGAGGGTTCGCATTAGCTAGTAAGAGACTGAGTGGTTGGGTCAAAAAGATTTGTAGTGCACAGCACAGCACAAATGAGGAGTTGTTGACAAGTTTGGGAGGTTAGCAAGAGACCTGGTGGGTGAAGCAAAAAGTATGTAGTGCGTAAGAGAGGAGATGTTGATGAGCGTGGGAGGTTAGCAAGAGACTTGGTGGATGGGACGAAAAAATTTGTATTGCTGAAGTGAGGAGACATTGACAAGTGTGGGAGCTGGACATTCAATGGGTTTTCCGAGATTGGGAACATGAAGTTCTCATCTATTTGTAGAGTTCTACCTCCTCAATCGATTGTCTAAACTAGTCCTATCCTATGGTAGAGAGAAGTCTCTTAGGCTTCTCTGACTTGTGCAAATTATCTCAGATATCTACCTGAAATATTTAGAATTACAAGCTTGGAGAATTCTATACTGTCTCAGACGCTTCTTGGATGTCAACCTCTCTGGACAGGTTTATATTGGGTTGTGACACAAAACTACTAGTATCTTGGTGCGTGCATTAAAAGAAGGAAACAATTCTTATAACTATAGCTTACCATGCCTGTGACCATGAGAGGTTGAATCAGATTGGGCGCAATTTTTTTACTACAAGTGATGTTGAACTGACTTGTTAAGTTTAGAAAAATTGAAGATTGATCAAAGATGAAGGGCCCAAAAAAACGAACCTTATGGGAATAAAGAATAAAACATTGGTTGAAACTAACTAGATGATGTAAATGAAATATATTCAATTTTAATATTTTTTTAAACCAACTCCAATTAGTTTTTTAGTCAAACCAACAAAACCGACCTTGTTTTTTTTTGGTTTAGCTGGTTTTAACTTACATCTCCCATCATCTTAGCATAATTTAAATCACATCTATTTGCTTCCTTGGCTAAATTTCCTCGTCTTCTTTATTTATTAGTAAGAATAAGAAATAGTTAATCTTTTTTTAATTATGATGTCCAAAAAAAAAAAAATGATTCGTTACACGTGTTATAGAAGTAAATTTTACTTTCATGCAGGCTATTTGACAGAGAACATACGTGATATTTACAGAACCATAAGGTCACCTACTTTCACCAGTTCTTTCACTTTTGCAACTTTACATGACTTTAGTCTTTCAGTTATTTGTCTGTAGTTTTTATTGTTTAAATGCTAATGCTATTATTTGTGTTAGCATTTCCTTTTTTGTTCACCTGAAAAATCCCATGTCCCCCCTGTTATTTGTAATTGAAACTGACGATGAGAATAATGAATTCCTTCTTATCAATAGTATTGGTGAAAAAGGGGAACAGTTTCTCAATTCTGCCAGACATGACCGCCAACTGCCTCTAGTTTTGCCAGTGACAAATGAGATGATTGATGAAAGCAGAGATGACAGCACATCAAGTGAAGCTGGGAGGATGAAAATTCTGCCTAATTTGAAGAGTGAAGGACTTTCAGAGGTTTGCAAGTTAAATACTAATTTCTTGTCCATTCAACTCCCCCTACTTAATGGGAATTATTCTTCCTCATTCCTGTTCCCATTGTTTACTCGTTAATAAAAAAATGGGTAAAAATTTCCAAATTGTGAGCTCCGTAATAAAATTTCAAACCATTTTCATTGATTCAGTCCTTAGTAAGGAATACCATTTCTATTCCCTATTTCAGTGAGTCCAGCCACATTTTTCCCTTTTCTTTTCTTTTCTTTTTCTTACTTGTTTTCTTAGGTTCGGTTTGGTGCTAATTTTTAAATTTGACTCCAGTTCCAAAATTAGTAGACAATTTCCTAAATAATTTAGTGATGCATTATTAGAAATTGAATTCACATTCCTTGAAATCTTTCAATTGTTTCTGAGTTAAAAAAAAAATCACATTCACAATTTTTCATTTCGATGGAGTTCATTTGAATTCTCCCTTATTTTTATTCTTGTTAAGTAAATGATATATCACAGATTCACAGTTTACTTTGTTTCTCATTGAAAGTTTTGTTTGATTATCCTGATGTGTTCTTTTCCTTTTATCCTTTCTTTTTCAAAGTTTACCATCATAATTTGTTTTTGCTATTATTATGAAAAGTTAACCTGTTAAATGATGGAGCCAACAAAATTTTTGCCAATGTCGAATAGTTATGAAATGTTTCACCAAAATTCTTCATTCATTTAAGGTTTTGAACTACTGGAGTGATCTACAATGATAGCTTACTGAGTACCAGGTAGTGGAAAATGTCAAATAATCAAATGACAGTTTGGAACAAACTGCTGGATATCTCGAGATCTGTATTTCACCTTGTAGGAGATCTCTCTTCATCGTCCATATTGGAATTCCATATTAATAAAAAAATAATTATATATATATATATATGAGAGAGAGTGCAGCTTTATACATGTGAAATGTGCTTTTTTAAGTTTCCTAATTGCAAGTGTTAATGTGTTAACTCTCTTGGGAGGTTCTTATTTGCCTTCTAAGAGCAAAGTGTTATGGGTCAACCCTCAATGCGCTGAGATCGATTTTATGAAATATTTGGTTTGAAGAAATTGAAGGATTTTGTGGACTCTTGTAAGTCTTGGGAAGACATTTGGGATTTTAGTGTTCTTAATGCCTCTCTTTGGAGTGCAAATTGTAATTATTTTTGTAACTATTCTCCTTCTATTATAGCCTCCAATTGGAAGGCTTTATGTAATTTCTTTTGGTCTTTTTGACTCTTTCATACATCAATGAAAAGCTTTGTTTATTTTTAAAAAAAAATTAAAAGTGTTTCATGACATAAAATAATTGTCTTTTTTTCTAAACATTCATGACTCCAATTCCTCCTCGTGTTTTTTCCTGCCTGTTTTCTTTGAACATGTATTTTATGAGGCATTTTATTGACTAACTTAACACTCTTGTTCTGCTATTTTTTTTCATTAGAGGTTTCTTCCAATTCTTGATTTGCTCTTTCATTTACATGTGGCTATTTATCTTGTACTTGATCATAATTTAAATGGAGGGAAAATTGGTAAAGCATTGCATTGTTATTGATACAATGGTCTACTGGCATAGTCATTAATTTAAAAGACTCATCTTTCTAAAAGGGGTGGTTCGATTCCTTTTCTTTCCTTGTTTTTTTTTCTTTCTGAATGTCTTGCTTGGTATACCTATTCTTGCTGTTTTCATTTCCTTCATCAATTTAGTCACATTATGATCGGTCCATTTGTATTTATTTCCACCCAGGCTGAGGCAAAACTCTATCAAATGCTTTTAGAAGAGAGAATGAAGCTTGCTAGAGTCGCAGGAACAGCTCCGTAGGTTTTGTAAATACTGTTAAGCTGCACATTATGGAACTGGCATTTTACTACATCACTATTGTGCATTTCTAGGTGGTTTATTTGGAAAATCATTTTTGTTTTTACTCTAATATTTCCACTCTGCAGGTATGCTATATGTGGTGACCAAACAGTTAAAAGAATTGCATTAACTAGACCGTCTACCAAGGCAAGGTTAGCAAATATTGATGGTGTCAACCAGGTATATCTTTGATAACGAAATGACTACATATTCTTAAATTTCATTTTCCTATGAATTTGAAGCTGTTAACCTGATTATGGTTATGATGCATGCTTAATTGCAATGTGGTTTTGTTACTTTGATAGTCAACACCTTATCAATGTGCTAGCTCGCTGTATAATACTATTTTGGTTTTGATGCATTTTTTTTATCAATATCTTGTATGATCTATTTTAAATTTTAATACATCTAAATTCAGTATTTTGACTTCCTTGCACATTAGTCGGAATGAGTCACATTAGGTTTTAGCTATAGAATCTTGCATAAAAAAGTAGTGAGGTTAGTTTTTGGCTCTATCATGAAACGTTTGTCAGATAATTCAGCATGCTGAGTGTTAGCTGATAAATGTTGATGTTCAAATCAAACATGCTATGTGCTTCTCTTTCAAAATGCATTGAAAAGTCACCACAGCATGTGGCAGTGTCATTGACTTGCTAGCACTTGTGTTCAAGTTCGATTCGTGCTTTATTTTTATTTTTTTAAAAGTGAAATTATTTTTGTAAGGTGAATCACAGCCGATGATATTGGATTTGAAGTGGTATCTTTTATGATCAAAAGATCGGGATCAGATATTATTATTTTAAATGATTTGTTTGTATGTCAGGGGAGCTAATAGTTAATTGTCAAGCTCCAAGAAATAGATTGCATTTGAAGGTCCTCTGAGATGTCCTCGACATTTCCCCGTTGACTTTTGTCAAAGATAGTTCAACATTGGCATTTTTAAGTTTATTTGGATTTTAATGAGCTTTTAGTTATTATTGTGCGGATTATTCATACAAAAAGTGAGACATTCTTAAAATTAAGTGCTTTGATATGATAGTTATTACATTAGGCATGTTAATAAGGGTATGATAGTGATTGATTGGAAAGTTTGTTTGGACTTTGGAGCACTATGGTTATAAATAGAGTTAGAGAGTGAGGATTATGTAAATGTTGAGTAGTGCATTCCTAGTAGATGGAATTGAGCAAGTATGGGAAGGCTCTAATTCTTCCTCATTTATTGTAATATTTTTCCTGTTTCGATACATTATCAATTTGGTTCCTATTATAATCCGATCTTGACTTGGTATTTGCTAAATAACTATATTAATCGTTTGTTGGACTTCAATGATGCTACAGCACCTGCTGAAAATGCATGGAGATCAAATTCTTCAAGCAGTCTGGCATCTAACACAAAAACTTGGTCTTTCTCTTGATGGTGAAACTAATGAAGGAGGAAATGGACAAGGTACCCCAATACGAAAACTCTATCCAGTGTCCAACCAACAGAGACAATTGGCACCAGCAAAGTTTGAAGCCTGGAAAATGTGGCATGAAGATGGTCTCTCAATCCAGAAAATTGCTGTAAGTTTTTCTTTTTTATCCTTTTATTTCCTCAGGTTGTTGAGGGAAAAGGCTTAAAAGATTAACACAGTAGTGGGCCTAGCAACTTACGTTTATTTCACACATTGAACTTTCATCCACGTATTGCAAATGCGAAATTCAACTAAGGAATATTCAGAAGGTTTTTTTAGACCATAACAAGTAATCCAAGAACTATGATTTGAGCCGTATTGAATTATAACTGGTGCTAGCAGCTTAATTGTAGAATGAAATGGACCATTCACTTTGTGTCAAGTATATATTTTTACTTTTAAATGCCTATGGTTATTTTATTTTCCCCATTTATTTTCTTCTTTCTGACATAAATTTATTTGAAAATTTAGAACTTCCCAGGTAGATCAGCACCTATCAAAGAGACTACTGTTTCTGGGTATATCCTTGATGCAGTTCAGGAAGGTTATGCAATTGATTGGACGAAATTCTGTGATGAGATTGGACTTACATGTCAAATATTTTCTGATGTTCAAGTTGCCATTTCAAAGGTTGGATCTGTGGAGAAGTTGAAGGCAATAAAAGATGAATTGCCAGAGGAAGTGAGTTGGATATTGTAATCTTTGGCCTTTAGTTTTAACCCCTTTTTTTTAAGTTTTTAGCGTCAATGTACTGTTTATATCTATTTGTGCCTTTAGCTTTTGTTCTTTTTATGCTTGTGCTTGTTGATTTTGGGACAAATGCTCTGTGGGTATGTGACTGGAAAGTAATTTTTGGACCACAGATAAATTATGCACACATCAAGGCTTGTCTGACAATGCAAAAATGTGGAATATCCCCTGGAGATACTCTACCCAGCCACCAGGAAAGGAAAATTGAGGAACCTATTAACGGGACGTTAAAGTTCTCCGGGAGTCCGACTTCTAAGTACCAGATAGAAGATCCTTGTGTGTTTAAAACATCATCAAATGAAGACAAATCTTTTATTCCTTCCACAGGGGAAGTTCTAGTCCCATTAAAACGCCAGAAAGTCCGTGAATTGGAGGAAGAAAGTTGTGTTCCTGTAAAGGCAACCGATAGCTTGCTTGTAGAGTGGCTGAAGAACCGTGTTGGAGGGGTACGTGAAAATTGAAATGCAAACCCAAACATGTGCTTTTTCTTGTTCTAATCTATCTAAACTGTTATCCATTTCATATCATGACTACATGTTTTTTAACTGAACAAGAATGAAATGTGGTGATATTGCAGGTTACATTTTCCGATATAGTAGAGCACTTCAAAGGTACTGAAGAAGAATCTCTAGTTGCTCTGCTAAATTCCCTTGAAAGTGATTTTGTGATTTATAAAAAGCAAAATATCTACAAGCTCATGTAAGTAAGTAGTAAAGATCAAACTCTAAATCCTCTTGCATTCTGCATGGGAGGTCCTAAACCAAATGCAAATTTTCCTCATCACCTGTGCATTTGTGATGTACATCCTCATCTTTTTTTGATCCATGGAATGGACCTCACAAACAAAGCCTGTCTTAAACCATGGCAGCTAAAAAATGAAGAGGGTTTTTTTTCCCTCTTGGTTTTGTTTTTGTTTTTCGGTAGGGGGTGTTAGATGCTGGTGAATGTCAATGGTAGCGGCGGGGTCGTGGCGACCGGCAGCCATAGTTTTTGTGGGAAGGTGAAAGATTACTGACTATCCAAATGCAGGGAATGGGAGTGAGCCTGGCAATTATTTTTCTCGTTTTTCTTGCCAAAGGTAAATTCTTTACTGTACCAAACGACAAGAATTTTCAGGAATCATTATAAAAAGATAGTCTGCCTATCGCCTAATTAGTAAACAGTGAGTTGTGTTGACTAACTTTTGAACATTTCATTATTAAAAAAAAAGAAAAGAAATAATTTTAGAAGTATTATCAATTTTAACCTTAAACTTTGTTATCAAATTTAACCCTAAACTATATAATTAGTTACAAATTTAACTTTCTATTAGCTAGTTAACAATTTTACGTGTAAACTGAAAATAAAGAGTTTTATATAAAGGGTAGCAACAAATTCGAACGTTTGAAAAAATATATATAAAATTGAAGCCTGTGGTATTAGATTCTACGAGAAAGAGTTGCAATTAGTAAGATGATATATGTGATTTGGTAACTCATTGAGTTTATTTTCTTGTATTAGATAGTTGTTTATATAGTTTTATGGCTTAATCTTTCTTAAATTTTAGAAAACTAATAAAATTTGGTTCGAATAATGAAAAAATTGTTAATAGAAGGTTAAACATGAACTACTTATACAGTTTAAGGTTTAAATTGATAATATTTAAATTTTAAAGTTATAGTTGTTAATATCCCTAAAGTTTCGGGGTAAAAATTGATTACCAAAAGCATTTTCTAAAAGAAATTGTAGAAAATTTTCATTTGTTTCTATGTATATGCGCTAAGATTTTAACTCATTTATCTTTCAATTTGAGAAATTAGAGTAAAATATAATTTCTAGAAATGTTAAACAAGTGGCTAAACTGAATTATCCGTTTCCTACCAAAAACAATGAATGTTTTCTTAGCTTACGGGGATGTCGAAGGAATCTTTTGTTTCTTCAAGAAGATTATTTCGATTCCTTTAAACCCTACAATTTCTATGAAAAAAAAATTAGGTGTTTACCCTAAAATATTTTCCTTTTTTTTTCTTTTCCACAAAAGGACTTCTCGATTTGATTCGATTGTAGACGTGTTGAAGATGTTTTTCTTTTAACTTCTTTCAAATCAATTTCAGGGTCAAGATGAGAAATTCTCCTACCAACCACTCATAACAAAGAGTTCTAATATTTACGTCCTTAAATTTCCGATTTGAGCAATTGACCGAGTTTGTAAAGTGTAAAAATTAAATTGAAGAAAATTTAATTTTACTAATAATCCCTTTAAAATTAATAATTTACTAATAATTATTATAAATATCTTTATGGGGTCGATCTTATCTCTTTCTACCCCATTGACATTATGGAAGTATTCTTCTTCTCTACAATGATTTTGAGGGCCGTTTCAAAATTTAATGAGTGGTTTTGTCAAATTAAATTTTCTTAGGTTTATTTTAACGTTTTATAAAATTTAGGGGGTCAATTGCTCAAATTGAAATTCTAAGGATGTAAGCGTTACAACCCTATAGTTAATATGTGGTTCGTACAATTTTCCATTATCATTATTATTATTATAAGATATCAATAAAAGATATTAATTGATGGGACATTTGCAAATCTAGCAAATTTTTTTAATAATATTTGTAAAAACAGAAGCTCTAAAAAATATTTACAAATATAGCAAATTTTGACCGGACGAATCAGTGATAAACTTTGAATTACATATTTTTACACTAAATTTATCAGTGATACACACATTAATTACTGCTCATTAATTATTGTTAATGACTAATTAATATAGTAAAAATTGTTATATTTACAATTAGTTTTAAGTAATGATATATTTGTAAATATTGCATCAAAATCTACTACCCAATAAAATTAATTGACTTTATGAAAACCAATATTTCAAACTATAAAAAAATCTCCTTTTTAGCCTAAGAATATTTACTTTTTATATTTATTTTTTCTATAACTTTATTGATTTTTTATTTAAAAGTATTATTGATTTTTTTTTTGTTAATAAGAAAATCAACAATTAAATTAGGCGTTTTCAAATTTATCATGATTATGTGAAATCGAAGAATGCGATGTTCAGGTTGAGGATGAAGAGGGCAATTTTAACCGTGTCACTATCGTTTTAAATATGGAAAATATTTCTAAAGGAACAAATATGGAACTAAAAACAAAGCAAGTGTTTTTTTGGGGTAATTGTTGGATGGGAAGTGTATTTTGAAGGATAAATTATAGGATGAGATTTAAATAATGTCTCTCTATTTATAAACGGTTAGATGTATATTTTTAACTAGAGAGAAAGTTATATAAATTAAGAGTTACCTTGTAACCGTCACATTTAATCATTTTTTAAAGGATTTTTTTTTTTAATAAAAAGAATGGAACAAAAATAAAAATAGCCACTTTTTAACCCTTAAAATCCTAAATAGCCACTTTTTTAAAACTTTATCTAAATAACCACTAAAATAAAGAAAACTACAATTTTACCCTCATCTCTCCTCTCTCCTGTCAGCATGTCACATCCACTCTTTTCTTTTCTTTTTTTCTTTTTTTTTCTTTTTTTCCTCTCTCTCTCTCTCTCTCTCTCTCTCTCTCTCTCTCCTCTTTTCTCTCCTTTTCCCCTCCGTTCAACTTCTTTCTTTCTTTTTTTTTTTTTTAAATTAAATAACTCTTTCTTTTTCAAACGAAATTCCCTCCCATTTTTCCCCCCATTTTCTTCTATATATTATATTTTTCTCATTTCTCTCTCATTTTTTTTCTTTCATTTTTCATTTTTCTCTCATTTCTTCTTCATTCTCTCCCTCATTTCTTTATCAATTTCCTATAATTTTCTCTCAAATCTCCATTCATTCTCTTATTTTTTCTCTTTCCTTTTCAAAAGTCTACCATTTTTATCAAACAAATGTTTATTTTACAAACTTCTTACACTTTTTTAATTTACTATCTCTCTCCTTAATTTCTTCTCATTCTTGTTTTTTCATAAAAAAATTTCACGTTTTTGTTCCGAATCTCGAAGATCTACACCAAACATAGCATGAATTTGACGAAAGGTATTATTTTTTTAAGTGTTTTAGTTTGATTAACGTCTTTTGTTGTTTTATGTAGTATACATATGTTCTTAATACTGTTTTCTGCTATATATATAATATATATGATATACGTTGTTTTTACAATATACGTAATATACATATCTTTGTCTATCGTTTGTTTCTATTTTGCTTAATCAGTCTGTAATATACGTAATATACTTTTTGTAATGTATGATCTGCAATATAAGTAATATACGACTGTTTGTTTTATAAATATATAGTCTGTAATATATATATGTAATGTACAAATTAACGTCTTTTGTGTTTTATGTAGTATACATATGTTTTTAATACTGTTTTCTGCTATATATATAATATATGTGATATACGTTGTTTTTACAATATACGTAATATACATATCTTTGTCTATCGTTTGTTTCTATTTTGCTTAATCAATCTGTAATATACGTAATATAATATTTGTAATGTATTATCTGCAATATATGCAATATACGACTGTTTGTTTTATAAATATATAGTCTGTAATATACGTAATGTATATAAGTATTGTAATATACGTGATATACAACTGAAGGAAAATTGTTCTCGTATATTACAATACTTAGTCTGTAATATACGTAATGTACATAATTATTGTAATATACATGATATACACTGAGGAAATGGTCAACGTATTCCCATCATTTGTTTTGTTTTTCCTTCTTCTTTTATATTTTTTAAGTATTCGTACACTATGTAATATACATAATATACATTTAGTTGTTTATTTTACATATTAGGTATTATGTATTAACGCTTTTTTGTTTTCATTTGCAGGTTAAATGACATGTTTATACGTATATGTACATACCCGTGAGTATTTTTCAAATGCACTTACAAAATCGGAGGAAGATATACACAATATACTAGAAGACAAACACATTTTACCTGAGAGAACAATATACCCAATATACAAAAAATAATTTACATAAATGAATTAAAATGAAAATATGTACAAAATATACACTATACAATAATTCAAAATTGAAATAAAGCATTTACTAAAAAATATTGAAAATGTACAAAAAAAAAATCAAATGCAATAAAAACTAGACACGATATACTGAATATACGAAAATTAGAGAAGGAAGAATGCATTGGGAAAGAAAGTATTGGGAAAGAAAAAAAATGTCAGAAATGTCAGATATACGTCATATACGGAATTGTCAGACGTGTCAGACGTGTCAGACTATACTTGATATACGGACAAGGGCATTTTTGGTATATTTAAAATTTGAATAGTAAAAAAAGGCTAATTCAATCACTTTTAAAAAAGGTGGCTATTTTGATAAATGCACCCTCAAAAGTGGCTAGTTTGATTTTTCCCTCTAAAAAGAATTCATGATAGATTGTTTTTTCAAACGTAAAAATGAGAGAGATAGCACAACTTGCCAGCATTATTCCATGACAAAAGGTTCAAATTAACCGTTTTTCAATTTAAGACAGAAATGTCATTTTCACATATTTCTTGAAAGAAACCATACAGATCGATTGTACATTTCACATCAATTCTCTAGAGAATATTAATGTCAAATATCCAAGGTGTTTTTTTTTTTCCCAACAAAATAATAAATATACGACGTGTATTTTTTTTAAAAGGAAAAAAAGTAAGAAATGTTTGGCATTATGACTAATTCAATTCTGTAACAAGCAATAAAATAAAGAAAAATAGGTCTTTTAACTGACCGACCTATATGTCTTATTCCTATTGATTACAATAAATTAATAGGTCTCACATAATTATATATATCTTTTATTTTGTTTTATCCAATATAATATAAACACATAGGGAAGTTAAAAGAGGTCTGGAAACAAGTATCTTCTTAAAATAAAATAGTCAGTTTTATAAAAATTGACTGAAATATTTATATAGTAATGTTCATTATATTTTTTTTTCAACCAAAATATAAACTAAATAATTAAATCAAATTTTGGTACGTCAAGTTATTTTGAAATGGGTTAGATGTTTGGGGTAATTAAGTAATATCATTTTAGTTGAGATATTTTAATATATCTTTAGATTCTTGTAAAAAATAAATTTAAATCAAAATTATGACAACAACTATTGAATATAATAATTATATTATTCGCGATAGTTTAGTTGAAAATATCTATTCTTTTGTTTAATATAGTAGATAAATTTGGATTTTTTTTGTATTAAAAATATAAACATGACAAATTTTCAAACGTGTGTGTGAAGAATCTTCATATTTGAAGAGCTCAATTTGTTTGGGTGGAAAGAAGACTTTAATTTATGATATATGAGACTCAAAAGTGTTGCTTTTGGGCATCTTTAGATACGTGACATTCACTATAGATTTTATTTAATTATGTGTTTAAATCTAAATCTTAAAATAATATTTGAAATAACATTATTTTAATAAATATTTAATATTTTACTCTCTTAAAAATTTCCAAAAAAAAAACATATATAATTTAAGAAAAAAAAAACCACACTAGTCATCTAAACCTCAACTTTCCACTATTCATTCATAAAAAGATAAACTTTACACAAATCTAAACCTAACTCAACTGATTAGAAATCAATGCAAAAATCTTAATGAAAAGTAGATGATAAAAAATATCAATATTTAAAACGCAAACACCTAATTATAATCTAAACCGAAACCATACATTAAAAAAAACACTTATGATTAGATTTTTTTTTTCCACGCAACATCAACAACATAAACACTAACTTAAAAAAAAATGTAACAGACATTCCAAGTTCAAGGATTTCCATTAAACCAATAATTTAATAACAGATTATATATATATATATCAACACAGTTCAGTTCTTTTTGTCCTATATTATTTTTCATTTTGCATTATCTGTTTCGGGCTCTTTTCTTGAGACTCGTTCATTGTCATTAGGATCGTTTACTTTATTTTTTCTCTCTCTTTTGCTTCCCATTTTAGGATTAAAAAAAAAACTTTTATCTTTGTGTTCACATGCATGCAAATGCAAGCGGTTTGGATTATTGAGACGGTATTTAGATTGTGAAAAACAATAGATTTATTAAATCTGATATAATATAGAAAATATCGAAATTATGAAAATTATTTATTATCATCCGAGTTTTAAAATTGAGAGACAAACGTGGATTAGACTTATAAAACCCGAACTCTTTACTTTATCCGAACCCCAAACATCTTGTAAGGCTATTTCAGTCAAATCTTCCAAATCCAAAACCAGGTTCTACTTTACCACCAGTTTCCTTCTCAATCTTAGGGGCGGCCACCCAACCCCACGAAGCAATTTTCTCTCTTTATTTTTTTCTTTCTTTTCCTTTTCAGAAACTGAAAGATTTCAAATTTTTCCTCCCTGGGCAGTTCTAAATGGCCCCTGGTTTTCTTATTCTCCTTCTCATCTATCTGTTTCTATATATATTAAATATCTTCTTCCACTTCCTCTTCCTTCTCAATCCACCTCTCTTACTTTTTCCACCTCTTTCTTCTACGTGTCGGATTCCACCCCTTCTTCTTTTTCACACTAACCCTCTTTTTTCACCTTATAAACCTCGACCCAGATAAGATTTCTTCATGTTTTTCCTTTTTTACCTTCTGGGTTTTTGTTTCAGATTCAAAGTTTGAACCTTTGGATTGATGTTTTGCTGATTTGGGGTCTTTGTTTTTGGAAAAAGAGAGGGTTTATTTATTTTTATTTTTTTGCTTGGGGGTTTTGATGACGATGGAAACTGAAACGGTGGATCAAAGGAGTAATAGAATTGGGCAATTGGGAAAAGTTCGATATGTGAAAAGGGATATGAAGAAGAGGAAAATGAAATGTACGAGGATCAAAAGATCTGTTCCGATTGTTTCTATGGCTCTTCAAGAACTGTTTGTTTCTTGTAGAGAGGTTTTTAAAGGCCCTGGAACGGTTCCTTTGCCTTGTGATGTTGATAAATTGTGCCGCATTATTGGTATGATTTTTTTTAATAAAATGATTTGATTGAATTTTCATCATGCTTATCTATCGATGATTGTCAGTTTGAACTTTGATTGATGATGATTTTGGTTTTTTGTTTTTATAAAATAAGTTGGTTTGTTAATCATGGGTTGCTCTTAACTCGACTGGTTAGGTATCTGTTTTCATATTACATCAAGCTTATCTGTTAAAATGTCACGCTTAGCTCTTTGCCTTTGGATTGTATAGATAATGGTTTGTTTATTCTTAGCCCACAGAATAAAATAGTAAGGGTTGTTTTACTTTTGTCCACTTTTTAATCAGGGGATTGGGTGTTTGTTTGGTGGGTTTGGCATCACATTCCCGTGTTTCCTGATCTCATAGTTACTATTTGCATTGACATTCAATATTAAATTTAGTTTCTTTAAATTTTGATTATTTATTTTTTAATTGAAAAAATAATTTTTAAATTTATTATGAAGTGATTTTTTAAGTAAAATATTATTGTAAAATTTAATTTATTTTTAGGCCATTATTTTTTCTTTTTTTTAAATGAGTTAATTAAAAAAAAAAGTTAAAATACTTTTTACATTTCTCATTCTATCATTTTCCAATTCTCATGAACCAAACACCCCCGAGAAGAATTTCTTATATCTATCTTTCTCATGCTTTTTTGTTTTATTATAATATTACAATTTTCAATGCCAGCTATATTTGATTTGGTGAAGAAGGAATAGAGTAGGGTGGTGGCCTATTTGATTTCTTTTATTATTATTATTATTATTATTGGGGCAACGGAATAGTATTTTTTTATTTCAAGTTTTCTTTTAACAAGTATGAGTGTGTAGGTGCATGAAATTAGTAATAAACATGTAATATGCAGGCACACAGTTTGAAGTAGAAAATAGCTAAAATAGATTCCTTGAAAGAGATAGTATATAATATTGGTTAGCTTGTATCCATTGTACCCTTACCAGTGCTTGTTTGTAAAAAAAAAAAATTGTTTATGTTTTGTTTATACCATGGGGCTTCAGCTCATGAGAAGTGACACTCAAATAATAATTATTTTCTGCTGAAAATATGACAATGAAAAAAAAATGCGGGATTCTGCCTCTAAACACGTGGTTTTTCTTGGGTAACCCCTTTAGGAGTCGTTTGGTTGTCAGGTTTAGGTTGTTAAGCAGGGAGTTGTTAAACAGGGAGGGAGTTTTTAACACTGTGTTTGGTTTGGTGAGTTTGTTAAGTGTAAAATATGTTGAAACTGTGAAAATGAATAGGTTTGTTAAGAGAGGGGTTAACAAACCCATCATATTGGGTTTCAAAATTGGGAAACAAACACCGGTTAGGGTAGTGTAACCCCAACTCCCTACCCAAACCTGGCAACCAAACGGCCCCTAATACACCCAATTGTAGATACTCATCCCATTAATATTTAGCCCGTGGGTCGTTTCTTTATTATTGATAACAAATACACTTGGCAAGGTAGTAAAGGGAAAATGTTTGATACAACGGGAGTACTAGAAATAATCTCAGACAATGTGTTCTATGAATTGCTTATTGGATCCCCCGATGCAACATAGTTGAATTTTGACCAAATTCTTTTATGTTAATGCTACAGATAATATGAAGCCGGAAGATGTTGGACTTGGTAGTAATTTGCAATTTTTCGAACCCAATATTCCAGTTAAAGGAACCCCAAGAATAACGTACACTACCATATGCAAGTGTGAAAATTTCTCGGTACGCCAAATTCCGTAGTTAACCTGCTATTGTTTTAAGCCCATTATAGTTCTGGTCCTTTGGGATTTCATCTTGTTTACCATCTTCAAGTTATAATGGTTTTCTTTTTGGCTTTGTTCCAAATTTGTGATGTTTTTTTTTCTCCCTGTGCAGATGTACATCTTCTTCCTTCCATCAACTGGTGTAATACCTCTACATAACCATCCAGGAATGACTGTTTTTAGCAAGCTTTTATTGGGAGAAATGCATATCAAATCATATGATTGGGTTGATCCAATCAAAACCGATGACTCCGTTCCACATTGTAAAAGTGAGCGCCTTGTTTTTCTTATTATTTGACCTGAATTTATTAATAGAGTATCTGGTTTTGACCCTATGAGGATGTTTTTTTTTTTGCAGAGAGATTGGCAAGGCTGAAAGCCGATGCTGTCTTCACATCACCTTGTAGTACTTCTGTTTTGTATCCAACGACGGGAGGCAATATTCACTCATTCACAGCAATAACCCCATGTGCTGTACTTGATGTACTTGGACCTCCTTATTCTATGGAGGATGGTAGAGATTGTTCATATTATAAGGAACATCCTTATTCCACTTTTCCAAGTAAGTGGGAATTCATTCTTTATTTATTCAGTGAATTTGACTTTAGGAATCCGAATCATACATCAAACGAAAAGTTGGAGCTTTTTCCCCCCCTCTATTTTTGCTATTCTTTGGATGTGAAGTTCCAAAACTATTTGTTTCTATAAAAGAAAAGAAAAGGTTTCCTCAAGTCTAGCATGCTTTTGGATTTTTCTCTCTTTAATGGAAACAGTTGTACAAACTCAAGAACATCTGCAAATGATGTTTTTAAGGAATAATAACGTAAAAGTCTTTAATCATCATACTTTGGTAACCATTTTCAGAGGCTCTCCCTTTAGCTGCAAAAACTGCATGTATAAACATACTATTTTAGACAACTTGTATTGATATTATTAAGTGGATCGTCTTGTTAGAACCGTCATACTACTTAGACAACATAAGAGATTACGCCCTCGAGTAACTCGAGTTGTTTGTAATCAGTACCTTTTTTCTAAAACTCGCGATAGGAGCTTTTTGTTATGTTTACACTGTTCTTATGCATTTGCTATTCTTCTATAATGCACAGATGGTTCCATGGCTTTGACAAATGAAGAGAAGAGTGATTGTTATGGATGGTTAGAAGAAATTGAAATGCCAGAAAACTCACAGATGGATGGAATTGAATACTTGGGTCCTCAGGTTATTTAAATTTGAATCTAGACATCCCCCTTCCCCAACCACCCCCAAAAAAAATTGATTTTTTCTTTCTTTCTTCTTCATTATACTTCTGTATTTCTGGGTCTAAAACAGTTGTGTTTCTGTATATAAAATGGTAGAAAAAAAAGTTGTAATTTTGGAGTCTTCATTCTCTTCCGTTGGTTGTTTTACTGAATTTTGTTCATATCAAGAGTTGACAAATTGAATTCTCTCTCTTTCTGATGTTGGAGAATGAATTAGGCCACTTTTGAATTGTGAAAACATAAGAACATTGTTAATGACTATATTCAAATTTAACTAGAGAAAATGGCAATGTGAGTATGTGAAATGAGTGAATAGAATTGATGTAATTAACAAATGGGGGATAAAGAAATGGAAGATGTCCAATTAACAAATTGAAAAGAGGCCATTAGACCATGTATGTGGTTGTAGTTTTGTTTTGTTATTTTTATTTTGGGAAAATTATATTCCGTGATATGGGTAAAATATGTGAAAATAAATGATTATAGGACATAAATTCGAGGCTCTTGTACATTTAGTAGAATTAGGTCTAATATTTATAAAAATAGTAGTCTAAAAATTTATTTGTAAATATAATGTGGAGATCAAATTCATACATATAATATTATAAAATTGTTACTAGTTGTGTAAGTAATCACTGATTCATCATATAGGTAAGTACTAGTTTTATTTATTAATTGTATTAATTGATATTTTGTGCAGCTAATAATTGATTATCTTATAATTTATAAGTGATTTTACTAATTCACACCTCAATAAGGTTTTTTTTAATGTTATATTTACAAATGTTATTTCAAAATATTATATTTACAATGCTATTCAATAAAAAAATCTCATTAAAATTGATTGTATAAATAGATGAAATTTTTGTGCTTATTCTTACCGAAGGAGAAGAAATTGGCCATATATATATATAACAAGCATGATTGGATAAAGATTTTGATAATGTATGTCATTTTAATAGCGGGCTTAATGCCCATTTGGAATTATTTATTAGGAGTCTCAAAGTGTTTTTGGCCCAAAAAAAACATAAAAATTATTTCAAGTAGGTTTTCAGTCATGGAATGGTCCATTTGGTAGAATAGTACAAAAACTACTTTTCTTTTAAATTGCAACATATATATAAAAAAATTTAATTAAACACTAAAATTTATTTATTGTAAAAAATATCTTTCTTTCACTATTATATGATAAATTTTAATTTTAATTGAGAAAAATGATTGGATAAAAATGTCAGAAATTTTTTTTAGAAAAACTATGAACTATATCACATTAAAAAAAATGGAGTCGTAATTTTTATAAGTGTGATATCTATCTCACTCAATAAGAACAACTCTTGTTACATATAATACTAATTTTTATATACAATGTACTATATAAATATGTTTCAATTTGTTGGATAAAATACTTATTATTATTATAAATTAAAAAAAATATGTGCATAACATTTATAATTATTTGAATATATAATAATGATATTGAAAAATAAGAATATAGCACAATATTTTGGTTCTTAATCTATTTTAAATATACAATTAAATACATGTTTGTACCGAACAGAGTCTTAGATCTAACGAATTTATATGATGAAACTTTCTAATTATGTTTTTCATATTTCGAATTAAACTAGCCCTTGACGCTTTGAAACCCAAAGACAATTTATTGTCAAAAATACCCCACAATGACAAGCATGTCTCATGCCAAACAAAAGGGTGTTTTTGACATTTCAATCCCCTCAACTAGGCCACAAAGTCCCCCTCATGAATCATGTAGGGTATGGGTATAGGTTGTGCAATTTTTGGTCCCACTAAAAGAACATCAACATTCCAATCTCCCATCAAAATCTTCTATGCTAACAATTTCATTAATTTGCCTTTTAAAACTTCTATGCCTCTTTACTCTCAAAATTTGATGACATTGACACATTGAAGTGATTGATTTGGAGAAAAGGGAGGTTATGTGGTGGGCATTAATTAACAAAGTACTTATCTTTAATCTTTTTATTTGATTGAGTCACTTTTAACTTCATAAATTGATTTTGTTTTGATGATATTACATCAAATTGAGGGGAGGGGGACTCGAACCTTTGACTTTAAGAGAAGAGAGTGTACGTCTATCCGATTGAGTTATCTTCATATAGGCTTTATAAATTGAATCTTGAACTTACATAAAAGGTGAAATTAATACTCTTTACTACGGAAGTGTTCCTATATTTGACCAAAATTAAAGAGATTTTTTTATTGCTGGTTTAATATAATATTGTAATCGAAAGGTGGATTTTTTTTTATTATTAATATATCACACAATCAAATCTGGTACAAATATCTAAACTCACACGTTAGCTTAACACCAACGTTTCTTATAAAATCTTATTACCAATATATTCACCTATATCAAAATTGCTAGTCTTAACAAGCATCAAAAGAAAGTTTAAAATTAATATTCTACAATTCTTTTATGTGGGTGAACCTTTTTTTGTTATTATATTCTAAAAAATTTATATTGCTTGATTGTGACATTTTAAAGAAGTGGGTCATTGAATTCTCAAGGCTTTCCAATTGTTTATTTAAACAACAAAAGGCACGCCAGTGGAATTTGTCTCTTTTTTTCTCCTAACTTTGTTCTAACTTCTAACTCAGCGTATGCCCATTTCGGATCAGTCACCGACACACACACTCGCTCTCAAATTATTGATTTAGTGGAAAAATTCTCTTCGTTTTGTAGCTGGCCTTTAGGTGGGGGCTCGGGTGCGGGTTTCGCAATTCCGATTCATAGTTATTAGGTAGGTTTCGTTATCTCGAGTTTGATTTTATTAAATCCATCAATATCATTTAAAAATGAGGTGTATTAAACTCTTCTCAGAATATTCAATAAAATAAAACATATATGCTTCAACATATTCAAACATGGAAAGTAAAAAACTTTTTAAATTATATCAAATTGGAGACGGGAAGACTCGAACGAACTTAAATAAAGAATATTAATATCTAACCAGTTGAGTTGTACTTAAATTGACAATCCTAGCATTTCAATATTATGATATAACATGGTTTTTTTTTCTTTTCTTAAAAGAATAATATCATATTCATGGTTCTTCCTCAAAGAAGCAACGATGGACATTTTTCTCTCTTTTTAATTAGCATCTCTACGTTTCTAGCTGGCCTTCTCTCTATTGCTATTTCCCCTTCAATGGAATTTTCATTATTTTTCATTATATTTGTTCTTATATATATATATTTATATTTTTGTTTTAATCCTTATAATTTATCAATTATACCAATTTAATCCTGTTATTAGTCACAATATTTTAGTTAATTTTTAATGATATTTCCTATAGTTATGTGAATGATATTGAAAATTGACATTACTAAAAAGTTAACTCTTAGACAATTTTACAAACGAAAAAGATAAAGATATCTAAAAGAAATTACCAAATTTATATCAGTTTTTTTTTGGGTTAAAACTAGTATAATTTACTAATGGACAAATATTATTTATAAGATTTAACTAAGTGTATGAAATAAAATGGAACTTTAAAAATATGATAAAATATAGGGATTGAATATGATATTTAATCTTTAAATTAATTAATTCCATTTTATTTCTTTGATATATTATATTAAATTGAAAAAGATAAAATTCTCTCATAAATGAGTGGTACAAAAGATTTTTGATGATTGAATCAAAGGTGTTTGGCATTAAACGGTAATTTTAAGATTCTAAAGGAATGTGTGGGGATAAAACAAAGGTGTATAAACTACGAAGTTTGAGATTCAAAATTTTGACATTTAAATAATGAGAAAATGTGTTGAATTCATTTTCTTTCAATAGTTGAATAAATATGATTAATAGCCAATATGAGCATAGCTCAAATGGTTAGATATCTGCTCCCTATCCTTAATCTTGAAGGTTCGAGTCTCCCCTCGCTCAATTTAATGTAATATCTCAAAAGAAAATGTGATTAATTTTTTTAATAAAATATAATTGTTATTTAAATATCCTGTATTAATCCTATTATCACAATAAGGGTGTGTTTGGGAGTGCTTTTGGCCAAGCCAAAAGTGCTTTTAAATGAGCAAAAACATTTCCTAGGTACAATATGTATGTTTGACTACATTCTAAAGCACTTTTTGTAAAAGTCAAAAGCACTTCAAAATGCTTTTTGAAAAAGTAAGTATTAGGTGCTTTTGAAGTGCTTTTGATTTTAAAAATCTTATATTTCTAATTTTTTCTACCCATTTCATCTCTCTAACTTTTCTCTACGTACTTTCTCTCTCTAACTTCTCTTTACATTACACATTCTCTCTCTAACTTCTCTCTACATTAAACTTTCTCTCTCTAACTTCTCACACGTTTCTTTCTCTATCCTCGCACACATTTTCTCTCTCTCGCTCATTTTTCTACACTCTCTCTAACTTCTACTTTATACACTTTGTTTCACTAACTTATTTCTACATATTTTCATATCTACACACATTTTCTCTAAAAAGTACATTAAATATGATTAAAAGCACTTTTAAATATTAGATCCAAACAATAAGATAGTATACTACTAAGCACTTTTTATCATAGTACTTATAATAAAAATAGTTTGATTAAAAGCACTTATTTCCTAAACACTCCCAAACAAGCCATGAGCGGTTGAACCATTTATACTATAAAATAAACTAGATATTTTAATACAATACAAAATTTAGTATTGAGATGGAAGAAACATTGTTATAAACCATAGTCACAATTAATAAATGATGAGAGTATAGTTTAAATGATGGGAAATTTCATTGGGTATCAGAATATTTAGCAATATTTAAAAATAGCATTTTTAAAAAGTATTTGCAAATATAGCAGATTTTTAAAAACTCTCATTCATGTGATCAGAGTAATCAGTGATAACTTATAAAATAATCAGTGATTACTATCAGATAATCAGTGATTCCTGCACAAAATATTAGGTATCAGTAAATCAATGATTACTTATCACTAATTACTAGTGGTAATTTTGTAATTTTTAGGCACGAATTTAATTTTTCTGCTATTTTTGTAAATAAGTTTTTTTACTGCTATTTTTAAAAATATTGGACCTATTTTTGCTATTTTCGCAAGAGCCCCCTTAAATGGTCTGTATTAGTACCTTATTCTATTAGATTGTAAGTTTGAGTTTCTCATTTCCTTATTGGTAACTAATATTTTAAAAATTAACAAATGAGAAGTTTATCGATACTATACTAGTTTCTAAAAATAATATTTATTTTTTCTTTAAGATTAGCTAGTGTATATATCATTTTTATTTCTAATGATCAATTAAAATTGACTTGCATGATCATTTAGAATTATTATTTAAAAAATAAAGGTTAACAACGAGGGGGTGGCTTATTAGCATGGGTATCGCGGTGGTTTATGATAATTAAATTATAATAATCATCATTTATGTGGTTTATGATATCAATGCCAATAATACCATCGAATTTCATGTATCACACGAACATAACTCTAATGATTAGATATTTGTTTATTTTTCATGAGAACGAAAGTTCGATTCTCGTTTCCTCTAATTTGATATAGGATAAAATGCAAATAAGACCCTTGTGGTTTTTTCGAAATACATGAACACCCCCTGTGGTTTGAAAATGACAAATCACATCCCTGTGGTTCCAATTTTTTTCAATCAGATCTCTTCCCTTCAATGTCAATAATTTTCTTTTAGCCATAACTTTTTCGTTTGAACTCCGATTTGGACGATTCAAGATGTTTTGAAATCCTCATTTCAGGCTCTACATAATAGTCATTTCGAAACTTTTAAATGATTAGTAAATAAAAGAGTTTATTAATATCAAAATAGTAGGTGTGATTGTGACTGTTAACTCTTTCGGTTATTGATGATTTAGAAGTTTTGAAGTGACCATAGCGTAGAGCCTGAAATGAGGATTTTAAAACATCTTAAATCATCTAAATCGGAGTTCAAATGAATAAGTTATGGCTGAAAGAAAATTATTAACATTGAAGGGAAGGGGTCTTATTGAAAAAAATTGGAACCACAGAGGTGTGATTTGCCATTTTCAAACCACAGAGGGTGTTCATGCATTTAGAAAAAACCACAGGGTCTCATTTACATTTTACCCTTTGATATAATTCGGGAAAATAAAATATCACCAAAAGGAGAAGGGAAGGGGAGGAAATAAGTATGGAAGAGGAGGGTAAGGAAAAGATAGCAGTTGTTACTAGAGTAGCAATGGCAGTGACAATGGCAAAAGAAAAAGGCAAAGGCAAAGCAACAAACTTGGACCACACCCATATAGAAAAGCCAAAGCTTAGCAAACCCAACAGAAAGCGATATATCACGTTCCAAAACACTCACCTTTCATGTTATGTTCTAATCTTTTACTTTTCCTTTTTTTTTTTTTTCAGATTTTGTCACAGAGAGAAGGAATAAAGATGTGTTCTTCTTTCTCTCAAGGAATCTTTTTTTTTTTTTTGCTTTTCTCAGTCAGAGTAATTGTATTGTTTTTCCTTTTTATGACCCCATTTGATAAAGCACTACAATTTGTTATTGCTTCAAATTAAGTGAAAACAAATCATAATGGGTTTGAAAATTTTGTTATGAATTTTCAATTTTCTTGGCATTTGGGGTTTGAAGTTTTTTTTTTCCCCATCACATACCCATGTCACTAAATTGTCTTGTTTTGCATTGACAAGGAAACAAACTTCTTTAAATGAATGACCTCTTTTGTGTCAGTGAGATTTTGGTTTTACTCAAGTTGGCTATCTGGAAAATTCTAGCTGGTTTGGAGTAAAGTTTGTATTGTGGGGTTCTTTGAATCTTTGTGCTTGATTTTGAATATGATTTAAATGTCAGGTTTTAATTAAGTGTTTTTGTCCAACTTTGGTTTTAATTTTTTTTTCTTTCTCTAAAAAACTATGTTTTTGTTTGTTGAAATCTTGTAGTTTTGTGGTAAATAGCTTCACATTGAAGTCATATTCAAACTTAGTTGGTTGCTCTTCATTTTCTATGAAGAGTTCGAGTGTCGATTTCAGTTAGCTGTACCTATAGTTCTCTACTGTTGGAGAGAAGAAAAGTGGTTGAAATAGTTAGAAATCTTGAACTTCCTGGGGATTTCTTTCAGTTCTCAAAGATTGCAGGTTGGTATGCTTGGATTATGAAAGTCACATCTATCTTACTAATAGGTCAGTTCTTTTTGTGCTTTACCGAAAACTTAGAATCATTTAATTCAACACGGGGTTGTTTACATTTTCTGCTCGGTAACGTCTAAGGATATTTGGTGTATGTTTGTTGGCACTGTTGTAATTTTCAGCTTCTGGCCATCTGCATCTTGTTTTCTGAACCTAAGCTTCAAACTTCAATGACTGAAACTATTTCTTTGAAGATCATTGCCTTCTTTTCGAACAGTGTCGAATTGTCAATGAGTCGCTGCAGTTTGCCAGTCTTTGAAATTTAGCTCACTTTCATCCTGCAGGCTGCAACTGGTTCTGTTCATAGTACACAATGGCAAAAGTATTTTGTAATTCTGTGTTCCTAGTTATTTTCATCTTTCTTATTAAGGTTCATCATTCGAAGCAATTTCAATTATCACAGTCACAGACCCTTTTAAGAATAAAGCAACATTTGAACTTCCCAGCTGTATTAAGTAGCTGGAATAACAGCACTGATTTTTGCAACATGGAACCGGATTCTGATGCGACTGTCGTATGCTACGAGGGAAACTTGACTCAGTTGCATATAATTGGAAAGAAAGGAGCTCTTCTATTACCTCGCAACTTTTCAATGACTTCTTTTGTTACCACCCTTGCTAAGCTTCCAGAGTTAAAAGTCCTTACATTAGTTTCTCTTGGTCTATGGGGCCGAATACCTGGTAAATTTGCTCGTTTAGCATCATTGGAAATACTAAACATGAGCTCCAACTTCCTATATGGTGCCATCCCTCAAGAGATATCGTTGCTATCGGGCCTACAGACACTTATACTTGATGATAATATGCTTGCTGGCCAGCTTCCTGACTGGCTCAGTGTACTTCCACTTTTAACTGTTTTGAGCTTGAAACACAACATTCTCAATGGATCCTTGCCAAATTCACTGAGTGAGTTGGAAAATCTTAGAGTTCTTTCACTTTCACATAATCGTTTTTATGGAGATTTGCCTGATTTCAGTACTCTGACCAACCTTCAAGTGCTTGAATTGGAAGATAATGCCTTTGGACCTCAATTTCCTCAACTTGGAAATAAATTGGTTACCCTTACACTGAGTAGAAACAAGTTCAGGTCCGGTATCCCTGCTGAAGTTAGCTCCTTTTATCAGCTTCAACATCTTGATATCTCTTTCAATTCTTTGGTTGGGCCATTGCCACCAGTACTATTATCTCTACCATCCCTTTCCTATCTCAATGTCTCAGGGAACAGACTCACGGGCATGTTTTTCGAAAATATTTCATGCAATGATGAACTTAAATTTGTGGATTTATCCTCAAATCTTTTGACTGGAAGCCTGCCAAAGTGCCTTCTAGCTGATACGAGGCACAATGTTGTCCTGTATTCCAGGAATTGTTTAGTTACTGGAGATCAACAACAGAATCCGGTTTCCTTTTGCCACACTGAAGCATTAGCCGTGGGCATCATACCTCAGAGAAAGAACGGACACCAAGCTCGAAAGGTAATTCTTGCCCTGAGTATAACAGGTGGTATTATTGGAGTCATCACATTACTTGGTATAATTTTCTTAGTTCTACGAAGAAAAAATGCGAAGGATACGACAAAGAATCCTCCAACAAGTTTAGTAATAGAGCATGCATCAGCCGGATACACCTCAAAATTGCTCTCTGATGCAAGTAAGACTATTTCTCTCCATCCATCATTCCTTCTATATCTACTTGCATGTGTCCAAATGTGCATGAGCTTAGATATAGTATAGGATATATGTGAGAGCCTATCAATGCCCATGAGATTTATGAAATGATAATTTTAAGATCCTTTTGAATGCTTATTTAATCACATTCAGACAAGTGCCATGACTGAGATCAGAATTGTATACAAAAAAATCCCCCAGCATATTTTGATGCATCAACTCATAAAAATTTGACTGTGTCAACCTCCAGGGTATATATCTCAAACAATGAAGTGCAGGCCACTTGGCCTTTCAGTGTATAGAATGTTTTCATATGAAGAGATTGAGGATGCTACCAATAACTTTGACTCTATTGCTTTTATGGGTGAAGGCTCTCAAGGACAGGTATAGCAATCTTATTTTTTTCTACACCCAATTCTTTGGTTTTGAACCCGAGCACGACGCTACGAAATTCATGTCTTAGCATAAATTCTGTTTCTGTTAAATTTATTGCATGTTGATGACAATAATCTGTGATGATTACGGTCAAGAGATGCCTTCATTGCAGTTTTTTCTTCTGTAACTGAATACAGACACGGCTTCTTTTTGCATTATATAAAAGTGACAAGCAGAAACCTTTCCTTGCTTTTAATTTTCCATTTTCAACTGCAACTTAAACGATTTTTAAATCTTATATACCTCAATGGCATTTCCAAATGTTGAAGTGAATGAAGTGCCTTTTACACACTTATCTCTTGCATTTCCAATTTCATCTCTTTCCCGAACTTCCTCACCAAACTATTATCTTTCCCATTCTTTCTATTATCAGATGTACAGAGGTCAGCTCAAAGATGGTTCTTTTGTAGCCATTAGATGCCTTAAAATGAAAAGAAGCTATAGCCCCCAAAACTTCGTTCACCATATAGAGCTTATTTCAAAACTAAGACATCGCCATTTGGTTAGTGCACTTGGACACTGCTTTGAGTTGTATTTGGAAGATTCAAGCGTCAGCAGGATATTTCTCATCTTTGAATATGTGCCTAATGGCACTCTAAGAAGCTGGACATCCGGTAATCTATGAAACTTATTTAGTTTGCATCTCATTATTGGAGATGGAAATCAATTCATACCCAATGTGCATACTGAATTTTTTTATTCAACAATGTAAGCTTAGTGCTATATTTGTCTTTCCGTCAATGCATTGCAGAAGGGCGTTCAAGACGAGCTCTCACTTGGACACAACGTATTGCAGCTGCGGTTGGGATAGCAAAAGGCATCCAATTTTTACATACGGTTGCTGGTGTGTATTCAAATAGGCTTAAAATAACAGATGTATTGCTAGATCAAAACCTTGTCGCAAAAATTAGCAGTTACAACCTTCCTCTATTGGCCGAGAGCATGGCCAAGGTACTACAAAGAAATATTCTTTTCCTTTGGGCAGTCTATTCACTTCATTGACCCTATTTTTTGTCTCTCTCGTTTGTGACAATCCGGATAATATTCGCAGGTTAGTCATGGAATTTCTTCTGGTGGATGCAAAGATCCTGGTGGCAGTGCAAGGTTGGTGATGAATATTTTAAATGTATACCCTTAACTGAATATCAAATGATAGGCATTTTGTGCGCATAGTTTCATATTACAGTTTCTTGGTATCTTCTGAAATGCACTGTTCATATAGTTTCTTGCAAAGGCTTCCCCCGATATGGAGGGACGGTTAACCATATAAAAAAATGATATGAATCTATCTAAAGAGATGACTTTTTTCTATTTTTAGTTCTTCCGTTTTTCCTTCATGACTTCCTTTAGTCTTGCACAAGCCTTATACTGCTCTATGAAATCGTTACTCTTACTTCTGTGGCTTCACAGGATCAATCAAGAAGCTCAAGCTGATATCTACGACTTCGGAGTGATATTATTAGAAATCATCAGTGGGAGAGCCTTAAAATCCAGAAATGAAATCAATGTTCTAAAAGATAAGGTAACAGACTATCCAGCTTTGCAATATATGTGCCTTTGAGCAATTTAGACAGTTTGCAAAGCTTCATTTTCAAAGTTTACAATTTCCAAACTGAAATGATCAAGACTTGGTTTGACATATACAGTTACAAGAAGGCATTTCATCAGATTATGTTGCTCGAAGGAGCATAGTTGATCCCGGCGTTCAAAATGGATGCTTAGATCAATCATTGAAAACTATGATGGAAGTTTGTGTCAGATGTCTGCTTAAGGACCCAGTAAGCAGACCTTCTATTGAAGACATCCTCTGGAATTTGCAGTTTGCTGCTCAGGTTCAGGAAGCTTGGTGTGGAGATTTTTGCAGCAGTGAGGGGTCTCCCGTCTCCCCTTCTCAACCTACAAAGCTCACCATCTGTTAGTGTTGTTGAAAAAAGAGGTTCATATATTTTATCCATCTCAATTCTTGGATCTTCATGAATTTCTTGGCTGGCATTGTAATTTACTCTTCAGAATTTACAAAGTTTGGTTTGATTTTCCTCCCCGTGTAAACCAACGAAACTTCTTTCTAAATTAAAATACTGATCTGATCATTCAAGTTTATGTACAATAATTTCAAGTGTTACTGCAGGGCAAGGAAAAACGTAGACGAGTAAAACGGGATTGATTATGCTAAAACAGAAGACTGTCCATTGGATTTGTCGGCATTTAATCCATCTGACTGCTCAAGAGCCGCCCGCATTTCTTTAGTAGTTGGTAGTTTCAAATCCAATTTAGATATTGCTTTATTACTGCTGATTCTAACCCACTGCATATCTAGGCTCCAAAGAGACTTCAGGCTTCTTTTAACACATATATATCCGTCGATACAATTATAAACGACTGCTCATACTTGGTCCCGTTGGTTAATTGAGGTTCAACTTTCAAGTGAAACTTGAGCATACATCAGTAGGAGTTTATGTTTCTGCAAAACACTGAATGAGTGTTATAGTGTTGTTATTTATATTTACCTTTATATTGCATGTTAGCTGCTTAAATTGTCTATAGCTTTTCTGCTTCTTCTTATTGAAGTTTTTATAGATTCACTTGCATTAAGTTGATGTAATATAATTGTTTCCTTCTCTATAACTCAGAATTGGTCTTCTTTTTTGGGTCTTCTCCCTTCTGTTGTCTTGCTATTATTCTGCCTGTTTCGGTTTTACAATGTTAACTTTGGTAAGAAGTGTTCTATCTTAAGAGCCGATAGCTCGATTACCATAGCACTTTTTGTAGTATACGTAACTTTGTCTTAATGAAATTTGCACTTTTCATTTAATTTTACTTCTGTTTTTTCATTATCTCTATGTTTTATCCTCCTTCATTTTGGAGCATATTAATTTTCCAACAAAGTTAACCTATTTAATCACTATCGTTTAAACACTTTACAATTTTAGCCATTCAATCAATTTTGTCTATTAAATTAATGATTCCTCTCCATGTGTTGATCATTTATTAAAAAGATTAAATTTACCTTCATATGATAATTTAACACACTATCTTACAACTATAATATATATGTTTGAAAATGGATTATATAAAAGCTATAAATTTTGTCATGTTTACCAATTATCTTATTTTAATTTCCTATGAACATATATATATATATAGGCTACTTGTAACAAATGCAGAGCAAATTAATAATCAAAGAGGTCATAATCTGCTCAATTCAGTTATTTTGTCTTGATGTGTACCATTTCTTTGTTTGAAGCTTTAATTTATTAGTCAACTCTTATATAAAATCACTATTTGAAAGAACATTACTTCCAATAAGAAGGAACTTTTCTCATCATCTCTTTAAAGTTTAAAAGTATTTTATAATAATAGTAAAAGTAAAACAATACAAAAATATACACATTCAGATGTATGGTTTTTTAAATATTAATTTATTAGAATGAGGTCATTGTTTGTGACCTATATGAAAAGGTATTAATGAATCTTTCTTTTAATCATGTCCAATTTTTTATTTTTATTTTTAAGATATCGCATCAAATTGGGAGAGAAGGGGAGGGAAGGGAAGGGAGGCTACATATTCGACCTTATAAGAGAAAACATTAAAACTAATCATTTAAATTATACTCAGGTTAATAATCAAGTCCAAATTATATCACTAAAATAAAAATAATGTGGCATTTTTTTTCATTATTATGTGCTTAATAGATTAATATCACAAAAAATTTCTATTAATCAGGTCAATATTTTTATTAAATATCACATCAAATTGAGAGAGATGAGACTCGAACCTTCGACCCTTATAGAAGGAAACAGTAATACCTAGCTATTTGAACTATACACAAATGGACAATCAAGGTTAAATTATATGGTCATGTTTATCTAAAACTTTTGTTAGTCTTCAGTTAAAGGTACGAGTCTCATCTCCTCCCATTTTATGTAATATATTGAAGAAGAAAAAACTTATTGTTTGTCCTGTCCATAATTTTGACTTGAATCTCAAACTGCCTAAAAAAAAAGACTAAAGGGTGAATGTCTAAAATAATGAAATTGATCAAAACCGAGTCGATTATTTAATAAAAATATAAAGTTGGTAAGAGACAATTTATAAGAAGAAAAAACAAACAAACAAATAAAGTGTAATATACTATTTTAGTCCCTGAACCTTTCACTTAGGTTTCATTTTTATTCTTAAACTTTTAAAAATGATATCTTGCGTCCCTTAATTTTACGATTTATTTCGTTTTAGTTCTTCCGTCTGAGACACTACCAAAAGTCTTATGTGTCATGTAATTGATGATGTGAGATTATATAAATATATAATGAGGTTGAATTACATGGAAATACAAATATATAGTAAGGTTTAAGACTACAATTAAGGAGAAAATGATGAGATTAACCTCGTTGTATATTCGTTTTTCTATGGCATTCAACGTCACTATATATTTCTATAATGTCACATCATCAATTACATGTCACATAAGTTATCCATTAGTGTCTACAGACGGAAGAACTAAAACGAAACGAGTAGTAAATTTCAAAGACGGAAAATGTAACTTATAAAAATTTAAAGATTCAAAATGAAACCAGAGTGAAAGTTTAGGGATCAAAATGATATTTTATCCAAAAACAAAATTGGGTCGGTTGATTTGGTCGAATTTGATTAGTTTAATAAACTTTTGTCGGTTTAAGAGAGGCAAACTGATCAATGTATTTGGTTTTTTTTTTCTTTTTCAAAATGTTGATTTCGTTTCAATTTTTGACTTTGTAGCATTGTTACAACTGATTCAACATCATTTCATCAAAAATCCAATCCGAATTGACTCAACCACACTTTACGAATGAACAAAAGAAGTTCAATTAGTTAAAATTGTGATATTTTCTCTATATTGATAAATTATATTTGATAAGAATCTTATATATGTTTTTCATTAGAAAAAATATAAGTTTACATATATCAAAATGATATATTCTTATTTATAGTAAGTATAACTAGCCGTTTAGATTGTGAACCATAGGGGTGTCAAAGTGACTTATTTATACATTATTAACAACGTAACTTATTTAACCAATCACACACTCACGTGTTGAAATTTTATTTTATTTTCAATGGAATTGGAATTTAAAAAAACATATAATAAACAATTGTCTAGCTCATTTTTTTGAAAATCAAATGGTAGAAGAGTATGATTTACAATTTTAAAAATCATATGGGTGTTTAAAACTGTTTATAAATTATAGAGGTGTGTGATTTACAAATAAGGTAAACCATCGAGATGTAATTAATAATTACTTTTACATTATTAATATATAAATTATTTTTAAAAACATTCTCCAGATGATGTTTAGACGTTAAAAGTTATTATTTTTTTGTGTTTCAAAAATAAAATTTAAAAATTGGTTTCAAGGAGATTTTACTTTTAAATATTTAAGTAAAAATAACCATCCCATATATTCTTAGCTACTCGAAAACCATACCATTGTACTATTATTTTTTTTTTTGGGTTGGTCAACCCTTTGGAAAAGCATGGTTTCAAAAAACAAACAAATTCATTAAAAATATCCATGAAAAATAGTTCAATAAACTTATTGAACTATAATTATGCTATGAGTAATTTTAAAAAAAAAATTATGACATTTTAGTTATTAGTATGCAGATTTATGCTATTTGAGACAAATTCTTTATTTTATTTATAACAATTTAGTCACTGTATTTTAAAAAAGTATAACGGTTAGATCCTGATGTAAAAAATTCTCATTATACTTCGAGTTATATAAACGGTTGGACAATTAAACCATATTTAGCCACTCTACCGATTTCATTTTCTTGATTTATATAAAGGGAAATTTCATAGGGTAGCAGAATTTTCAATAATATTTATAAATATAGTATTTTTAAAAAGTATTTGCAAATATAACAGTTTTTAAAAACCTTCATTCATGTGTATCAAAAAAATCAGTGATAAGTTATAAGACAATCAGTGATTCATGCACAAAATATCAGGATATCAATAATACCAGTGATTACTTGTGCGGAAATCAATGACTACTCATACAAGGGACAATTTTGTAATATTTTAGGCGCAAATTTAAGTTTTCTGCTATTTTCACAAATAACTTTTTCTACTGCTATTTTTATAAATATTGAACATAATTTTGTTATTTTTGCGAGATCCCCTTATATAAAATAGGTTGTTTTTGTACAAAAAAAAAATTAATTTAATTTTTTTTACCGTAAAAACTTAACTGTTATATTTTTAAAGTACAAAAACAAAAACGTTATAAATAAAAAATACAAGGATCAAAATGTTATAATGACCTATAATATCGGGACTGAAAATATAATTCAACCTGTATTTTAAGTATAGCATTGGTTTCTTGAAGTAATTAACCAGACTTTCTTTATCTTTTTAGTTGTATGTTGAATTAGTCCTTCAAATCTATCATAAATTCGATTGAAAAATAATCACTCTCTAATGAACTCATTGAGGTTGATGTTGTTAATTCGTGACATATGTGAAAAGTGATCTGGTCTGGATTGATGGCCAATCGATCAAATCCTTAAAAAAAAAACTACAATTATATGCAGTTCTCATATAGATCAAATATGTGATTTGTCAATGTGTATTTTTCTCAATTTATAAAAAATGCATTAAGTGAATCAATGATTTATTTTTATTAAATGACAAACGACGTAAACAAGTAATGTTAATTTTATAACACAAAATTCTACTTTAAAACAAATAATGAACCAATCAGTCGAACGTTGACTTTTGAGCCGAGCTGAACTCGAGCCGATGATGATGATGAAATAGAGAGTATTTTAGAAACAAATGAAAAGTTTGAGAGTATAATTTAAAGAGAATACTTGCCTCTGAACAAATCAGGAGAAGATCATGACAAGTCAAAGCAAGTATTTTCCAATAATTTAATATTTTTTAGAACTTTTTTTTTTTTTTAACTCATTCATTCAAACAAATAAACACATCAATATTATCAAATCGGATATAATTCGAATATTTAGACGCTTTTATGTAGGATCGAAAATTCAAGTCTCCCACGTACACTACGAAACAAAAACAAAAAAATCCAAAATTAATGTTAAGGTCAACGAGATCCACTATAAATATACGTATCATTTAAATGTTAAAATGGCAATCGCTCCCTTACTTTCCCTCCTGTAACGCACTTCCTGCTGCGATCGCCTCTCTTTCTCTCTCTCTCTCTCTCTCTATGTTCATCAATGGCGGCCAACTTCTTATCATTAACATGTATTCGATCTCAGAACAGCCAAAACCTAACGCCGCGCCCTCATTATCCTTCTATGCCTAAATATCCAGCTGGTGTTTCTTCGCCGGAGGATAATTTTCCGACGAACGAGACGACGGCTTTCTTTTCCGTCACCGGAATGACCTGTTCGGCCTGTGCTGGTTCCGTCGAGAAAGCGATCAAACGTCTTCCTGGAATTCGTGAAGCCGTCGTTGATGTTTTGAATGGAAAAGCTCGCGTTCAGTTTTACCCTAGTTTCGTTCTTGTAAGTATCTCTCTCGATCGATTTCTTCATAATTGTCTGTTTCTGTTCTTGCTTTGTTCCGATCATTTTCATTTCTTTATTGTAAAAGAAATATTTGAATTAGCGTATTGATTAATTTAGTTTAATTAGACGTGCAAGCTAAGTATTGTTGGAGATCGTTTTGTTTAATCCTCGAGGCTTTGACAATTTTCCAAGATTTTGATTTTTTAATAGTAAAAGATTTGATCTTTTATCTTCAAGTTCATGCATGACGTTGGGTATGTAAACTAATGATTATGTATATGGAGCTGTAAAATTGTATTTAAGTTCTTCATCTGCTGGAGTTTAAAAAGATTCAGTTTTTTTGACAAAGCCTAATCATTTGAATCTTAATTTAGTACAATATTCGTCGTTTTGATTTGAAAATTAAGGTTCCTGTTTACGGTAAGGGGTGAAATTTAGACCATGGACAGTGAATACCAGACCTTTGTTACATTGAAACTAAGTTTTACATTTCCTCTGGACTATGCTCACAGGTGGATCAAATATGTGAGGTCATTAACGATGCAGGCTTTCAAGCAACTGTGATTGAAGATGATATGATTGAAAGGTGTCGGATCCGTGTGATTGGGATGACTTGCACTTCTTGTTCCACGACTTTAGAATCTACTTTGCAAGCAATTCGTGGAGTTCAAAATGCCCAAGTTGCATTAGCCACAGAAGAGGCAGAAGTTTGTTATGATCCAAGAATTTTGAGCTACAATCAGCTCCTCCAAGCTGTTGAAAACTCTGGATTTGAAGCTTTGCTTATTAGCACGGAAGAAGATATGAGCAAGATACAGTTAAAAGTGGATGGAGTGAGAACTGAGAATTCAATGAGAATGATTGGAAGCTCTCTCAAAGCACTTCCAGGCGTCCAAGGTATCGATATTGATCATGAACTGAGCAAACTTTCCTTGTCTTACAAGCCAGATGTCACAGGACCTCGTAGTATAATTCAAGTGATTGAATCAACTGGATCTGGGCGATTTAAAGCAACAATATTTCCTGAAGGACAAGGTAGAGACGCTTATAAAAAAGAAGAAATTAAGCAATATTATAGATCATTCTTATGGAGTCTGATATTTACAATTCCGATATTTTTAAGTTCCATGGTATTCACTTATATACCTGGCATTAAGGACGGACTAGACACCAAAATTGTTAATATGATGAGTATTGGAGAGATGCTCAGATGGGTGCTATCAACTCCTGTGCAGTTCATTATTGGAAGGCGATTCTATACTGGGTCTTACAAAGCATTGCGTCAAGGTTCTGCAAATATGGACGTTCTGATCGCATTAGGAACAAATGCGGCATACTTCTATTCAGTCTACATGGTATTAAGATCAGCAACCTCAAGCAATTTTATGGCCACAGACTTCTTTGAGACCAGTTCCATGCTTATATCATTTATTCTCCTCGGGAAATACCTTGAGGTCTTGGCCAAGGGAAAGACATCAGAGGCTATTGCCAAGCTTATGAAGTTGGTGCCTGAAACAGCAACGTTGCTGACCCTTGATAACGATGGAAATGTCCTTAGGGAAGAAGAAATTGATAGCCGATTGATACAAAAGAATGATGTGATTAAAGTCCTTCCAGGGGCAAAGGTTGCTTCAGATGGAGTTGTCACTTGGGGACAAAGTCATGTCAATGAAAGCATGATTACTGGAGAATCTAAGCCAGTGGCAAAGAGGATGGGTGATACGGTGATTGGAGGCACCTTGAATGAAAATGGAGTGTTACATGTGAAGGCAACACGTGTTGGATCTGAAAGTGCTCTTTCGCAGATTGTGCGACTTGTTGAATCTGCTCAGATGGCCAAGGCTCCAGTTCAGAAAATTGCAGATCGCATCTCAAAATTTTTTGTTCCAATGGTTAGTGTTCAATGCTTCATGCTCTACCCCCTTAATAATTTTATGTGTCTTAATTGTTCAAATTATGTGAAAAGCATTTAGTTAATTCAATTCTGGTTTCTGTCTGCAGGTTATAGTCTTTTCATTTACAACTTGGCTGGCTTGGTTTCTGACTGGGAAATATGGTGGCTATCCCAAGTCCTGGATACCTTCTTCCATGGATGGCTTCGAGCTTGCACTCCAGTTTGGCATTTCTGTTATGGTCATAGCATGTCCTTGTGCTTTGGGCCTGGCAACACCAACTGCTGTCATGGTTGGAACAGGAGTTGGTGCAACTAAAGGTGTTTTAATCAAAGGGGGACAAGCATTAGAGAGCGCTCATAAGGTTAAAGATTTCAGTTACTACTTTTCCTTGATCTCTATTTTATGATATATTGTTTTACTTTTCATTACTGTTTGAACTCTTTGGTTCATTTGATTTAATATAATCATGTCAATAATGGAAACGGAAAAAATTCTAGTAGTCCCGTTGTAGGTACTCCATCAACTAATTAAAAGCCATGTGGAGGTGGTTGAAAGTGGTGGACCACAATACTTATTTGTTATTGGTAATAAATATGGTATACTATTAATGGGAATATGGAAAATCTAGTACCGGAAATTATCTTAACAGAGGGTTAAGAAGTATAATGTAAAATGCGAAAATGAGAAAAGCTTTGTCCTATACTATATAAACTAGTTTCCATCTTTGATGAGTAACCCCATTGCAGACTAAATGGAAAAATATAGTAGACTAACTTATGTTCTTTAAATTTGTGAATGTCTATGGTCTTGAATACTTTATCCTCAAGTATTTTAACACAATTTTGAGAGAACTGATATCTTTGTAGGTGAATTGCATTGTGTTTGACAAGACTGGAACTCTTACTGTTGGGAAGCCGATTGTGGTCAATACGAAGCTATTAATAAATATGGCTCTGAAAGAATTCTATGAATTAGTTGCCGCAACCGAGGTTCGCTTTACTTTGAATTTTCTTATTTAGAGATCAAGGTATCTATGTTAGAGATCATAGTGTGCTGTATGATAGTTTCTTTGTTTTGCTTTTGAATCAGGTGAACAGCGAGCATCCATTGGCTAAAGCTATTGTTGAGTATGCTAAAAAGTTCAAAGAAGAGGATGGGAATCAAATTTGGCCAGAAGCCCTGGATTTTATCTCCATTACAGGTCATGGAGTTAAGGCCATTGTTCAAAACAAAGAAATAATTGCAGGAAACAAGAGCCTTATGGTAGATCAAAACATTTTCGTACCTGTTGAAGCTGAAGAGATATTAAAAGAAATTGAAGAAATGGCTCAAACTGGGATTTTGGTATCCATAGACAGGAAGTTGACTGGAGTTCTTGCCATATCTGACCCATTAAAACCTAGTGCACGCGATGTTATTTCCATACTCAAGTCAATGAAAGTTAAAAGCATCATGGTGACAGGTGACAATTGGGGGACAGCAAATTCCATAGCCAATGAGGTTGGAATTGAGATGGACGATGTAATTGCAGAAGCCAAACCCGAGCAGAAAGCAGAGGAAGTGAAGAAGTTGCAGGTAGAATATACATCGACATCCTGTCAAGTCGTAGTAGAAGTTTATAATCACTGTGATTTTCTAAGTAGAACCAGATTCCTTGTTTACTTTGATTTTCTGAATAGCACCAGTTTTAAAAATTTGTCAGTGTTTATAATGGTGATTTTTCTTTTCTGTTCTTTCTATCATTTTCACTGAGCACGGTTTTGGATTATAATTGTCTAGTCTTTGGGCAACACGGTGGCAATGGTGGGAGATGGCATCAACGACTCGCCAGCACTTGTGGCTGCAGATGTTGGGATGGCAATTGGCGCAGGCACAGACATCGCCATTGAGGCAGCTGACATAGTCCTCATGAAGAGCAACTTGGAGGATGTCATAACAGCCATTGATCTTTCCAGGAAAACATTTTCCAGGATCCGTTTGAACTATATCTGGGCTCTGGGTTACAATCTTCTCGGTATCCCAATTGCAGCTGGAGTCCTATTCCCAACTACTCGGTTTCGTTTGCCACCGTGGATCGCTGGAGCAGCAATGGCTGCCTCTTCAGTTAGTGTTGTTTGCAGTTCTCTCCTGCTGAGGTATTACAAACGACCAAAGAAACTAGATAGCCTTGAGATACAAGGCATTAGCGTGGAGTGAATAGATCGATTTTGAAGTTGAACTGGCTTTTCATTTAGTATAATGAATGCATGGAAGCTAGACAGTTCTTTAAGGGTTGTTGTGTGGGATGATGAACATTGGCTTGTAAATAAATTTGGCTTTTGTTGTGGATTATGTACCTATTGTTCAATAATTGTGTAAAATTGCCAATGTTATTCAATGATAATTGTTGTGATATAGCTCAAATAAAGCTACTGGTTAGGGTTGTTTTAAAGGTCTTCGTTTCACATCTCTCTCACATTATTGGTTCTTGTTTTATGTGTTATTGGGCCAGTTTGGTATTGTCGTAGTGGTTGAAATAATTGTTGTCAATTGTGCTATAAAAAATTAGTTGTATTATAAGTTATGTGTTGGGTAAATTAAACTCATAAATTATATTAGTGTGTATGGTAAATTTAATTTTTAAGCGTGTTATAAACTATATTAATAACATAATTATTTAAATTTTGAAAAGTTTAATTTAAATATGTTTATTTTTTATAAAAGAAATCATAAGATTACTCGCACATTCTAATAGGGGTGTAAATGGGGCGGGGGCGGGGTCCCCCGTTTAAGGGGGAAAACCCCACCCTTGTCCCCGTCTCGTTTATGGGGACGGGGCGGGGGCAGGGGTAAGGCGACGCGATGACTATGAGTGATAGATAGAGAGAGGCGGCGACACGAGACAGAGAGTGTGCAATAGGATGAGACTTGAGAGGCGAGCTAGCTGCTATGCGGTGGAGAAGATGAGAATTAGGGATTTAGATTCACTACGAAAAAGAAAAAGAAGAAAAAATTAAAAAAAAAAAGGAGTGGGTTGTGGGCCTTCCTCCTGAGCGTGGGCGGGCTACTATAATTGTATATATATTAAAAAAAAAAAAATAGCCTCTTAAACGGGGCGAGATTTTCTCTGCCCCTTTTATAAAGTGGGTTTAGCGGGGTCGGGACGGAGTTTTTCTTTCACCCCTACATTCTAAGTTGAGAGATTGCTTAAAATGTTTTTTAGAAAACTTTGTTTTAGTAAACACTAAAAACAGTTAAAATTTTAGAAAAAAATTGTGCAAAATAAATGTTAAACGGGCCGTTGTATCATAATCTTTCTTTAATATCAAAATTTAACAGTCTCCTTGAAATTGTGGTATAGCATAAAATATTCAAATTCACTTTGTAGTTTTATTGTTATCATGTACAATAAAGAAAAGAATAGTTTCATGAAGAATTAATTATACTAATAACCATTTTAATTCATCTTATTTCAGTTTTAATGGTGGTTTTATATTAATATCAGCTTTACCCATAAAACACCATTTATGATGATGATTCTGGTGGATTCCGATTTCTGTATTTACTTTATTACCTTTTATCTCTCCTAATAATTATATTTCATTAATTACATATCGGGGTATGTTTTGTCTTTTCACAATATACTTTAAATTGACTAGTGGTGGTTTTTGGTAGTTTTGATATATATATATATATATATATATATATAAGATTGTGTTTTTTTGAAATAAATAATATTAATCTGTCTATTACTGAAATTAACCCTTTCATGAATTCCTTGAAAAATTATGACTTAAAAAACAAATATTACGAGCTTCTTTGATAGTAATTTGATTTTTTTTTAAAAAACAGACCCCAAGATTTAAGTTTGTATATGAGGATCCTAAAAACATGGTCCGAACTAATTTAGTAGCAGAAAAGTTTCACTAAGAAAAGAAAAATATGGCTCTAGATGTATGTTGAATATGAGTAACTTTAGCAGTAAATAATACACTATCGAACACATTCGGGCTAAAATTTGGATTTACACTCAGAATTTTACAAGCATCAAAAAGTTGTTACAAGACCTATACCAAGCTCCTCTGCAAGCTCATCCCAGACGGGGAGGAGTGTCAACACGACGAGAAAAATGGCCAGCGCAACGGCTGCTTTCCGCCATGTCCCAACTTCTGTCACATCATTTAAGCATGGCTTTTCAGGACCCCTCTGGAAATATATGGCACAGCAATGAATTGAATTAGTCGAACATTCACCAGTCTCTAAAAAGATCCGTGCTCTTTTGAGTTTTTTAATTGCATACCTGACATATCAGGACATAGAGCCCCCAAGGAAGTGATAACGGTCCACCAAGCTTAAAAGAGAAGCAGCAAAAGAGAGAGTTTTCAATACAATCCGGGAAGTTTAATGAAAAGTTTCAGCAACATATATAGTAATATAGACATACCACTCCCAACCCAAGCAGGGTGTAAGTCGTCAGACCGAATCCAACTAATGAATTTTTTCCAAAAGCACCCTGGAAGAAAAGGAAAAAAAAAGTATACATTTTTTATTAGTCAGAGTGTAAAAATTCATATCGTGCCTCAGAGAGCTAGTACAACATTTTTACCAGAAGAAGGTTTATAAATAATACTACTTTTGCATCTTCAATAATTTTTTGTGGTAAAAATGAAGAGAGAAAGGAGAAAAATTCCCCGAGGATGGTGCATTATGCATCTGAGTTCTTGTTTACAACTAGGTCAAATGATGAGCCTCAAAAGCAAATTTTTCCCAATTCAAGAAAAAGTAAGGATGTAAACCTGAATCACTCTTCCACCATCAAGACAGCCGACTGGAAGCATGTTAAAGGCTGTTGTAGTCAGACCACACCTAAAATAAAAGGGATTAGAATGTATCCATGATGACGTAGAGAACAAGATATTCCTGAAGTGTGAACTACCAGCCGGCAATAACGAGTGGATGAATTGCAACGGTTGCAGCATGCATAGCCCTGGATGGTCAATAGGTAAACATGTAAGCTTGTATTGGTTATTTTTCTGGTTTAAGTCATCATTTTGCAATGAACAAGCTAAAGTCAAATAAGTAACATACGCATAACCAAGAGTCGCTCTACTGATGAGTCCAAGGAGCAAAGAACCTTGAAACAGCATGCTAGGCACTTGCACCAAGTCTCCAGAAACATCTGGATTTGATGAGAGTAGGAGACCAACAGCAAACATGGAAAACGACAAAGCTGCACCCGCAAAAGGACCTGCAAGTGATATATCAACTTGTGTACTCCGATCAGGAAGAATCGACTTGAACTGTTAAAACAAAAACAAATAATAAGCAACAATACTTCAGAGTATTTAGTAAATAAAATTTTGGACTGTATTTAACAGGTTCAAACTATGGAAAGAGGAGGAAAACCTTCAAATGAAACTATGGCTTTTGAGATAAAGAGAATGTTATTCTAGATGAGAAATCAGTAGATCACATATTGAAAATTACAAATACAGAGGGAGCGCGCAAAAAGATGATTGAACTATTAACCAACATTTACATGTGATGTGAGTGACTAATTACAATAAGCAGGGATGATAAATATAACTACCTGAGTGATTGCACCAAAGCTGCCAAGAGTTATATTAGGAATGAAGTAAGGAATACTAAGTTTCACTTTCTTTGGAAAAGCAGCCAGAAAGTGCCCAACTTCCTGCAAATCAATGACTCCATTAGACATAAAAATTCATGTATAAGATGAGTGTTTATGCATATATGGATACTAACTTTAAGTAAATTGTTTTTTTTTTTTGGTGAGTCTCCGGACTAGTTTATGTGCACCTAGACTAATCTCACGAGACAATACTTCACCATGTGCCTGACCCAACAACATTTGGCTTCGAGAAACTTATAGGATAATATCCTATATAGGTAGCCATCATGATTTGAACCCATGACCTCGACTTAAAGTGAGCCCTTTGACCATTAGGCTAACCCCATGGTTGGTTCCAACTTCAAGTAAATTTGAAAACGCACTAATTTTTTTAAAAATAACTATTTGACTTGGCCACCTCCCCCAATCAATCCCACAGTAGATAACTAGATACCATGTCAAATCTTAAGAGACACCAAAGGGCTTTTAGTTTTTAAGATAGAATCACTAGAAAAATTGAAACTGAGACTTGACATTTGTATATAAGCCCTCAAGTCCTCAACCAACTCAGTGGTCCCTTCCCCTGGGGGCAATTTGAAAACATCACTTGAATATGAAAATTGAGAGCAAATATATCAACATAAGCACCGATCACATTCTCAGATCTGATGCGCTATAGACAAATTTGAAGATTGATAACTTTCTGATATTAATATTTAAATCAAATTTCTTTGTTTTTCACAAGTTTGTTTCTCATAAAAAATATTCATATGAAAAAATGTTCAAAGTGCAGTGAAATTGACACCATTGAAATGCTAAGGAAGTACAAAAACTCTTTCCAATTATCTGTTATCCAAAAAGGATTAGTTACAAAGTTATTGTTCTTAACAGCACATAAAGAAGCATAAATGCAGCCTCCCTCTCCCCTACGTCCTCAACAACTTCCCTTTCTCAAAAACAACATACTAATAGCCTTCCATATTTCTTAAAGACCCGTGCAGATGGCATACAGCCAAAGAGTAATGGCCTCATCTATAGTGCAGGGGTTAAGGACACTTTGAAAGATAAATTTGTCAAAACAAGGAGATATTGAAGATGCATGGTGAAAATGTAAGTTGTAATCAATGAACCCCCCAATCCTAAGTTTGGCCTAACGATGATCAATTCAACCTCTTCTAAAATATAGTTTCTCATATCATATGAAGCAAAGACACTGTTAATAGCAATCCTCATGAAGCATGCTAAATAAAATGTCAAGTCAAACGGGAAAAAGATCTTGCTAGTGCTCCAATTGACCAAACAAACTACAAGTAAAACAATTCACTCACATGAAATAACAAAACTCCCAACACACCATATGCCAGAGGCAGAGCAGAATCTACAAATGGAAATAGCAGCTCCATATCTGGTGGTTCAACAGCATTAGGATCTGTAAAGTATTTCACTACCTCTGGGGGGAGCCTATTGATCTGTCCAGTAAATGAAATGCAAAAAAAAAAAAAAGTTACTTTATAAGCAATAAGCAAATAATGTGTGAACTGTAATAGAAAGACATACATGCAATAAAGTAGTGAAGTGCAGATAGAAATTTTTTGTAAACACTCACACACCATAAAAACACGTTTGATGTATGTGCATCTTTAGATATCACTAGTCAATGCATCAAATCAAGCTTATTCTTTACTCACTCTGATTTCAAAAGTTCTATTATCGCTACCTGAGATGCAATTCCTAACTCCACAGAGGAGCCAATCGTTAAAAGGAATAACAAAAAAGAAATAACATATTGCCAAAGTGTTGTTGGACCGGGTTCTGAGACCTCCTTTCGCAACAAACCAAAACTGACACGTGGCCCACCGCGTGGATCTGGACCTTCTGAATTTGGTTCCTCCACCATGAAAAGGTTGTACTTATCACCTGTGACTTCAACCAGCTGGGTCTGGAGTTTGGAAAATACCTCTTCCCTATTCCCTCTTAAATTCCCAAGGAAAAGAATGCCCTCTTCAAGATCTCCAAACGGTTCTTCTCTGGTTACCCAGAATGTAGAATAGCCAAAAAGCTTATCCTTTATAAGTTTCACATCAGAAGGATCAACCTTCTCAGGTCCAAGGAGTTCCATAAGTTTAAAAGAGTCGACTTGAAAGTTGTTGTAAGCTGGACCAATTGGAGACAAATTTGGCGACTGAAAGAAGAAAAAAGTGCAAATTATAGATCACACATGATATGAACAAAAGTTATATTCAATAAGAAAGCAGAGAAATAACGAGGTTATTAAGCATTCAAGAGCCTTAGACTCTCTCCCCTCAACAATCCAAAGATTACTAATCACATAATATGAACTATCCTATTTATTAACTAATATGCCCTTACTACATTTCCTATCAACTTTCTTATGTCATAATCAACAGCGCATACATACAAATTTTAAACGCCCCATTGCAAGCAATAAATTCTATTCGAAAAACAATACTTAGTGAACTGCTGATCAATATTGCTGTTAGAAAATTCACATTACAGTTCAAGGCAATTTTGAGCTAGATAATGTGCAGCTTTCCCAGTTAAAAACAGTTTTTATAATGTCATGGTGGAATTCAATTATAATAATTGCAGCTTCAATAAAGTTATGTCACAAACTAAAAAGAGATTACTTTTCAACTTCATATTTTGATTACAAAACTTAAGAATTGACATATAATACATCAAAACTTGAAGAACAAAAACAGTACCCTAGAAGAAACCGAAGGAGGGGTCGCCTTCTCCGAATCAAGCTCACTGCTGTGCCTCTCTTCAACCTCTTCAGTCGATACCGTCGCGGTCGAGACATTCGACTCTTTTGGCAACTCATTCTCACTGTCTCCTTCATTATGACCTTCATTATCTGAACTAAAACACAAAAACCTACTAAAATCTCCATAAGACACAAAAATCCTCTCTTTCTTTGATCTTTTCCCGCACAAAAAACACGAATTCCTCAACCTCTTAAGCCCCATGAATCCAATTCTCTCCCTTGAGGAAAAACTCCCAAAACTAGACCGGAATTTCAAATCCGTGGCCCTAAAACTAAAACTACAGCTCGTAAGAGTTCCCATTTTAATTGATAGAGCTTGAATCAGTGTGGCATTATGAGAAATGAGGAAATAGAAGATGAAGTAGAGAGAGGAAGATTATAATGTAGAGAATTAAAAGGTTAGAGCTTGATATTGCTTCAATGGCGGAACGATGAGAGAAGAGGAAGGATGAGATAGCATTTGCAGCAGAAACGATATAGGAAGAGAAGAAGAATATCCATTGCAATTAAATTTTCGTCTTACAAATTTAACCTTGGAATTTTTTTATTTTATCGATTTTCAAACCTCACCCATGTTATGTCTAACATTATTATATTTACATGCTCGGAAGTAGCTTAAATGGTTAGATATCTATTTATTTTTCTTCAATTTTAATGTTGGAGTTTTTTTAAAAGGAAAAATTATTTATGAATCAATTCTCTTCCTTTAGTTTGATCTATTTAGGGGGAAGAAATTATGTTATCTAGTGTCATATTGAATATATGAAAATGATGTAGATCACGATTGAACTTTAGGTTTAGATCAAGTGCTCTAGTTTGTTTCAATATAATTTAAGATAACGATGGTTATGTAATCAAAATAATAGTGTTTAATTGTTTGGCATAAATCTTGAATATTTTTATATGGCTTTTCTTCCATTTCAATGAGGTGTGATTGATTTATGATATTTTTACAACTTCTTTTTTGATAAAACGAATTTGTTTGTTCAATTTAAATATATTTTATTATATTTTATATTTTTGTAATAAAAAGTATTGTATTCCAATAATTATAAATATATTTAATTTGTGTAATATCTCAACTAAATATTATGTTTATATTGCTATAAATTAAAATTATATTTTATTTTGGATAAAAATCTACTTTATTTTGTATTAATTTAAATATTTAATTTTAAAATTAAAATAATTTGCTTTTATTTTTAATTGACATATAAATTATACGTACTAAACTAGTCTATCAATTAAATTTATAGAAATTATCTCAAATATGAAGAACTTTTTAAAAATTACTCAAATAGCAGCTCAATGGATTATTTGATTGGTTTTTTTTGCCCTTTTTAATGTTTTTTTTTTCCTTTTTAGTTCAATAAATTATTATCAATAATTTATTTAAATATTTTGTTTTTTTTCATTGTTATTTTCAAAGAATTTATTAAACCACTATTTAATTAATTTTTAAAAGGACATTTCAGTAGGTAAAAGTATGTCATATCAGTAACTTCCCCATCAATTTATTTGACATTTTACCCCTCTTATTTTTTCACTATTTATTATGTTTCATCAACTCTTTAACTTTCTATTTTTATTTTATTTAAACCATCTCAAAATAAATGAATTTATTAATCTACTAATATATCACTCAATAAAATTAATTTATATTTATATATACAATACATTTTATTTTAATTATGTAATATAGTAATTAAATTTTTAATAACATATTAAATTATAATTAGAATAAAATTAAAGTTATTTTTTTAGTGTATTGTTTTTTTTAATAATAAAAATAATGTAATTTAAATATTTTTACTAACATGAATTAATCTATACAAATGAAAATATAAGAAGAGTATTTATTGATGTAAATGGTAAGTGTATAATTGGAATCTCATGTAATTATAAATACATTTTTTACATAAATATTGCACAGTTATCCAAATATTCCTAAACATACACTAAAAAATTCATTGCAAAATAAACACAACTATCTAAATATGTTGAGAGAACATGTGAAATGCGAGGTATCTATATTTTGAAGTAGATACATATTTTATATTTTAAATATAAAATATAAAATATGAAAAACCGAACTGAATCGATGAATTTTATTGGTTTTTGTTCTATATCAATTATTCATATATGAAAAACCGACTGATGTGCCTGGTTTCAGTTGTTTAAATAGTAACAAAATATCTTATTTTAAAAAAAAAAAAAAATCGATTCAACCGATTTTTAATTAATCAATCAAATTCAACTTTTTTATTTCAGCCTATTTCCCCCATTTAGCTAGATTAAAATTATGTGTTATTAACTTATTATCCACATGGGATTTTTTTTTAAACATAGTTTGTCTGACGAAAGCGAAACGGTGGGTTTTGTTTTATCGGAGTGTCTGGACTTGGATGAAATATTTACTTAGTCTGTTAAATGTTAAAACTTATATAAATGAGAAAAAATAAAATATGTTTTTTTCTTATTAATGGTTCAAATTGCCTTAAAAATTCAATAGAAACAAACCTTAATAATAACAAATGATCCTTACTTTAAATTATCACAGTTTTTTCAATCTTATTAAAAAGGAATTAAAAGGGTAGAATATTGTCACTAATATTGTTTATTTAAATAATACTTGCAAATATGTTTTTTTTTTTAATATCTAACAAAATATAATATAAACAAAGTGATCATAAAGAAGCCAAGCAAAAACACTAGAGAATATCATACCAATCACTCACTGAGCATTTTATTCATGACATGACTAATAAAGTCTTTGATAAACAAAACCATAATTATATTTTCATATATCGGAGTTTAGAAAAACTAAGATTTAAAGGTCTGTTTTAGAATAACTTTAAAAAGTGTATTTTAAATGGTTTTATAAAAAACACTTAAAAAATTATTCTGAACCGACACTTAATTAGCACAGCAACATATTTCTCCCGCCTGAGGGATCGAAATATCCACGACGCATCGTCCACGACCTCTGTGTTTATTAGCACAATCAACATTACATTCATATTCTCCATAAGAGCTTGAGCATTTTGAAAAGCAAGAGTTGAAATTACTTCCTCCTACTTCTTCAATGGAGACCAACACCAAAATCGTCACCAAAACCGATATCATCACAAATTGCCGGCCACCCATCTTTTCCTTGCTTGATAATATAATTTCACTACGTTTTCAACTTTTACTTATGTGCAACTCTCAAACAGACACATATATATATACACACAAGGTGTTAAGAGTCATGCCGATGGAAATATCGAGCTACAAATTTATAGATATATCGATAGAATCGATAAAAACTTAAATGAACATTTATAATTAATCAATAAAACTTGAACCACTTCTTTTAATAAGTCATAATTAATCATATAGATAGATTATTGGACTTTATAAATGATATCGAGAAAATAAAATAAAAATACAATAAATTAAAGAGGGAGAAATAAAATTAAAAGTTATAAAAAAATTAAATAGAAAGGATGGTTAAAATAAAAAGGTAAAAAAAAAATAATGGAGTAAGAGTAATCAACGATAGTTAATTAGTAGTAGTCGGATAGATATGTTGATAATGTCGAAAATATTATTTATATCTTTTAATAAGTCGAACCTCTATTTTAGACACATATGGAAGATATTTAAAACCATATATATAAATATAACGTGGGTTTTGGTGTATGTTCCCAATAAGCCTTTTTTAAGGAAAATGATCAGTCAGCGCCCTGATTTAGAGATGTTGCTATGGAAATATAAAATCTGCAATCAAACTTACAACAAGAAAATCAATTGCCAACTCATAAACACCATTGACACCACCAATTTTGTTTTTAGATGAATTATAACTTGAAAACAATTCCTTATTGGATTTGAGCATCCATTTGCCAACGTGTAAAAACTTAGTATAAAAAAGGAATTAAAACCTATTTTGATCCCCCGAACTTTGTTACTTATCTCATTTTGGTCCCTAAACTTTAAAAAATTATCTACTTTTGATAAGTTTTTAGTTTCAGTCTCTTCTAATATTACTCTAACAAAAAAAAAAAAACCCAAATTTTTCAATTTATAATGTTGAGTAAATGATTCAGCTTCATAGTTTGATAGTAGAGTGAGACTTATATTTGAACAGAACAAAAAATGGGTAAAATCAAAATAATTGTGCATGTTCGATTAAAAAAATAGAAACATTGGGATATGTCTTCTAAAAATTGAAAGGGCAAGCCAAAGGTGAGGAGACTATAATTTTATCATCGTCTAGTAAACATATAGAAAATTACATATAGGTTTTCTGTTAAAAGATAGATAAAAAAAAGATAACTGGGGGACTACAACACAATGTTATGTAAAGTTTGGGACTCAAAACGGAAATTTTAAAAGTTCATGGATCAAAATGAAAAAAAATTGTCAAAATTAACAGACCAAAATAAGTTTTAAATCTATAAAAAATAAATTCATTTACGAAATCAAAATAAATTTCTACCTCATTTAAGAAAATGGTCTTGATAAAGATTAAAATCAAGAAGAGATTCTAAGGAGTTAAATTAATTTGAAAATAATTAATATCTTACTATATTTAATATAATCAACAAATAATTTAACAAAATTTTGATTTTATCAAAATAAAAGCCAATGAAAATTCAATAATTTTTCAAAATTTGCTAGTTTTTTATGATTTTGAAACTTTTATTAAGTTATGAAAGTTCTTATTATTTTAATGAAACGTTTTCGAAAACACCCCGTTAAAAATCTGCTTGTACATAATGAAAAACATAGATTTTCAAGTTCAAGTTTTAAAGAAAATCACAAAAGAAAAAAAAAACTTGATTTTACTTGTCCAAGAGTAATTATGCAATTGGAATTACTTGACAATCAGGTCTTGTTTATAAGAATGATCATTCCTTACTTGTCAGTGTATTTAGCTCTATATAATTTTCCCAGGTCACGGGCAGACTAATACAGGTTTTCAAACTATTAAGCAAAATAGAACATTGGTGAAATGTTTAAGCAAAATAGGGTAGTTTTTGACCATTGTTAAAAACGTGGAATGATACCACGTTTTTATTTTCCATGTCAGCATAAAGCGTGGTATCATTCCACGCTTTCATTGAAAACGGGAATGATTCTACGTTTTAATTGAAAACGTGGAATCATTCCACGTTTTCACTGCAACTTCAATTTTTTTTCCCTTTTTTATACATGATGTCTCTGCACAGCATTTCTTCTCTTTTATATATTTTTTTAATTGAAATCTATCTTTATATGCACGTTCAAAATAAAAATATATGAGAAATAAAGATAAATACAAAATACGATAAAAAAAAATTTGCTATTACACCCAATTTAAACCATCTAATTTTTTTTGATATTGCACTAAATTAAACATTCATAAATATTCGATATAGAAGAAAATTATCATTTTAGTAATTAGATGCTAAATAAATCATGTCCCGCACGATGGAGGATGTCTTTCACACCTATGATATTGTTGTGGAGGCAAATCTCGACCTCGACCTCGACGTGGTGGTGGGCGAACAGGTTCTTGATCAAACTGCATGCTAGACCCCTCACCAAATGGTAGAGATGTACGTGGGGAATAGTCAATAGCTCTAGGAGTCAGAATCATGAAAAGGTGAGGCGAGTGTGAGTATTAACCGTCGTTTTATGTGTTTTCAATATATTTTTCGAATATATAAGAGCTAAACGATTGTTGATGGGTATTTTTATTCAATATATATTTTAGGTGATACAGAGATTGACACCGCTTATAACCGGGATCGTGAGCGGGATAGTTTTTGTGAGTGGTTAAAATATTATTTTTGAATTATTAATGATTATTTGTTTATAAATTTCAAGTTAGCCTATATATTATGATATCCTATTATACTCAGGTTTTTATGATTTACAAATAATGTTTATGTGTTTTTACTATTACGTATGAATATCCTTATGAAATTGGACATTACATTAATATGAAAAAAAATAGTTTCAATGGATTTATGATGGTTTGCAAGTTATATAACAGTTTTCAGAAGCTATTTTCAAACGACTAAATTGTTATACCCACTAGTTCAGCTTTCAGGTCTTTGGGACCCACTTTAGCATACACATAGGCTTTTGGCCGTATGTTAGGGTGAATAGCCCTTTGGGGGCAGCTCTGTGCGCGTATGACCAATTTCAGTATAATCAATTGCTCTGTTGCATAACTTGATTTATCTTGTGTGTAGTATGACCAGTTGTGGGTATGTGTTCGGTGTCGGTTTTCTACTATATGATTATAATATGATATTATTACATGAACTTGCTAGTTATGAGTTTTTATTATGTATGAAAAGTGATTTGCTCAGAAATATATTTGTTTGCTAAAAGTCGTGTTTCCTACGATATTTAACTTAAAAGCATATGTTAGTTTATAAAATATCTCACTCACTGAGTTTTTGCTCATGATTTTCTGTGTTTTGTGTTTCCCCCTCCAGGTAGCTCCTGAGTTTCAAAGACAAGCCTAACGAGAGACGTTTGCACCACTAGTTCTAGTTTCATCTTCAGCTAGCCTATGTATGACATTTTGCGTGTGATTGAACATGTTTGTCTATAAGTGTCACTGTTAGCTCGAGTAAGTGGTTTTATGATTTTTGAGGTTAGTTGAGTAAGTGGAGATGTTTATAGTGGAACAGCCGTTAAATGTTTATCTTAATGTAAATAAATAAGAACTAGCATGTGTGACTGTTTTTGAGTTATTTTTTTAGGGCGGAGCCCGTTTTAGATTATGCTGAATTATGTAAAATGTAATTATAGGTTGGTTTACTCGAAAAATAAACGAAACTTTGTAAAAAATTTCCTTAAATAAGTAGAATTTAAATGGATGATTAATGAGTTATTTAAGTTCCGCTTGATGGTATGCGTTGGCATTAGTTTTCGCTTGCCATCGACACGTGTCGTCTCAAGTGTCTAGGGGTTATCGGGATGGGTCGTGTCAAGAATTCCGGACCGGAATTGGATTTCGGTCTCGGATTTCCCTAAATTTCGGACCGGAATTCTGGGCAGTGGGCTTTTCTTTTTTTCCCTTTCCTTTTCTTATTTTCTTTTCTTTTCTTCTTTTTTCCTTCTTTTTTTTTTTCTTTTTCTTCCTAAGCATTTTAATTTTAGGCATTATAATTTTTAAATTTTGGGCAAAGTTCAAATTCCGGGGAAACCCAGTTTTTTTTTTTTTTTTTTTAAGAATCAAAAGCTTGAAGATTACTTGAGTATGTGAAGAGAGTGTAGAGGGAGTTAGGTTTTGGGAGAGATAAAAAATACAAATGAAAAATCTCAAAAACTCAAAGTCATACATACCCAAATGACAAATAATGGAGAGTTTGATGAGAGTGTTGATGAGAGTGGATAAATTAGAGAGAAAATAAAATTCCAAAGTGAGATGATTGAATATTAGATATATATATTTAAGGGTAAATAAGAACTTTCACAACAACATGACATCATCGCAAGGTAAAAAAAAGTTAATATGAGAATGAAGGCCAATAACTTTAGTTGTGAATTTTGGAAGTTAATTCACCCAAATTTCCATTATAATTGAACTTAATAAAAGCGTGAGGAATTTGAGTCCGAACTTTTCAAATGTTAGGGATTAAACTAATCATTAATCATAGAGTGGTCTGTGGAAGTTATAATGAAATCTTTCTTCGTCAAGGCAACTTAAAAACAAACTAACAAAGTTACTTATAGCTGACAGAAGTTTTCATGAGCATATCATTAATGATTAAATCTGAAAATCGTAGGAATTGGATTGATCCCAATTATGTGCTTGTGTTGTGAGAATTGCTGATGCATGCAAACATACATAAACTAATGGATTTTGTCTATATTTATATTGTAAAACAATTATAAATGAGAAAAAAAAAATATAGGTTCATATTAATGTTTGGATTGGCTTAAGAAGATCGAAAAAAAAAAATTAGGTTGTTCCATTATCAAAAAGTCGAAGGTTCGAGTCTCTCATATCTTAATTTGATATAATATAGAAAAAATGTCTTTTCTTTTTTTGTGCCTTTTGAAAAATTTCAAATATTAATATTCTAATAAAAACAATGATTCAATTTTACTTCTCTATTTTTAAAATTTGTAATGACACCTCCACAAGATCAATTTAAAACACCTTTTAAAATAAACCATTTTATTACTAATGAACTAATGTCAAAACAATGTATTATATCCACTTTAGACTAGACTCAAAATGGCAGCTTCAAAATCTTCTTCTTCTAAAATCCCAGAAAAATTGTTAATCAAATAAAGAACCTCAACCTTAATATTGAATTATACGTATATTACACTTAATCTAACCCAACCCAACCCGCCCATTTATTTGTTTTAAATCCAACTCAGTGCTTAAATGTCCACATCGTCATACCTTCTCTCTACCACGTGTACGCCACACCATCATCTAACAGGCCACATAATATTTATATCAAACCCATTAAAGTTTTATCAAACCATAAAAACCGATTTTAAACTTTTTAAATCATAGGGACCAAAATAGAACAAAGACCAAAACAAAGGAACTAAAATTATATTTAATTTATAGAGAAAATTATATTCGAAATTCTTAAAAACAAGAATTCTAAAGTGGGTACCAGTGATAATTTCTCGGGAAAAAAAAAAAAAAAAACCACAATTGAATATGAGTATGTATATGTATACTAAACAAGCTTGGGCCAGCATTTAAAAATTTGCAAAAGGGCCATAAAGAGGCCCAAAACGAAGCCGTATAGACTCCACGAAACAGCCGTAAAAATGAAATGGAAAAACTGCTTAACGACGACGCAATCGCGTGGGCGGCCGGAGCGCTCATATCAAAACAAAGCATGAAATCAAAAAACCCCCAACGGAATTCGAAGCGAAATAGCGCGAGAGTTTTATGCTCTGGCGCCGAATCAAAATCCAGAAACTTACGCCAAATTTCATGGCCTTTTCATCTCCTTCCTCTCTTTTCCTTTTCCTTTTCTTTTTCATTCTTCCGATTCTTTCTCAATCCATTCACGATGTTGCCCTAAAAAGTATTTCTCTCTCTCTCTCTCTCTCATTAGTTTTCATTGTTTCTTGTATGTTATCAGCGGATTAGGGTTTCTAAAACCAATAAATAAAGAACTGATCTTTACATCTCTCTATTTTCGCTTGATTTTTTTTTATCTGATTAGTGTTTTTGTACGTTTAAGGTTCTTTTTTTTGTTTGTTTTGACGAAAAATTTATTTTATAGGAAGTGAAAATCATTGGCATAATCTTCAATGTTCCATTTTTATGCTGTAATTATTTCTCAGTTCTTCTAGTCGTTGTGTTTGGATATAATCTTAGTATTGCAAATGACAGGTATTGATATTGAGCACCCAGCAGAAGATATTATTCCATCTCTGCTTTCTGGTTCCAGCGATAAAATACGATGTGACCGTGTTCAGATTTCTGGTCTTTCAAGATTACAATTGGGAAGTTTTGCCAGTTCTTTTCGAGTCACCGTGGTTCCGCCTGTAGTTTTTCCTGAGAGACTTCATTCAAAATTACAGGTTTGTTTTCACTGGTAAGTGGAGTGGTATCATAGTCTGCTCTTCGGTGCATTTCTCTTACTCTGATTGCCATCTACCTCCATGTTGAGTTTTTGACTTAGACGATGGTTCGATTATGAGTGAAAAGATTTGACATTTCTTTTTGTGTAGACAATTGCTTCTCCTAACTGTAAATTATGCAGGAATCAATCACTTGGATTGTGTCAATGTGAAGATGATGAGTGGAAAGATTTTCAAAAGGGGTTGTGGAGCTCCACCATGTCTCCTTACACTGTACGATATGTAGATGTGAAGGTTATTGACGGCACGCCTTTAACAGCTCCACTCACAGTTGCTATTGACGAAGGTAATATATCACATTGGGTGTTGAGCTTCCTCCGTATATATATTCTATCCGTGTGCTAATTTATTCTTTAAATTTGTGCAGATTTTCAACAGTGGCGCATATTTTTTTTAGTATGGGGATTTACATTGCTTCTTCTAGCTCCCATTGTCAGCAGCTGGGTTCCCTTTTATTACAGTAGCTCGATGGCGATTGGAGTTTTTCTTGTTATTTTAATTATTCTTTTTCAGGTACTCAAGATATTTTTTAAATAACTTGTTTATGCTGCTAGTTTAATTTAGTGTTGTTTTGTTTTAGAAATTAACTTTCTTTTTATGAAAATTGTAGTTCGTGTTGGTGACTAGCAGATTTATGTATGCATATTTTTTTAATCAATTATATATATATATATATACAATTGGCATTGTTATTATCATGTTCTCTTGAATGTGAGTTTATATTTATAAAATACCAAATTGTAAATTTCTTTAATGGATTATTGTCCTTGTGTCATTTGTGCAGCAAATTTTTGAGCTTAAAAAACATAATTCCAGACTGTAACAAGTGATTAAATTTGTTATGATATTTTAAGAAATTGTCGTTTATCTGAAAACAATTAAAATTGAAAAAATGATAAGAATTGTTAAAATGAAAAATTACTTTCATTTATACTGAATTTAGTGACAGTGCAATCTATATTTTGATTCAAGTTGTCCCAGGTCATTTATTTTTTACTCTTGAGGAACATTTTTTGCTTTCTCTTGAGATTCTTCTTACCATTTGACTTTTTGAGCTTATTGTTTTCAATTCTGGTGAATGATTTAAATAATTTGTCCACCTTTCGCATTCTTTAACCAACAAGATTTTCTTCCCCTTACTGGTTTGTTAACTATGTAGGGAATGAAGTTGTTGCCAACTGGTAGGAAAAATGTCCTTTATCTCACCTTATATGGATCGGTGGTGAGTTTAGCATTTTAACTTGTTCCTTTACTATGTCTTCTTACTTTCTTCAAGGGTTCTTGAACTTACCTCTATTTACTTTTCCAGCTCGGAGCAGGATCCTATCTTGTTCATCACTTTGCAATGCTGGTGAATTCGATTCTTCTAAGTTTTGGGCTGAAAGAAGAGATGCATAATCCTGTAAGTCCTCGCTTGCCTTGTTTTCATCACATTTAAAGCGAGGTTCTTATATTTACCCTCTAGTATGCATGTTTCCAACTATTGCTCCACTGCTGATTACAATTTACAAATCATCGGTTCAGTATATTAGGTGTTTAAGCAGCATATTTCGGAGCAGTTATTTTGTCCACTTTTATAGTTTGTTAGAAAAAGCTGCTAGCCTTGGGACGACAAAGGAGGTTTTGTGCATTGTGCTTATTTATATTTAGAGGCATCAGCTATTGGTTTTTATAAAGAATGAAGGAGCCTCATTCCAATTTTATGCATGAATGATGAGTTTTTCATTTTAAAAAACTATATGCATGAGTTGGTTTCCCCCCCCTTTTTTTCCAGTAGTGGGGGTGGAGATTCGGAAAATAAAAAAACTGACAGTTTCATTAAGATGGAAAATTGGAGATGCTTCAAATAAAAGAGTGGGAAACTTTCATTATGATTTAAGAAATCTTAGATTATTGATCTGTAGTTCCAATTCTATTCTCCCTTCATGGTGTGCGGGCTACTCTTTGAAATATATGGCTTGAACGAAATAGAAGAATTTTTTAGGGTAAAGCTAGGCTTTGGGTTGGGGTTTGGGAGAATTGTATTCTTAATGCCTCCATGTGGAGTGCAACTTGTAATTCTTTTTGTAATTATGGCCCCTCTATTATTGCTTCCAATTGGAAGGCTTTTTTGTAATTCCCCTTGGCCTTTTTTTTGGCTCTTTCATACATCAATGAAATAGCATGTTTCTAATAAAAAAAAAAAAAAAAAAACTCTATTCTCCCTTCATTTGTTAATGCACTAGTTTTCTCATGTTTACAGGTTGCCATCTTTTTACTAGTGGGAATCATGATTTCTGGGGCTGCCTTAGGATTCTGGATTGTCAGGAAGTTTGTGATCAAGGATGGAAGTGTTGACAGTGGAGTGGCCCAGTTTGTGAAATGGGCAATGTGGTTTATGGGAGCCATCTCAATCTTTCAGGTGCGTAAATGCTTCTATGCCCCAGAAAGATAAAATCAAGGACTAAAGATCTGAGAAAGATTTTCATTGTTTTTGTTTTTGGGATTATAATCAATCATTGTTTATGTTTTCAGTACGTAAATTTGGTTGTGTTGACCTTCTGGTATTGTCAATATTGTTTAGGACAACTCTTTTTTGTCATTGTTTTAAAAACAAGGTCAAGATCATTTGGAATTGTGCGGTCAATGCTCTTATTTGGAATATTTTGTTGTCAAGGAAAGGAACAATTTTTTTTTTTGCAAAAGAGAGAAGGATGGGAAGGAATTGTGGTGGTTTGTTAAATTACTTGGATCATTGTAATCTCTCTCTCTTTTGTTTTGAATACGACGGCTTTAAAGCTCATTTCATTTTTTTTATGATAAACAAAGCTTTTCATTGATGAATGAAAGAGCCAAAGAAGCGGCTAAACAAGAATACAAAAAGGCCATCCAATTGGAGGCAATAATAGAGGGAGCATGGTTACAAAAAGAATTACAATTTGCACTCCACAAGGAGGCATTAAAAACACAAATATCTCACACCTTCTCCCACAGTCTAGACTTACTCTAAAAAATTCTCCTATTCCCTCAATCCAAACATTCCAAACAATAGCCCTCACCCCATTATCCCTGAGTTTTATCCGAATTCCACTGCCTTGTGGCATCCCTGTTGTTCAAATGGATAGGCTTCACTAAGGAGTAGAGATTAATCCACTCAACTATCTCATTTCTTTGAGGTTTCTTTTAAACTCAACCACCCACGAATTCAAGTCCACATTCCAAAAGCTATTGACAGGGAGACTTTTCATGATGGCTATGTGATACAAATTGGGAAACATAGAGTTAAGGGCCCTGTTTCCAGCCCAAGTATGCTCTCAAAACAAAATAGAGGTGCCTCTGCCAACTTTGAACGAACAATTAGCCTCCATAAAATTCTTGAGCTTATGAATGTTTTTCCTAGGAGATCTGTTATTGCAATTGGTCTTGATTCCAAGCACCAACCAAACTCTTCCATCCCATGAATGCCTACAATCACCTTGTGCCAAAGAAGATTAGAATCTAGGGGGAAGCGCCACAACCACTTGAGGAGCTAAGCTGCATTATTTTTCTTCAAACCACCAAAGGCTAGACCACCATTAGCACGAGGGGGAGGGATTTTATCCCACTTGACTAGGTGACAACCAACCAGACCATCAGTCCCCCTTCCAAAAGAAAGATCTTAGGATCTTGGCAATACACTTTGTCACATGGGTAGGAGCTTTGAAAACAAAGAAAAAGTAAGTGGGGAGGCTCTGTAAAACAGAGTGGATAAGAGTAAGTCTTCCCCCACGAGAAATGAAGATCTTTTTCCATTTTGTAAGTCTTTTGAGGATCTTATCAACAACCGGATCCCAAAAGTTTCTAGTGATAGGGTTACCTTACCACCGAGAGGGAGGCGTGGTTGTTAAAGGGGAGCTCCCCTATCAAGAACCTGCCATTGTCCGAGATCCATTGCTTCTCATCATCATCAAGATTGATACTCGCCACCATGGATTTGAGGAAATTAACATTGATCTCAGACCTCTCTTCAAACATTTGCACAGAATTTACCAGGTTGGATATCTTCTCTTTGTTCAAATGGGAGAAAATAAGTGTATCATCAGTAAAAGAGTGATGTGACACCTCAAAGTTATCCCCCTTAAATCCTTGAATCCATCCTCTTTCTTGATTTATTATAAAGCTCATTTCATTTAACCAACCATGGGTTTGCTCAGTGGTTAAAGTGCTTTCCTTTAAGCCTTGAGTGAAGTCATGGGTTCAAACCAGGTGGGCTGTACCTAGGATATTATCCTATGAGCTTTCCGACTCCAAGTGTTGTAGGGTTTAGTGGTTGTCCCGTGGGAATAGTTGAGCTGCACGCGAGCTAACGCAAACACTCACATTTATTAAGAAAAAAAGCCCATTTTATTGAGAAAATGAAAGAAATACGAAAGGAATGAAACAAAAGTCACCACCTGGAAAAAAGAAAAGAAAAGGAAAGTTACAAAAGTGTTTGGAAGGAGACACTCAAAAAGATGTATTAACAAGATCCAACTCTCACACATAAACCCAGTTTCTCTTCATACCCTTAAAGATCCCCCTTTTCCTTTTCAATCATATATTTCATATTATAGCAAAAAACCCTGTTTGTGACAACATACACCCCTCTGCTTAAAAGGAGGGTAAGATGACCTCGCCCATCCTGTCTCAACATCTTCTTGAACTCTGTTTTTTTATTAATCCCGGGGTGCCGATCCTTTTGTATATCTCTTTTCATTTATCAATGAAATATTTATTATAAAAAAAATATATATATTAATGCCAATTGAAGTTTTTTTTTGTAAGCTTCTCTCAAGTGAGTGACCATCTTATCCTCTCTCCTCTTCTGTAACTATTTCAATCTGTGGAAATTAGTTTCTTATCTTAAAAAAATATTTAGGGTTATTTAAATTTGCACCGGTTTATAATCAATATGTTTAGCTTTAAGATGTCGGTGGTTTTTTCTTATACAAATTATTTTTTAATGACTCCGTGTTCACTTTTCTCTCCTGTTTTTAGTTCTTGCCGTTTGTGTAGTTTAGGGGATTCATTCAAAACTCAATAGTTTACAGTTTTATTTAGACCTTGGTTTTGTAAGCACTTTAACCATTATTATAATTTATATCCATCCATGGTAAAGCTTTAACTTTTGGTTCATAATTAAGTAGTTAACTGGAAGTATACTGGTTTTTCCCTTATATGTGGTTGTTTATCTCAAGAGTATACCTCATTGTTTGACTGTTCTATGGTTCATTTATCTCAGAGTACCCCTGATGCTCCTTTAGCACTTGGAGCCGTGGCTGCTTGTTGGACTGTCCGCTCTCTCATCTCTTCTCTGAAGTGGCGTAGTACAGTGTAAGTCATGTGCTTTTGTATCTCTTCTCATAAGCGGTTGGTACAGTTTGATTTTAATATGACTTGCCTTTCTACTTTCTCAACGTGTTTTATGCATGCTTAGAAATTGAGTGCTTTTGTTGTAGTTTTATCTGAGATTCCAGTAAATACCTTTTTTTTTTTGCTGCATCTATAGCAATATAATATTTTTGACTGTTTGATAGCCATTTTGGTTTTTGTTTTGTAAAAATAAAAACATTGTTTGATAACTGTTTTTGGTTTTCCAAAAACTGAAAACCAAAACATGCGAGAGTTGTGAAAGTCAAAATTATCGAAAAAATGTCTTAATTTTTTTATTGATTATATAATTTTTATAAATTATTTTAATTTCCTAATTTTAAAATATTAAATATAATAGTTTATTTATTAAAATAAAAGAAAAAAAAGGTGAAACAAAGGAAGATAATAAGCCGGAAACCTATTTGTATGTGAAAGAGGAGAGAGAGGAGGGAAATTTGATGATGGTATTTCATGCTGTGCGTCACTTTGAGGAGAAAAGAAGACAGCTCTTTAGCTATCTGATTTGTGAGAATGGAGCGTGAAAAATAAATTAACAATTGAAAACTGATTTGAAAAACGGCTCTTTTATGTTTTTAATTCTTCTTATTTTAAAAATTAAAAATTCAAATAACAAATCTGTTTTTAAAAATAAATTGAGAATGATTAAACAAATCTGTTTTTCCTAAAAAAAAAAAACCTAAAAACAGGAAATGAATTGGTCATCAAACGAGACTTGATGTGTGGATGAACATATTGAGGAGATTTTACATCGTAATTGAATTGTATGTATTTTGAACTTTCTATAGGTTTAATGGGGACCATTTTTGTTCTCAAATATTATACAGAATAAGTGAAATTAAAGGGATCTTGGGAGATATTCTTCTTTCTGTTGCCTTTTATTTCAGCAATTATATTGGTTCCTTATCAACAAACAAAGTAAGATACTAAGAAGCAGCAAAATAAGTTAATTTTCTCGAATCTAGCTATCCATCTGTGAAGGTCAATTTTGCTCTGCATGGCTGTTAATACTGATGTTATCGATCACAGCACCTAAAATCAATTTTTTTGTTGTTGTAGGGATCAAACATATTCTGGATCTGGTAGCCCTTGGCAGCGGCATAATAAAAAAATGGTTGGGAATCGAATTCGTACTGAATTCCTCAGCCGATCAAGCCCTGGAGACAGGAGTTTGAAGACGGCTGATAGCCATAGCCCCGCTTGGTCTAATTCACCTGTTAAAGGTGTTGTTTTCTGTTTGATCATTACTGTCTTCTTTGCTATTTTTGTGCATGTTCACTGTCTTTAGTATTTCCATAATGAACCTTACTGTTTAAATTATCACACCCTATGTTGCAGGGGTGATTTCGCCCTCCTCAGGGACTCAAAATCAGGACTACTATTCAACCTTCCACAAGACACGCAATCAAAAGAAGTTCACAAAGAAAGCCTGGGATGATTTCACAAAAGAATCTACCCGACAAGCATTGGCGGAGTGGGCAGCATCCCCTGAATTCACGGATTGGATCATTGAGCACGCTGATAGGATTCAACTGCTCCCAAGTGAGAGTTCAGATGCAACAATTGGAAGTGAATCTGATTCGACAGATGAGAATGTGATTGGCATCGGCACTAGGTTCAGCTTATTAAACTGGTAGACAAATAGACAATTTGTATCTGCTAACATGGAGAAATTTAGATTAGGGTTCTGAGTTAGGAAATTTAATTGGTTGGTTAAAATGAGTTCCATCAGAAAGTTCGGTAAAAAAGAATCGTGTTTTAAAAGCTGATAGTGTTCATTTTTCTGTTCAGAAGTTGTCGCCCTATTACTTTTTTAGGGTCTTTTTTCTCAACAATGAATGTGGTGAAAGTTGGACAGATTTTGAAGTATAATACCTGATCCAAATGAATTCTTAGTTTGTGGTTTGAGGCTCTAAGATCTCCATTGATATAATCTTGTGTTTCAATTTTGTTTTCGTTTCTTACACCTTCAAATGAGAATGGAAAATAATAAAAGAATCAAATGGGGAGGAAAATTGTGAGATGTGATTTTTTTTGCAAATAATTACTTTTGATATTTTTTTTTACCAAGATTCAGAATGTAAAATCCAATTTGAATTGATATGGATTACAAGAAAGATAATTGAAAAGCGGTAGGATCTGCTGAAATGAGATTGAATCTTTTATAGACTGGTTTTCAATTTCATTGTTGAATTAAATAAGATTAATGATCATGGAAAAAAAATCTGTTCTAATTCCTTAAGTATACATTGCCTTAATTTATAGTCTTGATAGGTAAATTTTATATAAATAATAGTAAGGATAATAATTATTTAAGAGCGTTGAGACCTATTTCTCGTGCAATTATCTCAGTTTTACTTGTGTAAAATGCGAATAAACAGCTCGTCGATAGAAGCATAGTTGCATCAGTGATGGTGAAAGTTGTAACTTAAGACAGATTGTTAAAGTTAACAACAAATAGAGCACTATAATTAATGGGGAAGAGAAATGAGACTCGAGATTGATTTACATGGGAAACCAAACGGAAAAACCCACGAGGCCACGCCTAGGAAAAAAAATCCAATAGAAGTTTTTAGAGTTAATTATACAAACAAATTTAAAACAAAACTCACAAATACACATGAACAAGAAACAACTTTCTTTTATCTTGACTATGATTTTGTTTGTTTGTTGTTGACGAACTTCAAGTTGGAATCTACAAGCTCCCCTAGCAAATTTCTTATCAAGGAACTCCCTTCCTTTAGCTACGTATCACCAAGTTCATTCTCCCAGAGTTCCAAAGATTCGATCGATACTCAATCCAGATTTTATGTGTTTTGTAGAATCAAACACTTACACATAAATTGAAGTCTCATCACCGATTAACACAAATTAGCAAGAGATTACACAAAGTGTAATAATGAAATATTCAAATTGGTAATCCAAACCAGCAACATGCTTGAGCTTAAATAGAGATTCTTTTGACAAAATGAGCCACCAAGAGCAATTTGACAAAGAGGGTAATTTTTATCAATCTTGGGCTGAAAACACTCAAACTTCCCTTAACCAAATCAATCAACAGAAACATTTGTTAAGAATTCCAAAAAGAAATAAAAAGGAGCCGTTGGAATGTTTAGATGAACGGATAACCAAAATCAAGGAAAAAGCTAGACAATTATAATTAATGAGACATCAATATATTCTTTAAGAACGTCCCTTTTGATCAGCCACACATGAGCACAAGAATCAAGGAAAATGAGAACTTTCCTTTTTGCAAATCAGAAGAGTCAGAGAAGACAAATGTCATATTTTAGCTAATACAATAAGATAAAAGATATAAATTGAATAACAAATATCAAAAGAAGACTGGGAGATGTAATAATAGAGAATTAGTCTATTAGAAAGTATTTGCTTAAATCAATATTTACTTAAAATAAAAGGCCAATAAAAAAAAAAAGAAACTTATAATTTAACAAAGAGATTGGAACCTTCAACTTTATAAATGTCTTATCCTTTGAGCTAATGCTCAAGTTAGTATTGTTTAAATATTAAGCTATTCAAATCTGGATTAATTAAGAGTAAAATATCATTTTGGTCCCTGAATTTACACTCCATTTCAATTTCATCCATAAACTTTCAAAAGTTACATTTTTTCATCAATGAACTTTACGATTCGTTCCGTTTGTGTTTTTCCGTCTAGAACACTAACAGAGGGCTTATGTGGCGTGTAATTAATTATGTGATATTATAGAAATATGCGGTGAGATTAAATGACATGAAAAATGAATATAAAGTGAAGTTAATCTCATCTTAATTGTAGTCTTAAACCTCTATATTTATTCGCTTTTCCGCGTCATTTAATCTCACTGTATATTTATATAATATCATATCATCAATTACATGCCACATAAGTCATCCTTTAGTGTCAAAGACGGAAAAAAAACCAAATCGTAAAATTAAAGGATAAAAAAGGATGAAAATAAAATCTCAGTGAAAGATCAAAGACTAAAATGATATTTTATCCATTAATTAATTATAAACAATAATTATGTTTACTATTAGGGGTAAATTTGAAAATAAAATAAAATATAGTAATTATGTGAATTGGGCCACGTCCTATTTTAAGTCTAAGCCCATTAAAACCAACATGCTGAGAACGCTTGACCTGTTGAGCCCGCTAGCCCGACGACCGGGCCCATTAGCCCATTGAGCCGAAGACCACTACTCAAGGACCACCACACAGTCAGGCCACCAAACCTACTCTCAAGCCCAACGAGAGCTCCTAAGTGAAACGTGCACGATACGATACACCTAGATTCATCATCACTGGAGATAGGTTGAGGCGTTTGCAGAGTAGGTCGGCGACTGTGACACTTAGTCGACATGTGGGAGGTCAAGTTGCTAATGGCGGGAAAAAAACTGAAGAAAGAGCGGGAAACCATGGACCCGTCCTCTATAAATAGCTATACTCTGAACGATTTAAGGTACGCTCTGAAACCTTAGGAAAACTCTGCCAAAATTCTTATTGACTTGATCGTCGGAGTGCAGTGTCATTTCCTTTTACGGACTCATTCTTTCAGGTGATACGTTCTCTATTTACACCGTTGGAGCATACGTGGAGCTGACGTGTTCATCCAGTCAGCTTGACGAAAAGACGCAACAATATTTACAATGTCACTTAAGTTTTAATGTCTATTTGAGATAATTTTTTAAAGTATTTAAAAATATTTTTAAATAAAATAAGTGTTTTTTATCACGATTAAAAAACACTTTTAAAACTCATCCCAAACGGGTCCATATATGATAGAAGGCATATAATGAAGTTTAAGAACTAAAAAGAAACCAAAAAAAAAGAAAAAAGAAATAGAAATAAAATCTTGGAGAATGAATGATGGGGATTTCTAAAAGCAAATAGGTCTCTCTCTTTTTCCCCTTTTTACAAACCAAATAAATTACAAGAAGCGAATCAGTCATTTTCTATAGAATCGATCATTCTCAATCTCAGCCAAATCTTTCATTCAATTCAATTCATTCTCCAAAAATTCATCAGCAGAAAGTTCCAATTCATACTCAATCGCAATCGCCGCATTTCCAGATTCCCTTTCCAGGTTTTTCTTCCAAATCTAGGGTTTTTAATTCTAATTTATACGTCAATTTCCATGAGTGTCTCATTCCGGCGGGATTAAGAAGATGTATTCCCCGAATAAGAGTCCGTTGGCTTCTCCGACGAGCTCACGTTCTGTAACTGAAACTATTAATGGCTCCCATAATTTCGTGATCAAGGGTTATTCTTTGGCTAAAGGGATCGGAGTTGGAAAACATATAGCTAGTGAGAATTTTACAGTTGGAGGTTATCAATGGGCTATATATTTCTATCCTGATGGGAAGAATCCGGAGGATAATTCCGCTTATGTTTCAGTGTTCATTGCCCTAGCGAGCGAGGGCACTGATGTTCGTGCGTTGTTTGAGCTTACTCTGGTGGATCAGAGTGGCGATGGAAAGCATAAGGTGCATAGTCATTTTGATCGTTCGCTTGAGAGTGGGCCTTATACGCTCAAGTACAGAGGTAGTATGTGGTAAGAGAATTATTTGATAATACCCTTCTGAATATTTACTGTTTTCTTGGTTGTGAATGATTTAGAGCTATGGGTAATAGTATTTTTTTTCTCTCCGAAGGGGGGTTCAATTCTGAATTTTCGTCATTATTTTGATGTATTGACACAATGATCAATGGGGTGAAATGGATGTTTTAGTTGTTTTCTCTGTGAATGTAAAGCTTGGGAATACCTTTATTATTCTTTTTATCTCAATATTTTTAACTAAAAGAAATAAGAATGCTTAACAGTTACTATTATTATTGGTTGCTCTTGATAGAATTTATTCTTTTAACTCTCTTCCGAGATCTTCCTCTTATGCCCTTAGTCTCCAATGGTGAGTCGGAAGAATGCAATCACATCACATTATGTGGGTTCATTCTTGCAACTTAGATTTTTCCATACATTTGGCATCTCATGGGCTTTAAACGCTTCCTTACAAAAAACCTTGGATGGGATCATTTCGAATCCTCCCATTAAAGTCAAAGGAAGAAGCCTTTGGCAAGCAGGTTTCTTTGCAATTATAGGGGGGACTCGCCTTAAAATGAAATATTTAAAGGGGAGGAATGGTCTTGGGAAAATGTTTGAGATTTGGCACATGTAAATGCTTCTTTTAGGGTGTCAATCGTCAAACATTTTTTGTACTTCTCCGTTATTTGTGATTATTAGCAATTGGCTCACATACTTATTTTGAGCTGTTTTCTTGCAATCAGTGTTCCCCATCCATTATCTAGGTGTTCCCCTTGGTGGTAACCCCTCTAATGTCAACTTTTGAACTCTGGTGGTTGAGAAAATCCGAAAGAGGATATATAACTAGAAGTAGGTTTTTGTTTCCCGTGGTGGGAGACTTACATTTGTGGGGGCATTTTTTTAAAAAACCTTCCTACTTACTTTCTCTCGGTTTTCAAGATCCATGTTAAGGTGGCTAAAATCATTGATAGAATTTTTGGGAATTTCTTTTAGGAAGGTGTTGATAGTGATGGTGGCTCACATCTCGTTAGATGGGACTTGGTGACTACTCTTGTTGGTAAAGGCGGCTTGGCTTTTGGTGACATTAGCAAGAGAAATATTACCCTTTGTCTAAGTGGATTTGGAGGTTTCCTCGTGAGCGTCATCTTTTGTGGTACAGAGTAGTTGATGACATTCATGGGACATGTAACTTTGGTTGGTTCACTAGTTGTAACCTGAGAAGCATCGATCGTAGTCCTTGGAAACATATCTCCAAACTGAACTACATCATGGAGAAGAACATTGCTTTTTCGGTTTGTAAAGGGGATAGAGTCCTTTTTTGGAAACATATTTGGATAGCTGAGAACACTCTTGCTTTTACCTTTCCTAACCTCCATCAGATTGTTAGGAATATGAATGCTACCATTAACAGCCTTTGAGCCACTCTTTCAGCCTCTTGGGTCTTTGATTTTCAGAGGAACTTAAAAGATGGGGAGACGGAATATTGGATCATTCTTTCGAATGTCTAATTCTTTTAGATTAACTGGTAGGGATGATATTAGAAGGTGGAATCTGGAACCAGATATGGTTTCTATTGCAAATTTGTCCTTACTAGCTTATGAGATTATCAAAATGAGGACATTAGAAATCTCTCCTAAGTCATTTGGAAAAGGAACTGCCCAAAGAAGATTAAAGTATTTCTTTGGATTGCTTGTAAAGATTGTTTAAATTCTAATGCCAAAGTTTAAGCGTGTAGACCTATGATTGCTCTTCAGCCGAATTGGTGTTGTCTTTATCAGAGGCTCAAAGCAGCATTGAGGACTCTTGTCACTTGCTTATTTCATGTAGCTATACGCAGATTCTGTGGAAGAACTTGATGCATTTCCTCAATATTTCTTGGGTGTTTAGCAATGATATCAAATGCAATTTTCACACTCTGCTAGGAGGTGGTGGTTATTTTAAGAAGAAAAGAAAAATCATTTGGGACAACAATGTTAGAGCATGATGATCGCGTCCGCAAGTTCCCTCGGGACTGCGTGGTGCGGTCAGGCGTTGGCCTGTTGGAGAGGAATGATTCCATAAAAAAAAACAATACCATTAGAGCTATTTTTTGGAACATGTGGTTGGAGCGCCATTGGAATTTTTTAGAACACTCAAAGACCTTGGGTTAATGTGTGGGATCTTTGCGTTCATAATGTCTCTATTTGGAGTGTAAATTGTAAATGTTTTTGGAATTATTCTCCCTCTACTATAGTTGCCAATTGAAATGCCTTTTTGTAATAGTCCTGTTTGACCTTTTTTGTGGCTTTTTCATACATCAATGAAAAGTTCTCGTTTATTAGGTGGCGGCTTGGGCTTGCTTTTGGTTTTTTTTTTTTAATTCACTGACTTGTAATTAGGGGTGGATACATGTACTCTTGTTCAGTTGTACTTTGTTTTCTTTCATTTTCTCAATGAATCGGGCTTATTAGCCTTCTATTTCAAAAAAAAAAACCTTGGGGTTTGTTGTTTAGAAGGTTTGGTGGTTGCTCATGTTGTTAGACTTCTGCTTTCCGCTAATAGAGAGAATTGGGAGTAAGTTCCTACTCATTGTGGTTCCTTTTCATGTAACTCTCTTCTCTTCCATCTTGAGTCAGGTTTATTATTCCTTTTGATCCTTCACTTTGTTTGGTTTAGAAGAAAGTCTTTAGTCTCTGGTTTTGGAAAGTTAGATATTGGTCAGGAAAGAGGATTATTAGTTCTTTAGTTTCTCCACATTGGTGTTTCTTTGTTGGAGGGCACCTGGGTCAATTTGTCACCTTTTTCTGTATTGTAATTTTATTTTAAATTATGATCCCACGTCCACGTCCTTTGTTTGAAAGTGGTCTGAAAACCGACCAACTTCTTGTTAGGACAATCAACCCATGCTAATCTCGGGTATTGAGGGTTCGTGGGAGAACGTTTGAGAGGTGTTGGAGGTGGTCCATGGCCCTATCCCTCCATTAGGGCTTTAGTTTCCAAGCTTTTTCCCCCTATTCCCTTGTTTTTAATTATCAACAATTGTGGCCATTGCTTGTAACTTTTTTCCGGTTTCCTTTGGTGGGAAACGGTTTGCCTTAAATCCAAAATGAATTTAGATATGGGAGAATTTTTCACAATGGAAAGGCTATGAGGAAAAGGGCTAGGAAAAAGGGTGAAGGGGATTTGTACCAGGAACAAAAATGAGCCCCGTTCCCTATAAAGAATTTTAAACTCAAGAAATTAAGGCAAACAAAGGGAGATAGGTTAGGTTTTCTTTGATTCATGTAAGGGCTACAGGCCACGGGAAACGACGATAGTATCCCATGCCCTCCCATTGGTGGGGAGTCTATACTTACGCCAGTCTTGTGCTACAAAGCAGTAGGTTCTAAGTTAAATCTCCATAAGTAAAACCACGTGGAAGCAAGATTCATACTCAAATTTCCGATTTGAAGATGCTCTTTAAACAAGCTCCCACTCAACAAGATGATAACCCTCCTAAATGAAGTACGAGCCTGGAAATAATAGCCAAGGGCACCTTAGAGAGGGAGAAATAGTCAAATTGTGAAGAAGAATCCCACTCAAAACAGACCAGGTCAAAGTGTTGCCTAATATTATGGTGACAAAAATGGTGGGGGAACTTAACGTATGAACCTACCATATGTTTTTCCTTTTTAACCTTGACCCATCTTTCAAACAAATTGGATTAGCTATTTGACCTTTTTTCATAAATTTCTCGTGCGCTTTCCTCTTGATTAATCTCTTCTTACCATTGAATATACGGTAAAATGCATGATCTTATGGAAAGGAAGGGTTATTTTTAAAAATAAATAAATAATAATAACAATAAACAAGACTTTTCATTGATATATGAAAAGTCCAAAAAGGCTAAACAAATTATAATTTGTACTCCAAGCGGAGGCGTGAAGCACCAAAAATTCTCAAGTTTCCTTCAAAAATTTTTGACGATGGAAAGGAAGTTTGAGATGGCAATAATGTATTAAAGCTTTTGTTATTGTCAAAAGGCTTTTCGCCTTTCTTTTAGGCTTTTTTTTAAATACAACTGTGAGTGTCTGGCAAGTTTACACGCACCTCAACTAATCTCACGGGACAACCACACAACCTACAACTATAACATTTAACGTCGGAAAATTTGAAGGATAATATCGTAGGTAGGTGGCCACATATTTTTGAACCAATGATCTCTAGGTTTGAAGGAGAACCTCTTAGCCAATGGACTAACTCATGGTTGGTTACCTTTTCTTTTCTTTAGGTTCATTCATCAAATGTATTGTCTGTCGTTTGTTTTATGGTTTATATAGCTTTTTTTAATTAATTATCGTATTATTTTCTTTGTCTTAGGGGCTACAAACGTTTTTTCAGACGGACTTCCCTTGAAACATCAGTTTTTCTCAAGGATGATTGCTTGAAAATCAATTGCACCGTTGGTGTTGTTGTTTCTGGGATAGACAGTTCCAGACTACACTCAATTCATGTTCCTGAATCAGATATCGGAGCTCATTTTGGTACATTACTGGAAAATGAAGAAGGTTCGGATGTCACTTTCAATGTGTCTGGGGAAAAGTTTCATGCTCACAGGCTTGTATTGGCTGCTCGTTCTCCTGTTTTTGAGAAGGATTTTGTTAACATGATGGAAGAGGAGAATGATGAAGTTGTTATAACAGAATTGAAACCTAGGGTTTTTAAGGTGGATTCTCTAAAGAACTATTAATTTTTCAATTTAAATGTTTTATCTGTTGATATAAGATAACTGGTAGTTTTTCTTTCATTATATCAATGAAATTGCCTTTTGAGATGTTCTTATTAAAAAAGAAAAAGGATAACTGGTAGCAGATCCAATGTGCTTCTTCCCATCTGCTGACAGTTTCTCGCATTTCATCTGAGCAGGCTTTGCTACATTTTATTTATAGAGATACTCTCCCAGAAGATGAAGAGTTCTTGGAATCAAGTTCGTCGTCAGTTCCATCCCTATCTGATTCATTACCTGCAAAATTGTTAGCTGCTGCTGATAAATATGATTTGCCCAGACTTAGACTGATGTGTGAATCTGTACTCTGCAAGGATATTTCTGTGAACTCTGTATCTCATATTCTAGCCCTTGCTGACGTCCATCACGCTGCTGATTTGAAGTCTGTTTGCCTAAAATTTGCTGCTGAAAATCTAGTTGGTATGTTTTCGGTTGATTTTCTCCTTTGTAGAATTCCCCATTATATCGATTGAAATTTTAGCAGTTGTACTTTCCACAATTGGTGTGGTATTCTAGCATTGTACTTTCCGCAATTGTTTTTAACTTATACATCCTAAACCCTAATCAGTCTGTGGAGTATGTCTTTTAAGTGACATGTACATACATTTTACTTGCTGATTAGGTTTATCAATGTGCCAAGCTTTTCCTTTTCTTCGCATCTTATACCATTGGAAGTTTTTTATTTAGCATCATGAAAAAGCTGTGATTAATCGAGATCGGTCAATTACTCTTTTATCATAAACGGAAAGCCGAGGGGGAAAGTGTTTGCTGGTAACGGAATTAGACAAGGAGACCCACTTTCACCTTTCTTATTTACTTTGGTAGTTGACAGCCTCAGTAGGCTTTTCGAGCGTGGTTTAGAGAGAGGAGTGATTGAGGGCTTTCACATAGGAAAGGACAAAATTCCGGTAACACATCTTGATTTCTTGATGATACCTTGATCTTTTGTTCCAGGTAAGGAGGAGTCCTTCCAAAATTTCTTGGACATTTTGCAACTTTTTGAGTGGAGCTCCGGTGTGAAAATTAATAGAGCAAAATGTTCGATGTGGGGATGAATATGGAAGAAGAAAAAATAATGTCCATGGCTAGAAAGTGGGGTGCAAGATTGAGAGCCTTGGTTTAAGTATCCTGGGAATGCCATTAGGAGACAATCTAAAAAAGAAGGCCTTCTGGGAACCTGTGGTTGAAAAGGTAAATAAAAGATTGGATTCTTGGAAGAAGGGGTACTTTTCTAAAGGGGGAAGACTAACATTAATCCAATCAGTACTTTCGGGAATTCCAACATACTTCTTATCTATTTTTCGAATTCCAGCAAGTATTAGGGAAGAGTTGGAATGGATTATGAGGAACTTTCTATGGGAAGGGTCTGGTGAGGGGAAAGGATCACACCTTGTCAATTGGAAACAAGTTTCATGCTCAATGAATGAGGGAGGATTAGGCATTGGAAATTTGGACAAGAGAAACGTGGCTCTACTTGTGAAATGGTTATGGAGATTTCCTAGAGAACCTTGCAGTCTTTGGCATAGAGTGATAGGGAGCAAATATGGTTGCCAGTCAAATGGTTGGGACACGAACGTAGTGAATAGAGGCACTGCTAGGAATCCATGGAAGGCGATATCAAAATGTTACCCTCTCTTCCTTAACAGTGTTAGATGGAAGGTTGGAGATGGCAATCGAATACGCTTTTGGGAGGATGCTGGGTGGGGGAAGTTGCTTTTCAAGACCTTTATCCATTGTTGTACTCGTTAACCCTTGCCAAAAATGCACCAATCTCATCTTTTATTCACAATGAGGGGACAAGAGTGAATATAGATTTTCATTTTCGAAGACTTATCCGGGATAGGGAAATGATAGAATTATCCTCTATTATCTCAAGTCTTGAGGGGGTGTTAGTGAGAGAGGGTGTATGTGACACTAGACTTTGGACTCTAAATTCTTCCAACACTTTTTCTTCTAGATCTTTCTTTGAGTCTGGTCAATCACCCACATTGAGCCCATCCACCCTTCTCTTTTCCAAATTGTGGAAGGTGAAGATCCCGAAGAAAGTTAGGTTTTTCATTTGGTTAGTGGCTCTTGGTAAAATTAATACGCTTGAGTTTCTTCAGCGATCTTCCTCCTTCACGCTTAACCCACATTGGTGTAGTTTATGTAATCATGATTCAGAGAACCTAAATCATATCATGTGGAAGTGTGATTATTCAAAGCAAATTTGGCAAAAAAATTTCCAAATTTTCGGGATAGCTTGGGTGGCTAATGACTCCTTTCGTCAAACTTTGGAGGAGTTACTCTTATTTCCACCATTCAAAGAAAAGGGGAAATGCCTTTGGATAGCCGGATTTTGTGCCATATCATGGGGGATATGGTTGGAAAGAAATAGAAGGATATTTAGGGATGAAAGTAGATCATGGGAGTACATATGGGAGTTGGCACATGTAAATGCATCCTTTTGGGTGTCAACGTCTAAAGTTTTTTGTAATTACCCTTTAGGTTTGATTATAAATAGTTGGCCCGCATACTTGTAATTAGGTGGCGGTGCGGGTGGGTTGTTTTGTGGGGTATATGGTATAGCGTTTGGTGTGGCTTTTGGTTGTTTTTGCCACTTTTTCGTTTTTCTTGCTTGTATTGTTTTTCTTTCATTATATCAATGAAATGGCCTTTTGAGGTGTTTTTATTCAAAAAAAAAAAAAAGCTGTGATTAATTATTGGTGTGCATTTTATTGGCAAAGACTATAGATAGGTGCTTTGGTGGATGAAACCACGGTTCCTCTTATTGGTGCTTTTCTGTTGTCTTGTTACTTGTTAATGATATAGGATTATGTTTAAGTTTAACTTTTCTATTGGAAAGACCACGTTACTTGTTCATGATATGGGATTCGAACTGAATATTCGTGCTTTTCTGTTGTCTTGTTACTTCTTTCATGCTATTCTTTATCTACGGCCAGATCATGTTTCAATCGGAAACAGAAGCCAGAAGATATGCATTTTTTGAAGAAGCTACTCTCTGTGTTTCGTTAACTCTGTTTAAATTTTTTCGAATCCCCCTATGCTTTGATGCAGCTGTTATGCAATCTGATGGCTTTGAGTTTCTTAAAGAAAACTGCCCATTGCTGCAGTCAGAGCTTCTGAAGACAGTTGCTGGTTGTGAAGAAGAGGAGCTCAGCGGAGGAGGAAAGAGTAGAAGTGTGTGGGCCCAGTTCTCTGATGGCGGGGACACGAATGATAGGAGTGTGAGGCAACAGACATGGGAAAACGGAGAAAGAAGTCGAAGTTTGTGGGTGCAGCATTCGGATGGCGGTGATGCCTGCATCAGGAGCCCGAGGCGAGAAGGCTAACATAATCGGTACTATTATGTTTTGTATAATAACATGTGTAAACGAACTTCAGATCCGAGCAAAGAAATGTAGCAAATTAGAAAAATGTAAAGGAACTATTGGTCTGTTGTTTCTCTATTCTGTTGTATGTGGAATTAGAAACTGACATTGCGTTTGCCTAGATCGCCTTCGTGATATGTCATAATCTCTGTAATGGAATGTTTCTTTTGCTGAATAAAGTTTACAGATTCAGAACCAAATGGGACAGTCATTTTTCTGTAATTGTAGCTACGGATTGCTTTTTCCTTACCCAACTCTTCCGCTTAAACAAGAGTGTCTGGTCCGTTAATGCGTATCTCGACTAATCTTATGAGATAATTAGTTTCGAAAAATTCTCAAGATAATAACCTATACAGGGGTGGGCTGTCATTATGATTTAATTCAATGACATCATGATATAAAATAAAGCCTTTTGACTGCTACTAGTAGTAGTCAATCTATGGAGGTTTCTGTAGTAACTTATAAGATGACTATTCCCTATGTTATTATTTTTACTATTTTGGTAAAATTATTCTTATTCCTCAGTAAATTTAATGTTGTGATAATTTTTTTTTATTCCTCTTCTATTAAGCTTGGACTTGGGAGTGTAAAAACTGTCAACATTATTATGTGCATATTTTTATATGCAATTTTGTGATTCCCTTTCATGGGAGAGTTCAAAGTTTAATAGATCAGAACTTTAAAATGATTGATGTCATAACATTTCTTTTTATTGTTGATTTTGAAGTTTTGAAATTGCATGACGTAGAGCTTGAAATGAAGATTCTAAAACATCTTAAATTATCAAAATCATAGTTCAAACAAATATTGGTCATATTGCATAATTGGAACTATACAGGTATAAGTTTTCATTTTTTTAATCATAAAAGATGTGTTTGTATTTGACCAAAATTACAGGAATCGTATTTATATTTTGCTCAATTTTAATAAAACTAGAAATGATTAATAATTAGCTGGGTGTTAAATAAGTTTGTGTGTATCGGGTCTGATAGATGTCCCAATAACTTCGTACTGACATAAAAATTTAATTTAGGGGAATACGGATAGCCAAACTTTACAACCATAGAAAGAATATTAAAGAGAATAATAGTTTTTTCAATAAATAAATAATATTAAATAAACGGGAGCACCCATGTGGTCAAGTATGGTCCTTAAAATTATGAGTACTTTTTTCATATTATTTAGTTGTTTATATTTATATATCACTCAACCATCTTGGAGAAGAAGGGGGCTAGTTTGTCTGATATGCATAAAAGATATGAATTTGTATATTTTATTATTATATCCACCAAAAAATTTCAATATGTAATTTTTCAACTCATAATGCTTTTTATATATTTGGTTAGTGGATTTGTTAAGTTAGACCAAGATTTTTTTTTTGGAAAAAAATCTATTTACACCCTGATTTTTATATGGTGTGTCAATTTAATCCTTAAACTTTTAATGTAACTTTAATAAATGAATTAATTTACATCCTGAATTTTAATAAATGAATCAATTTATACCCTTTATTAGTAAAATTACTATTATTTTCAGAAATTTATAGTTAAACGTAAGTGTTTTTATTTCTAAATGAAGTTAATTTTTTAAAATTATTTTTTTTACTTAAGTTAGATATTTTTATGGCTAAAATCGACCATTTTAGTGTCGTTTGATTTGGTAACAAGGGTTTAAGTTTTTTCATAGTTGATGTCTGGGCGTTTTTATGATTAAGTCACAGACGTTTTGTTATTTTTATTTATTGGTGATTTAGTAATTGAATTTTGATTAATTTTATAGTTTTATTATTATGCGGGTATAAATTGATTCACTTGAAAAAGTTCAGGGTGTAGATTGATTCAATTGAAAGTTTAGGGTTTAAATCGACACATCATATAAAGTTCAGGGGTGTAAATTGATTTTTTCCCTATTTTTTTTTATCTTAGTTATAACTATATTTCAGTTCATCTATTCATGTAACTCATTCTAATGTTTTAGATTATATCCATTATATTATTAGTAATAACATCATTTTTTTCTATAGGTTTATTATTGATAATGACATCTCATTCTCACATATTAATACTATTTTCATTATTGATTTCTGTTCATATACAATTTAAATGGAGACATTATATTATCATCTATCTTATTCTCATTGTCATCAAGTAATTCTAAGAAATCACAAATCTAGAGTATACATAGTCATTCTCTTGTACGAAACAGCTCCTTAAAATTAAAAATATAGACAAAATTTGAAGATCAAAACTAACCTATACTTACCATTATATGATTATTCAATTTATTATAGGGATAATTGAAAATTATATCCTAGAATTTGCTTAATTTGCAAATCGCATCTTTGTGATTTGATAAAATTGTAAATCACATCCATTTACTAGTTAGTTTATTGAAATTTTAAACACGTGTTTATTTTACATGTGTCACATGTTACAATTCTATTAAAGATAGTTTTTTTAATAAAAAAGAGTGCATCCGCACATATGTAATAAAAAGTTATAATTATTTGAATGAAGTTGAAACATGCGACATACATACAATAAATATGTGTATGAAATTTCAACTAATTAATAAATTGATGTGATTTACAATTTTATTGTTTGGATAATTAGAATTTTGTTGTTTGAATGTAATTTATAATTATTCAATTATTAAATATGATATATTCATGTAAATATCAATATAATCTAAAGGTTTGAGTCTCGCCAATACGAGTAAAACTCAAGTGGGTAGCCGCATACTCCCTTCTTATGAAATCAAAAGTTCGAGTCTACTTTCCGTAATTTAATATAATATTAAAAAAAAAAAATTGAAAGTTCATAGTATCTTGTCTTACAAAAATAGGAACTACCGATCTAAAAATTCTATCATTATAAAGTCTGCGGCAATCTGACAAAGCACGAAATATCATATTAATAAAATATAAATAAAAAAGAAGGAAATATAAAGTTGGCAGAAGCAAAAATCCCAACCAAAATCTTCCAACAAAAACTGACAAATTTTCTCCTAATGAATATGAATTTTCCAGCTTAAACCACTCTTTTCTTGATTTAATGGTGGAATCGACAAATTCATTTAATTTTTCTTCATTGGATTTGGAATGGAAAGGATTCCTTACATGTGGTCCTTATCTGGAAAAGCGCGAAGATAAACGCTTTTTTATCATTATCATCATCATCTCCATTTGTTTTTCTGCAATTTCGTTTGAGTTTTTGAGAAAGCGGGAAATGGGGTTTTAAGTTCAGCGATAAAAAAGGAAGCTTTTCATCAATTCAACTGTTTTCTGGAAGGCATGCGAAGTTCGGATAATGCTGATGCTGGTTTTGCTTATGGAAGGAAATTATCGGGTGTTCTAGAACGTTTGGTCCGGAGAAAGCTGGTTGATTCAGAGAATGTAACGAGAGAGAATCATCGTCAATTGGCTAAGAAATTATCTGCTCTTGACCTCGTTGCAATTGGTGATTGTATTTATGTTTTTTGAAATTTTGGAATTTTGCATATGCTTGTTGTGTATATGTGATTTTTGTTTCTGTAATTTGTTCTGTTTTGGATTATTGATGGTTTTTTCTTTCTTTCATTATCTTATTGAAATGCCTGTTTGAGCTGTTTTCCCCCCACATATTCTTGCCTTTTCTGATGATAATATGATATGGGTCATTATATTCTGCAATTGAAATGATGTATTGCAGTGGCAAAAATCCATTACTTGTATCTGTTGAACCCCATCCTCATCAAATTCTCCGCCCTTTTATCGATATATATATATATATATATATAAAGATGTATTGTTGGTATTGATTTAAAGTAGCTTATATTGTCCAAGGTGCTGTTAAGGAAATCCTTGAGTTTTCTGTCCAGAGCTTGATTTTGTTATTTGAACGCGTCAATCGTATTTAGGAACATGCGGATGCTCCCTAGTCCATCTTTTCAGTTGTAATGGAATTGCCTGCTGGGTGTCTATTCTTTTTGGTGAATTCAATACAAGTGTATAATTATTGCTTTTGCCTTCTGATCAGGAGTTGGAGCTACCATTGGAGCTGGGGTATATATTCTTGTTGGAACGGTTGCCAGAGAACATGCCGGACCTTCTCTTACTTTATCATTCTTTGTTGCTGGGTTAGCCGCTGCTCTCTCTGCTTTTTGTTATGCGGAGCTTGCGTGTCGTTGCCCATCTGCTGGGAGTGCGTATCACTATACATACATATGTGTTGGAGAAGGGTAAAATGACTTTTTCAATCATTCTAAAATAAAGTATCAGCATGGAACAATTATTAACTTCTTTTCCTTCTACATTTTGTTACCAAATTGAGTATGTAGGTTCAATTTGGTGCATGTAATGGTGGGTTACAAATTTGAGAGGGGAGGAGAAAGATTCCTAATACGTTACAGACTTTTTTCACTTTCATCATTACTCTGAACGAATGTGTTTTTTTTTTTTTGGGGGGGGATATAATAAACTAGACTATTTCATTGATATATGAAAGAGCCCAAAAAAGCTAGCCAAGAGATCACAAAAAGGCTTGCCAATTGGAAGCAATAATAGTGGGGGAGTAATTACAAAAGAGTTACAATTTGCACTCCAATTGGAGGCATCAAGAACAAAGATTTCCCATATTTCATCTCATGACTCGCACTTGTCCACAAAAATTCTCCTTTTACGCAAGAAAACAAACTATTTCATTGATATATGGACAATTTTTTTTTTTTTTTTTCCCAACAAGGGAAAACAGTTATTTTCATGTTGGTATGCCTTTGCTTATTAGTAGTATTCTGTGTCTGTATGACAGTTTTTAATGAACTTATGTGACCCTCAGACTCTCTAAAATTGTGTGGTCGATTACTCTCAGTGTTGCTTGGTTGGTTGGCTGGGCTCTGATTTTGGAATGGACAATCGGTGGTTCTACGGTGGCTCGTGGCATAACTCCCAATCTGGTATTGTATATATTTCATACATGTTGATGCTCATGCTCTTAAACTCAAGGCCGGCGTTGTAGATTAGTTGTGTTTCTAGGCTTCATCGATGTTGTATATGTTTCCAAATGATAGGACCACAAACTATTTTGTTGATTTCTCCTCAGATTAAACTGTAAGTAGCATAGGATACACTGCGCATAATTATAGAACTTCCATTGAAAAATCCTTTGATCACTGATAAATGAAATATTCTCTGACAACCTGGATTAGCACACTAATTAGGTACATGTTATCTTTTATTGTGCTGTCCTTTGAGCAGAGCTCTCGATTCCCTCAGTTAGAGTTTCTAGGTTGAAAAGGACTATTTCTAACTACGATCTGATTCTCCTTGATAAGAGCTCTTCCGAATCGAATAAATGTTAAGTTTGGGAATATGTGGATTTAGTGCCCTACTTTCTTTTGAGTGTCAAAATCTGGTGAAAAGAGGCTTATTCCATAGGCTGGTCTGGGTTGTTAAGAAAAAACTGAGATTAGTAAGAAGCAAGCTCGCCATTTGGGAGTAAAATTTTTGTGAGAAAGTGATTTGTAATGTGACATTAAGAATCTGGATTCTAAGACAGATTGATGACCTCAATCATGACTGAAAGAGAAGAAAATCCTTTTAAGATTGAAGCTAGACTAGGTCATTTCTCTGGAAGAAATCAGATAGAGGCAAAATCTAGAATCATTAGATATAAAGTGGTGACTTAAACTTTTTTTTTACTAAATTTGATTTTCTTAAATCGAAATCATTAGGAAGAAAAGAGCTTTCGTCTGGAGGCTGGAAGCTAGGGATGGTTTTTAGTTGGGGTGAAAGTGGATATTGAGGAGGAAACCTTTGATTTTTTGAGATCTCTATATATTAAGCATCTTAATCCTCAATATTTTACCCTTTTGGTGGATAAGGTTAACTAGTTCTTCATCAATTCAATATATGAGGCTAGATTGGAAACCTTTTAAAGAGGGAAAAATTAGGGGAGCCATCTCTAAGTTAGGGTATGATGAAACCCCGTATCCAATGGCTATTTTTCGAGAATTCTCTTGTCTCAGACTACTAGAGAGGGAACAAAATGTAAAATAACATTATGATACGGGATCTGGAATAAAACTAAAATGCTCATGATTGGTGGTTAAAAGAAAATATTGCGTCCGCAATAAAAGATTTTCTTCACTTTGTTATCTTCTGCATAATCTAATAATATGCATGAGATGGTGTTGGTGCTCAATTATTATTGATGCCTGTTCATTTTTTCAGGCACTGTTTTTGGGAGGTCAGGATAAGCTACCCTTTTTTTTGGCCCGTATTACAATCCCTGGACTTGGTATTGTTGTTGATCCATGTGCAGCAATCTTAATTTTTATTGTCACTGCGTTGTTGTCCATTGGAATAAAGAAGGTGATTCATAGATCCGTAATTCGTTTCATATTACAGCTGGTCTTCATTTGTGAATTCTCTTACCGTGTATGGTTATTTTTTCAGAGTTCGTTGGCACAAACCATAGTCACAACCATAAATGTCTGTGCTTTGCTTTTCATCATTGCAGTCGGTGGATATCTTGGTTTAAAAAAGGGATGGGTTGGATATGAACTTCCTAATGGGTAAGGGGAACCGTTTTATTTGTGATTGATTTTTCTTAGATATATATGCTTTATCATTAGTTGCCGCAGCTGTCACATGTTTTTGTAGGTACTTTCCATTTGGAGTGAATGGGATGTTTGCTGGTTCTGCAGTAGTTTTCTTTTCGTATATTGGATTTGATTCAATTACTAGTACTGTTGAGGAGGTATAAATTTATTCTAAAGTATAAATTGACACATGTGGTGTTTCATTGATTGAAAGAACAGGAATTTTTTGGTTAATCTATACTTGAAATTAAATCCATACGGTGCATTTTTTTTATATGAATTTGGATATATGTGAAGGATTTTTCTAGCAAGCTCTCTTAATGTAAGTGTAACAATAAGTGGATGGGAAAAACCTGCTTTTCTTTACTTGACACATTTAGAAGATTACAAAAGGGAAAAAGGGCTAAAAATGAACAACAAAGTTGTTTTTCCATTCTTCACAAGCTTAAAAAAATGCCTGTGAATTTGCATGCCCCCTGCTTCTAGTTCTGACTTGATGCATCTCTAGAATTTGCTTGACTTTCTTAGTGAATGCATCCTTCTAAATTCTAGAAAGTTGTTTTTCCATTCTTCACAAGCTTAAAAAAATGCCTGGATTATGAGCTCCCTATTGAGACAATCAAAAGTTTTGCAACAAACGCTTCTTTGCTTAGCCGTTTGGGATAGCTTTTAAAAGTGTTTTTTAATGGTTATCAAAAACACTTTCTTTATTCTAAAACACTTTTAAACACTTCTGTTATCCTAAACAGACAGTGAATCTCCCCCCCCCCCCCCCCCCCCCCCTCTTTTTTAAAATAAACCTTGCCTACTCATTAGTTAGGAGGAACTCCTCCTTACTTGCATGTGTAATAATTATATTGGCTCATTTATATTATAGTATAATAAATATGTGGGTTCCACTAATATATTCGATCCAATAAAGAAAGAAGTAAGGAGGAGCTCCTTCTAACGGGTGAGTAAGTGAGGTGTTTTTTTTTCTCCCTTCCAGTTGTGCATCATTGTTTTCCGCTTTACCTTACAATTTACATGTTGCTGCTATAACCTTGAAACCAAGAAGAAGATTTTAGAGAATTCTCAATCGTTTGGTCTACTCTTGGGAGGTTTCTAACATTTCATTAATATTATTATTTTTAAATGACAGATGAAGAATCCTCAACGAGATTTGCCTATTGGAATAGGTCTCACCATGCTTATCTGCAGCATTTTGTATATGCTTGTATCCATTGTGATTGTCGGCTTGGTACCGTACTATGCCTTGGATCCTGACACCCCTATCTCCTCTGCATTTGCTAGCTATGGTGTGCACTGGGCCATGTGAGCATTCTCTAAATTAATGGAAATTTATGAGACACTCACTACTTGTTCCGCTTATTTTGGATTTCATTTTTCAGGTACATAATTACAGTTGGGGCAGTGACTGCTCTTTTTGCAAGTTTATTAGGTTCAATTCTTCCTCAGGTATGTTCTATTTTGAAGTATTTTCCATCATAGATGATTGGGAAATTTCGACTATTTATTTATTGTCGTCCAACTGGTCAATATGATAGATAGTGCAGCTAAAGACTTTCTTGAATATTGTAAATTTTAAGGTGGCCACTTGATGGTTTTTCACCTGGTTTCAGTTGTGTCACTGCTTTTAAGTTAATGTCGACTAGTTAATTTTCCTTTCCTTTGATGAAATCGAAAACTGCTCCACCTAATAAATTAACCTTGATGCATTATTTTCCAGCCTCGTATTCTAATGGCCATGGCAAGAGATGGATTATTACCCTCTATTTTTTCAGACATCAATAAGCACACTCAAGTTCCAGTCAAAGGCACCATTATAACCGGTCTCTTTGCAGCAGCTCTGGCATTCTTTATGGATGTTTCACAATTGGCCGGAATGGTAAGTGAAGACTTTTTTTTTATAATCCAATTGAGGGTAAATGATTGAAGAAAAATCAAATATGTTAATGATATCAACAGAAGGCATGATGACTTTTATTCTGTATTTTTAAACCTAAATGTTTCTCTTGTGGAATACAGGTAAGTGTGGGAACACTTCTTGCATTTACCACTGTTGCAATTTCAGTTTTGATACTGAGATATGTTCCACCATATGAATCCCCTCTTCCATCATCACTTCAAGAGGCTATCAACTCAACATTATCACAGTTAGATATTAAGAATCAGGAAACTGATAGCAATGTCCTTGGAGATCCATCTGGTTTTTGTGAAAATAGTATTCAAAATTTAAATGACAAGGGGAGCAGCATGCTCACTTACCCACTAATTGAGAGAGCATCATCTCGAGGTTGAGTGATCTCCCATCTTTACTTATTGATTTGATGTTTTTTAGTGCTTTTTTTGTTATCATAATCGGAACATATATTAATAAACATGTGAACAAGGAAAGATCAGAAAGGGAGATAAGAAATCACCCAACTCAGGCCAAGGAGGTATATGAGAACATTCTTCAATTGGTATTGATAAAAAAAAGGTAGAGCGGTCATAAAACTCCTATCCAAGGAGCGCCAGTTGGTTCAGTACATAAGGGAACATAATAATCTACACATTTCCTGTTCTTCCTGCTTCCCCTTTTCATAACAGGAGAATATTATGAAGGCATAGTAGTATAAGTTTGCACTATTGTGATATGCTGTTAGGCAGATCTACAATCTCATTCAAACTTTTTCACTATTAGTTATGTCTCTAGTTATATCTATAATAACCTAAAAATCACAATCCTATCAATATGTTAATGAATTTAATCTTTATATTGATAGCTTATATCTTTATTGGGGCTATCAGTCGATGTCTTCCAGTCAAATTTGTAATGTTTAATCCTTCAATGCAGAAGAACAGAAAAGGCGAAAAACTGCTGCTTGGGCTATTGCACTTGTTTGTATAGGGGTTCTTATCTTTACATTCACAGCTTCAGCCGATTATATCCCCAGGTTACCAACTTTCAGAAGTCCAGACTTTTGATATTTTAACGAATATGCCACATTGATTAGTTTTTATGTGCATTAAATCATTTATAGGACTTGTTAGTCTGGATGGCTTTTTGAAACACTGTTATAGGTATAGCTAGTCGTTCGATTATTGGATGCCACCTTATAAATATTCTCTTTTACTTTGTTCGCTTAGTAGTTAGTACATTACAGTCTTGAACCTGATTTTAAGATGAAGTATAACATTATATTTTCCAGATGATGTAAGCAGCTAAGCTAATTACAGAAATGCATGACATGCTCAGAGATATTTGGAAAGAAATAACTGAATTTTTCTTGTCATTTATTTATTCGTACACAAATGAGCATACTGGGTTAATCTATATGACTTTGAGAAAATTGTTAGACGTGGGTTTGTGCTCAAAATGTTAAACATGCAAAATACGAGGCTTAAGTTCTATTTGTGTTTATATTTTTTGTCTTTTGCTTTATTTGATTAATTTTTATCCAACTTGTGGATGACATTATCAACTTGATAATCGATCGTGTTAAGCGTGGATGCCAAGGTTCCACTTTTAATAAGCGACGACAAACTCACTCACATATTTTAGAATTCTTTGAGATTAGACCCTGGTCAAAATTCAAATGTAGTTCACCCATTTTTTTTTCTTCTATTTCCTATTCTTCTTCTTTTCTTCTACTTCTTTTAACACTTTTTGTTTCGGTTATTACATTTTGTTTGTCCAGCATTCCTCGCTTCATCTCATGTGGAGTAGGTGGAGTTCTCCTATTGTGTTGTCTGTTTGTTTTGGCTTCTTTAGATCAAGATGATGCAAGGCACAACTTTGGTCATACAGGCGGTATGTTTATTTATATGTGGTTATTACATACATTATCTTAAAGGATGGTGTTTTGATGCGGTAACATGTAGATGAACTAAAAAATTGAATTGAGTTTTTAGGAGCTTAGTTAAAAATTGGAATAATTGTTTTTTTAAGTACCAGCAATTGTTATTAACACAACTTTTTGGAAAAAAATTGAAAGATTATGCTATTATTTGCTTTCTCTCAGGTTTTGCTTGCCCATTCGTACCCTTCTTACCGGTCGCTTGCATTCTTATAAACACCTACTTGCTAATTGATCTTGGGTGAGTATTGAGATATAAGCACAGTGATTAAAACTAACTTCTTGTAAATTTTCAACTCACATATTTCATTTCCCCCCCTTCAAATCAGACTTGCAACTTGGATACGAGTCTCGATCTGGTTTGCGATTGGAGCTTTGGTTTATGTGTTTTATGGCCGGACTCACAGCTCGCTGGTTAATGCAGTTTACGTGCGCTCGGATTATGTTAATGAGATCTATCACTCCTCAAATTATCTAGCATAGTCTCCAGTCAAAATCTTCGTACATCAACTAGGTATGGAACCATCCTGCCTCAATTCTCTGGGAGAAAAAAAAAACATTACTATACTTGAATGGTGATTCTAAATCTATCCATTTACTGCATAATGCTCACAAATATATAATGTAAATTACCAAAGGGCAGTCATCTGACTGCATACTATATTATTGTGGTGCAAGTAGCTGCAGCACCATGCGATAGCTCGATATCGTAAATAATAAAATATAGTATAGGCCCTTGGGGTACATATCAAATTGTAGTTTTTGTTCTTAAACTTCAGCAGTTTTCAATTTAGTCCTTTACTGTGTATTAGTTAAAAAAGAAATAAACAAACTTCTGTTGCTGCTTACACTAATTTGTCAATATAATGATAATATTTATGTTCATATTTCATGGTTTTTTTTTTTTAAAAAAATTATGTTTTAGCCTTTTTCTTATAGAGAGTTGATGACTACAGTATCATGGTATGTCTAAAAAATCACATGATTATGTGATCATGATCCACTTTTAGTTGATGAAGAACAGAATCAGATATCCAAACAAGCTATTTGAAGAAAGAAACCAACCCAAAAAGTTCTATTAAAGAACAGAACTTAATTGCACACTAGTAATGAAGAGTTATTTTTTAGTTTCTTATTGGTATATTTTTATTATATTTAGTTAATAAATACATAGATAATACTTTTTTATCCAGTAAGTTAGCATTATAGACAAAGTAAATTGGAATTTAAAAAAAACAACCCAACCCAACTCATGATTTGGGTTGGGTAGTGTGAGATATTACTAGGACAATTAAAATGAAAACAATTTCATATTAGGATTGTGTGGTTGTCTCGTGAGATTAGTTGAGTTGTGTATGAACTGGCCTGAACACTCACGGATAAAATAATAAAATATAAAATTTACTATGTATTAAAAAACATAGCTCTATTTCAAAAGTTGAGATCATGTTTTTAACCATATTCCCATACAGTACCAATATTTTATTCCACTTCGTGTCCTTGATTAAGATGGAGGCTGAAAGTTTGCTTTCAAAAGTTGGCAAACATTACAATACCTTTTTCACCTTAGAGAGAATTTCTAGTATTCTTGTTGTATGTACTGAATCTCATCATTCTTTTTTATTGATAATAAATATATTTGACAGGATGTTTAAAGAAGATATATGAAAAATATTTTATACAACAAGAGTATCATAAATTATCTCGTTCTTGGTTATGCAACCCCCTAAAATTCCGTTATAGGGAAGTGCAAACATTTAAAATAATATATACATGGTTGTGGATAAATGTTTCATAAAATAATAGTAGATGTGCTTTATTAGTCAACTAGACGTTTCTTTTAAAAATATATTTTGACTTTTTGAGAGTTTTCTTTTCTTGAACGTGTATTTTATTTGTCTAGAGTTTATTAATTTAAATTGGCAGACATTATTGATAAGTCTGAAAAATTAAAGCATTTTAGATGCAAATCCCAAAAAAATTCTATGAAGCCAACCTTTTTGGATCATATTTTTCTGGCTTTCTACTTTTGAAAAATCAAATTCAAAATCAAATCAAGGTCAATTTTTAACATTTGACATTTTATGTCTAAAACTTGTTCCCATTTTCCTTTCCTCCCTCCACCTTCCTTACAAGCCCCCTACCTTACCTATTCAATTCAATGACCAAAACTAGAAGCAATCCTTCCTTAATCTAGTTGTCAAAATTTCATTTGGGGACCCACATGGTTGGGGATAGAGATTATGATGGGAAATATTTTTTTTTCCTTGATTTAAATTACGGAGATCGGGACGGAAAATTATTATTTGTCTCAGTTTTTACTATCAATACAGATGTCTGTTTTTTTAAATTATATAATTATTAATTGATATTTTATCAATAATTTTTTTAGTGTATTTTATAAATTAGCATTTTTTTAACATGGTTATAATTTAACTAATATTAATAATAAACAAAGTTTCAAAAAGAACAATTCATAGAGAGTATACAAATAAATTTTTAAAAATTTGGCCAAATTGTTTGAAAATGATTCACTATTAGTCTTCCTTATAAATTTGTGTATGTTTCCCCATTATGAATCAACTTCACATATTTTAAGCTCAAAACTTTGATGTCAATTTAAACGCAACTCAATTGGTTAAGCAACGTATTAGAGTTCCTTCTTATACGTTCGAACTTCTCCTTCCCAATTTGATATAATATCTTTAAAAAGTCAAAATCTTGTTAATAAATTTATATTATATTATAGTTATAAATATATGTTGTACACTCATATTCATACAACCTTAATATAAATTTATAAACTTAATATAATTTCTTAAAAAGGAAAAAAAATACCCCTTCAAATATAATAAGGTATCTTATATTATATCACAATCCCTACAATTTTAAGAATAAAAAATGTTTCAAGGAAACTATTTAAATAGTATGATATAATAATTGAAGATCAATTATTATTGCAAAATGATATGTGATGTCCCAACCAAAGATTCATTGAATCACTTTTCTTGTTTTAGTCAAATGGCTATTATAGGGCCATCTTAGGCGTACATCGACTAAATTCACGGGATAACCACACGAACCTATAACACTTGACGTTGGTAAACTCGTAGGATAATATTTTAGGTAGGTGATCAACATGGTTTAAACTCATGACTTTAAGGTTGGAAATGAACTTTTTGACCACTAGATCAATCCATATCGGTTGTCAAATGACCATTATATAAGACAAGTGAGAATGACACATCTTTGAAAAATCAAAGAAAACTTTACATCCACAAATTACAATTGAACATTTTTGTGGGTATCCATTCAATGTCACCACTAAACACTTTTTTAAACTATAATGATAAAAGTGAATTTATACTTCCCATTCTCCCACATCCCTTGTTAAAAAGGTAAGATGGCTTTTATCATTCAAACATGGGTGTGGAAAATCATTATGAATCTATCATATTAATAAAATAAAATAAAACTATATAATTATGAAAATATGCATATTAATTTACAATATTTTTATTTTATTTTTTTTGTGAATATTTCTTTAAATAAACTTTATTTAAAAAAAAAATCTTTTTTACAAGATTCTCTAGTTAAAGTAAAATGTGTTGTATTTTTGTTGTTAGTTATTTTGGTGAGTTTAATGGCATTTTGTAAAAAAAAAAAATACATTGATTGGTATATTTTTTTTAAAAAAAATATTACATCATAAACTGATAGCAAATAACATCACGTTGAAAATATTTTATTTTTTATTTATTGTGGGAAGCTCTTTAATTTTAAGAAATATCTCAAAATTTGTTACAAGTTTGTATTATTTCACCTTTATTAAAATCAAATATGAAAAAAAATATCAAATCAAGATTGGTTCTAATTCTAACTTTAAAAAAAAAATGAATTGATCTATGATTAAATATATCATTGGAAACAATTAATCGAAATATGTGAATATTAAAATTTTTAAGAAAATAATATTTCCGATTCTTAAAACTCTTTTGTTATCTTTCTTGGTCATTAAATTAATAAATTTATTGATTTGATGAATTAAAAAAAAAACTTTATTATATTTAAAATTAATGTCGAAAATTGTTATAAGAAGTAATTTCTTAATTGGAAAAAGTGTAAGAATAATTGATTGATTCGTTCCTCTTATTTTAATAAACTAAACAAATAATTTAATGATAAATTCATTAACATCTTTCTATAATAAAGAATTCCCCCCTCTTGCGTCATCCTCAAACAATGAACAATACTCTTTTTTTCTTTTGAGTACACGGACATTTGTTCCAAATCAAATATTAATTATTCTTTTTTCTTGAAATACAAAATTAATCATTCTTTATCAAAATCAATTGGGCACAAACTTCTAAAACACAATTAAGTTATATCATATTATATGAATGATATCAAGCGTGAGTATTTTTTATTTTTATTTTTAAAAAAGAAGTGTATTATTATATGAAGAATATTAAGATTAATACTTGGTTAAAATTGCCTTGACAAAAAAATTGTACAACGATTTTTAAAACAAATGACTATTCTACTAATCAGTTTATTTTAACATTATCCAAAAAACTTAATCATTGATTATCGATTTAATTAGTGATCATAAGTTAACTATGAATACTTAGGTCGAATAGATCATTCAAGGGCAAATTGCAAATTTACCCCCTGTAGTATTCGATTTGATCAATTTCACCCCTTATCTTTTAATTTGATCAATTTTACCCCTAAAGTATTCATAGTGTTGCAAATCTATCTTCTGTTAGATTTTCTGTTTCCTAACGTTAAACAAATAATCAAATGGTTAGTTACAATCTTGTAGTTAGTTATAAAATTAAAAAAAAAAACAAACACTCACGTGGGAAAATCTTCTTTTCTCTCTGCCGTCCATTTTACAAACTTATTTTACAAACCTCTTCAAACCTTCACCTTAAGTCCTTTACTGACATTTTTATGAGAGCCAGATATATTCTGTTTTTTTTTTGGGAGGAAGGGGGGGTCTGTAGCTTTTTTTGTGTTTGGGTCTGTGCTATTATAACAAATAATTTTTAAAAAAATCACACAGTGAAAAAAACACCTAATAGCATAAATATAAAAAATTAGAAACAAAAATAAGAACTGATATATTGCAATTGAAAACATTCCAATATAACTACCTCCCACAAAAAAATCCATGTTCATTCACCACACTACATCTCATAAAAATCTCCAAAAAATTTTGTTCATGCACCACAACTACCGCACACAAAAATCCATCACAATATAGTTCAAAAAACCATCAAAATACTACCTATATCATAATTATGGCATGCTTGTGTTCAATCAAAACAGAGAAAAAAAAAGCCACATTCATCATAAACATGGCATGTCGATTGAACTTCACAATTGGGACGAAGTGCCGGCTAGTGAACATGGTGTCCTTCTAAAAGTTGATCCATCCATTGGAGCATTTTTTCTCCGAATCTGTAGACAATAAACAATTTAATTAAGTGAAAAAAACCACATATAAAATAAATAAAAAACACAAAAAAGATAAGTACTTACTGTAAGTTTCGAAACACGCCCTCTCGGAAGTCTTTTTTCCATGACTTCTACATGATCTAATGTTATGCCCTTCTTTGTTACACCCGCTGCACTTCATGACTAAAAGCTTCCTACTTACTTTGTTGGGATTTTTAGACTCATTTGGATCCCTTCTTCTTAGTCTCTTTGGTCTCCCAGGTTGACTCTTAAATTTTGGGGGAAGTATGGCATCCCTTGATGTAATTGGCCACATCTCCATCCCATTGGTTGGTTCGATGTAGAACGAGTATGAACCAAAAAATGTTTCCCTATAGAAATATCTATGAACATAGTTCTCAGATTCTCTTCGCATAAACCAAATACTGGAAATTGCATGTGGACAAGGGATCCCAGATATCTCCCAACTAAAGCATGAACAAGTGTGCTTGTTAAGGTCAACAATATATTGTTCTCTCCCATTTGCAACCTCAAACCTTTCTTCACCCGAGACCAATGTACACCAATTTCTGGACTTCATCGCACTGTCCCTTAATTTCATTTGAATTGCAGGAGTAATGAGGTTGTTTGACTTCTCCATGAAATGTCTTTTCTTATGCACTCTTTCCATTAAGCTCCTTCTAATTGATTCCATCATGGATATAATCGGTTTGCTCCTAGCTTTCATAATATAATTATTAAAACTCTCACACAAGTTGTTCGAAAGCCAATCACATTTAGAGTGAGATTTAAAGGCATGGACAGACCAATGTTTGGGAGGCAAAGCTCTCAACCAGTCATGGGCTGCTTTATCAACCATCATCAAATTCTTCATTTCCTTTTCAAATGCAGCTTGTGTCGTTGCTTTGGCAAGGATCCACAAAGAATCACTATACAATTTTCCTTTGAAACGTTTTTTCATATTAGCATGTAAATGCCTTACACAAAACCGATGCTCGGCAGTTGGTGCGACATGCTCCATTGCAGGAACGAGTCCCTAAACATTCAAATAAATAAAACAGATTAAAATATAAGCATAAACAAAAAAACTTGCTTATATATAACTGAAATAAAATATTAATTTATAAATTACCTTTTGTCTGTCGGTTATGAACACCCACCCATGCTGCTCCACAGGCCCTATATCATCAAGTAGTTGCTCTAAAAACCACACCCACGACTCCTTTGATTCAACATCAACTAGAGCATATGCAATAGGAAAAATACCATCATTCCCATCAATTCCCACCGCTGAGAGTAATTGTCCGCGAGTTACACCCTTCAAATGACACCCATCAAGACATATTATAGGTCTACACCCGTTAAGAAACCCTTTTTTACATGCGCTCAAACACATGTACATCATCCTAAAAACGGGTTCCATGTCTAATTGTGGTCTATCAACATTTAACACACATGTACTTCCTGGATTGCTCCTCCTCACCTCCTCACAATAATCCCATAATTTAGCATATTGTTCTTTGTCTGTGCCTTCAAGGATTTTTTGGGCAATTTTCTTGGCCCTATAAGCTTTATGTCGTGAGATGATAACTGTTGAAATCCCTCCTAACTTCATCAACAATTCCCTTCCAATCCCAGTCAAAATTACTCTTGAATTTATCAAAATATGTCTGAGCAATCCATTTAGATGTTGCATGTTTGTTTGTGGTCTTCCTAGAACATGTGTGCGTGTTATACAATGTCTTGATTTGAAATGTTTTCTCTCCTTGCTTCTTCGAGACATACATTTTCCACGGACAACCGGGATGACATTTCACTATCACCTTCGCCTCTTCATTTTTCACATATGTCAAGTCATGACCATTCTTGATAGAATAATCACTAACTGCTTTCCTCACCTTTGTTAGTGTCCCAAATTCATTCCCCAATTCAAATTTGTCTCCCTTCAACATGTCATGGTTTAATTGAGGATATTTAATACTTGTTACCTCTTCATCATCAGAACAAATAGGAGAATGTAGATGGTTATTGGTACCACAATCAGAACAACCTTCCTCTCCGTCCTCAAACACAAAGTTCATCTCTCTAATTTTGGCCAAAAATTCTTCATCAATTTCATCTTCTATTCTATCCTCTAATTCACATTCACCTTCTATTTCATCCACATTAGCTTCATACAAAAAATCCTCGTCAAATTCATCATCTAATTCACCTCCACCTTTTATTTCATCAACATGCTCCACATATATATGAATAATTTTAGTGGAATTAATTAACTTCAACCTGTCCAATATATCATTATCAGACCATATTAACCTTAACCCTCTATCAAGGTCCATTCCTGGTGTTAGAAAATGTAGCTTAGACCATGGAATGATTTTGTACTCCTTAACCATGGACTCTAACTCAGGGATTGACATCTTATCACTACTACAATTATCAAAGATAGTCTCTTCCCCATCAATATAAAGAGTTTTTCCATCACAACACTTAAATTGACCCCCATGATGAATATACATAGTGAAAATTATATCATCCATCTGAAAAATTGAGAGACATATGGATTAACAGAAAATTGAACTTTACATAATGAAAATTACATGTAGAAAATAACAAACATAGAAAAAAATTCAAACATCAATCACCAGGATGAAGAAGGTTTCATTGCACAAAATGAAAAAAATCTATTTTTTTTAGAGAAAAACTAGATAAACTGAAGGTACCCATTTTTTTTCCTTGTTATCCTAAACTTTGGATAAGAAGAAACAATCATCTCACTTGCAAAAAAACAACAAACAAAGAGAACAAATAATGGAGTCTGCCTCTGGATTAACTTGATGCATATATCTATAGATGATAAATCTCCAATAAAACCATTAATAGCATCCTTGAATAAAAGAGGAGAATATAAAATAAAATATAAAAGAATATTATGAAATTCTATAGACTAAAAAACCTAGAATGAAAGATTAGATAAAATAAAATTTGATATATTCTTCATCCAAAAATGGTAAGTGAAAAGGGGCGATATATTTTTTTCCAATTCCTCACCTTTGCGATTTTCACCTTGAAACCGAAATAGATCAACAAGGATTTTTTTTCCAAAGATTTCGTTACTCAAATAAAACGAACGGATCGATTATTGTTCGTGCGATTTTTCTCTCCAACAAAAGCTCTTGTTCTTGTGATTTTTCCACTCCAAAAGAACCCTAATATTTTTAAGATGAAACCATTCGCTTCAAAAGGTCTTCAATAAGAAAATGAGAATGATGAAGAGAAGTCGAGAGGGTTTCAACATTATTTTTAGACTTTTGACATTTGTTTTCACACGTATAAGAAGTCACGTGAGTCTCTGTTTAATATTTGGAAACGGAAAATTTAACAGAAGATAGATTTGCAACACTATGAATACTTTATGGGTAAAATTGATCAAATTAAAAGATAAGGGGTGAAATTGATCAAATCGAATACTACAGAGGGTAAATTTGCAATTTGCCCATCATTCAAATTATATTCTTGATCTGATTTATCTCAAAATCATTTATCTTTTGATATTATACCTCTAATGGAATGCTCGAGTAAAATTTAGTTAAAACATTATTGGTATGAATGAGAAATATGTAAATTAAGATTTGGAAATAATAGAAGTAAAATAAGTAGATATATTAAAAATGAAATATAAAGGTTGGATTTTTGTTTAAAAAAGAAAGGCACATTTTTCTTTCCCATCTTTAAATTAATTATTGAGGTTTTAATTTTATAATTTACTTCTTAATGCTAATATCATAAAAAATAAAAATAAAAATTATATTACTGCAAATCTTGTTAAATATTGCAATGCAATAAAAAAAAACTGTTTTATAAGAAAGGAACTAAGAATTATATATATATATATATATATATATATATATATATATATATATATATATATATATATAAATGTAATTAAGGCCCTTGTGGTTGTTGCTAAATGCATGAACACCCATATAATTTGAAAATGACAAATCAAACCTATATAGTTTCAAATTCCAAAGACCTCCCTTCAACGTTATAATTTTTTTTGTCCATAACCAGGGGCGGAGCCACCCTTTGGCTTAGGGGGGCAATTGCCCCCCCTCAATATTTAAAAAACAAAAATTTATATGTTAAAATTGAATTTTGTTAAGTAAAAAATTGAAATTTTAATATAATTTATCCAATTTGCCCCCCTTTATTTCCTAATATTAGCTTTATATAATTTTTGCCCCCCTCAATTTTTTTAAAATGAAAAAATAAAGGTAAAATTTGAAAATTTTACTATCATTTATCTATTTTGCCTCCCCGTATTTCTAAAAATTAACTCTATATATTTTTTTCCCCCCTTAAAAAAAATTCTGGGTCCACCCTTGTCCATAACTTTTTTTTTGCAAAAGAATCTGTCCATAACTTTTACGATATGGTCATTTTAAAATTTCAAAATCGTAAATAAATAAAAGAGTTTATTATCATCAAAATACGACATGAGATTCACCATTTTATAATACAAAAGAAAAAAAATGAAAACAATTCCTTAATTTAATGAAAATAATAATATTATTATTTAAAATAATCAAAATTTTACTATCTTTGAAATTAAGGTAAGAATATGTGCTATTTTTTTTTAGATACTTAATCAATTTAGGGAGGGGAAATTCAAATTTTTTTTAATAGATATTACATCAAATTATGAGAGAGAAGACTCGAACTTTCAACCTCAAAATAAAGGAGTAAAATGTCTAACTAATCGTGCTATGTTTGATCTCAAAGGAACAGTACCTAAACAAGGGTGGCTCAAGGTTATACGAGGCCTTAGACAAAATTTAAAATGAGGCCTTTTACGTTTTTCTTTTTTCTTTTTTTTTCATTTAATATAGAATTAATATCTTATACAAATCTTATTTTTCTTGCCTTTTGAGATGCAAATTTTTTTATTAATTTTTTGTTATCTAAATGCATCAAAATATCATTTTCAATAGATAAAATTGCTAATCCATTTAATCTTTCTTGTGACATAGTTGTTCTTAAATATGATTTTATTAATTTAAGTTTGGAAAAACCTCTTCCAGCAGAAGCAACTGTTACCGGTATTGTCAATAATATTCTATAAGCGATAGATGCATTAGGAAAAGAATTACTTTTTTTTTATAACCTAATACTTTAACAGGACAATAAATTTCGTCTTGCAACACTTCTCTTAATACTTTAAGTTCAAAAAATAAATCTAAACCTCATCTATTGATTTTATTATTTCATCATTATTATTAATTTTACTACCTATAACAAATTTATCAAGAGAACCTTTTTGAGGTTGAATTAATTTCTCTATTCTTTTTTTCTTCTTAAGTTTCTCATATCCTAATTCATATTTTCTAGTAGACATATCAAAATCAATGAAAAAATGAAAGAAGTGAAACACAAACAATATTGTATGGATTAAAATATGCTAAAAAAAGAACAAAAAACCTGGATTTCTAAAGTTCACCAATGCTCCTATAGAAATGAGAAGAGAATGACAATGGATATGGAAGTCTTGAGTTTTTTTTAGTGTTGAAAAAATGCTAAGATTATTTTTTTAATTGAACTCTCAAATTGCAATTGTGATGTGATTTAGAATTGTGAATGATATGATGAATAGATCTCAAACTCACAGCAAAGACAATTATAAAAAAATTAACGAGAAGATGAAAAGAGCTTAATAAATAAGATTTCAATTTTCTAAATGAGTAGTTAATATTTGCATTTATGGTGAGAATTGACAATTTGAAGTTTTTCTTTTAAATGACTGAAGGAAAAGGAGGCTTATTATTTATATTTAAATAATTTAATTTAAAGGTGTCTTTAATGTTTTTTTTCTCCAATGGGCCTTTAATGTTATTAATAAAAAAGAGTTTAATATTATTTAGATTATTTTATATTATGAAATTATAAGTATAATAATTTAAAATTATCACAAAATATTTTACATATGTATTATATATATATAAAATGAGGCCTTCTAAAATCCGGAGCCTTAGGCGATCGCCTATTTCGCTCATAGCTTAAGCCGGCCCTGTACCTAAACCAACTTGATTTCTCATTGTTTTATTGGAAAAAATGAAGAGAATTTTTTTTAATAATTAACATGATAAGGTTTAGTTTTCAAATCAAAACGAGCTCCATGATTGAGAATCCCCAAAACACTTTTTTGTTTTTTGAAAAGGGCAAAAAAAAAAAACGCCAACTTGACTTTGAGGTTCGCTTTCCTTCTTTTTTATAGATTATTTTATTATAAAGAAATGCTATGTGTGGGTAGGTGTCCTTAATATGATGCTTTTGTCCCTTTTTTAATTTTCTTGCAAATAGTGACCCTTGTAACATTATATATGATGTTACGTGATTGGACCGACCTTTTCAATTACTATCATATAATTAATGTCTTGTTGTCAAAGAAATATTGATTTAAAATTTTATTTTTGGTTAGCCTAAAAAAAAAACTTTTTGCTCTACATTTAAATATAATAGAATATAAATGGAAAGATGGAAATCTAGCGTTTTGTAAATATTATTTTTTATAAAATTTGTAAATTTTCCAAGAAAATTTATCATATATGTAGGGGCGGAGCCAACAAATTTTAAGAGGTAAAAATTACATAGAGCTAATTTTAAAAATAAGGGAAGACAATAGATTAATTATAATAAAATTTCAAAATTTCACCTAAAATTTTTCAATTTTTACATATATATTTTTATTTTTAAAAAATTGAGGGGTAAAAGTTATATAAAGCTAATATTAATTTCTTAGACTCCTATTTACTAAGAAAAAAACTCATCTACCAAGTGATCCGTTTAACTTTGGATTGATGTTCATTCATATATATTAAAGTAATTAGGAATAGTTTCCACATGCTATTTTTAAAAAAAAAATTGGTTTTGTTTTACATGATATTGTTTAATTTCATAAACAAGTTCTCATCCCCTCCATCTTATAGGGTATTTGGGTTGGGGTGTGAGATTCATATTTCCAGACTTTTTAATCTCATAGTTATTATTTACATTGATATTTTAAAACCACCATAAATAAATATTAAATATTTAATTTAATTTAATTTCTTTTAATATTAATTGTTTATTTTTTAATTAAAAAATAAAATTATTAATACGTAATTTTTTAAGTAAAATATAATTTATTTTTACATCATTATTTAATTTTTAATATATAATAAGTTAGTTGATTAAAAAACTAAATAATTTTTTATATTCTCATTCCCACAAACATAAGTTCCACATTCTCTTCACATTATCATGCACCAAACACCCCCTAAATAATTGGTTTAATTTTGATTGAATTTAGTTTTAGAAATATTAAAGGTCATAAACCCTACCTTCTAGTTCTAGACAATGTGAACAATAGAATAAAAATAAAATCAAAGGAAAGGAAATGAAAAGGATATACACTGAAATTTTATTATATATTTGGGAAAAAATCATTTTATAGATCTATTCTTAAATAGGTTACTTTATTCTCTCTTAACACTTTAGAGTCCACTATAAGAGAAAAAAATATTGTCTGATTAGACACATACTCACTTCTTATGAGATCGAAAGTTTCGAGTCTCCCCTTCCTTAATGTGATGTAATATCTCAAAATTAAATAAAAATATAAGAAACATTCTTAAAAAAATACTCGTTAAAATTTATATATTTGATTGCAAAACTTATTGAATATTATAATTGGTTTATGTTATAAGTAAACAATGATAATAGATTTAATTTATAGATAAACAATTTTAGGAATAAACATCACATACATTATGGTGTTTGGTTTGTGAACGAAGTTTATGTTTACTCTCCAAACCATAATTTAATTTATAAAAAAATTATTTCATGTTGTTGCGTAAAAATGGATAGCTTCCACGTAAGCAACGAACTGAAAGTATAGGACGAGTCGAATGTAGTGCCTCGCACCTGGAGGTCCGCGTGGGTGATATCTTGAGTAGTTGACGAGCACGTATGTACTCGCATAGGAAATAAAGAGAGCGCTGGTGTGGTGTCGGCCTAACACCCTCCGATGCTTAAGTCAGTGCAAGCAGAGCTAGTGTGCCAGAGATAATTGTAGTAGAAATTAGTTACCTAATGAATGAATTTCTTCCCCTATTTATATGAGAGGAGTTTGATGACATCATCGTGCCACGTGTCGCGTCGGGATTGGGCCACGTGTTGCTTCCCAACGACGTGTCGCTTGTTGGTCATGCCACGTGTTATCGTTTGATTGGATATCAATATAATGTAGTTTCTTGGTCTTTGATATGTAGCCTTATTAGATGACGTAGACGTAGACTCTCGAGGCTATATAGACGTACCTTCCTAGAAGATGTAGACGTAGCCTTCCAGACGACGTAGACGTAGCCTTATTAGATGACGTAGAAATAGACTCCCAAGTGACGTAGACGTAGCCTCTTAGGTGACGTAGCTTTATCTTTTCAGGTGACGTAGACATGTCGATTGTGCATTCTTTGAACAAGTTTAGAAATTCCACTTGTACTGATATAATTTCACCCACAACAGTGGCCCCCTACTCCCGAGTTGAGACGTGAGTTCACTATTGCTTGGGAGTATTCTTTCAAAGTGGAATTTTGCCTCGGTGATATATCTGAAAATATTCTAAGTGTTGAAGTTTGTAGCGTGAATTTTCTGCTTTTCCAGTCGTCAAAATTTTGAGAAAATACTAAGTATTGGAGCTTGGTAGTTTGAATTTTCTGTTCTGGTCATTTTGGAGTTGGTTTGTATGTCTAAGTTGTCTGATTCAATCATCAAGTACTTCGCCCCCTATGATTTTAGGAGTAAAATTTACTTCTAAAATCATAGTATAAATGTAAGTCTCCAATGTCCATTGTAGAGAAAAAAAAATTTAATTAACTAGAAAGTAGAGAAATGAGATTTTTTTTTTATTTTTTTATGACTTAGACTTTGTCTTGCCTTGTTGATTTGTAGCTTGAAATGAGAATTCGTCATTTGGGCATTGTCATCAGGGCTATGTCATCAGGGCTTTGTCATCAGGGCTGTGTCAATAAGGCTTTGTCATCAGGGCTGTGTCAATAAGGCTTTGTCATCAGGGCTGTGTCAACAAGGCTATGTCAACAGGGCTTTGTCATCAAGGCTCTGTCATTTGTACTTGTTTTGGAGTTGTAAAAGATTGTTTGACCCCGTCCTATGACCAGTTGAACTTTGATTCGATGACGGTTGACCGTTGACTTTTTGACCTTTGACAGTTGACTTTTTTTTTTTTGCCTTGCCTTGAAGATTTGTACCTTACAATGAGACTTAGTCATTAGGGCTTTGTCATCAGGGCTATGTCATCAGGGCTATGTCAATAGGGCTTTGTCCTCAGAGCTTTGTCAATAGGGCTTTGTCATCAAGGCTCTGTCATCAGGGCTATGTCAATAGTGCTTTCGTCATCAGCACCTTGTCATTTGTATTTTGTCTCAGACTTGTAAAAAATCGCATGACCTCGTCTTTTGATCAGTTGACCCGTGACTCGTCGACGGTTGACTTTTTTACCCTTTGACCGTTGACTTTTTGACCTTCGACCGTTGATTTTTTTTTTTTTTTAACTCTCCTACCAGGTGAAGCTCGTGCGAGCCCTGCACTCCCTGGTAGACTTAGAAATTTTTAGTCGTTTTAAATTCTTCTACCAGGTGCGGCTCGTGTGAGCCCTGCACTCCCTGGTAGACTTAGAATTTTTTAGTCGTTTCTAAATTCTTCTATCAGGTGCGGCTCGTGCGAGCTCTGCACTACCTGGTAGACTTAGAATTTTTATGTCTTTTTAAATTCTTCTACTAGGTGCGGCGCGTGCGAGCCCTACACTTCTTAGTAGACTTAGAATTTTTTTGTCGTTTTAAATTCTTCTACTAGGTGCGGCTCATGCGAGCCCTGCATTCCCTAGTAGACTTAGAATTTTTTATCGTTTTAAATTCTTTTACTAGGTGCGGCTCGTGCGAGCCCTACACTTCTTAGTAAACTTAGAATTTTTTTGTCGTTTTAAATTCTTCTACCAGGTGCGGCTCGTGCGAGCCCTGCACTTCCTGGTAGACTTAGAATTTTTTATTTAGCTCTTCCACATTGGCGGACTTAGAACTTTTTGTTGTAGGTTCACGTAGTTGGCCCCCACTCGAGTAGAGTTTTATGTCTTGAAGTCTAACTCGAGTCTAATTTTTCTCGAATGATTTAACTCTAATAGATACAATAAGTAGAAAAGGTACAATCTTATTAATTTTATTGTCGAACCCCTTACAATAAGAAATTTTAATTAAATTGAAAACTAAAATAAGTAAAATTTGAGTTGTTTGACATCCTCATGGTGTAGTAGAGCCTTTCTAATGAGATCAATCAATATGTTGATGCCTTGACCAATACCCCAGTGACCCAGCATGGTCCTTTCTAGAGCTTGGGCTCACTTTCAATAGTCGGGCCCCCAAAGATGGTTATTTAATTCTCCAATTGGAAAATTTTGATTATTACGGTCCTGATCTTCCTCATCTCTTTTACTTCTCACAAATTCCTTCAAGTATCCTTTTTGAATTTGGGTCTCAATTTCTTCCTTGAGATCGAAGCAATCAGAGGTGGTATGCCCGTGGTCTTTATGGAAGAGACAATACTTGTCTTTGTTCCTCTTGTTTGACCCCGTTATCATCCTAGGCGGCCACCTTACCAAGTTTTTGTCTTTGATCTCTAAGAGTAGTTGTTCAATAGGAATTGTGGTGGGAGTGTATTTTTTAAACTTACTAGGGGGAAGACTCAGCTTATCAAGTTGGTCTCTCGACTTATGTCTCTTGTCATACTCGTGACGCTCAGTCCTCCAGGTGAGGTAATTTGTTGAGCCTTTTCTTTTATACTCAGAATTTCTACTACTACCTCCTTCATTTGGAGTTTCTCTTGCATTTAGTAACTCTCTAGCGCTTATGTATTTCTGCGCTCGGGCAAGTAGCTCTGTGTATGTAGCAGGTGTTTTCTTGCCTAGAGACCATAAAAGTTTTTCATCTTTCAAGCCAGCCATCATAGCAGTTAGAGCTATGTCGTCATTGTAACCTTCCACATTCAATGCCTCGCTGTTAAATCTTACTATATAGTCTCGGAGGCTCTCCTCTGACTTCTGACGTACAGTCAAAAGGTGCGTGGCCGGTTTCTTATGATCTCTTCCACCAAGGAACTGAGTTACAAAAGATCGAGTGAGGTCTTTAAATGAAGAGATAGACCTCGGCTTGAGGCCTGCGTACCAACCGCGAGCAGGGCCTCCTAATGTAAGGGGGAATGCCCTACACTTGATAGCATCTCGGACTCCCTGGAGCTCCATCCAGGTCCGAAACGTATCGACATGCTCGATTGGATCCTTTGAACCATCATACGTGGTCATAGTTGGCATTTTAAACTTGGTTGGAAGCTCCACCTCCATTATGTCATCAGTGAATGGGTTTGCTCGAGTAAATCTTCCAGTACAAGAGAAGTCTTTCCTCTATACTCTTTCTTCATATGACCAAGTTGATCTTGGAGTTTTTTCAACTCTGGCGCCCAAGGATGGGCACTTTCTCAGTAGACTTCACAACATCTGAATGTTCTTTTCTCTTTTGATTGAGAACTTCTCTGAGGTCGGACTTTTGTTTCTTACTACGATGCTGGTTGCGAGGAGAGTTATGAGAGGAAGAGGAATTATCCTGAACATTGAGATTTGACTTCCCCTTGGAACCACCCTTCACATGATTCCGCGATTCACCTATTCGCTCTATAGTTTCTTTGTCTTTTTTAGATTGTACTTCCTGGTTGTGAGCAGGGGCTTGATGATCAGTTTTCTGTGTAAGAATTTCGAGTACTTTAGCAAGATCTCGATTCACACCTCGAACTTGCTCTTCTAGAGCATCTACCCTTCCATCTGGCATTGGCACAACTCTTACTACTTCTTGATTTTCATCAGCTTGACGTTGTTGTTGTTGTTGTTGTCGTTCTCTATTGCTACGAGTTTGATATCTCATATTACGAGGGTTACGGTTTTCACCGTCATCTATATTGTCACTGTGCTGACTTCTTCGACTCATCCTTAATGGTAGAGCACTTAGTTATATACTCTCCCCACAGACGGCGTCAAATGTTGTTGCGTAAAAATGGATAGCTTCCACGTAAGCAACGAACTGAAAGTATGGGACAAGTCGAATGTAGTGCACTGCACTAGAGGTGCTGCGTAGGTGATATGCTGTGACGACCCGTCACTTTCAAATAAATTTAATTTAGAAAACACAGCGAAAGTCTTTTAATTTACGAAAAATTTGCGTGGTTTTGTTTGAAAATTGGCATGCCGAAAACCTGTTTACATCCTAATTTTCAAATCTAATAAATCACATGGACTTTAAGTCCAAATCAGAAGTTCAAATATTTCTTATCATAAAAACCACATCGAAAGCTCTTATGAGCTAAATACAACATATATATCATTAAAGTCTTAAAGTTCATCAAAATAAAGACATAAACTTTACAAACAAAAGTGTCCATCTTGAGGTCAGCATCCCTCGATCACGCAGCACCACCTCCTCTCCCTCGACCTCTGGCCAGGGCATTACCTGAAAATGGTTGTAATATCATGAGCTAACAAACTAAGCCCAGTGAGAATAATAAGCATAAAAAGTAAAGATAGACCTCAAACTCGCATTTCGATTTGTGTCCAATAATCCGACACAATCTTTCCTAGAATTCTCCAAAGTCTAGGTCATTCTATTCCATATTTTCCAATTGATGATACAAATTAGCATACTTAGTCTAATTGTTCATCCATTAATTTGTTATAACATGATTGAGAAAAATAAATCAACTTTGCATAAATATAACATCTCGACTCTCTTTCTCATCTATCATATGCATAAAAGTAATGAATACATCCCGTAGGATACGCATTCGCCATTTATGCATGAAATGAAGGTAATGTGGATTTTTACATACTATCCATCCTTATCCTTATGTATGAAGTAGTGTGGACAATTATCGTATTCCACCAGTACTTATGTATGGAAGTAGTATGGGCAAATTATCATATCCCACCAGTACTTATGCATGGAAGTAGTGTGGGCAAATTATCATATCCCACCAGTACTTATGCATGGAAGAAATGTGGACTTTCTCGTATTCCACCATTAACCTTTCGTTTTTCTTTCTCACTTTCTTTTCTTTTCAATAATGCGAGATATTATGCATATGCTTACATATGCTTGCATAGATAAATAATGTAAAAGTAAATGATAAAGTAACTGATACATGTATAAAGTAAATGAGCAAAAGTAAAGACATAAAGTAAATGACATAAGTAAAAATAGATAGAATCCCGGACGAACGATATATCAATCGAACTCCGCTAATAAAGTAAAGAATCAAAACATAACGATTAACCTAAACCTTCAAGGATTCTAAACTTCCAATAATCCGAGGTTCTATCAACCGTTCTTTATCAAAGTCTTGGATCCTTTAACTTCCAATGATTCATTCTAAAATCCGAAACTTAATCTAACTTAGAATCTTCTAAGATTTGAGGCTTTCATCGAGAAATCCTAAGTTTCTCGCCTAAAGGATTACTTCAAATCCTAAGGCACTAACTCACTTCTTCTAACCTTAGATTGGATTCTAATCTTAGTTTCCGATTCTACAAATCATCGCTCTTATTCGCTTTCGATAGTTACTTTAAATTTTAACTATTCGCACCTTAAACAAAGTGAAGACTTCGCTCCTAAGTCCGAAAAAAGCGATCACACGCGCGGTTCAAAAACACCTACAAAAGGATTATATCCCGAAAATTAACAAATTTACCAACTAACGATTAAACAACGACTAAACAAGCAAAAAGACGAAAATCCATCAAACCTACCCTTTGGAGGCTCTCGGCCCTCCCTAAATAAAGGGTCTCGGGTTTGGTTTTTCGGCTTTTTGGTAATCTAAATACGTTTTGAGTTGGTTTTAAGCAAATTCGATAATCCCGATTTCAATGGGTATCGATAATTAGGGTTTTTGAACATTAATCCCTTTCCCGAATTGAATTTAAATATGCATTTAATCATGAATCTCTAACCCAAATTCAAACCCAAAAGGGTAAAATTTCAAACGGGAAGGGTTTCGACTGAAACTCGGTTTTAGGGTTAAGGGAAAGTTTCCAAAAACTCTTAAAACTACTCCCGTATTTACAAACACCGAGTTCTACAACACGAAATCGAAGGAAATCAAGTAAAACTCCATTAAAACACTATTTGGAGCTTAGGGTTTCAAGAGAAACTTACCGAGAACTCCGTATAATACGAGCGGCAAGTACGAAGGGTAGATGGAAAAGGATCGTAGGATCGATACCTTTCCAATGGACCCGGAATCAAGTCGATCGGGCAAGAAACGAACGAAAAGCAAACTTCCCTTTTCTCTCTTTGGTGCTCACGGGTGGGGAGGGAGATTTGTGAAGTTTTTGGTCAACTTTTTGAAGTCAAAGGTAATATAAAGAAGATGAAGCAAAAATATCTAGATATTTTAGGTGATTGGAATTTACGGTTTTGCCCTTTTTATGACTTTTAGCTTAAAAACGAATCCCGATGATCTTAAACTATCCCAATGGTGATTAATAATTATGAATTGGCCCGTTAATAATTATTAATACCATTAAAACGAAAATAAACTAAAAAGGTCAATTAAAATATTAAAACCGAAATAAACTGCAAATTTTAAATTAACAATTAATAAATAAACTTTAATTACTTAAATTAAATAAAATAAATAAAAGTTTTTTTTTATCACAAAATAACGGGACGTTACATATGCTGAGTAGTTGACGAGCACTGTATGTACCTGCACAGGAAATAAAGAGAGCACCGGTGTGGTGCCGGCCTAACACCCTCCGATGCTTAAGTCAGTGCAAGCAGAGCTAGTGTGCCAGAGAGAATTGTAGTAGAAATTAGTTACCTAATGAATGAATTTCTTCCCCTATTTATATGAGAGGAGTTTGATGACATCATCGTGCCACGTGTCGCGTCGGGATTGGGCCACGTGTTGCTTCCCAACGACGTGTCGCTTGTTGGCCATGCCACGTGTTATCGTTTGATTGGATATCAATATAATGTAGTTTCTTGGTCTTTGATATGTAGTCTTATTAGATGACGTAGACGTAAACTCTCGGGGCTATGTAGACGTACCTTCCTAGGCGATGTAGACGTAGCCTTCCAGACGACGTAGACGTAGCCTTATTAGATGACGTAGACATAGACTCTCAGGCGATGTAGACGTAGCCTCTTAGGTGACGTAGTTTTATCTTTTCAGGTGACGTAGACATGTCAATTGTGCATTCTTTGAACAAGTTTAGAAATTCCACTTGTACTGATATAATTTCACCCACAACATTACATATAGTTCACAATTTAATTAAAAAAATCAACCATAAAAATTGATCTCAATAATAATAAATTCAAAAGATTTTACAAATGAAATCAAATCATCCTCTTACTAATTAATTATTCACAAGAATGATAGTGGGAAAAATAATTTTGGAGAGAGAAAAATACGATTTTAGGAGCCTGAGAGAAGAAAAAAAAAACCAAAAAAAAGAAAGAAAGGGCAATTCATAAATAAATGTGTGATAGCTACTCCTCTCAAGTCAAAATCTATATATCAAGACCAAAAAGCAAAATTAATACATATTGAGGAATTCAATGGTTGAAAAATGGATAAAAATTGGGTTAGATTGGCTTGTCTATCTTAAAACATATTTAATCACATCACAAAAATTGACGGTTTGCTGTGCAGTGTAATCGCCATATAAACCTTATCAGCAATTCTATCACACTTCGGGTTAATAATAATTAGTTATGTAGAAGCTATGAAAAAATATTTTTGCTAATAATAATTAATCATATAAAAATGGTTAGAAGTCATGGATCTGATTATTTTTTATTAATAATAATAAATACACAAAGTTAACTATAAAAGAAAATGGTATAAAAAATGTTTGATATAAAACGATATTAGAAGTTTAAAAAAATTATCTTCACTTGCAAGGGCGGATCCACTCACAAGGGTAGCCCCCCTCAATTTTTTGACAAATTTAAAATTTCTATATAAAAGTTTACTTTTTTTTATAAAAAATTCAATTTTTGATATATTTTGTGTATTTTGCCCCCCCTTAAACTCTCAAATATAGCTCTATATATTTTTTGCCCCCCTCGAAAATATTTCTGGCTCCGCCCCTGTTCACTTGAAACTTGTTAGGAATGGTGTCCTAGAACTTGTAATTATTTAATAATAATAATTTATTAAGAATAAATTAAATAAATAAACATAAGTTCTTTATATTATCTAGATTGATTCAATTAATGATATTAGGAATATATGGAAATATATAAATATCAAACATTCAAATAGTAAACCCTAAGTTACTTTTATGAAACCACGACTTAGTATGTGAGTCATACAAGAGGATTAAAGTCGAGATGAGTAACTTAAACGTGTCTACAGTAAACGGATAACGTTTGGGAACCTTATTCTGGTAACACTGTTGATAGCTTCGCATTTTATTTATAGACAAATGATCGAATCCTGATCATTCATGTGGGAGACATGAAATGGAAGTATCATATGCAATGTTGATTGTATAAGACAGGACTACGATGTTCGATCAAATTTCTCATTAGTACCGTTTACGAGAAATGATCGAATATCAAACTAAGTTTATTAACCGTGATATATCTCAATCCTGAGTGAAATGCGGACTCCTATTTGTGGAGTTATGTTCTTTGATTCACATAGTTGAGAGCGATCTGTAAGAACGCTCAATACACTCCTGTTTTTTGAACATGACTAGATAAGTAGCTGGAACTCATTTTCACGAGATGGAATTCATAACTTTCCTATAAATTAACAGTATCAGTGCGATACCTAAACATTTTAGGAACTTTAGGAAACTCCCTTGGTGTACTAATTCGAGACATGAACAAGTGATGTCACGACTTCTATTGATCACAGAAGTATCTTATCTCTAGTTCGACTAAAGATAAAGTTCATTGGAGAATCAGCGGGAACACAAGGATAAAGCGGTAATTACAGGGGCAAAACGGTAAATTTATCCGTTTGTAATTATGAGGGTTCCACGTGAAGGATAATATCACAGATATAAATAAAGATAAACTAAATGGACAATAACTCATCTATAGTGAGGGGAGTTCAACTATGAATCTATAGTGGAATTATTCATAGTTAGATAATAAGTAATTAACTTATTATGTATTAATCACTTAATTGACTAATTATTAAGTCCATGATCTATAGGTCCATCGGGTCCCTATGCTAGCCCAAATATCGTAGTCGCGAAATCAATTAGAAGAAATGGAAATTTAAGTAAAGTGAATTACTTAAATAGACAATATTAATTGTTTAAATATTGAGTATATTTAAACGGTAATTAATATAAACATTATTAATTATTTAAATAATGAGTTTATTTAAAACATGAAATTAATAATGAAATATTATTAATTAGACATTATTAATTATTTAAATATTGAGTATATTTAAATGGTAATTAATAATTTGAAATTAATTAACAATTATTAATTGTTTAAATAATTAATTTTATTTAAACGGAAATTAATAATTAAAATTAATTAATTAATAATAAAATATTGTCAATAAAATTATTAATTAAATAATGAGTTTATTTAATGGAAATTAATAATTATAATATTTATTATTAATATTTAAATAATGAAAATTATTTAAATGGAAATTAACAATTAAATATAATTTGGATAATATTTAGTCGGGAGAAAATATTAATATTATTAATTGTTTAAATAAAATATTTTATTTAAATGGTAATTAATAAATAAATTAATTAAGTTGGACTTATTAATTTAAGAGAGAATTTCAAGCCCAATTGGATTAATGAACCCAATTGGAATTGGCCCAAAATAATTAATTAAATAAATTAGAATTTTTTATTAATTAATGTTGCAATTTTCGGCCACATCATTATTTGGGAAGAGATAATTGTTTGAATTATATCCTAAAATAATTACATAGATTTATTTACCCAAGATAAATAAAATAAAGAAAATAAAATAATCTCCTATTTATCTATGGCACTTTCGAAATTGCAAGATAAAGGAAAGAGATAATCTTTTTTCTTTTTGTATTTATCTCTATAGGTTAATCCTAATGTGATTAGGATTCCTATTTTCCTATAAATAAGAGGGTTGAGTCATTCATAAATCAGACAATTCAATTCCATAGAAAGTTGGAATTCTCTCTTCCTCCTCTCCCCCCTCATTGCCGATTTTCCCTTGTCATTATTGGGAAGAAAATATTTTTCTTCTTCCCAATTTCTTCTTAAGTTCGATCCCACAATCGGGTTTCGTTTGATCGATCGGGATATAACATAGAAGATCCGGTGTTGCTGAGGATTGATGTTATAAAGAAACCTCCAACCAATTCTCCAATTTTACTCAATGTAAGTTTCTGTTTGATTTTTTATTTTCGAAAATAAAGCATGAATCTACATGTTTTTATCACAAATTGCATAATGTTAATAGATCCGTAATTAAATGTTAATTAGTTTACTAAATCAAATTCCGCTATTTTAGTAAATCATCCCTTCAAAACTATCATGTTATTGGATATAATTATCATGTATGTGATATGGAACATTCGATCCTATTTTGTTATTACCTCTTTGTGTAGATATTATTTTGGGTAAAAATACCATTTTGGTCCCTGAATTTTCACTCCAATTTCATTTTTGTCCTTAAACTTTTAAAAATTGTATTTTTCGTCCTTGAACTTTACAATTCATTCCGTTTTGGTCCTTTTGTCTTTGTTTTTCCATCTAGGACACTAATAGAGGGCTTATGTGACATGTAATTGATAATGTGACATTATGGAAATATATAGTGAGGTTTAATACCATGGAAAAACGAATATATAGTGTAGTTAATCTCAATTTTTTCTCGTTAATTTTAGCCTTAAACATCACTGTATATTCGTTTTTCCACGTCATTTAGCTTCATTGTATATTTATATAATATCAAATCGTCAATTACATGCCACCTAAGTCCTCCGGTAATGTCCTAGACGAAAAAACATTGGTGGAGAGACTAAAACGAACCGAATCATAAAGTTTAGGATGGAAAAAATAACTTTTGAAAGTTTAGGGACGAAAATGAAACTTGATTGAAAGTTCAGAGATCAAAATGGTATTTTACCCTATTATTTTATGTGATTTAAATATGCTAGATTCATCTTTTTAGACTCTATAATATCTAACATTTTCAAACACAAAAATCATTAATACAAAAAATCGATTACCGCCGTCAAAACAATAAACATAATTTTAAGATACTAATTTCTTAAATATAATATTTGAAAAATAAATTAAAACGATTTCTAAGTGATGGTAGTTGATTCAATATTTGTAAATATATAATTGCTTATAACTATTTGTAAATAGAGTAATTTTTACTACAATTATCAGTAATTAATATTAATTAATGTGTGAATCAGTGATTAACTTATTGTAAAAATATGTAATTCAATGTTGATCACTAAATATGGCAAAATTCTCTGCGAGTTAGAGGCCCCGACCCTATAGGTGAGAGGAATCCCCATTTTATAGGATTGGGGGGGGGGGTTCCCGATTTGTTTTAGGGTACGGGGATGAGAATACATTCCCCACCCCGCCCCCGAACCTGATATTATTATTTATTTACTTTTATCTTTATTTATTGAATATATATATATGGTTATATTAACTAATAAATTATAAAATGTTTAGTACTGTGTTTTCTTTTTGTCTTAAAAATGTATATTTCAAATATAAATTTCATTTTTACATATCACTTTCTAAATAAGAATTAAAATATAAAACGATAAATTTTCCCTATGGGAACCGGTCCCCAATTTTTTTATTAGAGGATAGGGTAGGGTACGGGGATTAAAAATCCCCACGGGTTAGGGATGAGAAGTGCATCCCCGACCCCGTCCCGACCAGTTGCCATCCCAATTGATCACTGATTAATCCATTCAAAATTATCTATATTTACAAATATTTTCAATAGTTGATATTTTTATAATAGGGTAAAATGCAAATAAGACCCCTGTGGTCTTTTCAAAATGCATGAGCACCCCCTGTACTTTGAAAATGGCAAATCGCACCCCTATGGTTCCAATTTTTTTCAATCAGACCCCTCCCCTTCAATGTTAATAATTTTTTTTAGCCATAACTTCTTTGTTTGAACTCCGATTTGGATGATTCAAGATGTTTTGGAATCTTCATTTCCGGCTTTACATAATCGTCGCTTCGAAACTTTGAAATCATCAATAACCAAAAGAGTTAACGATGTCAATCATACCTAGTGTTTCGATGTTAGTAAAATCTTTTATTTATTAATGATTTCAAAGTTTTGAAGTGACATTTATGTAGAGCCTAAAATGAGGATTCCAAAACATCTTGAATCGTCCAAATCGGAGTTCAAACGAAGAAGTTGTGGTTATAAGAAAATTATTGACATTGAAGAGGAGGGTTGTGATTGAAAAAAATTGGAACTACAGGGGTGCGATTTGCCATTTTTAAAGTACAGGGGGTGTTCATGCATTTTGAAAAGACCACAGGGGTCTTATTTGCATTTTACCCTTTATAATATTACCTATAAATTTACTACATTTAGTCATCTCTTAAAATTTTGACTTAAATCATCTTTTAAGTACACAATTTCAGCTAAAATTAACGATCTCAATAACGATGGAGATAATTTACGGGAAATTTATCTAATTGACCTCAAATTAGAGCTATAATAAAACTTGACCTCTTTTTTCAATTTTTATAAATAAAACTTTATGTTGATGTCACTAGGTGTGAAAAGACAAAAAAAACTCATTGATTCATTATCCCCACTCTATCTATCTTTCTCTCTCACTTCATTTATCTCTCTCTCATATTTGTTATTCTAAATATCTATTTTAAAACACCAAAAACACACTTAAAAACATAAATTTTGTAAAAAAAAAAATATTGCAAAATTCTTTAAAAACAACTGAAAAATCGATCATTCATAATAGGTCCGAAATGATATTTTGACCATAATTTTTTCTATAAAATTGATATTGCTACGAATTTAGATTCAATGGATAGATATTGAAAAAACGAATGAAATTAATATCTTATTTGCGCGAAACTGAGTTTGATTGAAGAAGTTACGGCTAAAATACGAAAAATATTGTAAACTTTTTTTCTTGATTTTTTTTTTTAAAAACCTTTCAAATCATGATCTGACAGATTGTCTTCTATGATCAGTGAGATCACACACATGATCTGACCGATCGTCGACGATCGGTTAGATCGTTCATAATAAATCTGAAATTATATTTTGCTCATAACTTTTTTTACAAAATTGGGAATGCTATGATTTTAGATTCAATTGATAGATATAAAAAAAACGAGTGAAATCGATATTTTATTTGCACGAAACGGAGTTTATATGAAGAAATTAACACTAAAATACTAAATTTTTGAAGAAAAACATATTTGATAAATTTATATATACATAATATATATTAAAAAAATTGGTTTGATCGGTCCGATCAACGGGTCCGATTGAACCGATCTTGGTGTGGGATTAGACAGATTCCAGACCACATTTTTTCCCATATATGTTTTTCTTTAGAAATTTAGTATTTTAGTGTTAATTTCTTCATCCAGACTCTGTTTCGCGCAAATAAGATATCAAATTTGTTTGGTTTTTCAATATCTATCAATTGAACCTAAATTCATAACAATCCCAAATTTATAGAAAAATTATGAGCAAAATATCATGTCAGATTTATTATGAACAATCTAACTGATCTTATAAGACGATCAGTGAGATCGATCTGACTGATCATACAAGACGACCTGTTAGATCATGATCTATCAATTTTTTCAAAAAAAATCCGGATTTTTTTACAACATTTTGGTATTTTGGCCTTAACTTTTTCATCCGAACTCCGTTTCGTGCAAATAAGCTATCAATTATTCATTTTTTCATTATCTATCTATTGAATCTAAATTCGTAGCAATTTCAATTTTATAGAAAAAGTTATGAGCAAAATATTTTTTTGGACCTTTTAATCTTTTCACCCAATAGTGACATCAGCAAAGAGTCTTAAATATAAAAATTAGAAATAGAGGTCGAATTTCATTAGAGCTCTATTTTTAAGGTTATTTAAGCAAATTTCCATAATTTATAAAATATTTTTAAAAATAGAATTTCGGAATCATTTTTATAAACTATAATAACAGTATGTAAAAGCCTATAAGTGAGGGGAAGGAGCCAAAGTTGTTGAGCATATATGGTTCAATTATTTGCCCAAGTTGTAGGGGCCACTTCATTTTGGGTTCCGAATTAACATCTGATTTGGGAATTTAGAGTAGCCTCCAATCAGATGTGAGATCCACACCCATTTTGGTCCCACATATCTATGCCTGCATGTTTTTATTTATTTATTTTTTTAATTTTATTTTATTTTAGATATTACATCAAATAAATGAGTTTATGTATTTTTCCTTTCCTTTTAAATAGATCCAAATCAATTAATTTTATTCGGCCATTTAATTTGACAACTTCAAATCAAATCAATTTCAGTTTAGTTAATCTAATTAATTATCATTCTCAATTTACATGAATGAGTCAAGGGGACTCTCAATGGACCTATAATATGTGAGCTCCAATGATCTAAAAGTAATTAATTAAAACTCATTTAATTAATTGATTCTTGTGCATTAACTTTGGATAATTTCACTATATATCCAAAGTTGCACTCTCAATTCTATGCTATAGACAATGTTATTTCCAGTGAATATAATAATTTCCTACATGATTAACCCTTACAAGCAATCCATATTCACAACTGGGCATTTTACTTATTTAACCCTTATAATACATCTTGTTTCTTAAGTGCCTGTTGATTACCATACAAAATCCTTAAGATAGAAATTGATCTATTTCCCTTAAGAGGAAAAGGTTAATTCCTATCTTATGGTATTACCGTTTCCAGTAGGGGCGAAAGAAAAAATTGAAAAGAACGAAAAATAAACCGATCCGAATTGTAAAAAACGGAACCGAACCGGCTAGCACCGGAACCGAATCGGTTTCTAAAAAACAAGTAAAAATCCCATACCCATACCCCTTCGCCATAGTTTTTATTTATTTATCATTTTATTTTATTTTAATTTATATTTATTAATCTAATTTTTTTCAAGTAAGTTTTTGTTTATGTTTGATTTTGTTTTGTTTCATTCTTCAATATAGGAGGATTTTATCTTTAAACTAAATGCAGATGTCCTTTACTAGAACCGAACTGGCAAAACCGTTCAAAACAGACCGGTTCCCATTGTAAATTGAACCAGTCCGGTTTTTTTAAATTAATTGAAAAACCAAACCCAACCGGTTTCACCCCTAGTTTCCAGCCACCTACACGATGTACCCCCAAAAAGGGAGGCTTATTGAGCGTACTATTCCGAGTCGCTTTCACCAAAACATTATCTCCTATAGACATAATCCACTTAGGATTAAAGTCAACTGTATATGGCCAACCTATCGATATATAAAGTATCTCTCTGAACGGTCTTAACAGAAGATAGTAATATCTAGTCCAGTCTTATATAATCTCTATTGTAGTATCACCCCACTAACATGTTTCCACATGAATGATCTAGATAATGTCACTTGTACAAGTTACAAGTGGGCTGTGTTAACAGTGTTATTAAGATAAGATACCCAATAGTTATTCCTACTACTACAAGACTTTTCGAGTTACAACTTGACTGAATCACCTGTATGCATCACATACCCAATACAAGTTACAATTAGTTAGTAACTCTTGATCTTATAATGGACAAACATTTGCTATAAAATAATTAATGAACAATATAAAAATTACTAATAAATAACATTTATTTATTATTAGTTTTCCGAATTGCATAAATCAGGGTATATAGCCCAACAATAAAAGTCTCATATCAAACATAAGTAAGGCTATCTAAACCCACCATAACACTCCTACCAAATACTCCATGGTATTTGAGGTTCAAATATTTCCACTGTCTTAATTTATTTTAATTTATCGTGTTATAAAAAAATGGAGTATAGAATATCAATCACAAAAGCCATTCCAATATCACACACCATGAAGCAACCAGTCAAAACACGTGTTTGACATCAAATGGTTTTATTTTATTACTATAAAACATACTCATAAAACAAATCAAAATATTAAAATAGTATAATATAATATATTCTCATAAAGTAAATAATATTAAAATAGTAAAACAAGGACCGTCCGATTGAAAAATAGGTGGTTGAAATAATAAGAAGAATTAAAAAAAGGCATAATAAAGCCATTAGCAAATCCGCCATCTTTGGAATCAATCAACTTGTTGGATTTCCTCCATTACCTAACCTCAGTCCTGTCTATCTGCCCGCGGGCAGAGGGCAGCACATCCGACAATGGCAATTGGCTCATGGGTCGGCAAAACCAGGAAGAAGGTGCCTTTACACGCAAAATTTTATAATATTTTTTTTCAAAATATAATTTAAAACCATTCCATCAATTTCTTCATCATCATAAAGGGGAAGGGTATCTCTTTGATTTTCCAAACACCCATTTATTTTTTATAAGAAACCCAGAAAGGGAAAGGCAAAGAGAAAGAGTCTCTCTCGCTCTCCTCTCTCTCTAGGAATCTGCCCGCTTCCCTTTTTGTTTAAGATTTGGATTTGGAGATTTCTTTTTTATTTTTCCTTGATTTGGGAATGCGGGTAGATTTGGGTTTGGTTTAGTTTAGTTTTTGAGATTATCTGTGATTATTGATTTAGCTTTATGACCCCTTTGTGAATATTTGTTGTAATTTTAGCTTGAATTGAGGAAAGAAGAGAAGGAAAAGATAAAAGTTTTTTTTTTCTTTTTAAGATTTGGTTTTGATGGGAATTATGGTTGATTCAAGTGAAGATGGTGGAAGGGTTGGAAAGAGTTCATGGGTTGGTTTTAAAGGATTGGTTAGAAGAAAACAGGTTGATTCTGCCCATTCTTCATCAGGGCATGGCCATGGGCATAATCAGTTAGCCAGAGAGTTATCTGTTCCTCACCTTATTTCAATAGGTAAAGAGTTTTTTGTTTGATTTTTGAAGTTGCATATTTTTTTATCCACTTTATTTTACGTCTTCTTCTCAATCCCAGGAATATTTTTCTGGGATTGAGTATTTGATGTTGTTCTTGAAGCTAGATTTCTTTTGCTCTTTCCTTGGGGTTTCAGCAACTTGTTATGTTTTGATTAATATGTTTTTTAGTAATTTTTTTTTCTTATTTAGTTGCTTGTTTGAAGTAAAAGGTCAAAATTTTGGTCAAGGGTACTTGAATTTTCTGACTGTTTCCTACTCTCTAAGATTTGAAAGTATTGATCTCCTGGAAGTTCAACTGTTTATGCGGATCTCAAGAATATTTGCTGAGAACTTTGAGGAGAAATATATGTTTTAACAGCTAAAAGGATTTGATTTTGTATATAATTACTACGACTTATAATCGATGTTTTTTCCTTTGTTTAGGAGTTGGTGCTACTATAGGAGCTGGAGTATATATTCTTGTTGGAACTGTTGCCAGAGAGCATTCTGGACCAGCCCTTGCCATTTCCTTTCTAGTTGCTGGAATAGCGGCAGCACTTTCTGCCTTTTGTTATGCAGAGCTTGCGAGTCGTTGCCCATCTGCTGGAAGCGCCTACCATTACTCATACATATGTGTTGGAGAAGGGTGATTATTTCTGACTTGTACTCTGAGAATTATGGTGATGAATGTTTAAGTCATCTCTATGGATTGTTAGACAAGTGCTTGAGCATATTGATTATCATTTTTTCAATACTTGGACCTGTAGTAGATTATGTTTAAGTCTTCTTTCTCGATTGTTGATGTAGTTTAGGATCATGTTAAGCATTGTTATGTAGTTCTTTTTGACAATTGGATTCACTTTCTAGTTGGTAATTTGCTTTTACTATTGCTCTCAGTGTTGCTTGGCTGATTGGTTGGGGTTTGATACTGGAATATACACTTGGTGGCTCAACTGTTGCACGTGGAATATCCCCAAATTTGGTACATTAATTGCCTCCAAACTTTTCACTTCACTATTCAATAAATTACATATGAACTCCCACTCCTTGGTACTTCTCTTGTGTAATCTTTTATCTCTTCCCTTTTGTAGGCATTGTTGTTTGGAGGTAATGATCATTTGCCTGTCTTTCTTGCCCGCCAAACTCTACCCGGACTCGATATTGTTGTCGACCCATGTGCAGCAATCTTAGTTTTGATTGTTACTGGACTATTATGTGTTGGAATCAAGGAGGTAATCTAGTGATTTCAAATTTGTGGACTATTATGTGCAGAAATCATGTTTGTGATTTAGTGGTTATTAATTTGTGTACTTTTCCTGCAGAGTATGGTGGCACAAGCCATTGTGACAGCAGCAAATATGTGTGCAATGATATTTGTCATTCTAGCTGGCTCATATATTGGGTTCCAGACTGGATGGGTTGGATATGGACTTCCTACTGGGTACTTGAAAAACTTTTCACTCTGAAAATTATTCCTTTATAAGTTAATTGTACCGTAAATTATAAGCTCTCTAATTCTTGTCAATGTAACAGGTATTTTCCTTATGGAGTAGATGGGATGCTTGCTGGGTCTGCTACTGTCTTCTTTGCTTATATTGGTTTTGATGCTGTGGCTAGTACTGCTGAAGAGGTAAATTTTATAGAATTTGTCTCAAATAGCATAATTCTGAAAGTAATTACTAAAATGGCGGATCTTTTTAAAAATTACTCAAATAGCATAATTATAATTCATTAAATTATTGAACTATAGTTCAATAAATTATTGAACTATTTTTCACGGGTATTTAATGAATTTGTATGTTTTTTTACTTTTTTAAGTGCAAGTTCAATAATTTATCGAGCTATTTGATTATCTTTCATTATTATTTTCAATGAATTTGTTTTTTTTTTTTTACTTTCTTTAGTTTAATAAATTATTGAATTATAATTCATTAAATTATTGAACTATAATTATGGTATTTTAGTAATTTTTGAAAACTTCTAACATTTGAGAAAAATATGATATTTTCAGTAATTGCCCCTAAATTTTAATGCCTGCATTTGTTGTCTTGAAATGGTAATAGATATTGTGCTGGTCAAGGTTAAGGATCAAGTCCTGGCATTTTTTTAACACATCGTTTTTAACAGAAATTCTATTTTGTGGAAAAAGTTTGCCAACCACACTACTTCATAATTTCTTATAAAGTAAAGTTGGTTTTATCTCTTCTATTTATGCCAACTGGAGTGCTCCTTTGTAATCTCCAAGGCCTTTTTTTTTTACCTTTTGTTTTTTACTTTTCACTCATCTTACTTATTCCTTCAAATATTTCAATAGGTGAAAAATCCACAAAGAGATTTACCACTGGGGATAGCCTCTTCATTGTCTCTTTGCTGTGCACTATATATGATGGTCTCTATTGTGATTGTGGGTTTGGTGCCTTATTATGATATGGATCCTGACACTCCCATCTCCACTGCATTTGCTAAGCATGGAGTACAATGGGCAGCGTAAGTATGCTTTAGATTTCAAGAGTAGTTTTATTTTGTTATTCAATCTTTGGGGGAAATTTTAGCACATTGTCTCAGCTCACATCATCTTTATTCTTCCAGCTATGTGGTAAGTGCCGGAGCTGTTACTGCTTTGTGCTCAACATTAATGGGTTCTCTTCTCCCTCAGGTACTTATATGAAGTCCTTGAGATGTTTCTAATCTTAACAAAATTTTGCCTTATTTTTCTCTTAAAATCATAGATTTGTTAATAGTAACTCCAAATATACAAAATATTTAACTATCTAAAAACTGTTCTTAAAGACAAGTTTTAAATCTGTTCCCAAACCTACCCTTAAATTATTGTAATTGTTTGCATCATCATTCTTTCACAAATAATCCTTATTGTTTTAGTATTATTACTGATTACTCTAAAATGGGTCTGGATTATTTGGAAATGGTCCACACTTTTTAACTGAAACAATAATTTTTCCTTTGCACCCCACCCCCTCTCCAATAATGATTTGTTGTCTTTATGATAGATATGGGTAATTTCTTTCTCCTTATAATATCTTGCATCCTTCTGATTCATGGACACTGATTTCGGCATATGTATGATTCTCAGCCACGAATCTTGATGGCAATGGCGAGAGATGGATTGCTGCCCTCATTTTTCTCTGATGTTAATAGACATACCCAAGTTCCTGTCAAAAGCACCATAGCAAGTGGTGTTGGTGCTGCAAGCTTGGCCTTTTTCATGGACGTTTCACAGTTAGCAGGGATGGTAAGTTGACTCGCAAATTCTGCCGATATGGTCCAGAGTTGGTCCTCTCTATCTGATTTTCTTAATCATGTTTTACACTTCGTTCAGGTCAGTGTTGGTACCCTTCTGGCATTTACCACAGTAGCAATATCAGTACTGATTCTCAGATATGTTCCACCTAGTGAGGTGCCATTGCCACGGTCAGATGATTCACTGTCAGTACCCTATTATAAGGGTGTTGAAGATGTTAATGAGAAAGATCCAGAGATTGGTGTTGGTTCTACAAAGGACAGTGCTAGACCTTTGCTTGAGAAAGTTGATGCATCACTTGAGCTCCCGGTGATTGGGGGATGCCTAGCTCGACACGGCTGTAAGTTTCATGGATGCTCTCACTTTAATTTTTGGCCTACTATTTTTAAGAAGTGTTTTATGGTGCCAGCATCACAACCTTATCCCAAGATTTATGGATTCATGTATTTATAGGCTAACCTATTAGGATTGTTTGTCTGCTGTTTGTTTGGTTGGCTTGGTATCTCAAGGTTTAACTTGCTTGTGTTTTATTGATCTCTCTTGCTTGTCTAATGATAATATTGGTTTTATTAAGGTGCTTTTGAAGTTTAACTAAATTGTCTGACTATTGAATAAAGATAGTCTTGTTGTGGTTTTTGCATTACAATTTTTTTTATAATGTGAGCTTTGTTATGTTTTTAATTGTTTCTATTATGTTTAATTGGTGCAGATGTACTAAGTGACAAGAACAGACGGAATATTGCAGGATGGACCATCATGTTAACATGTGTAGGGGCGTTACTTCTTACGTGTGCAGCTACAAACTTAAGCCTTCCAAGGTTTGTTGTTTATAATGACTTTTATCTGCTTGGAGAATGATACTCTTTCCCGTTTGTAATAGGTTGAGATTTTTGATTTACGATTGTAGATGGGTTATATCTCACTTTTTGATTAGTGTGGAGGGAACAAATCTAGATTTTTTCTTTTTAGAAGACAGCTCAAAAGCTCATTGCATTGAGAAAATGAAAAAAGAAAGAAGAACAAGTCTAGAATTTTGATCTCTTTAACTTATCTAATCTATGCAGCCCATAAGAAGAAAGTATAACTGAACCAGCAGTTCGAATTAACTGCCCAATCCATCAAGAACAAACCTAAATTTCAAGCTTCCAAGTAAAACAGATAAACAAACATGTGAAGGGAAAAAGAAGGAATGCTTAAAAAAACGAAGAAACTGCTTAAATTTGAATTCATGACATGTGTAGTAGATAATCTAATATAAATTTGTATTTCCTTGTCTCTCTCTCTCTCTCTTAATTTTATTTTAGTCATGCTTCCGGGTGCTTTTATTCGACTTTTAATTAATTCTGCACAATTTGTTTGATTTCTCCACCAGCTATGTGCGATATTCGGTTTGTGGAGTTGGTGGTATTCTTCTTTTATGTTCTTTGGTTGCGCTCTCATGTTTAGACCAAGATGATGCAAGGCACAGCTTTGGGCACACAGGAGGTGAGACAGTATATTCTGGATAGAATGTTGATCTTTCTCAATATTTTGATTCCAAGAAAGACATTAGATGCATGCCTACTATTTTTTTTGTTGGAATCATATAATAATCCATCATACAAGGTCACCCTTTTTCTGGAAAGGCCTCTTCGTTTAAGTGATGATTGCTAAGTCGGGATTAGCCGTCATGCTAGTTTATTATATCCAAGAATTTAAGTCTATAAAGTTGGACAAGAAATTGAAGGAAATGAGTTCAGCATCTCTCTATATTCTTAGATGAACAACATATTCTTGATTAATGTATGAAGATATTGATTCATCACTCGTTCTTGTATTCTTTTCTCAGGTTTCACTTGTCCGTTCGTTCCTCTGCTACCAATAGTGTGTATTCTCATCAATTTCTACTTGCTAGTCAATCTCGGGTAACAACCTCCATCTAGTCTATTTTTTTTCCGACTAATAATTGTAGTTTCTATTTATTGTGATTGCCTTTTGAACTTACTTTTACTTCTCTTACTCCTTAAGTCCTAATATAAACCCTTTTCACAACCCTTTAGAGTTGGTACTTGGGCTCGTGTATCAATATGGATGGTGATTGGAGTGATCGTTTATGTATTATACGGTCGAACCCACAGCTCCCTTCGTGGTGTAATCTATGTGCCAGCAACCCATGTCGACGACAATACAAGGGAGCGTTTGGCCTGATCTTTGTACAAAGAATACATTGCAAATTTAGGTCATTATATGAGGTTCAGAGCCTTAGGATTTGTTTCTTTAATGACAATCTTGCTAAGGATTGCAAGATTGATTGATGAAGCTTTTCCAAATTGTTCATTATTTGTTACACTGTATATGTTCAAAGTTATTTAAGAGACTAATCAGTCTCTTAATTTGTATACTAGATTGGCTATATATTTCCTCAGCCTAGAAAGATAAATAATGTAAATATAATGCACATGGTATTCAGATTGTTCATTATTTTTTTTAATTCGTCTCCTTTACCACGGTATTTTCGAGTTTTTTTTTAATGCACGAGATCTATCTATCCATACATATATATGTGCAATCATATACATCACCATCATCAATGGGCTTGGCCGAGCTGGTAGGCTAAGGCTCGAAGCCTATGGTCTTATTCGAGCCAGCCGGTTTGGCCCAATAAAAAATTTAAAGGCTTGCAGCTCGACTCATGGACTTGGCTCGTTGGGTCGAGCTTGGTCCTGGCTCGTCGGATCGAGCCAAACGTTATATTTCTATGTTTATATTTTATTTTAAATCTGTAATAAAAGTTTTATAATGGCTATTTCCTTGTTCCTTAAAAAGGGTGATTTTTGTTTTTTAATTTTTTAATCTGTAATAATATAAAAAAAAATAAAAAATTGCAAATTTGATTTGGGCCGAGCTCGGGTTGGCTCATTGGATCGACCCTATGGAGGCTCAAGTCGGCTTGTTCAATAAAAAGGATCTCATATCTAATCCAAACATTGAACGAGCCGAGTTGAACTGACCCGTCAAACGTCTACTTTCAGCCTTAGACCGAGCCGAGTTTTGACCGGCCTTTAGGTCACGAGCCAGATGATGATGGTGACATAGACATATCTTCAAGAGCACACGAGTTAAGTCCTTATTTGAATGTGTAAAAACTAAAAGTAAATATAATACATATTTTTTGAATTTTATTAGAAAATAAAAAAGTTACTTAAAAAAAAACATTTGCATCTAAAGAAAATGAAAGCTATAAAAAAAATTAAAAAAATAAAGTTTATAAGGAAAAATTAGGATATATGTTTTATTTTTATAATTAGTCTATTAATTGTGTTGGTGTAAAAAACAAGAGTTCAATATTCTCATAATTTCACCTAATACAAGTTTTGTTTTTTGTTTTAAAAACTCAAAACTAGTTTATTTGGCTACTCTTTCCTTCACATTTGTATCCCAAATAAAAAGTAATAATATTTTATATTATCTTTTTAATGCCCAATTTTCACCACAATTCCATTACAAATAACTCCCCTTTCCCCATATCTCTTGTATTATGTTCTAAATAGGCAGTAAATCACTAAATTATCTCATATCTGAAAAAATATGGAAAAAAATCTAAATTATAATTATGAAGATTCCATGCAAGGCTAAGAGATTTCAATTCCATGTATCCAAATTAATAAAGAAATCAGTAAAAAATAAAAATAAAATCAAAGAGGATGTACCCAAATTGAATGTGAAAAAAAACAAAAAAAAAAAAACAGGTCAATTCCAATCCAATCCAACAAAAACAGTATATAAAGCAAAGGAAATGAAAAATTAAAACACAAAAAATAAAAATAAAATGGAATCAATAAGTAAAAAAGTATTTTGGGGCATCTGTTTTATTTTTCTCCTAATTAGCAGCCAAACAAATGGTAGAAAACTAGGAGAAAGTGAGAGAAAAGTAGAATCCGTGTTTTCAAAAAACGAGTTCATATTTCATTCTTTCGGAATCAATCCAAAAGGCGTACCTATTCCTCCATCTGGCCCAAATCCACGGACATCTGATAAATCTCCTCCACCGCCTGCTGCTGCTGGAATTATAAGTGTGGAAAATTGAGTGCTCGTTTTGAATTAAATGTTAAAGATCATTTTGCTTATATGAAGAATTATTCCAAGGAATATGATTCTATGAAATAAAAAAATTTCAGATGGGTTATTAAGTATTATTATTTCTTCTTCTTTCTTTGTTCCTTGCTTTTGGCGTGTTACTTAAAAAAATATATCTTAGATTTCAATTATAAATTGAGAAATTTTCATTGGCATATTCTGACGTAATATTTGTAAAAATATAAATTCTTATTGTGTTAATCATTGATTAACAGTGATTAATGTGTGTATCAGTGATTAGGAGTATTCACGAGGCGGGGCGCGGACGGGGAATGCATTCCCCGTCCCGTTCCCGCTCCCATTCCTAGTCCCCGTCCCCGGTAAATTCCCTGTTCAAAGAGGTTGGGGACGGGGAATTTTCCCCGTTTAAATTTTTAATGAAATACCTATTCAATTGATAAAATTCTGATACAATCGACATTTTCTAGTTTTCACCTAAAACAAAATAAAAATACAACAAAATACAATAAAAAAAATCAATAGAAAAAAACAAAACAAAAATCAAAACAAATTTTAAAAAAAATATTTAAAACAGTTTTAATAAAAACTTTTTTATAAAACAGTTTTGTTTTAAAACAATTTTGAAAATGTTTAATAAAAACAGTTTTGAAAAATGTTTAATAAAACAGTTTCAAAGTTTAATAAAACAGTCTTAAAAATTAAAATTAAAAACACTTTTTCAAACACATGTAAAAATAAAAATAGTAGAAGAGTTGGACTAAAATAAAGATTGAGCTTATATAAAAATATTTTAAAATAAATTATAAAAATATTTTAAACATTTTGAAAAAAGTTTAATAAAAACAGTTTTGAAAAATGTTTAATAAAACAGTTTCAAATTTTTTTTTTTATAAAAAATGTTTAATAGAACAGTTTTAAAAATTAAAAATAAAAACACTTTTTCAAACACATGTAAAAATAAAAATAGTAGAAGAGTTGGACTAAAATAAAGATTGAGCTTATATAAAAATATTTTAAAATAAATTATATATTTATTTATTTTCGGGGATTTTATCGGGGATCGGGGTCAGGGACCGCATTCCCCGTCCCCGTCCCCGAAACTAGAACGGGGAATTTTTTGTCCCCATCCCCGCAGGGACGGATTCAAGGGGGGGGGGGGGGCAAGGAGGGGCCATGGCCCCCCCAATTTTTTTAATTTATATATATATATATATATATATATATATATATATATTTATAATTTTAAAAGAATGATTTTGATAAGATCTATTTTTTTAATCTTTATTTATAATTATGATATTATTTTAAAAAAAAATACTAAATGAGAGATAATTTATTTATAAAAAATAGGTTAAATTATATTAAATACCACTATATCATAGTTGTTTCAATTTTTCCCTAAACGTTTTAAAAGTTTCAATTCTACTCCTAATTTTTTAATTAGTTTAAAAAATATCCTTTGTTGGAAAAATCACTCTTTATATCTTCGGAAAATTATTTTTTCATTAAAACTTTCTAAAAGACGCTTAATCTCTTAATTTTCATTAAATTTAACCGAAAATGCACACCAATTATATTTTTTAAAGGTTGATTTCCTCAATAAATGGTATTTTTTTAAACAAAATAAAAGGTTGGGGGTAGAATTGAAACTTTTAAAAGATTAGGGGCAAAATTGAAACTACCACTATATTTTAGGGGTATTTTGTATAATTTAGCCTAAAAAATAAGAATAATAATTGAAATTTCTTTTATTGGTTATAATTTTTTTTTACAATTTAATAAAAATTACCATTTCATATTTTGGATACGTTGAAAATTTTTAATTTGAAAAAAAAAATATTTTCATATTAATTATTATATATATAAATATTTTTATATCTCAAACCATTTTTAATAGTTAATTAGTATATGTATTAAAAAAAATTAATATCAAATGAAATGTTGACTATATTATAATTCAAATATAATTTTTAAGTTAAGATGTCGAAAGTTTAATTAATAAAATTAATATATATATGGCCCCCACAAACAAAACATCCTGGATCCGTCCCTGCATCCCCGTCCCCATCTCCGTTAGGAACGTGGATTCCCCGTCACTATCGGGGCAGGGCCCTGGACCCGTCCCCGCGGGGAAAATGAACACCCCTATCAGTGATAAACTTAATATAAAAATACATAATTCAATATTTATCACTTTATCACTAATTCACCCGATCAAAATTTACTATATTTACAATTTTTTTTTTTAGATTTGCTATTATTACAAATATTATTAAAGAAATTGCTTGCAAATAGCCCTTGTAATTTTTCTTAGATCTTTGATATTGACATTAATATATGATTATACACTAGGTTTTTTTAACCCATCTACAAGTTTTAATACTTTCTAGCCCATTCATGAGGGTTAAGAGCGTAAATATTGTACATTTAATAAATATTCCGAAAAATATTGTATAATTGAGATTATTCTTAAAATTATTGTAACTTGCGGTTTCATAAAAAAAAAATTATTACAGATCCCCATTTCATCGAATCAAATGGATTTTTGCTGCAACTCCGTATGCGATTTGAAATTTTTAATGAAATCAGTTTTATATGGATTTGATAAGTCTTCCAAATCTTTTGACCAGTTCAACGCTCAGATCCCAGCAACCAGTTCAACAATATTACTCATGGATTTGCTACAATATTTCAGATCCCCATTTCAGCAATCTTTTCATAATATTTTGATGAGTTCTTCAGTATTTGTCCGTTTCCAAGCATGCCCAAAATCCATCTTCGTTCTCTTCGTTCAAGTCTTCAAAAAAAAAAAAAATGGATTTCCAGATTCACATATCTTCGTTTTCACCGTTTTGGACATTTTTTCAACCCTACGGCAACGGTGCAGAACTTCAATTTTTAAGCATCAGAGTTCAGATCTGTGACACTTAAAAAAAACTAGGGGAAGCTTTCCAGCGACGCGGGTTAGAAAAACAGAGGGAGAGGGAAGAAGAAAGAAGCAGTCTGTGTGATGACGTTTGATTTTTTTTTAACCCTTAAAATCGTATACCTTATGAAATCGTATACTGAGGATGCGATGTTTACCATACTTTTCTTAATATTTTATAACTTACAATATTTTTCTGAATACCATTAAAATACACAATATTAAAAAAAAAACTCCCATTCATGATATAGTATAGAAGTTTATATTGTACATTTTCATTTTTTTTATTCATTCAACCATGCCTTATCTCCTTTCGTATTCTATACATAAATATATAATATTATGTATAGTATATTATTTTACTTTACTACATATTTTTCGTATCGTACATAAATATATTATATTATCTACGGTATATTATATTACTGTATTACATCTTTTTCGTATTGTACATAAATATATATTATGATGTACGGTTCATTATATTATTTTATTACATCTTTTTCGTACTTACATAAATATATATTATTATGTACGCTATATTAAATTTATCCGATGTCAAAGAATAAATAAGCCAAGAGTTTTAAATTGAGTAAAATTCTCTTATTCTATTAGTTAATCTCTATCCAAATCGTTATGAAGATAGAGTTTGATCTCAAATCTTTTGGCATCATTTCGGTTTCGCTTGTTTAAAGGCTCACCGGATCCTCGCCGGATTCTGCAAATTCTCTCGCTGGAATCGGGGTTGTTCTTCGCGGTTTAATCGTATTTGAGGTTGTTTTGCATCGGGGTTTCACGTAACATTTGATCCGAGACAAATTGTTGTTCGTTCCTTCGAATCCCACACGCGGTAAGCTGCTGTTTCAAAATTTAAAAAAAAAAAAAACAACAACAACAACACAGATTCTGCGTTTTCTCAAAGCTGCGAGATGATGAACCGGTCCAACTGGACCGGCTGGGCTAGTCCATACTGGTTCAGTGCAAATTTTTGGTCCATTTGAGCCGGTTTTCATCCCGTTAGCTTGGTTCTCGCCAAATTAACTTTAAATTAATGTTTTCACAGGTCTCGGGCATCGTTAGGAATTTTATTGGATTTATTTCGAGGTCAATTACTCATTCAATTTGTGATTAAGGTAGGTTAATTCCTACTCAAAGTGTTAAATTGAATTTCTTTTGTTTGTTTGTTTTGTCTTTGATTAATGGTATGACTTGGGAGATGATTTATTAGTTTCTATGATTTGTTATGTGATTATTGTGACTTCCGAATATTATTTAATTATCATTATGTTTGGTTTATCTATATGTGATAAATAGAGCCTCATCAAGGTAAAGTGAATCTCTTAAAGAAAAGATTGTTTATGGAAGAAATTGATGAAAAATAAATCCAAAGTTGTGTCCCTTCACGATTATTATTATTAAATTGTGAATCTCTTAACGACAACACATGTAAAATCATTGTTTCCAAAGCCAGCACATGAGAGTGTTGTCACTGCTAGGAGAAGTCCGTGAATAAATTGGGGGCATTGGAAACTGCAAGTCAATAACAACATACCAAAAAGAAATTGATATATATGTATTGATATAATTGACAGATGTAGTGCGCCTACCTTCAGATTGTTTGATGAATGATCTTGCAAATCTTGAAGACACAAGTTACTTGACGAATGCTCCTAAAAAAAAGTGCCTTGGTGATGAACTCCCACTGCTGCAATGAAGAGAGACTTTGTAAAAAAAAAAAAAAAGAGTTAGAAAGATGTTAGGTTCAGTCATGCAAATGAGTTTCTCAAAAGAATGGGATGAGAATTAGACTATGCGTTCTAGCAATGGTAGAACTTTACCTTGTGGTTCGAGCCTCTTGAATGACAAAGTCAAGTACAAATTGAAATTTACAAATTGTGAATAGGTCAATAAATAAATAAATTACATATCATGACTAATTTTGATAATTGGCACAATTCGAAAACAATAAAATAAATTGAATATGAATTAAAACAAATCGTTGTGGGAAATAATTATGAAATTACCTGAGATATAACTCAATTCAACGAGTTGTCGAAGTGATTAAACCCATGAATTGTCGAAGTCTTGATGCCAAGAGACAATTCTCAACTTAGGTCATATATGATTTCTTCTTCTCCAAATAATTATTGTGGCTACATGATGTGGTAATTTAAAAAAAAGAAAAGAGGTGCTCTCAATCATAGTCAGAATAATGATATCTTCAAATCTAGTTTTCAAAATTAGTTTCCTTTTGATCAGACGGTGAAAAATCCCCATGAGGCAACAAAGAATTATAAATGAATTTGAAGTCATTGTAGTGATTAAAAAGAAAATTATCAAGATGATTTTTCACGAGGACCTCCGATTGTCGAATATTAAGACAAAAAAATGTGTGGGATATCCCTGAGTTGGAGGAAGTGGACGAAAATGAAAGTGGACGAAAATGAAAATATTTTGCACCCTATTTCACCACATGATATGCTTGTGAGTGATAACTTAGATGCTCAAAGACTCGATAGGTATGAAATTCCTGGAAATATTATCGATGCAGCGGTTATCGAACAAGTACAAAGTACTTCAAGTTCACTGAGAGAGAATGAGGAGTTGGATGATGAAGAATTGGTAGATGACGAGAATGATAAGACAGAAGACGAGAGTGACGACTCAGATAACTTTAGTGATTAAGTCAGGTTCTTTTGGTTTTTTTTCTCTTTTGAAATCATATTTTATTTGGTCACTTAATATATATTTTTTATAATATTTGTGTTTTTTGTTTTCAACAGGAATGGAAAGGGGTCAAATGATAAGGGGAAGAGACAAATAGACATGACACGATCCATCGCACCAGGAAACAGAAAGACATCGGCTCGTCGTCCCGGGGTAGTGATTACAGAGCCATCAGATTCCCCGATGAGTCCTCCCTCATTGACGCCATCTTCGAGGCATTTGTCGACCTCGACATCACATGAAGAAGATACATTGATGCATTCATCTGATTGTGACAACATTGGTAAATTTTCATAACTTATATTTTCAAGTTTCATTTCTTTTTTCTTTTCTTTTATGTATAATATTTCATTTTACAGCAACGTCTGAATCATCTAATAAACCACCGACACGAGGATGGGCAAAAAATAATGCCTTGCGAAAAAAGAAGTCAACTGATAAGAAAGATGTCATGATAATGCCTACAGTCAATCGGGTGGTTGGCACGGATTCTAGTAATTTTGCCACTGAGGTAGGCATACTGGTCCGTCAGCTCATTCCGCCTAGCCACCTTAGTTATGATCAGGTGCCATCACATATATTGGATCATATTAGAGCTCGTATTGCGGTAAGTATTCTATATGCAATGGTTGTTTTAAATATACTTTACTAGGCTCTAACATATCTCATGATAATTAGGATGAATTCCATTTTGATTTGAGAAAGCAAGAGCATTGGAAGGTAGTGGATGATCAGATGAAGTCTAGTGCCAAACAATTTCGATATGAGCTTCAAAGAGCTTACAAAAATAACGTACTTGAGTTTGGCGATGAAGCAAGACACATGAAGCTTCCGAGAGTTGAACTCGATGAAGACTGGTAGCTTTTAATCAAAAAGTGGGAGTCAAAAGAGTTTAAGGTAAAATTCTACTATTTTTTTTTTAATATTTTAGTTGCATGTGAATCTAATGATTAACATCGTTGTATAAGATTTGTCGCAACAAAACATCGAATCTCGGAAGCTCCTTCCTTATGTGCACAAGGGAGGGTCAAAATCTAATGCAAACAAGCTTTTTGAGATGGTAAAATCATATCTATTCCACAATATTTATTGTTTGTAACTTTTGTTATCTTTTTAACTCTGTGCATATGAATGTGTTCAGAGACGAGAAAAACCCGAAACTACATGGGTGGATGTGTTTGAGACACAACACTCTTACAAAAAGGATCAGTGGGTGAGCGATTTGGCAAAAAAACATGTATGTGTACTTCATTGATTTTAAGTACGCATTATATATGTATATTTTTTTAAATTGTATCTTTTTACTAACTCAATATCATATGTTTTATTGTTTTGTATAGCAACAAATGGTTAAATATATGAGTCCTTCTGAGACTGATGATGGTTCAGACACGGTGGAGTCTAGACAACCTCTCAGTGATATTGATGCCATGCAGAAGACGTTGGGTGATAGATCGGGATATCGGAAAGGTATGGGTAGAGGCCCAAAACCTGCCCCCAAGTCTGGTTCATCGTCACACTCATTTGGACCTTCACAAAATGAGCTTCTAACTCAAGAGAAGCTCAACGATGCACTCTTGTCTATTGAGGCACTTAAGGAGCGTGAATTGCAACGAGAAGAGGAATATAAGATGCGTGAATTGCAAAGAGAAGAGGAGTATAAGAAACTTCAAGAGGATATGAACGTGCTCATGAGATATTTTAAATCTCAAGGGGGTGGGGGCCAAGGGAGTGGAGGTGGTGTTGCATAATTAAAGACTTTCTAGTTTGTAATTTATAACAATTATGCTATTTTATGTTGCAAACTCTTATTTGACTGAAGTAAAATCGTGTTCTTATGTTGTAAACTCTTATTTGACTATTAAACTGATTATTTTATGAAATATTTAATGATTTAGCTTGTCTGGTGTTTGGAGATATGAATATGTATATATTTGTTACAGGTATGCTTTTGGGGAGTCTCTAAATAAATAACTTTTTAAAATTTTTTTGGAGCCTATTAGTCACGCAATGGCGTCACGAATGAGCAACAATATAACAAATATAATTCAGATAGCCACACAATGGCGTCACGAATGAGTAGCCCTATAAAAAAAAATATAACCCAGATCGCCACGCCTTAACGTCACGAATGATGAGGCATTAGACACGCTTCCATTGTGTGGCTAATTTGTACGTATCAGCCACGCAAGTCAGGCGTGGTAGATGTTTGACCGCATCAGTGACGCGCTGTAATAGCGCGTCACTGATTCACAAAACTGGCATTCATGACGGGGTATTGAAGACGTTCCTGGTGACGCGTGGCTCGCGTCTCTAAAAATTATTGGAGACGTGAAGCTATATCATTCGTGACGCGATAGCGCGTGGCTAGTATTAGAGTTTTTTGTAGTGAAGTTTTACCTGCAACCCGAACATCAATGGGTAAAAAAAAGTTCGTTATGAAGATAGAGTATGATCTCAAAATCTTTTGGCATCATATTATTTATTTATCAAAATAAGATATGAGATGTTGGATTAAAGAATACATTGCAAATTTAGGTCATTATATGAGGTTCAGAGCCTTAGGATTTGCTTCTTTAATGACAACCTTGCTAAGGATTGCAAGATTGATTGATGAAGCTTATCCAAATTGTTCATTATTTGTTACACACTGTATTTGTTCAAAGTTATTTAAGAGACTAATCAGTCTCTTAATTTGTATACTAGATTGGCTATATATTTCCTCAGCCTAGAAAGATAAATAATGTAAATATAATGCACATGGAATTGAGATTGTTCATTATTATTTTTAACTCGTCTCCTCTACCTCGGTATTTTTGAGTTTTTTTAATGCACGAGATCTATCTATCCATACATACAAATGAATACAATCATATACATCACCATCATCAATGAGCCTGGCCAAGCTGGTAGGTTAAGGCTCGAAGCCTATGGTCTTATTCAAGCCAGCCAAACTTGCAACTTGACTCATGGGCCGAGTCAAACTCGGCCCATCAGATGAGTTTATTTTATTTTATTTTAAATCTGTAATAAAAGTTTTATAATGGCAATTTCCTTATTCCTTAAAAGGAGTTTACTTTTTGTTGAGATATATGATTAAATTTACCTTGAACCATTGGCTTAAGCTTTTGGTTCAATTGGTGATTTAACATATTTAATAATTTTCTTTTTAATTTTTTAATATGTAATAATATAAAAAATATAAAAATTACAAATTTTATTTGGGCCGAGTTTGGGCTGGTTCATTGGATCGTCCCTATGGAGGCTCAAGCCGACTCCGTCAATAAAAGGGGGCTCATATCCAATCCAAACGTTAAACAAACGGAACGACCCGTCAAACGTTTACTTTCAGGCCGAGCCGAGTTTTGATCGGCTTTTAGGCTACGAGCCGAATAATGATGGTGACATATCTTCACGAGCACACAAGTTAAGTCCTTATTTGAATGTGTAAAAAGTGAATATAATATATATTTTTTAAATTTTATTAGAGAAGAAAACATTTGCATCTAAAGAATATGAAGGCTATAAAAAAAATAAGTAAACAAATAAAGTTTATAAAGAAAAAATAGGATATATATTTTATTTGTAAAATTACTCTATTAATTGTGTTGGTGTATAAAACAAGAGTTCAATATCCCCATAATTTCACCTAATACAAGTTTTGTTTTTTGTTTTAAAAACTCAAAACTCATTTATTTGGCTACTCTTTCTTTCATATTTGTATCACAAATAAAACGTATTAATATTTTATATTTATCTTTTTAATGCCCAATTTTACTTTTCACCACAATTCCATAACAAATAACTCCCCCTTTCCCCATATCTCATATATGAAAAAATATGGAAAATATGGAAAAAAATCTAAATGCTAATTATGAAGATTCCATGCAAGGCTAAGAGATTTCAATTCCATGTATCCAAATTAATAAAGTAATCAGGAAAAAAAATAAAAATAAAATCAAAGAGGATGTACCCAAATTGAATGTGAAAAAAAAAAAAAAAAAAACAGGTCAATTCCAATCCAATCCAATCCAACAAAAACAGTATATAAAGCAAAGGAAATGAAAAATTAAAACACAAGAAAAAAAAAATGGAATCAATAAGTAAAAAAGTATTTTGGGGCATCTGTTTTATTTTTCTCCTAATTAGCAGCCAAACAAATGGTAGAAAACTAGGAGAAAGTGAGATAAAAGTAGAATCCGTGTTTTCAAAAAACGAGTTCATGTTTCATTCTTTTGGAATGTATCCAAAAGGCGTACCTATTCCTCCATCTGGTCCAAGTCCACGGACTAAATCTCCTCCACCGCCTGCTGCTAGAATTATAAGTGTGGAAAATTGAGTGCTCTTTTTGAATTAATGATCATTTTGCTTAAATATGAAGAATTATTCCAAGGAATATGATCCTATTAAATAAAAAAATTTCACATGGTTTATTAAGTATTATTATTTCTTCTTTCTTTGTTCCTTGCTTTTGGTGTGTTACTTAAAAAATATATCTTAGGATTTCAATTATAAATTTTCTTAGATCTTTGATATTGATACTTGTTTTGAAAATTGGTGTTATTGGTATTGACATCATTAAAAGGATTGACATCAATATTGTATTTGCCATCCCACTTTCATTGTTTTCATTTATATAAAAGAGAAATTTTAATTGGTAGTAGAATTTTATGCAGTATATTTATTAAAAAAAAAACTATATTCCGTAAATATATCAATTTTCTATTTTGTTAATCAATGATTAACATTGATTATGTAAATATTTTTAAAACATGTTTTTTTTAAATAAATATTGTATCAAATATTGTTTTTTTTTCCATCATCCATTTATAATTAGGAGTATGGACTCAAATAACATATTTTGTAAAGTTAATTTCCCATATAACACATCTTTTTCATAATTCCCCAAATGACATTTTTTATAATATAATAAAATTAATTAGTTTCGTTAAATTTATAAAAATGTCACTCATTTATTAATTCACTAAATTTTTTCACTTATTCAATAATTTATTGAATTAAAATCTGAGTTTTATTAATTCATCATTCCTTTTAATTCAATAACTCAAACAAAACAAAACCCATAAACAATCGGTTACTGCAAAGTATATAGAGATACAAGAAGCTAAGTAAATTCAAATTCTATCAGATCTAAGCTTTTGATCTGAGCAATCTGAGATGAAAAATACATTTAATTGAAGAGAAAAAAAAACAGAGATTTCGGTGATGGCTTTGGTTTTGGAATGATTATGGCAGATAGGAAGATATAATCGTTGCAGATTCGATCAGGGGGCTTCGATCATGACAAGAACAGAGCAAGATTGAAAGATGAAGAAGATTATGCAAGAGAAAAAAGATAAAGAAAAAAAGGGGCTTAAATTAAAAAATGTCGGAATATATTGAAAGTTATGCCTATTTGAATCATTTACCCTAAATAAAATGTTACCTTAGGCAATTTGTGAATTCAATGGGTAACACATTTAAAAAGGATTTATAAATAAAACAGATTTTTTCGTATGAATAGTGATTAACAAGTGATCAACGGTAATCACTTGAGACAATTAACGTTGATCATTATAAATTATTGAATATTCACAAAAAACTGATATATTTATAAATACATTAAAAATCTTGTTATATTTGCATGTGCCCCTTTATATTTAGCAATCTCACGAGGAGTTTGAGGAGACAAACTATTATATTTTTTATTCATTTGATATGTATTTTGTTTAGTATAGAATAGTATCTTACTTTTGTTTATCAAAATAAATATATAATTATAGGGTCTATTGTAAATTTATCCTTTATACTATTCTATTAATCAATTTGACCTTTAACTTATTTGATCAATTTTAATCCTAAAATATGTAAATTAGTGTCACAATTTCACCCAATGGTTAGATAATTCTATTTCTAATATGTTATCTCTCTCTTTTTCTTCACAATTTTTCTTTCTCAAAATCAATTCTTTCCATGGCTTCCACCACACCAAGTCTCTCTCCTCTCTCTTCTTCTACATTTTCCCTAGAAAGTTTTGCTCCATTGAAGTTCATAAACAAAAAACATTTTTAATACATTTTGAATTTATTAGGTATCCTTTTGATTTTGAAGAATAATCATCGGTACAGTTCTTTCACTAATTATATTTTTTTTCTTCCAAATTCTACTAAATTATATATTGAATTAGTACGAATCTGTTATTAGTTTGACATGATCTTTTTACGAATGAGTCAAACTTCAACTATAAATAGAATTTACTATTTTTAAAAATCCCTCTATTTTAAGAAATTTTCCATTGATGAGAGTGTGAGAGAGCCAATCCTTATATAAAAGAAAACAAAGGTAAAGATGTGAAAAAGCAAGGCAAATTAATAACAAGAAGAAAAAGGACACAAAAGCAAAAAATGGTTTCAATGAATAAGAATATTTTCTTGGGAATGTGTGTCCTTTTTCTTTTAGGGTTGAGTTTTACCACAAGCCAAACAGAAGCTAGAAAATTAGGAAAACCTGATTTCGTCTATGGAAAAGACGTAATGAAGCCAGGTCATTATGGGAAATTTCCAAATGTGAAAGGCTTTGTTCCTCCATCTGCACCAAGTGAAAGGGTATATTACCCACAAGGCTTTAAGCCAGATGTTATCTTCAAGCCTACTCCATTTTTGAAACATTAAACCATGTCTTTGTCTTTGTCTTGTGAAAAATAATTTGATGTATTCTCAAAATTCACCCACATTAGCCCTATAAGAATAATCCTTCATTATAAGGGAAAAAAAACAAAAAACAAAAAAAGATTCTTGTATCACCAATTATTTATATGATTATTGATATTGATATGGATATGGATATGGATATGGAATCTTTAAAGTTCATCGTCTATATTTCAAGTTTAATGTCTTTGTCTTATAAAAGTTTTAATATGTCCTCCTCAAATTGTTAAATCTCATCTGACTATAAATATTGATTTGTGATCATTTTTGTGTTTTAATCAACAACGTAAATGTTAATTATCAATCTAATCAACCATGCATTTTTTTTTTGTCAAATTTTATTGATACCATTTGTTTACTCTATTTTGATATGTTTATCTTATTTCCTTTGATAATTATCATATTCATTATGATAATTATCTTTTCCTATTAGGTTTATCTTTTCCTATTTAGATTATCTAGGTTAGGTTTTTCTATATAAACTATGTAATAGGCTTAGGTTTTACAATAAGAAAATTCAAAATGTAGTCTTCCGGTTTTTACCGGTTTTCCTCTCTTCCCCTCTTCTCTTATTCTCTCTATTCTTTTTATTCCGCATTACTTTAATTTTATCATGGTATCAGAGCAGGTTAGAATTCTAATCTGTGAAATAAAGGTTGATAGTCTTGTGACTATTTAAAAAAAAAAAAGTTTGGGGTTTGGCCGCCGTCCTTAATTCTTTGTTCTTTGACTTAGTAATGAATCTTGAGATATTTTAAATTAAAATTTAATAATTTTTCAAGTTTGGTTAGTCTTTACGTTGAATCACATATTAAATATGTTAAATCACCAATTGAACCAAAAACTTAAGCCAATGGTTCAAGGTAAATTTAATCATATATCTCAACAAGAACTGTGGGGTTTTTTTTTTTTTTAATAATAAAAAATAAAGGATTGAAATAGAAGTTTTATATATGAAAGGATTGAATTACTATTAAATCACCAATAGACCAAAAAACTACTTATGTGGATATGTTAAGATATATTTAATCATATATCTCAACACTCCCCCTCATGCCACCACAAAAAATTAGAGATTTGTTGATGAAATTTTTTCGATGGAGCATTTTGACTTGAATACTCCGTCGTTTAAGGTTATGCCAGCGAATTTCGCAGGAAAAATATGTATATTTTATTGTTTTTTTAATATTGAATTATAGATGTTGAATTTTCTGTTTATAAAATATCCAATATCTTCTATTCACAATAAATATAACAATCAGAGATCCGAGAGAAGATTTAAGAATTTCAAAGTGTCCCTTTTAGCGTCCTTGTCTAAAATCTTTTTCTAATTATGATGTTTTTTTTATTAACACTGAAAAAATTTATGCACTCCGGTTAGTGTGGGTTGATTTCTTATCACCCTTTTTATGTAACCCCTTTTTTATCAATGAAATTTTCAGTTTCCTATAAAAAAAATAAAAATAAACATCATATTATGTAGTCAAATACATCATTCAAATTAAAGTTTGAAACATAATAAAAGGTAATATTGTGTGAAGAGTTGTTACTAAAAAAAAATCTTGTGTGAAGAGTTGCATTACTGTATAATAGAAGTAAGAACTTAAAATGTGCTAAGAGTTACATCCAAATCACGGTGGAGACTGTATAAATGTATCAAAATAATTCTTCATCTCGCTCACGTCAAACATTAGATCTTCATATTCTCCCTTCAGATCATCATACATACTTATTTGTTAGTTGCGCGTTCTGTGTTACGAGCAAAGCGACCGTCAAATCCTGTGTCGTGGCGGCCTGAAAACATGGAAGAAGATATTCTACAGTGTGCCGGTCCCACACCGAGACCTTTGATATAGCTGAATCGATACCCTAATACTTTCTCAATGATCCATGCATCAGTCAGGTGCGGTTGGATAACTCCATCTATTTCTACGGCGGGATTAATTGGGGATTTTTAAAAGTAGTATTTTATGAATTAATATTTGTAAAAATAGCAAAAGTTTACAAAATGGTATTTTCAAGAATAACATTTTTTCCTTCCTCACTCAAAACAATTATGAAACTCCCAGCCCAAACATGTCTTTAAGAAAATGTCATTTTTAAATTTTTTAAAAGATATGCTTTTTTTTAATCTACTCAAAAGTATCGTCTAATTGAACTTCTCTTTGAGTTTTCAATAAATTAAATAGCCCTTGATGAATTTATAAATATTTAATTTTTTCAATAGTAATAATAATGATTATTATTACTAATTAATTAGTAATTAATTAATTGGTTATTACTGACGTCATATCACGTGTGAATGTGATACGGTTTTACGTTTTTAGCTGACATGGCAATAAAAAATGTTGTCTCGTTCAACGTTTTCAGTCAACGGTCAAAAACTACCTAAGTTTACTTAAACGTTTTTTGAGCATTCTATTTTGCTTATTTTTAAAAAAAAAAAAAAAAAACACACATTCGTCTGCCCTTGTTTGAGTCGTGGGAATCGAGAGCATGAAGAAGCTCTTTGTGGCCTTCTACTTGAAGTTCCATCCAATTCTGGAAGTGTAAACTGCACCTAATGTTGGAACGGGGTTGGTCATTGCTTTCTGCCATTATCATTTACTAAAAAACAAGTTAGAAATGATCGAAATAGAATGAAATATGAGTCATTGTGATTTAGATTAGTTAACGTATAGGAATTTATATATATAATGGTTACCAAACCGACAAAGCAATTGATAACGAGACGGGTGACCCTTAGTTTTTATAAATAATGTTAGGTTCTGGATCGAGATTCCGAGATTAAACAATTATATATTTAAGCAAATTGAGAAAGTTGCATTTGAGAACACCATAACCTTGCACAATCTCTCTTTCACCCTTTTTCTTTCGGTGTCGGTTAAGGTTTTGTAGCTTCTCTTGGTATATATGGGCTGTTTTATTTGTTTTTTTTTTCTTCCAATGAAAAGATTCTGTAATATTGGGATTTGTTTTTTTTTCCAAGTACATTTGTATATGTAGAGTAAAGAGACATAAATGCATATATTCATATAACTATTTATGTTGTTGTTTGAATGTTAGAAAAAAAAAAAATTAGCTATTAAGTTTAAGAAAAGTCTATTTTATTGACTGGCCACTAGAAAGGAAAAAACTTGTCTGCACAACTGTACCAAATTAATTGAGTGCAACCAATTGTTAAAAAGAAAACAGAAGAGATATTTTGCATTTTTTTCTCACTTGGCTGCACCCAATTGGTTTGGTGCAGCCAAGTGTTTCTCCACTAGAAATTAGGAGAACTTTTATTTTAAAATAAAAGGAAAATTTAATAGAAGATATTGTTTTTAATCTATAAGAATATAAATCAATGATAATCACTTCAAATAAACATCAATCATATTAAATCATTCATTAACATACTAAAAATCAATTATATTTGTAAATACTTTTTGAGTAGTCGTTTACATTATAGGATAAAATTTTACCTCCTCCTAAACCTCATTCTAGAGAGTTGAATTTTGGCCTCACCATTTATTTTGTTTTTATATGAGTATGAGAGGAGGCTTACCTTCTCCTAATGGAGGAGGTAAGTTTTATATCCTATATTATATATTACAAAAGCCTCTTAAATAAAAGAAGTATGAGTACTTACTTCTTCACTTGTAAATAGTAGTTTCTTCTTACTTTTTACATGAGTTTGATTTCTATCGAATTATATATTTAACAGGATGGGTCAATTTGCACTTTTAACTTTTATTTTTTTCTATTTAAACCTCAAATTTTATTATTGGTTCAACTAATACACAAACCTAAGATCTACAACTCTCTATATACCTTTCTCAAAACCATCAATTCAAATGATATCTAAGGGCGTTGGCTCATAGATTTGGACAGGTCTCTGAGTTTGTTAAGTTTGGGGTTGGTAAACTTAGATTGTTTAAACCTATGTTTATTTGTGAGTTTATTAAATTTTAGTGTAAAATGCTTTTAAATTATGAAAATGAATGAGTTTGATAAAAAAATGATGGATTTTTTTTTTTTTAAAACAAGAAACAAGAAAAAAAATGCTGATTTTAGATGACCCACCACATGATATTGTGAAACTAGTAAATAAATAAGGGTAAAGATTGTATAGTCTAAACCTTTAATCAATTTGACTAACCCTTGATGAATTTATAAATATTTAATTTTTTCAATAGTAATAATAATAATTATTATTATTACTAATTAATTAGTAATTAATTAATTGGTTATTACCGACGTCATATCACATTTTCATTAAAAGGGTGATACGGTTTCACGTTTTTAGCTGACATGGCAATCAAAAACGTTGTCTCGTTCAACGGTAAAAAACTACCTTAGTTTGCTTAAACGTTTCTGGAGCATTCAATTTTGCTTATTTTTTTGAAAACGCACAGTCATCTGCCCTTGTTTGAGTCATGGGAATCATGAGCTTGAAGAAGCTCTTTGTGGCCTTCTTCTTGAAGTTCCATCCAATTCTGGAAGTGTAAACTGCACCTAATGTTGGAGCGGGTTTGGTCACTGCTTTCTGCCATTATCATTTACTTAAAAAAGAAAAAAGGTTAGAAATGATAGAAATAGAATTAAATATGAGTCATTGTGATTTAAATTAGTTAACGTATAGGGATTTATATATATAATGGTTACCAAACCGACAAAGCAATTGATAATGAGAAGGTGACCTTTGGTTTTTATAAACAATGTTAGGGTTTTGGATCGAGATTCGATAATAAACAATTATATATTTAAGCAAATTGAGAAAGTTGCATTTGAGAACACCATAACCTTGCACAATCTCTCACCCTTCTTCTTTCGGTGTCGGTTAAGGTTTTGTAGCTGCTCTTGATATCTATGGGCTGTTTTATTTGTTTTATGTAATATTGGGATTTGTTTTTGTTTTTTTTTTCAAGTACATTTGTATATGTAGAGTAAAGAGAGAGAAATACAGAAATTCATATAACTATTTATGTTGTTTGAATGTTAAAAAAAAATGCTATTAAGCTTAAGAAAAGACTACTTTAATGACTGGCCACTGAAAAGGAAAAAATTTGGCTGCACAACTGCACCAAACTAATTGGGTGCAGACAAGTGTAAAAAAGATAACAGATATTTTGCATTTTTTTCTCTCACTTGGTTGCACCCAAATGTTTCTCCACTAGAAATGAAGAGAACTTTTATTTTAAAATAAAATTAATTTAAATAAAAGGAAAATTTAATAGATAATATTGTTTTTAATCTATAATTAATATAAAAAATAATAATCACTTCAGATAATAACATTAATCATATTATATTATTGATAAAAAAAGTTAATTTAAATAAATGGAAAATCTAATAGAAAATAGTATTTTTAATCTATAATTATATAAATCAATGATAATCACTTCAAATAATAATATCAATCATATTAAATCATTGATAAACATACTAAAAATCGGTTATATTTATAAATACTTTTTGAAAAATCATTTACATTATATGATAAATTTTTTACCTCCTCATAAACCTCATTCTAGAGTTGGATTTTGGCCTCACCAGTTATTTGGTTTTTATATGAGTATGAGAGGAGGCTCACCTTCTCCTAATGGAGGAGGTAAGTTTTATATCTTATATTATATATATTACAAAATCCCCTTAAAAAAAAGAAGTGAGTACTTCTTCAATTGTAAGTAATAGCTTCTTCTTACTTTTATATGAGTTTGATTTCTATCGAATTGTATACTTAACAGGATGGGTCAATTTACACTTTTAACTTTTAATTTTTTCTATTTAAACATAAAATTTTATTAACGGGTTCAACTAATACACAAATCTAAGATCTACAACTCTCTATATATCTTTCTTAAAACTGTCAATTCAAATGATATCTAAGGGTGTTTGGGCTCATAGATTTGGACAGATCTCTAAGTTTGTTAAGTTTGGGGATTTAAACTTAGATTGTTTAAACCTGTGTTTACATTATTTGTGAGTTTATTAAATTTTAGTGTAAAATGCGTTCAAATTATGAAAATAAATGAGTTTGATAAAAAATGATGGATTGTATTTAATTTTTTTTTAATAAGAAACAAGAAAAAATGATGATTTTAGATAATCCACTACCTGAGATTGTGAAACCAGTAAATAAATACGGGTAAAGATTGTATAGTCTAAACCCGCAAACCAAACGCCTCTAAAATTTAACCGAACAGTGAGACACGGTTTGAATCTAATCACTCAAATCACGGAATTTTTTTTAAACTCAGCCAGAAATATTAAAAAAATAAGCAAAATACCCAGGTTTCAACAATTTTAGCAAACTAGGGTAGTTTGCTGACATGGCGTTAATGGTTGACTAGCCAACCATGAAAACGTTGTACGGTTTCATGTTTTTAATAAAAACGTTAAACCGAAAACGTTGTATAATATAACGTTTTCAGAAAACGTTTTATCATGTCACATTTTCATCTTCTTTTTTTTAAAACTCCATTTTCATCAAATCTCTCCTTTTTCGCTACTTTCAGTCCAGAAACCTTTATTTTCATTTGATCTTTCTTCTTCTTCGTTGACTTAAAAAGAACATATAGTGTAGAGAGAATTAAACCCAAATGGTTTTATGAAACAAATTAGTTTTAGCCCAAAAATAATTAACTAATTGGATTAGATCCAATAGTAATTAATAATTTAATTTTTGGCTAAAATGTAGTTACTTAGAAATTTATTATTTGAATTTTTCTAATTTTAAATACATAAATATATAATTATTAAATAAAAAAAAGTAAATAAAGAATTATCTTTTTTTTTTAAAAAATTATAAATATATATATATATTATTTCAGTAATTAATATGTAAAAATATGTTATTTCAGAAAGTTCAAATCGAGACCTTGTCATTGTTAATTACTGAAATAACATATTTTTACATATTAATTACTGAAATATCATAACTTTTTAAAAATTACTCAAATAACATAATTATAGTTTAATTATTTATTGAATTGTAATTCATAATTTATTGAACTAAAAAAACCAGAAAATTCATTGAAAATAATAATAAAAATAATAAAATAATTTGATAAATTCTTGAACTTTAACTTAAAAAATTAAAAATCAAACAAATTCATAAAAAAAATCATAAAAAAGTAAATAGTTCAATTATTTATTGAACTATAATTATGTTATTTTAGTTATTTTTAAAAAGTTCTTACATTTTAGTAATAAGTATGTAAATTTATGCTGTTTGAGACAAATTCTAATATTATTATCCAGACATTTTTTCTAATTTTTTATGAATATTTTTTTTCTTTACTAATTTTATTAACAAGTCAAAGTTCAACTATAAATAGAATTTACTATTTTTTTTTAAAAAACAAAGCCCTCTAAATTAAGAATGTGAGAGAGAGAGAGAGAGAGAGAGAGAGAGAGAGAGAGATCCCATCCTTATAAAAAGGAAAGAAAGGTAAAGATTTGAAAAGGCAGGCAGATTAATAACAAGAAGAAAAAGGCCACAGATAAAAAAAAATGGTGTCAATGAATAAAAAAATATTTTGGGGAATCTGTGGCCTTTTTCTCTTAGGGTTGAGTTTTACCACAATCCAAACAGAAGCTACTAGAAATTTGGGAAAAATTGATTCCATTTTTCCAAAAGACGTAATTCAAACAAATGGATTTCAAAAAATACATTTTGGAATGTTACCAAAAGGCCCTGGTGATTCATCTGGACCAAGTAAACACCATAACGCCCTCTAGGGCGATCTTGTCTTTGTGACAAATTATTTGGTGTAATTCTCACCCTCGTTATGCCTCCTCTTCATTCATTATAATAAGGAATGAAAATTTTCTTGTAACAAATTTGTTTTTTATTATTAATGATATTGATTTTTTTATCTTGTTGAATTATGGTTTTGATCCTTAAATTTTTTTTATTGTTTTTGATTTATTGTTATTGTCCTTTTAACGTTTTAAATATGTCATATTCAAATCATTTATCATCTATGATTCAAAAGCAAGGGCGGAGCCAGAAATATTTCCGAGAGGGGGGCAAAAAATATATAGAGCTATATTTGTGAATTTAAGAGGGGGCAAAATAGACAAAATATATCAAAAATTGAATTTTTATATAGAAATTTTAAATTTGTAAAAAAATGAGGGGGGGCAATTGCCCCCCTACCCTTGTGAGTGGATCCGCCCCTGTTCAGAAGGATGGCAACAAAGTGAGGGCAGGGATGCTCTCTGAATCGAGGGCGGATTCAGGGATTCTCCGTTCAAGGATTGAATTTTCTGTGAGGAAAATTCTCTTGTTTTATATTTTTTATTTTATATCAAAAAAAAGTTAAAATTGAATTACATATTTAAAATATTATAAAAAAAATATTATACTAAAAATTCTATGGGAGTGGGCTTCTCTCAATCAAAAGAGAAAATTTTACAGTGGAAGTTTCCCAAAATATGAAAAACTCTTAATTGGAAGAAAAAAAATGAGGGGATTCATATGAATGTTTACATATACATTTTTTTCCTACATTATATATAAATTATACCATTTTTATACAACTTCTATATTTGTATTTATAATACCTATTAGAAAAAGTGACGTGGTTTTTTGTCAATTTTTTAAGGGAGCGAGGAAACTGAAATAGTAGGGAAAAAAAATGTTATTACTTGAATACCACAACTTTTAAAAATTTTACCAAAATAGCATATTACGGTATTATTTTTAATTCAATAAATTATTATTCGAATAACACAAATTTTAATATTTGTTATTTTAACTTTTTTTAGACAAATAATTGTACTCTAATTGACTTTTTATAAACTAAAACTTTCATTTTATTAAGAAATAGATTATTGTTTAATTTTGATAATGTATTCTTAGTTCAATAATTTATTGATTTGATTTCAATAAATTATTGAATAATAAATTGATTATTTCAAGAAAATATCAAAAATAATAATATAAATGAAAATGTATATCTAAAATCTGTCATTTGAGTCCATTCATAATTTTCAAAATATTACTTTTACTCAATACTTATGGTTATTCCCTTTTTAAGTCAATTTTTAGTATAGACAAGGAAATTAATTAATTAACTTTGTCGAAGGCTTTCATGTGTATAAAAATCAATTTCATATCTATAATAAGTAACCCTTGAAAAATCTTAATTTTGAAGGAAATATTTAAAAAGGTGCTTCGACCGGAATTATTTTGACCTTTTTTTCTAAGGTTGAGTTGACTTTATCATTTCGAAAATGTCAACTTTCTTGAAGGGGAAAGTTCGTAATTTTTGTTCAAAAAATGGGGGAAGAATTCATAAAATTATCAAAAGTTTGAAGATTTTTTTAGTAGTCTTCAAGTATCTCAATTTCAAAGTTAATCTTTCTAAAACCCCATGAACATGGGAATTAATTTGTCATCAAGGCACCGAATTTATGTTTGTCATTTTGTTCAGTGGATGCTCATTAACTATTAAAATTAAATTTTTTGTTTTCAGTTTTCCCTTATTAAAGAAGAAGATAACTCACACACACAATAATCTAGACATAATAACAAATATTTATAAATAAGCTTCCAAACACAAGTAAAAAAAAAACATGGAAATTGTAGATTTGTTTTTCTTGGATCAAACTTTATTCAATAAAAGGAGATCATGCTGTGGATGTAGAGGAGAATGTTCTATGGGGAACTTAAAAAATTAATCCTACCATGTGGATGGTGGAGAGTTTGTTTGTAGCTGGCTTTGATGGAGGTTTAGAAACACTATTTGGATAATTTCTAAAATACCATATTTTGTGGTGGGGGAGGCGTGTTTGTTTGACCTCCACGTCCCTTTGAACGTGGAGGTTTAGGAACAATCCTATAATAGTTTCCAAAAAAAGTCCTACTCTGTGGTGGAGGAGGGGTGTTTGTTTGACCACCATGTCCCTTTGAACGTGGAGGTTTAGGAACAATCCTATAATAGTTTTCAAAAAAAGTCGTACTTTGTGGTGGAGGAGGGGTGTTTGTTTGACCACCACGTCCCTTTGAACGTGGAGGTTTAGGAACAATCCTCCGATGATTTTCAAAAAAAGTTGTACTCTGTGGTGGGGGAGGAGTGTTTGTTTGACCACCACGTCCCTTTGAACGTGGAGGTTTAGGAACAATCCTCCGATGATTTTCAAAAAAAAGGGTACTCCGTGATGGGGGAGGAGTGCTTATTTGACCTTCATGTCCGTTGAACGTAGATGTTTAGGAACAATGGGATACATGCCATTTTTAATTTTCTCATACTCAAAGGAGATGGATTCTGCTGTTGTAAAATCCCACCAAAGTAGAAGGACAAAAATTCCCAAAAACACTCTCTTGCTTGTTGACACCATTTTTTGCTCTTACTTTTTCACTAGATTTGCTATTCCCATCCTTCCTTGCTTCCTTTAAATATACCAATTAGTTCTCACTTAATTGGAAATGTTTTTAATTTAATTCATTTGCCAATAACTAGATTTCTTCCTTCTTTTTTTGGCTTGCTAATGATTTATATTTCCGATTTAATTCGGTGCCCCTTTATGATTATTTTGATGCTAATTTTAGCAAATAGTTTAATTTTTTCCCTTGAATGTGATGGTATCCCTATCCGTATAAAAAATTTCTTTGTATATCTTTAATACGTTTTTTAATCTTTAATTTATATTTATAAACTAGGTATGTTTATTATAATGATTTTTTATTAATTTTACACCCTTCATAGTTTGGTGAAATCAGAGTAATTAATTAAAAATATTATACTTTTGCTGTTGAATCTTTCACTCTTATAAACTTATGATTTTTTTGTATTAAATCTCATCTATTTTTTTATAGGGAAATTTTACTAGGTATGAGAATTTTACATAGTATTTAAAATATATTATTGCTTAAAACTATTTGTAAATATAATAATTTTTTTATTGTGTTAACTAGTGAATAACATTGATTATTTTGTGAATCAATAATTAACTTATTATAAAAATATGTAATTCAGTTAAATCACTAATTGACCAGCTTAAAAGTAATAATTCATATGTTCATCATCTTTGGTGTAATTATTATGTCAAAATTAATCTTGTGTTTGTTGATGTTAGGCATTTAAAAAATTATTATATTTCTATATTTTTTTTCGTATCCCATATGATTAGTTTCTCATTTGTTACATATTTGATAATTTCTTTTCGTTGTTAAAATGAATGAACATCATATTAAATTATCCAAACTCTACCATAATTCCCATCTTTTCCAAATACAATATTATTGCTTTATGATTGAAATACTTGGTATTTTGGTAATCTAATAATACCTTATGCTATGAATTTGGATGGAAACAATGTACACATATTATATAAAATAAAACATGTCTCCTCACTAATATCTTTAATATATTAAAAGTGGGGATGTTTTAAAATCTTTTTTGGACTATTTTATCATTTCTAATTTTGATCTAATTTCAAAAATGTCATTCAAACTTATAACCTATTATATTGAATAATATATATCTTTAAAATGAGGGGAAGTTGGCACGGGATATATACTTTTTTTATATTATTTTAGTTTTTACTCATACGTGGTTTATCTTTTTAATACTCTCTCAAATGTAGTGTACACTAATCTTTTCATTCAAATTAGTTGATACTGGATTTTGAAGTTCCATTTCTATCTAATTTTAAATTAAACTGAAAATATTATTTGTTTGTAGAATTATTAGTTTTTTTACATCTTTTTTCAATATTATTTTAATTATTTAATTAATTTATTTATTTTAAAATATACAATGAATTAATAAGAAAAATAACGTAATAAATTTTTGTATTGATTTATATAAAAAAAAATTAACTGAAAAAATTATTTTTTATAGAATTATTACTAGAAATATAGTTCTAAATAAATTTAATATATAACAAATTAAAAACAAGAATTGATTTTGACACAAGTTGTGACTCTTGCTCTCCCATGTTAGCGTCATTCATTGAAATCTAAAATCTAAAACCTTTAAGATTAACAATCAATTGATGTAACTCATGAACATGAACAAACATAAAATGTTTAAAAAAAAAATCATTAGCTATTAATCATCACAAACCCAAAAACAATAAGTACTCATAATGGTGGGTAGACTGAATTTTTTTATGGATACAAATAGAAATACCCCAAAGGAAAACGCTCACTGAGATTGTTTTGGAATGTGAATTAAATTTACCTGAGGAAGGTGGCCTTTTATAACTTTAAAATTCATCAAAAGATGATGACTTTGAATATATAACAGCAAAACTAAGTTAAATTATGACCATTCGACATCTTAAAATATCAACGGAGGAGTTTAAACAAATACATTCCAAAGATCTCTTGCTACTGCACACAAAAAATGTTCACATAATATATAAACAATTATTAATCATAATCAGAACTAATAACTAACCAAAAAAAAACTCCTCAAACAGCAATAATAGGTATATTATTAGCAATTAAAACAAGACTTTGGTATTCTTCAAAATTGATACGTCCACTTTTTATTATTAAAATCGCCTATTAAAATCGCTTGAGGCGTACGCCTCGAGGCGAGGCGCAAGAAAAACACCTTGAATCTTACGCCTTTAATGTCCTTGAAGAGGCTTACGCCTCAGCCACGTGAGCCGTACGCCTCTTTAAAAGGTGTATTTTAAGAGTCAACTGGGCTGTGGATCCCTCTATGCTGCACAGACTTCACCAATTGCTATATCCCAATATTTTTATCCAATATTTTTATTAGATTAAATCTCCAGCATCATATTAAAACAAACCCTAATAAATAATACTAATAACTAAGTTTGATTCCACATCCTTGCAAAAAAATAGTTTCTCCAAAACACTACAACTTTAAGAAACATTCAATGGGACAGTGGTGAGAAGTTGTGAACGAGTCAAAGTGGTCCTTTGTCTTTTTCCCTTGGTCAATCACAACTTATCATTCGGTTTTGAGGCTTGACTATCTCATATAATAATATTTCATCACCTCTGTTTTTCTTTCCTTTTTTTTCTTTTCTTTCAAGTTTCAATATTATTCAACTCTCTCATATACAACTCACACTGTTTTTCTATGAATGTTAACATGTTATTAATGTAATGTTCTTACATTTTTAAAGTTTTTATTAGCTTTTTCACTTAAAATGAGGCTTACGCCTCAAACCGCCTTGAGGTTTACGCCTCGCCTCTCTATGAGAAAACGCCTCGAGGCCGCTTAAGATTTTTAAAACATTGCTTTGAAGCCTGTGATGTTGGTGAAGCAGCCTGGGAGGATTACTCTACTCAACCTGAAAGAGAATGGGGATGTCATCAGCAACTAAAAGATGATTGATGGAGATTCTGTTGTTGATCCTTCCTCATAAGTGCCAAAAGGTCCCTATAACGTAGCAGAAGAATTCCCACGGAAAAAAAAATAGAGAAACGTGACCTATTTATCTTCATTACCTAATGGATTTCTTATTTGGGAGAATTCTAAGATGTAGCAGCGTCGTACCACAAAGTGGAAACAACCCACTATACATAGGGAGAATACCATGAACGAAATTGAACCCGAAGTTGAAGAAAAAGAAAGCCGGGTTAAGGATCGTATATTGAAAAATAAAAGGACCTAACAATGTTTATAAAGTCTATGGTACCTCCTCACATTATCAATTGGTTTTGAGATGAAAACCAATCTTATTAAGATGATATCAGAGTCCAACTAACTCAAACGAGTCTCCGGTCTAAAGGTGAGATTCTGCGCAAGAATGGGAAGTCAAAAAAGTCACCATCTTGAGGAAGCATGTTAAGGATCTCACATAGGAAAGATAAAGGGACCTAACAATGTTTATAAAATTTAAAAGTTACTCTCATTACCAATTGGTTTTGAGATGAAAGCCCATAATTCTAGGCAAGATGAAGAAAATTATTGTTTCGGATGAAATAAATATGCCAATCAGAAAGCAATAACAAGCAGAAGCAATAACTAATTTCTAGTTATATTACATCAAATGCAAAATCCAGGTACATATCTACTGAGAATAAAAACTGGGTAGACAGGCATCTGAGCAAATATACCCATTGAGCATTCATTTTTCTAATAAACTGATAAAAAGGGATAATAGGCCGGGTTTTCTAACCGTGCTTTACACAACTGAAACTCAACGAGACTCCCAATCCTTCAATTTCTTGCTTCCTTTAGGTTTAGATATTGGCGCATTCATTCCAGCCATTTTCGCATTGTATTTTGCACGAAGAGGATCATTATAGGTCCATCTGCAAGACAAATAACAATTCAAGTCACACACACTGCAGAACTTTCACAACGAATCTATACAGACGGAACAAAGAAATGAGGACCCTTCATAATTCTCAACAAAGAAGTTAGCTTTCCAATCACATCTACAATTATTTTTTTTTTAGAGTGAACCTCACAGAGGCCATGACCAAAACTTCACATGCCATAACCACTAGACTAGATACGAATACATTTTGATACTTACCCACTTCAAATTTTCCAAAAAGACCAAAAAATAATTTTATGATTTAACAAGTCTTCAGTTCAAACCTCTGTTGCGTCATTTACTCTCATTTTGTATTATTAATTCACATGTTAGGACTTTGTTAATTTTCAAGCCGCCATGTGAGGGGGACTGTTGAGAATACCTTAAATAATTAAATTTGCCTCTTTTGGGTCTATTGGTGATTTAACAACCTCCAATAGAAAGCAAAACAAAAACTTAGGAATGGCCAAATTAAAATCCCACTAGGCAGAAAAAGAGAAACAGTAGCAAGAATAACCAGTGGAGGACTAAAGGCTCTTTCCTTTATAACTAGTAAAATGGGGAAAAACACATCCTAATAGGCTCAAAAAAGTCAAGCCCAACCTAAACCTACTCAAATAAAATAAGGCCCTTTTGCTTAAATGGTTGTGGCGGTTCCCTACTGATTCTCATCTTCTTTGGCACAAAGTCATTATCGGCATTCATGGTGTGGCTGAGGGTGGATGGTGCTCAAATCTCAAGTCTAATTGTACTAATAGAAGTCCTTGGAAACAAATTTTAAAGCTTAGATCCCTTATGGACTCCAACAGCAGTTTCCTGGTAGGGAATGGCAGGAAGGTGTTTTTTTGGGAGCAGGTATGGATAGGGGAGGCAACCCTTGCTACTCAATTCCCTAGTATTTTCGCCATTGCCAAAAAGAAATCCAAGCCGATTAACAGCTTCTGGAATGAGGAGGGTAGGTTTTGGGATATTGAGTTGAGAAGAAATCTCAACGATTGGGAAGTGGCAGAGTGGATTAATTTGTTAAATCTCCTTGAAGCCAATCATCTTAATACTCGGGAGGACATTAGAGTTTGGTTGCCTGATAGAAGTAATGGTTTTTCTTGCAGCAGTGTTCTTAATCTCCTATGGGACAAAGCTGGTTTTGTGGAAGATATTAATAGTAAGATCATTTGGAAAGGAAAATCTCCCAAAAAGATTAAAGTCTTCCTTTGGCTTGTTCATAACGATGGGATCAACTCCAACCAAAAGAGGCAATCCAGAAAACCTTGGCTTACTTTACAACCTGATTGGTGTTGCCTTTGCAAGAGTAGTTCGGAGTCTACCGGTCATTTGCTGTTTGATTGCAGCTTTTCCCAAGCCATATGGAACAATCTCTTCAACACTTTCAATTTGAATTGGGTTATGCATAAAAATCATAGCTCCAATGTGATTTCTTTACTGGGTGGTTCCCTGTTTGTTGGGAAAAAGAAGCTGCTTTGGGATAATGCCATTAGAGCTATATTATGGAACATTTGGCTCGAGCGTAATAGAAGAATATTTAAGGACACTTGTCTTTGTTGGGAGGATGTTTGGGAGTGTTGTGTTCTTGTTGCCTCCAATTGGAGTGCACTTTGTAAAAAATTTTGTAATTATGCTCCTTCTTACATAGCCTCTAATTGGAAGGCTTTTTTGTAGTTCCTTCCGTGCCTTTTTGGGCTTTTTCATATATCAATGAAATTGCAGTGTTTATTACCAAAAAAAAAAAATAATTCCAAAAGCCAACTTGCAGAGTAAAGCATGTTACCAGTAACATCAACCATTGATCTTCTAGATGGACATATTTTGATGTGGGTATAAAACTCATGTAATAAGATTCACGCTTATCAACAAACAAAATAAAAGCCTTGAATTCTAATATTGAGCTCGGCAATCCTCTTTCTAAGGTAATGCACGCCCACAAACCTCTTGCTTAGCTCATAATTCTTATCTTTCACTCTTTAATTAGCATATTTAGAATCACAAGTAAACAAGGAACAAGGAGATTACGCACATAATTTGTAAATGGCTTACACATAACCTTGGAAAAATGAAAAATCTAGAGTAGAAGCAAAATCAAAATTGTAATAACAATAAGGAAAAGTGAAAACCAGAATGTGATCAGAGTTGAAAGTCAACTTACGGGTTGTTCCAGTCAGTTGTATCTTCATTAACAAGATGTGTCCATTTTGTTCTCCCACTACGACCAAAGTGCTTAACCTGCATAACCTTGGGCAATATTGTCTTATCCATTTTGTCTTCTCCGGTGGGCGAAGAGAAGTCACGCTGGAAAATATTATCAGTTCCAACAGTTCCTGCATTATCATCAGCATCTTCCTGAAAGAAAGCACCCTTGTGGAAATATTTCTGCATGAACTTCCATTTCTGTTTTGGTGGAGGAGCAGGTTTTGGGTTCTTCCTCTCCCATTCCCTCCTCTCTTCCTCTGTCATATTTCTCACCTTCTCAATCTCCTCTCTCTCCTTCAGCATTGCATCTCGAGATTCCCTGTCCCTCTTAATCCTAGCAATCTCTCTCACCTTCCAAGCCTCGTATTCTTCTGCTTCATTAACTTCGTCATCAGTATCTACATCTGCAATATTTGCCTCCTTGTCCAGATTTTTCTGGATCTCTTCATCCTTTCTGATCTCCTCAACCACAATGTGCTTGGTCTCTACTTTCCTTTCCTCCAATCTCCTCTTCCTAAATTCTTCGAGAGACCTTTCCTCCTCCTCAATACGCTCTCGTTCAGCAATAGTTTCTCTCTCTGACTTAGGAACGAAGATTGGCTTCACCATGGCTATACTAGAAGGTTCCTCTTCTGAGTCAGTCTCATACTCAGATTCCTCTTCTTCCTCTTCCTCCAGTTCCTCTTCCTCTTCTTCTGCAGGGATTGCAGCTTCTTCCAGCTCCCTTTGGCGCAACTTTTCTTTAATTCTTCTTCTTCTTTCTTCCATAGCATCCTCATCAGCTTCCTCTGCATCTAATCCCTCCTGCCTCCTAGTTTCCTCTTCGATAGTTGAAATTATTTCAGCTTGGCGAATTCGTCTGTGATCAGCTCTGACCTCATCTCGATTATCTATCCTACTCTCAGCTAGACGGCGCAACCTAGGGTCATCCTTCCTAGAAATATTTGAATCTTCCCGACTAGGAAATGCTTTCTCCAGGGCTGCCGCCCTGGCCATCCTAATATCGCCATCTTCATCGGCATCTTCCGCCCACTCAGGAGCCTTTCCAGGCCAATACCTCTTAACTTTTGTTTGCCCAATTTTACCCCTAAGCTTATCCCTAACGGCAATAACAGTATCACTAACCCCTGCTGTGACCGACATTATTATGTTGGCTAAATTTCCACAAGCAGAAAAATACACAACCAGAACTTTCTCCTTTCGCAGTTCAAGTCCCCGATTCAACACCAATCAACCTTGGAAAATCCTGAAACTTAATCATGTAATGAATGTAAAGATAAAGCAAATTTACCAATAGTTCATAATAAAGTAATTAAACACGAACGAGTTTCGATACAAAACGCAATTTTGAATCGAAATTTCAATCAATCGTGAATTTTGAAATCCGAATAATAAGAAACGCACGAAATCGCAATTTTCAATTCAATAACGTGAAGAATAAGAATAAGCGAAACTTACAGTTCTGCTAGGGCTAATTCAAATTTCGTATCAGAACGCTGAATCCGTAAAGTCCGTATCTTCTTTCAAATTCTATTTCTAATTCTGTTTCTCTGATCTACCCAATAATCAATCTGCTTCCTCCATCGAAAAGATAATGGAATCCTTGAAGAGATCAAAATAATCAATGGAGGAAATGGTTATGACAGAGAATGAGAAAATCTGAAAGGGGTTTTGCGTCTGAGAATTAGACTATCGAAAAACATAGCACAGGGAAAATCAGAAATGCCCTGATGATTGTCCAAAAAAACAAAGAATGCCCTAATGGGCAGCAGTTTAACTAATTAAATTATAGAGAGGAAAGAATTATATTAAATTAGGAGAGGAAAGAATAAAATGCGTCATAAATAAAAATGAGCAGTTTAACTAATTAAATTACAACCATATCATTTGTTCTAAATATATTACAATTTTGAACTTTCTAGGTCGTAGGAGGCGGTTTTGTACTTTTTTGTGACTAACTTACCCTTTTTTCAACTGAAACGTATTTTGTTATTTTTTCCCTTACTCATTCAATAAATTATATTTTGTTGTACTTATTTTTAACTGTTTTTTAAAACAATTTTAGTTTCTTTTAATATATATTTTAAAATTAAATCACCATCACCTTTATTAAATCATTTAATATTTGAATACTTAAATGAAGTAATTTCATCAATAATCAAATCACCATGTCTAATTACATCAGTGATTGGTGAACTAAAATAATTACAAATCTATCCTAGCACCATCGCATGCCTAAGTATAAAGACTAAAAAGACCTTCGCCTGACAATCGTATTAAATACGTAGCCATCATTTTTAAAATATGGAAATTTTAAAAAAAAAAAAAGAAAAAACTAAGCGGTAATCATGGGATTAACGAAAATCATGGATTTTTTTAAAAAGGAAAACAAATAACGTATCTATTCTGATCTTTTGTCAAAAATTCGAATTTCAAAAAAAAAATGAAGAACATAGTGAATAGCAGCAGTGCGAAGAAAAAAAATGGAAGTTGAAGCAAAGATGTGGAGGAAGAACAAAATATTGGAGGAGAGATCAATAATGGTGAACAAGGACAACGAAGATTCACATAATCAAGAGTAGACGAAGATTAATGAAGAATAAATTGGCGAATCGAAAACCCTAGAAAAGGTATATTCTTGTTATGCCCAATATAAATGTTCTTGTTTTGTTCTAGTTTTTTTTTTTTTTTTGGTATAAATATTGAATCTTTACATCAATGTTGATTAAAGTATCAATCTCACCATATAAACGAAAAAATACTTCTTTTTTTGAAAAGGGGAAAACATCCATCGGTAAAGTGAAGAATCTGAATACTTTGTAAATTCAAGCGACGAGGAAAAACATGAAGGATGAAGAAAAAGTTGAAGAAGAACATTCATACGAAGAAGAAAACCTAGAAATAGTTATATTTGTTAAACATTGCTAAATTATCATGTACATTGTAAACTGTCGTGAATAATTTAAATACACATTTATTTTTGTTAAACATGGAAAAATATTTAACTACATTTTTCTGTGCTCATCATGAATATTTATTAATTTTAGTAATTTGAAAAAGAAAAAGTAGTCACAAAGAAGACCCCAGAAGGGAAAAAAGTGGATAAGCAACGTCCAAACCATATATTTATTTTTCATAAACATTTAAATCCAATTGATAAATGAAAATCTTGTTGAATTTATAAAAGGTAATTGTTTAATATCATTTATTTTTAATAAACACGTAAATAATTAAATTTTGTAAACAAGATTCTAAAAATTTGAAATTCAAAAAATAAAATAAAAAAGGTAATTGAAACGTGAGATAAAGGCTGATTTTGTGGGATTTAAACACAATAATTAGAAGATAATTTACAATTAATTAAGAATTTATAAACAAACATGGAAATACATGAAAGCGTGATTTAAGGGGAATGAAATCAGAAATTAATGATTTGATTTAAATTTTGAAACCTTTAAATTTAAAACGTAATTTTAAAAAACTAAAAGATAAGGCAAGTAATAGATTCTATGGGATTTCAAAACATTTAAAATCTGATATGGAATGTAAAATTTATTAATGGTTATATGAAGGGTGAAATCGTATGAAAAATATTGAAAACCACATTTATCAAATGGATTTAAATGTTTATTAAAAATAAATTATATGGTTCGGATGTCACTTATCAATTTTTTTCCTTCTGGATTATTTTCTGTCACTATTATTTTCTTCTTCAAATTACTAAAAATTAATAAATATTCATCATGAGCACAGAAAAATGTAATTAAATATTTATCAATGTTTAACAAAAGTAAATATGTATTTAAATCATTTACGATAGTTTACAATGTACATGATAATTTATAAATGTTTAACAAATATAAATATTCTGGATCTTTTTCGTCGTATTCTTCTTCAACGATTTCTTCATCCTCCATGTTTTAATTTGTAAAGTAATCAAATTCTTCTAAAATTTCTTTTCCTTTTACCGTTGTTTTCTTTTTTCTACTACAAGATTTTGATTCCTATTTCATGATGAAAAAGAATAATTTAAACATAGAAATAAAAACAAATTGAGAGTATAAAACATAAACAGAAAGGATCTAACAAAACCTGAAGAAAATTGACGAAAAACAAAGCAGATAGTAACCTCGGATGTATAAATATAATCACAAAAAATAGTTCTTCGTAAATAAGAATGAAACGAGAAAACTAATAAAAATGGAAAAACGAGAAATAAAACTGATAACAATGGAAAAACATATGTGAACCTAAACGGAATAAGGAGGATAAAAAAACGTAAACAATAGTGATGCCAAGACTAAATGATTAAGGGAACGGGATCTATGGTGATCACGAAATAGCATAAATGAGAAAAATGGAAAATAACAAATAACAAATCTGACATTAATGGATTTGGGTATCAAATCAATAATTTGAAATTGTAATTTAAGAATACATTATTAAAAAAAATTAATAAGGAAACTAACTATCAGCGGGGAAAATTAATTTAAAAAACTTTCAATATTTGTTAATAAAAAAATCTAAATTATAAACGGTTGCAAACAAGGGTATATTAGTCATTGAAAAAGAGGAAACCGCCAACTACGGCCTAAAAAGTCTAAAAGTGTAATTTATTCAGGACTCATGATATGGTTGTAATTAAGGTTCCAAAATTGATTTAAGATGTAAAAATTTCTACTTAAATATATTTTATTTTTCATAAATGAGTGACTAAACAATGAATACTTATTCATTTTAATATCACATTCATTTTCATATCTTATACTTGATTTTTAATTTATTTTGTAATTTGATGTTGTGAAAGTAATAAAAAGCCAAGGAATTTATTTTAAAAAATTGACAATTGTTTTTTCATTGAAGAGAAATATTTTATTTATGTTAAAAAAAATATATTTTACTAAAAATGTAAATAGTCATTTAATAGAAAGTGGAGTATAAATGACAATGGCATGTTTAGTAATTTTAAGATTTTAAAATAGATATAGTAGTCCAAAAATATTTCTCAAATATCCCTCCTTTTATATATTACTAGATAAATACTTTAAAATTTTTACATTGATTTCATCATTGTTATTTTTAATATATATATATGAAATATTTTTCAACATTGTTCTATATTTTGTGTATATTTAGATATTACATCAAATATGGGGAGAAGAAACTTGAATCTTCTAGGTTTATGACTTCTAACTCTCATGAATTAGATATACATACAGATTTGTTCATATCCGTAGACAGTATCTGTTAAGGTAAATTCATTCAATAAAAAATGAAATACCCATCAATCTTACACTTTAAGCTATACAATGTGTCCTCTTTTACATTTACGATGATTCAAGTTTAATGAAATAATAATTTATCTAAAGGCTACTCATATATATATATATATATATATATATATATATATATAATTGTAGTATCCAAAATTCATCCCACTAATCCAACTAATAGTTCCAAATTTATATTTTATGTATCTAGCTCATGATCATTTGGTGTGTTTTTTTATTTATTAAAAAATGCCTTGTTCATTAACCTTTTTTTTCTTCAAATTATGTAAATATACTCCATGAAAATGTTTTTAAAATAATAACTAAATTTTAAAACCTAAAAGCGTTTGTTGTAAAAGTCAACTAAGACTTTACATATTTTAAAAAAAAAATGAAAAAACTGCAAAATAGTATAACAACATTATTTCTAACAACATTATTATGAGTTTGAAATAGCTAGAATAAAGATGAAGATATTGGTAAACGACTAAGATGATCATCCAGGTTGAATGATATACTGATCATATTGCACATTAAAATTATATCGGACTAATACATATAAAAGTGAAGTATGATATCAGACAAAAAAAAAAATATTAAAAATTTTGTTATTGCTTAAATATGAAAGATAAAGAAATAATAATAATAATAAAATATATATTGTAAAACATTTTTACCCATTGATCGAATTGTCGGTCCATAATTCTTTTTCATTGCTCTACTGCCATCAGTTTTAGTCACCAATCTCTCTACCTCTCTTCAGATATTTGAAACCTCTACGCTAGTTTTGCTTTTCACTAATTTTCTTATGAATAAAATTTGAAAATACACCATGTTCCTCTATATTTATAATTTTTCACATCGGTGAAGGGCAAGATCAATCATATCTCTGAAGCAAATGTGTGTTTCTATTTTTTTTTCAAAAAAAATAAAAATAAAAAATAAAACAAACCATGCATCCAATATCAAAAGCCACTTCCAATTTTTCATTCCCCAATATATTACTGTGAGCAACTCAAATGCCTCGTGTGAAGAGGAACTTTATTTCGGTCGCTATATATATATATATATGATAATAACTTGGCCTTAACTTTCTCTCTTAATAACGCCTGAATATTAAGTAGTAATCAATTGTTTGGAATCATCTTGCTATATAGTCTCTTGATCTTCTCTTATAAGCTCTCTAATAAAGATGGCTTTTCAACTTCTTGAATCTCTAACATGTTGTTTTTCTCATTCAAGACGAGTGAGATTGAGAAGGTATGTACGTCAGGCGTTGTGAAATTTAATCACAAATAAATACTATTGGAAACTAAATGTATTTTAAACATATGGATGGAGGAGATGAAATTGGTAATGGTATTATTGAAATTATGAGTTGAGTAGTAAGGATAAAAGAGTTCAAAAATATTTCTCCAACATACTCCCTTTTAATATAGTAAAAATAAAGATAAATTGATAATTTTTAGTTTAGTTTATTTTTAATTGAAAATGAAATGTTCAATTTAATTAAAATAAAGAATCATTAAAGGGTAACTAACACATGTTTTTTAGCCATATAAGAATAATTTTTTATTTTAAAATTAAGGTATTTTCATATATAAATATTATAATCCTAATAATTTAAATTTAGAAAATTGGTCAAAATAAAATAATTAAAAATTAGTAATTTTAAATTGATTAAATAAATTATTATATGAATAAATCTTTGATTTAGCTTTATTAAATTTTATTTTGATAAGAAAATTTTCACTTTCGTTGTTTAAGTTTTTAAGTTTGTTTTTCCCATTATTTTAAAAGGTTACAATTTCATTATTAAGTTTAGTGAAATAGTTTTATTTGAGATGTTTCTTAATAACAAAACATTGATTGTATAATTTATTTTATTATGTGAATAAATTATTTATACGGGTATAATAATAGAAAAACCAATTTGATTCTTGATTATTAATGATGATGTGTTATTTTTTTTTAATAAATATATCAAATTACACATAATATATATTATTAATCAAACACAAAATAAAATATCAAATTCACCAATCAAAATAAATATATAGAAGAAAAAAAGTAAATAGAAAACCCAAACAACTTTGCCCTCCGCTCTTCCATCTCCTTTCTTTTCAACTTTAATTTTTCCTTCTCCGATGGATTTTGGCCTTGTCTAGCAAGAGTGTTTTTCTCAAATCATGATGAGAATTCAGAAGTTGCAACTAATGGGTTTGATGAACGTTTTATTCTTTCAAGAAACAGAAAAGAAATAAGAATTGAAATAAATAGATGAATCATATAACTTCACTAAAAAAAACAATAAATTTGCACCTTTTTTAATTGCTCAAACAAATTAGCCATTCCCGCTTGTTTAATAACCATAAAATATAACTAATTCATTAGTATAATAAATATGGAGTTACATGAATATCAAAAGGGTGCAATAATGGTTATTTAACCAAGAATATAGAGGGAAAATAGGGAGTTATAAAAGTAGAACATGTTTTGCTTGGTTTGCTTTAAATATTCTAATAATTTACCATCAATGAAACAACATGAACATGAAAAAAATAAAAGATATTTTATATTTATTAGTTTAGGGGTTTTAATTTATTAAATTTATTTGAATGAATTATTGATAAATTTATAATGAATTAGTGAATTTATTTCATTGAAAAATGTTATGCATTCTAAACTTTTTAAAAATTTAAAGAAAGAAAATTGTCTACAAAAATTCCTTCAAGATATATATTTTTAAATAATAAATGAAAATATTATATTTTAAATATTTTATTAGATAAAAAACCTCAAATATTACATAAATAAGCTTAAAAAAATTGAGTGGACAATAATTATAGTTGGGATATTTTTGTGATTTTTGAAATAGAAAAAGGTTAAAAATATCTAAAAATGTTTCTCAACTATCCCACCTTTTATATATTAAGGATATATTATATATATATTATAAGGATAAGGATATACTCATTGAGTTGAGTTATTAAAGGAAATGTAATTTCAAAAAATAATTAATAATTATGCTTCTTATATAAAGTACATAAACATAGCTCAACACTTGCTCATTTTCTTTGAGATCGAAAATTCGAGTCTACCCTCCCCAATTTGATATAATATTAAAAAAAATCAAAACAAAATATTATAAAGTTTAAAATGTAAAACCATTGAGTTTCAAATTTTAAGGATTTAAAAAAAAAGTTGTGATACAATTTAAGTTGATAGTTCTTCAATATTCGCCACTTCAATTAGTAGGGCTTCTCAAACATCATTTTTTCCATCTTTGGCCTCAAATAGGAATGACAAAAATTATCATAGTTTAGGAATTTCTAATTGAGAAAGGTTCAGAGTTGGTGGAGATGAGAGGAAAGGGTTTCCACGAATTTTATGATGACAAGAACGAGAATCTTGCCATGAATTATTTATTTAAAAAGATAAAAATTCAAAATGTGAAAAGGGTAAAAAGGGGCCCAAAAAAAAAACACCACTACCAGTCTACAATTGTTTTTGGGACTCTTGTAAAATTAAAAAAAAATCGGTCCAATATTTATAAAAATAACAAAAAAACTTAAATTTGCGCCCATAATATTATAAAATTGTCACTAATTTTGTATGAATAATCAGTTATTTTCTCACAAGTAATCACTGATTTTCACACAAGTAATCACTAATTTCTATACAAATAGTCCTGATATTTTGTGAACACTGATTACCTAATAGTTATCACTGATTATCTCATAAGTTATCATTGATTTCTCTGATTCACATGAATGAATGTTTTTAAAAAACTACTATATTTGCAAATACTTTTTAAAAGTGTTATATTTTTAAATATTGCACAAAATTCTGCTACCCAATAAAATTTCCCCTTTTTTTTCATTCACATACGAGAAGAGCTTCTCTTTATACCATGTATTTTGTATTGTATTCAACATATTACAAATTAATATCACGAAACTACTAACCCTATAACATTTGAATTTTGAAAAACTCTTAAGATATTTGATATTCTAAATGAATTATCAATGAAACGGGTCAATAATTACTACTTACATCCTTGACAACCATGGTTATTATTTGGTTTAATTACACATTTGGTTCTTATGGTTTGAAGTCTATATCATTTTAGTCCATATGGCTCTAATAGTTTCAATTTTGTCTCTATAATTTGAGTTTGTGTCAATTTAATTCTTATGGTTTTAAAATTTTCAATTTAGTCCCTATGATTTGATAAAAATCTCAAAACATCCTACCATTACTACAAGTTACCAGACTTGTCAACCATACAAACGATCATATTAACTTGTGGCTATTGATAGACGTTTTGTGAATTTTTATCAAACCATAAAGACTAAATTGAAACTTTTAAAACCATAAAAATTTAAAAGGGCAAACTCAAATCAAAAGGACTAAATTGAAATTTTCAAAACTATCGATACTAAATTGACATAGACCCAAAATCATAAGGCAAAATTTGTAATTAAGCCTTATTACTATGATTAGTTATTATTTCTAAGAAAAGGAAAGTACTAGAAAATGACAGGAACAGGAATATCTATCCATTTTCTGCCCAACTAGATTTAGTTCACATAGAATGTGTTCAACAGGTCTCATACCAAAGAGGGAAAAAAAACTGAGATAATAAATACAGCAGATTGGCTTCACCCCCAAGATTAAGCCAATGACCTTACAATTGCTTTTCTCAAAGAACTATGATAGCCGAGTTTCAGCGTAAAATTCCAGCATGGTCATTACACTTTGCCGCCTTCTCTTTAGCCAAACGTTGAAATGAGGAAAGTCTTGTATATGCTCATGAACTTGGCAACAAAAGCTGAATTTTCAGACAAAAATAAAAAGAAACTGAAAAATCAGCCAACAGAAAAATAGATGATTTTTCAGCTTCTAAATGTCAAGTATCGAGTTTCTAAGAGGTTAGAATGTCAAAGGAATTCAAGATCAAGCAATTAAACAAGCTATCAGAATAGTTTTTCTTCCAGTGTAGAACAGTCGAAACTCAAAACTGCAGATGCATAAAAGAAACTTGAGACAAATTCATTCTTATCCTTTGTACTTAAATGAGTGAGTTAATTTCTAATTTTATTGAATTGAACCAGAACTTTAATAAATGGTGACATCAATACCCTCAATTGGCTGAATTATTTTTTTATTTTGGAGATATAGTATAGCCAATGCGGTTTAGGGTTTAGGATATTTTTTGCAAGGCTTGGTTTTTAGGTTGTGTTGAGCTTTTATGCCCTTTTTCTTTAGTAAAAGGATTTTGGGGATTTAGACTTTATTCTCTGTTTGATTTTGTGGTTGTGTTTTAGTTTTTAAAGACCAAACTGGGGCATTTTTGTGGCTAGATTTAGGTATAGGCTGATTTGTTGAATAATTTTTGTAAAAATTTCTACCTTGATTTTGAAGAGGGTATTAATTTCAACACTTGATTAACTTTAGACTTCAATTTTGATGATATTTAGACATTAAAATTGACTCACTAAAGCACATGGTAAAAATTGAATATTTCCCAAGAATTTTTTTCAGATTAACAGGCTGACACTATGTTGAATTTCAAAATTCTCGTGACGAGACGAAGTAGTATATACTGATTTGGTCATGACAAATGAAACCTACAGAAATCAGAGGAAAAAGTGTAAAAACAGATCGACATTTTTTTATTATGTCATACTCATAACAGTTAGTTCGAGTCATTTGGTATTGAAAAGATTACCTTCGATATGAAAGATGGCTTTCTGACCCAGGCGCATCCTATGTTCCTGGAAAAAAAAAATCAATATTACCAGACTAACCAATAAATGCGCGTACCTAGAATGATTTACAATGATTGCAAAATAATAATGATTGGCAGAGTATAGCACCACCTCTGGTGGATCTAACCACGAGGGATGGTTCATTTCAAATAGCGGCATAGGTGGTCACTGAATTAGACGATAATCATCATGTGATTGTGATGGTTATTTCGCCATCAGCACCAGCACTAAAAATGAAATGAGAAATCCAACGACTTCTATCCCTAGTCCCTGACTCCCTACAGGTTTTTTAATGAGTGGTTGATTCTGTCCCTACAGGTTAAAAAGATGGCAGGGAAATGGGATTTTACAGAACTAGTACAACGATAACCCTTCAAATTCTTGCTTACCTTTGATCTCATAACTAAGTTTATTTTATTCAATTCCCAAAAATCTCACCACCCTCGATATTCACCAAATTCAATATCAAAGACTAACCTTGACTCTACTACATTCGGTAATCATGTAATCATACCCCTCATTTCATTAATGAAGAGATAGCATCAGAACCAACCCTCTTCAGCCTTGAGTCGAAACAACCTTTGGAATCTAGAGAAGACAAAATAACCAGACACGACTTAATCTATCACGAGCCTGCCTCCTTCCCAGAGGCTAGGATCTAATTTTTAATTACTTTTGCAGCAGAAAGGTTAACAAATTGAAAAACTAGAACTGGGAAACATCGGTATTGAAAAGATAAGACAAATTATATGGATGACATAAAATTGATGTGTCACATCGGCACAAGTATGACAATTGTATATAGGCATGAGTAGATGCTGTGTAAAAGAAAAGTTTTAGCATCAATCAGAATCAGATGATGGAGAAAGGAACATCAACAAATGACACCAGAAAAAGAAAGTTTTACTTACATAATATGCAGCCCAATGGCAAACCTCGTGCTTTAGTTCAGCATCCAATTTCTTAAGAAGTTCAAAAAGCAGCCTCTGCGCAGGTAGATAACATGAACCTCAAATTAAAACTTCAAATGAAAAAACAATAAAAATTGAAAAGAATGATTACCTTCAATATAATCTCAGGTGGAATACAATTAACAAGTAGCTCATACATCTTCCCGCGTACCTGAAACAGTCTAAAGCGCAAATATGCAATTATATTTGACCATTCTAAGGAAAAATAGTCACGAAACTATGAATGTACTAGAAGAAATTTATATTTATAGACTTCTAAACTAACTAGGTTCAATAATCAATTATCAATAAGAAAAAGAAACTGCTAGCTACAATTTTATTTAAAGGGAAATATAACTTTCATTGTGTAGCTACTATTTTTTTTTTGTAAACAAGAGACGATACGTTGAACAAAATCTGAAAAGATACAAAAGTAAAAGGGGAAAACAAAGAGTTTCCACCAGTTATAAAAGGTATTACAGAAAACGCCACCCAATTGCAATGTCTATGAATATCGAAATAATTACAAAAAAATAAATAAATAAACTCTATCCAAACTACATCACAAGAAAACTCCCAACTTCATCTCACCAAAAAAGGGTAACCATAATCAGGGATGCCCTCGGTAAAAACTGACAAAACTGACGCCACCTATCGAAACCAACCAAATCAAGGTCTGTAGGTTGGAGGACAGTTTATACTCCACAAAATTGACCTTCAGTCCATCGGAGGGTCGCCAGATGTCACAATCGTAGATTTCTTGGTTTATACAAACACGATCGTGTGGCGCTTGCCGCCGCTCAAGGGCAAGCCAGCCGAAACACTAGGGCCTAGCCCGCCCTATACAATGACCTCCACACACTGGAAATTGTTTTATAAAACGTGTTTGGAGAAATACATTTGAGAAAGCTTTGATTGCATCGAAAAAAGAAAGTACATTGTAGACAATAGCATTGAGAAAGAAGAAAGCTTGCTTGCATACAAAGATGTTGGGGGATACTAAGTTGAGACTCTTCACACCCCCCTATAGTACATTTTGAAGCATTTTTGCTTTGGCAAGCCTAGACGTCAAAAGTGGCGAGGAGTCACTCGCTTACAAAAATGATTAAAAGGATAATTAAAACTTAATTTATTTACAATGCTTAATTAAGATGGGGAGGACAATGTCGTGGGCATACGGCCATAGGCAAACAAGACCCTGAACAAGCATGATCATGACACCAGACACCCTCCTCTGACTAACCCCTGTGAGACCGCCTCCCTCCTCTGCATAACCACCCCCACATGATAGCCTCCCCCTCCGTACAACCTTCCCCCGACCAATTCTACTAAATACATAGGACAGCATTGATACATAATTATTTAACAGTCTAAAAAGACTGAAGCATATGAGATTAATTAAATACTGTTTAGATTTATGTAAATTGCAATTATACCCTGATATGTTAATTTCATTTGATGTTGTAGTAAATAAGTTCCTGAAGCCTTACAGAGCATGAGAGATTTTAAGAATCAAAAAGCAGTTTAGTCATTATCATTTGGATGAAGAACTATGAGCCAAAAAGTACCCAACAAATGGAAAGAGGACATGGCACATATATTAGATATGTCCGTACTTATAATATATAATTGAACACAAAAAGGAATGTGATAAATGTACCTTTTAGGGCTCTGCTCCTTCATTATGTCAGATGCTATCTCACAAATATATTCCTCCCAATCCATTGGTGATATAGCCTGGTTACTAGAAAAAGGATACCTAACCAAAAAAAAAAACAAAGAAATAGCTCAGTCACAAGAGCCCTTAAAAGATTATCTCTTTAAAAATAGCTCGACGACAAGTACTAAGAAAAGAATCTTTGTGATCTTTAAATAAAAACTGTGAGAAGCACAGTAGAAATTAACTGTTGAACACGGCAAGTCTCAAATGATAATATAGCTCTCCTCAAACTTCGGTTTGATTTTTCTGCAATACGAGAAGCAAATCCGGGTGGAAGCTGAAGCCCTTCTTTCTTCCCAATGAACTCTAATACCTTGACAATCTGGTAAAAAGACGTAACTTTCTTAACAATAATTTGATTCAAATAGTTACAGTCAACAGGTTTGATCCACCAACTTATATTTTTAAAGCTTAATTTGAGGTAAAATCAAGAATCATGCCTCTGCTTTTCAGAAATCAGTCTTTTTCCGAAAGGAGACAACACTTTCCCATTGATACAAAAGTTACATACAAAAATATTGTTCTCCCTATAAGAGTTTACAAACATCAAAGGTTCAGATTTAGTAGATTTATTTTATTTCTTCTTTGGTCTAAAATCAAGAGTACAAAATTTTACAAGGCAATTAAAGGTGGGAGATTCGGCAATTCAATACATAACAATAACAAAAAAAGTTCAAAGTTGTCTTTAGCAGAAAATGAAAATAACCCAGTGATTTGTTTAGCTTTCAAACACATTATGTAATCTGGGACTCGGTTACCATCAAAGAACCTAAAAACAGTATAAGATCTTACTGCAGGCCTCACTGAAAATAAGAATATCACCCAAGGATCTATTTATCTTTTTTTCTTTTTCCTTTTTTAAAGAGACAAAAGGATTTCATTGATAGAAAGAAAAATAAGCCAAGGGAGAAAGAAAGAAACCCGACCACCAAAAAACTATGAAGAAAAATACCACCAATCAAGGTTGATCGAAGAACTACTGTGATTACAACAACAACAAAATCCAGTAAAGAGCGCTCCATTTTTTAGGCATTACGCTGCACAAAATCACAAAAAGACCCCATGTGTTTCTGTTTCTGTTTTTCATTGTAAAGCCTTTGGTTTCTTTCTACCCAGCCTAAGGATCTAATTATCATTAATAACTAAAGCTACAGGATTTTTTTTCCCCTTTCTTAAAAGGTTTAGAGGAGTTAATACTACAAGCAAATAATGAACACCATGAAAAAACAATGTGTATTTACTTTTTTCACACTTTGTGAAAAAGCTCATGAGTCGGCTAATCATTTATTTATTCATTATGACTTTACTCGTCGTTTTTGGAGTAAGATTTTATTTCATTTTGGTCTCTACTGGGTCATGCCTAAGATGGTTTTTTCTCTCTTTTCCATTACTTCCTTTGAAAGGGGGGGAGAGATAAAAGAGTTCATTTTGGAATTGTGTCACAGCGGGGTTTGTTTAGGTTATTTGGAAGGAACGGCGGAAAAACCACATATTTAACAATATGGTTCATGATCATCATAACATTTGAGATCGTCTTTTGTACTACATTTATTTATGGTAAAATAAATATTGAACAATTAGATTTTGGTTTATCCTTTTCAGCTATGTATTTTATTTATCTTGGGATTCTTTCTTGTCTTTGTGACTCTTGTCTTGAGGATTGCTCATCCTCTTGTACATATATTACTTTATTAATAATCTTGTTGTAAATTCTTCTAAAAAAATTAACTTTTAAGTGATTGAAAATGATAATATTTTTTAGCACTAGAGTCGTTTTTAACAAAAGATTTATTTTAGGGAATGTTAATTTTTCTCTGAAGTAAGATTTCTAATTGACACAACAGTTATTAGAACAAACTCTGCCAGCAATCTTCATGGTTACCGTATAAATAAAACTTCAGCTCCTTTCGTTAATTCCATGTTTCTTGGTTGAAAAAAATAGTTGAATACAGGTCAAATATATTACCTTCGTTAGCTATAAAAAAATCCATAATCACATTTTCCTTAATCATTGTATAGTTCACCCAAATTCATACATAGACAAAAAACTAAAAAAAAAAATTATCTTCTAACCTGCTCCTCTGTAGGTCCATTTATCCGCACATTAAGACAGCGAGAACGAATTGCTTCAGTAACTCTTGATGAACTATTGCAGCAAAGTATCAACCTGCAATATGAGCTGTATTTCTCCATTGTTCTTCTGAGAGAGTGCTGGGCTTCTCTTGATAGTTTGTCAACATCATTAAGAACCAATACTAATATAACATAATTAAATATTCAGCACCAAACTACAGAAGTCTTGATATCTTATACAGACACAAAATATTAATCATACAGGCATAACGGTGGAGAAGTCAACGAAATACTAAAATTCTACATGTACTATAACTAATTTTATAGAACTGTTACTCCTACAATATTTTAGTCAGAAAAGTCAACAAAATACTAAAATTTTAGTCGAGTGGCAACTAACTTGAAATCATCCTCAAAGGTATTTGAGTTTGTAGCTTCGTCCTAATTTGAGTCTTGCTATGTACAACATGTTTTATGCAGGTTAAGGAAAATGACTAAAAACTAACATAAATATCTATAAAATAAAAATCAATGAAATAGTCCGGATTATTATCGGAAAAAAAATATATAAATATCCAAATTAAGAAAATAAAAATCTTTCAAATGTATCCAATGAATGGAATTTGTCTTCTTTTAATGCACTCTAGTAGCTAGATTTCACAGTTAGAACAAGTCACTGCAATGGGAAAGTATCTTCAAGATATTTGAATATGCAGAGGAAGCATATTGTTTCAAAGAAACATACAGTGTTAGTACTAGTCAGCTAATAATTAAAAAATCACTTCAACATTTCCATCCCAAAAAATGCATCTAGACTCTAGAATCTTGTACTTGGCTTATCAATACAAGTTGTATTGTTAAATAATGGGAAAATGCACAATACTGAAGCTTGGAAGAAAACGGTAGCAGAACAATCAAGCTCAAAGTCAAGATCATGAGAACTCCATTTCAAGGATCAAGCTTTCTAATATTAGCAACTGTTTTTATCCTCATATATTTAACAAACAGGCTAATGTAGAAGAAACACCTTTATATGCCCTCTTCCCTTTGGAATCAATTGGTCTGTTTTTTGCCATTTCTTTGATTATCTCTTGAACAATATACCTATCCTGAAAACCTGCATCACTGGGACTGAGCTCTACATGGTTGGTACTCGATAACGTTGTCAACTCTATATCAATAGTTCTAGTTCCAGCCTGAAAAAAAAAGAGTAGAATAAAGAACATAGCAGGAGGGAAATGGTAAATATATAGTCAAAATAGCTAAATTACCAGTTCAATTATCCGAATCTTAAGCTATTCTCAATCATTAGGTTAAAAACCGAACACCACTGCTCTAAGCAACCATTTAGACATAACTAAACATCTCATTCCCCACAATTTAAGATAAATTCCATTCTAGTATATAAATAAATAGATAATATCAGTAAACAACTTACATCAACTTTCCATGTTTTGTTCTCTACCTTCACCTGCAATCAAAAGAAAGAAAGAAAAAAATTAAACACACGAAATAGAGACAGATAAATAACAAGATCAAACATTTCTCAAGTAAAAAAAGGAAGTTGAAAGCCAATACCTTTTCCGCACTAGCTCCGAACATCTGTCGAATAAGGGCCATGATTAGGGTTTTCTTGCCGGAACCGGAGGGGCCATAGAAGAGTAAATGAGGGCAGTCTTGCTCAGTAACCTGAGAGAGAGAGAGAGAGAACATTACGCATAATTCAATGAAAATCAGGGCAGGAAAGAAAAAAAAAACTGAAGGGAAAAAGAACAGATTTGGTACCAATTTCTTCAGATTCTGGGCGACATCTTGATGAACCGTGATTTGATCTAGGGTTTTGGGACGATATTTGTCGACCCACAACATGTTCTTCGGCTTTTGGAGATCGGAAGTAGAAACTGTGAGCGCCGATGGAGAAACGGCGGAGTGGAGACGATGAGTATATAAAATGGCGGGAAAATTAACGGGACGACTGGGGGAGTGGGAAATTGGAATTTATATTTATGCCCTCGTTTCTGAAATAATGGAAAATGGCGTGTGTAATTGACAAAAATACCCTCAGTTACAATTTCTTTTTAATTTTTTAGATAGTTACATCTTCATCTTTTCTCCTCTCTCAGGGTATGTTTACTAATCAGTAATGGGAATGAATGAATGGGAATCAACTATTTTCATTCCCATTCTGTTGTTTACTTTGTCTTTTGAATCATTCCTGATTTGTGGACCCCATCTCAAAATCAAGAATGATTCCTGAATAAAGAGATAACTGCATTCCCTCCCAAATGCTAAGAAATCAGGTAATGATTTCGTTTGTTTAAATCTGTACAAAGTGATTTGACTTGATTTTACTATTTTATCCTTCAATCTAACGTTAAATCCCACCATCACAATAATAAACTTGAGGAATTGTCTCTTTGTGCCATAAACCTCATCTCCATTTCTCCAGGTTTGTTTCAATTAATTAATCATTCACTTATTTAAATATTTTAATTTAATAAGACATTAACCTATAAGAAACTTTTTAATAATTTATTTTGTTATAAACGATAAATAATCTCCTAAAAATTATCTTAATGATATTGTTTAATATATATATATATATATATTCAATATTACCACTCATTCTATATTAAATTAAAATAAATATATTTATTTTTATCATAACATTTTTCTAGTTGATTATTATGTAATTTTAAAAGATATTTTAAATTAATTATAAAAAATGTTTTAATTATTCTATAAAGGGTATTGTAGTAATTGTCTACTTTCTGATTCCGATTCATTAACCTGGTAAACATCAGGAATGAAATCTTATTCTCATTCCTTATAACTTTAGTAAACATCATCAATTGTAGTCTGATTCCGATTCCTCATGATTTTGATTCCTCCAGTTTTGATTCCGATTCCTTCTCATTCCGATTCTGGATTAGTAAACGAGCCCTCAATTTAGAGTTATGTAGGGGAATGGCCATCATGAGTCTAAATTAGAGAAAGTAATCGATACATTAATGTAAATAATTATTTGGATGCAATAAAAATAGCAAAAAAAAAAAAAAATTGACACATTTTTCTATGTCATCACATCACTATTTTCCTTTTTTTTTTTTTTTTTCTCTCTCTCTCTTCTCACTCATTTTTCCCATAGTCTCACTATGAGTTCCACCTATTTCCCTCTGCATTTTTTTCGTTTCTAAATTTTTCATAAACCAAACTTCCTCTTTAAAAATTTCTAAATTTCTTCTTTCAAAAACCCATTTTTCCACCTCATTGGAAAGGTTTTTGATAACTTCAGATATTAAAGATTTAAGATAAAAAAACGCATAGATATGAGAGGGATCTTACAAAAAAAAAATGTGGTTTTTCTTCTTTCAGACGCATTTCTTTTTTTTACTCCATTTTTTTTAAGTAAAATCTTGAATCTCACACAAATTTGAAAATTCTAAAGCAAGAAAAACGTCTAATAAAACGTTTGATTTTTTTAGTTAAATTATTTTCTTCTATTTTTATGAATTTTTTTTTTCGAAGTACATACTTCAATAAATTAATAATTAGTCTCCTCAAATTTATCGAAAGTGATGGATCCCACTATAATATACTTATGGATAAACTATCAAAAACATAATTATGAAAAATAATTATAATTATCTCAATGCCCATAATAGTAAAAGACGTATTATAAATTCAACATCATTCTTCCATAATTTTTTAATATTTTAATTGTTGGTCCTTCTCCTATCCTACACATATGAAATCGTATAATAAAGTGGTTAAAATATAAACGCTATTATTATTATTGATAATAAATAAATATATATCAAGGTTTATAAAAAATATGTTCAATAGTTTTGCCGGGTTAACGGATCTTAAGAGCATCGGGTCAAAAAAGAACCGCAACCAATGACACTCCATTGTCCGATTTGTTATCGTTATTCGTTAACAACGAGGAGGGGGGAAAAACAACTTCTTGACCTACCCATTACATCAAATCTGCTAAATTTTTTGGCAAATTCTCCAAAAATTTCTTCGATTCAAGCTTCAAATTCCTATTTTTCGCATTTTACTGCGAAATTTCTGTCTTCTATAAGCAATGGACTCAGCTTCAGCTACTTTAACAATGTCTTTATCTGCAGTTTTGCCAAATTCATCACGGAAATTACTTTCAAGCAGAAAGTTTCCTTTAGGGTTTTGTTTCAAACGGAACAATTCCTCCAAAATCTTCGCTGTTTTTCCCAATGGCTCGATTTTTGGCTCTGCTTCTAAAGGAGTCAGTTCTTTTTTATTTTTGTCTATTTTTGTGTGTAGAATTTACATAAAGGATGTTCTTTTTCTATGATTCTGGTTATTGGGTTCATTTCAGATGGAATGGGATCGGTTTTATTTTCAATTTACTCTCTTTTTCACGTCTTTCTTGGTAATTCAATTACTAAAACAAGCATTTTTAATTTTAATGTCATTTTTATTTGGCATTGATAAGTGGATGTCAATTTGTCAAGCATTAACTCTTTATATTTGATTATTTTTTGTTGTCGAAACGATCATGGTTGTGACTTGAATCCCATGTTTGTAACCGCATAATTCTGCATTTATAATGGTCAATTTATCTGAAATGATTGCAGGAAGAGTTTTCACCTGCAGATGTTCATAGACGGCGAAGCAGTTTTGAATCCCTGTTTTGCTATGATAAGGCAATCCCCGAGGAAAGGATTGAGAAGCCTGTTGGAATATCGTTGGCGGAGAAAATAATTGGAGATAATCCCCGTTGCATTGATTGTGAGGCCAAAGGTGCAGTCCTTTGCGCGACTTGCTCTGGTTCGGGTTTATATGTTGACTCAATATTGGAGAGCCAGGGAATCATTGTAAAAGTTCGCTGCCTGGGTAAATTACTTTTCTTCATAAAACTATTAGTATTTGAGTCTCTTAAAAAACAAAAAATTAGCATTTGGGAAATTGTTATACCACTGTATACATATTTAGTTAAAGTTACTTTATCTTTTTAATTCTCTGGTCATTCTCTCGTAGGTTGCGGTGGAACTGGCAACATTATGTGTTCAGAATGTGGCGGTCGTGGTCACGTGGGATCTAAATGAGTTGGACAGTCCATATTTTGATGAATTTTCTTGAAGCTTCACCTGCTGCAGTCTCTAATGATTATTATATACCAATGATGAGATATTAATCTTGCAATATAGCCTCTTATCAATAGTGTTCTTTTCCATTTTGGGTTGGTTTCGAGATTCTCTGCCAATTGCCATAAGTTTATGTAGTAATACTTGAGCTTGTTCAGATTCTTCCTAGTGTTCCTTTTACTCAACAGTTGTACTTGTAAGTCGATTTCGACACACATGTTTTCTGGATGAGTACATTTTCCTTTAAGTGGAGGTTATCATGTATGAAGATAGGTTTATACAAGAAATTTATGTATTGAAAGGGAAATTTTCACAATTACTGCAGCTACTGCTTTGTTTTCTATTTTTTGTATTGATATGGGACTTAATGAAGATTGTGAACAAAGAATTCACCCAAAAAATTTCTCTAGCATTTACACAAGAAATTTTGAAAAAGAAAAAGAAAAGATCTACAGAGAAAAAGAAGATTAAAACTCGCATTTTTGTACAAATCAGTTTCTCTCGACTGTATTTCAATTGCCAGTCTCTTGATGGAGCTTGAGGATTGGTCTCAATCCTCTTCTTCACTTGTTTCCAAGCTGCATTGTTGATTAAGCTTGAAATCTCTGGAGATCTCGAATTCGATCTGGTATTGTGGAGTCAAATCTAGTGTGCTGTGGGTTATCTGCATAAGCCACATAGTAGGCAGACACACATGCTTGCGGCCATGCCATTCCTATCCGACACTGCAACAAAACCATCAACAATGTAATCCAGAAGTTACACTCCTCTCAGGTATTACCATTAACTCAGTTAAAGTTTTGAACAAAAAAAAAATTTCAATAGTATCTCTGCTTCTTACCAGAAAATAGCCAATGAGGAAAGCATAAATTGCTAAGTCTGTAGCGTAGCTCTTATGTATTATAAGTGCCCAAACCCCGCTTGTAATGCTGCAGATTGCACCCCCAGAAATCCCACAGAGAAAGCAGAAAGATACTGTGAGATCTGAGTCTATAAGAGCTTCCAAACCCTCCCTCTTGAATGCCTCCCAGGTATTAACTGAAGCCTGCACAAACCCTTTATTGTAAACACCAACGTGAACGAAACCCCATCTGTTTCCATGGCCTATCAGTGTAGAAGCCACCCCTGAGTAGCAGTTGGCACAGGAGAAAAGGAACTCATCTGATTCCCCTGCAACCAGTCTCATGGCACGGGCGGATCCCTGAATGAAGCCGAGGAAGGGGGCAATGGCTGACCCAATTGAAATAGTTCCAATCAAGTACTTCATTGTGTCACAGAAAGCCACTCGTGTGTCCATGTCTACACCACAAGCAAAATTCAAGTATTTGATCCGTGAAATTGTAACTTGCACTATGTTCTTGATGACCTGCAGGGTCCAGGCCAGGCTCAACAGAATAACTGCTATGAACAATGCTTCTAATCCATATCTGGAAGCAACTGCTCCGCCAATGCCAGAGGCCAAGAAAGAGGCGTAAAGAATGCCCACGAGGACGGACAGAAAAACAAAGGTAGGAGTTTTCGTCGGAGGGTAAGCAGTAGAAACCGACAGAAGTTGAATTGCATAGTTGAATCGGGTATTGACCCAACAAACATACAGAGACAGAATGAAGGAAGAAACTATGAAGATGACTCCTGCTGCTAAACCTCCGGGAGACCCAATGGCCACAAATGATACACCCGTTGCAAGCAATAGCAAGGGGGTGACCCAGAAGGCAGTCTTGAAGGCTTTAGAAGGGCAACAGCCAGTGAACGCCTGCCATGAGAACGCAACGATGCCAGAGCTTGCAGTTGAAGTCAATAATGGAGGGTACCACTTTGAAGGATGAAAATGATGGGTTTGAGAAGCAGACCGAAGCCCAGTGATTATGAGAAAGATTACCAAGATGGCAATCAGAAATAAGTGGATGCAGAAAACCGTGCATATAAGCCGCCTGAAAAGCCGTCCCCCCGCCGCCGTGGTTTGAACCGGAATCCTCGGTTCTTGCACCTGAAACGACAACGGATAGGATTTATTCATATTGCAATGCGTGGAAGTCTACCTCAGCAGATCAAAGATGGGTAGAGAAAGAGACCATGATACGGCTTGAAGATGGAAGTCTTGTTTCTTGAACTTGCTGGGAATTCTGTAAGGCTGTTGGTGTTCTTGTTTCCAAACTTCCTATGAGAAAAACCCAATTCTTGATTCATCAACAGCTGCAGCAGTTTGTAAGATTCTCTATCTTTCTCTCTATTTTTGTGGGTTGGTTGAAAAGTAGAGTTTTCTTGGAAATTCTTGGTCCGCAAGAATGAACAAAATCAAATGCTTGTTTTTCCACGCTTCACAAAATGTATATAGACTTGGTAATCACAAGTCTTCTTAAACTAATCATGTCACAAGAACAATCTCTCTCTCTCTCCCTCTCTCTCTCTCAGTATTTTTTAAAAATGTTATTTTTGTAATTGTAAATTTCAAAAATAGCATAACTTTTCATAATTTTTGAAAATGGCATGAACAATAATAATATTGATCATTCAATAATATAAAAGAAAAAAATTAATAAAATAGAACTCATTGATTTGATGAAAACAATTCATTAAATTAACGAAAGAAAAAAATTGCTATTTAAAAAAAGAAAATTAATTTTTTGCTATTTTTGAATAAGCTAGAAAAAAACTCTATTCTATAGATGGTAATTTGTTATAATTAGATATTTTAACATTATTTCGTTAAAGAGGGTGTAAGTTTCGGTTGTGCTGAGGTGGCATGATGACGTGGTAGGAAGGGGCTGGGTGACGTGGTGCAAACGGTATCTTCCTGGTTTCTCTCAAGCATCGTCCTCGTGATGCATCTCATCTTAAAAGAGGAAGAAAAAAAAAAGAAAAAAAGGATTCATGCTTTTTTTTCACTTTTTATTCATTGTTCTTTCACTTTCAATTTAACCTTTTAGTTTCAATGACTTGTCTATTTATTCTTTTAAAAAATTAAATTTATTTTGACAAAAAAATGGAATGTTGATTGAAATAATATTATTTTGTAGTTTCATCTTGTTTCTTTTTTTTATATAATACTCTAAAAAAAACTGATATTGGAAAATATTTATTTGGTCCATGAATTTTTAATGTTATGTTTCTCTGGTCTCAGAAATTAAAAAACGGATGTCACAAGTTTTCATAAACTAAATAGTTTAAAGCGGTCTATCATATTATTTTTTTAATTATAGTAATAGAGGGTTTGACTTCTTTTTTAATTAGTTTTATAATATTGATTAGGTTGACATGATTATTAAAAATTTACTTGATAGCCACATTAAGCAACAAGGCCATTTTAGCAATATAAGAAAAATATAAAATAAAAATTTACACTGTCGTGTTAAAATAACTAATATTATAAGCTAATATGAATTCTATTGGTCAGGTACCTATTCTCTTTCCATCAGACTAAATGTTCGAGTCTTCCTCTTTTTAATATGATGTAATATCGAAAAGAAAATGAAAAAAATACCGATTGATAAGTAGGGTTTTGGAAGGGGTGAAGTTTGTGTCCCCATCTTCATAATTACGCAAGAGCGACCTTTTGACATTGCACCACTGACTACGTTGAACTAATGAAAAAAATTTAATCAAACTTTTATTACTATAATTAATATAAAAATAATAACATGAGTTTTTTTTTTAACTCATATTTTAATATCAGTTTTAAAAACTAGTTTGGGACTAAATTTATAATTCAAATTTAATTCTATATTTTATAAATAAAAATAATAATAATAATAATTTAAAAAAGATTCCAATTCTCTTTATTTTTTTAACGTGTTCAATTGGCTTAGTTCAACGGCCAACAACTTCTGTTTATTAATTAATTGCAAATGTTTTTAAGATAAGATTAAAGAGCTGTACGAAATGGAGTTGGAACTGCCAAATCAAAAAATGCCACGTCGGCCCCCAGGTTGGTTGCCGTGACCGTTCTTCTCGTATTGCTTAAGCTAAAGGGGAAAAAAGAAAAAGGTCTCTTACTTTTCAACCGGCATTCTACTTCCCATAGGGTTTAGGGTCAAAAGTCAAAACTAAAAAGAAGGCTAAAATTGAAATTACACAAGTATAAAAAAACATTTATTTTATTTTTGAAGCTAAATCACATTTTTTTTTATATCCCTTAAAACAATGTATTTTAAAGGTCAATTACTCAAATAATATATTTATGTAATTATGAATTTCAAACATTCTAAAAGTTACTCAAATAGCAGTTCAATAATTTATTGAATTAAAAAAATATCGAAAACCAAAAAAATTACTGAAAAACTAATTAAATATTTTATTTAATTATTAAATTGCTATTTGAGTAGTTTTTAAAATATTATGGTGTTTTAATAATTAGTATGCAAAAATATGTTATTTAAGATAATTTATTTTGTTTTACGTGAATTTCTTAAAACCATATATTTTATTTTGAAATCATTTTTAAGAAAAAAGTGGTAGTGTAATCATATTATTTTACGAATATAGTTGAGAAAAAAACATAAACTTTTATAAAATTAATCATACACAATAAATTTAACATTATAACTTAACGATCAAACGACATCACAAGAAATATTATCTTATGTAATATTTTTCAATCAAATTATTGTACAACAACTTCTTTATAAATTTATTAAAAAAAATGTGATGTAGAACTCGACAAAAATTGTTTTATGGAGTAAATTATAAATCAAAAGGGGAAAATTTACTAAATTCTATTTATGCATTACTTGGAACTTTGGAGGTGAATGCCTATTTTACCCTCTAGACCAATAATGTGAATTGTAAACTTTGTGGTCTATCTGACTTTCCACATTTCTTTCTTTCATTCTTCTTTTTTGCCTTTTGAAAAATAAATTTTTTCCAATTTCAGAACTTTGGAAACTCTCACGGCACTAATTTTGGCAGGCGACTTTACATCAGCTTTTTTAACAAACTTATCGAATCCTAAGATATTGATAAATGATAAAAATCCATTTCTCAAAATGACAAAAAAAAAAATTACATTTTTTAATACTTAGTGTGTGGGGCATTTCTCGTCGGAGTCTTCTTCCACACAGTTGAACACGTCGCGTCACGTGTTGTTCCTTAGCGGCGGAGCTACCTGAAACACTTAAGAGAGAGACGGTCAGAAGGGCACCAGCGTGGTACCGGCCGAGAACCCTCCGACGATCAAGTTAAGTGGTGGTAGGTGAGATATGTCTTGCGCCGCAAGGAAGGATTAGGTCAAAACGTATATGACTGATGGTTTCAGTTTTCACATACCTGATTTGATAGGTCAGGCCGCCTTTTATAGTACCTTGTGATCATGGGCTCATCGGTAGGGCTAGCATGAGACCAGGCTTAATGGGCTTTCACTCGGCCCAAGAAGGATCGGCTCCTTCATGAAGTGATTCGGATGGGCTTGTCCCCATGTGAATCGGCCCGGTGCGAGCGCTGCCCATAAGAGGGCTATTTTTACCCTTTACACTTAGCAACAATTTTTCATATCAATTAATAACATTTCAAATTAATGAAATATATCTCTATAAAAAGAAAAAGAAATGGAAGTCAGATTACTCGTGTGTTTTTTTGTTTCATGCAAACGAGATATCGACCGATATTAGATTTTTTTAATGAAAGTGTTATTTCTGAAAATTCTGAAAAACTATTTTATTTGTTTTTATATATCTATCATATCAATTGTTTTGTTTTCTATATTTGTTTCGAAAACGTTTTGAAAAATTTACCAATTGATTATTTTTTAAGTATATAATGTAGGATAACTACTTTTCATTATTTTCAATAAAAAAAAGTGATTATTCTTGTAGTCCCTTAAACTTTGCTATTTGTGGGTTTAAATTTTTTTTGAAAAAAGGGGTTAACAATTCAAGATATCAGACAAAAATACTCTCATGTTATTAGAAGTTTCAAAACTACTCTAAAGTTGGTTATTGACTATTGATTAATTGGTACAATTACTAGTGAAAACTATCCATTAATGGTGAAAAAAAAACTAAAATTTTAATTGGATAGTTTTGAAAACCATACTTAAATTTGGGGTATTTGTGATAATTTTTTTAAAAAAAACTCCAGGCCCATTTCTTAGTTTTTTTGCCGACATCAGGCCCATTTTGAGGCCCAAATATTTGGGCTAGACCAGACTCCAGCACGTCCAATTTCAATTACAAAAGGGGGCATATTTAACCACCGACAGAAAGTAAAGCACGTGGAAGTCACGTGATGGAAAACTATATTCTATTCCATTCGACTTCCAGTTCCACCACAAATAGAAAATTCCTTTTCAATTTTTTATTAAATTTATTTTAGTAACAGTTTATTCATTTTTGTTTTTTAAATAAATATTTTTTTAATTTAAATTTGAATTTAAAAAAAAAAGATAGATGATATTTTTTGGAAATTACTTTTTATAATTTAACTTTCATTTCTAAAATATTCATAAAAACTAGATTATAGACTAAGGTTATTGTTAGTTAAATGTTTAATTTTTTAAAAGTAAAATCATTATATCTTAATAATCCAAATTTAAATCCAATTAAGAAAAATTACAAGATAAAAATCAAACTCACAAAATATTCCTATTATCAACAAAATTACATGTCAAAATTACGTACATTTACACACTAGTTAACACAATATCATAATCTATCTTTCACGTGACTGCCATGTTAATATATATATATATATATATATATATATATATATATATATATAAAACAATTAATTAACTTTTTAATAACGAAAAAAACATGAATATAAAACTCAATTTATTCTTAAGAAAAATCACAAGATAAAAATTAAACTCACAAAATATCTCTAGTATCACCAAAATTACAAGCTAAAATGGTGCCCATTTACACATTAGTTAATACCATATAGTAATCTATCTTTTTATGTAGGTACCTACACCAAAAAAAAAATATAAACAATTCGTTAACTTTTTAATAACGATAATGTTTTTTTTGTTAATTTTCATTAAATTATCCTAGGAATAAATTAAAACTTAAAAAAAATAATCGAAACTAAATTAACATAAATATTAAATAAAACTATAAAGATTAAATTCTCAAAATATATGGACTAAAATTATAAACTAACAAAAAAAAATAAAAAATCAAATACAACAAATTATGAGATTTCAATATATAAAAGGATTAAAAAATGCAAAAGCTTCCATAAACCAAAAGCTTTTTTCGTACCAACAATGGAGTGAGAAATGGGGGACCTTCCCTTCAAAGCAAGGTACCTCATTTTCCCTCTCTCTCTCTCTCTCTCTCTTCTTTACATTGATTAACCTTTTTTTTTTAACAGATCTTCATTTCCCAAATAATATGAGCTTTCTCTTCCTTCTCTCCCAAAACTTTCCTTGGCATTTTCTCAGTAATGGGTCTCAAACTTTTGACCATCTCTTTCATTCCAACTTCAATTCTTCTCTATTTTCTTTACATCCAAACAAAACTAACAAAACCCATCACAGAAATCAGACCCTTAATGAATTCCATCAACTTTCCCAAATCAAATCTTTCATATTCAGTCACTTTTGCCTACTTGATTTCAGCATCTGAGGGAGATACTGGAAAGGTAAAGAGACTGATAAAAGCTTTATATCATCCTGGGAATTACTATTTGATTCATTTGGATTATGGAGCTTCAGAATCTGAGCATCAGGAGATGGCTGAATTTATAGCTCAAAATCATGAATTTGGGGAAATGGGTAATGTTTGGATGGTGGGAAAACCAAATTTGGTAACTTATAGAGGGCCAACTATGCTTGCTAATACTCTTCATGCTTTGGCAATCCTTTTGAAGACTTGCAAATGGGATTGGTTTATCAATTTAAGTGCTTCTGATTATCCTTTAGCTACTCAAGATGGTATGGTGAGTGAATGTTTTTTTGTTTTGTTTTTTTTACTTTATTGGGTTTGGAGAAACTTCTTTGACATTGAATTTTGTGTGATCCAGATCTAATCCATGCTTTTTCTGACTTGCCAAGAGATCTCAATTTCATACAGCACTCAAGTCATTTGGGTTGGAAATTGTAAGTTTTTTTTTTATTAGTGAAAAGTGTGAAAAAAAATCATTTGCAAATCTAGCAATTTTTTTAATAATATTTATAAAAATAATTGCTCTAAAAAATATTTATAAATATAACAAATTTTGATCGGGTGAATAAGTGATAAACGTTGAATTACATATTTTTATACTAAGTTTATCACTGATATATGTATTAATCACTGATTAACATAGTAAAAATTGTAGTTGATATTTTTATAAATATTGCATCAAAATCTGCTACCCAGTGAAATTTCCCAAAAAAAAAAGGTTGAAGAGCCAACCAAACCATGAAGATTATTAAAAAAACGCTTCAATTGGCATAAATAGTAGATGTGTTGTAATTACAAAAAATAATGTGAAAGTTAGGAAATCTAATGTCAATCGATTTTGAAAGGTTGCTATTTGGTTTTTTCAGGAATAAGAGAGGGAAACCAATAATAATAGATCCAGGACTTTACAGCCTCAATAAGTCAGAGATTTGGTGGGTTATTAAACAGAGGACTCTACCAAATGCATTCAAGCTCTATACAGGTCTGTATTTGTTCTTCTCTCCCTTTTTGCCTTATCCTCAACCATGTGAATGAAGTGAAAAACCTGAAATAGATTCAGGATTATAATATTATTAAAAAGCAGGTGGCTCATGAAATGATTAAACTATTGTGTTCTCTGGTTCCTATTTGCTTTGGACTTTCCTTGGAGTTTATTATGCTTTGATTTCTTGTTTTTTTAATTGATTTTGAACTGAACATCGGAAGAGGTTGGAATAATGAGGCTCCTCTCTCGTACTATTGGATATGTGGTTTTAATAGGAGTTTATATAGATCCAGAAGTTATAAATGGAGAGCCACATTGTGACCGCCTCTTTCAATAATTTCTCTCGAGAAAGAGATGGCTTAAAACATATAATGACTTCTGATGTTAATCATAATTGGGAGCTTAAGAGTGAGTTTTCAACTTGAAATTAAAAAATATGTATATATAATGCTTATAAGAGGGGGTGCAAAGAAGGGCAGAATGACTATGTCATGTGAGTCTTTCATTCATGATTAACAATTAATAAAAATGGATGGATCAATATGACTATTTTTCATAGAATAGAGTATTGAAATTTTTATATTCAACTAAATATATAATATAAGGAAATTTTATTAGGTAGCAGATTTTGATGCAATATTTCTAAAAATAGCAACTCTAAAAAATATTTGTAAATATAACAATTTTTACAATGTTAATCAATGATTAACAATAATTAATGTGTATCAGTGATAAACTTGGTGTAAAAATGTATAATTCAATGTTTATTACCGATTCACTCGATCATAATTTGTTATATTTACAAATATTTTTTTGAGTTGCTATTTTTATGAATATTATTAAAAAAAATTACTAGATTTGCAACTACCCCAATAAGATAGGCGATGCACTTAGAAATTGGGTAAAATTCAGATTTTTTTTTTAAATTCCAATTTTACTTTTGAAAAATGATTTCTCAGAAAGAGATCGCTTATAACTCAAAAGTCTTAGTTATAATTAAAATTTAAAAGCCAAATTACTGGAAAACTTCTATAAAAAGGTGATCATTGTGGCTAATATGTTGGAATGTCAACTTTAGATCTAAATGGGCAAGCAACCTAATCCAACTAAACCAAGTCATTTGGTTTGGGATGTCATTTTCCTCTTTGACCATAATGCCATTAAATAATTAGACATGGTAGGTAAGGTGAGTGAAGTGTGTTTTTTTATTTATGGTTGTTGATGGCAATTCTGAACATTATTAAGTTTTGGCATTCCATTATACCTACCGACTTATGTTTCCCATATTGATATTTTATTACCACAAACTTCATAAAGTTCCTTAATTCTAGGTTTATGTTTATTATAGCTAAACAATCGTGTCATTACAATTTGGGTAAAGTACCTTTTTGGTCTTTGAGTTTTGTGGTTTGTGTCTACTTCATCCCTGAGTTTTCATAAATAGGTTTATTTTGTCCCTGAGTTTTCTTTTGTGTCTATTTCATCTTGAGTTTTGAGAAATAAGGTCTATTTGATAGTTGAAATTAGTTTTCCAACTATCAATAAATGAATTACAATAATGAATGAAAAAATTAATAGTATGGACCAAATTTACCCATTTCTCAAAAATCAGGAGCAAAATAGATACAAATTAAAAACTCAGAGATCAAATGAATACAAACCTCAAAACTGAGGGACCAAAAAAGATACTCTACCCTTAAAATTCTGCTGCACAGTATCTCCTCTTGAAATGCTCTTTCAATTTTTTTTTTCTTGTAATTACTCTCTTTTGTATGAATTGAAGAGTGTTTTTGTAGTCTTCTTTGAATTTGGCTTTAGTTATTCCCTTCCCTTTTGTAAATTATTTTGGTAGCTAATTTCTCTCTTAATTGGAAAAAATCATATGAGAGATGGAAAGAGACTAAACTAAGAATTCAGAATAAAATCATCAAAATGAGCTTTTGTACTTTTCACTAAGACAGCAACCAACCATGGGTTAGCCGGTGAAGAGGCTTTATCTTTGAGAGTCATTGGTTCAAATCCAAATGTGGTCATATATTATCGTACGAGGTTTGCGTGGTTGTCCTCTACTAAGAGGTGCTCGTAAACTGGCCCAAACACTCACGAATATTAAAAAAAAAAAAAAAAAAATTAAAGGCAGCTAGCTCCTCTTCTTTGACAGGTTCAGCTTGGACAATACTATCAAGATCTTTTGCTGAGTACTGCATTGTGGGGTGGGACAATCTGCCAAGGACTCTCCTCCTTTACTATACCAACTTTGTTTCATCTCCAGAGGGATACTTCCAGACACTAATATGCAATTCTGATCAATTCAGAAACACAACAGCCAACCATGATCTTCACTACATCACTTGGGATATCCCTCCCAAGCAACATCCCAGGTACCTTGGACTCAATAACTACAAAAAAATGGTCGCAAGCAACCGCCCTTTCGCCAGAAAGTTCAAGGAGGATGACAGGGTTTTGGACAAAATCGACCGGGAGATTCTCGGGAGACATCCGGGAAATGTTAACCGCAGCCACTTTGCTTATGGTGGTTGGTCTCAAGCTGATAACTATGGTGTTTTGAAGCCTGGGATGGGATCTAGAAGGTTAAAGACTTTGCTCAATAGGATTCTTTCAGTTAGGAGTTTCCATAAGCTGCAATGCAAATGAGAAAACTATTCTTTACCCACTAATATCAATAAAAATCCCTTGTTGAGTTTTCCACTAAATTGGTTAAATTGTGAGGGAAAGTGATGCCCCAAATGGGTAGGCATGTTTAGATGCTGTGTTTGTAAGCTGCAATAATACTTGAAGAAATTATTGAATGTTTGTGAATTCTCTAACTCAATAATATAATTATGAAATTATGTTAAAAAAAATTAATTTTGCAATTTTTACAATGATGCGTTCTACCTTTGCATGTGGTTGATTATTATTATGAAATTATGTTAAAAAAAAATTTCTTTTGTAATAAATTAGCATCTCTTAATCGTATATTATATATATATATTTTTGTAATTTCAATATTTTTATATTTTAGTAGATATATTTATTTTATCTACTTTTAGACCTTCAAAAAAATCCAAGCTGTAATTTAAGCTTTTTCTACTTCAACCAACGGTCACATTGCAATGTTGGTCCGCCACCTCTGACTTCCCAAAGCCAACAAACAACGGTCTCACTTATTTCATTTCCCATTTCTTCTCCCCCCGTCTTCATCCAGTTCCCCCCCCCCCAATTAATCAATTCATCACCAAAATAACAAAAACCAAAAATTCCAATTTTAATTAATTAATTAATTAAATAAATAAATAATCAAATACATAATATATAATAACAAAGACTAACCCCAAAAAAAAGGGACGCTTAAATCATTTGATCGGAGAGCGGCGGGAGGCGCCTGAAAAAGCTGGCCGGAACCGACGGCATATCATGACGAAACCTTGGGTGACGTAGATAATAAACTCCAAAACCCAACAAAAACGCTTTAAACGGCATCACATAAAACCCTATCGAAGCCACCAAACAAAACCCCACAAATATCCCCGTCGCCCTCGGATCTCTCCAATTCCACAACGCCTCCAATCTCTCCCCTTGTGCCGCCACGTCACCCAACAATGCCTGTGCCCTTCCCCCTAGTGCCCGCAATCGGTCGTACCTGACCCTTATTTGGTCAGCTGATCGTGTGGTTGGGAAGCTGTCAAATTCCTCATCAAGCTCATCGCTGCTCACCACGTCCACGTATGATAATCTTGGGTCCATATTCAGTGGGTTTCGATGACGGTATCGGAATCTGAGGGACAGGATTAGGAAGGCGTACATGAATACGGTGGGGAGTATTAGATGGGGACATAGCACCACTGCCACGAGTAACACGTGCAGGAGAATCGTTGTGGGAGGGTGGACCCACGTGCGGATTCCATCTAACCACCGTGCGAGAGCCACGGCACGTGACAGACACCCGACGACTCTGAACCAATTCGCTTTACTTCTCCTCATGCTCCACACGTGCGTATCGGAATCCAACATGAACTGAACCACTTCTTGACCCATCGGCGGTTCGGACCGGGCGAGCCGGGCCGTGACGATTCGCATTGCCGTGTGCCGCAAGATGTCTTGTTGAGCCGGGCCTAATGGACGCACGTAATGCATTCTAGGCAGCATTGGTGTTGTATAAGCTTGGATTAAGCTCAGCCATGATGAGCAAGAGAATCGTACGGCTATTTCGATATCTCCCATTTTTTTCGCTCCGGTCGGGAGCAATACTGTGAGGGAATATGAGTTTAAGTAGACCTGATTCGTGTCCAATGTCGAGAGCCGGATTCGAACCTTCCCAATTCGGAGATCTTTACCGGCTTTTCCGGTTTCGTCCCGTTTGTATCTTCCGTTATCGAACACACCTATAGTGAGGACAGTGCATGGATCGTAAACGTCCCATGTGTATTGTTCGTTCCAACGGGGGTTGAACCGGTCTAGAATAGACCGGGTTCGAACCCATTTCGGACCGTACTTTGCAACTACGTAAGCGTCGATAGTGCCACGTGTCCCGTCTTTGGTTTTGACAGGTAGGAGATTGGTGGCCCCACGGATACCAACTTCTAACAACCCGATTGGTGGCTTCGCAAGCTGTTTGGCGGCGGCTCTTACGTCACTTGTCACGTGAGCAGCTTCGTCTAGCACGTGATATCCGCCTTCTAAACAGATTCGTAAATGGATTCTCCCGGTATAAGGGCGATTCTCGTCTCCGACAAGATTGAACCATCTGGATTTGGTGTCCGTCCGATCGTCTGTTCTCTTCTCGATGCTTGCCACGTGGATTTTAGCATGGCCCACTACTTGACCGTTAGTCAAGTCTTCTACTGTCACTACCAAAAACGGCTCAAACGGCTCGGCTGCAACGAAAACCAAGTCTTCATTCCAAGTGGGATTAGCCGAGCTGGATGGAGATGAGCCGATTGAAGTCTTACCCGTCTTGAAAACTTGTGGGCCAAGCTGTCCTTTAACGTAAAGATCCAAGCTCCGAGCCTTAGGTTCGGACACCGAAGCAAGCTGCAAATCCTGGGTTTGGATGACCGTTAATCTCAAATACCACAGCTTCGGAGAGAGATAAACCTTGGCTCGAGTCTCCGGTATCAACCCGCCGGAATCCGATTGCCAAGCTTCTTGAAAAGCTTCATCGGCTTGAGTCCCGATCCAGACAGCCAGCATGACGTCATTTCCCGGCCATTTCTCCGATTCCAGAGAGTACCATTGTGGAGCCAAAGGACTATCTGGAGGCACTCTTTTTGGAACTTCCTGTAAATCGAACGATACCGTTCCCAAGCAATTCTCCGTTTTCTGTTCTTCGTTCTCTTTCTTTTCTTCTCCCCATACAGAAACTTCTAGGGATGAGGAATTCAATCCTTCTTTATCGAAAGCGTAGACTTGATCCCAATCCTTTTCGCTCTGGCTCTTCGTTTTGATACTGTGAGTTCCGATCACGAGCTTAGCGTAAATCGAAGCTCCGCCATCGGATGTTTCGCGTTTCGCCTTTACGACTCGCACGAATAGGAACGGCATTCGATCGACGAGGTCGAATGCGCTACGGCTCCGATCGTTTGATAGCGATCGAAGCTCGAGGCCGTTGACATTGATCAGATCGGTCCGTTTTTCAGACTCCGATTTCATCTTCTGCATCTGCTTCGGCTTTTCCGCAATCGGAGGATTCTCGACCTCTATAGGTTTCTCCTCCGGTTTTGGATTTTCATCCGGAGGCTTCTCGTCTTCAACTTTAGCTTCTTCCTTAGGTTTTTCTTCATCTTTTTTCTCCTCCTCTTTGACTTCAGTTTCTTGTTTCTCTTTCTCCTGATCCGCCGGCGGTTTCTCCTCTGCCGCCGGGGTAGTAACAGCCTCTGGTTTCTGCTCAGATTCAGAAGCTTCAGCCGGCGGATCCTCATCAATATAATAAATTTTGAGCCCTAATTCCCCTTTGATCTGAGAAAACACACTCCGTTTCTCTAAAGGATAGTAAACAAGCGATTCAGATCCAGCTTTAGAGAAGCAACTCCCGGCGACTTTGACTTTACCGAGAAACGTACTTCTCTTACCCGTTTTCTTGTCATTGTGTAGATTGACCTCGAGAATCTCGGACGCCATAGCCTCGGAATCGTGAACGAGAAACTCGTGCTTCTCATCCCACTGAGGGTTGAGATCTCGGAATTTAGTCTTGGTTCGTCTCCTCTGGCCATCGAAATCAACGATCGCGTAAGCGCTGGCTGTGCCTTGGCCGTCTTTAGGCATAAGATTCTTGGCGTTGCAGATTTCGACGAAGAGCTTTCGGCCGCTATTCTCCGCCATTGTCAGTGTCTGTTTCTAACGGATCTATATGAACTTTTTTAGAGAGAGAATTTCAGAAATCTAGAGAGAGAGAGAGGTTTATTTGGGTTTTGTTTTGTTTTGTTTTGTTGTTGGAAGTGAAAATTGAAAGATGGAGAAGATCTCACGATGGGTTTTAATTTAAAAGAGGGGAAAGTTTTGAGGAGCGTGGACACGTCAACAACGCCACGTGGAAATCGATATATATATATATTTTTTTTTGTGTTATTCTAATTTAGTGGAGAATTATGAAAATTTACTTTAAAAAAAAAACATAGTTAGCCACAATACGAGAGTACGTGGTGCGAGTTGTGTGTCCCATATTTTACCACGTGTTTGTGTAATTAAAAAATAATAATTTGTGATATGAATCCTTATTTTTAGGTTTTAAAATCGAGATAAATATCGGTTAGATTTGTGTAATATAAAATCCAACCTAAACCAAGGAATTTGTTAAATTAAATTTATCAAAACTTATTTCATTTAAATCATAAGATAATAAATTTCACATGTATACAATATATAGTCAATTTATTAACTGGATCATTATAGTATAGCAACTTTGTATCATGTCTCATCCCAATTTTATTTTTCTTTAGATTACTTGATTTGACCATCAAATAAAACTTTTAATTGAATTATATATATATATATATATATATATATATATATATATATATTTGAAAAAGAACCCAAAAAAAATCTCGTCTATGCATGTTGGGACAATACCATTTAACTATTTTTTTTAAGCAAACACCATATGAACTATAAGGTTGCGACGGATATCCTTAAACTATTCACTTAAGGAAATGCCCCTAAATTTTTATAAGTGATTAAAATAAATTCTTTTATTTACACACGTCAAAATTTGATGACATACTCTATAGAAGTTTCGGTTTAAAATTAAAAATTTATCTTTATAAGACGAGTCACACGAGTGGTAAGAGAAACGAAAACAAAAATAAATGGGTTTAAACAATTTTAAACACTTATAAAAGTTTAAGGGTATTTTCTTATGGGGTTTTAGGTGCATCCATATATAAATTCAATGTAATCTTATAAATATTGTAAATTGCATACAAGGTATACAGTATCTCATTATAGGATTTCATACTTTAGAAGAAGAAAAATCAATAGCAAAAATAACAAAAATGACACCGAAGCAAATTGAAATTGATTTTTAGTCATCACTTTTGATCCAAAGTCGGAATGACGATTCATTTGTGGCACTAAACTCGTTACCATACGACGGTCAATATGGAATGGTATAAATTTGCCTTAAATGGTATTAATTTTTTGTCATTTTTGTTTTAAATGGTATAAATTTAGGTTTATATAGTCCTTTGTATATTCATGTGTTAAATGCCATAAACGAATTGTCATTCCAACTCTTGGATCAAAAGTTATGACTAAAAATTTATATACTTCAATGGTATTTTTCGTAATTTTGACTTTAAATATTATTATTTTTCTAAAGTACTAAAATTGTATATCTAGTACACGATTTACCATATTTTTACAATAATTTTAATTATAAAATAATCTTTTAAATATATAGTATTAATATAATAAGTTTTTTTAAAGATAATAGTTTAGAAAGTGTTCGTCACCACTTACATAATCCATATGATATTTATTTAAATAAAAGAGTTTTATGAGAGCATTTTATATTTGTCATAATCAACTTAATTTAATAATTTAATAGTTGTTTTTTGAGTTTAGATGAGCAACAACTCAACTAATTAGTCATCTATTCCGTACCATTTCGGGTGGTAATATCATTATATCAGGCACTCTTGAAATACAACTTTGTCTATGGAATCTGTGTCGGCGATTAAGTTGGTAAAAATCAGCTACAGTGAATTTTTATATGTTTATTATTTCAACGTCTCAGTCGCACTGACTTCCTAGTACGTAATTTTTATTCTTATTTTAACTGAATGAGTTTAAAACCATATTTGGTACTGGAAACAGAATCAAACACATCACAGATTCACATTATTATAAAAAAGGGAATTTTGTTATTAAAAAAAAGAAAAATCAAATCAAATATTACTAAAATAGTTTTATCTGGATGACAATTGACATCAAGATCTTATTATATATTTTTTTAAATCTCTGAGAATAAAAGAGATCAAATTATGTTAATTTAACTTAAAAAATTTATTTAAACCAATACAATTTCAAAGTTTGTGCTTCTCTCCCTCGATTCTATATAATATCTCAAAGAAAATTATATTTATTAACTATTATCCGTAAAATTCATGTTAATTTAATTATTCTATCTAGTTTGTCCGCTTTATTTTATTTTTTTAAATAGTTTAAGAAAAATTCTTACCTCCTGACGACCTACGGATTCCAATTCTATTAGATCAAATATATTAATTGATAATACGTACATGTTTTTTAATAAATATAAGGGACCCACTACATACTTTATTCAATTAGAATTGAACACAAAGAAAAAGTATGAGAAGTTTATGTCGAGAGGCAGGAGATAAGCATTATCCATAATTTTATAACATTTTTACCCTTAAAATTAATTCTTATCTCTGCCGAATTATAGTAAAAATAGAGTTATTTCCAAAATTAACATATTGTATTTTCACAGTTAATTAATTGTGATTAAACACCAGTCTTGAAAAATATATTTTCTGCTTTTTCACAAAACTTGAAAACAACCATATATTCCAATAAATTTAATATTTAACAAAAAAAAAATTAAAATAAGTTTCATGGTATTTGAAATATATTTTTTGCCACAATTATTTTAGGCATCGAATTTCCCACAAATTTTTAAAGGAATCATACGGAATACAGAGCTCAATAAAGTAAAAAGGTATTTAAACAAAAAAAAATAAAAAATTAGAGAGATTTTTGGTAAAATGAAAAGTCGCTTTTTATATTAATTAAAGGCAAGTGGTCCGTTTCGTCTGCCAAAATGAACGTTGCACTGTTTTCTCCTGAGTCAGCAGTCACGCGGCCGCCTCATGAACGTTGAGAACTATAACTAACCGTCACGTGTGCCTCTGTCTCAGCACGTGCCATTTTTAAATATTATTACATTTCGTACTTTCATCATTTTATGTCAAATGACACTATGACAACATACATTGAGGGGGCCCTCTTGTTTTATTTGCTTTTTAAGAAAAAAAGAGTAAAAATATATAAACAGCCACTTATTCCTCTTCTTTTTTCCTTATAGCTATTACAATTATTTCTTTTTGGAACAAAAATAAAAATAGCCACTTTTTAACTCTTAAATTCCTAAATAGCCATTTTTTTAAAACTTTATCTAAATAACCACTAAAATAAAGAAAAATACAATTTTACCCTCATTTCTCCTCTCTCTCCTGTCATGTCACTTCCACTCCTTTCTTTTTTTTTCTTCTTTTTTTCCTTTCTCTCTCTCTCTCCTCTTTTCTCTCCTTTTTCCCTTCGTTCAACTTCTTTCTTTCTTTCTTTTTTTTTCTTTTTTCTTCTTAAAATTAAACAACTCTTTCTTTTTCAAAAAAAATTCCCTCCCATTCCCCCCCCTCCATTTTCTTCTATATATTATATTTTCCTCATCTCTCTCATTTTTTTTCTTTCATTTTTCATTTTTTTCTCATTTCTTCTTCATTCTCTCCCTCATTTCTTTATCCATTTCCTATAATTTTCTCTCAAATTTCCATTCATTCTCTCATTTCTTCTTCATTCTCTTCCTACACTTTTTTAATTTACCATATCTCTCCTTAATTTCTTCCCATTCTTGTTTTTTCATAAAAAAATTTCACGTTTTTGTTTCGAATCTCGAAGATCTACACCAAACATAGCATGAATTTGACGAAAGATATTATTTTTTTAAGTGTTTTAGTTTGATTAACGTCCTTTGTTGTTTTATGTAGTATACATATGTTCTTAATACTGTTTTCTGCTATATATATAATATATGTGATATACGTTGTTTTTACAGTATACGTAATATACCTATCTTAATTTATCGTTTGTTTCTATTTTGCTTAATCAGTATGTAATATACGTAATATAATATTTGTAATGTATTATCTGCAATATATGTAATATACGACTGTTTGTTTTATAAATATATAGTCTGTAATATATGTAATGTATATAAGTATTGTAATATACGTGATATACAACTGAGGAAATGGTCAACGTATTCCCATCATTTGTTCTGTTTTTCCTTCTTCTTTTATATTTTTTTAGTATTCGTACACTATGTAATATACATAATATACATTTAGTTGTTTATTTTACATATTAAGTATTATGTATTAACGCTCTTTTGTTTTCATTTGCAGGTTAAATGACATATTTATACGTATATTTATATACCTGTGAGTATTTTTCAAATGCACTTACAAAATCGGAGGACGATATACACAATATACTAGAAGACAAACACATTTTACCTGAGAGAACAATATACCCAATATACTAAAAATAATATACATAAATGAATTAAAATGAAAATATGTACAAAATATACAATATACAATAATTCAAAATTGAAATAAAGCATTTACTAAAAAAATATTGAAAATGTACAAAAAAAAAATAAATCAAATGCAATAAAAACTAGACATGATACACTGAATATACGAAAATTAGAGAAGAAAGAATGCATTGGGAAAAAAAGTATTGGGAAAGAAAAAAAATTTCAGAAATGTCAGATATACGTCATATACGGAATTGTCAGACGTGTCAGACTATACTTGATATACGGACAAGGGCATTTTTGGTATATTTAAAATTTGAATAGTAAAAAGAGGTTAATTCAATAACTTTTAAGAAAGGTGGCTATTTTGATAAATGTACCCTCAAAAGTGGCTAGTTTGATTTTTCCCCCTTTCTTATTTTTTAGCCACTCTAAAGATAAAATGACTAAAATGTCCTAATGTCAAATCACAACTCTCTCTCCTCTCTCCCCTTCCCTTCTGTCCTTTTTTTTAACACTCTCTCTCCTCTCTCTCCTTATCTTCCCTTCCCTTCCGTCCATTCAAATTTTTTTTTCTTTTTTTAAATATTAACATTTCTCTCATCTCCCTCTCTACTTTTCATATTTATTTTAAAAATATTTTCCCTCCTATTTCCCCTTCCCCTTTTTTCTTCTATATATTAGAATTTCTCTCTCTCTTTCTCGTTTTTTTTCTTTCATTTTTCTCTCATTTCTTTTTCCATCCCTCTCATATCTTTATCAATTCTCTATAATTTTCTTTCTAAAATTCATTGATTCTCTCATTCTTTCTATTTGTTTTTCAAAAATCTACAATTTTTTATCTTTTACAAATGTTAATCTCACAAATTTCCTACACTTTTTTTATTTACTATATCTCTACTTAATTTCTTCTCAATCTCATTTTTTCATAAATATATTTCAACGTTTTTGGTTCGAATCTGGAAGATCTAAACCAAAATAAGCATGGATTTGACGAAAGGTAATATACATATTTTGTTTGATTTATGTCTTTTTGTTGTTTTATGTACTATACATAAATTCTTAATATTTTGTTTTATGCTATACATGTAATGCATGCAATATACGTAATATATATATTTTGTCTCTCGTCTGTTTATGTTTTGCGTAATGTATTGTCTATACTATACGTAATATACATTTTTCTGTGGTCTATTTAAATATATATTTTGTGGTCTCTCATTCTGTTGCTGTTTTGCTATACATTATGTAATATACATAATATACTTTTTTCTGGTCTGTTTAAATATATATCTTTGTAATATACGTACTATATATAACTATGTGTTTTTCTTGATATACAGTCTGTAATACACGTAATATACGTACTATACACAACTATGTGTTTTTCTTGATGTGAACACCCACTTTTTTTTATGTTCATTATGTAATCTACATAATATAATATATATTTCTTTTTGTTTTGTTTGCATATTAAGTATCTTTTTTTGTACGTTTAGTATTATTGAATTAACACTCTTTTTATTTTTCATTTGCAGATTATATGGCATGTATATTACGTATAACACATACATTCACACTTTCTCAAATGCACTAGTTAAGACGTGAAAGACGATAGACCCAATATTCCATATGTACAAAACATTTTACATGAGAGGAGAAACTATAAATAATATACTAAATGAATCTACAAAATTGAATTAAAAATCGAAATATGTTGTATAAAATCAAAATGCAAAAATAATAAAAATATACAACATATACTAAATACACTGAAAAACTATGAACACTATACTAACTATACCAAAAACTGGGAAAGAAAGAAAGCATTGGGAAAGAAAAATGGTAAAAGTGTCAGATTATACGTGTCAGAGGTGTCAAACTATATCTGCCATACAAAAAGAACAAGATAGGTATATTGAATAGTTAAAAGTGGCTAAATATCACACTTTTTCAACTACATGGCTATAGAGGAAAAGAGACTCTTCTAAGTGGCTATTTTGATTTTTCACCAAAAAAAAAACCTTCTTTTTTTTATTTTATTTTAAATATTACGTGATATTAAATTGGGAAATAAGAAACTCAAATCTACAATTATATAGGATTGTGTAGCCTGGAGTTATGAAGTTTGAGATTACGTAGCCTGTGTTTGGATATGTAAGAGTATGAGTTTCATAAACATGAGTTTATCTACCTATGTTTGATAGGTGGGTTTTTTGTTTGAGTTTTTTATTGTTTTAATTTTTTATGAGGGTTTAACAAATCCATACTTGTTACTATTTAAAATTCATGGGTTTAAATATATCAAACTTGGGGTTATTAAGTCAGCTAGCCTAACCCGCCATTAAAAAGGTAGGTACTATGGGTTTAGGGTTCAAATTCTCCTGTTAAAATTGTTATACGTCATTAAACGATGATATTTATAAAATAAAATATAAATTTTTGTGTGTACTGTGGGTATTTATCTTCTTGTTTATTTTTATTGTAGGAATTGATGGTGTGTGGTAACTTTTATCTGTGAAGTATACAAAGTTTTAAATTTTTTTATACTAATTAGTAATTTACTATTTTCGTCAAGTTGGGAAGGGTCATGTCTTACATTATATCAAGTCTAATGATCTTATTTACTAAATGGAAATTAGAATTAGCTTGTTTCATTTTTACTTAAATATCATTGATATAAGTGCATAGATACTATTCATGGTTTGGTATATATACGACACTCTTAAATTTTAAGTAAAAATAGTTCATTTTTTCCAAACATGCTTGACAATATTTTAAAATATTCAATCATTTGTTACTTTAATAGTATATATATTCAATGACTATTTTTTAAAGTTATTTTATTATAGATAGTTGTGTGGGGTATTTCTCACACAGTTGAGCACGCGAGAGCACATGCTGGATTCCGCTGGCTCCGTCTACCTGAGATAGAAAAGGAACAGTCAAAGAGGGCCGGTGGTGCCTGCCAAGGACCCTCTGACGATCAAGTTAGGTGAGAGTAAGGAGCCGCCTAAGAATTTTTAGGTTTAGTGTACCTCTTTGGTTTGATGGGCTAGCAGCTCTTATATACTTCCTGAGTTGTGGGCTTGCTTGGCCTTGCTAATAAGAACTAGGCTTTATTGGGCCTCTTTTGGGCCCATTCTCAATTGGCTTATCCTTGTGTAGATACTACCAGGTCCGAGCCCTTTTAGATTGATCCCGCTTGTACGACCCATGGGCGGACGATTTTTACCCTTTACAGTTTTCCCCTATTTTCCGTGCTGAAAATTTCAGTGCGGAAAATCGACTGCAGTTGTGAAGGGATCATGTTACTCAATGCGGTGGGTCATGACAGCTCTATGCGGACAGGCGCGATTCTTCGGTCATCCGACCCTTCAAGCCTAATAAATTATCTCCTTCTTCACCTCCTCTAGGAAATGAGCTTAGCTTAGTTGGACTAACCAAGGCTTGTTCCTCCGGAGAGGTATTGATGTGTTTGGATGGACCAAGGCTCGACCCTCCGAAGAGGTCTTGAAGTGCTTGGACGGACCAAGGCTAGTGCCTCCGAAGACGGCTTAATGTGCTTTGACGGACCAAGACTGGTGCCTACGAAGAGGGCTTAAGGTGCTTGGACGGACCAAGGCTGATGGGGCCTCCAGAGAGGGCTCGAAGTGCTTGGACAGACCAAGGCTGATGGTGCCTTCGAAGAGGGCTCGAAGTGCTTGGATGGACCAAGACTTATGCCTCTAGAGAGAGCTTGAGGTGCTCGCCTCCGGAGAGGGCTTGATGAGCTTGGACAGACTAAGGCTGGTGCCTCTAGAGAGGGCTTGAGGTGCTCGGACGGACCAAGGCTGGTGCCTCCGGAAAGGGCTTGATGTGCTTGGACTGACCAAGGCAAGTGGTGCCTCCGGAGAGGGCTCGAAGTGCTTGGACGGACCAAGACTGGTGCCTACGGAGAGGGCTTGAAATGCTCGAACGGACCAAGGCTTGTGCCTCCGGAGAGGGCTTGATGTGCTTGGATGGACCAAGGCAAGTGGTGCCTCCGGAGAGGGTTCGAAGTGCTTGGACGGACCAAGATTTGTGCCTCTGGAGAGGGCTTGAGATGCTTGCCTCCGGAGAGGCTTGATGAGCTTGGACGGACCAAGGCTGGTGCCTCCAGAAAGGGCTTGAGGTGCTCGGGCGGACCAAGGCTTGTGCCTCCGGAGAGGGCTTGATGTGTTTGGACGGACCAAGACTGATGCCCCCGGAGAGGGCTTGAGGTGCTCGAACGGACCAAGGCTTGTGCCTCTGGAGAGGGCTTGATGTGCTTGGATGGACCAAGGCTGGTGCCTACGAAGAGGGTTTGATGTGCTTGGACGGATTAAGGCTGGTGCCTCCGGAGAGGACTTGAGGTGCTCGGACAGACCAAGGCTTGTGCCTCCTGAGAGGGCTCGAAATGCTTGGACGGACCAAAGCTGGTGCCTACGAAGAGGGCTTAATGTGCTTGGACGGACCAAGGTTTGTGCCTCCAGAGAGGGCTTGATGTGCTTGGACGGACCAAGGCTTTCGCTCTCGGATGAGGCTTTCATCTGGGGGATTGCTCACATTAGTCTTCATTGCTGTCGATGATCACCATTGAAGTATGTTTTCTTTTGCGTTTCGTCACCACGATATGCTTCTTTAAAGAATCATTCTCCTCTATGTATTGGCTAGGAGAATGTTAGCATCTGCTAAGCGATTCATTGTCGTGTGGCAGCGTTCCTTAGGATCAGAAGTTTACAGGTGCCTGAGGGTTTCCCATTGCTGTTTCAGAGTGTGTTCTCCTTTTGAAGGTGATCTAGCTTTTCATCAAGCACTCTCTAGATGTTCTTGGTGCTGTCTAATTCAGCATTCAGTGTTTCGACTTCATCGTCTAACCCACACTGCTGAGTTAAGAACTGTTGCAAGTTGAGATTTTCTCTTCAAGTAGTAGAGATGGTTTCAATTTCGCCCAGGCCTCCTCTCTGTTTAGGGTTCATTAGAACTGTTCTTGTTACTTTTCCCAGATATCTTGAACTTCAATGGTGATTTCTCGGTGGAAAACCCTTTTCCTTTCACGTTTAACATCTATTAAGCGGTTTTTCTCGCCCTTTGTCTTGGTGTGATCTTCAATGCCTGTATGGTTGGTTCGGGTCCATCTGGGTCGATTGGATGTGGTCCTCAATGTCTGTGAGGATCCTCCAACCGCCCGAAGTCATCCAGATCAACCTCTCGCTTCTCCTCTTTTATCGGCTTCGGGCGCCCTCATGATATCTGGTAAGGGGGTTTCCCCATTCCAGTCAGGTTTAATGGTGCCATAAGACTAATAACGGGGACTTGGACATCCGAAGGACGGTTTGGCCCCGTTGGGGTCCCTTGAACCCAATGTTTCAAATGAAGCGAGTCCATTGGGAGAGTTTTGGACTATAGGGGATTATGACCTCTTTTTCGTCCATGTGTCTTCACCGGACAGTCGAGATGTCGACTTTTGACTTGCCTCGACTGGTTCCAGATTGGAACGAGTTTTTGCGGTGTCTAAGATGCGGTTTCTTAGGACATATGAGCTTTTCAGTTTTCCCAGGCGTTTCATATACGATCCATTGAAGGACCTCCTGTACAAATCTCTCTGTATGAGTGAGCATCGTGCTGCCCTCATTTTGCGGGCTTCGAACTTCTCATTAGGGATGAAATCGTTCCGTAAATAGCCGATGATAGGCGTTTGCCAATCTGACTTATCGATAGTCTAGTCCCGTATTGACATAGTTTCTTCGATCCCATCTGTTTCCCTCCACTTATTTGAGTCGGCATTGATGCTGGGCTCAGGCAAGTACGTGACTGGGATCATTCTTTTGTGACACATGACCCTAGATTAGCCAAAGCATCCGTGTGGCTGTTTTCCATCTGGGGGATTTGCTTCTTCAAGATCCTCCTATTCGGGTAAGAACGTCTGAACCTTTTTTAGGTACCTCATCATTTTATGATTTTTAGCCTTGAAGTTTCCCTTGATTTGGTTCGATTCACTTCTTATCCTCAGTCGTCTTACCCCTAGTTCTTTCGCTATATGTAGACCAACTATCAACGCTTCGTATTCGGCTTCGTTGTTTGAAGCTGCAAAACCCAAAGCGGGTTGACTGTTCAATTAAATAGCGTTCTAGGGTAGACAAGATGAGTCTGATCGCTGATCCTTTAGAGTTTGACGATCCGTCTACATACAAAGTCCAGGTCATGTCCTCCATCTTTGCTCTTGATTGTTCTCGTTTTTCGGACCATGAATTGTGATGCGAGACGTCCTACCCTCATCATCGAGCCGTCAATTTGGATTTTAAATCATTCCTGAACGGGGAGACATTTTTCCCTTTCTCAGCGGTGGTGGCCTTTCGGCGCTGTCGCCTGGCGCGTGACCTCTTTGGTGTCTCTCCACCAACTTTTGGCCTAGATGGGCTTCCCTCATCGCTGGTTGGATCTCAGGTCTTTTCTTGACTTATTAGGGATAAACTCATCTCCAGCTCCCAGATCGAATAGGGCTCGAGCCTTTTTCACCTCCTCTAGCAGAGTCTTATTGAGCTCGATCAATTCTTGGGTATTAGGCGTCGGATCGAACTCCTTTGGCCTCATGGTCCAAAAGGCGAACATGTGCAGATGTTAATAGAGAGGCCCTGATAGACCAACACTCTGCTGACAGTGTGGGTCACAAGGGGTGCTTTTTTCCTTTCGTTCAGTCTCGTTCATAGTGAAACCTCGCCTACTTGGGCTGGGTATCTCAAAAGGATGAGTCACATAGCGAGACGTTTTCCCCCCTTCGTCGAGCCATTAGCTTTACCTTTTTTCCCTTTCTCAGCGGTGGTGGCCTTCCGGCACTACCTCGTGGCTCAAGACTTTTTTGAAGTCTCGTCACCGACGCTAGGCCTGGATGGGCCTTCCTCATCGCTGGTTGGGTCTCAGACCTTTTCACGATTTACCGGGGGTATCTCGTCTCCAGCTCCACCTCATCATCGTTTTGAAGGTTCTAAGGAACTTCACCTTTTCGAGCTCGCTCGCTTGCTCATTTCCCCCTATTCTTATGGTTGGTAGTTTTCAGCGAGACATTTTTTTTTCTTTCTCAGCAATGGTGGCCTTCCGGCGCTATCACCTGACTCGAAACTTTTTCAGAAACTCGTCGCCGACTCTAGGCCTGATAGGCCTCCCTCATCACCGGTTGGGTCTCAGGCCTTTTCCTGATTTTCAGGGAATATTATGTCTTCAACTTCGCCTCGTCTTCATTTTGAAGGTTCTTAGAAGCTTCACCTTCTCCAGCTCGCTAGTATCGTGACTAGTAGGCTGGACATCGCTTGAATTTGTGGGGTTTCCTCATGGGTATCAATAGTTTATTTGAAACTGCTTGATGGACGAGCCCCACGGTGGGCGCCAAACTGTGTGGGGTATTTCTCGCACAGTTGAGCACGCGAGAGCACATGCTGGATTCCGCTGGCTCTGTCTACCTGAGATAGAAAAGGAACAGTCAAAGAGGGCCGGTGGTGCCGGCCAAGGACCCTCCGACGATCAAATTAGGTGAGAGTAAGGAGCCGCCCAAGAATTTTTAGGTTTAGAATAGTGTGTGTACCTCCTTGGTTTGATGGGCTAGCAGCTCTTATATACTTCTGAGTTGTGGGCTTGTTTGGCCTTGCTAGTAAGAACTAGGCTTTATTGGGCCTCTTTTGGGCCCATTCTCAATTGGCTTATCCTTGTGTAGATACTACCAGATTCGAGCCCTTTCAGATTGATCCCGCTTGTACGACCCATGGGCGGACGATTTTTACCCTTTACAATAGTGTTATTAATGATCTATTTTACAAAATCATCTAGTTATTTTTCTTGTGATCGATTAATGTTTAATGACTAATGACTCTAAATATTACACAAAAACATATAAGAAAACTAAAAAATTCAAAAAATTTCTTTCAAAACGATACTATGATGATTTCAAAATTGGTAGTGGAAAATAGTTGTAAATATATGAAAGAGTCAATGTTAGATAATATACAAATTTTGGCACGTAAGATAATATATAATTAACTTTGACAGCTAAAATGAGTAAAATACTATTTTGGTCCATACATTTTTTCTCGAGTTTTATTTTCGTCCATGAGCATTCAAAAGTAGCGTTTTTGGTCCCCCCCAAAAAAAACTACATTTTTAATCTTTTGTGTCAGTCACTGATGTGATTTATAATGATGTGACAGGTTGACATGATAAATTTTAAGTGTCACCTAACTTAAAAATTGCCACATCAGCAAATGACGGACGATCAACTAATTAAAAATTTAACGGAAGGACTAAAAAGGTAGATTTTCAAAAGTCGGGGGACTAAAACGACAATTTTGAAAGTCCAAGGACGAAAATGAATCTCAAGTAAAAGTGTAGGGATCACAATAATATTTTACCCAAATTTTAAAACCATATGGATTCAATTGTTATACACTCAAACCATAAGAATCAAGTCGAAATATTTAAAACTATTAGAGGCTTAATCAATATAGACCTCAAACCATGAGGATCAAAATTGTAATTAAATATTTTTTAAAATATTACATTATATTAAATAGTGGGAGGGATCTCGAACATATAAGTACATAAAGGGACACTAATACTTAACTATACTCAGCTACAAAAATATCTCATCATATTTAATCACTTTTCTAGATGTGAAAAGTCGATTAAATTATTGATAAGTTATAGAATTCAAACTGACTCAATCAAATTTGTTATACAGGGTTGTGTTTAGTTTTGGTGGGTTTCATATATATATATATATATATAAAAGTATTTTTCACATAAAATATTTTAAATTATAAATATATAAATACAATAAATTATAGAGTAAATTAATCAATGATTTTTTCCAATTAATATATAAATCAATAACTGAATTATGTAAATCATATGATCATTTCATCGCATAAAGTAATTATTATTTATTAAATTCAATTTTCTTTCTTCTCTAAAATACTATACGTTCATTTACCTTTTTAAAAAAAATATTATATCCAAAAAAATTTTAATTTATTTTTATATATAAAATACATTGTTATCAAATATTTTAGAAAATTGTTTTACCCACAAAAGTTTCTCAATTTTTTTTCTTTAATATATCATGTGGGAATCCAACTTCTAACTAGTATAGGCAATACAAGTTAGCAAAATTGACCTATAATTTTTGTTTTAAAAAAAATATTATATCAAATTAGGAGAGGAGAGACTCGAACATTTGAGCTCATGAAAAAAGAATATATACGTAACCTAACCATTAGAGTTATGCTGGTGTTGGTAAATTTACGTATAGTTATTAGTTAATAATAATATCCTTAGTATGCTCATAATTTTGAGCAAATAGAATATTCTCCAAACACAGGCTAAATTCGGATTGAATGGGCCTTAGCCATTGAAACCCGGCCCAATAGTATTGCATTCCTCGGAAGAAAGGCAAGAAAAGTGGCTATGGCGGTTCCACGAGGTCCGAATTCAGATTCCATGGAAGCTCGTCAATTTCAAGCTCCTTTGAAACCAAAACCATCTCCATCGCCTAATCCAATTGACGAAATTTTCATCTTTCGCCATTGTAATTGATCCAGGAAAAAAGCTATGGATCTTCACGATCACTACAAAATCTTAGGTTTGAACAGAAGCGCCACCAAAGATGAAATCAAAGATGCGTTCAGAAAGCTTGCTATGGAATTTCATCCAGATAAGCATTCTGAATCGCCAAAATCCGTTCGGGATTCTGCTACTCTTAGATTCAAACAGGCTTCCGAAGCTTACGAAATCCTCGGCAACGATCGAAAGCGTGCCGATTATAATATTCGTTCTCGTTGTGGTTCTGGTTCTGGTTTTTCTGTTAATAATCATCAGTATTCGTATAATTATCATGCTAATGGAAGCGGAGCTCGATATCGATATGCTTCTGGATTTACTTCTTCCTCTGGTTCTTCCAATGTTGAAGGATTGGTCACGAAGTTTCATATGCTGTTGCGGTTTCTTACTTCTCGTGCATTTCTTCTCAATTCTGCTTTTGCCGGGTATCTGTTTGTGATTTTTTTTTTTATCAATATTATGGTTTATGGTTTTTGAGTCTTGAATTGCTCTGTTCATACTTTTCATGACTAATTACGTTAGAAAGCAATGCTTGATCGTGAGATTCTTTTTTTTTTTAATTTTTTTTGAGATATTACATCAAATTGGGGAAGGGAAGGTGAGGCTCGAACTTTCGATCTTATGAGAGTGAATATTGATAATTAGCTGAATTATGCTCAGGTTGACATCACGAGATAGTGATTTTCTATCAAGAGAAGGATGAGAATTTTTTTTACAATTGATAGGGGTTGGGTTTTTATCGAGGGCGGAGTCCGAACCTCCGGGTTTTTGCTACTCCATGTAGACTTTGTGCATTATATTATTAGATCAAGCAATAATTATCAGGAATCGTATGTATGTATAAATTTATCCTAATTCAACAGCTTAAACATTTGGATCTACTTTTCATTCAACATGCTTTAGTGATATAAAGTTTTGAATTTGAACTCTTTCCTATTTACCCCTTATCTATTAATAGTTCACTGTTTGGGTCTCGTGCTAATATCCGAACCACACATGTTAGAGGGTACTTCACATATGTTATAAAGATTAAAACTACACAATAAGAGATTATCTGAATTTTCGCAAATTCACTTTAACACGTAACTGCTCGGTGATGTTGCTGTTAATGAACTGAAAGTTTCATTACCATGCCCAATACTTTCAAAATCCCTATTAAAACATTAAATCCACCACCTCCTCTTCGAAAACCATTCCATAAATGTGATGTTTTTAAGTATTATGTTGCTTGGTTTAGATATTTTAGGTGCAGTTGAGATTAATATAGGAGTTGAATATATCTTTAGCCTGTTTCAACTTTCCATGTTCCGATGTATTTTGGGCATGGTTCGGTTCTTCGTCTGGAAGTATTTATCATTGTAACATTTTTGTGCAGTGCGTTGTTTGCTGGGATGGTCGTGATCGACACAAGTGGGGAGGCCTTGTGGAAGATGCAGAATTCTGGGGTATGCATCTATTTGTTCTCTCCGCATGCCCTCCAACTTTCGTGCCAAAGTCCGCTATCGTTAATTACTGTTGCAATATCTTCTGATGATTATTCGGTCATTGAATCGTTAAGATTGTGATTTTAATAGTTTGTTATTTTCCATTCAGAAATCATTTGAAGAAGCCTTGGAAACTATCAATAAAGCCAGAACACCTAAAGATGATTAAATAAGGGCTTGCATTTGAAATACATTTGCCACCACCAGGTAGTGTTCAAGTCTTCTTCCTGTGTCGAGATTTGTGAATCTGGAAGGCTGAAATTATCCGACTGTTCGAGAAGGAGTGTTGTATATATGATATGTACATATGCTATTTTTTATGGAAATAACATATTTTTTTATATACTAATTACAGAAGTGTCATATCTTTTAAAAAAGGGTAAAATACAAATGAGACATCTGTAATTTTTTCCAAATGCATGAACACTCCCTGTGGTTTGAAAATGACAAATCACACACCGGTGGTTCCAAAAATTTTCAATTAGGCCCCTCCCCTTTAGTACCAATAATTTTCTTTTAGTCATAACTTTTTCGTTTGAACTCCGATTTTGATGATTCAAGATGTTTTGGAATCCTCATTTCAGACTCTATATAATAGTTACTTCGAAACTTTGAAATGATTAATAAATAAAAGAGTTTATTAACATCAAAGTACTAGGTATGATTGACACAGTTAACTCTTTTGATTATTGATGATTTAGAAGTTTTAAAGTGACCATAGCGTAGAGACCGAAATGAGGATTCTAAAACATCTTGAATCATCCAAATCGGAGTTCAAACGAAGAAGTTATAATTAAAAGAAAATTAATGACATTAAATAGGAGAGGTCTGAATGAAAAATTTTGAAACCACAAAGGTGTGATTTGCCATTTTCAAGCCACTGAGGGTGTTTATACATTTGAAAAAAACCATAGGATCTCATTTACATTTTACTCTTTAAAAACTTACCCAAATAGATTAATTTATAGCTCAATATTATATTGAACTAAAAAAAAAAATCATTGAAAATAATAATGAAAAATAACAAAGTAGTTCAATAAACTATACTTCAACATTATATTGAACTAAAAGAGGTTAAAATTAATAAATTAGTTCAATATGATATTAGAGTAGAAAAAGGTCTTTTAAAAAGATATTTGTGACTAAAGTCAATGTGTTTTTCGTTTTTTTTAGGGAGTAATTGTGGTCAAATAGATGAGGAAGAAGAAAAATGACCGACTTTAAATTGGAGAAAGCAGTTTATTCATTTGATTGCTTTATTAATTACATATTTGTCTCTAGTTTTATAGACTTATAGTTGCCTTTTTATTTTGGGAATTCAGGTCTGGGGAGAGAGGGTATACTTTTTATATTGTAGCTCTCTTTTGATGTTGTTTTCAAAAGATTTTTTATGTATTTTAGAACAAATTAAAGTTGTTTTCATGACTTTTTTTTTTTTTGGAATTTTTTGTTTTTGTTTTTGTTTTTTTCGTAATAATAAATTATGAATAACGATATATTTTTTAAAACAAAAGCAAACAAACAATGTTATCCTAATTATATTACCATGGTAATCTGAGATTCATGTTAAACAAGCGGCCACTAAAACTTTTTAAAAATTTACCCAAACAAAGTCATCATGTAACTTGTAAGTCAACTTAGAGAAAAGAGAAATTTCAACAAATGATATTTTTTAACGATAAATTTTAAAAATAAAATTGTTTTGAAATATTTAAAAATGATATTTCTCATAATGAGATTAGGTCAATCTCAACCTCAGGGATCTCAGCTCAGAAATCTCTTTTTTTTTTTTTGACAATTTTTTTTTTTTGTTATTTTTTAAGATATCAATTTTTAAAATGTCATTTTTGATAAAATCCCTAGAGAAAAGGCTCTCTTGAATTATGTTTTTAAAAAATAACTTTTTGTTTAATAATAAAAATAGGAATAAATTTTAAATAGTTTGCAAGTATAGAAGTAAGTGTGGACTACAATAAAAATCAATATTCCCAAATTTATAATTTTAATGGAAAACCACAACTTCAAATTATTTTAGAACCAATAGATTTGTCATGTTCTCATTTTCCACCGTGAGTGCCAATTGAGTATGTGTACTCTTACAATTCAATATTTTCTCACTTATCTTAATTTGGTTTTGTAATTTTAATCTTACATTTTAACTAAGATAATACCTTGACATTGGGTATAATGTAAATTTTGAGTGATCATTTGTCAATTTGGTCCTTACCAATATTCGAAATCAGGATAGAGCCATATATGTAATTAATTGGGAAAAAATCATATTGAACCACTGATTATAAGTAAAGGGGACAAATTAGTAAAAATCAAAAGAAAATATATTAAAAAAAAATCAGATTTTATCTGCATAATTTTCAATTTTCAACATTTAAGTTATATCGCCCTATGGATAGTTTTTCCTGTCAGTGTTACAAGTGATGAGGCACGAATCACCATTTTATAAAATATCTAACTTCATTCGAGGTTATTGCCATTTACCTCCCTTCTTCAACTTTCCCCCCTCTCCAATCTCTCATTAATATAATTAAGTAATTGATTCTTGTGGGAAAATAAGAGTAGTTGATATTTGATTAATGATACAGGGAAAATAAGAGTAATTGATATTTGATTAATGATACAAGATTGTTTACCGTAATATTAAAATATTGTGAATATACAAGTTTTTATTGTAAAAAAAAGTTGAATTATATCAATCTACACGGTCATAGGAGAAATTGTAAAATAAAAAAAAATTTAAATATGATGCAAATTGATACAACGGGTCTCAGTCGGTTCAATGTACACTCTTCAGTGTATTGGATCGGTTTAGTCTGGCCCTTAAGATTAAGCCTAGCTACTCATTTCTGCCTCCGTCCATTGACTTTGAGTTCGGTTCAATCACTTCGCCAACTACTAAAAGTCCGTTTGACATAATTTTTTCTAAAAATGTTTTGAGTTAAATAATGTAAAAGAAATATTAATAAAGTGTTTCTTCTAAAAACATTTGAGTATACTAGAATGTGTTTTTTGGAGAAAATACTTGATTTGTAATTTTTCTAAAAATGTTTATAAACAAACATTTTATTTAAAATATTTCACTCAAATGTTTTTAGATGAAACACTTGATTAGTATTTCTTTTAAAATCTCTAACTCAAAACATTTTTATAAGAAGTTATGCTTAACGGACCCTAAGTTGAGGTCGTTGCCCATGGAGTTGAGGTCCTTCATAACCATAACAAGTGAAACATGAGGGATACACTTAAACTCCATCATTAAGCTGTTGATAGGCTGACGACAGTGTGAAGCTGATTTGATGGCTGATGGATAGAACAACTGGGTAGGACAACTTGCCCATAGGCGGAAGATAAACCAACTAAATGGCGGGAAACTAGCCAACTCACTCTGATTGGTTGATGTATGCAATTTTAATATACTAAACTCTGTAAAAAACCAGGTTATAACTTGATCGTTGGAGTGCAGGTGGCCGACATCATACCGATGTCACTTCATTTGCATATTCTAACCCGACTCTTTGGTGATTCATCTCCTTTTTATACTTAATTGGTACACACGTAGAGCTGACCTTGACGAAAATACATAACAACACACTATTATTATATTATATTCAATATGTTAAACATACATTTAATTCATAAACTTTAGTTTTTATAATGTTTTTGTCCTTATGTTTTTCTTTATGAAAGTAAACTATGTATGAAATTAACACAATTGAATGAAACAATATACCTTATACAATCTTAAATTAAAGTGTGGTTCGATTATATATCCATTAATATAATCTGATATTTTTTTTTGGGAGAAGAGATTTATTGCCCGTTTCGAATAACTTTTGAAAGTGTTTTTATAACCATTAAAAAATACTTATAACATTTTTAAAAACCATCTCAAACGAACAATAAGTCATCACTCGTGGCAACAAATACTCTTTCCCGGAATTTATGCCACAATTATGACTTTTCTTATTCAATATTTTAATGGGACTAATAATGGGATGAAAAATTATTAGGATTTGTTCAAGAGATTGGTGGGTCTAATCTACTTACTATATGAACCGATATTTATTAGGTTGGTTTAATTATCTCATGTTTACGTTTTTTGAAAAATAAAAAGTACAGGTTTGTTAAATATTTTAAAAGATTCACACAAAAATTTAATCTTCATCTCACTACAGTACTGGGCATATGCTATGTCAAAAACTAATTTGTATTCAAATATAAATATACAAGTTAATATTTCACAATCTCAAACTACATAAATCAAAGAATTGACTAATTATCATAGATTAAAAAGTCATCCTAATCTCATCTTGTGTACAATCATTTCTTTTTAAAACATTATATTAAATTAAAAAAGGATACACAAACCATCGATTTTATACAAAGTAATACTCGTGTCTTTTCTTTTTAAATAATAATAAATAAAGTGGGGTGGGAATTAAACCACTATTTTAAAGTGGAACTACAAGACTTAACTAATGAACTATACTTTGAGTTAACTCCTTAACTCATTAAGTTATAAGGAGAATATCTTTCAAATTATAATTAGAAATAACGGCTTCAACATATATACGAGGATGTTGCGTAATTTCAGATGTGATTGATTTAAATGATAAAATCTTAGAGTGTGCATACAAACTGAAGAACCAGACCGAACCAAACCAAACCGGTCTGTTTGATCAGGTTTTATTATAGTATTGGTTTTTTTTTTTTGGGTTCATAATTTTAGAAACCGAATATTTTCGATTTGGTTCATGGGTTTAATTAAAAAAAACCATAAAAACCGAACCGCCTATGTATTAAATAATGAAAACAGAAGTTTATATCATATATTAGGCCCAACAATTAAAAAAAACTATCAAACTTTATCATTTTGCTCAATAAGTCAACCTCTAACCCCCCTCTATCTTAAATATTTGCAATCTATCAATCTCATTTTACTTCCACCATCTTTTATCTCTCAACATCTCAATGTTCGTCTATGGCAGTCGTCACATGATGTCTATGGATTCACAATAATCGTCTCTCGCCCTTCCTCCTACAATTACATCATACAATAATGACTTGACTTCCAATATTTTGAAATAGTTATAATAAAATGCAAAACCGATAAACCGAACCGAAATGTATGAAACCAAACCGAATCGAATTTAATCGGTTTCTTAAAATTGTAGAACCAAACAATTCAGGATATTAAAAAATCGAAGAGTATGTTTCATTGACGGTTTGGCCCAAAACCGAATCAAACCGAACCGTGCTCACCCATTTCTTACAAAAACCAGGTGAAATATTTTGTCCTCAAAGACCAAAGCTGTAAAACCCAATTATAATTTCAATACGTTCACTTCCTTCCGATTTCATGACTCTCCTTTAATGGAGTCTATCTGTTTTCGCTCGAGCTCGCAGGTTTGCTTCATATTTGCCAAGTTATGGCGTCTAATTCATACATAAATGTCTTAGTTTTATTGATTTATTAACTTTCAAGTTTCCACTTTGAGGAAATTTGTCGAAGTAATTTACCTATTTCTGGTGATTAAGGACTATAATATTGTTGTTTAGTTGTTCTAGTTGTGTTCCCCTAGTCAAGGGATGAATTTTACGGCAAGTTCAATTTCATGTGTTTGAATTTCAATTGTTTTGTTTCTTCCGAATTGGAATATAATGCTACTTGTTTTGTTTCAATTTCATGTTCGTTGTTAATTAAATTACCTCTAAGCATTTGATAATCTTGCTGAATTGAAGTGTTTTTTAATTAGAGAAAAAGGAATCATTTAGGGATCTTATTTAATTAACCAGTCTCAGTGTGCATTATCCTGCTTTGCTCTGGTCTATTTGGGTTTAACGTAATGCTCGTGTTTTCGATGATAGATCTGCTTTTGTTCGATAAAATATGTCAATTCATTTGCTTTTGGGCTTTTTTTACATTTCATGTATTCAAACTGGAATACTCTGCTGTAATTTTTTAATTTCTTTGTTGCTTTTATTTTCTCTAGGATTTTCGTTCTCTAATGTACTTGTTCACTTTTGTACTTGTTCTCTTTAATTAATGAAAGTTTATCTTTCTATAAAAAAAAACCAGTCGCACTACCGTGGCTTAATTGTGTTAGCTTTGTGGATCATTATTTATTTTTGCTCTTCTTTTCCAGTTTTGCAATCCAAGATAACTTAGGCTATCAAAAGAATACTTTTTTTTATCACTCTCTTCATTATGGCATCAGATGGATCGGAACCAAAGGTATGTTGTTGACCACCCTCCCTCAATGCTTAGAAGTGAGAATGAAAGGGTTGATACTTGAGGATAAAATATGTTTATTTCGTCAAGCATCAAAATTTGGAAATAGAGTGCATGATACATTCATGAGAAAGTTGTGTATCTTGAAGTTTTAAATATAAATAATTTTTTAAGACTTTATATTGTCAGTAAATAACATCAAATTTTAAACTACTCTTTTTTTAAACTATAATAGTATAAATTAATACACTTTCTGTAAATACTCTTTATCATTATTCCTCTGTTTTGCATGTTGTGAATTATGTGTGTTTATGCATGTAATCTTCATTTTCAGGATAAAGCAACTAACAGTAAACTGTTGGATGATAAGAAATACAGCGTTGAAGCAGCAGAAGCCATATCATTTAAGGCACAGGTGGGATATTTAATTTCACTTTGCATTCCACCTATCTCTTCTCTCAACCAAGTGTTACTTTTTTGTGCATTGTTTAGAAATTGAGTTTCCTCCTTGATTTAGAACTAAATCGATGTAATTATGTTCTGTTAGCGTTTGCCAATATTGGAGGCAGCACCATTATATGAGCAACTTCTGACACTGTATCCCACTGCTGTGAGTTTTCTGATGTCCTTCAACACAATCATGTCTAACCGTATTTAGAATAGCTGGATTTTGGATGTTCCTTATTAATGGCGTGTAGATTGAAATAGAATTACTATTTGATGAGCTTATAGCTAAATGCCAGTTGTTAGTTCAGTTTATAATTTTCAGCATAGAAGAATTAAACTTTGAAAATTCTGTATGCATTCCTATAGAATTATAAGGAATAGCTACTGTAGAGAATTAGAGACTCTGATTTTACATCAATTCAAATTTAATATAAAGTGTAAATTAGAGTATTAGCTGAGTTGTTTCTGTGAAAAATTATATTTTTTTGTTCTTGATAAGAGACAATATATGCGACCAAGAAAAGTGTAGAACAGGGATTCGGGTAATGTGAGATGTTCTCTCCCTCTAGACGCCAAAGCAGATTATAATAAAGATCACCAATTGAATTTACTTGAGAAAGGAAAATGATTGTAAAAGGACCTAGATAATGAACTTCATGTAGCAGCAAGGATCACATTTTCTGCTGTGTGCCTGCCTAGCTACTGCTACTTTATATACTAACATGTTTTTTTCATGGCAACTTTAGTAAGGTTGCTCTTTGCTAGGTTTAATTGCAAAAAGCTTTTAAAGGAGCATTATTATCACTATTGATAGCAAATTATGCGCCTTTTGTACAAAAATACTGAGAAAGAAATTGTGTCCTACGTTTTCCTTAAAGAGATTGTATTTGCTAAAAGATACTTTTAGGCTTTAGCAGTGCAGAAGGAATCATGGAACACTGTAGATTTTACTATTATATTGTGTGTTGGTCTGTTACCTTGAATTGGAGAAAGTATTTTGTAAGGATTTGTTATTATTAAAGTATTCATGAGTCCTTTTATTGAGGAGGTACAAATGCTTCCAATATTGTGGCACATAGGCTTCCTCCATGTTTCATCTAGTCGTCTCACCTAAAAGTCAGATCCAGCTTTACTTAATGTTAGACTATGTTCTAACCACTTTCTCCAGGCTAAATATTGGAAGCAATATGTGGAGGCACACATGGTAGCAAACAATGATGATGCTACAAAGCAGATATTTAGCCGGTGTTTATTGAACTGTCTTCACATTCCTCTTTGGTATGCTCTCTGTGTCACCTAATAGTTGTTTGTTTGTGTTGAAATTCATGACCTTTGTATTAAGGTGGTGTGGTGTAATCATTGTTGAAATTTACTACTGTGTTTAACAATTGAAAATTTTGTTGTCCCTTTTCTTTTCCCTTGTCTTCTTTATGAGTATCTTTGTTTAGCTGTTTTAGTGATATTCCTTTATATTTGCTTTTACAAAATTGGGTTTCTTGCATATGTAGTGGTTGGAACCTTGGTGGTTTTCTTAATACTTTTTCTTACCCCTACTTTCTTCTACATTTTAGTTTTGCTTTGTTCTGTATGAAAAAAATATCTTCATTTGTGCTATTTATTCAAAGATGTCCTAATTCAACTAATTTAGGTAGTTGTTGAATTCATTTCATTTCCACTAAAATATTGAATTCTTGGTAATTTAATTTTCTGATAAATTTGAAAAGTACAGGGTTTCTTTTCTTTTAGACTTTTAGTCTTGTTATCCTTATGTGATGGTTGTACCCGCATTATCTTCTATGTGGAATCATAAGCCATTCTTCATAGATATGAAATCAGAATATTATTATATTGCATGTCAAAGGGAAAATTACAGACGATCGTAGTGTTTGAGAGGCTTGAAACTCTCCCTCACGAGAGTCAAACACTAGAACTGTTCCAAAAAGTTTGAGCTGAAGCTTGGTAGCTTGAATAATTCAGTGCTCATTTTTGCATGGCCACTTTAATGAACAGTCCTTTTGTTTCTCTCAACTTCCTTCCTTGCTGCTAGATTAAAGAGTTTACTTTTGCTTCGTATTTTGGTCATTCAGGCGTTGTTACATCCGATTCATCAGGAAGGTCAATGAAAGGAAAGGGATAGAGGGCCAGGAGGAAACTCGAAAAGCTTTTGATTTTATGCTTAGCTATCTTGGTGATCTTCTTTGAGCTTTTTTGTCTTCCCTTACTTTTTTCAGCTTTTTCGTTTCACATTTTCGCTTTTTTTTTTTTTGGATAATAAACAAATGCTATTTCATTGATGTATGAAAAGCCCCAAAAAAAACAGGGAGAAGGTTACAAAAAAAGCCCTCCAATGTGAAGCAATAGTGGAGGGGTCGTAATTACAAAAAAAATTACAATTTGCTCTCTAAATGGAGGCATTAAGAACACTAAATTCCCAAATCTCCTCCCAAGACTTAGATTTATCCATAAAGATTCTTCTATTCCGCTCTATCCAAATATTCCAAGTAATGGATCTAACTGCATTGTCCCATAAAGTACTCTTCTTGCCGTGAAGGTTAGAGCCTCCCAACAAAGCAACAATGTTTGTTCCCAGGTCTTTATGAGTAACCCAATTCATACTAAACAAGTTAAACAGCTTAAGCCAAATCGAAATCACATAGCAGCAATCGAAAAGGATGTGCCCCGTAGTCTCCTCATTCTTTTTGCAAAGCACACACCAATTAGGCTGGAGAGCAATCCAAGGCTTTCTCGTTTGAATTTTGTGGTTGGAATTGATGCCATCATTGATGACAAGCCAAAGGAACACCTCTATTTTTTTAGGAAAGCTACCATTCCAAATGGCATGTTACAGACGACAACAGAGAAAGAATCCGTTTTGTTGATCTTCCTTCCCCATTCCTTTTACAGACAACATAATAATGGGCGATGAATATCTTGGAATAGTCGACTAGACTATATTTCACATATGTCTTAGATTATCAAGCTGCAACATGTGCAGTGCCTGTGTGAAATTACGCATAATAAATGGTTAAACAATGAACTGTAAATTAAATTCTAAATTTTGATGTGACCGTGCTAATTTATATACCGAATAGGACGTTATTTACTAATGTTTCAGAGTGATCTAACGGTAGCTGTTGCATATGCTATCAGGTGTTGACATAGCGTCTGGACCTGTATGGATGGAATACATTGCCTTTTTAAAGTCATTGCCGGTTTGTTGAACTCCTTACATGATATATTTACTATCATCTTTTAATAATGAATTTTGGTGGTCTGTGAATATTATCCATTAATTTCTATTCAGTTTGGGTGATCATATAGGTTCTCAGCTCACAGGACGAGTCTCAACGTATGACTGCTGTACGGAAGGTCTACCAGAAGGCTATTATTACTCCTACCCATCACATTGAACAACTGTGGAGGGATTATGAAAATTTTGAAAACTCTGTTAGCCGTCAACTAGTAAGTCATCTACGTCCTTGGTTTCAATCACAACTTCTCTTTTGATTTTGGCTACACATGCATTAATATGTTGGATTTATGTTTCAGATGAATGGAAAAAAATAATGATATTGTGTGTGTGTATATATATATATATTTTGTTTTGTAAAAAACACAATTTGATATTATTTTCTGGATCAGGCAAAGGGACTGATATCTGAATATCAACCAAAATTTAATAGTGCTCGGGCTGTCTATAGGGAGAGGAAGAAGTATGTCGATGAGATTGACTGCAACATGCTTGCCGTACCACCAACGGGCTCTCCAAAGGCATTTTTTTTAAAACTTTCTTCTTCTTCTTCTTCTTCTTCGTGATATATGATTTGTCGTGCATTATACTGTAATTAGTTTCTGTTGTTTAAGCATGTGAATAAGAATGTGTAATTGGAAGCTGCAACCATGTCTCTTTTCTTTTTCGTTTGTTTTTCTTAAATTGTCTTGCTTGTTTTATCTGGTAATCATAGTAGTGTAAAATTGAGGTCTATTAATAGTACTACAAATGTCTTTAAAAGCTTGTACAGACGATGAAACACAAGAGGGCTGCACCAAATCATTATTTATATAGGATCTTATATTTACTGTGTGTTGTCATTTCTTTTTCCCATAAACTGAGCATGAAGGGCAATGTTAATATGAATAAAAACTTTAACTATTCAACAATCAACCAACACCGTTGGATCCATATTACTATTATTTTAATTTTACATTGTGTCTCATTAGCCATACTGCTTTCACAGAATGAAGCCTTAGATCTGCAATTTTTCCAAAGTTTTGGTAGAATGTATCCCCCCTTTTCCCATGTAGAATCATTTCACCCCTTCTTTTACATATTATTTTTGACAGTATAATGAATGGAACATATCATGTTTGATTGTTAGATATTTGATATGTCCCTCCAATTATACTTCTCGTCTCAGATCTGTAATGCGGATTGTGAATTGGTCATTGGGTGGGTGGTATCGTGTTAAATATGCTTAATTTTCTTTGAAATTTATAAGTACACAACATCTGACTCAACTAGGTTATAAGGGATATCTTTTTATCCAAGCTAAAATGAATATTTATTGAAGATTCTTAGTGTCTCTTTCTCTCTCTCTATATATTTTTACCTCACAGGAAGAGCTTCAATGGATGACATGGAAAAGGTTAATAGCATTTGAGAAGTAAGAATTTCTGCCTCAGTGTATCATTGTATGTTAGTTTGTTCAGAAGATATTTAAATCCGAGTTCCTTCTGTCCCTTTTAGCTGGAATTACTAACTTGGATCAACAAATTACTGCATGATGTTATCATTATTTTTTGGTGGTTGTGAAATGCTCTGTCCGTTGCTTTTGTTTTTGATCCATAACATTGAGATTGAATTCTGATTTTTAGCTCATTTCATATATGATCTAATTTCAGAGGAAATCCCCAGAGGGTAGACAGTGCATCATCGAACAAACGGGTTATATTCACATATGAGCAGGTAGTTGAAAATTCAAAATTATTATCAATTATAGGGGATTGTATGTGTGTGTATTGGTTATTAAGTTGTATTTATAAACTCTTTCCAATATAGACCTAGATTTATGTTTAGGAGTTCTCTCTCTCTCTCTCTTCCAATTTCTTTCTTTTCCTGTTTCTGGTTAATGTTTGAGAACTTGGTTTTCTATTTTATCTTTGGAGTTCATTTACAGTCAGTCTCTTTTAAAGTTAGGATTACAGTCAAATCGAAAAGGTGAGATTTCAACTCTAAAATGCTCTTGAGTCTTGGGTTTTGTAAACTGATAGGAGAAAATAATTTGTTATATATATGTGTGTGTGTATATATTTTTTTTTTTGCAAAAACAAATAAACAAACTAAAATACATAATATTATACACTTAGGACCTATAACTCTCCCCTCAAGCTGAAGCTTATATGTCAATTGTGCCCAACTTAGTACAGAAATAGTGAATCCAAGCTCCACTTAGTCATTTTGTGAAGATATCTCTCAATTGTTCTCCATTCTAGTCGAAATCCATCCTAATTGTATTTTCTCACGAACAAAGTGACAACTTCAATGTGTTTAGTTTGCCTAAGAAAACTAATTGGAAGAGCAACTTGATTATGACATGACACCACAATTTGATTAGAATTGTGACGGTAAAACCTAGTTGAGCCAGAAGTTGATGTATCCACATTACTCCACGCACAAATTGTGTCATTGCTTACCGAATTTTTCTTCTCACATAACTAAACTGCCTTTAACAAAAGCACAATACCCTGTAATTAATCATCATTCTTTGATAGATAATTTCCCAATCAACATTTGAAAAACATATAATTTTAGTATGCCCATGCCCTTTTTATAAAATTCATGTTTGGCGGTGTTTTCAAATATGATAGAATTTGTTCTACCACAACCAAAAATTAAATGTAGGTGAAAACATGTATTGACTCATAATTTTTTCCGGGTGAGCCATGTCTAATTGAGTCATGTTTAACTTTCCAATCATTCTTTTGTACCTCTCAAGATCTTTGAACAATTTTGGAATTCACCGTCTATCATAGGTTGTAAATTAGGCTTATTGGAGTACAACATGGTTTAGCTCTCAATTTTCCCCATCTCAATGCCTAAGATGCACTTCAACATCTCTCATAAAAAAAAGTACTTAAAACATCCCTTGAGTTTTATTTTTTAGAAAAGGAAACAAATTTTCATTTCAAGGATAGAAAGATACAAAAGTGAACCAAGAGCTTACAAAAACCCACTCCAACTAGTAGCAATTAAAAGCAGAGAATAATTACAAATGAGGGGAGGGAGTACACCATGAAGAGGCAAGGAATTTGATATCCCCCTCCTCCCAAAAGTCTTTAGAATGCCTATAGTCATCTTAATAAATTCTACAATTTTTCTCCAACCAAACATTCCAATCTTCCACAGAAGAGCTTTGACGACATTTCCCTAAAAGAATCTTAGCCTTGTCTTGAAAATGACAACAACAAAGCAACTGGAAAAGGAAGATGTTACTAAGAGAGAGGAGAGTGCCATGGTCCATGAAATACCACTCCTTAAAAATTTATACCAAAATTGAAAGACTACTTTGCACTTAAAGAAAAGATGCTCCACGTCTTCAGATGCTTCATTTCACACACCAGTTAGGAGAACGAAAAATGAAGGGATTTCTCATTTGAACAATATTAACTGTGTTCAGACGATTAAGCACTAACGTAACATCCCTCAATTCTTTGTGTGAAACTAACTGATGGAAGGTTTTGAGGGCTATTCACCTTTCCTTTATAACATTGTCATCCATATATGACGCCAGTAGAATAATATCACTCTAAGACGTTTTGTTCATGGTAAAATGACCCATTACTTTTTTCATTCCAAATTTGTCAATTGCTTGGCAAAATTTGATGAAGGGAAATTGGACATAATGCCCTCTTCAACAAGAAAGGGAAAAGATATCTTTCAACTTCAATGCCCTCCATTTCCTCTCTAATTTTTTTCTTCCTTTTGGTCTCTCTCCAGCCTCCCCTCCATCTTCTTCTTCTTCAACATTATCTTTGTCTTCCTCTCCATTTTCTTCTTCTTCAAAATTCTTTTTCTCATCAAGTATCTATTCTTCTCCATGCATTTTTTTATAATTATTTTCACTATTTAATTTATAATTTCAAATAACACTGTAAGAATAAATAACCTGTAATTATATTAAGAAAATAAAAAATTAAATTAAAAGAGAAGTATAAAGAATGAAGGCTGCCTTCATTCTTTCCTTCCTACGCCTCCAAACATTTTTAATATAGGATATGAGGTAAAATTAAATGACTTCCTTTTCCTTTCAAATATATCCAAATTGAACCAACATGGGTTGGCCTTAGTGGTCAAGGGGTTGCTTTCCAACCTTGAGGTCATGGGTTCAAACCATGTTGGCCACCTACCTAGGATACTATCTTATGATTAAACCAATGCCAAGTGTTGGAGGATCATGAGGTTGTCCCGTGAGATTAGTCATGGTGCGCGTAAGCTGGCTCGGATACTCATGGCATAAAAAAATAAAATAAAAAATAAACATATATATATATATATATCCAAATTGAAGGAACAAGCTCATGGTTTTTAATCACCAGTATTTGAGGATTTTACCTATAATTATTTTTCTAATGAAAGAAGTGGTTGCAGGTAAAAAAATTTATTTGAAGAAATAAGTGGCTTTTTGTTTGAAGTTACTTGATCTTTCTTTTACATTAGCATCATATTGGTACAATACCATTTCCTGATTGTGCTGGTGCTTGTTCAATTGGATTTTTTTCTTGTTTATTTGTACAAAATGATATGGTTTTAATGATTGTTTTCTTCATTCTATTGGATTTTTTTAGTGCCTTATGTACCTGTACCATTATCCTGATATATGGTATGATTATGCTTCATGGCATGCGGATAGTGGATCACTAGATGCGGCCGTTAAAGTATTTCAGCGTGCTTTGAAGGCTCTTCCTGGTAACTTGGTCCTTTTTTCTCCTATGATATTTTGTTTCTTATGAGCTTCAAAGGCTCTTCCTGGTTACTGGGTCATTTTTCTTCTGTTGATGTTTTCCCCCATTGGTATCTTGTTTCTTATATAATAAAGACTTGGTTATCATTTGTATCACGATGATCTTGTTTTCAAGCATGTGCTTCAGTATCTTGTTTTGATTTTTTCTCTACAAATATGTGCTTGTAACAAATTATCTCTCGAGGCAGATTTTATATTATCTTCTAAACAGATTTGTGTCAAGTAGCTCAAACATTTTTTGTCCCTGTTCTTCATACACCTAGTTTCAGTTTTCCTCTCCCTCTCTAATCAACATTTTGTGTGATATACAGATTCGGATATGCTCAAATATGCTTATGCTGAGCTAGAAGAATCTCGTGGTTCACTTCAGGCATGGAGTTTTGATTTCCCCCAACAATTTGTTTTTTAGTTGTATGGTCTTCTGACTCTGATTCTTTCTTGTAGTCTGCTAAGAAGATATATGAAAGCCTTTTGAATGATGGTATTATCGCCACTGCACTGGCACATATTCAAGTGAGTTTGACATTTCAGCTTTTTATTCTGCATGAATGCAGTGTCATGGGACTCAAAAAATTATTTTATTTTGGCTTGTGCTTTTTCGGGAATTAGTAAAGTGTGAAGGCAAGAATCACAGTCCATTTTTATCTGGGGCAAAACATATCAACGTTCTGTTTCGATGGGGTACGGAAGTCTAAAGCTATCTGGAATGACAAACTTTTAGGGGTTGTTTGATAGGTGTGATGACATATGGAAATGGGTTTGTGAAACCCATTTCAATGTTTGGTTGACACATGTTTTACTATTGGTAATGACATCACTTTCCCATGTTTACTATCTTGACATCTTAAACTAACATCATTTTAGGTGATTTGTATTAATACCAGTGTGTTATTTGTAGCCATGCTCTTGAATCAGCTTGAAACTGGATGTTTTCCCTGCAAAGCTTGTTAATAAAGAAAGTTATTCCATGATCAATTTGATGATTGAAATTTAGGGCTTCTTTCCTACGAAACAGACGTCCATATCTTTCAAATAATTATGAAAAGAGAAATTGCGACCAGAAGTTCAACCACGTTCCAAAAGAAAAATGGAGCGTTATAAAAAATTCCCAATTGGTCAATATAAAAAAGGGATAAATGCAAAAAATACCATGCACTTTGGGTTATTGTTAAATCATACCCTTGCACTATTTTTTTGTTTTAAAATACCCTTGCACTTTAGTAAAATTGTAAATCACACTCTTCAATTAATTAGTTTTAACGAACTTGAGATAAATTTATATTCTACGTATGTCATGTGTTATGATTTCATGAAAAATAACAAAAAAAAATTGACAGATGTGTAGAATTTTAGAATAAACTCTTATGTTAATAAGATGTAAAATTTATAAATCACAGTCAATAAGCGGGCAACAAAAAGAGGGTTAAAGCAGAAGAAGTGATCTTGTAACAGGGAATTAACTAATTTGAATTCTTCGGTCAACTATGATCGTGCTCCCTGTTCTCAGAAGGAAGCGGGTTCCTCGGGTTGTGGATGAGGATTCTCAGCTGGAATGTTAGGGGTCTCGGGAACCCGACGAAGAGGAGTCTTGTTAAAGATCTCATCAAATCTTCTAATCCCGACTTTGTTATCCTCCAAGAATCCAAATTATCTAATATTAATATTCGTATGATTAAGTCGATCTGGAGCTCCAGACATATAGCTTGGTCTTCTCTGGACGCTATTGGTGCTTCAGGAGGGATTATTATTTTGTGGAACGACCCTAATTTTGCTGTTTTGGATGTGTTTGCCGGAGCGTTTTCGTTGTCCATTCTCATTCAATTGGCTGATAATACCAAAGTCTGGATTTCTGGTATCTATGGGCCTGCTTCTCCCTCGGATAGGCCTCAATTTTGGTAGGAGCTTAATGATCTGGGCGGTTTATGTTCGGGCCCTTGGCTCCTTGGAGGAGATTTTAATGTCACAAGGTGGTCTTATGAGAATTCCTCTGGGACTAGGCAGACTAGAAGCATGAAAATGTTCAACAAGTTTATAGATACTTTCTCTCTTACTTAGATTTCTCTCGCCAACGGGATGTTTACTTGGTCCAGATCGGGCATTAGACCTTCATCTTCTCTGATTGATCGGTTTCTTGCTTCTGAAGACTGGTTGACTCTTTTTAATGAAGCCAAGGTGGAGAGGTTAAACCAGGTTACGTCTGATCATTTTCCTATTTTGTTTCAGTCGGGTGGTATTAAGTGGGGTCCCACCCCTTTCCGTTTTCAGAACATGTGGCTTTCTCATCCTTCTTTTTCTTCCACCCTTCAAGGATGGTGGGATTCTTTTGTGGTGCATGGGTGGCCTGGTTATTCTCTTATGAGCAAATTGAAGTTGTTGAAGGTTGAGTTGAAAAGATGGAATGTTGAAGTCTTTGGTCATGTTCAAACTAAGAAAAGTCAGATTATCAATGATCTGGCTTCCTTAGATGGGTTGGAAGAATCTTCAGGATTATCAGAAGACCAATGTGCTGCAAGATCTTCCCTGAGAATGGAGCTTCTTGATATCACAGCAAAGGAGGAGGTTTTATGGCGTCAAAAATGTAAAGCTCAGTGGTTGAGAGATGCTGATTTAAATTCCACTATGTTCCATAATTATATGAATGGGAGGAGAAATAAATCCTTTGAAGTTTTTTCCCGCAATGGTAAGTCTGCTGTCTGATGTTGATATTTTTTTTTGATAGAAAGATAATCTTTCATTGATCAAGGGAAAAAATACAATACAATGTAGAGGATGAGAAATCCTCAAAACAAAAAATAAAAGCGAAAAATAAAAGACTAATTAAAGGAAAGAATTCCATTTATAATACATGGAATGTACAGGAAGACAGATTGAAGAGGGATTAACAACTTTTGCCGAACAAAAAGTACGAAAAACAATAGAATCCCAAGTATGCCACCAAGGATTTGCAACATTATTAAAAATCTGTGAGTTCCTCCAAATATTTATTTGTCTGATGTTGATATTGAGCAGGAGTTTATCTCTTTCTATCAGAGTTTGTATTCCAAAGCCACGGGAGATAGGATGATTCCTGAAAATTTGTGTTGGGATCCTATTACTCTTGATGATAGAGAGTGGTTGGAGCGGCCTTTTTCTGAAGAAGAAATTTTTGGAGCGATCAGAGTGTTAGGTTGCAATAAAGCACCGGGCCCGGATGGTTTTACTTCGGAGTTCTTTAAAAACTCTTGGAACATAATTAAGTCTGATATTATGGCTATGTTCCAGGAGTTTTTTCAGAAATGTATCGTTAATTCCATCACTAATAGTACTTTTATTTCCTTGATTCCTAAGAAGTCTGATGCTCGGGAAGTCAAAGACTATCGTCCAATTAGCTTAACTACTGGGCCTTACAAAATCATCTCCAAGGTGCTGGCAGATAGGTTAAAAACCGTCCTTCAGAAAATGATCTCCATTTTCCAAAATGCTTTTGTTGGTGGTAGACAGATTTCTGATCCTATTTTGGTGGCCAATGAAATTATTGAAGAATGGAGGGCTAAGAAGATCAAAGGGGTGGTTATTAAACTGGATGTTGAGAAAGCCTACGATTGTGTTGATTGGGATTATCTCGATGCTATTATGGCTCGTAAAGGGTTTGGGTCAAGATGGAGAAGGTGGATTAGAGGTTGCCTTTCTTCCACTAATTTTTCTATTATTATTAATGGCAAACCTCGAGGTAAATTTTTTGCTGCTCGTGGGGTTAGGCAAGGAGATCCTCTCTCCCCGTTTCTTTTTATTTTGGTGGCTGATTCCCTCAGCAGATTGTTATCAAGTGCTGAGGAAGCTGGCATTATTGAGGGTGCTGTGTTGGGTAGGAACGATTTAAAAGTCAATCATCTGTTATTTGCTGATGATACTTTGCTTTTTTCGCCCTTTCATATAGGAAAGATTAATAATCTCCTTTCTGTGTTGCTTTTGTTTCAAAACATGTCGGGGCTTAATTTTAATCTTGAAAAGTCTTTCCTTGCCGGAATCAATTTGAACCCGGATGAATCTTCCCTTGCTGCTTCTTGGCTGAATTGTAAGGCCTCTAATCTCCCTCTCTCGTATTTGGGCCTCCCTCTTGGGGGTAATCCCCGGCTTAGATGTTTTTGGGAGCCTGTTTTGGAACGTATTCAACGTAGGCTGAGTAAATGGAAGAAAATGGCTGTGTCTAAAGGTGGGAGACTGACGCTTGCTCAATCCGTTCTTAATTGTTTGCCTATATATTACCTTTCGGTGTTCACTATTCCGAAGGTTATTGCCAAAGAGATTGATAAAACGTTACGGGACTTCTTTTGGAAAGGTTGTGAAGGGAACAATGGGTCTAATCTTATTAAGTGGGAGGAGGTGGCCAATCCGTTGGGATGTGGTGGCTTGGCCTTTGGAGATACTGTTAAGCGTAACAAGTCTCTTCTCTTAAAGTGGTTGTGGAGATTTCCGGTGGAGGTAGGGGCGTTGTGGCACAAAGTGATTGTTGCTCTTCATGGAGATGTTGCTTTAGGTTGGAGAGCTGGCTGTAATGTCTATTGTTCTAACCGTAGTCCTTGGAAGCAGGTTGTGAAGCTTGGTGGTTTGTTGAATTCTTTCTCTTCCTTTGCATTGGGGAATGGGAGAATGATCTCTTTTTGGGACCATCCTTGGATAACTAATGTTCCTCTCCGTATTGTTTATCCAAGACTCTATAGGTTATCCACTTTCAAGACTAGTGCAGTGGCTGATTTGTGAGATCCAAATTCCAGGTTTTGGAATTTGTTATTTAGGAGGAATTTGAAGGATGAGGAAGTGACTGACTGTGTTGGCTTGCTGTCCACTCTGGAAGGCTGTACTATCGGTTCTTCTTCAGATTCCAGATTATGGAAAGGGTATGGTAATGAGTTTTCGTGCAAAAACGCCATGATTTCTCTTTCTTCAACAAATTATGCTCTTCCAGAGGATCTTTATAAAGCTCTATGGTGTGGCAAGTACCCGATTAAAGTGAAGGTGTTCTTATGGATTTTCCTTAAGGGAGGCTTGAATACCAATGATAAGTTGCAAAGAAGGTTTCCCACTTTGTCTATCTCCCCGAATATTTGTTCTCTCTGTTTGGTTGATGGTGAGAGTGCGAGTCACATTTTTTTGCATTGCTCCTACACTTCGGGGTTGTGGCACAAGCTATTTCAGATTTTCAAAATGCACGGTCCTCTCCACCATTCCGCTGCGGTTGCTGTCCACGGTTTGCTGTGTGGACATAATTTTACAGGAAAGACTAACATTATTTGGTGCAATGCTGTTCGTGCTATTTGTTGGCTCGTTTGGTGGGAACGAAATAGTCGTATTTTTAATTCTAATTTCATCTTTTCCTCTATGCCTATTCTCTGGGATAAGGTGGTTTGGTTTGCTTCGCTGTGGAGCTCCCTTGTAAAGGATTTTTGTAATTATAGACCGTCTCAAATTGCCCTCAATTGGTCTAGTTTTTTGTAATCTTTTGAGGGTCTCTTTTGTACATTTCATCTTATCAATGAAATTGTTTCTTATTTAAAAAAAATAAATCACAATCAAATGTTCAAATTTTTTGAAATTTTTAATGGTTTTGAAACACGTGGTATGCGTATAATATAGATATAATGTATCTCAGTTTTGTTAAAACTAATCAATAGAAGGGTGTGATTTGCAATTTTCCTAAAGTGTAGGGGTATTTTAAAACAAAAAAAAAATACAGGGGTATGATTTAACAATAACCCAAAGTGTAGGGATGTATTTTGCATTTATTCCTATAAAAAACAATGTTAAGTAACAAAACTTCAATCTAAGAGAAGAAGGCCGTGGGATGAAATATACTTCAAAGATCTTACCCAAACACACTTACATTACCGATATTTCTTTTCCTTGAAAATCTTCAACATTAATGCCAACATCTTCCAAATTGACCTTGAATCTTGGGCCTTTGCCATTTGAACTATAAAGTCTCGACAATTGTTTGTGGTGACTGGTGAGGGAGCTCAAGCAAAATCAGATGATTTAAGAAATTTCCCTTGAAGCGATAATGAGAAAGGACAGGGATGGTCAATATTTTTCTCTTTTGATCCTTAGCCCAAGCAAATGCAAGTACGTGGAAAAATGCCGAAGAATATAAAATTCTTTCTTTCCTTAGCTCTCAAAAGTTTCAACACTCGAGATAAATTGCCGGAAAGAAATGCAGGGTTATCCCTCTCTTGCCAGATGAGTGTCAATTGTTAGTCTGATTAAGAAAACATTAATCAACTATCTTCTGTTGTTTTGCTACTGTACCTGTCTCATTAGATTGTTTATGATCTCTCCTGCTGTCTCCCTAATGAAATGACGAGCTTACTCTGAAGTTTTCTCAGGTTTGTGGTTCTATGGTAAAGCTAGACTCTTATGGATGGATGTGTTTAAACTATGTTATGGTTGATTTGGATTGAAAGAAACAAAAGACTAAACACAGAGAAATTTTGGTTCTTTTCTGAAATTTGATGCAGTACTTGGCCTCCAATGGGATACTTTTTTTTTCAAGGAATTTCATATATATATATATATATATATTCAATTTTTTTTATTAATGTTGATTGGAGGGTGTTCGTGTAGACCTTTGGTGGTTAAGTTGGGTTCGGGTGGTGTCTTATGTCCTTTTTCGGGTATTAAATTTATTATTAAATAGCCTCATTATATTTTAGATCAGAAATTTTTTTCGTTCTATGATTTTTTAATAAGAGGATTGATTGTTCTGTTTTTCTAATTATTGTTTACCTAAATATTTATTTGTTATCTTTAGAATTATGAGACTTCATTATCAGAGTACTTAGAGGGAATAGGAAAGAAGTAAACAAGTGACCACCATGTTTTATTTAGAATATTAACAAAGTACTTATCTGAGCAGTACATGAAAAGATTTTGGGTTCTAGTGGTAGCGAATGTCTACTCCATGTCTAAGGATTTATCCTGGTAATATTCTGGTTCATGTCAGAAGGGGGTGCAGCTTCCGCTTAATGATTAAACTAGAGTTCTGAAAAGTCCTGATGTCTTATCAGTATCACTAGCAGCATTAGGAAAGATTTTTTTTTTTTTTTTTCCATTTCGTCTCCTAGGGAGGCACTTTTTTAATGCAGAAATATGTATTACATGACTTGCATAGACATTGTTATGAAGGATATCATGCTGGTGGCTTGTGAATGTGATGCAGTTCATTCGTTTTCTTAGAAGGAATGAGGGAGTTGAAGCTGCTCGCAAATACTTTTTAGATGCTCGCAAATCCCCAAATTGCACATATCATGTTTATGTTGCTTATGCCATGATGGCCTTTTGTCTCGATAAGGATCCCAAGGTCTCTTTCTTTCCACTTTGGTTATGCAATTCTAAATCTGATCAAATTATTTGCTTTTCCTCGAGAAAAAGTAAGAATACTGTTCTTACACTTTTAATGTTGCTACTATTTGCTTGTGAAATCAAGATATGGATTATATTATGAACTCTGCTTAATCTTCCACTCATCCATGCTTTGGATATACCGATTTATCTTGCTTCTCCGATGATCAGATTAATTAAAACTTATATTGCGTTTGGTTAAGAAAGAATAATTTGTAGTTATCTTATTTATTTGTCATTAATGATGCTGCAGATGGCTCACAATGTTTTTGAAGACGGAATGAAACGGTTTATGAATGAGCCCACATACATTCTTGAGTGAGTTTGTCCATATCATATTTTCTGAAACTGTGAATATCAGCCAATTGCGTATTTTATGGTGATAGAACTCTTGGGCATTTAGATGGCTTGCTCTTGCATTACCCCTTTGTTAGAACTATAAGACTTAGGGAGCATACACGTTATCTTTGATATTAATTAGTTTAATGCTTAATTTAGTGTGTACTTCCCACCCGAGAGAAAAGGAGGGCCGATAGTCCAATCCAATCTAACAGCAAATTGGTTCTTCTTGTTGACAACTCCGGCTTAAAAGACATCCTGAATTGATTTTTTGAAGCCTCAAACAGTATCTCTATTTGGCTTTGTTATTGTTACTGTCCCATCTGCAAACTGTGACGTCTCCCTTGAAAGATGAGTCCCTTTTTCAGATTACTGTTCCCTGTCCATATCCACTAAAACCAAGGCAGTTACTCTTTGGTATTACCCTATTTGCTTGAATATTTGGAAGTTTTAGGAATAGGATTAATTGATAGGGATATGACTATATGATCCTCTCTTCAGTCTATTCCTATCTCCCCAAGATATGTGGAATTTTAATATTGAACTACTCTACTTGTGGTTCATCGGCCCATGGACCCCAGCCAATGGCTTGTCGTGTCACCCACGTTAGGTATGATTGAAGTCCATAAAGCCGACACTTCTAGTTTCTCCCTTTGTACATTTAAAAAAAAATAACACTATCATTTATTGTTTCCCCCTCTCATCTCCCCCTAACAAACCCATCCCCACCAAAATGAAGAAGGGAAATTCTGGTTATAGAAGTCCCCTTTATCTTGCAGGATCGTGCATACCGCTGGGATCATGGGATTAAACATTTATATAAAAATATGATAATAGTAGAACAGTTCACCCTTTCTGTATTGAATATTCCTGGTGCATTCTAAATTTTTGCTAAAGATTTTAGATATTATTCACAATTTCATGTTTCCGGGGTCCACTTTTTCTTACTTATTTATATCAGGGGAAAATTATGTGTATATATTTCGTTGATCTACAAGTTGGATGTGCTTACTGAAGGACCAAATGTTCTGTTTTTAAAGCATTGATAATTTCTTGTTAAAAATAATGCTAGCTGATATAACAAGGACAAAATGTTATCAGTTTTTACAGCATTGATAATATCTTGTTAAAAAGAATGCTAGCTGATATAATGATTTACTTTTGTAGATATTCCGATTTCCTGTCTCGCTTGAATGATGACAGAAATATCCGGGCTTTATTTGAGCGTGCTCTGAGCACGTTGCCACCAGAGGCATCTACTGAGGTAGCTAAAATTTTATATTATGCTTTTTTTTTTTTTTTTGGCATAGTCCAGAGTGCTTGTCCTTCTCTTCTGTACTGTAATTTTATATAAAGGGGACAACAATGGGTGTTAGTTTCCTTGTTTCCTTTCCTAGGAGATGGCAGTGGTATTGGATAAGAAAACATGTTAATATTCAAAAGGGTTAGCTTCTTGAGTCTTGACATGCCCTTTAGCATCAGCTAGTTGTGTGGCGCACTTTTCCTTGGTTTAGAATGCCCTTTGGATTTATACCATGCTATATATATGTGGACTGTGGAGATAGACTTCCAATTAGGTTCATGTTCATGTGTTACAAGGAGGGAGAAGGAAAGCAGCAGAGAAAAGCTTGGCGTTTGAGGAGGTCAAGTTTCATTTGGGTCCTATATTCGAGGTCATCTTAGCAAATTTCCCGTGTATTGCCCTATAACAAGAATCAAAAGCTTGAAGATTACTTGAGGCTATGTGAAGAGAGTGTTGAGGTTTTGGGAGAGATAAAAATTACAAATGAGATGATGAGTATTCAATATATTAAAGTTTAAGGGTAGAAAGTACTTTCAAAGTAAAATGATATCATCATAAAGTCAAAAAAGGTTAAAATGAGAATGAAGGTCAATAACCCTATTTTGATGGTTAAAAATCCCAAAAACTCATATTAAAAGGAGAGAGGGTTGGAGAATCGTTTCTTGACCATTTGATCCACTCTCTATTTTGGAAATATTACTGAACATATCATTTCATTAATTTTGGAAATTACATTTACTATATATAATACATTATATCATTAATTATTTGATTAAAAGTTAAAAATTTGTACAAAATTTTTCTAATATTATTTTTTTATAGATGTTTTTATCTAATTTATTTGCAATTTTTATTTTAGTAAAAAAATATTTTATTTAAATTTAAAATAATAAAACAAACTTTAAAACATGATTTTCTATTATTTTTAATTCAAATAGTAAAATTAAAATACTAGTATTAATATTGACTATGTTCTTTTAAACTTCTCAGACTCACTCACATTATTTATTAAATAATTTAATATCATTCTAAATTAACTATTCATCAACAAATGAAAAAATTATATAGTAATTGTTATAGAAATATTGGTACATAAATAACTCCAATTGTTTTCTCAATTACATTAATTTTTTTATCAGAAATTGTCTCAAATAGAAGATTTTAGATATGTAATTCCATGTATGTCACTACCTTTTGATTTTTTTAATGAACAGAGCTTTTCATTGATAAATAAACGAAAGGTTAAAAAAATGCAGTCCAACTGGCCGCAATAATAGAAGGGGCATAATTAAAAAAAGCCTTTACAATTCGCACTCCAAGCAGAAGCCTTAAGGACACAACGGTCCCAAATTGCTGTAAATTGACTATCGTTATCAACAAAAATCCTCCTATTGCGCTCCAACCAAATATTCCAACAAATAACCCGGATAGCATCGTCCCTACGCGTTTTGTTGTTTCCTTTGCAATGAGTGCCACCAAACAAAGAAAATGGAGAGCTTTTAGCTTCAAATGCAATACTGGCTGCCTTTTGGAAATTTTGGTTAAAGAGGAACTCCAAAATCTTCAATGATTCTTTTTTTAATGCTCTAGATATTTCGGACTCTTTTAGATTTCTTGGTTCTCTATGTTGTACTTCTAATCCTTTTTTATATACAACTCTCTCTCTTTATATATAAGCCAATTAGAATGTTTTTTTTGTAATCTTCTTGGATTGGTTGGCTGCCTCTTTTGTACTTTTCATTGGTGTAATGTCAGTTTCTATTAAAAAAAGAGCAAAACATCTAACTAACTAAAGGGAGCCAGCGGTGAACTAAGTAAATAAACAACCAATAACCAATTAACTACGTTAAACCGGAATATTAATAACATATAATGCACAACGTCTACATCACTTTCTATTTTTTGGTTTTGATATCTCAGTTGCTCTGTGCATCTTTACTCCAGGTCTGGAAACGATTTATCCATTTTGAGAGAACTTATGGAGACCTGGCCAGCATGCTGAAGGTACTGCTTTTGTTTTCCAGTTCTTTTCCTATAGAATTGAATTATTTTGTTTGTTCCTTCACTACATAGTCATAACTTATTCTAGAATTCATCTGATTATATAAATCTCTTGAATCCTCTAATTATATAAATTAATTTACACGGGTGCATTGATTTTTTGGTTGCGTATTTTTTTAGATGAATTTGCAAAAAATTTATTAAAAATTTAAAAAGAGTACAAAATGAGGATGGGGTATCCTGAAAAAAAATGTACAGAAAAAAGAGTTAAAAAATACAAGCAAAAAAACTCAATCCTGTCAAATTACAAAACCATACATAACAGAAAAATGAGATCCAAAATTATCTTTGATATTCCTCTCCCAAGAGTAGGAGAAGAGAAGAATCCGCTCCCAAATCTTGTGTAGCTCATGCTCTTTTACGATCATTTCTTTCTAGGCAAAGAACCCATAAATTAGTAGCAACAACACAATGCCAAACCTTCAGTTTTTTCTTTCCTCCTTTGCGAGTTACATACACATTGAATTTTGGAAATTTAAGCATGCCCAACATCCCATAATTCTCAATTATTTGTTCACATGCCTATCTATTTTTCAATGGAATATCACGTTTCTGTCCCTCAAACTCTCCTCTCTTCATGTAGACCGGATAAGTTATTGAACAGAAAAGATTTGGTGATCGTGATCCTGCCATAAAGGCACTCAGGACTCTTTCTTTAGGGGTTTCACAGTCCCTGTCCTTGAGCCCTGTGGGAAGGGGGTCTTGGATCCCTTCTCACAAGGATTGGTCTGTGAAACGACTCTAGGAAAGGAGGCACACCCCTCCCCTACAACTTAAGCTAACTCCTTGTAGCTTTTTTTTTTCACTTTATGAGAGTAATGATGGGGGAATGAGAATATCACGCTTCCTCATTCCTTTTATTTACAAAAACAATTAAGGTATGGAAAGCAATTCTTTTTTTTTTTTGGGCTATATATGAAAATTAAAAATCAATATTCATCTTCAAAGGGAAGAAAATGTTATTCCAATTTACCTATATTGGTTTGTCCCGCCACCGTTGTTTTAGTTCCTTTTGGTCCCACAAATCTAATTTTATTTGTAAATAATATGAATGGTAATCCTCTTTAATTCAATTTTGATACTAAATTAATTCCAGGGAATACAATATTTTAGGTGAAGTCACAATTTTATTAAAAAATAAAATTACAAGAAGCGGATGAGGTATCCTTGAGATGCAAAATGAGGACAAGAAATCCTCAAGGAAAAAAAGTACAGAGAAGAGAGCATATAAAGCTATTCAAGGCCCATACAAATTAAAAAAATAATCCCAAATCCATTCATAATTGAAAAGGGAAAGTCTAAATCTAAATCTTTAACATTCCCGCCAAGAGAAAGAAAAGAAAAGAAAAGAATTTGCTCCGATCTCATGCAACTCAAATTTTTTGTTGTTTTGAAGGTGATCGTTAACCATAAAACCCATATCACTGTGGAGACCACACAAACCCAGTACAATATTGAAAATTCTATTCTCATTCTACAACTTTTCATTTTGATTCTCCCCTTCTGCTCCCATCGAGTAAATAGAGAGAATTCCTAGGAGGTGAAGAACAAAGCAGCTTTCTCCTTTACAAACTTATCGTGGGTATTTTAACCTATCCAATTCTAAAGTTCACACAAAAGCTTATATTTTGTAAGGCATTCCTATAACTCATACCATGTTATTAGGAAAAAAATCCAACTATAGAAATGAGGAAGAAAGAAAAGAGGAAGAAATAATTTGGTCTTGTACTTCAAGAAAAGTTTCACTTGTACAAGACCAAATTATTTCTTCCTCTTTTGTAAAAAAATCATTTACAAGTGCCAACTTTTCTATTTTTATTAACGACTGTCCTAAAGGTTTTGTTAAAGCTTCTCGTGGCCTTAGACAAGGTGATCCCCTCTCACCTTTCCTTTTTAATATTGTGAGTGATGTTTTATCTCGTTTGGTGGAAAAGGCTGTTTCCTCTCAAGTCATTGAGTGTTTGCATATTGGTCGTGACAATCTTACTTTATCTCAACTACAATTTGCTGATGACACCATCTTCTTTGTAGCAAACAAGGATTCTTCTCTTCTCAATCTTGTAGAGGTGGTTAAGTTTTTTGGAGTTTTGTCTGGCTTGAAAATTAATCTTGCAAAAAGTTCTCTACTTGGCTTAAATGTTGACGAGCCGAGAGTTTCATTTCTTGCAAATTCCATTGGTTGTGCTCATGGGAATTGGCCTATTAAGTACTTAGGACTCCCTCTAGGTGGAAACCCTTCTAATCTCTCTTTTTGGCAGCCGGTGATTGATAAAATTTCTTCTAGACTTGATGGTTTGGAGGAAGGGTTGTTTTTCTAGGGGGGTAGATTAACTCTCATTTCTTCGGTACTACATAATCTCCCAATTTACTATTTGTCACTTTTTAAAATGCCTAAAAAAGTTGTACTAATTTTGGAAAGAATTTTTAGGAACTGTCTTTGGGATGATATTGGGGAAAGGAAAAAACTTCATCTTGTTAATTGGAAAACTGTTTTTAAACCAAAAATTTTGGGTGGTTTGGGCATTGGTAATCTTGAATTAAAAAACTTGGCTTTGCTTGGAAAGTGGATTTGACGTTTCTCTTCTTAATCAAATTCTTTTTGGGCTTCTTTGATTAAAAGCAAATATGGATCTTTTAGTTTTGATTGGAATTCTTTGATGGTGCAGTATGGATCTCTTCGTAGCCCTTGGAAATCTATTTCCAAATGTGTTCCCACTTTCTCTAAGGTTACAAAAATCATTCTAGGTAACGGTCTTGGAATTTGTTTTTGGGAAGATATTTGGATTTCTGATTCCCCTCTCTTTATCTTTTCCTCTTCTGTATCGAATTACTAAAACTCGTTTTGCTACCATTTTCTCTCTTTTTAACTTGCTTTCTAAGTCTTGGGATCTCTCTTTTTTTAGAAATTTTAAATATGAGGAAATTCTGGAATTTTCTTCTCTTCTCTGTCTTATCTCTCATATTTCCCCTTCTTCCTCTCATGATCGTATTTCTTGGACCCTTCATCCTTCGGGTTCTTTTACTTGCAAATCTTTCTTTTCTTTTCTCTCCCATCCTTTTCCTTTGGATTTTTTCCCTTCCAACTCCATTTGGTTTTCGGTTTTTCAACCCAAAATCCAATTTTTTCTTTGGACTTTTTATTCGGGTAAACTTGTCACGGGGGACGTTTTGCAATCTCGGATGCCTACTTTCTCTTTATCTCCACATATTTGTTTCTTGTGTTATAGGAGTTGTGAATCGGCTTCTCACCTTTTTCTTCATTGTAACTACACTAGCAACCTTTGGTTCAAACTTCTTTCACAATTTGACCTGAGTTTGGTTCCTCCAAAGGATGCTCGGGATCTTTTGATTATGGACTTTTTTGGTTCAAGGATTGCAAAAAGGAGGAGAATTTTTCTTAAATGTGCAGTGGCGGCTCTTTTATGGACTGTTTGGTTGGAGCGCAATGCTCGGATTTTTTCTAGAGAATCCAAATCTTGGCATCTTTTATGGGATTCGTTTACTTCAAGAACTTTTAGTTGGGCCAAATTTGTAAATAGTATAGATTTTGATTTTCCTACACATTCCATGTTCTATAAATGGAATTCTTTTATGTAATTTTTTTACTTTTGTTTCATTGGAGGATTTCTCATCCTCTTGTATTTTGTTTTTATTCTTATTTGATCAATGAAAGTTCATCTTTCTATCAAAAAAAAAAATTATTACGATCTCATTTATAATGGAGGAGGATTTATCAAACTTGTGGTTTGAGTTCCTTCCAGAAGAAAAATCCCTGTAATTCACTTGACATGAAAACAAAAAATACTAACTAATATCGAGTCAAAGCTAGATGAGAAAATTAAGTGTGAAAACTAATCCAAATATCTTTCCCGAAAAGCGAGACTTTTGCCCATTGCAGAGTAAAATTTCACTTGAGAGAGAAGAATTAACAACTCAAGAAATGTATTTCACATGAGACAGCCAAAGCTTCGACATCCCAGGCTTCAAGACGATATGGATTCTAATGTTCCAAAGAAAATCAAGATTTTTGGGTGGTCTCTTCTCCACAAAGGTTTGAATACAGTGGAAACAATTCAAAATCTGCTCAAAATTGCACACTTTGCATAAATAGTGAGGAAATTAAAGACCATCTCATCTCCAGTTTGCTTCACTCATTCATACTAGCTGGTGCAACCCGAAACATTATTCGGATGGCCTAAATAAGTTGCTCAAATGACCCTATTGGAAAGGAAAAATCAGGACTCTTTGGTAGAACGCCATTCTCGCCTCTTTTTGGAAAATCTGGTTGGTGAGAAACAATAGTATATTCAACAACAAATTGCCTAATGCTTTGGAGATTCTCTCCAATCTTTTTTTTGTACTTTTCACTAATAAATGAATAGTCTTGTTTCTTATTAAAAAAAAAGTGTCCGTCCCCAACTACGGCTGATACAAATCCATATATTCTGAACATTTTTTTTGAGTTCATAACATGGATTGGAATTAAATATCTGTTTGATGTATTTAGTCCTTTGGTTAAGTTAATTAGATGCTACATAAGAGGAATTTGAATTGTTGTTGTGGTCATCAGTTCCACATGGATTACACTGGAGCATCAACATTGCAACATTTTCATAAATTTGTAGCCTTCTCTGATAGGTTGAAAAAAGAAGAAAGGAGGCACTTTCTCAAATAGGTGATGATGGAGCATCAACAATGGAAGCCTCATTGCAAGATGTTGTATCCCGATATAGTTTTATGGATCTCTGGCCATGTCCATCTAATGTTCTGGATCATTTGGCCAGGCAAGAGGTAAAGTAAATTCAAAAGTTGGCACTTTTCATGTCGTCTGTCATAGTCGCCTTTCATCGTTTTTGTTTAATCCTGTTATGTATATAATATATTGTGGCTACCTTTTATTTAAGCTTAGAATCATTAGATTAGCCTCCAGTATGACCTATTGTGGGAAAAAACCTCATTTTTATTTTACAGTCATAATGTATTAAAAAAAATCATTCAAATAACAGTTTTGGTGACTAGCTTGAAACGAGGATTCCACAACATTTTAAATCATTCAAATCAGAGTTTAAACGAAAAAGTTATGACTAAAAGAAAATCAACGGTGTAGAGGGGAGAGGCCAATTTATACAATTTTGAAACTATAGGGATATAAATATTCATTTTCAAACTACGGGGGTGTGTTTGTCTTTGACCAAAACCACAGGGGTGCTTTTTGCATTTTTCCCTAATTTTTATTATTAAACCATGGTTTTTACTTTTATGGAAATTTTGGAGGAAAAAGCATTCCCTGTTTATTAGCTCACACAGCACAGTATTTTGGATTGTGTAAAGTAAGGGTTAGTGCATGTTGAATCTATGATTTATTCTTTCTACACCTTTTTATGACCAGTATGCTACTTCCTCTCTTTCAGTGGCTTGCCAAGAACATAAATAAGAACCTGGAAAAGTCAGTTCTGCCTAGTGGACCTGGTTTTTTAGGTAACTACATTGTCCTTTGCTTATTTAAACATTTTGGTCATCTTTGTTTCTGCTTGGTAAGATCTGCTATTTTTGGTTCAGATACAGGTTCTGCAGGTCTTCTGAATCATTCAATTCCATCTACAAAAGTCGCTCATACAGACTCTCGGGTGGGGGTTTATGACCCAAGCCAAAAACCAGGTACTAAGGCTTTCTTAATAGGTCTTTAGTTTAAAAATTCTTGAATTTTATTTTTGCAAGTTGAGCAATATGAAACTGGTTGCATTCTAATGTAATCTATCCTATACGCTGTATCACGATCTTATTGGTGGAATCTTATTTTCAGGGTTTGATGATCTATCAATCATATTAGTAATTATTTTACATATTTTCTTATAAATGTTGAAAATGTATACAAGAAAAAATTGTATTGTGGAGGACTTGCATGTTATTGACTTGACATAAAATTTAATCCATTAATAAATAGTAGATATCAAAGTATTTTGGATTGCAACAAATAATTTTCAGCTGCTTAAATTAAAATTTCATTTCTGTGAGCTTTTCACTCAAGGAATTCTGTAATACCTCTTTGCTTTTGTTTTTAAATTAAATATCCCTTTGGAGTTTGAATTTCTCGTACTTTCGAAGTGCAGGACCACTTGTCACCTGGCTTATTTTTACTATTTTGAAGAAAGGATTATTTTTCTTGAGGTCAATAATAAAAATATGAGTAAAGATGCAGTAAATTTATTACTCTGGAAGTTCTGCAAGTGAAAGCTAGATTTAGTTATTCTTTGCATTGGTGACACTAGTAGATAACAAGGAAAGTTAGCTAGTTATATGTTAGTAGACCAAAGGTTAAACTTTTATAGGGTGGTACTGTTTAAGTTGGTGTAAAGAAAATGTGGGCCAGTTAAACATATTAGATATAGATTGGCAGAATATCTACTGGGACGCTAGAGCAAATTGAGATGAAAAAAATGTTTTCTATTAAAGGTGTTAGGAATAATTCCGAATTTGCTGCTACAAGTAGGCAAGATTGTCTATGTTTATTCTTCTGATTTCATTACCAATTTATAATTTGATTCACTTTTATAAAACTTGTTCTTCATTTGATTTGGTGATAGGATCTCTTCCAACGGCAACTTCTGGAGTTCTCGCTAATCATAACAGCTTACCAAATAATGTTGTTTCTGTTGTGAGTGGAGGGCCAACTAATGTACTTGATGAAATACTAAAAGCAACTCCAGCTGCATTAATAGCATTTCTTGCAAACTTACCTGCTGTTGATGGTAATCTTTTGTATGTCCTTTTATTAAGGTGATTATATACTTCAAGATTAGTTAGTGCCCGTTTGGGATAGCTTTTAAAAGTGTTTAAAAGTTCCTATAAAAAACGTGTTTAAAAGTGTTTTTTAATGGTTATAAAAATACTTTCTTTTTTCAAAAACACTTTTAAAAGCTATCCCAAATGGGCAACCTCATTTTAAATATAAATTCTCAGCAAGAACTTAACAAAAAAATCTCATCAAGAGCAAACATTTTTTCAGTAATGACTTCAAATGACTCAGGACAGGCCCTCATTTTACAATTAATGGTTTTGAGTTGGAATCTCTTGGGTCCAGAGCCTGTCATAAAATAGTGATACATGTGTTGAATTGTTAAGTTGAGCTTAAGCTTTTAGCCAAATTTTTAACCTTTTCAAGGTATTCTTAACGCTCCCTCGTGTGGGTTTGGAATTTGGATATCAACAAAACCCAAACATGTCTATTATTTATACGAAGGGAGAGCAAATGACACAACATAGATTTGAACTCAGAATCTCCTAGTCTGATATCATATCAAATCACTATAGATTTAAAAGTTAAACTGTTAGCTTAAGGATTTTTTTTTTTTGAGCTATTCCCAGCGCATGGATCTTAATAATCTCTTTTTAGTTAGTGTAATGTTCTTCTTACAAGAGGCTCGTCACTTAGCCTTTATCATAATATGCTAAATAATTTTGCTCTTGACATATCCGTTAATATAATTCAGCGGAGCCACAATTTTCTACTGTTCAGCTGTATTCCTGTTATTTCCGAATTTCCATTCTTGTCAGTTCCTTACTGTTATTGATGTACTATCTAGTAGTAGTAGGTCAGTTAGGTGAGTAATGTTTTTTATGGCAGGTTAATACTTTTAAGTGATATTTTAATAGTTATCTCCTATATGAAGGAGATCATTATACTCTGAAGGATACATTATGAGTAAAACCCAAAAGCTCAGAACAAGAATTGCTAGCTTCCCTGCTCACCAAGCCAGCTCATGGAAATTTCCTTTTAATGAAATTTTCAGGTCCAACCCCGGATGTTGATGTTGTACTATCAGTTTGTCTCCAGAGTGACATACCTACACTACCGTCTTTCAAATCAGGGGTAGCACCGGGGCAAGTTACAGCTGGTCCCGCTCCTGCCACTAGTGACCTTTCCGGTTCAAGTAAATCTCATGCATTTTCAAATTCCTCTCTAAAGAATACCAGAGATAGACAATCAGGAAAGCGAAAAGATTACGACAGTATGTCCTTCTTCAATGCTGTCCCTTTACATTTTCATTAGTTTATGTGTATTTGCATGCATCAGCAATTCTCACAATCACATATTTGGGATCAATCCAATTCCTACAATTTCCAGATTTAATCATTAATGATATGCTCATGAATATTGAGCATCATCAATCCAATAAATAGTTTATGTAATATCTTTATTAGCATCCAGGCAATATTCTTACTAGTCAACAAGAAAACGTGTCACATCAATATTTCATTATGGACTAAATAAGAAATTGAGACAAATGTAGAGACCAAATGTATATCTTAGCCTTAATTTTTCTATGGTCAACAGAATCTTCAGAGTAGTGTACCACTAGCGTAGTGTTAAAACTTAAGCTATTAACCCATCGTGATTTGAACCGTTTTGATTGATTTTCTATTTGCTCTGTCACATACAGCTTCAAACATTCTTTGATATTTAATAGATAAAGAAACAATAATGCAGGAATTTGAACCAAGCCTTTCTTGTTTAAATATCATTCTTAACTCAAATTAGTACTTATTTGCAAGTTAGAGTTATTGAACGCGAATTTAATCATTTGATTAATTTTTAAGTACTAAATAACTAATGAACTTTCTGCTTTCCATTTTGCTACTTTATGATGTGGTCTCAAGTTGCAGGTAAGGTTGATTCTATTCTAGTTGACAGCGTTTAACATTGTATCTTAGCTATTGCATTGTCAACACATTATTCAACTATTCTTTTAGAACATTTGAAGCATGTTTGCTGAACTTTCATATTATTGTGTAGTTTTGTTGGATTCGGGTTCATTTTGGTCGATTTTTTCATACATCACATTTTCTTTTTCAAATTAAATTGATTTCATTTTGATCCATAAAGTCATAACTAGAGATGTCGGTTTTCGGTTGGTTAATAGGACAAGAGGATGATGAAAGCACAACAGTTCAAAGTCAGCCATTACCTAGAGATTTTTTCAGGATGCGTCAAATACAGAAATCTCGAGCACCTACTTCTTCCCAAACAGGTTCTGCATCTTATGGAAGTGCTATTTCTGGAGATCTTTCTGGTAGCACTGGTTGAGTTCAATCTCTTTCCAACTTTTTTTTTTTTAATTTGAAGTCATGTCTCCCATTTAGCTAGATTAAAAATATGACTTGTTATCCACATGGATTTTTTTTATGTAGTTTGCCTGTCGAAAGCGAATCGGGGGGTTTGTTTTTTCGGGAGGATCTTTTGAATAGCCAAACTGTGAGAGTCTGAACATGTAGGGATTATTTATGTAGTCTGTTAAATGTTAAAACCTTTATAAATGAGAATAAAAATTTCAAATATCAAAACTGTTTTTTTTTATTTGAGATATTACATCAAATTGGAGGAAGGGAGACTTGAACCTTCGACCTCATTGGAAGAGAGCAGGTGTCTAACTAGTTGAGCTTATAATATATTTTTTATCCCTTTATGGATATTGTGTAATCATATACTATCTTCCATTTATGTGTAATATCTCGAAGAAAAAAAATCTTCCATTTGTGTAATCATATAATGGATTTTGCATTCAAAGACTTTTCCTTATTTACGTTTTACGTCAATTTAAATATTTAAGAAAAAAAATCAGTAGAATAATTCCCCCTTTTATTTGATAATTTACTGACAATTTGTTTTATATCATGATCAATTTACACTAAATTTGAAACTTCATTCTTTCTAATAGTCTAATAATACTCTGGTAAATTTAACTAGGAAAGCTGCACATGATCTAGCTCAAAATTGCCTTGAACTGTAATGTGAATATTCTAACAGCAATATTGATCAGCTTTTCACTAAGGTGGTGTTTGGTAGGGTGGAAAGGAATGGAAAGGAAAGGAAAAAATGGAAAGGAATGTCTTTCATGTGTTTGGTTGCCATTTTTTTAAAAAGGAATTATTTCCATTTGGTAATGGTTTCCTTCAAAATTGATGGAAAGGCTTTCCTTAGTCTAAACTAAGGAAAGTCTTTCCTTTCCTTCTTCCTTTCCATTATTTTATTATTATTTGATAAATATTAATATTACTAATATATATGATTATTATATAAATATCAAATAAAATATAAATAATTATGTGATAGTAATATATAGTATATTATTATTTTAATATATTAATAATGATTAAAATATTAATATTAATAGTGGATAAAATATTATTATTTTAATTTTAATAATAAATTTAATATTAATATTATTAACAATTAACAATTACTATTATTATTATTTATTAAAATATTAATAACGATTCAATTTTTTTTTAATTATAATTATAATTAGAATATTATTATTTTCATAATTTTTTAATAATATTATTTAGACTGGTATTTTTTTAATAAAAAATTATTATTATTCTAATATTAATAATAATTAAAATATTATTATATCTTAAAGGATTTAACTTCATGACTAATTCTATCATTCATTCCATTATTTAACCAAATAAAGTAATTGATTTCATTAATGATTCAACTCTTTATTCTTAAAATTGCACCAAACAAAGTAATTTATTTTTATATAATATGTCAAATATAAATATTAATTAGTATCTAATTGTATTATATTTCAATAATGTTGTAATGATTTAAAATATTATTATTTTTTATTTTATTCATAATAAAATAAATAATGAATAAAAATATTTTTTATTAATAAGTTATTAATCTTATAATGACGTTAATAACATATATAATTATAATCAATGATTAAATAAAATTTATTTAATTTTTTATTGATGTTAAAAAAATTGTGAAATAACTAATTATTGATCAAATTTACAATATTAAATGATAATTAGTGAATATTTATGTTTATAATACATATTCTAAAATATTATTTGAAAAATATTATTTACTTAATTAAAATAATATTATATATATATAATATTTTTTAACTATTAATTTGATTCCTTTGTAGAATATGTCATTCATTCATTACTTAAACCAAACAAAGTAATTGATTCCTTTGATGATTCCACCATTCATTCCATTTCCTTCACCAAACATAGTAATTGATTCTAATTCCTTTTCCCTTTCTCATTCCTTTCCTGATTCCATTCCTTTACTTTCCTTTCAAACAAACCAAACGCCACCTAAGTATTGTTTTTCGAATAGAATTTATTGCTTGCAATGGGGCATCTAAAATTTGCATGTATGCGCCGTTGATTATGATATTGATAGGAAATGTAGTCAGGGTATATTAGTTAATAAATAGTATAGTTCATATTATGTGATTAGTAATCTTTGGATTGTCGAGGGGAGAGAGTCTAAGCCTCTTAGATGCTTAGTAACCCTTTTCAGGATCAACCTTATCAACTGGTCGAAGTCACGAGTGATAAGTTCAACCTTTTCATGGTGGAGGAACCAAATTTAGAAATCTAGATCCACGTGGTGGGCTGTGTGTCAGTTATGGTTTGTTGCGAGAGGAGGTCTCAGAACCCGATCCTACAACACTTTGGCAATAAGTATTTAAAAGAGTTTTGTCAGCAGAGATTGAATTGAAAGCTAAACAAAAACTCAAGAGTAAAAATGTCGGTTTTGAAATGTGACGATCCCACTCTTTTTAAGACATTTTAAAATAATATAAGCAGTGTAAGACTAAAGTTTAATTTTTAATACAAATTTGGTATGGTGTCGTTTAAAACATGGCTAGCCAATAACTTGTAAATAGAATCCTAATATAAAATTATACTCAACTTCCAGATCATATTCAATTTATTATGATAAACATCATAGTACCATAATCAGATAGAAAGCAAATTCCTACAACGATCATGAAAGCTAAAAGATAACATTCAAGTCACGTTATCACGCAAGTTCTAAATAGCACCAGAGTAGACAAATTTTAAAGTTCATCAAAAGTCTAGTTTTAAACAATAGTCCTAGACCATCATCCATCATAGATCAACGAAGGCTTAGGTACCTCCATGATTATTTGAAAAATAATAATCAAAGTAGCAACATTAACGACACTCGCTAGTATGAGAAATAAACAAAGATTCATGACCCTTTGGATACTAACCAAAGACCCATTTGACTCCCCAACCAACCCATTATCAAAATCAAACAAAATCGTAAATGTCGGTTTTGAAAACTAAGGATCAAATGGTAAACAGACTCAAAATTCATGGACCAAAAATGTCTTTTTCCCTAACATATTTTATCCCTTTATTTAATTTTTTGATTGGATTTTTTTTAAAATTATAAATACCATTTATACATATACAATTCAAGTATTTACTCAATAAAAAAAATGAATTTTAACATATTTGTCAAGAATTCTTAAAAAAATCAAAAACCTATTCCATTTAAATTTTTTTTACGAAATTTCATTAGATGACACTTCTTGAATATGTATTTTTAAAAATAACGACCTTTTTTAAAAAAAAGGCAATTTTTTTAAAAGCATGTGTTATTTGGATTAGTGGTGGATCAAGGATTAATGTTAAGGGGGCACACATGACATGTGTGTATATAATTATATTAGAATTGCTACTTCAAACTGCCAAATCGACTAAAATCGAACTAAATAGGTCAGTTTTGTTGGTTTCGGTTATGTGTCAAATTTTCATATATGAAAAATCAACTAATCGATTTTGTGTCGGTTGTTTTAGTTAAAAATTGAATTGAATCATAGTAAACTAAATTAAACCGATAATTAATAAATAGTAACAAAATACATTTTAAATTAAAATGAATCGAACTAACTAAAACCGATAAAGATGTAATTATAATAGACTATGTGTCGGTCTGATTATTTCCATTTTCTTCCTTTCAACTAATGAATCAAATCCAACTTTTTTTTTTTTAATTTGAGAGTCAAATTATAGCTTTACGTAACGTAATATTAAACAAAACTGATCATAAAGAAGTCATTAATTAAAGGAAAAACACTAGAATAGAGAACATCATATCAATGACAATCACTAAACATGTTATTCATGACATGAGTTAATAAAGGTTTAAAAAAACAAAACCTTCCATAATCAATTGATGAGTGGTTGCAAGGTAAAGATTGATAAGTTTAGTTTTTGCAGCAGCAGAACTTTATAACATCAGTGATAAAAGGCTTGAGAAGGCATCTTCCACTGCCTCTCTTATTAATAACACAATCAGCATTACATTCATTATCACCATAACCACTTGAGCATTTTGAAACGCAAACGTCGAAATCATCCCTTCCTTCAATGGAAGAGACCAACATAATCATCACCACAACCGATATAATCACATTCACAATTTGCCTCCCACCCATCTTTTCCAAATTTCCCTCTTGCTTGATATAATTAATTCTAAGATTTTACTTTTTTTTTTCTTTTGCTTATTTACAAAACTCATCTATATGTTTATATATATATATAAAAGAAATCCATAAAATGTATTAAAATTGGTATGTAAATCAATTTTTTGTTGTTGATATAGTAGAATATAGTAAATCTCACCCAATAGGGAATGTAATTGAATTGGTAATGTGTTAAAAATTTGGTTGTTTATGGTATGTGGGTGAAAGTTTTCCAAATAAGAAACGTAATTAAATTGGCAAAAAAAATCAGTAGTTGAATCACTAATCTTTACATGAAAGTTAAAAGTATAAGGATATTAATATAATTATGTAATGTGATCGGTGACGTCTTCTATCAATCTAAACAAGTGCAAAAAATGTGTAAATATCTAGTATAAAGGTTTATGATTTTAAATAAAATATAAGGTAATTACGTACGTTTGATACTTATAAGGTTCGGTGTCTTGATGTGGCATTCTGATAACACCGCAGTTTACACCATTCATAGTTGATTTAAAAAAAAATATTATCTGTGTGGGATATTTCCTTACAGTTGAGCTCGTGAGAACACGTGTTGGATTCCGGTGGCTCCGATTATCTGAAAAAGAAACGAACGGTCAAATGACACTGGTTTGCTACCGGCCAAGTACCCTCTAACGATCAAGTTAGTTTGTAGGTAAGGAGCCTCCCAGAAAATTAGGTCTAGATAGTTGTGCACTTATTTCATTTGATAGGTTGACTGCTCTTATATACTTATTGAGTTGTGGGTTTGTTTGGCCTTACTAGTTTGGATTAGGCTTTATTGGGCTTCTATTTGGCCCAATTACAGTTAGCTCATCCTTGTATTGATTTTGTTGGACCTAAACCTTTTCGGATTGATCCAGTTTGCACGGGCCATGGACAGGCGATTTTTACCATTTATATTATCTAAATGAATTAAATTTCTATTGGATAAGTTTATTTACATCAATTTAATATTTAGGAAATAAAATTATAGTAGAATAATTCCCCTCTTATTTGATAATTTTTACTGACAATTTGTTTTATATCATGATCAATTTACACTGAATTTGAAACTTCATTCGTTTAATAGTCTAATACTCTAGTAAATTTGACAAATAGGAAATGTAATTAAATTGGTAGCGTACTAAAAATTTAGTTGTCATAGTATAAGAGTAAAAGTATTACAAAAAAAAAAGAATAATAAATAAGAAACATAATTAAATTGGTAAGTATGTTAAATAAATTTTAAATATAAAGAGTTAATTGGCATAAAAAAGAATCAGCTGAGTAAAACAACCCTTTAAAAATTTAAAATGAACAAGAAAGACGTATTTTTTTAGGTTACTCACAAACTAAAACAGCCTTTATATTTTCTTTTTATGATATTGTAATAAAAAATAATAACAAATATTATAAATTTCACCTTGCAGTTATTAACATAATAGTTTGTAACAATTTAGTCTCGATAAAATGTATATCTACACCATCTACATCACTCTGATTTAAATTCTAAATCAACTTTGAGTATCATCAACTTTAAATATTATAAATTTTAACCATAAATTTTATATGCTGTCAATTTTAACTTTAAACTACATAAGCAGATGAAAATTTAACCTTATATTAATACCTCTTTGATTATTCGTATAAAATTTCATTAGTTTTCTAAAATTTAAAAAAAATTAAGCCATTAAATTGTATAAGAAATCATTTCATATAAGAAAATAAACTCAATAAGTTACCAAATCACACATATTATCTTATAAATTGTAACTCATTGTAAAATCAAATATCACAAACTTCAATTTTATATATTTCTTTCCATTTATAACACGAATCCATGTCAATGAGGAATTAGAAAACTAACTAATATTTTCTATTTAAAAAAAAAAAAAAAAACTCTACTAAAATAGCAGTAGTTCATTGTCCCACATTGAAAATTACTGATAACTTTCAACACTTTATAAAACAATAAACTCACCATCAGGCATCGGGTGGGGGGCGTGGGACGACACGCGCTTCACATCTTTAAACCCTAAACACGAATGAAATCCGCGGATGGGGTATTTTCCCAATGTTTCCCCCTTAAAAAAGAAACGTTGAAGCCTTGCGCGTGTTAGATTTCCACAGTGGTTTAATAAATTTGCCCCATGAGAGGTTTGCTAGGTCGTGCTGCCCACACCTTCTTAGGTGTGTCGCGGTTACTTGTTTCCTCGCCTCTCTAAACCACCCAATCTTTTTCTTTTTTTTTTCCTTTGTTAATATTAGCAATTTTCAGCCTAATATTAACAAATATAGTATCCCAAAAAAAGAAATTGTAAATATAGCAGAAAGTCCATCCAAACTCTAAAATTATGAACGAAAATCGTGAACTTAAAATAAGCTTATGTTGTTTCTAGTTTATTTCTATACATTTTCTTTTTGTTACTTCATCTTCTTCTTTAAACTTGGATGGAATGGAGGAATCAGTAGTAAAGTTTTACTAACAATGATGATTTTCAACAATTTATGCTACTTCATCATCTTCTTATTGATGATTTATTTTGATTACTTTCCAAGAACGTAGAGAAATCATCTTCTTATTGATGTTTTTTATTGTTCGTTCCTCCGTTTCTGTTTTCTGTTTCTGTTTTTGTTTTTTTTTTCTGATTTCTGTTTGAAAGTTATCATCAGAGTATGAATTTTGGAAATCGTTTAGATTTATTGATTATTTCTGTTCTAAATCGTTAAGGAATCATCGATCACTTACGAGAAATCATTGATCACTGACGAGGAATCAATTATCACTGACGAGGAATCAGTGATCACTAACATATTCATCTTCATCTTCATCTATCTTCAAACTCATCTTCTACCTCTGGTTTTCTTAAAAAGAATTTTACTTATACATGTAGCTCACTTTTTCTTCTTCGCTCGCATAAGAATTTTCCTCTGATTCTTTCATCTTCAATTGCTATTTTTCTTTGACTGTTGCAGATATATTTTTGTCTAAAAACAAAAATACTACATAAAAGAATTGATATCCTCCAATTTTAGTTATGATCCAACCACTTTAAAACAAATAGATTGATCAAAAGTTAAAATTGAAAAACAAGAACAAACAACTGAAAAAATAAGATCAAACAAATTTGCATGAAGAAGAAGAAGTCTGATCATGATGAATGAGAATTGTAGAACAAACCGAAAATTGAAAGAAATTACAGGTCTAAATGTGAAAGAAAGGAAAAAAAAACAAAGAATGAATGAAGCAGAAAACGAAACAAAGGATGTGCAAAACGTAAGGATATATATTAGGCATATGAAAAATGTCAACACATGAGCTTGGATTTTAAAATAACTACTATATTTACAAATATGTTTTAAAACAAACATATTTATAAATAATAGGGGGGGAAATTGCCACCCATTGAAATTTCCATCTAGTAATTTAAAAAGAAAAATAAGGAAACAAAAGAAGTGGAGAAGTAACCGGATACCGGCAGAGGGAGTGTCATTGCGCATGTGCACGTAGCCCGAAGCTTTTTCCAAATTTACAGTGCGCGCGCCAAATTCTTCGTCTTCTCTCTTCATTCATTTACTACCTTATTCCTCGGATCAAGCTCAAGAAAATTCACCATTTTTTCTCCCTACGTTATCATTTCTTCACTCTTTTCTTTTGAATCGATTTTTTTTTATTTCGTGATCGATCGCAGGATGATGTTTTTGAATGAAACATAAATGCGAGGTTTCTTCTTCTTTTTTTTTTTTGTTCATTCATTGTTTTGGTTGCATGAATTTTATCGTCGTTGTTTTATTTGATATGTGTATTTCATTTGATATTTTTTTATGGAAGATCCTGTTGCGATTAGGTTTTTTTTCAATGAATTCTGATAATCTAAGTGTATTTCATTAGTTTTGATTCATAAGAAAATGTGTGATTTGGAAAAATTTCATTGATAGATGAGGAACGGAAGTAAACGAAACGAAAATTAAATTGAATGATCTTCTTGTTTTATTTTATTTGAATTATGAATATAATTGCAAGGGTTGAGAAATGTATATTGTTTGGATACATTTTTTTTCCTGTTTTGATCGTCTCTTTTGAAATGTCGTGATTACTTTGATTCAGCTCGTCCATTTCTCTTAATGGTGATTCATGTGTATGATTAATAATGCATCTTTACATATTGTAGCTGATGGATTGAATAGGGGAGTGAGAATTTTATGCGAATCTTTTCCGATTGAAGTGAAAAATGCTACATTATCGATAGAAGTGTTTGTGATCTATCTTCAAGTTATTAGGAAAAGGAAAACCTGAAATTTAAATCAAAATACTCCAAATTCCGTGTGAATGCTCTATCATTATCTCCTCCCTTTTTGCTTTACATTTTATTTGAAATGGAAGGGTGTCTGTATTTAGATTTACAATCTCTGAATTTGATTATAGTAAACATCGGATAAGGTTGGAACTTGAAATTGTTTCTCAAATCAACATACCAAGAGGAAAACAAATAAGTAAATTTATACACACTGGATTGGATTAAAAAATTGTATGCTCATTTTTATATATTTCCAATAGGATTGATTACTTTAAAAAATATTATACTGAATTCTTTGTTATGATAACGATTAGGTGAAGCATCTAAGATTCTCAGATCGTAAGGTGAAGCGTCTAACAATGCATGGAGCAATTTCTACAATAAAACAAGGATCAAAGCTTTCTGTTTCTTGTTCAAGATCATCTGGAGAATATCTTCCAAAGAACAATTAGTTTGCGTTCACTGATTTGCCTAAGAGTAATTATTTCTGTTCAACCTTCTCTGAATTCTCAAAGATGTCCTCTAAAAGGTCAAGAGGAAATATGACAGAGAAGCTTTTGTCCCCTGAAGAACAGGAGGCCAAGGTGCACTTTTATAACTAGATTTCAAGTTTCATTTGTTTAAATATTTGAAGGTAATATGCAATAATCATGAAGTGATTTCAACTTATAGCATTACATAAGAGATTTTACTTTTTAAGAGATGAGAGTTTTACCTTTCTGATAATGATTCATCATGTCTAACTAATGTAGTTCTCATTTTCAGATAGAGGAAATCCGAAAGATGATCGGTCCAATTGCTGATAAGCTCCCTGTCTTGTGCTCAAATGCATCCATACTGAGGTATCTCAAAGCAAGAAACTGGCATTCAAAGAAAGCCGTCAAGATGTTGAAAGAAACATTGAAATGGAGGCTGGAATACAAGCCAGAGAAGATAAGTTGGGTAGGGATTTCTGCAAATTGTATCATTTGATTAGCACAGTTTTGATCTCTATGTAAATTAGCAGAGAGGGGATGAAAAGCTGTAAATTTCTAGGATGGGCATAAATTGTTGAAGATAGAATCCATCAAATGGAGTGTGCTAGATATTTATTTATAACTAAAATTATCTTAATGATACATCATTCTCTTAAAAAAAAAAAGAAAAAAGAATCAAGTATAACAAGCCCCTACAATACAACGCAGGATAAGATTAAGCAGACTCAATGGACCTTACATTTCTACTCCAGATTAGCTAAACATCTTGACTGCATTGTCAATGTTGTCAAATTCATCTTCAAAAGTTCTTTTCTTCCCCGCAACGTGCTATTTCTTCTATTTGAAGCATTCTCAAACTTTTTATTGAGACTTGATTCAACCTGAATACTTGCCTGTTGAAGCCAGCTTCTGAGAGATAATCTGCCTAAGAAACCTATAAATGTAGAAGCAGAAAGTCGTATTTTCATCGTTTATTTTTTTTTTAGTTCTAGAAGGATGCTATTTTTTCCTTTTCCCTTCCTCTGACATACATATTTTTTTTCTTTCCAAAATGTCTTTCCATTGATTCATCCTACCAGATCCACTTGAACCAAAAGTGATTTTTGCTTGGTAATAGTTTTGCTCGACCACCTAAGCAAAACACAGAACACCCCTCTTAAGTCACAATCTTAGTGCCTGACATGCCTAAGACACTAACACACTCTTACATAGCCCTGCATGCTTAAGACACATTTAGACTATTGACATGGTTTGACACAGCTCAACGTGCTCCAACATGCCAATAATGTGCGAAACTGAAGTATTCCATTGTCATCCTTTTATATAAGTTTGTCTTTGTACACACAACATTTATTCACATTAACCACAATATGGCACATTGTGGACACCTTTTGGGCAAAACAATGTCCGTGTTACTTGATAGGAAAATGGATGATGACTTTTTAAAGTAATCACTAATGAGTTTTATTTGCATTTAGTTTGTTTTATAAGCTAGTAACCTGTTATTATAAACTTGGAAGTGCTCCTGCTAGTTACGTTTGGTTAAGCGTTGTCTCTTTTCTCAATAATCAGAGGGGATAGTTTATGGCTTTGTCTTCCTAGCAATTTGTGATCCCTTCTTCATATGTTTGTATGATGTGACACCAACTTTCTGTGAAAATTAGTGAGATTATTGAAAATTGCTGGAAAGATGTGCAAATGAAATTTCATCAATTTTGCAATAACGAATTCTTGTCCAAAGTTACTGTTGTGCTAACCATGTTGGGAGCTTCATATCATTAAACAAAAACTAAATATATGTCTTTGTTTCATTTAAGGAAGACGTTGCTCATGAAGCAAAGACAGGAAAATTATATAGAGCTAATTACACTGACAAGCAAGGAAGGACCGTTCTTATAATGAGACCCAGTTGTCAGGTAATTCCAATTGCATAATTACTCTTGGACAAGTAAAATCAACTTTTTTTTCTTTTCTTATGCTTGATATTGAAGTCATTTTTAATGTCAGAATACAGATTCAGCAAGTGGACAGATTAGATATTTGGTTTACAGCATGGAAAATGCAATCTTGAATTTAAATTCAAACGATGGATACATGGTCTGGCTTATTGATTTTCATGGGTGGAATGCCTCGTGTTTATCCATGAAGGTGACTAGAGAAACAGCTCACCTCTTGCAAAATCACTACCCTGAAAGGTTGGGTCTTGCTATCCTCTACAACCCACCGAAAGTGTTTGAATCCTTTTGGACGGTACGCTATCACATCATCTTCAATATTGTGTAAAATTCTTGTCTTGTTATTTACTATCTCATATATGATGTTAAAAAAAATCCTGTGAAAATTTTGGCTTTCTTCTCCTGTTGAGATGAATTTATATAACTAATTTTTTCTATTTAGTCACTAATTATGATGTTAGCATTATATCTAATAACGAACGAATATGGTAAATTGTATTGAATTGTCTACACAAGTAGACCTTGATATATAATGAAACTAAATTTGACAAAGAAAGTAAACAAAGGTAGTTGTAAATATAGCATGGCTTAAGAAGTATTCAGTTTAAATAATTGATTAACAATTATCAAAGTGATTAGCGTTCATCATTATTTAGAGGAAAAAAATTATATTATATTTGTAAAAAATAAACAAATGTGCTATCCATTGAAATTTCTCAATAAACAATATAGGAGATAATCAGAATTCAAATATTGGAATAGCCTAAATATACTCAATATATTCTAACACTATCTTTTCTTTATCCATTTTTATACGCAAATTTCAATCGAGAGATTTGAAATGGAATGAGTCAAGTCAAATGACTGTATTTTATCTGTAAAGCCATTGCCCATTTCAAGATTGCATATTTGCCTGTCCTAATGTGTCTTAATATATGCAGATGGTAAGACCATTCATAGAGTCAAAGACATTCAAGAAAGTGAAATTTGTGTACTCCAACAACCCAGAGAGCCAGAAGACAGTGGAAGAGAATTTTGACAAAGAGGAGTTGGAAATTTCATTTGGTGGGAAAAACACAGTGGGATTTGACTATGATGATTACGCTCGAAGAATGATGGAAGACGATAAGAAAATGTCCGATTTCATCGAATCTGGATGCTCATCTCCTACCTATCAATCTGTTTTATCCATATCACAAGCGTCTGATTCAGTGGCTGCTTCTGATGAAGATAGTGATGGAACAGCTTCAAACTTGGAGCTTGAAGATGAAAAACCACAAGACCAGACACCACAAGAGATGGATTCAACTAAGCTTGTCGTATGATTTCTTACTATAGCAAGAATTCAACGGTCAGTTTTTTTAAAAAAAATTTAAAACACTCTAGTGTAAAAGCATAATCATTCCATTTATATTACCATTTAGTTTTGACTTTGGAATATTACTATTGTTTCCACTTTAGAAATATTTCAGGGCTCTTCCCTCTCCAAGAGGAAACGTAAAATAATAAGGCGGTGTTTGGTTGGGGGTTTGGGAAATGAATGCCTGGGTTTGTGATGCCTGGGAAAGAAAAGTGTGGGTTTGTGATGCCTTGGTTTGTGAAGAATGTGTTTGGATTGTATGGGAATGAGAATGAATAGTGGAAATAATATGAGTGTGTTGGAATAAAAATGTCAAATCCAATAGTAACTTGGGAATGTGATGTCAAACCGAAGTAAAAAAGAGAGTGAAACAAACATGGGAATGACATCACAAACTCATTCTCACATTCAAATCTCATTCCAAAACCTTCAAACAAACACCCAGAGATTTTTTGGAGCATTGTTGTACAATTTCATTTTCATTACTTGAATTTCGTCTGAGTATAGTTGAATTAGTTAAACATCAATATTCTCTTTCATAAAATTAAAAATTCAAGTATGGTGTCCTTCAATCTAAATATACTGACCTTTTGACTTCCAACAGCTGTGGTAGGCAATTTTTGACACATTAGAAGGTGAGAGAGTGGGTAAAGGAGAATTCCAATTTTTTTTTTTGGGAAAAGAATGGGATTCCTCTGATTGTGTATTTTCTAAGAAGTCGGCAGAAGAGTTTGTTCTACTCTTTTGGAAGAAGAAATCTGTTGGATTTGACAGCTCCTTTTCTTTTCTGTTCTTTTCTTTGTTGAAATATGGGAACTCACTTGACAGTGATGTTGCTCACGTCTTGCCACCGCCCAGCATCATTTTTGCCAACCATTGACCCTTTTTCGTCTCATTATTAATTGTAAGTTTAATTACAAATCTAGTTATTATGATTTAAAGTTTGTTTCGATTTATTCGTTATAATTTTAAAATTTTCTAATTTAATCTTTATAATATGAGCTCATTTTAGTTTATAGTTTTCAAAGTTTCAATTAATTTTTATGGTTTTATAAAAATTCATGAAATGTCATTGTCATTATAAAAAATATTCAACATTTTTCTTATATGTTTATTTTCTATGTATATGACAACTATTGTGATTAAGTTAAATGTTTGTATTATGTTAATTAACATGTAAATGTGATCACAAAAGAAACGTTTTTTGAGTTTTTATCAAACTATATGGTTTAAATTGAAACTTTTAAGACCATAAGAACAAAATTGACACAACTCCAAATAATATGGATCAAATTGAAAAAAATTAAATTCTATAGACTAAATTAAAGCGGACCCCAAACTATAAGGAGTAAATTATTATTTAAACATTAATTATAGGGGCATTTTCAAATATCTTAGAATTTTTTATAATATTTACAAATTTGTTAGAAAAAAAATATTTACAAAAAGTGTTGAGTTTCAAAGATTTTGAGTATATCAATCCATAACTATTAGTATATCAATGATAATTTATCAGTCGATCATTAATAGTTTATCACTGATATACTATTATATATCACTGATATACTATTATATATCACTGATATATTAATAATGATTGACTGGTATACTCGATTTTTGAAATTTTAACATTTTTATAAATATTTTTTTTTTTTCCTAACAAATTTATAAATATTTCACCCAATTATAACATTCATCTAAATTTCCCTCAATTTTATAATTCCTCTCTCTCATCTAAGTGGGTGGAAGGCCAAAAACGTATTTGATGAAGATATTTTAAATTTATTTTTCAAACATGGTTTGAAGAATCGAAGGCAAGTATCTATAAGATGTGTCGCAAGGCTCTCACTTCTTTAGACATCTTTTAATTTAATATTCTTTTCCAACTCATAATGCTCAAATTTTACTTCATTATTTATTATTAGTGAATGACAGTAACCATTTTAATTTTGTTTGAAAGTGGTTTTTTTTTTTAATTAAACATTTTACTCACAACTTTTTTATAAAATAGTTCTTATAAACATTTTTAAAAAATATTATTGATTTTTAAAATTTGACTAAGAATTCAATAGTAATTTGAAAAAATAAATGATAGTGAAAAAAATAAATTATTGGTGGCATAAGTTTGATTTTCTTAAAATGAAAAAGTATCATGGGTGCTTAAAAACTTGAGTTTTAAAAATGAAGATTCTTCCTTTTATAAAGAAACGAGATAAATTTTTTTACTTAGGAATTTTTTTAAAGGTTATTGATGATTAGTAAATGTTATTTGACTGATATTAATTACAGATGAATTTTTACATTTGTTAGCATAACTTAAACCATTTATCTTCACATAAAATTAAAATTATATATTTTTTAAAGTAAAAAAAAAAACGTATTAATTTAAACATAGGGACCGGATGTTAATTTAAAACTTTTACTACAAGGAGTATATTGTTAATAAATTATAGAGTGTAATTGCCCATGTAAATAATTTAATTCTCAACTTTCGAAGGAGAAAGCAAACTGACATTATATAACAATAATTCTATCTTAAGGATTCAGATAACAATAATTATAATATAAAGTTATTTGTAATTTATCCTCACTTTTTTGTCAATCGGATGGGAATTGTTAACACGAGCATAGCTCAAGTGGTTAGGAATATGCTGTCTTCCTATGAGGTTGAAAGTTTAAGTTTCCCCTCCTCCAATTTGATGTAATATCTTTTAAAAAAAATGGAAATTTGAAGCTGGGTTTGGAACCTCCACCCTGACAGTTATAAGAGTGGCCTTCGTCACTCTATTAGGTGCATGTTATGCATCTATTGATTCAATCTCAAGAGGTAAAGTTGCTGAAATTAGAGCAAAGAATAATTTTAATATATCTTAAAAGTACTCAAAATGAAAAATAAAATAGACTTATAGCAAAATATTAGTTTACTTCTAGTTATAACTCAAGTTTCTTTTACATTAATTCCATTCGAGTATGATTATCGTAGTATGAATAATAAGGGTAAAATGTAAATAACACTCTTGTGGTTTTGGTCAAATGCAAACACACTTCTTATAGTTTTAAAATGAATATTTATACCTCTAAAGTTTCAAAATTGTGTAAATTGGCAACTCCTCGCTACGTTGTTAATTTTCTTTTAGCCATAATTTTTTCATTTGAACTCTGACTTGAATGATTCAAAATGTGCTGGAATCTTCGTTTGGAGCTCTACATTATAGTCACCAAAAAATTCTAAATCATCAGTATATAAAAGTGTTTATGACTTCAACCCGATCTATTATTTTGATGATGATAACTCTTTTATATACAAATGATTTCTAAGTTTTTAAGTGAACATAATATAGAGCTCAAAACAAGGATTCCATAACATCTTGAATAATTCAAATCGGAGTTCAAACGAAAAAGTTATGACCGAAAGAAAATTAACGGCGTAGCGAGGAGAAGGTCAATTCACACAATTTTAAAACTATAGGGTATAAATATAAATTTTTAAATTATATAGGGTGTCTTTACATTTAACCAAATTCACACAGATATTATTTACATTTTGCCCTAATAATAATAATAAAGTCAGTTGCATAACTGACTTTTTGAGGTCTAAATAAGAAAATGAGTTCAATTATAAATTATAAAGTTGATCAAGTTTATAAAATACCTTCTAATTAATATCTTGTTTACCTCTAATTATTGTATCTACAGTCAATAATTATTAAAAACGATTATTTACTTAAATAATTATAAAAAATATTATTCTATCTGTTTATAATTATTATCTAATTATATTTTTAAATGATCGAATAAAATCAACCATTTATTTAAGTAGTTATACAAATTTATTTTTCTAACTATTTATAATTTAAAAAAGAAAAAAAATGTTATGTATCTCTTAATTTTATATGGTGGGTTAATTATAACCTATGCTTTTTATAATTTTATCAATGAAATTTAATAAGACGTGGGGTGCTTTTGTAATTTGTTGAAAATTATTTTTTATGTTTGTGTTAGAACTTATTTTTATTAGATTTATGTTATTTTAGTGTTGCCTTGAAATTTTATGTTTTTATTGTTGAGATTGAGTGTTTCTAATTAGTTATAGATATTTTATTATCTTAATTTATGTGATTTATTGAATAAATTTTTTTTAATTTGTTTAATATTTGAATTTTTAGATTTTTCATCTATTTTAACCCCCAAACTTTAAACGCTTTACTCAAGTAAAAGTGGCAAGTTAAATTATAAAAATAAAAAATACAACCCATATTCAAAAGAGATAATAATATATAATACTCTCTGACTCTAGCCGACCCGAGGAAGTAATGATGAACCCCAACATTCCCAATTTACATAATAATATTCTTTTGATGTATTCTACACTAACACCCCATTGCAATTTACTAATCAATAATTATTAAACTTAAGTTAATTTCAAGTGATAATATATCGAAGGAGTTCCAAATAATTGAAGTATATTATTTTATATATATTTAACTCTTTTATCTATTTAAAAAAAAAAAACTATAATACTACTCTATGATTTTATGAAAATTATCTTAGCCTTTAGTATATTGGTGAATATAAACTTCTAATGTGTTATGGATTTTTCATATTAAATTTTATTTAAAATCAAATACACGCTTTAAATTATTGTTAAATTATTGTTAAATCATATCTCTATATATTTTTTTTAGAACACCCATGCACTTTAGTAAAATTATAAATACCCTTCAATTAGTTAGCTTTAACGAAATTGAGACATACATATTCTACGTATGTCGTGTATTTCAATTTTTATAAAAAAAAATTGATAGATGAGTAGAAATGTGAATAAAATGTAATTTTAATTAGATGTAAATCTATAAACATACCCATATGTTCAATTTTATGTTATTTTTAATTGCTTTGGAACACGTGGCATATGTATTATAAAGGGCAAAATAGCCCCCACACGGGCCATGTACATCAGACCGGCCCACTTAGGTCCAAACCCATCCGGATCTCCGCTTGAAGGAGTTAATCTTCTTCAGGCCATTAAAAGATCCATTAAACCTAGTTCAAATACTAGCCCAATCAAGATGCTCACGATCAAGGTACTATAAAGCTCACTTGACCTATCAAATCAAGTGAGTTCACATATTTCAAAACCTAAATACTATCTTGCGGCGTAAGCTACTTCTCACCTACCACCACCTAACTTGATCGTCGAAGGTTCCTTGGCCGGTACCACACTGGTGCCCTTCTGATCGTTAGTTTCTTTTGTCTTAGGTAGCCACGCCGTCGAGAGACCCAACACGCGACGCAGCGTGTTCAACCGTGTGGGAGAGATCCACCCGATAAATATCTCACACGTGTATAATATGTATGTGTCTCAATTTCGTTAAAACTAACTGATAAAAGAGTGTGATTTACAATTTTACTAGAGTAATAGGGGTATTTTTTAAAAATGTATGGATATGATTTAATAATAATATAAAGTGTAGCAGTGTATTTTATATTTAACTCTAAAATTAATGGTTTATTTAAAGTGTTTAGTTATTTACTTAAACTATATAAATTCAAAAATATATTTCAATTAAAATTCATTCTTAATTCATTATGTAATCAAATAATATTGTAATTTCAAAGTGTCGGGTTTCACTTTTTTTTTATAAAGTTTATTGTAGTTGAGAGATTCGAATTCTTTCCTTAGGACATAAATTTGTTGTTAAATAATTATCTGCAAATACGTAAATAGATAAACTAATAATAAGATAAATATGTAATAAGATAATTGAATTAATTTAGTCAAATTGAACTTGATATAATACGTGGGGGACTCTTGGGAAATCATAGAAGTGGAGATGGTCAACAAAATGCAAAGGAGATAATATTTTTTTAGTTTATCGTTTTATTATGTCTAAAAAAATAAAATTAAGATACATAAGAATTAGTTAATAAGATGAAAACGAATGTTATATATAATATAAAATAAATAGACTAAAATATATTTAGTGTATATACTTTATTATTTATATCAATTCAATCTCAATATTTTTCAAAATTTTATTTTAGTTAAATATTATCTTTACTCTCTATTTATTAATGAATTGTATGGATTATGATGAAATATTGATATGGATTTAGTACCTTAATTTTTATTTTTTATTCTTAATATCCATAAAATTATCTTAAATTTATTAAATGTTAAAAAACAATAAATGTTAAATTGGGGAAGTTTAAACCTACCATTAAATATGATGGAATGGAACTAGGAAGCAATAAAATATGATGAAAGCATTAATGTCCAATTTTTTTTTAGCTATGTAAATGTCATCTAGACGTGTTAACATCAATTTTTTAAAGTAACTAACATTTTTTTCTTTTTCTTTTTTTTTTAAAATAATTAACACTCTTTCTTAATGATATGAACTTATTTAATTAAAATACAAAAGTTTTATTAGCTCAACTCATATTTATTGGATAGGTTTATTTTAGTTCAGTCTGATTTTTTAAAATCCATAAATTTTAAATTATAAAATGTATGGATTTTTCAAATCCTCATAAAGGAATTCCAATAACAAAAAAAACTCAAACATAAATTTATCAAATAAACATAAGTCTTATAATCCCAATTTTTTAAAAACCATAACCCCAACATGTCAAAACACAACAACGCAAACCCGAACTTCATAACTTCAGATTACATAGATTCAGACTTAACAATTTCTCCTACACATATAATTAAAAAAAATATAAAAAAATGCATCCAATAAAATATCCCCAAATGTAGTTGAAATAAATGATAAAGTAAGTATTATAATGGGAAGAAGAAAAAATTAATCAAATGTCAAATACAAAAAAATCGCCAACATGAGCATAGCTCAATTAGTTTGACATATACTCCCTTCTCGTTGAGATTGAAGGTTCGAGTCCCCCCTCTTTCACTTTAATGTAATCTAAAAAAAAAAATGTAAATTTGGATACGTTTAAACATAGTAAAAGGTACCAAAAATACAAATAATATGATATTCATCTCTCTCTTTCTCTCTCTCTCACATCTAATGGAGTTGGCATTGCTGACAATTCCCATCAAAAGAAAGAAAAAAAAAAGTAGCGAAAGGCGAAAGGCCATGGCAGAGAGGATTCCATCACCCTTCTTTTCCCATTTCATTTCCTTTTCTCTACTCTTTTTAGCTCCTTAATCTCTCTCTCTCACACTAATTTTTCCTTCAATTTCCGTGCCCTAAAAAATCCGGACTTCATCGATCGATTTCGTTTTTCTTTTCGATTTCTTTGGTTCAGGTATGATGAATTTTATCAAGATTTTGATTTTGATCTTAATTTTGATTTGATTTTAAGTTTCGATGTTGGGTTTTGATTGTTTTAGCTACTTGCATTTAGTTTGCTTTCGTATTTGTGTTTGATTTTTCGCGTTTTTTTTTCCTACTTTGAAGTATGATTTTCGTTGACCTTATGTGTTATTTTCTAATCTGGCAGATACAATTCAATTACTTTCGGGCAAGAATCGCTCAAGAGCAGGAGAGAAATGGGATTAGCTTTGGAAATAGCTTTTCGTATTAGGAAATTTGTGTTCATATCAATCAGAACATGTTATCGATTAGTTCGCAATTATCCATTTATTGCTGGTTTGCTATGTTTCTTGATTCTTCTGTATAGATCATGTCCTTTACTGTTTTCCCTTTTGGTGTCTTCGTCCCCGGTTTTAATTTGTACTGCTGTTCTGCTTGGAACCCTATTGAGTTTTGGGCAGCCTAATATACCTGAAATCGAAACGGAAGAAGAGAAGGTTTCACATGATGTAGCTTCTTTCAGATCTGGAATTTTTGAAAATGCCACTGTTGTTGCTACTGAGGATGGTAGCTTTACCGTTGAGAGATTCACAGGAGATAAAGTAGAGAGTTCTTTTGTGGAAACAGAAATTGAAGACAGGAATATAAGCAAGATTGATGAACATGGTGGTTTGGTTGACTTTGCTCCGCTGATCCATGAGAGTGATCGTGAAATTCATTTTGAGAAGAGAGAAGCTGAGCAAGCAGCGGAGAGGGAATCGGATAGTTCAGCATTGGAGAAGAGGAGTGAAATTTATGAATTGAATCTGGATGCTAAGAGCTTTGGTATGGATGGGGAAAATGCTGTTGAGAACCAGTATTTTCTTGCCCAGAGCACGGGAATTGAAATTCTTGAAGTTGTAAGTCGTAATATCCCAATAGAACCGGTTCATGAAGAAGATCATCTTAATTTAAATCTGAATGGAAATGAGGAACATGATTATGATTCTTCTGATCCTGAGTCTGAGTCTGATGGAGCAGAAAGTTCCTCACCTGATGCTTCAATGGCTGATATCATTCCAATGCTAGATGAGTTGCACCCACTCTTGGATTTAGAAGCTCCAATACCTGTTCATAGGTCAAATGAAGAGTCAGATGCTACTTCAGAACATTCTCATAAAAGTGAATGTATGATGTCAGATGATGATTCTGAAAACCAGGGAGAAGGAGGTGGTGTTGCTGACAATGATGATGATGATGATGATGATGAAGAAGAAGAAGATGGGATGCAGGAAGGGAAAGAGGATGAGAGTAAATCTGCAATCAAGTGGACAGAGGATGATCAAAAAAATCTCATGGATTTGGGAACTTTAGAGCTAGAAAGGAATCAGCGTTTGGAGAATCTCATTGCAAGGAGAAGAACCAGGAACAGCCTCAGAATGTTAGCAGGGAAGAATTTGATAGACTTGGACGGTTTTGATCTTCCTGTTAATGTACCACCTATATCTACAGCTAAACGTAATCCATTTGATCTCCCTTATGATTCAAATCATGATATGGGATTACCGCCAATCCCTGGTTCTGCTCCGTCCATTTTGTTGCCCAGACGTAATCCATTTGATCTTCCATATGACCCAAATGAAGAAAAACCAGACCTCAAGGGCGATGATTTTGAACAAGAGTTTTTGACATCACAACAGAAAGATGCATTCTTTCGAAGACATGAAAGTTTCAGCATGGGCCCCTCAAGCTTTGGGGTTCCCAAGCAAGAGCCACAATATTTTAAATGGAGGCCATATTTCATGCCAGAAAAAATAGCTTCAGAAGGAACAAGCTACTCTCCATTAGAAAGACAATTCAGTGAAGTGAGTGAAACAAAACTGAGTTCTGTTTCTGACACTGAATCAATAAGTTCCATTCCTGATCAGGATGACAAGAAGCCCGATGAATCACAACCTTATCTGGAAACAGCAGCAGTTTCCTATCTAGATCACGCAACTATTGGTATCGAGCATGGAAATGGATCCTGGGAGGATGAAAATTCTGAAGATTCCATACAAGTTGAGAATAGAGATGTGCATCCTGAAGTGATCGAGATAACTTTGGGATCTACTGAAAGTCACTTTGAAAGTCAATCTGGATTGTCTGAAACAGCGGAGGATATCTCGATGACACTAAATGCTAATGAAATTCACCCCAAAAATGTAGTAGTTGAAAGTGAAACAGATTACAGCAGTCATTCCAGTTTGTCCTCATTATCAGAAGTAAATGAAAAATCATTTGAAGTAAAAACGGATGAGGTTAAACCAAATAGCCCTAACATGGAGGAAGCTGGCATATCAATGAAGGCCCCCCTTGAAGATACATATTTCAAGATAGTCAATGAAGTATTGGATGAGAACCAACATAAGGAACCTGTTTATGATTCAAGCCCTTCTGCAGAAGGCAGGTTATCCTCTTTTTCGCCTAGTTCTTCTGATGTGCATGCAGAGATAACCAATATGTCCTCTCCCCTTTTAGTTGATACAATCGTCCCGTCTTCGGGTAAGGAGTCTGAAGCATATTACGTAATTGGAAAGGATGATAGTTCCAAAGATATTGTTCAGTCCCCAAGTATCGAATCACAGACAGGGAGTGAAGTTCCACAAGATGTGGATGTTAAATTTACTTCTTCAGGTTCTAGTCATCACAACGTGACTCCTGAAGTTGTCACATTTGTAACTGAAGTAGAGCAGAAGCCGGTGGCTGAACTTGCTCTTAATAACTGTGATGAAGCTGGGGTAAGTGCTGGCAACATTTTTATGGTTCTTTTCTTGCATTTATAGTCAATGATTTGTAAAAGATCCAAAGAGTTTCCCTGATGTTACGTTCATCATGGATTAAATGTCATAGGATGTCGGTCAAAACTTGATAAATAATTACGGCATATGCTGGTAAATAATCCAATCTGCATGGTCTGTTTATGATGTTGGAATACCTGTGCAACTTTCCCTTTTTCCTTATTTGAGTCTAATAATTGTCTTTGCCTTCTAGTTTCATGTGGTGTTTGTGAATGTATGAGAGAAGATTATAGCCATTCTAAAATTTTAAAGAGACTGACAATGTCAAAGCTGATATTATGCAGGGATCAGGTATTTTACTGGAACATTCTGCTGCTGAAGAAAACTCTGAAAATATGACACCTAAAGTTTATCAAGATATTTCAACGTGTTTTTCTTCTAAGAATTCTGATTCCACCTCAATTTCATCGGATAATCCTGACTTTCAATCACCGATTATTGGAGGGGATTTAAAGGATGACATTGTTGATGAAGATGTACGTGAGGACGTCGCAAAGCACCTGGACTATTTGGCAGAAGCATATGGATCTCATTTTTCGGAAAACGTGACAAAGGAAGAGGTAGATGACATAGCAGAGATTGATGAAGGATTATTGTCTGAATTGGACGAAGTTGGGGATTTCAGTATCAAAGAAGTTGGGGAACCAGTTCTTGAAAATGTGATGCAAGAGGAAGCTCAAGCAGAGAGAGTTGAATTAGGTTTGTTGCCTAATGATTCCTATTTGACAGAAACCAAACCAGAGCTACCCATTCTTGAAGCAAGATCAATTGACGATATCAAAGAAGTTGGGGAAGCAGTCCTTGAAAATGTGATACCAGAGGAAGCTCAAGGAGAGAGAGTTGAGTTAGGTTTGTTGCCTAATAATTCTGATCTGACAGAAACCAAACTAGAGCCACCCATTCTTGAAGCAAGATCAATTGATGATATCAAAGAAGTTAGGGAACCAGTTCTTGAAAAGGTGACACCAGAGGAAGACCAAGTAGAGAAAGTTGAATTAGGTTTGTTGTCTAATAATTCCAATCTGACAGAAACCAAACCAGAGCTCCCCATTCTTGTAGCAAGATCAATTGATGATATCAAAGAAGTTGGGGAACCAGTTTTTGAAAAGGTGGTACCAGAGGAAGCTCAAGCACAGAGAGTTGAATTAAGTTTGTTGCCTAATAATTCTAATCTGACAGAAACCAAACCAGAGCTATCCATTCTTGAAGTAAGATCAATTGATGATATCAAAGAAGTCGGGGATTTCAGTATCAAAGATTTTGAGGATTTCAGTATCAAAGACGTTGGGGAACCAGTTCTTGAAAAGGTGATACCCGAGGAAGCTCAAGCAGAAAGAGTTGAATTAGATTTGTTGCCTAATAATTCCAATCTGACAGAAACCAAACCAGAGCTACCTATTCTTGAAGCAAGATCAGTTGACGATATCAAAGAAGTTGGGCAACCAGCTCTTGAAAATGTGATACCCGAGGAAGTTCAAGTAGAGAGAGTTGAATCAGGTTTGTTGCCTAATAATTCCAATCTGACAGAAACCAAACCAGAGCTACCCATTCTTGTAGCAAGATCAATTGATGATGTCAAAGAAGTTGGGGAACCAGTTCTTGAAAAGGTGATACCAGAGGAAGCTCAAGTAGAGAGAGTTGAATTAGGTTTGTTGCCTAATAATTCTAATCTGACAGAAACCAAACCAGAGCTACCCATTCTTGAAGCAAGGTCAATTGATGATGTCAAAGAAGTTGGGGAACCAGTTCTTGAAAAGGTGATACCAGAGGAAGCGCAAGTAGAGGGGGTTGAATTAGGTTTGTTGCCTAATAATTCCAATCTGACAGAAACCAAACCAGAGCTACCCATTCTTGAAGAAAGATCATTTGATGATATCAAAGAAGTTGAGGATTTCAGTATCAAAGAAGTTGGGGAACCAGTTCTTGAAAAGGTGATACTAGAGGAAGCTCAAGCAGAGAGAGTTGAATTAGGTTTGTTGTCTGATAATTCCAATCTGACAGAAGCCAAACCAGAGCTACCCGTTCTTGAAGCAAGATCAATTGATGATATCAATTTGGCTTTTAGGCAACTGCATGAAGGAGTAGATGTTGAGGAAGTTATCCTTCCCAGTGCAGTTGAAGACCAAGTAAAGGAAGAAGCTAAAGTAGAAACAGCTTCAAATTTGGAAGTTGTTGAAGCGAGATCTTTGGAAGACATTCATGTCGCTTTGATGCAAGTCTCGGAAAAAAATATTGAGGAACTTCCAACAACTTCTGCTTCAAAAGATCAATCAGTAGAAGTAGAATCACGTGGAGCGGATTCATTTATGGAGATCGCCTCGTCGAACACCACTGAAGCTGATAAACCAGAACATATAATTGATGAAAAATCTGCACATTCAGATGATACTGTTTCCAATACCAAAGACAAGAAGGAAAAATCAGGTAACTCAAAATCCAGATCCAGCTCCAGCTCCAGTTCCAGCTCAAGTTCTAGTGATTCTGATTGAGATGTGAATTCAAGAAATGAGAGGAATAGAGAACATGTGGATTTTTCTTTTGGGGTTTTCCTTTTTATTTCATTATTTTTTTTTTCCTTATTCTTTTTTACAAAGCAGTGGTTTGAAAATGAGTTGTGGGTTGATTTCTTGTAGTTGTGTAAGTTTTTCCAGGGCCCCATCCCCATAAAGAGTTTGAAGTTTGAGGGAGAAAGGGTGGTTTTTTGTTTTGGTTTGAATCACTGTATTTAAAAGTTTTGGTGTATTATTTAATGAATTTGCCTAAATTCATTTGAAAAACTATTGGCCTTGATTGACAAAGAAAAATTTACAGATGGTTCTATTATTTGCAAGGGCTAGAAGATTAGATGACAATGGCTAGTCTTTTCTCACAATTTGAAGGAATTGAATTTTCTAACCCGGTTTTAAAAAAATTAAATTAGCTTATTAACAAGAGTGATGCAAAACTCAATCAACTTACTTAATTGAACCGATCGATATGCACTTTGTAAGTTGCACCTAGTATGGTTTTATTTGTTTTGTATATAATATAATTTTAAAATGCTGGGCAATTTTTTTAAAAAAAAAATCAATTTTCAAATTTTACTTTTATCAAATTTAATTAATATTTGGAAAAACGATTTTTTCGAAAGTAGATTACAAAAACTAAGAATTGAAAACTAACCAATCATAAATTAAAAAAACAAACATACAAACCAACGTTGTCAAACGATATTTCTGTCATGAATTTTGCAAGTACAGTAAGGAGAGGAGAGGGTATCCAATTTGAGTTATAACTTAAAACCAATCAAGGCAAAGGCATAGCCAGTAATTAATGGCATGTATTTTAAATTTTAAGCCGTTTCATAGTCAAAATTCAAAGTAATCTGAAAATAATGTATAATAAAAATACTATGAAAACTATGATAAATCGCATAACCCAGTGGTAAATGGTATAAATATTTGCCATTTTCATTACTTTCTCTTGAGGGTTTATATTGACCATCGTATTATCAGTAATCCAACACCACAAAAGTTATGACAAAATCTATTTCAATCTACTTCGGTGGCATTTTTCGTAATTTTAATCTTTTTAAATTCCCTTTTCTCTAAAGTAAAATCAAATACTCTTTTGGGGCATTTGCAAATCTAGCAAATTTTTTAGTAATATTTATAAAAATAAAAGCTCAAAAAAATATTTGCAAATATAGTAAATTTTGATCGAGTTTATCAGTGATAAACATTGAATTACATATTTTTACACTATGTTTATCACTGATAAACACATAAATCATTGTTAATCACTGATAAACATGATAAAAATTACTATATTTGCAAATACTTTTTTGAGTTCATATTTTTATAAATATTGCATAAAAATCTGTCACCCAATGAAATTTCCCTACTCTTTTCCATATGAAATTATATATAGAATTTATCTCAAACAATATAAATCTGCACATTAATTTCTAAAATGTCAGAAGTTTTTAAAAATTATTCAAATAGCATAATTATAGTTCAATAAATTATTTAACTATTTTTCATGGGTATTTTTAATGAATTTGTTTATTTTTTGTTTTTTAAGTTCAAGTTCAATAATTTATAGAACTATTTGATTATTTTTTTCAATGACTTTGTTAGTTTTTTTAGTTTAATAAATTAGTTCAATAAATAATGGAACATGATTATGTAATTTGAGTAACTTTTGAAAAGTTCAGAAATTTCAATCATTAGTATGCAAAAATATGTTATTTCACTAATTCTTCAAATTATATACCCACTATGCGATTTATCATATTTTTAACAATATTTTTTTAGATATTTTTAAATACTAGTCAAATTTACGTGTGTTGCACGTGTCACACGTGTTTTTATATTGTTTTATGTGAAAAATACAAATATAAAGTTTAAGAAGAATACAAATAATTGAGATTTAAAAAAAATTATAAATAAATAATACATCAATTTTTTTATTATTAGTGTTTATAATTAATAAAGTTTAAATATTTTCATTGAAAATTGGAATTTATTGAGGTAGACTTAATTAAAGAAAGAGTTAATTTATTTTATTTTATCGAAGAGTCTCAATTGTACATCTTTTTATATTTTATGACACAATCGTGGCCTCATTGTAATAGCTATTTAATAAATTTTGAATCACTGCTCCACAAATATATTGCATTTGTGATTGCTTTTGGAGATCATAATATATAATTCTATCAACATGTATAAAAAGTAAAGGAATTTTTTTTTAATAAAAATGCATAATAAAAAATTAAAAGTTAAGTATAAAATCACAACAAAAATCATGAGGCATATATGGCTCAAATCACACAATAAATAAACGAATAAATTATTATCATTAGGATTGATCACCAAATATAAAAAGGAAACTAAGAAGGTAAATGTTCACAGTTAAATTAATGAAGCAACAACTTATATAATTTAAAACAATTAAATTAATTAGAAAGCAAATAAAATAATAACTAAAGAAAAAGATAAAAGTGTTTAAGGTTTAGTAGTTGGAAAGAGAAGGCATAAACTCACACTGCAAGTAGAATACTCCACCGAATCAGAAAAAAATGTTGGCAAATGAATAATTCATTATTAAAAAAAATAAGACTAAACCAAATCAACACTTAAAATGTTGAGACATTTTATTAGAATGTAGGGAGAAAAAAAATATAGAGATAATTCGAAACGTCATCCCATTTTCTTCAAACTCAACATCCTTAGCTCTTGAATCTAAGGTCATTGCTTGAATGAGCATATTTTAGCGAAAATCAAAGCAAAAAAGAAGAAATTTCTCCATTGTTTTTTTTATGTCTCCAAGCTTAAAAATAAGCTTTTAGAGTTACATAGACGTGCAAAGAGGGTTATGTTAAAGTCTGCAATTTTGATTGTTTAAATAGAAGTGAGTTTGTCTTGGAATTTGAGGAGAGGAGTTGTTAATTAAAGACACGAAAATGAGGAGAGAGAAGGGGAAGGTGGAGTGCCAAAAGACACATACATTACTTGATCTTGAAAAGTGAGAAGGCCTAAAATGAGGAGAGAATTAAGGGGGGTGGAGACTATTAACTTGGTATCGATGAAATTAAATGAAAACTAAAAGTTTAGGTTACCATAGACATTTTGAATAAAATATATAAATAAAAGGGTAAAATGGGAAGTGAAAGATTCTCCCTACATTGCCTCTTTTAAGATAGTAAGATAAGATATGTAATATTGATTAAAAAAAATCATGTACTTCCTCTTCTCTCGGGAGATTTATCAATTCCTCAACTAACATGGTATAAAAGAAAGAAAAAAGAGTTAATAACTGTATGTTACGTGTTACCAACTCGGTCCCTGCCTTTCAACCGATGGACATTGAACTTAACAGAAGAATTGTAAAAATTTGATGTAATGATTTTAATATTTATTTAAAACCTTCCACATTAACTTACATATAGGGGTAAATTTGCACATAAGCATTATTGTACGGGCATTATATGACAAACATCAAGCCTCTAAGAATAATAACTGCCATTGAAATTAAAAAAAAAAAATATTTATTACATAAAAATACAGATAAAAAGAGCTACAAAAATATAATGTGACTCCATGATACTGTCAATTCAAACTGAGATACATGACATCTTATTGCATGGATATATATATATATATATATATATATATATATATATATATATATATATATATAAGAGAACTCTAAGAATCTCATATTTGAATATCAAAATGATAACGCTATTATGGACCCGAAACCGGAGGGGAAAAAATGTTAATAAATAATAGCTACACACCCGGGTAACAACATGCGACTACAAGCCCACATAATTATGCTACCAGCCTTTCTTCAAACTCAAACAAATCAAGGGGGAAAAAACACCCAGTATGTATGTTACAGACCTGGGATCTTCCGGAAAATTTCTGGCAATAATACGAGGTATGCTCTCTTTTCTTTTCCGTTGCTAATATTTCTGTTAGTTGATATATTTTCAACAGTTATGTCCGTACTGTTCTTAGCTGCAAGGAACATGAGGCTTGCCAGTGATGTCAGATGCAGAGTGAATACACAATCAGTTCGTACTGTTCTTAGCTGCAAGGACTGTTGCTTCAACACGAAAAGATGTTCACACACCCTTGAGACGATTGGAATCTTTGAATAAGCAATTCTCGTAGGCCTTTCCAATCTTCAACAACCTGTCTACCCTCAATCCATCGATGCTACGATAAAGCTTCTCCCTTCATACACAAGGGTGCCCCATCTAACTTTTCTCGGTCAGTGAGTTTATTGATGGAGAAATATCGCTCAACTAACCAGTCATCTGGGTTGTCTCCTTCAAAAACCGGCATCTCGAGTTTTTTTTTTCCCGTTCGGATGGTGGTGGTGCTCACCGCTCCACTACTTTCCACTACCTCTTCCAAGTCTCCACCAGTATAATCCATCCCCCATCAGTCCCTTCCCTTTTCCCATTACACGCACTTTGTCTCTGTTTTCCTTGCTTTCCAGTGACCACCTCTTCAGCCCTTTGGTTGGTAGACAACAACATGTCTACCCTCAATCCATTTTCCTTGGTTGAGATAATGTTTTCACTGTTTGTGATGATTGTTGTGCTTTTTTCTTTACTACCATTCCACAGGGAAAACTGCTTTGATACCACTGTTAGACCACCTCCATTACATTCAGTAAAATAAGAACAATACAGCCAAGAGGTAAATTTGAGAATCCTTACCTCTCCTCTCAGAAGGATAAAAACCTTACAAATCATTAGCTACTTTACTCCTCACAATAACGGAATTTATAACAACTTACCCTATTCATAAACACTAAACTACCCTCGCAGCAAGATTGAATTACAATTTACCCAAGGGTATTTTCAATCCCTTTCATTTAACTCCTCTTATACACATTTCGTACAAGGGGCCTATCACAAAGTCCTCAAATCCTGATTCAGATAGCGACTCAAGTTATCAAGACAATGATATAAAAGCATCAGGAAATTAGAGTCCGAAAGGAAAATACAACAATCACATAAATGGTTATATTTTTTTTTTGATATGAAACATTTCATTGATAAATGAAAAAGATTACAAAAGAGCACCCCAGGATTACAAAAAATTCTTCCAATTGGGTGCAATAAGAGAGGGATAATAGTTACAAAAGGGTCTAGCATTAGCCGACCATAAAGAGGTAAATCTAATCAAAAGCTCCCAAATGTCTGCCACCTCCAGAAACTCGTCATGGAAAGTCCTTTTGTTCCTTTCCCACCAAACAAGCCAAATGAGGGCTCTAATAGCATTACGCCAAAGAACGAGGGCTTTCTCCTTGAGGACCACACCGCATAACAAACCACGAAGAAGAGACTGAAGATGAGGGGGCCAGGGGCCGTGAACCAAAAAGATTACTCCACAGCTTGGCAGTGAACGGACAATGCCAGAAAAGGTGAGTCGGGTCTTCCGAATTAGCACGACAAAGGATACAACGGTTGGGGTTCAAAGCCATCAACGGAAATTTCCTTTGGAGCTTATCAATAGTATTAAGCCCACCATGAAAGACAGTCCACAAAAGCACCTTAACTTTTTTCGGGAAGGAATCCTTCCAAATAACCTTGACGATATCCGAAGGAAGGGAGGAGTCACGAGCAAACAGGGATCTGAAGGCATTTTTACAGGAAAACTGGATCCCACCAACCCCCGTCCAAATCCTAACATCCTGCGAAGCCCCCAAATGGCAGCTACTGATGGAATTCAAGAGAGAGATGAAGTCTTCAATCTCATTGTCCTTGAGATTTCTTCTAAATAAAATGTGCCAAGACTTACAAGCAGCATCCCAAACATCAGAAATCTTCACCAAGGGGGAGACAGCAAGCTGGAAAAGAGAGGGAAACACCTCTGCTAAAGGTCTGGACAAGGGGGCCCAAACATCGTGCCAAAAGCTGATAGTAGAACCAGTACCAAGCTGAAGGCTAGAAAAGGAGTTCAAATGACTGTCTAATTTCACGATAGCCTTCCACGGGCTACAAGAAGAGCAATGGCGATTAGACTTAGAGAGCCATTTGGAGCCCGAAACACCATGAATAGCTTTGATAACTGCTGCCCACAACGAATCACACTCAAGAGGCAACCTCCACAGCCATTTCATGAGGAGAGCCTTATTCCTTTTCACAATGCTGCCAAAAGCCAGACCACCAAGATCCAAGGGCTTGGAAACAACATCCCATTTAATAAGGTTGGAGCCGCTGTCTTTATTAGTCCCTTTCCAGAAAAAATCTCTAAGCATCTTATCAACAGAATGGTTATATAATTGCATCAATATAAAAATACTATTGGAAATTGATAAAATGGTGATTGCTAATTTACTTGATTAAATCACTAATCTACTCAATCCTATAGCATTTCTTAGAAAAGGAAAAAGGTGGTAAACTCTCAAAGAAGATAATTCATACAAAGAAGCATGGAAAATTCAAATTAGGGACAAATTAATATCAGGACAAATTAGCATGTTTCTATCGGTTGTTCATTACTAAAAAAAAGGCAGAGGTCTCATAAAATCATAGGGTAAATAGTAAAATCTTAAAAAAATTAGAGAGACGAGAAAATACAAACAAGGCATGCTTGAATAGATAGCTCCAATAGTGTCCTCAAAAACCTAAAAGACGAATGAGAAAGAAAAAAAAGGATGCAGTAATAATGAACTTTGAAGAATAAAAAAGTAGTGGATGGTTTGAAATAGAAGTTAGTGGATAAACCAAGGAGACACACAAAGCGAGAAGAAAAATAACTTGTGAATCAAAATTACTAACTTAAGAAGTGCCATAGAAAACATTAGCCATGTTTCTATTGGTTGTTCATTACTATTAAAAAAAAACAAAGGTCTCAGAAAGTCATATGGTAAATAGTAAAAGCTTAAAAAATTAGAGAGGCGAGAAAATACAAACAAGGCATGCTTGAATAGAAAACTCCAATAGTGTCCTCAAAAACCTACAAGCGAATGAGAGAGAGAAAAAAAAGGCTACAGTAATAATGAACTTTGAAGAACAAAAAAATAGTGGATGGTTTGAAATAAAAATTTGTGGATAAACCAAGGAGAAACAAAAAATGAGAAAAAAAATACTTGAGAATCATAATTAATGACTTAAGAAGTGGCATAGGAAACATTAGCCAATATTTCTATTGGTTGTTCATTGCTAAAAAAAAAAAAGAACAGAGGTCTCTTAAAGTCATAGCCAATAGTAAAATCTTAAAAAATTAGAGAGACGAGAAAATACAAACAAGGAGAAACACAGCAATAATGAACTTTGAAGAATAAAAAAATAGTGGATGGTTAGAAATAAAAATTAGTGAACACTACTCTAATGGCTGCCAAGTTCTGTTTTGGGAGACCTTTGCTTTTGGTTGGTAATGGCAGCAAAGTTCTGTTCTGGGAGCATGTTTGGTTAGGAGAGACTACTCTGGCCTCCCAATTTCCCTTGTAAAAAAGGCTCTTCCTATCAGCAACTTTTGGAGTGAGGATTTCAGCTCTTGGGTTATTGAGTTTATAAGGAATTTAAATGACTGGGAAGTGGATGATTGGATTGCTTTGCTTTCTCTTTTGGAGCCAATCCAAATAAGCAATCAAGAGGATAGGCGTGTGGGGTCTCCGGATAGCAATTTGGGATTTTCTTGCAAATCGGCTCTTAATATCCTATGGGACAAGGCTGGTTTTTCTAGTGAATCTCCCGGCTCTATCGTTTGGAAAGGATTCTTTCCCAGAAAAATTAAGGTGTTCTTATGGATTGTCCTCAATGATGGGTTAAATTCTAATAAAAAATGTCAGGCAAGAAAGCCATGGATCTCTCTCCAGCCTCAGTGGTGCAGCTTGTGTAAAAAATATTCTGGGCATATTTTGTTTGATTGTAGTTTCTGTTTCTCTCAAGCTTTATATGTCTTGGGTTAGTCACAAAGACCCTAGAACTAATGTTCTTAACCTTTTGGGAGGTACTCTGTTAAAAGGAAAGAAAAAATCCTTTGGGAAAATGCTATTAGAGCTATCCTTTGGAATACGTGGATTGAACGTAATAGTAGAATTTTTAAAGATTGTTGTAACTCTTGGGAGGTTGTTTGGGAGTTTAATGTCCTTAATGTCTCCAAATGGAGTGCAAATTGTAAGGGTTTTTTTTTTGTAATTATGCTCCCTCTATTATTGCTTCCAATTGGAAGGCTTTTTTGTAGTTCTTTTCTTGCCTTTTCGGGCATTTTCATCTATCGATGAAATTGCACTGTTTATAATTAAAAAAAAGGCAGAGGTCTCATAAAGTCATAGGGTAAATGGTAAAAGCTTAAAAAATAAGAGAGACAAGAAAATACAAACAAGGCATGCTTGAATAGATTGCTCCAATAGTGTCCTCAAGAACCTACAAGACGAATGAGGGGAAAAAAACTACAGTAATAAATGAACTATGAAGAATAAAAAAATAGTGGATGGTTTGAAATAAAAATTTGTGGATAAACCAAGGAGAAATGCAAAGCGAGAGAGGAAAAAACCTGTAAATCATAATTACTAACTTAAGAAGTGGCATCTTGGTTTTTTTTTCATAAGTGTATTGGCATAGTAGATTAGCAGTCTAATTCATTGTCATCTCTCTCGAACCTTCAATCCTTCCTTCATTGTTCCACACCTCACCTACATTTCAATCAGATATTAAACCTTTTCAATTGATGAGTCAAGACTAAGGGAAGAGAAAATATATTAGGAGCATGGATTAAATTAAATGCTTACCGTATAGCTCAAGTATCTATGAATCACATGAATAAAAAAGACTCCTCTCTTAAATTTACAAGGCATTGTAGTAATGGTGGAAATATTTGGAATTACCGACTACGTACTTACCAAAACAACTAAAATACTAACGAAGTGGGAAGAAAAAATGGAATATTTGAGATCATCGACTCTGTGTGCAACTAAGAAATATCCCTGACTTAATGTCAACTTGAGCTTTCTCAATCCTCAGATCTCATGTATGCAGACTGGACTGGTTAGAATTTTTTATTTATTTTTCCTTTACATCAGTGACAACATCCTTGTCAACATTCTCTCACCGAGATGATTCAAGAGTGTTCAAGGACATTAAAAGCCAATATCTTTGAAACCTTTGACAGTTAACGGATAGTAGTTCGACCAAGAAATGATGTTCTGAATTCATTGTCTGTGTTCTACATTAAAATTTAACCCATACAGTTTGATAAGAAAAGGCACAAAAAGTTCCCATAGAAGGATCATGAACATGTAAGACATGAAAGTGTAGTATATTTCACATCATGTGCAAAGATAACATTTAAAATAAAAAATTGTTTAATACAGCTCAGTGGTGGCTTTTAATCTTGACCATTACGGCATTACTTATCTTGATCTCTAGAAAGATAGAATATCAAGAGTCACTACATTTAATAGAAAGTATATTATGACATGAACGTGTACAGTCACATATATTTTGTGTTATCTACAAATGAGTCATCATTTACCTGAAATTTAATTGAAGGGAAGACATTCCAAAATGTGAGCTTTTCATCTCCAGCTCCTGTTACAATATTCTGAAAGGAAGTTTTGGTTATTAAAGCAAATCAAATAATGAGTACAAACAAATTGATAACTTTTTTCCCAAACTGCTAAAAACATAACAAAGGACAAGAAATAGCAAATAACCAAGTCAAATGAGCTACCTGTCCATCAGGAGATATGGAAAGATAAGGTACTCTACAAGTGTGGCCGGTCAATGTTGCCAACTGCATCATAGCATAAACTAAAAAATTAAGAAAAGGCAAATAAAATTTTAGTCGAGCAAAAAGCAGCATCGTACCTTCAGCATGGTTGGATACCTCCATACTATTATATGGTTTTGGGAGAGCCCATGGGTACTGACAAGTTCATTAACATTCTTAGACCATGCAAGATTGCACACCTATCATGTAAAGTGAAGTTTGGTTTATAAATTTGACAAAAAAGACAACAAACAGACAATATGCGTAGTTGTGTTCCAAAAACAAAGAAATAATAATTAGTTACCTGACTTCGAGTGTTTGTGCAGCTTAAGTGTGTATGCGTAGTTGTGTTCCAAAAGCGAATACATCCATCTGCAGTTCCACCCCCTGATGCAAGGAGTCCATGAAGATGAGGGGACCAAGCAATAGCTTTTACAGCAGCTTTATGCTCATCAAATTTAAGTACAGGTTGTTTCGAATGTTGATTCCAAACAAATAACTGCAACAGATGACACAAAAAATTAGAAAACATGACAGGAAAAAAAACTGGGTAAGAGTTGAATTCAAAGATCCATCATTGCTTACTCTGCTATCATTCCCGCCTGACGCTAATTCACGGTTATCGTAGGACCACTTCAATCCACAAACCTGCAAGAGAATAGACAGATACATGGAAATCGGCAGAGGTTAATGACCCTGGCAAGAAACCGCTCATGTAGAAATATACTCAAAAAAATATAGTAACACAACAGCATAATGATTGATTGAAAGCATGAGATACTACATGGAAACAATATGCATACGAGCCTCACCTCTTGTTTATGTCTAGATAGTTTAGTTACAAAATTTTCCTCAGCACGTATATCTCTTTGAAGAATACTTCCGTCCCGGCTACCAGAAGAGAGAAGCGATGAACTCCAAGCTAAGGCCCCAACACGTAACCGGTGGCCGGTCATAGTCCTTACCCTTTCACAGCGTGATGCATCCCAAATCTAGACAAACGATGGTCAGATCATCAGTTAATAACACATAAAGCAGACATGTAATTATGCCAAATGGAAGTTAAATGAAATGAATTACACGAGTTCCAAAAGAGCTTGATGGGAAGGGGGAAAAAACCATTTGATAAAAACGAAACATGACTAACCTGAACTTCTCCGTTGCTAGTTCCAACAGCAAGATGAAGTCCATCCTTTTCCCAGCCGACCGAACATATACCATCATCAATTCCCAAGTCACATAACTCGGTAGTCTGCAAATAAAATTGTCAATTAATACCTAATAGTAACAAATCGAAAAGTAAACATTTTAAATTTAAGAAGTGATTAAAACAATATCGAAGCAGCCATATATGGTTCTAAACATTTGTAACATCGTCTTGTAGTTGTTATGACAAAGAAAAGTAAGAAACTAAAGGACCTCTTCAGTAAAATGATTCCACAGAAACACAGAGGTACCCAACCCCACAGCCAGCACATTATCCGAAGACCAATCCAGAAGATTCAAACAAAAATCTTCTTGCAAACCTGGTGCATCCAGAATCTGATATTGTACATGGAAAGGAAAAACAAAACAAAACATAAAAATATTGAAGACCCATCAAACCGAAAGCTAAAAAATCTGGGAAAAATTCACCTTATAGGGAAACTGTGGAACCTTTCGAGAAGTCTTAACTGGATAACGATTAGCCATGGGAGGTAATAGCGAGGGCATTGAGGTACAAGTCTCCGTTTGGTATCGGAAAATGTTAGGATTTGGAGAATCGGATCCAAATAGCGCCGTACGGAGGATGGTTGAATAAGTATCTTCTTGGCCCTCGCCGTGATCGGAAATATCAATCCCTAACCGGAAATAATTGGAACCGCTTCTACTCGGTATGAACCTATCCGAGTAGATAGGTCTCGATCTCCAGGAATTCATATCTATGTTTCGGGTTAGGGTTACAGAGAGAGACGAGAGAAATTACAGAGAGATACGAGAGAGATTGCAGCGAGAGAGAGAGCGAGCGAGAGAGAGAGATTGCAGAGAGAGAGCGAGAGAGAGATTGCAGAGAAGGAGATAAGGAGGAGAAATAGGGTTAGGGTTACAGAGAGAGATTGCAGAGAGAGACGAGGGAGATTGCAGAGAGAGACGAGGGAGATTGCAGAGAGAGACGAGAGAGATTGCAGAGAGTGACTGAGTGAGTAAGTGAGAGTGCAGAGAGAGAGAGAGCAATGAAGAAGAAGATAAGGAGGAGAAATTATTAGAAATGCCGGGTTTTTTTTTTTTTTTCAATTGATAATAAACCGGGTTTTTTCCATGAACGCAAAGAAGGATATCAGAGCCAAAGGAAACGAAATTCTAATAATAAAAGGGAATTAGATGATGAAACAAATTTTTAGAATTTCGTTTAATTATTTTTTTTTAATAATTTAAAATGTAAACTTTAAAATAAATACACTTAAATTATTAAAATTGATAACTTAAAAAATTTACATGTTATTTAAATTTATAAATTAATTAAACAAAAAAAACTAATTGAGGCGGGGCGAAGCCACCTAGGAACAAGGGGGCACGTGCCCCCTCATATTTTAATATATTATTTTTTCTGCATTATATTGTATATATATTTGTTTGGTTCAGCGAAAGTGCCTCCATTCAACCAGCAATTTATTTAAAAAGTCATATTTTTTTAATTCATGTATACTCTGGTTTCATATAAATAATATACGTTAAAATATTTTTTAAGTGTCTTTCTTATTTTTTAAATTATAATATAATCAAAGTATATTTAATCTTTTTAATTATTGTTTTAAATATAAATAATTATAAATAAAATAGTTTTTCAACATCATATATTAAATAGATAAAAGTTTATTAATATTTATTTGATTTTCTTATAAAAATTAAATATATTGATCAATAAATTAAATTTTAATTTTTATATTGATGAATATTAAATTTATGATAATATCGGCCTCAATATTTCTATAGACTTGTTGGGTCTGAGCCCGAGCCTAAGCTTATAATTATTGGGCTCGGCCTATAGCCAAAAATCAAAAATTGTCATAAAAAGACTATTCATATAAAATATTTTGTTCAATGTTAGCTTTTGTAAATACTAGTCGACAAATACGTGCTTCGCACGTGTCTTTAAGTTTTTTTATTGAACATTTAAAAATAAATAATTTAATTAGTAAAACAATGCATACTTGATTTATATCAATTTATAATTTTCATTACTATATTTTGTTTTTTAAAATGGGCACATGAATTTAAATTTTTTACATCAGTTGGTCACATTATTTCTTAAACATGAAAGTTTAAAGTATTTGCATGGTCATTATTATTTCAATAAATTGCTATATAAATTTGAAATCTTCAACTGTCACATGCTTTGAAAAATAGGAATCTAAAATTAATTTATATTAGCGTTTTCACTAAATTAGTGAAAATAATAAAATTCACAAACACAATCAATATAACCTACAAATTAACAGTAAGATGTTCTAAGACGAAAGAAATTGAAAAGAGAACATACCCATTGAAAGAGATAGATGAAAACTTTGAAGAAAGACGAACTTGATATCACGTCCCAAGAAGTCGTAAAGATTAAAAGCAGTGGAATCGTAAGTTTGATTCATTAAAATGAATCTGATGACATGAGATAGAAAAATATCCTAAAAATTCTTAAGAAACATAATTATAAAATAGAAGGGAAAAAATACCATACCAAATCAAATCAAATCCTGCAACAAATACATTTTTTTAAATAACCTAAAAGTTATTAAAAAAACATAATTTTAAAATAGAAGGGAAAAAATACCATACCAAATCAAATCCTGCAACAAATACATTTTTTTTGGTAAATTGAATCCCCCTGTTTAGCAGGGTATATGAATTGTAAATTTATAGGAAGTAAGGGTGGTTCTCTTCTTTGAATTTTCCCTTTCTTTTCCAATCCCCAATAAAAGAAAAAAAACTCTTCATAAATGAGTTTAATTAGGAAATGAACAATCCCCCAAAAAAAAAACTCTTATAATGAGTTTAATTAGGAAAAGAATTTACTATGCTTCTAAATTGACTTTTTATGTCTCGAGGTGCATCTCCCCGATATTCTTAAGAATATTAATACTGATATTAATGTTAAAAGAGTTGTCAAAAGAAAGCAAATCATGTGGGAATCGAGGATGAGGTTTTGTAAGCAGACGTTTCATTTATCAATGCTATTACCATTAGTCATTATCATTTTATTTTTTAAAATTTCGATAGATTTAAATGAAATAACAAAAATATTTAAAAATTCAAAGGTTAAAGAGGGAGGTTTTGGAAGTTGGCTCACAATATCAATGAGGGATATAAATATTTCTAAATATCAATGAGGGATATAAATATTTCTTTCTAACAATTGAAAATTTACATTGTAAAAAGAAGGGTATTTTAGGAAGCTAAAGATTCTCCAAATATGACACCTTTAAAAGATACTATAGATTACCAATACAAAATACTTAAAAAATATCTTAAAAAAAATTTATGTTTCATATTCATTTTTTATTTTTAAAAAGTAAACTTGTTCTAAATTCCTAATTATTAAATATATATTTTAAAAACTTTTATGGAATGCTAGCCCGACCAAGAAAAAACTAACATACAAAAAGGAGTTGTAAGAAAAATATTACATTTAAAAAACAAACAAAGGCTCTGACTAAAATTACTCTTAACCTTTAATAAAATACCAATACAAAATACTTTTTCTACATCTATATATATATATATATATATATATTATATCCTTTTTTATTATAATTTTTTTTTAAAGGTTTTATACAATTTATATTAGGGTGTACCTTCATATAATTCCACCTTCATATTAGATACAAAGATGATTGGATTGGTTTGTATGTTGTTTTCTAAATCAGAACCTTTATTGATTGCTAAATCTCCCCAAAGAATTAATCTGATTGGCTTGCCACTGAAAAAAAAAAACAATTTAATAAGTTTTAATCTAAGTAATATTAAATTAAAATAAAAAGTAACAGTATTTATTACCCTTCTTTCTATAAGAAAAACATCTCTCTTCACTGTATTTTTGGAATCTTTTGTTCTTAACTCCATCATAGATCTCACAGAGTACACAAATTCCTATGCAATCTTTTTTTTTTTATAAAAAAAATAGAGAGAGTAAGTATAATAATTTCAATGTATATACACAATAGAATTTTGTATTTAAAAAATATATATATATACCTATAAGATCTCCAAAACGAACATAGGATTCAAACTCTTGGATTTCAATAAACTTGTTGTTCTCCAAACGAATCGGAAATGATTGTTCAATCTCCTCAATTTCCGTGGCCGTAGAGAAGCTGATTTGAATGTCCTCATTAGCATTTGCAAAATACTTGTTAACAAAGCTGACTCCTCCATTTTCGATAAAATAGGTTTTGTTTTTTTCTATATTTTCACCGATTTTTCCAATATTGTCATTGAACCTGACGACTTGGATTTTGGTACCCTAAACATTAGAGTTTAAAAATAAAGTTATAAACGTAATGTTGCAAAATATAATCAATAGATGAAGAAGGTAAAAATAGAGATTTTAAAAAAAAAACATGTTCATCAATTAAGATAATCCTTAAGATTGTGCAATCGTCACCTTTACATGGTATCCGTTCACCTACATAGTAGAATAAATAAAGACAATAAATTATGCACAATTTACAAAAGGAAATTATCATGAATGAAAGGTCAATGTTTTTCTCTTTTACATAATATAATAGGCACGTATATCATAAAAAAAAGTTAAATAATAATTATTATTGGAAGGATAGAAAGGGAATAAACCAATTAAATGAGGGTAAATTTGGAACCCAATGTTTCTCCATACTTTGCCACATTTAGATATGTTATAGATAGATTATAGATAGATTTACAAATCTAACTTTTTTGTTATTATTTTTTATATTTAATATTTACATTTTTCCCATTATACCCTTAAATCAATTACATGCTTGCAAATAATTTTAATGTGCATTCATTGTTTGAGCATTAACCCTCAATAAATATATATATATATATATATATATATTTATTTTTTTTTTTTTTTTTTTTAAACAAACCCTCAATATATTTAAACAATCAATTTTACATTCATTATTTGGTTTTACATCAATTTTACAATTTTTTCATCCTCTCATTTTCTTAAATACAATATAAATTGCAAATTATTATGATTTTCATATTTACTCTGTAGATTAGCTATTTGCTTTCATATCTTATATCGTGGATTTGAAAAACCAAATAGTACATATTTATTGTAAGCAAGCAATGAAAAATATGCATTACCTATTTGTTTGTTTGTTTTTTTGGTGTAGATTAATTATTTACAATCATCTCTTCTAAATTATATTTTGAATTGAATCTAAAAAAATTAGCATATATATTATTTATTTACCAAATATATTAAATTAAATTATTAACGTTGTAATTAATATACATATATATTAAATTTCAAATTAGTGTGTTTTTTTTTTGTATTTGCATTGTATATTAATTATTTACTATTACATCGGTTTTGGATTTCATTCTTAAAAATTAACTTGTATGTATATTTAATAAATTAGTTAATGGTATTTTATTTATTTCACAATAAAATCAATTTAAAAGAGACCTAAAGTTAGGGATTTATCAATAGGTAAGGTTGCTCGAATACCAAACCAAAAGGCTATTGCGGTACCATTCAAAAGACGATTGTCGCTACTGGACGACGAAATGGATTTTGGAATTTATTGACATTCTCCAAACAAGGTACACTTAATAATCAATGTGTATAAATTATATGTTATTGAGATATTTCTATTTATATGGTGTATAAAATATTTACTATAGCATCTTGTATAAATCAAATATAAACAATACATATTTATTATAAATAAGCAATAAAAAAGTAGTAGATCTTGTATAGCAGTAGAAGTATTTGATTTGTGTAAAATATCCATATTTTTTTTGCAATAGAATAGTGGAAAAATATGTTTAAAATCTAAAATAATTAGATGAAATATCAAATTCTTTTTATAAATACATGTTTCCATATTTAAGTACAATTTCTCTCTTTCCATGTTTAATTTTTTTTTTTAAAAAAAATTATTATGTCACTATTAAATGTGGACTATAATTACATAATTAAATTAAGGGTATTTTCTAGCAGTTGACATCCACAATGGTCTATTGTTGTAAATATTTTAGATTCTTAACATCTAAAAAATTATTTATTGTAAATAGTCTAGATATATCGTTATCCCAAATTATTTAGTAACAATTTTTTTAAGTAATTTTAATATATATTTTTATTTTATAATCAACTTTTTAAAACTAAAAATAGCTTTTAAAAGTTGATTTTTAATTTTTTTTTTTTAAGATTTGATTAAGAAAGGTATTACTGAATAAGCTTGGTTATTGAAAACAAATTGTCAATCAAAATAAAAAATTTCATGAAAACACTTAAAAATTGCCTTCGGTTTACCCAGCCCCCAAACCAGTGGTGGTAGCACTGGACGAGGAAAAAGTTTTGAAGTTGTTTTGGTGATAATCAAAACATAATATCATAAAGACAACAAAATAATTCACCCAAATTAATGATATCAAACTTTATTGAAAATTGACAAATTTATGACTAATCAAAAACGATAGTTAGCCATAATCTATTAACTGAAGTAATCCACTAATGACATAATTTAAAAACCCTACCAAGAAGTAATTATCAAAAACGTGTTTTTTTTTTATAAATAAAACAAGCTCACATAAAAATGAAAAAAGATGCTAAAAAACGTTAAATTATTTTAAACCAATCACTTACCCGAACACACTCAATAAATAACGTTTACTTGGCACTCTATTTTTTTTTTTAATGTTATATTCTAAGTGTCTAAAATAAGATCAATGAGGCTTAACTGAACATAACAGAATTGTAAAATTTGACGTAATAATTTTATATTTATATATTATATAATAATAATTAAAAAAAACTTCCACATTAACTTACATAATCATTTTTATAACCATCGGATGGCCTTTTATATTTCTTTCTTTCATTAATCAATGAAAAGTTTCTTATAAAAAAAAAATAACTTACATGATCATTAAAATGTAAGGATTTATGATTTAGAAAATTAATATAGGGGTAAAATTTGCACATAAGCAATTATTGTACGGGCATTACATGACGAACATCAAGCCTCTAAGAATAATAACCTCCATTGAGTTTTTTTTAAAAAAAATTATTTATTGCATAAAAATACAGATAAAAAGAACTACAAAAATATAATGTTACTCGACGTGATACCGTCAATACAAACTGAGATACATGACATCTTATTGCATTGATATATATAAATAAGAGAACTCTAAGAATCTCATATCTGAACATCAAAACGATAACGTTATTACGGACCCGTAAACCGGAGGGGAAAAAATATGTTCTTAAATAATAGCTACACGCCCTGGTAACAACATGCGACTGCAAGCCCACATGACTATGCTACCAGCCTTTCTTCATACTGAAACAAATCAAGGGAACAAAAAAAAAACACCCCAGTATGTATGTTACAGACCTGGGATCTTCGGACAATATTTACCGAGTTTCGTCCTCAAGGGCACGGAAACCATTTGTCAGATCTTCATGTAGCTTCTTAAATTTTTCAACAAGTGCTGGTTCTCCTTCTGCAGGATCTTCGAACTTCTGAGACCTGCAAAGTCAGATATTTATGAGATCGAAGCCTCTACCCAAACGTCCATAAGTGATGGCTTAACTGATAAAGAAATCCATCCATCCAACCATGTGCAATTTCCATTAAAAAAACGTAGATTTATTATAAATTTTACTTACACAAGGCGATAAAAGAGATCTCCCAATCGATGCTTAATTAAAGTGTATGTAATCTTCTGGCCATCCATACCAGCTCCCCTCTCTACGGCCTGTAAATACAACTCAACCAAATTATGAACAGGCCAAAAATAATGTTATCAGGTGAAAACACAACTCTGACTAATAGAAACGTCTAATATCAGAAAGTTCCACAAGTTCATATAAGAAGATTTTAAATTCAGCAACAGTCCGACACAACCTGCAGATACAAGGCATAATAAAACACATCACAAGGAAACAATTAGAATTGGTAAAGAAAACTACCTGATTGGCCAAATTACAGAAATGGATGATGTTGCGCATCATCCATACCGACTTGTAGAAGGGGCAGAATTTATCATACCTGTCACAATCACAAATCAAATATATTTATCTACAAAAAACTATTCAACGTATCACTGATGTTGATGGGGGAGTGAGACCCAATTAACAGTATACAAAATAACCATCAAACGGTATCACAGAGAGCCAAAACTCACGGAGTAAATGCATTCTGAGCAAGATAGTCCTCTCTCAAAAGCTTAGCAGTCTCCAAGGTAATCTTATCTCCTTCAGCCAAAGCATCTTTCCCCACAAGCTGCCATAATCCATTGGGTTTAGTGACTACCATTTAAATACTATTGGTATTTAGAATTTTACCATTGTAATATTATCATTATCATCCAATCCAACCTCATAAACCCCACCATGAAAAACTTAAAATATTCTTATTTAAAAAAAAGAACTTAGAAAAATGAAAGCCCATCTCTTAAATAATCATTATTCTTTCACTTTTTTTTCTTTTTTCTGGTGGGAGCGGGGGCGGGGGGCAGGATTCAGCACTCAGTAGAACATACTTGAACAATTTCATTGAGGTCATCTTCCCTTTGTAGAACCTCACGAGCCTTTGTCCTGATGCTAATAAAATCTGGATCAAATTTCTCGTAGAAAGATTCCAAAGCCTGAAAAACAACGGGAAAGTTAAATTGTGATACTTAGATGTATCAAGGACACACTGGCATGAAAGATGCAAAACTAGGCAAACAAAAGATGGAGGAATGTGCAAACATACAGTGGAGTATTTTGAGTAGGAAATTAGCCAGTTCACAGAAGGGAAGTGCTTCCTCTGGGCAAGCTTCTTATCCAAACCCCAGAAGACCTGCAAACAATTAAAATACATATGATAATCATAGACAATAAAATAAAGACGAAGAAACTCGGCATCAAAGGGAACCAGAACAGATATTCTCCTGAGACAAAAAATATGATAAGCTACCAGCTATGAGTTTCTTAGTGTAATACAATACGATTGATGAGCCAAATATATCGTTAAACCAGTTTGTGCCGCAGGGATTATGGGCATTCTTAAACAGAAGATCCAACTCTAAACAGATTATAATAGCATGTCTTTAAAAAGTTTACCTGGACAATGCTGAGGGTGGCAGAAGTCACTGGATCGGAAAAATCTCCTCCTGGTGGAGAAACTGCCCCAACAATGGTAACACTACCGGTTCGTTCTGGCCCACCAAGACATTTCACTTTACCTGCACGCTCATAGAAAGAGGCCAAACGTGCTGCAAGATAGGCAGGATATCCACTATCTGCAGGCATTTCAGCCTGGAGGGGCAAGAAGACAGTAGTTTAAACATCAACATGGACACTTGGGGGGTGGGTTATAAAAGTCAGAGCACAACGTTCATGGAACAACTTAAAACTACAGTATTAAATTATCTATATCTCTTATGTAATTGTCAGACACAATGTGAACAAGTTAGAAGGTACACATTGATATAACAAAAAAGATTAAAGAATTATTAAACTTTAGAAGAGAAATTAACTAAGCAAATAATTGGATGGACATATTTGATCGTCAATTCATTTTTTTTTATAATAAACAGTGCTTTTCATTGATGTATGAAAGAGCAAAAAAAAAAGGCCAAAAAGATTACAAAAAGGCCTTCCAATTGGAGGCAATAGTAGAGGAAGTATAATTACAAAAAGATTTACAACTAGCACTCCAAGTGGAGGCATGAAGGACACAAAACTCCCACACCTCACTCCAATGTCTATCCTTGCCCTCAAAAATTCTCTTGTTTCTTTCTAACCAAACGTTCCATACAATCGCTCTCACCCCGTTATCCCAAAGGACTCTCTTTTTATCTAAAAGCGTTGGACCACCGAGGAGGGCTAAAGTGTTCAACTTTGGGTTCTTGTGGAACACCCAAGCCATGTCAAAAGTCGGTAAGAACCGCTTCCATATAGAGTGGGAGAAAGTACAATCAAACAAGATGTGCTCCGTTGTCTCCGAATTCTTTCTACATAAGCTGCACCAATTCGGTTGGAGGGAGATCCAGGGCCTTTTCCGTTGAATTCTTTGATTAGAGTTGATACCATCATTGAGGACAAGCCACAAAAAAACTTTAATCTTCTTAGGGACCTTACCTTTCCAAACAAGCAGATTAAGGTTATTGGTAGTTTCACCATAAACATTCCACAACACCTTGAGAGCAGAGCTGCAAGAGAACCCATGGAATTTATCGGGATTCCACATTCTAACATCATCTCTATCGTTTAACCGAAGGGGCTCTAGAAGGCTGTTAAAAGTGATCCACTCTTCTATTTCATTGTCTTTAAGGTTTCTTCTAAAATCAGTCACCCAAGAGGAGAGCTCCTCATTCCAGAATCTACTAACAGGGAGGTGTTTTTGGACAGCCAGATAGTACAAACTAGGGAAAAGGGAAGCTAGCGTATCCTCTCCCACCCACACATGTTCCCAAAATAAAACAGTCTCGCCTCTGCCAACAACAAACGAGCAATTATCCTCCAAAGTCTTTTTGAGCTTGTAAATTTGCTTCCAAGGGCTTGTTAGTACACTTGGCCCTGATAGCGAACACCACCCCCACTTCTCCAACCCATGGATGCCAACAATAACCTTGTGCCAAAGGAGATTTGACTCACGGGGAACCGCCAAAGCCACTTGAGAAGGAGCGCCTCATTCTTTTTCTTAAGACCACCAAAGGCCAATCCACCATTGACAAGAGGAGGAGGAATTTTATCCCACTTGACAAGGTGGTCACCAACTAACCCATCTGCGCCTTTCCGAAAAAAGATCTAAGAATTTGGTCAATGGCTTTGGTAACATGGGATGGGGCTTTGAAGATAGAAAGGAAGTAAGTTGGGATGGTATTTAAAATAGATTGGATAAGGGTAAGTTTACCACCTCTAGAAATAATCAACTTCTTCCATTTGGTGAGGCGTTTTTGGATCTTGTTAAGAACAGGGTCCCAAAAGGCTTTGGAGGCTGAGTTGCCACCAAGAGGGAGACCAAGGTAATTCATTGGGAAATTGCCTACCGCGTACGTGACATTCCTACCCAGCCACTGCAACTCCTCATCCTCCAAATTAATGCAGGCCACCGAAGATTTAAGGGAATTAACACTCAAACCAGACCCCTCCTCAAACATAGTCACTGCATTCACAAGATTGATGAGCTTCTCCTTGTTGAATTGAGAGAAAAGTAAGGTATCATCCGCAAATTGAAGGTGTGAGACATCAAGGTTGCCAGCTTTGAACCCTTGGATCCACCCTCTAGCTTGATTTCTGAGTAACAATCTACTAAAACTATCAGCCACAAGAAGAAACAGGAAAGGGGAAAGAGGATCTCCTTGTCTAATACCTCTAGTTGCACGAAACTTACCCTTAGCTTTGCCATTGATAAGGATAGAGAAGTTTGTACTATTGAAGCACCCTTTCCTCCATCTACACCATTTAGAGTTGAACCCTTTTTGCTTAAGAATAGCTAAAAGGAAATCCCAATCCACACTGTCATAAGCTTTTTCAAGATCAAGCTTAATAACAACCCCTTTCTCTTTCCTTCTTTTGCAATCTTCCACTAATTCATTGGCCACCAAGATAGAATCAATAATTTGTCTACCTCCCACAAAAGCATTTTGGTAAATAGAGATGGTATCCGGAAGCACAGCCTTGAGTCTTTCAGCAAGAACTTTGGCAATGATCTTATAAAGGCTAGTGGTAAGACTAATAGGCCTAAAGTCTTTAACAGCCAAAGCATCCACTTTCGTGGGAATGAGAGTAATATAGGTTTCATTCACACTAGCATTAATGATTCCATTCTCAAAAAACTCATGGAACACCTTCATAACATCAAACTTGATGATGTTCCATGTTTTTTTAAAGAATTCAATGGAGAAACCATCAGGGCCAGGGGCTTTATTAAGCCCTAAATCAGTCACTGCTTTGAAAACCTCTTCTTCTGTAAATGGAATGGTCAGCCACTGACTATTTGTCAAAGAAATAGGATTCCAATCAACCTCATCCCATAAGAATCTAGAACCAGCCTTCTTAGTAAACATCTTAGAGAAGTAGTCAACAAACTCACCTTCCACTGCATCAGCATTAAGTAGCAGCTCACCAGACCTTGCCAACACCTGATTAACAAAGCTTTTCTTCCTTCTGCCTTTAATGAAGTTGTGGAAAATCTTAGAATTTTCATCCCCCCCTTGAAGCCAAAGAGATTTACTCCTTTGCCTCCAATAAACTCCTTCTTTTAAAACAACATCCATGAGCTCCCTTCTAAGCTTGAATCTCTCTACCCTTTGAGAAGGAGCAAGAAGGCCTGCCTCATCAATAGCATCCAGAGCCTGAATAGCATTCTGCAGCTTGTCTTTTTGAGAGAAAATATTGCCAAAAACCTCCTTATTCCACTCCTTGAGTTTACACTTCAAAGCTTTCAATTTACACATAAAGGAGTGCCCTGGCCACTGACTATCTTGAAAGGAGGGCCACCACATCTCCATTTGCCTTAGAAACAACTTGTGATCAAGCCACATATTCTCAAATCTAAATGGAGAAGGCCCCCATTTAAAATTCCCAGTTTGCACCAAAAGCGGGAAGTGATCAGAGGTGATTCTCTTGAGCCTATCCAACCTAGCATTCGGAAAGTGCTGGAGCCAAGTGGAGGTTACAAAGACTCTGTCAATCCGAGTATGGATAGGGTTTGATCTAAAGTTAGACCAAGTGTACATGCCATTTTGCAAAGGAAGATCCTCTAAATTAAGATCCTCTACTAGACGGTTAAACTCACGCATGCTTCTAGTGATGCGACCCCCTGAAGACTTCTCAGAAACCCATCTAGTCACATTAAAATCTCCAGCACACACCCATTCACCCAAGCAGAGACCACCTAGGGCAGCCAACTCAAGCCAAAAATCATCTCGATTCTTTTGTGGTTAGGCCCATAAACGCCGAGAAGCCAGGAAGGTGGAGAGATCAGGGAGAATAACCTTAATAGTAAGGGTGAATTGGCCTTCATGAGCTCGCTATGACAACATCAGGATCGGACCACATCAAAAGGATACCTCCTTTGGAGCCTACGACATCGAGAGCAGCCCACCCAACATACCTCTTGCTCCAAATAGACTTAACTAAGCATCTATCAATGTGGTCGAGTTTAGTTTCTTGTAAGATAACAAAATCTGGGTCATTATTTCGAATTAAATCCCTTATAAGGCTTCTTTTAGAGGCTGCCCCAAGCCCTCTTACATTCCAACTAAAAATCTTCATTAACAACGTTTTGACCCATTTGGAGAGCCCCAAAACTAGGCTTCTCGTAATTGATATTGCTTCTAAGCCCCACCAATTCTCTTTTACCTCTACCTTCTCTATTGGGAGTTTTGGGCTGAACTTGGTTAATCTTTTTCAAAACAGGCTCAATGGTGGCTTTTTTGCTACGAAGCCAATTAGCAAGAGACATTCTTTTTTCCCCACACCAGTCAACCACAGCAATAAAAGTGCCCAATCTCCCATTAGCATCCTCCCAAACCTCCTCCATAGAATCATCAGCTTCATACATTGCAAGCTGATTCTTAGATCTATATTTCAATTTTTTTTCCTGCTGGGTGCAATAACAGCTTCAGTAATACACAACCACTCATCAAGCTTCATCTTCTTTTCACCCAATCCATCAACAAAAATAATAAAAGTACCCATCACTTGCCCAACCGCATTAATCGTGTCACCAGAGAGAGGGAGAGGTTCGGGGAGAACCACCTGCAAAACATCTTGAGCACCAGGCACTAAAATTAACTCCCTGCTACGGCTAGTATCAGGGGAAGCACCAAGATTCTCCAATTCAGGAGAAGCCCCCTTACTAACCTCTCCAGTAACAGCCTCTTTGCCCTCAGGAACCCGAGTGTCAGGGGTTTCAGAAAGATCAATATCCGGGCCTACATCATCTTCACAAGGGCTGGAATTATAAAAATCTGGGTCAGAATCGCTAACAAGGTTATTAATTAGAGGAGTAGTGTGGTTAATTCCACTTTGTCTAAAGAAAACCTTGTTGTGGGCCCTCTCCTTGAAAGTACTTTTAGTAAAGACTTTCTGCTTATCCAGAATTACAGAGCTGCAGGCTTTTGTCTTTTCAACTTTCCTCCAAACCTCCTTTTTGTTACAGTTTTTGAGGGGGCTGCTTTTACTGACAAGGCATGGTTCGGAAGTCAACAAATCAACTTCAGACTGATTTAAATAGTAAACAGTCTCCTCCCCCTTTAAATCACCAGTCAACTCAGTGGAAAAGTCATTTCTTTTCCCTATGCTTGTATTTCCCAACTCAAAAGTGCTCTCCTTACCCAAGAAAAGTCTAGAAAAGCTGTTGTGAACAGGAACATTGGTCAGAAAATTGACAGCAGATTGAGAGGAGTTGGTACAGGGTTGGTGGCTCGAGACCACTGTAGCAGCCATGGGTTCATGAACAGTAGCATACCCACTGGAAATTCCGAAGCTCTGGTTATTAACCACTGGGAAAGTACCTCTACTGAACTCATCTCCGCTGACCTTTCTGGCTGTTTTCCGGGGAGCACCACCGTGGACCGTCGGAGAGTGCCTCTCTAACCACTTCCACTCCTGGAAAGTAACGATATTTGCCACGAAACCATGTCCTTCCGTATTGAAGACCTTCACCTCTGCTGGGATAAACCCATTTAAATTCCTTTTGACTTGAATAACAGCCTCAAAGCAGCCTATTCTGTTCAATGTATTCTTAGAACATTTTATGTAACCACCACACTTATCACCAATAACTTTGAAGACCTCCAACCCCCAATAAATGAGGGGAATGTTTCGAATTTTGATCCAACCACCGTAGGAAGGTAATAACTCCATCCTGCCATGTTTAAAAGTATTCCAAAATTCAAACTTCAATGTCACCTCTTCAAAAGTACACCAGCACTTGTTGGAGCACAAATGCTGAGCAATTTCTTCCGAGGGACAAAGCAATATGGCTTTGTCCGGGTGGAAAGGGTTGATTTCAAACCTATCTACCCCTGAACACTTCTTGATGTTCTTCAACACACTCCCCCAAGTATCATGGAAGCAACACCTAGACACCACAATAGTAGTTTTGAGGTTCAGACTACTAACTTCATCCTCCACCCCTAAAGACACCTCACCCATATTGTTACTAGGAGCACGAACAGAGGTCATCATGGTGGTTTGGGGGGAAACATCTACCAAATGGGACACACGAACATCCCCCGGGTGCATGTGCAAGGGTCTCTTCCCATGGCCATTCTTCTTAGCCGCATCAGCAAAGGAGATATCCTTCCTCACAAAGGCCTGTCTTTTAGGTTTGACCACAACCTCATCATCTTCAAATTTACCCTCAATCAGCTGGACAAACTTCTTCCAGCCATCTTTATTTACTCCAGAAGGAATGTAAAGATTCGATTTTTCCCCATTTTTCATCACTTTGTACACATCTGCGAAAGTGCCTCTTCTATTGGTGGCTTTTTGAACCCAACAAGTTCCATTGTCACAGTCTCTTCTCATGAAAAACTTCTGATTATTAGGTCTACTAATCAACATATCTATGGCATCCCTAACCCACACCACCATTTGAGGTTCCAAAGAAAGGACATACCAGTTCTCTCCATTCTTTTCTCTTAACAAAGCTCTGCCCTTCTTATTCACTCGATCAGGTCCTATGAAAAAGACCTTATTCTCAATTTTAACACTACTCTCTCTCGAAAAGGCCATTAAAGCAGAGTTAAAGTAAAAACCCAAGGTCCATGACAGGAAAGGCGAATGAAGCTTAGGAAGAGGAAGAAGGGAAAGGAGAGAACAAGGGATGGGAGGATACAAGGAAGATCCACCGTAGGGGAAGGGAGAGAAGGGGGGAGGCTATCCCCACCGGCGTGAAAGACACCGGAGGGGCACGGAAGGCTGTCTAGGGAAGCGTGTCTGAGAGAAATAAAATTTGATCGTCAATTCATTCTATTCCTGTAAGACGTTGAATCATATGGAACACTGTCTATTTGGTTTGGTTTGGTTTTCCTTTCCCTTTATAAGCCTATAAACAAACATTGCATGGCATCATTATATAAACTATTCAATTCTTCAGTTTCTATTAGATGTTGTATATATTTAATTGTTCTAATCTCCCTCTCTCTTATTTGGGCCTCCCTCTTGGGGGTAACCCGCGGCTTAGATGCTTTTGGGAGCCTGTTTTGGAACGTATTCAACGTAGGCTGAGTAAATGGAAGAAGTTGGCAGTGTCTAAAGGAGGGAGATTAACGCTTGCTCAATCCGTTCTTAATTGTCTGCCTATATACTACCTTTCGGTGTTCACTATTCCGAAGGGTATTGCCAAAGAGATTGATAAAATTTTGCGGGACTTCTTCTGGAAAGGCAGTGAGGGGAATAGTGGTTCTAATCTTATTAAGTGGGAGGAGGTGGTCAATCCTTTGGGGTGTGGTGGGTTGGCTTTTGGGGATACTATTAAGCGTAACAATTCTCTCCTTCTCAAGTGGTTATGGAGATTCCCGATGGAGGTAGGGGCTTTGTGGCACAAAGTGATTGTTGCTCTTCATGGAGATGTTGATTTAGGCTGGAAAGCTGGTTGTAATAACTATTGCTCTAACCGTAGTCCCTGGAAACAGATTGTGAAGCTTGATGGTTTATTGAATTCCCTCTCTTCTTTTGTTGTGGGGAATGGGAGAATGATCTCTTTTGGGACCATCCTTGGATCACTAATGCTCCTCTCCGTGGTGTTTATCCAAGACTTTATAGGCTGTCCACCTCCAAAAATAGTGCAGTGGCTGATATGTGGGATTCAAATTCCAGATGTTGGAATCTGTTATTCAGGAGGAATTTGAAAGATGAGGAAGTGATTGATTGTGTAGGCTTGCTGTCCACTCTGGAAGGCTGTACTCTTAGGTCTGCTTCGGATTCTAGACTTTGGAAAGGGTGTGGTAAGGAGTTCTCTTGTAAGAACGCCATGTGTTCTCTATCTCCTACAAATTATGCTTTTCCGGAGGACCTCTATAAAGCCCTTTGGTGTGCCAAATACCCGATTAAAGTGAAGGTGTTTTTATGGACTCTTTTGAAGGGAGGCTTGAATACCAATGATAAATTGCAAAGGAGGTATCCCACTTTGTCTATTTCCCCGAACATCTGTCCTCTCTGTTTGGTTGATGGTGAGACTGCGGGTCACATCTTTTTGCATTGTTCTTATACTTCGGGATTATGGTACAAGCTGTTTCAGATTTTCAAGATGCAAGGGCCTATCCATTATTCTGCTAAGGTTGCTGTCCACGGGTTACTGTGTGGTCATAACTTCAAAGGAAAGGCTAACATTATTTGGTGCAATGCTATCCGTGCTATTTGCTGGCTGGTTTGGTGGGAACGAAATAGTCGTATTTTCACTTCTAATTTCATTTCTTCCCCTGTGCCTATCCTTTGGGATAAGGTGGTTTGGTTTGCTTCGTTATGGAGTTCCCTTGTAAAGGATTTTTGTAATTATAGTCCGTCTCAAATTGCCCTTAATTGGTCTAGTTTTTTGTAATCGTTTGAGGGCCTTTTTTGTACATTTCATCTTATCAATGAAATTGTTTCTTATTAAAAAAAAAAAAACAATTTGAATCTAATACAACTTCATAATTTGAAAGGGTCTGTTTCTTATTAAAAACAAATTAAAATGCAAAAATATATTGCACAGAAAATCAGAGAAACAAGTGTATACATACATTAATAAAAGTATCTATACCATGTCCCATGTTAGATGTTAGAAAATGAAACTGCCATATCCACATTTGACATTACAAAACAATCCAGTCTGTGTTTCTCAAGTAAAAGTCATGTTGAGATTAATAAGGCTGGAAGCTTCAGTTGTAAAACTGATTAGATGATGGCATATGGTGAGGATAAGAAAGATGAGGACAGTGGACACAGGCACAAATCAATCTAGCCAATAGACGAGCACACATCAAACACACGATTATATCTAATCCTTTTCTGTCCAACTAAATGTAAAGAGGAACACTGATAAGCAAATTAGAAAAAGAGCTGCAGCTACAAGGACACAACACAAAAATGTTCTTTGTATAAATTACAAGAAAGAGAGTTCACCAGTCGTCCGGATATTTCACGAAGTGCTTCTGCCCAACGAGATGTCGAATCTGCCATCATGCTTACATTGTATCCCATATCTCTAAAGTATTCAGCTAAAGTAATTCCTGCACATTCATATATTTTGTTGAATATCAATATAATGAGAAAAAGTTTATATATGCACATTTCTTACATCAAGGACAGGGAGCATGTCATAGGCACGCTCATGATCTAAGTAGGACATTAGTATACCATGGTTAAATTCTACCAGGATTTGAAGTGGCCCAAACTCCATTTTGCATATTTGACAGATGAAAAAACTTTAACTTCTAATGATGCATTGGGAATCAAATATAAATTACAAATAGCTCCCAAAATACCCAAGAACAAACTACTAAATCCTCGATTAAAGAAAACTTATGGATTTTTTAATGTAGATACTCACTTCATTGTATACTGTACTTAAAGGTTAATGCTATAAATTTTTCTGCCTCAAATTTCAAACAAAAAGTTCAACAAGATTTTTTTAATGTAGAAACTTGCTTCCTCGTATACTGTAATGCAAAATTCGTCAGCCTCAAATCTCAAACCAAAAAGTAAAAAAAAAGGAATGTAAAATAAAGGCAATCTAAAATTGAAGTCCTAGATAGTAAAATTACATCCAAAGATCATGATACTAGAAACACCACAAAAACAATAAGGGAAGACAAAAGAACACATCTACAACCAACAGATTAGAGTAGATTATTTTGGTTAACTCGCACATTTCAATGGAAAAAGATTTGTTTAAAAGAACCAAAATTGTACCAGTATAAATTGAAGCTTCACGAGCAGCCACAGGCATGTTAGAAGTGTTAGCCACAAGAGTGGTACGTTTCATAACAGATTCTTCACGGCCATCAGGCAATGTCATCGTCAATTGAGGAAAATCCATAAGAACTTCAGCCATTTCATTTCCTCGCTCTCCACAACCAACATATACCACAGTGTCGGAATTTGAGTACTGCATGAAAATTTAGGGAAAAAGACAATGAACTTTTGGCATCATAAGTAATTACGTCAAGCACTAAAAAATATACAATTTATTCACCTTAGAGAGGGCTTGACTGATGACTGTTTTTCCACAACCAAATGCCCCAGGTATGGCACATGTTCCACCAAGAACTGAAGGGAAGAGGGCATCAAGAACACGCTGTACATGAAAAGTATATTAATAAATATAATAAAATAAAAGCCATCAGAGATGCACCGTTTTACAAGAAAAATAAATAAAAGGTGACATGAACAACAAAATCTTATTTACCTGCCCAGTCAAAAGCGGGGTATCAGCTGCAAGCTTAGCTGCAACAGGCCTTGGAGTACGCACAGGCCAAGTCTACACATGGATAAACACACTTACATAAGATTATAAAAATTTATTAAAATATGCAAGTATGAATTGGGATCATAAATAGGACATTGTTTAGAAACCTGAAGCATGGTAATTTGCTTTTTGACTCCTTGAAACTCAAGCTCTAAGACAGTATCCTGCATATTACATATGATATTTATCAACTATCTTCACAGACAACAAACATTATACATAACAAACATGCGAGGAATAAAAAAAAGACGGGAGAATCTAGCATACAAATGCAACACAATATATTTTCAGTTGCCAAATAAAGAAACAAACTATTTCCTGCAGCTAAGAAGATGGTCAGCAAGATCACAAGGCTAATCCCAGGCTATTTGACAGTGCTGTTGAGGACTTTTTCCATGGATTGGGTGTTTCATAAATATCACAAGGCTAATCTTTTAGCTCTTTTAGGAACTCCTAATCTCTATCGTAAGGAAAGAACCCTATGGGTCAATGGGGTGAGATCTATAGCTTGGAATGCTTGGCTTGAAAGAAATAGAACAATTTTTTAGGGAAAGGAAAAGCAGTGGAATGAGATTTGGGAGTTTAGTGTTTTAAATGCCTCCATTTGGAGTGCAAATTGTAAAAAAATTTGTAACTATGCTCCCTCTACTATTGCCTCTAATTGGAAGGCGTTTTGAAATCTTTGTTAGGCCTTTTTGGCTTTTTTATCAAAAAAAAATGAAAAGGTGTTGTTTATTATTAAAAAAAAAAGAAGAAGATGGTCAGCAATACTAAAACAGTTGCGTGCAAAACATAGAACATCTGTTCTTATATTAACAATCGAACATGGAAAATCCCTGACAATATCAGAAAACCATGAATCGTACACTTGCAGATGCAGGCAGTTATAAACTATGAAGATAGACAAGAAAAGACTGGAAGAACCTTCAATGAATATTGACCAGGTGGTGCAATGTAAGTAATTTTTCCCATATTATCAGGAGGAAGCGCGATATGGTGTTCCATTAGACTGTTCTCAAAGACATTCTGGATCAGAAATTATCCACGTCAGAGCTTAGAAGTAAGCAACAGAAACAAAGTTATATCAACGGCATTTAACAAACAACAATACATGGCAAAAACTTACAGCATATAAGTCTCCACCTGTCAAAAGGTCACCCTCACCTGCATTTAATACAAAATATAAACTTATTCTAGTCCAACAAAGAGAATTTATCACAGGCTCAGATAAAAATTGTATTATAAGTTATAACAACCTACCTAATTTTTTTGGTTGAAACTCCCAAAGTATGTCTTTGTCAAGAGCCGGGACTGAAACACCACGAGGAATGTAGACATCTCCCGATCTCTTTGCAATTGTTTTCAATGGCCTCTGCTTTCTCAAAATTTAAATCAAACTAATAAATGAATAATGATGGGATGCTGAAAATCAAATAGACAAACAGAAGCAAGTGATACGAACCTGAATGCCATCAAAGATATTTCCAAGTATTCCAGGTCCCAACTCCACTGACAAAGGCTGATGGTTCACACCATTAATTTATGAAATATTCAAGAACTGAAAGGAAAAGATAACTAAGTAAAAGAATACTCACTTTGCGTGTCCGTAAAACGGGGTCATTCACCATCAAACCAGCAGTTTCCTCATAAACTATAAAACAAATATAAAAAAACATGGTCAGTTATAAAGACTCATAACATTTAACATGAATAATATAATAAGTATGGATGGTAAAATTGGGGGATGAACTACAGACATATTCTAGGAAGGAAGAGTGCCCAAAGACCTTATAACTTATTAAACAGGAGAACAATGTAGGAGAGAGGATCAGTAAGAAACGATACGAACTTTTTTCATTGATGAATGAAAAGGAAAAAGTCATCTGAAGGAGCTATAAAATACATTCTAGTCGACAATAGTAGAAAGGAAATAATTAGAAGAAAAAAAACTTTACAATTAACACTCAATGCAGACACATTTTGAGAACACAAATATCCCAAATTTTAACACGAGATTTATGGCTATCCACAAAAAAAAATTATAGTGAATATGTGAAAATATTGAGGAACAATATAGGAGAGAATATAAACCGTGTGAAAATGTAAATACCTTGAATTGTGGCAGAATCTCCTTCCAATCTAATGATTTCACCAATCAGCTTATCATGACCCACACGAACCAATTCATACATGGCTGCACCGCCCATGCCATCTGCCACAACAACTGGTCCAGATACCTATGGGACATGGAATTGCAGAACCAAGTAATGCCATATAACAATTAAAAAAATCATATAAAGAGCATATAATTAAAAGAATTTGTCTCAAATAGCATAAATCTGCATACTAATTATGCATACTAATTACTAAAATGTCAGAACTTTTTAAAAATTACTCAAATAGCATAATTATAGTTCAATAAATTATTGAACTATAATTCAATTAATTATTGAACTATTTTTCATAGGTATTTTTAACGAATTTATTTGTTTTTTAGTTCTTTAAGTTCAAGGTCAATAATTTATTGAACTATTTGATCATTTTTTATTATTATTTTCAATGAATTTTTTTAAAAAATTAATTTTTTAAGGAACTACAGTTCAATAAATTATTGAACTATAATTATGCTATTTGAGTAATTTTTGAAAAGTTCAAACATTTCAATAATTAGCATGCAAAAATATGTTGTTTCGGTAATTGCCCCTAGAATTAACTAGTTTCAGCATGTTAATATTCTTCTATTTTTTTATGGAAAACAAAATTAAAACAAACAAACATGTATAATAAAAATTGTACAGACAAGATTATACAACTTTAAAAAAATGCGGGCATGTACAGAAAAATGATTGTGAGAAAGCAAAAATCGATCGACTTGACTCTGCACAAATGATCCCATAGAACAGTGATGTGGCATTTAACCTGGCTAAGCTGGAATCCCTTGGAAACTAAATATATTATCCCGTAACAACAGGACTTCAGAGAAAGCATCAGATCAAAATTCAGATGTACAAAATCACAAACACCAGTCCCCATTAGAAAGACCTATTAAATTACTGCAAACAATCCTCTCAATTTAAAAATGCAATGAATCACTCAACAAAAACACAGTACACACTTCAAAATTAAGATCAAAACAAAACAAAAAAAATCTCGATCCAATAAAAAAATCAAATACAAATCTCGACAATCCACAGCCACTCATCCATTCAAAACGAATCGAAATCGAATAAATCAAAAACCGAACAGGATTAACGAGATCATACAGATTCATCCTGATTATCTCCAACCGATAAACAAATCGAATTTTCAGCCATAATTGATCATCAAGAACTAAAAAAAAAACAGATCGAGAAATTCAAACAAACCTTCCGAACATATCCATACTCGCTTTCCTTCTCAGAATCTTCAAAAGTAGTCAATCGAGCTCCATAAACAGACGGCATTGTGTGAAGAAACTAGATCAAGAACAAAGAAAACTGAATGAATAGAGCAAAATCGATCAAAAACCCTAAGGTCCCGATCGAGCCAGAGAAAGGAAATGGAGATCAAGAAAGGAGGGAGTGGAAGAGAATAGAAGAGATTGAAAGTAATTTTTTATTTTTTATTTTTTATTTTTTTTCGCTGTTAGAGAAAAATTGAGAATCGATTGATAAGGATGGAAGGGGGAAATGATCTGGTGCTGCCGGGTGTATGATTAAGTTTTCAGTCAACGATTCACGACGTGAGATCATGAATGTGGGGAGATAGTCTGTTGTCGTGTGTAGCGTATGAGATGGAGATTATCCAATGGTGTTTGAGCACGTATTGAAAAGGGAAAACACGAGATTCTGCTGAATATTATTGCTTTTTTTTTTTAAGAAGATATTATTGCTTTTAAGAAAGAGAAAAACCTTTTTTCTTGCAATGCAATGGATGATGGACACGTGAAAATGGCATATTCTCTTTTATGCAAATTGTTTTATATGGTTATTTAAAAAAAATATCATTTAATACTTTAGTGTGAGGCATATTTGAGACTAGATAAGAAGTTTTTTTCTAGTATTTAAAGTGTTTGGAAAAATTCTTAGGGAATATTTTCTTTTTCATAGTTTTATTTTTAGTATTTAATTTGATAAAGATTTAATTGATTTTTTAAAATTTATAAATTATATTTTGAAGTTAATAATACTTTTTTCCAAATGATCTTATAACATCCTTGATTTTAATTTGATTGAAATTCATTTAAGACATGTTTTTAATTTGATTCTCTTTCTCTCTTATGGATTGGAAACATTTTTTTACACTTGTAATGTCTTAATTAATTTGTTTTTGTGTATAAATTGAGAGAAAGATGGAAGATTTATTATAGTTGATATTTTCAGCTTACAGCTCAAAATGAAATAAATTATAAATAGAAATTCCTTAATTCCAAAAAGCATACTCTTTCTACATGGAAATAAATTTTTCAGGTTTTTTCATTACTGATTAACCAAACTTTTGATTATCTCTCTCATTTTTATTCAACCTCTTGAGATTATTGTAATCTTTTTGTGAGAGTTTATTTTATGAGAACCGATATTCCAATACCTTTTATATTATTGCTTGGAAAGTTGATTTAATTATTCGAAAGGAATAAGTCACCTTTGCTCATAGAAAAAAAATGGAGTTTTTTGCTCCAAATTCACAAGGAAAGTTTGTGGTATGATCGTAATAAAAATTGGAGGTTACTGATTCAAACCGTCACAAGATAAACTAGTGAAAAATTCCATCAAAACGAGATACACATGGAGAAGCATCAACAAGAATAAAGAAAATGAAACTTTCTTCATCCTTTGACTTTTCATTTAAGTTTTCAATCAAAAAGTGTAACGAATTTGTTTTTCTAGTGGAATTCAAGGTTTTTTTACATTCAGGTTTTTTCCTTTTTCGTGTCAAGCTCTCTCTCCCCTTTACATTATGTCTTATCCTTTTTGTCGTTGCATCTTTTGATGTAACAATGAGCGTTATAACAATAAACAGAACTAATCTAGAGGAAATAATTTGAATCAAGAAAAACAAGAAGTGATGAATTGTTAATGGTTTAAGATGAAGAAGAGAGATTAAAGATAACCAAAAAATGATGAAAAGATTGATTTGTCTCTAAATTTATACGATTTTTAAAAAAAAAATATTATATAGTTTATCTCAACTAGTTTTGAGATATATGACTTTAGATCTGGATCAATCTCAATTTTGTTTACCCTTTTTTTTTAAATAAATGTACAAATTATCGAATCCGATTAATCTATGTACACCTTGGTTGAATATAATAATGATGATAAATAATTATCTTATTCTTATTAAAAAGAAAACATACCTCTAAAATTGAGAGATTAATCAACTCTTATTGTTTATAATATCTTGATCGTTTTTCTATGTTATCCATAATTGACCTAGTTTTTTTATATATACAGTTTTGAGGGGAGTTTCAAAAATCTAAGGGTAAAATATCATTTTGGTCCCTAAACTTTCACTCGAGTTTCGTTTTCATCCTTGAACTTTCAAAAATGACGTTTTTCATCCCTGAACTTTTCAGATCATTTCGTTTTCGTCCTCCCGTTAAAAAATTTGTTTGTTGACCGTCCGTGATTGATGACGTGGCAATTTTTAATGATGTGGCTTGCTGACGTTGCTTCTTTTAATATTATTTTAATTTATCATGATTTTAATAAATTTTACAATCTCTCTTCTCTCCCCATTTTTCTCTCTCCTCCATTAGTTCTCTCTCTTTCTCTATCCTCTTCATTTCTCTCTCTTCCCCTTCACCTTCTTCTCTAGTGAACCCTTCTCCATCAAAGTAATTCAAGGTTTCACTCACCCACCCATTCTTCAAAAAAATTGCCCTTCTGATTCTGATTTCGATCTTCCTGCCGGAATCAATAACCATATACTGATTCCTCGGCGGACTTCCAACTCCGATTCTAACAAAATATTCTCCATTTCCTTCTTCCATTCCCGAATCAACATCGGTAGCATGGATTAACGAGGTGACCATTTACCATCTCTTACTAAATGATCGAGGAAATGACGGTGATGATTATGATGAAAGGAGTTGAGATGGAGTTTATCTATATGGAATAGGTGAAGTTTCAAATGGGTTTTGTTGGGTTTTTGTCAGATTTTGTATCGATTGTCGGAAAAGTCAAGGTTATGGAAAATTGTCTCCAGATTATTATTATTATTATTATGGGATTTGGATTTGTTGATGTTAACGTATTGGAGATTAGGAAATGATATGGAAGATGGTTTTGTCGATAATAAAATATTTTAATTTGATCATATATACCACATGAATAATTGATAACAACAGCCCAAAGTTGAAGTTGTTATGGTGTGATGCTGCAGATGTTTTAAGTTCCTAAGCCTTCACCTCTACTTGTCTTTGTCCATGTTCAGGAAGCAACAACCCAAAGTTGTTGGGTTCCACCGTTAGGATATAAACAATGAGGCGATTTTGTTAGTAGATGGCGACACCAGGAATTCCAGGGAGATCGAAATAAGAATCGGAAGGGACATTTGTTAGGAGTGGGTGGATGAGTGGAACCTTGAATTACTTTGATGGAGGAGGGTTCACCGGAGAAGAAGGTGGAGGAGAAGGGAGAGAAATGAAGAGGATAGAGAAAGAGGGGGAATTAATGGAGGAGAGAGAAATTTGGGGAGATGGGAGAGATTAGAAAATGGGAAAAAGACACTTTTGATCCCTGAGTTTTCAATTTGTTTACCATTTGGTCCCTGAGTTTTAAAAACCGACATTTTAGCCCCCAAGTTTTCATTTTGTTTACCATTTGGTCCCTGCTGTCAAAAATCTGTTAAATATTTAACAGAATGCTGACGTGGCATTAAAATATTCATTTTATATAATTTAGTTGCTGACATAACACATTTTAAATGAGGTGGCACTTTTATATTAATCATTTTTTTAATGTATTTTAAAGTATTAATCTCTCCTCTCTCTTTCCACCTCTCTTCATCTTCTTCATCCCCTCTCTGCGAATCTTCATCAAATAAACATCGCCATGACCGGAAAACTTGAACCTCATCGTCGGTGATCACAATTATAGTTAATAGTAATTATTTTGTTTTACCCAAAACTCACTTTTGCCCAGAAAATATTTGCCACAATTCTCAAACCAAGGATCCATAGAAACAGATCTACCAAAAGGGATATGAATGCTGCAAAAAAAAAGGGATATGAACACCAAGACCACAATGTTTTCCAGAACATTCTAAACAAAAACCCATTGATGATTCTTTTGAGAACAATCAACACAAATCTTATTGCTTGGCCGAGATTGAAGGTCTTGAAGCCGATGGATGCCGCTATTTTTAGATTAGATCAGATACAATAAGTCAATCAATTGCAAAATTGAAATCAGAATAAAAAACCCTAATGAAATAAAAAAAATCTAAAACAAAAATTAGGGATAATTGTAAGAGATTAAAGAGAAAGAAGGCTGCTAATTAGAACTTGACCTGAAATTTGCAAAATCGATTTTTTGTTTATTCCTCTTTCAGTAAGACACCAACAATTCACAAATTGTAAAAAACTCTTCTTTTTTGTGGCGTTTGGTTTATATAAAAAGGAGAGAGAGATAGAGAAAGATTGATTTAACGCCAAAGACAGGTAGAAATTTTACGTTTACATTTTAGAACAATAATTCTTCAATCTACCCAGATCTGGGAAAGGAAAAAACCCAAATTTAGAACTCAAACTCTCATCAGGAAAATTCAACCTTTCATCGGGAATAAAACCTAGATCTTCAACTCTCACGAAAAAAAAAACTCAGAACTCAAGCTTTCATCGGATAAAAAAAAACCCAAATCTGTAGAATTCCTTATGGTAGATGCGATTTGTAGGCTCTGTAATATGAACTCGAAACCGAAGCAATTCCATTGTGATTTTTTTAATGGGAAACATCTATGGCCGGAGAGTGAAGAGAGGGAGGAGAATTGCGGTGATGGTTCTCAAAGAAGATGAAGTCCAGAGGAGAGAGAGGGAGGAGATGAGGAGGAGAGAGAATAGATAAATAATTAATCTAAAATATATAAATTAAAATTATTAATATAAAATTCATTTAAAACGCCACCTCATTTAAATATGCCACGTAAGCAACAAAATATATACTAAACAAATATTTTAATGCCACGTCAGCATTCTGTTAAATATTTAACAGATTTTTGACAGCAGGGACCAAATGGTAAACAAAATGAAAACTCGGGGGCTAAAATGTCGGTTTTTAAAACTCATGGACCAAATGGTAAACAAATTGAAAACTCAGGGACCAAAAGTGTCTTTTTCCCTTAGAAAATTATTAAAATCATGATAAATTAAAATAATATTAAAAGAAACCGCGTCAGCAAGCGACATCATTAAAATTGCCACGTCATCAGTCACTAACGGTCAACTAACAGAAAATCAACGGAAGGATGAAAACGAAATGATTTGAAAAGTTCAGGGACGAAAAACGTCATTTTTAAAAGTTCAGGGATGAAAACGAAACTCGAGTGAAAGTTCAGGGACCAAAATGATATTTTACCCCAAATTTAACTTGATAAAAATGATATGAGTTATCTTTGACAATAGACTAAACCTCGATTGACAACTAAATAAAATCCAGTGTTACATATTTTGAAATTTAAAAGTTAGAGGTATCAACTATCGGAAAACTCTATTATATAACCAAATCAATCAGTTTTTTCGAATTTAAAACTATACAAAGTTGATTCAACTAACATTGGGTGTCTAAACTTTTTAGGAATACACAAATGCCTTACTACATAATTTGTCACTAATGAGTAATGAGTAATGAGTTAGAAAAGCAAGTGGATTGAAGATGTTGTTCCTGTACCACTACAAAATATAAGGGCACTACCGACGCATATGTGTGTTGGGGATGCTCTCATTGCACGTCGGTAATTCCTTCGCCGGTATTTACGCCGGTAATTAGTTGTGGGGTTTGCCCCCTTTTAGCATCCCTGATGTATCATATTCCAGCATAAAATTGAATGTCGGTGTTAGATGAGGGCATTGTCGGTGTGAAGAGTTAAAAAAATTGTGTAAAAAGAGGGGTATTGCCTGCGTCATAGCGCCGACAAATGGTTGACAAAATTGTGTAGAAACAGGGGTATTGTTGGCGCCATCGTGTCGGCAATAAGCTTGTTTTTTTAAAAAACAAAATTGCTTGTTTTAGGCGCCCCCAAATGCCACATGTTTCACTATTAAATTTCATTTCATATTTCTTAATCACCAATATCCAAAAAAACAGAGAACTAAAAGAAATTTTGATAATTACCAAATATTTGAAGTAGACATAACAAAGAAAATGAAATTACTAAGATAACTAGAGTTTAATACAAACAAAGAAATATCTAAAGTTTTAATACAATAAACGAGAGTACTACAATAACTAAAGAGTTAACAAAGTACAAACATCCTAAGCATCGTTATTTCCACTCACACCTCCACCTTGAAACTTTATCAAGAACTCATCCTAGTCCGCTCGAAGTTTATTAGCTTCTGCATCACGTGCCAAATCATGAGCTCGAAGTTCATCGGCTTCTCTATCACGTGCCAAATCACGAGCTCGAAGCTCTTCGATAGTACTGAGGGCCTCTGTTAGTTGAGTTTGGACAGTATCCACTTGTGAAGATACACTCGATCTCGATGAATTACCGGACTTTGGGGGAGGTTTAGGGACCCTACCCATACCTCTCCTATAGCCTGGCCTATGACCCAACACTTTTTCCATGACATCAATATCAATAAGAGGTGAGGTTATTGAATCAATTGTGTTTGACCTAACTTCAACATTGACTTATGGAGTTTTCATGTAATCTTCCATTTGTTTCTATACCAATAAAAAATGATGTAATGAAAACAATATTGTGTTATGAAAAACAATGACACTTTATATAAAAAAAATTTACATGGTGTTGTTTGGCCTGTTCGCTAACCCAAGTGTCTCGCCATCACACTCACCTGTGTTCACATTTTCCCCACCGTCATCTAAATTTTCTAAGTTTTCAGTGTCATATACATGAAATGCACCACTTTGCATATCATTTAGCATGTCCATCATTCCATCATCATCATCATCATCATCATCATCTTCTATTAATGATTCATTAACGGGAGGAACACTATTACTCGTAGAACCCATTTTAAAATTCTCACCATGGTATGTCCAACGGGTATATCCTCGTGCTATTCCATAAATGTGCAAATGTTCATTAATTTCTTGAAGTGTGGCAAATCTAACGTTCACACATTTTATACAATGGCATCAAGTCTTTCCACTATCATTCAAAACCATCCCTGCAACCTCTAAAAATGACCTCACCCCATCAATATACTCTTTACAAAACCTATCACTTAGATCCATCCAATTCCTATCGACATTCGACCTATTTAAAACAAAACATCCTAAGTAAATTAGGTAATCAAGTTCTACCCTTCAATGTAAAAACCCCTAAAACATGCAAAATATAAAAAACGATGACATTTAATAAAACTAACGATACAACATGCTTGAGATGACTAACTTTGCTATAGGATAGCCGTCTCCCCATAACATTAAAAAATATAACAACTTCATGCAAAAATGATAAAAACATGCTTTGAGACGACTAACTTTGCTACAGGATAACCATCTCCCACAATAAAGACATTAAAACAATAGGTTAAGGAAATTAACCTGGATCCTGACATTTTTGCGCTCACGAAAATATCAAAAAATATAATTTGTTTCAATTTACAATTGCAAAATTAGACATTTTAATATGCAAAGTTTAAAATAACCACATAATTAAATACCAAAAACAATAAATTTAAAATTAAATAAATTGTTCACTCATATTTTCAGTTCATTGTTTAAATAATTTTTTTAAAAAGATTGAATAAAAACATATTAACAAAACATAGAACACACGAAATATAGTCAATTTGAAAAAAATCCATATTGATAAAAAAGAAGAAGAAAAATTCTCAAATCTCCAATCAATCATGTATTGTGTAACAATTTACTTCATAATAACCAATTTTTAACAATTAAACACTAAAACTACAACAAAAACTCAATTTTAAAAAAAAAAAAAACCTAAAACACTCAAAATCCATATTGATGAAAAAGAAAAAATTAATCTCAAATCAATCGCGTATTGTGTACCTAATCTACTTCGTAACAACTAATTATTAACAATTAAACACTAAAAAAAAAACCAATTTTTCAAAAAAAACCTAAAGGAAAAAACGATGAAATCTAAAAAAAATAACAACTATTTGAGTAAAACAGACTATAAAAACGTACCTAAAATGATGAATTATGAAAATTTCGGCTTTGAACAGAGGAAAACGGTCAAGATTTGACCGAGAAAATGAAAATAAAATAAAAAAAAGAGTTTTGGAGGCTGCTGTTTGCGTTTGCTGCTAGGAGAAGAAAAAAATGAAAAATGGGGATTTGGGGAAGAAGTGGTCGGGGGGGGGCAATTTTTTTTAAGCGCCGACGATGCTTACACAACCATGCGCCGGCATGGGCCGACCCATTGTCGACGCATGGCAAGCCCATGGCCGTGCTAGGCTCCAATACCGGCGCAAAATTATTATGCGTTGGTATTGGGCTACCATTTTCGGCGCACAGATGTGCGCCGGTGATGGTAGTCTTTAAAGTTGCATTGCCGGCGTGGTGTGTGTGCGTGGGCAATGCTGACGCCGGTAGAACTCCTGATTCTTGTAGTGTATACTGTAATTCAACACATTTTAATTTTTAGTGAATATGAATGATCTCTTATATTTTCTCTTAATATGGTAGAGTAATAGATTAATTTAGTGTAAAATATAAAAAACACCCAAACACACTCCCGGTAATTTGAAAATGAATATTTATACCCTTATAATTTCAAAATTATGCAAATTGACTCATCCCCTCTACGCCGTTGATTTTCTTTTAGTCATAACTTTTTTGTTTGAACTTCGATTTGAATGATTCAAGATGTTATGGAATCGTCGTTTCGAGGTCTACGTTGTAGTCACCAAAAATTTCTAAATCATAAGTATATAAAAGTGTTTACGACTTCAATCTGATCAAATATTTTGATGATGATAACTATTTTATACACTGGTGATTTCTAAGTTTTTAAGTGACTACAACGTAGAGCTCGAAACAAGGATTACATATCATCTTGAATCATTCAAATCAGAGTTCAAACGAAAAAGTTATGACTAAAAGAAAATCAACGATGTAGAGAGGAGGGGTCACTTTGCACAATTGCGAAACTATAGGGGTATAAATATTCATTTTCAAACTATAGGGGGTGTGTTTGTTTTTTACCAAAATCATAGGGGTATTTTTTGCATTTTGCCCTATTATTTATTCAAATTTCGAGTCAATCAATGCATATGACATAATTTGGCTTTATGAATTTTGATTAATCCTCTGGGTTTTATAGTTTTTTTTTATTACATAATAAATAATATTAATAATAATAATAAGGGTAAAGTACACATTTGGTGCCTGAGTTTTGGACGTCAAATCTATTTGGTCTCTGCGTTTTCAATTTGTGTTTAAGTGGTTTCTTAGTTTTGGACGTTGTCTATTTGGTCCCCGCATTTTCAATTTATGTCTAAATAGTCATTGAATTTAATTTGGATATTGTGTCTAATTGGTTCCTGAAATTTTAAGAATTATTATAAATAAGTTTAATTGGTCTTTAATGTAACAAATTCGTTAACTTCTTAACAAAATATTGACTTATCGCTCACATCACATGTTTAATTAACTAAAATATTTACATGAGATTAAATATTATTTCAAATCTTTCATGAATTCAAACATAAGATTTGAAATAATAATGAATCCCATGTCAATATTTTGGCCAATTAAACACATTATGTCAGTGTTAAGTCAATATTTTGTTAAGGAGTTGACAAATTAAAGGTCGGTTAAAGTTATTTCTAATAATTTAGGGACCATTTAAATACAAATTGAAAATTCATGGACCAAATAAATACAATATCCAAAACTTAAGGACCTCTTAGACATAAATCGAAAATGCAGGGACCAAACATACATAACGTTCAAAATTGATGGAGTACTTAAACAAAATTTAAAGACACAGAGAATAAATAATCAAATAAATCCACGCAACAAGTGAAGCTGCATGAGTGGTAATATTTAAAAACCATGCATGATTATGTTTCTTGTGAAATTTAGCATCTCCATGTTTACCTTATTTATTAGTTTTCAATATGGCTATTAACTTTAAAAGTTGTATTTTAATAATCCAAGTTTGAATTAATATCAAATATTGTTGTTGCCTAAAATTTGAGAGCTTCCATGTAAGCAACGAACTTAGAAGATGAGATGAGTCGGAGGTCGTGCGTTGCACTAGAGGTGCTGCGTAGGCGGTGAGCTAGGTAGTTGACAAGCGTACCTGCACTGAAAAGGAACAGAGCACCGGTGTGGTGCTGGCCTAACACCCTCTGATGCTTAAGTCAGAGCTAGTGTGCCAGAAAGAATTAGAGTCGAATTAGTTACCTAATGAATGAATTTATTCTCCTATTTATAAAAGAATAAATTGATGACATCATCATGCCACGTGTCACATCGGGATTGGGTCATGTGTTGCCTTTGTCGCTTGCGGGTTACGCCACATGTCATTTCCCAAGTGGATACTTGTATTCGTCTCAAGTATGTAGGTTTGTGCTGGAGACTGCGTAGTCATATATTGTCAGGTGCATAGACTTTATGCCCAGGTATTGTGCCCAGACGGCGTGCCCAGGTATTGTGCTCAAACGACGTGCCCAGGTACTGTGTTCAGACGATGTGCGTAGACATTTTTGTCAAGTTGTAAAATTCCACGAGTTATCAAATTTCACCCCACAACAAATATTATCTTTTTTTGATATTATATAATTGAGAGGCTCGAATCTTCAAATTTATAGAAAATGAACACTAGTACCTAATCATTTAAGGTATGGTCAAATTTACGTTATAAATATTTTTTTGGATAAAGTACTCATTTGGTTCCTGAGTTTTGGAGCTCGTGTCTATTTGGTCCCTATGTTTTCAATTTGTGTCTAAGTGGTCCCTGAGTTTTAGATATTGCGTCTATTTGGTCTCTACGTTTCAATTTGTGTCTATTTAATCCTTGAGTTTTAAATATTGTGTCTATTTGGTCTCTGAGTTTTCAAGTTATGTCTAAATGGTCCCTAGATTATTAGAAATAAGTTTAATTCTTCTTTAATTTGTTAACCCATTAACATAATATCGATTTAATGGTGACGTAAAATGTTTAATTGATCAGAATACTAACAAGAGATTAATAATTATATCAAATTTTAGGCCTAGATTTATGAAAGATTTAATCCTATCTTCGTATTTTGACCAATTAAACATGTTATGTTAGCGTTAAGTCAATAAACTTGTAAGAAGTTAATGAATACATTAAATTAAGAACCAATTAAACTTATTTCTAATAGTTCTTGAAAATTTAGGGACCAAATAGACACATTATCCAAAACCCAATGACTACTTAGACACAAATTGAAAACATAGAAACCAAATAGACACAACATCCAAAACTCAGGGACCCCTTAGACACAAATTAAAAACGCAGAGACTAAATAGACACGACCTCTAAAACTCAGGGACTAAAGGGGTACTTTACCCTTTTTTTGAAAGGTTAGGCTATGCGGTTTTTTTATTTAATTACAAATATGGATCATAGTTTAATGATAAAATAATAGCTAATTTTATTACATAACTATATTTTATACGCTTTAATTAAAATTATCAATGCTGATCAATAATTTTAAAAAATCATGTAATTTTTTCATCGAGTATTGACTTAGTGGCAAAGGTTGTACTGGGAGCTTATGATTAAAATAGAACTTTACAATTTAAAGGATTAAATTAGAATTTAGAGAGCAATATAATAATTTAACCGATTTTTTTTTATAATGCAAATTAAGTAATCGTTTGCCACTATTTTTTTGTACGACGACGAATTAATATTTGGTTTAGAACAAACCAAAAACAATTAAAATAATGAATTTGAAGAAGTCCAAACAAGTGTCTTCAAATAAATTAGTTAACTTCTTAACAGAAGGTTGACTTAATATTGATATAACATTTCTAATTTACCTAATCTTAAATACTATTTAAATCTTTCTCACTTAAAATTTGAAATAATAATTAATCTCATGTTAGTATTCTTACTAATTTAATATTTCATGTTAGTGTTAAGTCGATTTTCTGTTAAAAAGTTAATAAATAAAGGACAAATTAAAGTTATTTATAATAATTCAGACATCATTTAAATACAATTTAAAAACTCAGGGACTAAATAGATACATTGTCTAAAACTCAGGAACCACTTAGACACAAATTAAAAACACGAGGGTCAAGTAAACACAACGTCTAAAACCGATGGGTCACTTAGATAGAAATTAAAAACGCGGGATCAAATAAACACGATGTCTAAAACTCAGATATCAAAATGATATTTTACCCAAACTTTTAAAACCGTGGAGACAAAAACTAACATAGACTCAAACTTTTGACACCTAAATTTACAATTAAACCTTCAAAAACTCAACTCAACAAATATTATTAAAAAAGAAAAGTCAACCCAAAAAGTCTAAGCACCTTCCAATTTCGAATGAATTTAATTTATTTTTATTTTCCTCTAAAATAAAAGCTTCAAGCAGGATGAGGAGAGCAGTTTCCTTCGAGAACACGTTCGAGGGAAGCCGGAAGTGATTATATCAAATTCAATTCAAATTCAATTCGCATCGACTTCGATGTTAAGCAACGCAATTCATAATAAATAGAGATAGAAAATAATCAATTTCCAGGCAAAAAAAATTCTCTCTCGCATTTTCTGATTCATGTTTCTTAAGGAAAATTCTGATTGATTCCCAAATTCATTCAAAAAAATTCAGCCTTTCAGGTAAATCTTCATTGCCCTTTATCAAATTCTTATGCCCTAGATTTTTAGGAATTCTCCCTCTTTTTTCAGCTCAGATTACCAGTAAAGCATCGGCCTTGATTTAACATTGTTTGTATCTTTCAATTGTGAATGAATTGTATATTTTAGTGATGAAATTTGTTCTTGTTCTTGTTTTGCTTGATTTAAAGTGCTACCTCGTACTTGATAATGCGAATTTTTGTGTTGTTGGAAGCATTGAAGATAGTTTTTTTTGTTATTGATATGAAGGGTTATATAAGAAATTAATTAATGGCTTCAAAAACCTTGAGGAGGAGGCTCCATCATGGAGATGTTGATGGGAAAAGGCATGAACGGTATGATACTTCCGGTTATGAAGGTTTGGATGAGCCTCTACTCGGCAGCTATTTTAATGACGATAGAATTTCGGAGGTTGGCGATTAATTCCCTTGTTTTATTTATATATAGTATTGTAAAGGATCCCTGGTGCTTATTGAGAATTCTTTTTCGTTTTTTCTTCTTCTTTCCGTTTGGAAGTCTTTGAAAGTTGATTCATTTAGTGTTTTTCTTATTAAAGGAACGCGCACGTGAAGATATTTGGGACGATGAGCAGAAGAAGCAACAGCTCCATTGGTCAGTTGTGTTTTCTCAATTGATTGCACAATGGGCTCAGTGGATAGGTACAGTTATTTTCTTATAATTGATTTTTGTATTACTAGGTAGAGCATTCAGATTTCAACTTGATCATATTCATTGGACCTGATAGTTGAGCTGATTTTTTTTTATCAATGTAACAAATGATATTTTTTTGGCTGAATTATTATCAATGTTGTTTTTTTGAACTGGGGGCAGCAACTTTATTGTTTGACCATGTAGATATAGCCACCTTATAAATTTCTGTCCCACTCTTTGTTTACTTGTTGTGTATTTCGTACTGTTCTGCCTCTTGGAATTACTTTAGTTTTGATGAGGAACAATACTGTTTAATCTCTCCTTGTTATTTCTTTGTTGGTAGACAGTTGTATTAATTTTAGAAACTGCTAAAATAAGTTATTGTTGGAGCACTTTGGCTTTCTTTCTTTGTAAGCAATGCAACATTTTATGGAACCACTTCGCCTGGGCTGAGTTAATTTGTCTGTTTTAAAGATGGGGCTTTGAATAGACTGTTTTGTTAATTCTGGAAAGTGCTTGTAAGTGAAGCAAGGAGGTCACTAGGCTTTTTTAAGTCTTTCTTTGGGTGATGGTATCCAATGGAAGGGATAATATCAAACTGATGAAGATGATCTATATTTGCCTACATAATGGTTGAACTCAGAAACCTTGAGTGGAGAAACAAATCTCTGAAGTAGTTATAATATCTTATCAGTTAAAATGAAAATTACATTTACATAATTCTAGAAAATTCTTGATAGCATATTTAGGAGATCATTGGCCATTTTCAGCTATGATTAATATTACTAGAACTTTTCTTCACTTTTTTACCATGATATATGTGCATTTCAGGTGGTGCTTATGAAACGTGTGTTCTCTACACCATACAATTTGGCAAAATTTATGGATCAATAATTTAGTATTGTGAGGCTAATATTTTATTTGTTTTCTGTTGGATTTTCAAGTGTTCTCAATGGTAGAGCAAGTTGATAACTTTGGTAGTTTGTCTTCATTTTTGTAGCAAATATTGTCTTTGGATCTGGAGCACTTATTGGTCGACTTTTACCATTTACTTTGGCCAAGCACCGTGGACAAAACAATAGGATGGTTGCACCTTCTCTTAGTCCTTTGCAGGTAAATGAAGTTTTGTTGTCTTGTTCTCCTGAAATTTTCATTGCAATATTTTTTTTCATGGCAATATAAATTAAAGTAAACCTTTTGTAATGAAGTTTTCTTGTAGAGGTTTGGTTATGGTTTAACAGAATGGCTATATTTTTATGATATGAATATGATATCCTGGAACTAAATGGAATTATGTGTGTGGTTCAGATTTACTGTGTTCAATATATCAATGCATTAGTTATTCATTACTAATGGATATTTTGAATCAGTTCAAATGAAGTTTTGATTGTTAAATTGTGAGAGTCTGCTGATTGGTGTTTTCTACCAACAAAATTAGAGTTTTGCAGTGCTTTACAGGCAATTATCTCATTCATTTTTCATCCCACTATTGGGTCACTACTTTCTAATATAAACGAAGTTTTATTGGAGTTTTTACTTTTCATAGAGGTCATCTTTTGGAAGGCATCGAGCTTTCAAAAGAAGTATAGGTGCTAATTATATTTTACTTTGGTAATATTAGTTGTCTCTTCTAATGAGAAATGCTTTTTGAGACATTAACTACTAATGGAAAAGACAGCATTTTCTGTGTGTAGTTCGCCATTTTTGGCATGCCTTCATGCATACAACGACACTCAGTGAACACTTTCACTTTTCCTGCACTCATTGCAATTGACTGAAGTCAGTAGTTTCCATATTGTTGTAACCTGTAATAGGATAAGTTTAAGTGATGTGGATTATTCAAGAATTAAAGTCTTGTTGCTCTGTAAAAAGAAGACAATGAATGTCTGTGAAATGATTTTATGGGATTTAGCCACTTTTCTTGATCGTGGCATACATATCATTGAGAAATGTGAATTTTGTATCTGGTGCATGTTGGTATCTTATTTTAAACAATAGAAGGAAAGTTTTTATATATACTTGTCCACCACATGTCTGCAAGTATGTTAATGAATTAAACACTTTACTTTCTAAAGATAGAGATGTCTGTGGTTAACGTACAAATTTCACCTTTGTTTTTCTAGGAAGAAAGACTCAGGAATTTAAAGCAAAGGCTTGAAATTCCGTTTGATGGTTCTCGTGTTGAGCACCAAGTAAGACCTTCAATTTTATTATATTTTGAATTCCTTGGATTTTGTTATATTTGTTATCATCCTTCTTCTTTATTGATGGCCTGAAATTTAAGTATTTCTTGCAAGCTTTAATTATTGAATTTATCATGAACTACCAACACTGTAGTGGGTTATTTTTTGGGTACTTGAATGAATTCTTAGTTGGAACGTCTTCTTTTTTATGGTTCGTAAATTTTGTAACAGTGCAAAATCATCTATACATTTTTATTCTGTCTTGTTCAAGTAAAGTTCTTTCGTTTCTGCTTGTATGTGATCGCCAAAATTTACCATCTGGTAGTATCCAAGTCAGTCTGATCTGATTTGCACGAAGCTGTGCACTTTTGTCTCAGAAATGAAATTTCAATCAAAAAGTCATATGTACTTGTATTAGCATGAGCCTGATTGGCCACCAATCCACTTCACATACGCAAAAAGGAAAAAAGCCCCTGACAGAAGTTAGAATAGAAGTTTTGAAGGGTGAGAAAAGAGAGTGATTCGGGACTTGGGGGGATAAAATCATTTTACGTGAGAGTTAGTGGGAGACTTTTGTGAGAGTTTAGAAGACTGTACACTGTTTCTGTACGAAGAGCGAGTGAACTACCATGTGCCAAACCTTGATCAATTAGTCAATGAATGGGAATAACTGAAAGGGGAAAACCTAAGGAGGTGATTTTGATTGAGTCAGATTGGTCGGCTGGTTGAATTTAGCTTCTGCCAGGATTGTAGCCAAAGTTTTTGAGTATTTGCTAACAGGGAAGTTCATTAATCAAAGTGCTTGAGATTTCCACCAGAAACCATGATAATTGAGGATTGAATTTGTGTTTTTCTTCAATATTAATTGAAAATAGGATATGTAATTTAGTCTATAATATATACTAGTTAAAGATGATGCTAAATCTGTAGACTTTACTTGCCTACACCAGAAATAATATAGAAGAGGACTAGCATCCAATCCATGTAATATGTTTTGACATGTTTGATCTTGGATCCATATTAAATGTGACTAATGTGGTTGATGTCACATTTGAACTTCATCATATTATGTCTGTATCAGTGAAAAAAAGGAGTGATAACATTGATAGGAGTTGGAATATGTTTAAACATTACTTCTAGTTCTCACCTAAATGAAGATTTATTCTTTTTAAGAGGTTAGGCTTGATTTACATGTATATCTTCTTGGTTTATATCATAATGTCCTTTTACCTTTTTTTCATGCAATTAAAACGGATCAGTAAAAAGTAGCTTGTAAAATAGCAGGAATATTGTTATTTACAACTTAACATTCCTAAATGTTGAAATAAAAATGAATCCACGCATTGTAGGATGCTCTTAAAAAGTTATGGAGATTGGCTTATCCACACAGGGAGCTTCCGGCTCTCAAATCTGAGCTCTGGAAAGAGATGGGTTGGCAAGGTTCGGATCCCTCGACAGATTTTAGGTGTGTACAATCCTTCTAATAGACATCTCCATTTTTTTACATCTTTTCTGTGAATATTTATTATTCTTCTATATTCTTGTAGAGGTGGGGGATTTGTTTCACTGGAAAACCTTATCTTCTTTGCCCAGAAGTATCCGGTTCGTTTCCTTTTCCCATGTAGTAATTTTCTATGTTATTGTTGCAAGCATCATGACTTTTTATCATTCTTATTTGAAAATTTTCCTCCTTTTTACCTTAATAAGCTTGATTTATCCCTTCTTTTAGGAATCACTGCTTGTGCTTGCTAAGTAATTGATCTAATCACAATTGCCCGTACTAATTGCCATATGTGGTCACCTTCATGTACCATAGAAATAAGTAACTTCATCTTATGGGCCACTACAATGAGGAGCCATTTGGAGAAGAACATTGTTTTCTGTGGCCACTACAATGAGGAGCCATTTTATTGTGCTCTGGGGTTAAATATTACTAAAAACATGCTTTCAAATGTTTCTCCTACATCTTTTGAATTTTGGTAGAAATTTCACTTTAAAGTCTTCCTTGATACTTGCTAAACATGATCTTTCAGCCCTGCTAAGTATATCCTATTTGGTAACGAGTCTTTCCTGCATTGCTAAAATGATATTTATTCTTCTGTCATTAATTCATGAATCTGTTGGGTCAAATTTCCATTACAGGAGTCATTCCATAGATTGTTGCATAAACAAGATGGTAAGAGAGCCGAGTGGGAATATCCCTTCGCAGTTGCTGGTATCAACATTTCATTCATGTTGGTGCAAATGTTAGATCTCCAATCAGGTAAAAGATTATGGGAATAATGGAATTTGATTTGTGCTAATATAAATAAACTTCAAAATCCTTGATAGACCTTCTTGTTGCAGGGAAGCCGACTTCATCGGCAGGGATCCGTTTCTTAGAATTTTTAGCGGATGATGAGATGGCGTTTGATAACCTGTTTTGTGTAGCCTTTCAAATGATGGATGCGCAATGGCTTGCAAAGCGGGCTTCCTATATGGAATTCAATGTAAAGTTATTTATTTACACAAATATGGCCATTTGAGTCGTAAAGGATATTAATATTAAGAATCCTTCTTGATTGGTTGCATAATATATATTTTTTAAATCCGTGAGTATCCCACGCACCTTGACGTTGCATAGTAACGTATCTGGTTTTGGTTTTTATTTTTCAGGATGTTTTGAAGTCTACAAGAACTCAGTTGGAGCGTGAGCTTACTCTTGAAGATCTCTCCAGTGTGAAAGAACTACCGGCATACAACTTGTTGAGAAGATGATACTCTCCCCGTTTTAACTTTTTATCAGTTTTTTTTTTTAATAATTTCTGATGTTCCTCAATTCTTCGGTTTCGTTGCTTTTATATTTTCTAAAAACTGTATTCTAATACCAAAAATAGAGTAAATATGCCATGAATTCATTCTCTGTTATTAAGTTCCAAAGAGTACCTTGAATGGGAAAGGAGAAACTATATAAGCTGTAAATGACTTGTGCCTTCCCTCTCTACTAAGTGTATGTTTGAATAAGTGTTTTTTTAATAATTATTAAAAACACTTTCAAAAGTTATCCCAAAAGGGTACTAAACTAAGTATATCTCTTCTTTTGTTCAGTTTAATTTACCGTCTAAAAATGCATGGATGTCTTTCTCCTTTCTATTAATTTGGAGTTCGGTTTGCAGCGTTATGTGTAGTCTGGAGTTGTGATATTTGAATTTGGTACGTGAGTTATTACTTGAATACATGATGTATAAGTTGTAACTGATTATGTAGGGAAAAACTTTTTCATTTTTAATCTTTTAGTTTTATCAAATTAAATTTTAAATTGCCATGAAAAAAATTGAATTTTAAATTCAAATTAATGTCTTTAAAAAAGAATTAATATCACTAATAACCTGTTTAAATCACATTTATTCATTTTTAACGGTAGTTTTATTTTTGTATCATTATTACCCAAAAACAATTGAAGTTGGTGGCGTGGCGTGTAAGGAGATTCTGATTTAAATGTTTACTTTTTTTGCCCTGGAGATGTTTGTGCTATTGATTTTAGTTTCATTCCTTTTTATTTCCTTAAACATTTTTGTCTTAATTATCCCTTTGATTCATGGATTATACATTTTTTTATTTCTTATTTTCATATTTATTATCGTTTTTTTGTTTTTATTTTCCTTTTCTTATCAACACTATTACGTTCTCTTCTTTCTCTCTACGGTTTATCATCAGTATTTTTCATCACATTATCTAAACTATTTCTTTGTTTACTAAAAGTAAATATTTTCTTAAATTTTGGAACTTAAATTTTGTAAATATAAAATAATTTGAATTTTCTATTTTGCCCCCCCTAAAAATATTATACTTTATTCTTATTGAGATTATTGAGGGGAATTTTAGTAGTTTCAAAAAACAAACTTTCTTTGCAATCCAAAAAATCGAGCCCCTATCTCTTTAACAAACTTTCAACTTCCTCAACGAGATTTTCTCTATTATTTATTATTTTTTTATTTTATTTTTTTGCAAAACTCATAGTCCCTCATCTCTCTTTTTTACTCAACTTCTTGTCTCCATTTTTTCTCCACTTGATGACTTTTGAATTTCCTCTCTCAATATCTTTCCATATGAGTCATTTGGATACAAATTAGGAGTTTATTTTTTATTAATGTGAGTTTTTATTGTTTTAAATAGATTTTTAAGGTAGATAAGACACTTGTTGATTTTTTTTTATAAATTTTACTACACCATACATTGTATTTCATTGTTGAGTATTAATCAAATGAATATTTTTCTTTTTTTTAATAGTGCAATGATGTGGTGATAATTTTATCCTCAATGTTTATAAAAAGTTTAATTTGTTCTAATTAACTTAAAAATATATAAAACAAGAGGAATAATTGTCAAAAAAAATAAAATAAAATGAGTTTTTTTTTATTTTATATTGTGCAGACATATATATTTTTATAACAAACATAAATTTTTCTATAAAAAAAATAACTAACATAAATTTTAACCCAAAAAAATTGGTTTGTTTTATAATTTATATTATTAAAATATCATATCTAAAAATTTAACTATTGAATCAATTATGATAATAAAAAAAACTAGATTCACTAAAAGAATATATAAAAAAGGGTGTTGAATCGACATTTTTTTCGACTTGCTTCTTAATAAAATTTTGCCCCCTTAAAATAAATTCTCTGGCCTCGCCACTGTCTTAAAGTATATGTTTTTCCTATGTAATCTATATTTTTCATTCATATCTCTATATCGTCTTCCTCCTCATCTTCTTCAACTACGCTTTTCTTGCTTGTTTTTTTGGTTGACCTTCTTATCATTGGTGGAATATGTATTTTTTTCAATGTTGAACCCAAAATGTCAGTTCTTTAGTTTTCTATCTTCCCTTTTTTTTTAATTCAAAATATGATTACAATCCCACTTTCATGCTACATTAATTACATTTTATGACGGTTTGGAACGCTATAATAAAGGAAACAATGGCAAATTTGATAGGTAGGGGCAGAATAAGTGTTTTCAACTTTGGAGTAGTGGCGCGTGGATCTGTTTTTGGACATTTCTGATATATATTCGATAATCAATGTTTATTTAAAATTTCCATCTCTTTTTTTGGCTACTGATGAAATTAACACTTATAAAAATGGTTATAGAATTATTAAAAAATTAATTATCAAACCATCTATAATCCGGTTAGCAAAATATTTAATTTGTGTCCATTAAAACACCCGATCACTCGGTTTCATTCACAAATTTAAACCGCTAAAAACCTATGAATGAGTGTGCCTTATTACAACTACAAAAAATTAGTACCTATATAAACAGTCTCACACGATTATAAGAACACTCAACCCTACTCCTAAATTAATTAAATAAGATATATGAATGTATTTAGAATTCAATTTTATGTTTTTAAACTTTGATTATTTTAATTAAGAGCTAGTTTGATATTGTTGTAGTTTTTAAAATAAATGTCACAAGTTGTGTTAGAAAAAATCAGTTGTATCATGAATTAAATTAGTGTTGGGTGAATTTAGCTAATGTAGAAATCGGCATTTGATAAATTTAACATCTAAATATTTTATGAGATATATAAATAGTTAAATAATGTTTGGTAAAATGATTTAAAGGGTACATACCTATTTTAGAGTGATATAATTATTACAATGGTGTTTAAATTCTCTAAATTTTAATTTAAAATATAATATGTATTTTTAATAGTAAAAAATATGGCATAAAAGAGGTTATAAATTTTTATCATAATCGGGATGTAATTTATATTAATTTAATCACAATAATTCATAAATAATTTACAATAATAATAATAATAATATTCATATTCATATACAAAACCAATAAATATTGTCTATATTGCACAAGAAGTTGAGAAAAATCGTTTGAGATATACCAAAGGTTTTTTGAAAGTTATTTTAAGAAGCAGATATATCACATATTTTAAATTCTAACTATCACAAACTGTTTTTAAAATTTTTTTTTTGTCTCAAATAGCATAAACCTACACACTAATTATCAGAACTTTTTAAAAATTACCCAAATAGTATAATTATACTTCAATAAATTATTGAACTATTTTTCATGGGTATTTTTAATGAATTTGTTTGTCTTTTGTTTTTTTAAGTTCAAGTTCAATAATTTATTGAACTATTTGATTATTTTTTTAATTATACTTTCAATAAATTTGTTAGTTTTTTTTTAATTTTTAATTTTTTAGTTTGATAAATTATTGAACTAAATAATTGAACTATAATTATGTTATTTGAGTAATTTTTGAAAATTTCTGATGTCATTAGTATGTAAAAATATATTATTTCAGTAATGGTAACTTTTAAAAAATCTATAAAATAAATACTAGTTCTATCCATTAATTTTTTTTACAGTGGCCAAAATGAATTTTTCCTAATTTTAACGAGGATTTGTGTTTCAATAATGTTATTTTAGTTTAAAAATATAAAAGGAAGAGCCATAGCAGAGATATTTGGTTGCTTTGCTATATACACCTTAGATTTCTGTTTAATTCCAAACAAGTATATATCATTCATAGAGTGTGGAGTTAGAACTTAGAAGTCCGGGTTCAAGGCTCCTCTTGAAACTGGGGCTAAAATATATATTGAATATTGATAGTATTGCTTGTAGAAATGATTAATATCGACAATGTGAAATTTAAGATGAAATAAAATAACTGAGAGACAAGATCATTGGACACGTTTCACTCCAGTGTGTTGTCCGGGAGAGAAAGTCGCTCACACCGTGTTTCTGTTATACCTTTCGTAGCCACATGGTGGAAAATCGTTAGGTATGGATATGTTAGATACTTGTGACTCGATTAGTAAAATCCCGGTCACTGCAATGAAACATGTCTATTTATCTATCTCTTGACTCGAAATGGGAGGAGGTTTGAAAAATACTGACGATACTATGATGAATAGCCAAACGACCGTTAGAATCTAACGGATGAGTCTATTTATCTATCTCTTGACTCGAAATGGGAGCAGGTTTGAAAATATACTAACGATACTCTGATGAATAGCCAAACCACCATCACAATCTAGCAGAACTAAGACCTAACGTCACTCCCAACAAAAAACTTGAAAAGGCCACCAGTTTAGAGAGAAAATCCAAGAGAGAGAGTAAGAAAAACTGATAGGGGTGATTTGAAGAGTGAAATATGAATACTATTTATAGAAAAAACAAATTCGTGCTCACAAACCTGTATTAAAATTGTAAGAATTTTGTCATCGTAAATGATAATATGTTTCTCCATGGAAACACATGAGCTACATCGAAAACGGCTAGACCATCACTGGAAACGCTTGAAAGTCACCGGTAACACCTGAGAGCTGACGCCGACAAAACTGTTACAGATCAAAATAAAATCTGTAACTAAAATTCAAAATACATGGGCCAAAACTCATAACTCAAGATATTTACATGAGAGGTGAAATTCGAGAAGTGAATCTAATTCAACCAAATTCCTGCATAATGTTATAGCAATAAAATAACGTCAATTTGGATAGAGAATCAATATATAACTCAAATACAACATCCAACTAATATTGTCTTCCCGGAAACAATAATTTTCAGAGTTAAACTATTTCCCTCGAAACAAATATCAAAATTCTCCGATCGCCAAAAGCAACAATAAAATCCATATCCAGCTTCTTATCGGACAGGCACAAGATTCAAACCAGGTATTTTCAAAATTGCATAGTGGTTGGGAGGATTCGAGTTTTAAGAAGACTCTGTTTCAGAGCTCTCATTGCTTGTTTAGCTCATCTCTTGCCCTTCTAATGTTGCTACTTCTTCTTCAGGCTTCGTGGGCCCAGGGCCAGCTGATACTTTCACCATTGATGGCCGCAAGAGTCTGTCGCCAAGCGTAAATCCCTTGCGGAACTCTTGGAGTATGATACCTTCCTCAAATTCTGAGGAGTCTTCGCGCATAATTGCTTCATGAAGCTGTAGGAAGAAATGGATTAAAAAAGTTTCTAATTTAAGTGATTAGTCTTTAGGTTATCACAAACACAAACAAATCAGCTCAGAATATAACAAAATCGAAGATAGTCCCAATACCATATGAAAAAACAACAGGACTTCTCATTCATAATAATAATTTGAATAAGATACAAAATTTCAGGAGGCCAATGCCTCCTCAAAAGACAAAATTACAAGAAAGAATGTCACCTATTGAACAAAATGGCACAACTGGTAGAACTAGCAAATACATTTTTGCTCCAACAATATGCTATCATATTCACTTGGAACATTGCCTAGATCTTCAGATTTATCTTCAAAAATTCTTTTACTGAGCTCCAACCATAAAACCGGTAACGGAGCCAAGATAGCACACTTCCAAAGTAACTTTCTCTTCTTCGACCCTTTTCCACAAAAAATAACCCACTATAAGATGACATACACTTCTTTTCGATGAACCCAGGGATCTCCAAACTCATGAAATAGATTATACCACATATATTTTGCAAAAAAAAAGAACACAACTAAGGCATCCATGGTTTACACTCACATTATCATTAGTGAAAAGAATGAGCCAAAGGAAGAGAAAGGAACTGAAAAAATGAGGCATCCACTGTGCAAAAGATCAATAATTATTAATTTTCCATGTAAATGCATCCTTTTGGGTGTCAACTTCCAAATTATCTATTAGGCTCAATTATAAATAGTTCTTGTAATTAGGTGATGGCGTAGGTTTTTATGACATTAGGGGTATATGGTATACCATTTTTTGCGACTTTTGGATTGTTTTGCCACTTTATTGTATTTTCTTTTTACTTTTTCTTTCATTATATTAATGAAATGGCCATTTGAGTTGTTTTCTTTATTAATATATATATATATATATATTAATAAAAGGGATGATTAAGGACTAGCCCATATCAAAATAGGTTCATTGTAAAAGGGATGATTAAGGACTAGCCCATATCAAAATAGGTTCATTGTAAAAGGGATGATTTTCCAACCAAAATAGATTAAGGGTTGGCATAAAATGTGCACGTCAAGTTCAGTTATCAGCTCTTATGACTGATTCAAAGAGATGTAGCAATGATGGAAAAAAGAAATAAGAGGCCCATTATGAGATTTGCAAACCTAACGAGTTGAAAAGAGTAAGAAACTCACCAGTGGATCAAAAGGTTTCCCAATAGTCTCAACGGGGGTAACACCCAATGAGCCCAAAATCTCTGTGAACTGCTTATAAATGCTCTGATAACTCTGACTGATCTTCTCTTCTCCCTCTGTCTCCACTTTGATCTGGGCCTTAGCTCTCTCAAAATTATCCAGAACAGACAACAAATTCTCCAAAACTTCCCCTTGAGCATTTTTTACCAATGAAAGACGCTCCCTCTCTGTTCTCTTTCGAAAATTATCAAAGTCCGCACTAATCCTCAAAATGCGATCCTTCTCTATGGAAAGTTCTTCAGTTAAAGCATTCAGTTTACTTTCAACAGCGAGTTTCTCATCTTCAATTGACTTCAAAAAGGATTCTATTTCTGCTATTTGAGATTCATTATTATCAGCTAAAGCTTGTTTATAGGCTTCAAGAGTTGTTAGTATGACTGATCGAGGCAAATCTTCCTCAACATTAATGCCTACACCGTCACTAACATCACTGTCACTTGTCGCATCTTCCGCACCAGAGTAGCCAACCGCAGAGTCCTGTGACATAAATCTATGAGCAGAAAGAAAGTGCAAGGCATGATTTATGCAAAAATAAAAAAGATTTAAATCCAAGCCATGTGTATCTACATTTCATAGTCATAAGTTATTACATTTCAATTTTAAACATCAGGTTAATAGTCCCAATGAGCATAGTTTATTAACTACGGTTTATTTAGACAGATACGATTCAAATCTTAAACTTAATGGAATTTATGTTGCCATCATTTTATTCTACAGAATCCAAACCTCATTACTGTATCCACATAGCTGCCTAAGATAGAGATAAATTAAGACTGATTGTGGATTAAATTTGAAGAATAGCATGGCATCTGTTCACATAACCTTACTAAGATCAATGTAGGTAAAGGAGTCAATTTGAACCAAAATTAAAAAATTATAGTGGCAAATGGAAAATTATAGCAGCAAAGAATAATCTAATAAGATTCAAATGAAGGTCCAACACTACTAAAACTGCAAATCTTTTGTTCAATCCTCTAAAATATAAATCTTTGAATACGTTAATAGACAGACAGACAGACAATTCAGTAGAATAAAATGAGATCCCAAAAACCCAATTGAGTGCATAAAAATTCCATAACCTAATTTCTCATCCACAAACACAATAAAGAAAAATTGAGAAAGAATACGTTACAAAAAAAAAATAAAAAAATAAATAAATGAGAGTACCTCAACCTCAACCTCCGTCTCACGAACTTCTTCTTCAGTTTCGCTAATTTCGGTTTCTCCGGCAGAAGCAAAAGGCGAGAACTTGAAGAAGCGAAGAGAACGAGAACGGAAAAGCTTGGAGGAATTGATGTAACAGAAGCTATTGTGAATGTTTCTGAATGAAATAGAGGAAGGTTTAAGGTTGAATTTTGAAGATGAAATGGTGGATAAGCTTGGAGCTGGAGCTGGAACTGCCTGAAAAAATGGAGTTCTTAAAACGGTAGCCATGGAAATTACAGAGCCGAAGAAAAAGAGAGAGAAAGATAAGGGTAGGGAGGAGAAGGAGAAGAAGATGGAAGGTGCGAGAAAGAGTTTTGGTGAGACTGAGAAATTATATTATAATAATATTTGTAAAAAAAATTGGAGTTCATTGCCAGCCGTTGATGGGAAGGGAAAATTGGGAAAAATACCTTCAAAAATTTATTTTAAGGGTTGTTAACCCTATTCTCACTTATTTTATTTTATTAACTTTTTTTAAACATTGAAAGTATATATTTATCCTTCAACTTTAAACTTTTTATAATTCTAAACAACTTTTGAGCAAATATTATGTATTGTCTTACTTACTTCTTGTTTTTTCCTCGACATTTTCTCTCAAGTTTTTTCTCATGTAACTTTCACAAATAAATATATGATATTTTAACGTTGTAATATGTATAAATTTGTCTGGTTTTTTTTATTAAGATTGGATTATTGGTCTGAGATAAAAAAAATTTACTACATTTTCGATTTGAGATTGGAATTTTGGTTCAAGATGATAATTTTGTACCAATCTTGAATTCGAGATTACTCCTCAAACTTTAATTAACATCTTGTTTTTTTTTATTCAACATCTTGTTTTAACTCAAGTTCTCTTTATTTATCTTTATTTCTTTTAATATATTTTTCATTCAGTTCAAATATAAGTCTCACTCTACTAATCGAACTATAATCCAATCATTTACTCAATATTATTAATTGAAATTTTAGTTTGTTGGGTTTAAATGTAGACAATGTGATAATAAAAGGGATTAAACTAGAAACTTATACAAAGTTGAAGGACCAAAATAGAGTTTTTAAAAATAATAGGGACCAAACTATGATAAGTACCATAGTTTAGGGACTAAAATTGACTTTAAACTTTATCCAGTTTGATGCATTAATTAATCTAGTCACTAATATGTGAAAAGTTCTAATTTAATCTCTTACATTTTGATTAAATTTAATTTTAGTCCTTACAATAAAATTCCTAAGTAAACAAAATTTACGTTACACGTTCTTTTACTGATTAATACTAACAGAAAGATTTAATAAATACTATTTTTGGAAGAATATATATATATATATATATATATATTTAATTTTATTTTTTAGTTTGAATAATTCATTACTTTTTTTTAATGTAGTAAATATAATAGCTTTATGAACAATTAGATTTTCAATGTATGTGATGTCAAACTTTTTTTTTTAATTGAAAAATGTAATGTCAACGTGATAAGGGGAAATCGCGAGAATATGATTAGTTTTAATTAGTCAATTGAAGTTAGTTTAGGTTAATAGCATTGTTTTATAGTGTAAAGCTGTAAATAGTTATTTCTTCGTCTCATTTTATAACTTATAGAATCATCAATCAAATACAATTTTGAGAGCTTCTCTCCTTCGAGGATGATTTTTCCTAATTTAGGATGGATTTCTCGTGTAATGGCCACGTATTTGGTTTGAAGGTCTCGTTCTACTCTATAAAAACTACAATTAAATCTAATCAAACGTGAGAGACTATATTAGAATTTATGCGTGAGCTTAAACTAATATTCTCTAAACATTAAAGGTTAAATTATAAATTGGAGAAAATATTGAGGACTAAATGTATATTTTAACCTAAACATTATCCAACACATTGTGGTCTTAATGAAATTTTTTGAAGTTTGAGAATTAAATTGACAAAATCACGAAATCATATAGGAGGTGTTTGGTAGAAAGAGTAAGTTGGGGTGAGTTTTGGTAGCCTGAGGTTGTGAAGTCTGGGTTTAGATAGTCTATATTTGGATGTGTAGGGATATGAGTTTCATAAACCTAGGTTTATATAACCCATGTTTGGTAGGTGATTTTAGTTTGAGTTTTATGTTGTTTAATTATTTTATGAGGGGTTAGTAAACCCACCAACGCTACTATTTAAAATCCACAAATTTAATAAATTAAACACGAATTTCAAAATCTATCTAACAAATATGGGGTAGGCTATTGAAGCCCACCCTACCCTGTCTTCCAAACACCCCATAGACTCAATTTACAACATAATAAATAAATAAATAAATTATAATAAATTTAAGTTAACGTGGTTCGAAACCTAATCCTTAAAAAAAAAGGGTCCTCGTCTCTCTAGTTTATTTATTTATTTTGTAAGTTTTATTTAAATAAAAAACAAAAAGAGACAATCATGGTAATAGCCACTTCTTATGATTCCGTTTTACAATATAGCCACCATTCTTTAATTTATTAGAAGTAGCCACAATTGTACTCTGAAGTCAATTTTCATACCCATTATACCCTTCTGTATGTTTATATCCTATTATTTGAAGAAGTTGCCACCACCGTACATTCTTCTAAAGACCATACTGTGTATACCAAAACTGAAATGATTAGGTTTAGTGATTGTGATGTGCACACAGTACCCGATGTCAGAAAGGTGTAACATCGGTAGTCATATAGTTGTGCAAGCGCATTATTCAAGGAGGGTATAGAGGCTTCACAAGTAAATTTTATACATGATCCCAATAAATCATTTGTGATATTTTGTGAGTTCTTTTTTCTGTGTTCTTTGAAACCATGGTCATTCCATAATGTTTTGTGAATCCTGATTTCATAATATTTGTGATTCTAGCATAACTGGTCGAAGGATGGGCGGAGGTGGGTTTTCTGTTTGATTTTTATTTGGTGTCTTCCGAAAGTTGTTATTTTTTTAACTCCTGGCCAACTTCATGTATCATTAATGGTTGTACAATATGTTGTGTTTAACATTTTCTATTTGTTTCAGATTCTAAACCATGCGTTATACCTATTAAATATAAAGGCCACTGGAACAAGGACGAAGAGTATGTCGGATTCTCGTTTGCTCTGGTATTGATGAATGATTTCTTTGATTATGATGGGTTTGTGAAGTACGTTGAAAAGGAGATTGACATTCTTCAAGATGTAGATGTTTTCCGTATGTTTATTGAGCTCGTATCCGATTGCAATGTAGCGAAATACATACCATTGGATGATGCTGAAAATTTTAATTATATGCTGGCATGTCTTAGTTCAAAACTTTTTTCATGTTCTGTGATAGTTGAGAAATGGGTTAGTGAAATAGAAGTAGATGAAGTTAGGGGGTTAGATAAAGACACATTAGGTTCTGTTGCAGAAGAAGAAAATATGGAAGAGGTGGGTAATGATGGTTTGCGTTAAAGTGCAAGCGTGGTGGAGGCTGGTATGTGTTGCGTTAAACCAGTGGAAATTAGAGATGGCTATCGTATACCACATTTACCTCAGGTACCGTCTATATCCCTATTACCTACGATTCCAGAGGTACCAGAGCCATTTGTTGAGGAATTGTTGTCTAGTGGGACCAATGTGGACGTCAATAGGGATGAGGTTGCAGCAGTGAAGGAGTCTAATGTTCACACCTCAAAGATGATATGTGAGTACGATGTTTTTAGTTTTGATGTTGGTAGTGAAAATTCAGCTGTGATGGAGGATCAAGTGGGCTGTCCAACAAGTATGGAGAGTACAATCTGTCATACGGTACCTCTCGCACCAATTATACCCATTATAAGTTTAGCACTGTCAGAATCAGTAGCTCAAGATATCCAAATTGGGGAGGATGATCTTAGTGGTCTGGACGTGGATGTTGATGTCAATGAGTATGTAGATGAGCATGTTATTGATGTTGATATACCAACTGAGGATGAGGTGTTTAATGGGGACGATGTTGATGTAAATGGTTTTGAGGATATAGGGGGGAGAACACTGAGGTTGACCTTGCATTTGAGTACGAGTCATTGAGTTCGGAAGATGTTGACGAGGATAGTTATGAGGGCGAGGAATATGATGTTGAGATGAATATACCTGGTGATGACCTAGTATACGTTCCGATGGATATCGTTTTATAGATAATCTTGAGCTACGTGAATATCGATCTAACTTCGATGTTTGTGTCAAAGATATATATGCGTCTAAAAACTTTTGAAAATGTCAGTGGAGGTGTTGACTTTGAAAAGTAATTTCCAATGTAATATAATCTGGTTGAATGCGTCTTGCGTATATTTTGCCTGTTTGGGTGAATCGTGTGGTTGGTATTTACGCGCGTTTGGGTTCAAGAATTCCAATGCATTTATCGTGCACACTATCAATGGCATACATTCTTGCCCAATGGATTTTGTCCGGAATGACCATAGACAGGCGACTGCTGACATTGTCACTGAATTCGTGAAACAATTTTATCCACCTATTCGTGGCCAAGTAGTGAAATCGTACGAAATAATAGATATGCTCCGAGTAAACCACGATTTATCTGTTAGTTATGCCAAGGCGTAGACTGTTAGGAATGGTGTCCTAGAACTTGTAATTATTTAATTATAATAATTTATTTTGAATAAATTAAATAAATAAACATAAGTTCTTTATATTATCTAGATTGATTCAATTGACGATATTAGGAATATATGAAAATATATTAATATCAAACATTCAAATAGTAAACCCTAAGTTACTCTTATGAAATCACGACTTAGTATGTGAGTCATACAAGAGGATTAAAGTTAAGATGAGTAACTTAAACGTGTCTACAGTAAACGGATAACGTTTGGAAACCTTATCCTGGTAACACTGTTGATAACTTCGCATTTTGTTTATAGACAAATGATCGAATCCTGATCATTCATGTGGGAGACATAAAATGGAAGTATCATATGCAATGTAGATAAGACAGGACCACGATGTTCGATCAAATTTCTCATTAGTACCGTTTACGAGAAATAATCGAATATCAAACTAAATTTATCAATCGTCATAGATCTCAATCCTGAGTGAAATGCGGACTCATATTTGTGGAGTTATGTTCTTTGATTCACATAGTTGAGAGCGATCTGTAAGAACGCTCAATACACTCCTGTTTTGGGAACATGACTAGATAAGTAGCTGGGAACTCATTTTCACGAGATGGAATTCATAACTTTCCTATAAATTAACGGTATCAGTGCGATACCTAAACATTTTAGGAACTTTAGGAAACTGCCTTGATGTACTGATTCAAGATATGAACAAATGACATCACGACTTCTATTGATCACAGAAGTATCTTATCTCTAGTTCAACTAAAGATAAAGTTCATTGGAGAATCAGCGGGAACACAAGGATAAAACGGTGATTACAGAGGCAAAACGGTAAATCTATCCGCCTGTAATTATGAGGGTTCCACGTGAAGGATAATATCATAGATATAAATAATGATAAACTAAATGGACAATAACTCATCTATAGTGAGAGGAGTTCAGCTATGAATCTATAGTGGAATTATTCATAGTTAGATAATCAGTAATTAACTGATTATGTGTTAATCGCTTAATTTACTAATTATTAAGCCCATGATCTATAGGTCCATCGGGTCCCTATGCTAGCCCAAATATTGTAGTCGCGAAATCAAGTAGAAGAAATGGAAATTTTAAGTAAAGTGAATTACTTAAAATAAAATAGACAATATTAATTGTTTAAATATTGAGTATATATAAATGGTAATTAATATAAACATTATTAATTGTTTAAATAATGAGTTTATTTAAACAAGAAATTAATAATGAAATATTATTAATTAGACATTATTAATTATTTAAATATTAAGTATATTTAAATGGTAATTAATAATTTGAAATTAATTAACAATTATTAATTGTTTAAATAATTAATTTTATTTAAACGGAAATTAATAATTAAAATTAATTAATTAATTAATTAATAATAAAATGTTATCAATAAAATTATTAATTAAGTAATGAGTTTATTTAATGGAAATTAATAATTAAAATATTTATTATTAATTATTTAAATAATGAAAATTATTTAAATTTAAATTAATAATTAAATATAATTTGATAATATTTAGTCGGGAGAAAATATTAATATTATTAATTATTTAAATAAAATATTTATTTAAATGGTAATTAATAAATAAATTAATTAAGTTGGACTTATTAATTTAAGAGAGAGTTTCAAGCCCAATTGGATTAATGAACCCAATTGGAATTGGCCCAAAATAATTAATTAAATAAATTAGAATTTTTTATTGATTACTATTGTAATTTTCGGCCATATGTATTATTTGGGAGAGATAATTGCTTGAATTATATCCTAAAATAATTACATAGATTTATTTACCCAAGATAAATAAAATAAAGAAAATAAAATAATCTCCTATTTATCTATGACATTTTCGGAATTGCAAGATAAAGGAAAGAGATAATATTTATTCTTTTTGTATTTATCTCTATAGATTAATTCTAATGTGATTAGGATTCCTATTTTCCAATAAATAGGAGGGTTGAGTCATTCATAAATCACACAATTCAATTCCATAGAAAGTTGGAACTCTCTCTTTCTCTCTCCCACCCCTAGGCCGAAATTCCCTATTCAAAATTGGGAAGAAAATATTTTTCTTCTTCCCAATTTCTTCTAAAGTTCGATCCCACAATCGTGTTTCGTTTGATCGATCGGGATATAGCATAGAAGATCCGGTGTTGCTGAGGATTTGATGCTGTAAAGAAACCTCCAACCGATTCTCCATTAATTACTCAATGTAAGTATAATTGGTTTTAATTTTCGAAATTAAGCATGAATCTACATGTTTTATATCACAAATTTCATGATGTTAATAGATCCGTTATTGAATGTTAATAAGTTTACTAAATAAAATTCCGCTAATTTAGTAAATCATCCCTTCATAGACGGCTAGGGAGATCATCTTTAATGAGCTTTGTGGAAGTCCGGAATCAAGCTTTTTATATTTGACTAGGTTCTGTCATGAAGTGACAAGAGGAACCCAAGTGATTTCGTTTTTTCATTCATACTTCTGTTTTGCATGTCACTGTATTAACGTACCATGTATACTAATCGTACATGCTATACTAACTTAACCTATTATATTACAAAGACTTACATTAAGTACGAATACAATGATAAGTTTCGTTTTAAGTACGTGGTCATTGTTGTTGGTGTGTCTATTAGCGGTTTCCCGTATTGTCGGCCTGTAATATCAGTGGATGGTACATTCCTAAGGAACAAGTATGGTGGGACCATGCTAGCTGTTGTTACTATGGATGCAAATTGCCAAATTTTCCTTTAGCCATTGCAATTGTTGACTCCAAGAATGACTTATCATGGGAGTGATTTTTTCGGCATTTAAAGATTGCAATGGGGGACGAAGTTCAGCGGATGTCCATCATATCTAATAGGCATGAGAGTATTCGGAAAGCAGTTGAAAAAATCTTCCCCAATTCTGATTATGGTATGTGTATGAACCACTTGTCGAACGATATCAAGAGCAGATTTAGAAAGAAAGGATTACGTGAAGTTTTTAAACGTGTTGATAGCGCTTATCCAGTCGAAGATTTCGAACATCATAAAGATGAGATGTATAGAATGAAGCCTAGGTTGGAAATGTATCTGGAGAGTGTCGGGCTGTCTAGATGGGCCTAGGCATTTTTAGGCGGTTTACGTTATAGCATCATGACAACCAACATTTCAGAGAGCTTCAACAATGCTATGTCTCCTTATCAAGAATTCCCGTTAATATCTTACTTGAATGAAGCTATTTTAAAGCTGCAATTATGGTTTTCTGAACGTAGGTCTGCTACTAAGGAGGCTAAACATGTACTATCTGTATGGCCTGATCGGGAACTCAAGAATCGTATTAACCTAGGGAGGCGGATGAAGATACAGAAATTATATAATTAATATACAGTGTACAATTTGTATATTTATACTAAGTATACATCATATACAAATGATATTTCAGGAGTGAGTATCTGACTTTGCAAAGTATATGGTAAGTGTCATGGACAAGGATTTTTTTGTTGATGTTGTGAGAAAGAAGTGCTCACATTGTCGTTGGCAGATGGAGCTAATCCCTTGTCATCATGCATGTGCTGCGCTATCTAAGAATTAGATGTCACCGGTTTCATTTGTTGATTACTTTCACACAAAGGATGTTGGTATACGACGTATTCTAGGTCTGTGTATCCTACTGGTAGGAGGAGTAATTGGAGTATTATAACCGACATTGTATTTATATAGCTTCTACCCCCTAACACGAAGCGTGGATTTGGTAGGCCACGAAAGAGAAGGATACGTACGGTGGGGGAGTTCAAGAGGGTACTTAAGTGTGGACGATGTAATGGTTCAGGCCATAACGGAAAAACGTGTCAAAACCCACTATGTATAGTCCCATATTCAACTCCCCGCAAGAGGAAGTAAGTATGCAAAGTTACACTTTTGAAGTTCAACATAGAATGTGGTTTCTTGTTTTTAGTCTGTATTGTGTATTGAACTTTACTAAGTTCTTGGTGGGTAACGTGTTTATATATGTTTTGTAAATGGCGTTAGTTTTTGTTTTAAGTTTGGTTTGGATTTTACAAGGTACTGAATAGTTATTTGTATGTTTGTAATTTAGAACACCATGTAGACGTGAAGAAGGTTATATGTCATTCCTTCATGTCATTTTTGTGTATGCCCCTATAAGATAACATGTTATGTAATGTTTGGAAACGTTATTTGATTTTTTCTGTCGAGGAAGTTTTTATTTCTGAATTATTCAAAAAATATGTTTGTCGATATTTTTATATACATTATTGCCAAATGTATTATTTATACACATTATATACAATAGAATAAGTGACTGCAACATATCATGAAGTTAAGTATTATTATATATACCAGTTATACGATATATACAATTTATAAACAACATACCACGAAACTGCAATACATACCAATGAATTGTAGTTGATATTATAAGTTTGTACCATTCACACATTCAAATAATAATGTTCCACAAGTACAGATTAAACATATGAGTAGTTGTAAAACAAATTTGTCAAAAAGTACCATATCAGAAAACCATTAATAATAACATACTACAAATTGTCTAACATAGGCTGTATAATGTTAGAAGGGAATGTTTTATCAGAATACTACGCTCGTAATTTAGAAAAAGTTAGTTATCTTTCAATTTTTTTCTTTTTCGCCCCCTTGGTGGATGCCCCTGCACCCATCCCCCTTTTCAACTCTTCCCTTTGGTGCTAGGGAAGACGTGTATGGCTCTTTTTCATACATCCTTGGTTTATCGTTTCAGGTTGATCTTCCTCTTGGTGGTATCTGTTATATAAGAAGTAATAGTCAAATTTTGCATGGAATAGTCATTTACAATTATGTTGTTGCTATAAAGATGTCACAACACACACCTTATGTTTACTGGGAGCATCATCTGCATTGGGTAGTGCCGGGGGGATGTCCGATAACTGGTAAACAGACCATTGAAATGTATAATATTATAGTATAAGACATATATATTTAACATGTCTGAATTGTGAACCTACTTTACTGAAATAACATATCAAGTATTTACATATACTACTAAATGGATATTGAAACACCTATATTGAAGCAAGCAATACTATGTAATTGATAAGTACCATATTGGTTTCTTGTGCATCTTTGTCAGTTTGTTCGTTGTCATCATGATTAGGTTCATGGATATGGGTCTCCACGCCTGGAATTTCTTTTGTTTGTTGAGTTTCATCGTCGAAGACGTTATCATCATTGTCATCTCTGTCATCTACTTGAATATCCGTGTTATGGCTCTATGTCATAACAAGTATACAATCAGTATCTAAAGTATTATGTATTACGATAAAGTTAAATGTTTGAAATTTGGTACTCACCCCACTGGAAGAACGTTCGACTGGTGGTTTGTAACGATATTTTCTTCCTTAGTAGGATGCAATGGTTTTTCAATCTGTTCAGGTACAGAATGAGGCTGTTCAAAAGGAAGAACAAATGAAGGCAAATGTATTTTGTTATAAATTTCTACGTAATGCGACACGTGAAATTATGTTTCGAAACATACGTACTATTGTTATGTGATGCACAACAGGTGTTACCAAATGTCTGTCCAACCTCTCAATTATATCATTTAGCTTGTTATGTATTGATGCGAAACCTCCAAGTGTAATCTCTCTTAGGTCTCTAAGCGTGATTCTCGGTGTATTGGGTCTATTAGCATGTGGAGACCTCACGTTTACATGCGGGGAGTGTGACATGTCAGTATTGTCATCATGAGCATCACTTACATATATATGATCATTAGCCTCATCCTCTTCTTCGAAAGCTGCTCCTGAATCATCTTCCATTCCATCACCCTCTTTCATTTTTGGTGCTACAACTTCATAAGCAAGCTCATCTTCGGTTGATTCTATGGGAACCACTACAATCTATTAAACATTACAGAAATTAGGTGACATATACTTAAGTACATATTGTTCATAAACTAATTAAAAGTTACTATTACCTTGCGATTGAAAATTTTTCGCTGCAGCCTCCTACCGTCTTTGATGTGATGAATATCCCAATTCATTATCCTTGGAATACCGGTACCAATTCATTTCCCGTATTGCTCGCTTGTTGACAACTTCAGTATTATTTCATAAGCCCAATAAACTAGAGCATAAGAAAACCATGTAATTGTCATTGAAGAGGATCTCAAGCTCGATACAGAGTTCTCTATACCCTGAATGAAATGATTGTATGCCACCCACCCCCATGGATATGCCTCGAATTGTTCATCGTCCTCTAGTAACCGTAGGTGTAAGATGTCTATTTTATTTGCTGGAAGCCTGGCAACAATGATGCTATCAAGTATGGCTAGTTTAGCCAACTGAACAGAAAGAATGTCATCCTTGAAGTTGTACTATTTTATTGTTTTCTTGACGGCTGAATATCGGGGTGCTACATAATTTTGGAAGAATTCAATTTCCAACCTGCTTTTTGAGAGTTTTTCTACGTTAATATACCTAACCTTCTCGCAATTCAGACCGGTTAAGAGCGAAAATTCATTTATAGAGAAGTCGACCAAAGCACCCTCTAGGTTGAAACTGAATACTTGCTTGTTGCTGTTTGATACACTTCTACGTAATATGTTGAGTAGCAATTGGGTGGGGAAGTTACTGGTTGGTAGGTTTAGGAAATGGCTGAAGTAGGATTTCTCCAATATTTGCTTTTGTGTTTCACTCATCTTTTGCTTCAGTGTTTCCAAGATTTTGGTTTAACAGTGTATGTTGACTTTCTGGTCATGCAACCAATCTTCCTTGGGATGGATTAAAGCTAGTCCCTATTGACAACACGTAGGTAATGTTGAGAAGGGGATATCAATAATTATGGATGGGGGAAACAGTATATTTGGTACCACATAACACTCAGTACATACTAAACATATTCCATCATTTAGTACATATTATACACATAGTACCACAATTGAATATAGTCCAGCACATTATACCAAACATATTATACACATAGAAACAAAATATAAGAACAACAAAGTACAGAATAGGCTAGATAACTATAAGACAGATCTTTGTCTGGGGAAACACGTAGGTAATGTTGAGAAGGGGATATCAATAATTATGGATGGGGGAAACAGTATATTTGGTACCACATAACACTCAGTACATACTAAACATATTCCATCATTTAGTACATATTATACACATAGTACCACAATTGAATATAGTCCAACACATTATACCAAACATATTATACACATAGAAACAGAATATAAGAACAACAAAGTACAGAATAGGCTAGATAACTATAAGACAGATCTTTATGTAGTATACACATTATACAAGACATAGACTAACCAGATGTGGTTGGTTTGAATCCCTTCGTGCTCCCATTTTATTTGAGCCAATATCCTCATGCTTTTTAGCCTTTATAGGAGTCTATTACAAAAGAAAACACAGAACAAAACATAGTTGAACATTTTTTAGGGAAAAAACACATGGATCATTGTAACAACCCGGATTTTCACGTAAGGGTATTTTAGCCTTTTCACCAATTTTAATCTAAATAACGTTATCTTTAGTTTTCCTAAATCGTCACGACGCTACGAGTCCAACGCACTTGACTACGCTCAATTCCGAGTTCCGAGTAAAAAGATATGGCCTGAATACCGTTTACGTCCCTAACTTATAATATTCTTTCAGGGGTATTATCGTATTTTCCCAGCCAATCAATTGACACAAAAACCTAGGTCAAAACAATTATAATTGTATTTTCTTCTCACCTTCCTCGTATCAGCGCCGTCTCTCCCTCACCGTGCGTGTTCGTGTTGAGTTTTCACGAGGTAATTGATGCATTATTTGTCTAATAGTTTGTCTTATGGTATTCCTAAATCAATTCCAATATCTTTGGCTGCCTTTTGTTGTCAGAAACAAGCTCTTCTTATTCGCTGGAAAGTCAAGGAATGACTTCTTTCGATCACCTTATTTCTTAGGTAATTTTGATTAGTCCGTGTTGGAGTTTGTTCCTATGGTGTTTTCGGTTTAATTCCGTATTAAATGAGTATTGTTTTCGTTGGGTTTCACTTGTTTAAAGGCTCACCGGACCCTCACCGAATTCTGCAAATTCTCTAGCCGGAAACTGGAAATTTTCATCACGGTTTGCTCGATTTTTTAAGCTGTTTTTCGTAAGTTATTAGTTCCATTAGATCTGAGACGAGGGGCACGATTCTTTTTAGTTTTAGGTAAGTTGTTCCCTTTTGTTTTAAGAATTTAAATTTAAAAAATAAATACAAATAAATAAAAGGCAAGCAGCAACATCGTGTACCTTCAGCGCCTGCAAATGTTAAATTGATGAAGAACCGGTCCAACTGGACCGGATGAGCTTGGTCCAATTGGGCCGGTTTAGCTGGTCCAGCCGGTTCAGGGTCAATTTGAGCCAATTTTAGTCCCGTTTTTTCTGGATTTCACCAAATTGTCTTCAAATTAATATTATTACAGGTCTTGAGCATCGTTAGGATTATTATCAGATTTTATTACGAGCTCAATTGCTAGTCCAATTTGCGAATAAGGTAGGTTAATTGCTACTTGGAAGTTAAATTAAATATTTTGTGCTTGCTTGTTTATTGTGTGATTATTGTGATATTTTCGGGAGATGATTTATTGATTATTATTATTATTGGTATTATGTGCTTGTTTGATTTGCAAATATTGTATTTGTATGTGGTTTTTATATTATTTATTTATTATGTACGTTAATTCAATAAGTGGTTTAGTTAGAGATTTTAGGTTTTACAACTTGAGTTGAACCTATTAAATAACATGTATTAAATTTGTAGAGCGTATACTATGACACGTATCATTAGTGACCTTATACCCCCACTATGATCATATTTTTCAAGCGTATAGTATGGCACGTATCATTAATGGCTCTATACCCCATTATGATACATATATGCAAATTTAATAGTAGTTTAATAATGGATGCTATGACACATATCATGGTGGGTTATAAGGCACCATGATCATATTTTCAAGCGCATAGCATGCCGTGAAAGTTTAATAATGACAAAGAGTTGACATAGGCTAAGTACCTACTAATTATTTATAAAGCGTGTAAATGGACGAGTATCCATAAATTATTATAATTATATGATCATGTGTTGAATTTAATTTACTTATTTGAGTTTGGATTTAATCTACTGAGCTAAAAACTCACGGTATTCGAATGCCCTGCAAACTTTTATTTTGTAGGTAACACTAATAATAATGGAATTGTGGCGATTAACAAGGATGGAGCTACACTTAAAAGCCCTTAGGATGTCATTTACTCATTTTATTTTATTTTCGGATATTTCATTTTATTGACTATTTTGTCAGTTTATTTATGGATTTTACATTTTCATTTATTTTATTTGTTTTGATTATTTAAAATGTCGCCAAAATAAAGGTTTTATTTTGAATATCTCTTGATTAATAAATAAACGCTTCCGCTAATTATTTGCTTTTACTCTAATTTAAATTCTTTTATTTCAAACGAGTCTTGTACTTACTTGTTTGTCCGGTTATTTTGGGTCGGGTCGTTACAATCAGAGTTGGTTATTTTTCTTAGGAAGTACCTCAGATAAATTTGTGACTTCTACCGTAGTCTTCCCCCTTTCATTTCCAGAGTTGGTCATTTTCTTAGGAAAAAAACACATAGATCAGAGACTATGTTAAAAGAATACATGCAAATGCTGAAAATTAAAGTTAAACTTACCAACAAACCAAAAACTATGCTGCTGATTTCCTGATTTTGGTCACGAGTGCGAGAAAAGATGAACACGAGTCTAAGAAAAGATGAAGTCAAAGAGAGAGATGACGATGATGGGGGAATGAAACGTTTATGGTAAATGAGTCGTTTTTGAAATTTGGCCATAAACTGAAAATTAAAAAAAAAAAACTACCAATTAAGGTTGATTAGACGTTAATGATTGCCACTGGTTATCGAGGTAATGATGTCTTTGTTGTTGGCTTTTTGGGCCTATTAATATCACTTAATTATGTTTTGATGATAACAAACACTTAGTACTAATCATTTTAGTATTTTAGTGTTGTATTTTGTAGAGTGGGAAATAACGAGCACAGTGCAATTTGAATCGACCAATTCCGAGCTAAAATGGAGAAGTTATCAAGAAAAGAAAATTGGATTTATAAATTATATATATATATATATATATATATATATATATATATATATATATATATATATATATATATTAGGAATTAAAGAAAATATAAAGTCAGAATTTTCTCCAGTCGTTGATCTCGAAAAGGACTTCAATCTGACGCTCCACATTCGTCCAATATATATATATATATATATATATATATATATATATATATATATATATATATATATATTTCAGATTTAAAATAAATGAAAAAGAAAAATTAAAAGCTGTTTTGAAAGCAACCGTCCGATCGAAGGCAAAGCTCCATCCGACGCTCCTTGAACTGCCACGTCTCCGCGAGTGAGCTACACCGCTCGACGCGCCTGCGTATCCTACGACGCCATTTGCACACGCAGCCTTATTGGTGAAGTCGCCTCTGCCGTCGCGACACGTGTCCCAAGACAGCTTCTCCTCTTTCCCAGACGCAATGAATTGACGACTTTGCCCCTGCCTTTTTGTTTAATGTCGCATGCGTCTTGACCTGCCTTTGTCTCTCTCTAACCGAATTTCATTGGCTCACTCACAACGTCTTTGCTGCCCGTTTTGCCCCTGCTGACTGGATTAATTAATATTTTATTAGTTAATTTTAATTTCAGAAATGCTCAGCCATTCAAATTGCGACACGTGGCCCAACGGATTAATTGCACTTCTTTCTTCTACATATGGCCGAAAATGAGATGGAAAATTACTAAGAAATTTCAGATTTGAGCCTCCATTGCTTAGTGCTTTCAAGCTAATTTTTACATCAATTTTGGGTTTAATTTTGAGTGATTCAATTGGCTATTTAAGAGCCTTGTAATATTGTGAGCTTTGATCTTCACATTCAATCTTTTTGAGAGATTTGTATTTGTGTGAAAATTTATAATTCACACTTGGGTTGGTTTCCTAGCCCGTGAAATAGGAACGTGGGTTTGTTCTTGCTCCCGGAAAAAGAACAGGTTTGGGTTTGACTTTGATCCCGTATAAAAGAGTCGGGTTTGATCTTGAGCCCGCAAAAAGATTGGGTTTGTACTTCCTCCCGGAAAAGGTATACAATTCCCGAGAGGCGCTCGGGGAGTGGACTAGGCCAGATTTTGGCCGAACCACTATACATCTTGGTGTCAATCTCTAACCCTATCCTCTTTAATTTATTGCACTAATATTAATTGCTAAATATTAATTGTGCATTTTTATTAGGGATCATTGAATATTAATCATTGGAATTAATTGATGCTTCACATACTTATTACATAACATTTATTAAAGTTATTATTGATTGTTAGAAATTGATTGTGGTTTAATATTTCCTAGTATTATTGAAATTTAGTTTATTTTGTTAGAGGGAATTTTAGTATAAAATTCATTTTAAATGATTGAGCTTAAAAAGTCTAATTAACTTGTTAATTAGAAACCATAATCGAAAAAGTTTTTAAATTAACCTAAAACCCTATTCACCCCCCTCTAGGGTTGCCATACCGATCCTACATTTGTGTCATAGATGGTATAACGTGCACACATAATTTTTGATTAATTTCAAATGTGGCCATATCCTGAAAATCAATAGGTGGCTAATTTCTTGAAAATAAGAGGAATGCAAGGGTATTTATGTAACTACACACTCCTATAAAGTAAAAAGGTGGCCGTATCTTGAAATTAAAATAGTATTTAATAATTATTATAATAAAAATATTAGTATTTAATAATTATTATAATTAAAATATTAGTATTTAATAAGATAATAATAATTAAATATTAGTATTTAATATTAATATTAATAATAATTAAATATTATTATTTAATATTAATAATAATAATAATTAAATATTATTATTTGATGATAATAATAATCATTAAATATTATTATTTGATAAAAATAATAATTAAATATTATTATTTGATAATAATAATAATTAAATATTATTATTTAATTATAATAATAATTACTATGATTATTAAATAATAATATTTTAATTACTATGATTATTAAATAATTAAGGGGAAAAAAAAAACAAGCAAACCTGTAATTCGTTAAAAGCTGTCTGAACTCATCCTCTAATTTTGAAATGGCTTTAGCAAGCAAGCTGCTAGTATGGCTAAGAATAGCATCACTACTTTTAAATCTTTTGTTCCCTGTGAAGAAGCGAATAGTACTTCGTAATTGATCGATTGCTTCTAAATATGTCATTCATGGAATATGATAAAATAATAGCTAGTCAGTGAAGGAATTCAATGTATTTATAAGCATTTCTGCTGTTTGAAGATGGGAATTAGAAGGAAAAAAACTGCAGACAACAGAACATTATGAATATAATTCATGAACTAAAGCAAAATATATCAAGGCAGAGAAATATGCTACAGTCTACAGATTGAGGTTAATACCATGCAATGATGATGATGGAATAAGAAAAGCCAACAGTAATAATAGTACTTTGAGCAACAACTTGGAGAACCTAAAATGCAGGTGTTGTAGTTTTGTATGTCACAGAAGAAATCACAACTTACTCAAATAAAAACTTGACATAGTTTATAACGTAACTAGTCAAGGGATGAACTGTTCCATCAAGAACAGCTGTTTTCGTTGCATCTTTTTCCACAGCTTCTTCAAAATCACCACAGGTCTCTTGAGCTGTCTGGGCAAGGCGTTTCATCAAGCTCGATGCCGAATCTCACATTTCAATGCATGCTTTACTTCCAAAAAGAGATTCAATCTGCTTCCAACAGGCCATCCAAAATAAAATAAAGGTAAAAGAAAACATAGTACTTTCGAAGTTGTGTTATGAAATTATTTTAGATCTTGTGACATACAAATATACAATCGAAGCATGAAGGTTCAAGTAGGACACCAAATCATCAATTAATACCCAAATTCACGTCTCTATAGTACTTATAACTTATTGTACAAGCCAATAAAAGAGCAATACAACAAGTAAAACTTTTAACTGTCGTAGAGGCATAAAATTGTATGGATCAAAAGTAAATGATTAAGTTTATACTCAAGTAAAAATATGTACATCCTCTATTCCTACTCACTTCAAAATTAACTCGAAAAAGGAAAAATAAAATAGAATAAATTGTACCTCTGACTGTAGTTCTCGCATTATTTCAAACACGTCTCCTTTCTGTTTCTACAAACTTAAATTGAAGAGAGCTGATTTATTCTCAGCCAGTACTTAAAATTGTATAGCTTCATCCACAAACATGTAACACATTCAAGTTTCTACCTTAGTATCAGGCAATCTACAGAAAATAACGTATACATGTCAATAGCTAGAAACCTACAACTTGCATATTCACACAAAGAAAAGGCAGATTTGCAGAAGAGGGGAGGCTTAGGAAAAACAAATCTTATTCTGAAACTGATATCTGAATAATGTCAAACACCACCAGAGTCCAAAAGGAGAATGAATATTTATACCTGTATATTTTCGAGAGCTGCTGCTGATGGCCAGCATGAACCATTTGTTGGGCCAAATCATGTAAGTTACATGATGTAACAAAGGAAGAACCCTAGGAGGAATAAGAGTTGGAGGTACGAATTTGGTAGCTTCTATGCTTTTGCTGGGGTGCTCAGAATGACTCTTACTACCACCATCACCATGATGCCCAGATGCTGATGATGGACGCATGGAGTTAGGGAGGCCATCAAAAAGACGATCTGGTTCCACTAGCTTACTGCAAATTGAAGAGGTCATCCTTGATTGTGCTTAAACATCGACTGATTGTAAAACAGGATATAAAAATCTTAAATGGACGACACAAGGGTACAAATGCCAAAAGAGGAAGAGGTAACAAACCACATGAATTTAAATAATAAAGTTAGATGATAAAGATTGAGTCTTCGCTAAAATCGTGACTTAGCGCATATTTCATTTCAGATAAAGATTGACTTAGCGCATAAAGATTGAGTCTTCGCTAAATAACAAACCACTGTAAAAGCCCGTTGTATATGAAGAAAAGTTTAAAATTAAAGCACAGAAACAAACCCATAGTTTTGAAGGAGTTGTATGACGCATTGTACAAAATATACTAAACCCAAGACTGAAAACCGCAAAACAAACACCCTGTAAAGGAACTTCAAACCTTAAACAGAATATAAATAGCTATGATTAAAGACTAGAGGGAGTCTTCTCACATGTAAGTTGTTAACCGAAAGAGAAAAAAATCTACTTATCAAAGGAATTAAAAGAAATTGTCACCACAGTCAAAATAAACCATCCATGACGAGTATTAAGGGAAAAAAAAAAACAAGCAAACCTGTAATTCGTTAAAAGCTGTCTGAACTCATCCTCTAATTTTGAAATGGCTTTAGCAAGCAAGCTGCTAGTATGGCTAAGAATAGCATCGCTACTTTTAAATCTTTTGTTCCCTGTGAAGAAGCGAATAGTACTTCGTAATTGATCGATTGCTTCTAAATAGCTTTCTAAGTCCTCATGTGGCCCTCTCAGTATTTTAGCCTCAGCTTATATTTATCAGTTAAAATAATGTTATTGTCCGCAGACAGAAAATTATGTTGCAAGAACTGCATGTAGTGACAACAATATCTTATAAATATGAAGAAAAATAGCAAAGTAAGATCTAAATGCTACACTATAAATCCTTGGATCAAACAACTAAATAATACGACAGAAATTAAAAATATCATATTTAAATATGTATTTGTTATTGAAATACACACATCCAAATATAGATAACAGGAAATTCAGTTTCTCCTCGGCTCATTTTTTTTAATGATCCCAAGATACTTTCATGTCTTAAATTGCCAAAACATTGAGTGAACACTGCTCAAGATTGACTATTTCACAACATTTTATTTTTCATTTGGTTTTTACCACTTGATGAACAAAGAGTTCATCATTCTACAGCAGCTTCCAGCACACATTATCGTGATTAGAGGAAACGGAGCATGAGAGATAGAGAGAAACTGATCTCTCACTTTTACTGTGGGAGAGAATACCGAATAACAACAATTCTGTGGCTTGAGACAAAGGTGAATTTGTGACTTGTATCATGTTTAAAATAAAGGATTCAACTTAAAAACTTCAGACTATTTTGAAGTGGACGTGTGTGTTTAGAATGCCGGTATGATCATATCTCCCAAATGTAACCAACACTAACATTCTCCGTGCTTCTGAGTACTTGCAATGAAATAGAAATGAAACAAAGAGCGAAAAAAATCGTATGAATAATGGAAAAGAAAATTTTAAGATACTATCATCTGTAATAGAATTTTAACCTCTTTTAAACTATCCCAAGAATATGAAAAGGTAGATTGATGTTCCAAAAGTTCAATTCACTCAATAGAACAAAATTCAACAGATTGCTCACAAAAAATCCAAATCCTAGAAGCGAAGCGTAAACTAAAATCGTGACTTAGCGCATATTTCATTTCAGCTCACGAAAACTGCTTAAGAACAAACGACATATTTGATACAACAAGCAACAAAGAAAAAGCAATAGATATCATAAACCTTTCGAGTGAGATCGAATTGAGCTAGAATAACATCAGCAGCCTTCAATGTCTTATCAATATTCTCATGCGCTCTCCGAATCGAATGAGTTCTAATCTATAACAACGAAAAAATAACACAATTAACAAACAACATTTCAATTCACATTACAAAATTAGAAATCACGATTCTCTCAAAAAACAGAGAACGATCATTAGTTTCATGAATTTCCTCACCTGTGTAGGTCGCATTGCGGTTTCGAGACGGTAATCGAATGAACCGAGAATGGAGACCATGTTTTCGGTGACATTTTGCCTCTTCTGCAACGATTCTCTAACGCTGAGGATTTCCAAAAATGAAAGTTGTTATTGATGGTGGTTTAAAAAAGAGTTCCGAATGCGTAATCATATGTGAATTTAATCAAGTTTTTTTTTGTTGAAATAGATTAAGTAGAGTTTATAATTAAAAAATTAAGGGCATTTACAAATATATTAGAATAGGTTCTAATATTTATAATTTTATTATCATGAAAAAAAAAAACATTTACAAACACATTAAAACTCTAAAAACACGGTAATTCAAAAAAAAAAAAAAAAAAACTCTAAAAACACGGTTACTATTCATCAGGAAATGTCGTTATTTCATGCAAGTATATCTGTAGGTCACTGATATATCATATTAATAATAGTGTATCTTAGTATATCAATGACTAATTATCACTTATTTATATATGTCACTTTACGAACTTTTACATAAACTGTATGAGTTTTTGGGACAAGTTCAGGTACAAAAATTAATGTTTTGGTGAATCTTTTCACATTAGGTTTAGTTATTGTCGGAATAAAAAAATCACAAAGTTCGAGGTCTCGTCGGAAAACTTCGAAATCTTGTAGGTTTAAATGGGAAAACAAGTAAGAAGTTTCAGGTTTTATCACATCCAAATTTGAGGAAGAGTTCTTGTTGAAAAATTGACCTTTTTTTATTATGGTTTTCGAGTTAAGTTTAGTTCTTACTAGAAACTTAGTGGCGGTGTCGACGATAGAAAAGATGGTGGAAACGGTGGCGGGAAATCAAGGCGAAAAATATAAATAAGTAATCTAGAACGACAATTATGGATAGGAGTGTTCACGGGGACGGGGAATGCATTCCCTGTCCCCGTCCCCGGTAAATTCCCCGTTCGAAGAGGTCAGGGACGGGGATGGAGATCCCCCGCGGGGAAATTATGGGGAACGAGGAATTTAGCGGGGAATTTTCTTCGTTTTCACCTAAAACAAAACAAAAACAACAAATTACAATTTAAAAAAACAACAAATCTATAAAAATAAAGATATAAAAAATAGTTTATAAAAAAAATTATAAAACAGTATTAAAAAAAAGTTATTAAAAACAGTTTTTATTAATAAAAAATAAAAACAATATTTAAAAATAAATTAAATATATTATTTTTTCGGGGATTTAATAGGGGAACGAGATCGGGGTCGGGGTGTCGGGGACAGGGACGGTATTCCCCGTCCCGTCCCCGAAACTCGAACGGGGAATTTTTCATCCCCGTCCCCGTTGGGAACGGGGATTCCCCGCTACTTTCGGGGCAGGTCCTCGCGGGGCCCCGTCCCCACGGGGAAAATGAACACCCCTAATTATGGAGAAAGGAAGATAAGGTAATTTAAGAAATAAAAAAGATTTGAATAAATAATATTTTATAGTTTCAAAAAAATATATAGGTCAATATTTAATCAAATTGTAATAAATTCAGAAGCTAGCTAGAATTGGATCGTGAACTTGAAGATAGTGTAATTAGGGTTATAAAGCTTATCATTTGATGAAAAAAAATATCTTGTTTTGAAAACTGATGATATAGTTTCTTATTTTTGCTGCATTGTTGCTAATGCATCTTTCAAATCCGTGATACTTATAATGGATGTGTTAAAATGTTGTTGAATCCGACATAGAATTCAATACGTCTTATTCTTTTGATTATGTTGTTCATGAGTCTGAGGATCACATTTTGTATGACACCCCTGATGGATTTGAGTATGTTAAGTTTCTGAATGTTGATTGCTCAAGAGATAGTTACTACCTTAAGGTTGACAATACATTGTATTCATCAAAGAGCGTTCTTACCAAAGCTCTTAATATTTATGCTTTAAATCATAAGTTTAACATGATAACTAAGAAATCTGATTTAGAGCGTTATTATGCTTGTTGCAAAGGTAAGAATTGTTCTTTTTTCATAAGGGCGAATAGGTATTTAAGTACTCCAACATGGATAATCACGAAAAGTTGTTTTAAACACAAATGCTCTATTGATTTGATTAATGGTCATCACCCTCAAGCTCGTGCATCAGTTGTGGCTGAATATATCAAAGAACATTTTCGAGTTGGTCATGGATCGTTCATGACTCCTTTAGATGTGAAAAATTTCATGCAAACTAGACATGGTATTTTCATTAATTATATGAAAGCATGGCATGCACGAGAAGTTGTGTTGAATGAATTAAGAGGCGACCCAGAAGAATCTTATCGGTTGGTTCTTAAGTTCTGTCATGTTATCTCTAAAAAAACAATAGTACGGTTACATTTAGTATTAGAAACATTTATTTATGTTAATTTTTTTTAAACATTTATATTGTTATTGCACGTTTAAATCTGTTTCAATTACTAAACATTTTTTTTATGAAACATCTGGCTTTTTTTTATTTTGTTTATTTTATTTAAACATTTTTTTTATAATCATTCTATTCTTTTAATTTCAGGCACTTACATCAAGTATGTATTGGACAATGCTGATCGATTTAAATATCTTTTCATGAGTATTGGTGCTTTGATATCTATATTTTCTTCTTGTAGATCGGTGTATCAGTTGATGGAACTTTCATGAAATCGAAATATGCTGGAGTTTTGTTGACAGCGTGTACTTTAGATGGAAACAACCAGATTTTTCCTCTAGCATGTGCTGTGGTTGATTCTAAAAACAACAACTCTTGGGATTTGTTCTTTTATCATCTCAACATTGTGTATGGTCATGTTTTGAATCTGGCTTTAATTTCTTATCGTCATTTAAGCATAAGGAAGGCTGTTGAAAAGAACATGTCTGGTTGTCATTATGGATATTGTATGCAACATATTGCTGCTAATATTAAAGTTTATTTTAAAAAAAAGTCTTCATGAATTGTTTAAGCGGTGTGCAGAAGCATATACGAAGGATGATTACGAAAGTTTCATGCATGATTTGGCAGTTTCGTATCCTTTTTGGTATTGAATCATCGTATGCTAATAAGAAGAAGTGTTCACGATGTGGAGGGAAGAGTCATAATCGAAAAGTACGTCACAATGTCATTCCAAGTGCAGATTACCCATCTTCATCTTGATTTTTAGATTATTGTTTTATTTTTTCCTACAAGAAATTGTGTTCCTGCTTAGTTATGGTGTATGAAGAATATTTTTTCAGTATTAATTGTTTACTGCTTTTAATGGTTTTGTAGGAAGTTTGTTTTAAATTTTTTGAGTATGAACAAATGCTGAACTGTTTTATTGTTTAGGTTTTTTTGTACGAAACCTTTTGTTTTTTTAATATATTTGTTTATTGGTATGACCGTCAAGAAATGTTGATACTGTTTTTTACATTCCGGTATTTTTGGCAAGTAAAAATGTGGGTCATTTTATTTATAAACATCTTGTTTAATATTTATATACATTGTCAATTTGTAATGTTTAAAATTTTCTACATTTTTTTTTAAATATCCATGTTTAAAATTATAAACTTTAAAAAATATTTATATTTATGTTCTATAATGTTTTTTTGGTAACATTTTGAATTTTAATAAGTTTGTGATATAAGTGATCGCAGGTATCAATTTTAAAATGTTTAATTAATTCAAGTTTTTATTAAACATTTGCAAACATTATATAATATCTTCAAATTACATTTTCAAAATGTTGAATAAATATAAACATTTTTAATCGTGTATAATAAATCAATTCCTTTTTACCTCTTTTTTTTTTAATATACAATGTTAAATATTTATAATTTATAAATATTAATTCCTGTTTATTTTTATAAACATATTTATTTTAGCATTTATTCTCTATTTGAAAGAACAATATAGAAGATATTTCATTGCTATTAATAAAAAATTCCAAACAAGTAATGCACTTGTTTGACATATATTAAAAAACCATCAAAATATGTATTTTGCTCTTTAACAGATACCAAAATAGTGTTTAACTAAAAAAATATTTCCAGGATACAACCATAATCTTCAAGCAACAATGCACTTGTTTTTAAACTACTCAAAACTCAACAAAATATGGAAAATATAATAATCAGATCCCAAAATATTGTTTTAACCAAATAAGAATCACTTTTTCTTTGGCTTTTTCTGACTCAACAAATAGAAGTGTGGTTATGAATCTTCTACTTGCGAGCTATCCTTGTTAGTGTTTTTTCCCCCCGATTCAAATTCATCTATATATGGTGTAGAAGTTGCCTGACTTGCTTTTCGTATCCTTGATGATTTTGCCCCTATGGGTTGGTGCTGCAACTGTTATGATTTTTTATAATATAATAATGGATCCAAATCATAAACAATTTACATAATTAATTTTATAAACACATTACCTTTGCAACTCTAGCCCTCTGTTTCTTTTCAGTCTTTCCCACCTCTTTGACATTATTATCATTATGTGAAATGTCCTTTTCTTCTTGGATAATTTTATTCTTCGAAAGCTCTTTGATGACAATATTTTCCCGTGTTAAATTTTGGTTAGAATTGGTTTTGACATGGAGCCACATTACTGAAATTATAACTATGATGATAAATATGTTGTCCCAAACATACCTCAATTCCTGCTAATTGTTTTTCCACATTTTCTTCTTACTGCTTACCTGGCTGGATGTTTTGTTCCATAACAACATCATCAATTTGTTGTCCATGTTGTAGCTGAGAACGAAGGCACCGTTTAGGTTTCCAATAAAAAAAATTAGGTAGTTCTACTGTAGTTAGATTATAATTATAGTTATTAATTTTTAGGAGTATTATGAGACTGTTCAAACCTGGTCACCACCGTATTCTTCTTGCAGAATCTTGTCGATAGTTTCCCAGTCTTGTTCTAAGTTATCTAGTCTAATAGATTCAGCAAGAATATCATTTTTCACTTTTAGTAAACATTTATATTTATGAAATTGAAGCATAAAAAAAATTACATGTCTTGTTATAAAAATTTATAAATTAAAATAAATTACATACAAAAGCCTTTTTTCCACCTTAAGTTTAAATTTTACAAAAGTTTAATTTATTAAAGCAAATATATTTTCTTGAATTAATTACACCAATACCCGGTTTAATTAACTCAATTACAATAATGCTGGAGTTTATGATAATATTATAGAATAAGTTACTTTTAATCAAATGTTTATTTTTATTCAATATTTATTTTAAAAACTTATTTACATATGTTTTCAAATCTGTTTCATCAATTTGTGTCTGGTATCAATTTTTAGTGCACATCAATAAACTATTTACTTTTTATCTCTGTATTTTGTAGGATGACGAACAAGAAAGACATTCGAATTTTCCTAGAAGAATAAGTGAGAAGTTTGAAGATTTTTCTTTTATTTTTTGTTATAGGTTTATTTCTGTATAGATTTGATTTGATTTTTCCATTAATTTTGAAAAATTTAAGGGATTTTATAAATTTCCTTAAATTTTGCACAAATTAAGGAGAAATTAAATCGGGATATGTTTTGTCTTTTCAAAATGTAATTTAATTTAGCCGGTGGCGGTTTTGGGTACTATTGATATTTAATAAAAACATCCGGTATATTTGATATATCCTTTTTTATTATTATTATTATTATTATTATTAGTGAAATTAACTCTATTTTCTTTCATAAAATAATGTATTTTTTTGAAATAAATTATTAGATTTTGAAATTAGTAAAAATAAAATAGTGTAGGCAGAAGAATTCGAACAAGGGACGCGAGGAAAAGAATAACCTTTGGTCCCTACGTGGCTTCGCCCCTGGCTATATATATATATACATATTTCTTAATAACTAATTACGTTTTTCAAATTACTCATCATTTCCCTTTCCCATGGACACATTCATAGAAGAAATTGAAGAGGAAGAGGTAGAGGACGATCATGATATTGTTCTTCAACGAAGAAGGCGAGAAGTAACAAGAGAGAGGAAAAAGAAGGACAAGAATAAGTTGCAGCGAAAATATCAGAATGGACTTCCGTTCAAGCTCACTGTTTTAGCCATTTTCGTTGCTTTCTTCATTTTTACCTCAACAGGTCCCTTTCTTCTTCTTCTTCTTCTTCGTTTTAGTTTGTTTTCTTTATAACCGATCAAAAATTGTTCTTGTTTTATATTTCATTAGTTCTTTTTTTACTTTCAAGAAAACTTCTTGGGTTTTAGTTTGTTTTCTTTATAACCGATAAAAAATTGTTCTTGTTTTATATATTTCATTAGTTCTTTTTTTACTTTCAAGAAAACTTCTTGGGTTTTAGTTTGTTTTCTTTATAACCGATCAAAAATTGTTCTTGTTTGAGTTTTTCGCCATTTCTTGTTTTATATTTCATTAGTTCTTTGTTTCATGTGTTCTGTAAACAGCTACTGCAGTGAGCTCTGCTGCTGGGACACTGCCAAAGAACGCACCCGGACCTGTAATTCTTCTTTTTATATCAATGTCTATTGAAGAAATTTCCTAATCTTAGTAGACCTTCAAGTTATCTTCTCTCTGTCTTTTTTTTCTATTTTTGACTTCAATTATATATTATTCTTTCATATTCCTGCCCCTGCCCTGTGAAAGAGAACAAATATAGCATAAAAAGTCAAATTTGGTACTAAACACAGATTTAGATCTTTTTTAATTTTTGACAGGGTGTTGACATGTACATAAATGTCAGACTGAAACAATGAGAGAAGTAAGAAATTTAGATAGTTTATGTTGGAATATATAATTGTATGGAAATCATTTCATTTCTTTTATGATGTTGAATTTATTTTGGGTATGCTTCTTTTATGGTTTTTTTTCTTCTAGCCAAATTGCTTCTGTAAAGTTGATGATTAGATTCAATCCCCACTTGTAAGTTGAGCCTTTGAGAAAATCTCTCTAGAGTGCCAAATCAAAATATCTTGAAAATCACTCTTCATTGAAAGCTTTTATACCAAAGGAACAGAGTAAATTCATAATAAAGAAACAAAAGGGCTGTTCAATTATTGCTTTTTGATTAATAGTGTCTTGGGTCATGTAGTTAGACATGCAATATTTGATTCAGTTCACCTATTACTGATTGCAGGATATTAATGAGGATTCAATATCGAATAAGACTCGCTTTTGCTATGGACTTAAGAGGCAGAGGTTAAATGATCCAATGATCCGTGGTGCAGATGGACGCTTTAAGCCTGTGAGCTGGTGTGATGCCCTTGCTGAAGTTTCTGATCAGGTTAAACCTGAGGAAATTGTTGTTAAACTGTCTGATGCTGAGAAGGCAGATCTCTTCCTCCTGGTTGGCACTCAGGTATAATCACAAGTATGACTTATGATGTGCATGCATACATCGAGCCAATGTTGTTTATCAGGGATGCTTTTGTTGTTTATCAGGGACACCACGGAGACAAGATTGTGTATCGAGCCAATGTCATTTTCCCTGCAGCAGCATTTAGCGAAAAGGAAGGAACCTATGAAAATACAGAGGGTTGCTCCCAACAAACATTGTCTGCAGTACCAACAGTTGGCGATGCGCGAGAAGATTGGAAGATTATCCGACCTCTTTCTGAGGTTGCCATACGACACTCTCGGGGCAATAAGGTCTGAATGTGGCACCAAACCTCTTGAATGTGGATGAGAGAGAGCCAGCTACATTTTATATTTGGTTCTTTTGTTTATTTTTCCCCTTATTTTCAACTCAATAACTCCGGATCTTATATGCCTTAAATCTTTTTCTTATCAATCAGCCAGTGTCTTCATATTCCTTACCGTTGTTTCTTTTTTTTCAGTCTCACTCTGATTATCTATGTTTTCATTTGTTATTTTTATTTTTCGTAGTTGTGTTTGAATTATATTGATACATTTCTCACGTTCGTAGAAACCATTTCTTTCCGGATAATACTTGCCTCCAAACTTATTTGGAGGAGCTCCTACATCTTCTAATTTCCATTGGTCAATTTCAATTAAACATTATAATATTTGTTATAATTTTTTTAATTAATTGCTGAGTTTTTTTCTTCAATCCCGATAACTCTAATATTCTATAGGTATCAACAACGAAGAAAAAAAATTAAATAAAAATAATAGAAAAATAAAACTTGTAAATTATAATATTTGTTAAAAACATTAAAGTTAGGGTAGGAAGCTATGCAATAATTATGTTGTAATTGTGTTAAGGAATGAGATCTTTAGATAGTTTTTATAACGTTTTATAGTATTATGTATATAAAAAAAATAGAAAAAATTGGTAGAATATAAACCCAAAATTATTGTACACATCACATGAATAGTAAGAAAGAGGCGCAAAGAAAAAGTTGGAGGTTAGATTAGTAGTGAGTTTCAGAAGAAATGAACGGAATAAGATAAAGAGGATGATGTTAAATAATCCAAAATCCAAAAAGAAATGAACGGAACTAAAATACTGATTTCAAAATTAAAAATAAGATTATCTTGCGGCCATTTACAAAACCACCTATTTTTAACGTAAGAATATAAAAATTAAAACAACACATCTTTTAAATTAAGATTAGCAAAAAAGTGGCTATTTGCAGATTTGTTTTCCTTAATTTGATAAACCACACTTTAGAGGAGACCCCGAATCTGAAAAATATATCCCTTATATACAACTCAATAAATCTAACTAACTCATTTAACATACTTCTAACTTCCTAATAATATATTCGCTAATTACAATAATGCTATTGCATAATTACAAGAATACCATTATACATTTACAAACTTTACATTAATATGAATATGAAATATATTTTTTATTTTTATTTAATTGAAAGTGGATTAAATTGTTGTTAGATATATTATAAATATGTAATTGTAAAAACCGTAATTTAAAATTTTAGAAAAAGACATTGTAGTCTAAAAATGTTTCTCCAATATAGTTTTTTTTTTTTTTTTTTTTTTTAACATAGCAGAGACATAGATATATATATACTTCATGATTATGGATGGAACTTCTAAGAATATTTACACTCAATTTTTATTAATAACTTAAAATAGCTTTAGACTAATCAAGTATATTAACATTTCATAAATAAGGATGGAAGTTAAAAAGATATTGCATTCAGTTTATTGACCATTAATTTTTTTTTTCTCTCTTTGAGATAATACATTAAATAGAGATTTACAGGAATATTAAAATCGGAACCACTATTTACAAGAATATCAGCATGTCCAAACTTATTATATAAATTTAGACTTTCATGACCGTAAGTGGTGGTTGCATTAGTTTTTTTTACCATTTTACCCTTTAATCAATTAATTACATTACTTTCCTTTTGAGATATTAAAGTTTTTATTCAGGGGCATGGACTCAAATGTCATATTTTATAAAGATAATTCCCCATATAACACCATCTTTTCATAATTCCCCAAATGACATTTTTTATAAGTATAACAAAATTAATTATTTTCATTAAATTTACAAAAATACCACTAATTTATTAATTCACTATATTTGTTCCCTTATTCAATATTTAGTGAATTAAAATCAGAACTATTCATTAAATTCCCCCCTTAGTCAATAATTTATTGATTTAAAATTTTGAGCTTTATTAATTTAATAAAATTTCCCCATCATTAATAATTTATTGAATGAAATCACTATATATAATTGAGATATTTCATATTGATTTTAATTTAAGAAGTTATCGAATTGATATAATATATTCATATAGTTGTAAGATAGTATCAAGATTTTAATTTAATGATTTATTGAACTCAACTCGATAAATTATTGAATTATAAATATCAACACCCATATCCATTTACACCTCTAAACATCATCTACAATCCATTAGAATTTGTAACAAACACAAAAAAGAATTAAAAATGACATCTTCATGTGTCAACTCTCGTTAGGCCTCTCTTCAAAAAAAAATTCTTCCCTATCTTCTTCTCCAATTCACATATAGCTTAGCACTTATAAAGCAACAATGCAGAATAAAAAGATCAATGAACCATGCTGCAAAATAAAATGAATAAATTTTATTCAATAACTTAGTGAACAACCTGGTATCAATTATTGAATTGTACAACTGAAAACTAAATTCAAAATTGACACAAAAAGAGGTATCTGGGGTGATTTTTTTAAATTTTTTTTTTATAATAAGAATTGTTATAAAAACTAAAATGAAAGAGTTTACAATTTTTTTTTAAAAATTTATTCAATAACTTAGTGAACAACACGGTATAAATTATGGGGGGAAAATCAAACTAGCCACTTTTTGGATCAAAAATATCAAAGTAGCCACCTTTTTTTAAAAAAGTTTTAGATAGCCACTTTTACTATTTGATTTTTCAATATACCTATTTTGCCCTTTTCGTATGGCAGGTATAGTCTGACACGTACGGCCTGACTGATCGACATTTTTTTCCCAATGCATTCTTTCTTCCCAGATTTTGGTATAGTTCGTATAGCGTCCATAGTGTTTCATGTATTTAGCATTTGTTTTATATTTTTATTATTTTTGCATTTTGATTTTCATATTACATATTTCGATTTTTAATTCAATTTTACAGATTCATTTTAGTATAGATACATTTGAGTATATTATTTTGGTATAGTTCGTATAGCGTCCATAGTGTTCGTATAGCGTCCGTAGTGTTTCATTTGTACGTGCTATACGTAATATACATGCCATATAACCTTCAAATGAAAAAAAAGAGTGTTAATTCAATAACACTAAATGTACAAAACAAGATACTTAATATGCAAACAAAACAAAAAGAAATATATATTATATTGCGTATATTATAGAACGAACATAAAAGAAAGTGAGTGTACATCAAGAAAAACTCATAGGTATGTATAGTATGTATATATCGTATATTACGTGTAGTACAGTTGTGTACATCAAGAAGAACTCATGTGTGTGTATAGTACATATATATCATATATTACGTCTGATATAGACTGTACATCAAGAAAGACGCATAGTTGTGTATAGTATGTATATTTCGTACATCAAGAAAAACACATAGTTATGTATAACGCGTATATTACAACAGATATATGTTTAAACAGACCAGAAAAAAGTATATTGCGTATATTACATATTGTATAGCAAAACAACAACAGAACGAGAGACCACAAAATATATATGTAAACAGAAACAGACGAGAGACAAAATATGTATATTACGTATACTGCAAAAAAAAAAACTATATTGCATGCATTACATGTATAGCAGAAAACAAAATATTAAGAAAAAAAATACCTTTCGTCAAATCCATGGTACTTTTAGTTTAGATCTTCGAGATTCATAACAAAATCAGTGAAAAATATTTATTAAAAAAAAACGAAAATGAGAAGAAATTATGAAGAGATAGGAAATTAAAAATGTGTAAAAGTTGTGATATGAACATTTGTAAAAATGGTGGATTTGTAAAAAAGAAAGAGAAAGAATGAAAGAATCAATAAAAGTTTGAAAAAAAATAATAGAGATTTGATAAAGAAATAAATGAGAGAGGGAAGAAGAAATGAAAAAAATGAGAGGTTAATGAATTTGGGAAAGAAAATTATAGAGAATTGATAAAGAAATGAGAGAAATGGAAGAAGAAATGAAAGAAAAATGAAAAAAATGAGAGGGAGAAAGAGAAATTCTAATATATAGAAGAAAAATGGGGGGGAAAAGTGGGAGGGAAAATATTTTCAAAATAAAGTAGAGAGAGAGAGATGGGAGAGAGAGGTTAAAATTAAAAAAAAGAAAAAGAAAAAGGAAAGTGAATGGACGGAGGGGAGGGAATGGGAGAGAGGAGAGAGAGTTTTGATTTGACCTTGGGGTATTTTAGACATTTTACCTTTACATGTGGCTAAAAAAAAAAGAATTAAATATCATGGCTATTGGGGAAAAGAAGATCCAAAAAATGGCTATTTATATATTTTACTCATAAATGATTGAATAGTACAACATAAACTAATTCAATAAATTAATCAATTTAACTCAATAACTTATTTAATTAAAATCATAACTAAAAAGATAAAATATTAAAGAAGAGCACTAACAACATATTACAAGCTAAAGGAAACGAAAAGAAGCAGTATTTGATGAAACCGAAGAGTCATTTTTAAAGGTAAAAAAAAGGACAAATCCATAAGAAAGACCTAAAGAAAATTAAAATGTCAACACTAACAATCACATCTATAACACACACAAAACTGAAATAAAGAAAACTAAAAAAACAAACAAACCTTACACATTAGAACATATCAATTTATGAAGTTCAATTAGTTATTGACTAATAGTTATAATTAAAAAAACAGATTTATATCAAATCATATCCCACCATAAGAATCAATTTATCTGATATTAATTTGATTTTCAATAATTTACAACATTTTTTTTTATTTGCTAGCTGAAAAACATCATTTCATCTCTCTCTTATGGACTTTAGAAATCAGAACCCAAAACACAAAAAAATAAAAAACAATATCAAATATCTCAAAACTTATTGAATTAAAATAAATATAAGGTATCTCAAATGTACATTATAATTTAATTCACTAAATTATTCCATTTAATTCAATAACGTATTGAATTAAAATCAATATTAGCACTACAACGATTTTGAGAAAAGGCGGCGAAATTTTTCGCCGCATTGCCCTTTTTTTCGCCGGCATAGGCTATCCCGGAGAAAAAATTTTGCCAGGATATTTCGCGGTGAATACATCGTCGAGATAGGCTATGCCGGTGAAATTTTGTTTTCGCCGGCATATGATTTTCAGGCGTTTTTCGCCGCCAAGGGCTATGCCGGCGAATTTCGCCGGCATATCCCAACTTCAATTTATAGAATTAAATAGGCTATGCCAAAGACTGGAATTTTTTCAAATTTTTTTTCATTTTAACGCTTTCCTAACAAATACATAATTTCATGATTTTCCTGTTCAATAAATCAAATTCTACATACAAACCAATCTTCATATATCAAATCAAAATTGAAGATTAGATATAAGATTCATTACATGATATAAAAAAGATGATAAGACATTGCAAATTGTGTTATACAAAGTTTTTGGTTAAAAAAGGTACATCCTATTGATTAGAAGGAGTTTGCGTAAAAAACATAAACATAGCCTTTATGTTGGCGACATCACAGTAAAGGTCATTCAACCTTTCCTTCAGTTCTTTGTTTTCTTCCAGAAGCTGAGTCACAATATGATCTTGTGATGCGCGTGAGCGAGTTGGAACATGAATACTCTTCCTATTGTGTGCCAGTCCCGCCCCTAGTCCTTTAATATATCCGGATCGATAGCCACGTACTTTTTCTATGATATCAACTTCGGTTAGGCGCGGTTGAACAACTCCATCCACTTCCACATCAGGGGCAACCAACATATCGCACATAAGACCCTGCATGTATTATAATAACAACATGAAAATGCCTAAAACCGTAGTATAATTATTACATATCTGAAGCTAATAATATACTTACATAATCTTCTTTAGCCGCGTCATTTACCCAAACACCTTGATCATTTGTGTGCATGACTCGGAATAGATCAATTTCGTTGAAGGCAACTTCATGATCCTCGTCTAATGCTTGCTAGAAGAACAAAACAAACAAAACTTATTATAAAGAATCTAATAGAATGAGATGTATTTGTATTCAACTAAGCACAACATACTTACATGATTAGTCATGACTCGCACATGTGACCTTGAGCCTATACTGTGATTATACTTCATTTTTCCTCGATTTTCAACATTAACCTTTGCGATGGCCTACATTACGTAATGTGTATACACTAAAAATGTTAATTTTTCTTATGAAGTGAGAAACAAGAAAGTCACGCACATGAATTGTGATGACCCGTTCCCGGTAAGCAATATTTAAATCATTAAAATTATTTAAATAAGTGGGTTTGTTTTTCTTTTGTTTGAGGAGGAAGTAGTGTTTTTAATTTTAATTCTATTTACAGGAATTAAAGGACATTGTCTCTTAAAAAAAAAGATTGGTTTTAACGTGGAAGGGAGGGAGAGAAGAAAGAGAAGGGAGTTTTGCATCTTGGATCCAGAACGTACAGAGAAAAAGGAAAAGGTAGGGTTCCTTCTCTTCTTCATCATCTTCTTCCTTCTTGCTTCTTTTCTAAAAGAATTGTAGGGTTTGATCAATTGATCTCTCCTTGTGAATTAGGTGAAGCTCCATATTTTTGCTTTTGGTGAAGGTGAGGTGGAGATTGGAGAAGTTATCTTTTGGAATTGGGATCAAGGTATTGGAAATCTTTCCTTTAAATTTCTGAATTTTGTTTTAATTGTGATTAAAACCCACCAATTTTACTTAATCTCAATCTCCTTCTTCAATTTTCCCAATTCCTTTCAAACCCTAGAAACCCTAACCTTTACATTATTGAAAAACTCATTCACCCTATCTTGCAATTTTCCAAAAACCGACCAATACCAAACCAAAAGGGACCGCCGCTGTTGCAGCAGCCCTTATGGGCTGCTGCTGGCCGACGGCAAGGGCAGCCTTTTGGGGCTGCTCTTGTTTGTCATTTGTGCCGTCTCGCCAGTCCGTTTAGACGCTTTTTTGGTAGTTTATGTTTAGGTAATTTTAGCAAGGGTTTTGATTTTTGTTGGGTCACTTTTCAGGTGCTTGAAACCTTTGGAAAAGGAAGACCAACTTGTGATTTAATTATTTTAGCTTTAAAGATGAGAATTTAGTTAATCTTTGATCAAGGTCAAGTTTAATTTTCTTTTTCTTTATAAGCATGTACTGTTTCTGGCTTGTGTGTTTGGAGTAATTTTGGGTGTTGATTTTAAGCATGAATTGAATGATCGTATGTTTGTTTGAATTGGAGTTAAGATTATGAGAATTAAATGGCATGCATGCTTTTGGATGTTATAAATTGATGTTACTATTGGATTCTCTAGTTGATTGATTTTAAAGTGATGATTATAAGATTTCTAGCCTCTTTTTGGATGTTTTAAGGCTTAGAAAAGCTGCTGGATTTTGATATGAAAATGAAATATATTTTTACAAGAATACCATTATACATTTACAAACTTTACATTAATATGAAAATGAAATATATTTTTTATTTTTATTTAATTGAAAGTGGATTAAATTGTTGTTAGATATATTATAAATATGTGATTGTAAAAACCGTAATTTAAAAATTTAGAAAAAGGTATTGTAGTCTAAAAATGTTTCTCCAATATAGTTTTTTTTTTTTTTTTTTTTTTTTTTTTTTTAACATAGTAGAGACATAGATATATATACTTCATGATTATGGATGGAACTTCTAAGAATATTTAGACTCATTTTTTATTAATGACTTAAAATAGCTTTAGACTAATCAAGTATATCAACATTTCATAAATAAGGATGGAAGTTAAAAAGATATTGCATTCACTTTATTGACCATTAATTTTTTCTCTCTCTTTGAGATAATACATTAAATAGAGATTTACAGGAATATTAAAATCGGAACCACTATTTACAAGAATATCAGCATGTCCAAACTTATTATAAATTTAGACTTTCATGACCGTAAGTGGTGGTTGCATTAGTTTTTTTTTTTTACCATTTTACCCTTTAATCAATTAATTACGTTACTTTCTTTTTGAGATATTAAAGTTTTTATTAAGGGTCATGGTCTCAAATGTCATATTTTATAAAGCTAATTCCCCATATAACACCATCTTTTCATAATTCCCCACATGACATTTTTTATAAATATAACAAAATTAATTATTTTCGTTAAATTTATAAAAATACCACTAATTTATTAACTCACTATCTTTGTTCCCTTATTCAATATTTAGTGAATTAAAATCAGAACTATTCGTTAAATTCCCCCCTTAGTCAATAATTTATTGATTTAAAATTTTGAGCTTTATTAATTTAATAAAATTTCCCCATCATTAATAATTTATTGAATTAAATCACTATATATATTGAGGTATTTCATATTGATTTTAATTTAAGAAGTTATCGAATTGAAATAATATATTCATATAGTTGTAAGATAGTATCAAGATTTTAATTTAATGATTTATTGAACTCAACTCGATAAATTATTGAATTGTAAATATCAACTAGATTAGTAGTGAGTTTTGAAGAAATGAACAGAATAAGAGAAAGAGTATGAGATGTAAACCCAAAACACAAAAACAAAACAAAAAAGAGTAAAAAATCAATATGAAATATCTCAATTGTATATAGTAATTTAATTCAATAAATTATTCCATTTAATTCGATAACTTATTGAATTAAAATCAATATCAGGTACCTCAAATGTCCATTATAATTTAATTCACTAAATTATTCCCTTTAATTCACTAAATTATTTCTTTAATTCAATAACTTATTGAATTAAAATCAATATTAGGTATCCTAAAATGTACATTATAATTTAATTTACTAAAAATTATCCCCTTTAATTCACTATATTATTCCATTTCATATGATAATTATGTGAACTTATTCTATTTAATAATTTATTGAATCAAAATCAAAATTATCTTAATTGTTTCTTACTACTTCCATTGGTTGGCCCATTTTTATCGACTTTGCCAGATTCCTTATTAATGATCAAACTTGATGAAAAATATTAGGTCTTTTGCACTATCAAATATAACATCTCTTCATTTAAAGATCTTATTCGATCTTTTGTAACTCAATTCCTCGGAGGAAGAGATCATAAAAAACCGGCCACTCACCTTTTGACCGTGCGTCAGAAGTTGGGAGAAAGTCTTCGAGACTATGTGGTGAGATTTAACAGCGAAGCATTGAAAGTTGAAGGTTACAACGACGACATAGCTCTAACCGCAATGATGGTTAAACTGAAAGGTGAAAGTTTTTATGGTCTCTAGGAAAGAAGACTCCCGCTACATATACAGAGCTTATCGCAAGAGCACAAGATACTACCCGGAAGTCTGATCGTGTTGGGGATGATAAGAGAAGGAAGACGGAAGATCGACTTGATAAACAAAGTCTTCCTTCTAGTAAGTTCAAGAAGTACACCCCTACCACCATACCAGCAGAGCAGCTACTCATGGAAATCCAAGATAAGAACTTGGTTAGGTGGCCGTCAAGGATGAAGGCGGGATCTAACAAGAGAAATAAAGGTAGGTATTGTCTTTTCCACAAGGATCACGGTCACACCACCTCCGACTGTTTTGACCTCAAGGAGGAAATTGAAGCTTTAATTCAAAGAGGGTACTTAAAGGAGTTTGTGATGAGGATGGAAGAAGGACAACGCAAAGCTAGACCCGAACAAAAAGACCAAGACCGAGGTGGTAAAAAATCCTTAGGTGGTGACATAAGAACTATTTTTGGTGGACCAGCTGGTGGAGAGTCGAGTAGAAAAAGAAAGGCGAGCTCTCGAGAAGCGAGTCACGCCCCACCCAGATTCGAGGTCTTTTCTACTTCTACAATGCCTGTTCGAAAGGCAAAAATAGATTTTGATGAAAAAGAAGTGGTTGATATCCATCAGCCTCACAATGATGCCCTGGTGGTGGTAATTATTTTGGCTAACTTAAGAGTACATCGGGTCTTGGTCGATGGAGGTAGCTTGGTAGACGTACTCTCTCTCAGTGCTTTTAAAAAATTGGTATTTGGAAGAGAAAAATTGAAAAGAAGTTCAGCACCCTTGGTGGGATTCGGAGGAGAGCAGGTCATCCCAGAAGGGAGTAGTGAATTACCAGCCACTTTCGGAGAAGAGCCCAACATCATCACTAAAATGGTAGAATTCGTAGTGGTCAATCGCCCATCAGTTTACAATATCATATTAGGAAGACCTACCATCCATGCTCTCAGGGTCGTACCCTCGACTTACCATCAAATGATGAAGTTCCCTACTTCAGGCGGAGTAGAGGTAATTAAAGGGGAGCAAAAGGTCTCTCGAGAGTGTTATTACACAGCTATGAGGGGTGCTACGCCGATAAACATGATCGCGGTAGAACAAACTGAGGAAGAGGTGCAGTTTGCAACGGCCTTCCTGGCTAAAGAAGCATATCAACCTCCCTTAGAGTACTGCCAAAAGTGTTCGAACAAAGAGCAATGCCAATGGAAGATAGGAGTCTGTCTCGTTTCTAAATGAAGAAAAGTTTGTCAAAATCGGGACAAGACTAGGGGGTCAGCAGAGAGATGACTTAATAAAATTTTTGAAAGAAAATATTGACGTGTTTGCCTGGACTCATGAAGACATGTCAGGTATCGACCCTAAAATTATGGTTCATCGTTTGAATGTCGACCATACCTTCCGTCCCGTCAGACAGAAACGTAGAGTATTTGACCAGACCAGGAACGAAGCTATAGCTGGGAGGTAGAAAAGTTTTTAAAAGCAGACTTTGTTCATGAAGTACACTACCCGGACTGGTTGTCCAATGTTGTTCTTGTTATAAAGCTTAACGGAAAATGGCGGGTATGTATTGACTTCACTGACCTCAACAAGGCATGTCCAAAAGATAGTTTCCCTCTACCTCGAATTGACCAGCTGGTGGACGCCCACAGCAGGGCATGAGATGATGACTTTTATGGATGCCTACTCAGGCTATAATCAAATCAAAATATACGAGCCTGACCGGGAGAAAACGTCGTTTGTGACAAGTCAGGGGCTTTATTGCTACAAGGTTATACTATTTGGGCTAAAGAATGCAGGTGCGACCTACCAACGAATGGTGAGTAAAATGTTCACAAGGCATATTGGGAGAAACATGGAAGTCTATGTAGATGACATGTTGGTCAAGAGCCGGCAGGCAGACCAACATACCTTGGACTTAAAAGAGGCATTTGATGTGCTAAGAAGGTACCAGATGAAACTTAACCCGGACAAATGCGCATTTGGAGTAACTTCAGGAAAATTTCTTGGGTTCATGGTCCACCAAAGAGGTATTGAGGCGAATCCCGACAAGTTGAAAGCTGTCCTGGACATGGAGTCTCCTAAGAACCTCAAACAATTACAAAGCCTGAATGGGAAGGTAGTAGCACCGAATAGATTTGTATCAAGGGCAACAGACAAGTGTCTCCCGTTCTTTAAAGTTCTTCGAAAAGGAAGCAAGTTTGAATGGACGGAGGAGTGTGAGAAGGCCTTCATAGAGCTAAAAGATTACTTAAGCTCCGCGTCTCTACTCTCTAATCCCGTCCTAGGTGAAGAATTATTTCTATATTTGGTTGTGTCAGAAACGGCAGTGAGTAAAGGTCTAGTAAGAGAAGAATGTGGAGTTCAACTACCTACCTACTATATGAGTAAAACCATGTTAGACGCGGAGACGAGGTACCCGCAAATGGAAAAATTGGCACTAGCCTTAATAACCTCAACTCAAAGGTTGAGGCCATACTTTCAAGCACATGGGATTGTAGTTCTGACAAATCACCCATTGAGACAAGTTTTACAAAAGCCGGAAGTGTCAGGTCGACTAATGAAGTGGGTTGTGGAACTCAGTGAGTATGATATTCAATACAAGCCAAGAACTGCAATAAAAGGCCAAGTTGTTGCTGATTTTATAGCGGAACGCACACCTGCAAAAGACACACTTAACCCACGAAAAAGAACTTGCTTTAAACAAAGAACTCATCCCTCCACAAAGAGAAGGGTCCACTTGGAAACTCTACGTGGACGGATCTTCCAACATGAAAGGCTGCGGAGCAGGCCTTATCTTAGTCTCACCTGACCAAGCTCACATTGAATACGCTTTAAGGTTTGGATTCAGAACTTCCAACAATGAGGCTGAGTATGAAGCGCTTCTAGCTGGGTTGCGGTTAGAAAGGAAGGTAGGGGTAAGCTGTATCAAAGTGTTTAACGACTCTCAATTAGTTATCAATCAGATAACAGCAGAGTATCATACCAAGGGAGAAAGGATGGCAGCCTATCTAGAAAAGGTTAAAAATCTTCTTTGCGCCTTTGAGTGGTGGGAGGTAAAACAAATACCATGCTCAGAAAACTCTAATGCTGATTCGTTAGCACGTTTAGCATCCGCATACGAGACTGAGTTGAGTCGTACTGTACCAGTAGAATTTTTACCCAACTCAAGCATAGATGATCTAGAAGCTATGGATATTGAACATACATTGCAGACGACCACCCCTTTCTGGATGGATCCCATCATAAAATTCTTAAAAGATGGGGAGCTACCTCTTGACAAAGCTGAAGCACGAAACTTCAACGCCGAGCAACCCACTATATCCTGGAAGGAGATGTGCTATATAAGAGAGATTCTTCTCTTCCACTACTTAGATGCTTATATCTGAGGAGGCAGACTACATCATGCAAGAGATTCACGAGAGAATATGTGGTAACCATTCAGGAGGGAGGTCATTGGCTCATAAAATTGTAAGACAGGGATACTACTGGCCCACTTTACAAGAAGATACCAAGTCATTCTGTCGAAGGTGTGACCAATGTCAACATTTTTCTGCGGTCCCAAGACAACCACCTGAATACTTAATAAATGTCACAAGTCCTTGGCCATTCGCTCAGTGGGGGGTTGACTTGATAGGACCACTTCCATAAGGAAAAGGTCAAACTAAATTTGCGATTGTAGTTGTGGATTATTTTACTAAGTGGGCTGAAGCTGAAGCCTTAGCTAAAATCACCGAACGTAAAACTACCGACTTTATGTGGAGGAGTATAGTTTGCAGGTTTGGTATTCCTTATACCATTGTCTCTGACAATGGGAAACAATTTGGCAACGAGAAGTTCAAGTCTTAGTGTTTAGAGTTTTGTATTAAGCACTTCAAGTCCTCTCCTGCACATCCTTAAGCTATTGGTCAAGTGGAAGCGGTGAATAAAATTATCAAAAAGAACTTAAAGACCAAACTAGAAGGGTTGAAGGGGTTTTGGGCAGAAGAGCTACCTAATGTGTTATGGGCATACAAAACAACAGCTAGAACCTCTACAGGCGAGACTTCTTTCTCACTTGCATTCGGAGCAGAAGCGGTTGTGCGAGTTGAAATAGGTCTCAATTCTCCAAGAATACAACATTTCAGTCCGGAGATGAATGAAGAATGCCTAATGTTAAGTCTTGATCTCCTTGAAGAGCATAGAGAAACTTCTCGTTTCTGAGTTGCTGAGTATAAAAACGGGGTGGCATGATACAACAACTTCCGAGTCAAACCACGCAATTTCAAAGTGGATGACCTCGTTCTCAGAAAAGTGTTGCCAAATACAAAAGACCCAAATAGTGGGACGTTAGGACCAACTTGGGAAGGACCATACAAGGTCACTGAGATAGTGAGACCAGGTACTTATAGGTTGAAAGACCTCAACAACAAGGCATTACATCATCCATGGAATGCAGAGCACCTCAAGACCTTTAATCAATGATTTCTTTATAATTTCAGGTATGTTTGAGTAGTTTCAACAATTTTCATTCACTGTAATTTCATTCCACCAAATGAAATGAAAACACACTCTTCAACTTCATAAACTTACTTGTTTTGAAAAGAACCAACAAAGCATAAGGAAAGGCTAGTTCGAAGTGTGAATCTGAGCTTAGCCTAGAACAAGCTACTTCAATAACTCACAAACTCAAGTAACACTTTAAGTTATAAAGTGCAGCTTAAGTGGGGGCCTACTGCTACTACTTTGCTTACTACTTGCACTATTACTACGCATTACGCTGCTACACCAACAAGAATGAGCGACAAGTACAACAAAAATTAAGTTTTTGAAAATTCTAAGTTCATTTAGGTGTAGGGCTATGTAGCCACACTTGATTGATAAAACTTAAAAAGAACAAAAACTTAAGTTTATTAAAAATTGTAAAAATTCTAAGTTAATTTTAGGTGAAGGGCTATTTAGCCACACTTGATTGATAAAACTTAGAAAGAACAAAAACTTAAGTTTATTAAAAATTCTAAGTTCATTTAGGTGCAGGGCTATGTAGCCACACTTGATTGACAAAACTTAGAAAGAACAAAAACTTAAGTTTATTAAAAATTCTAAGTTAATTTTAGGTGTAGGGCTATTTAGTCACACTTGATTGATAAAACTTAGAAAATAAATAAAATCAATAAATGAAGGCAACATGAAATAAATCTGAAGATGAAAAGCAACATAAGTTCGGAGATATAATAAATAAAAATAGGAATGAAAAGCAACATAAGTTCGGAGATATCCTAAATAAAAAAAAAACATGATAAAAACAGATTGTCCTACCAACTAAAGAGGAACAAAAATAAAAACTAAATCTAAGAAAGTCGTCATGCTGAATTGTCCACTGTCTCAATGTCGACAACAATATTGGTGCGGGAAAGGTTGAAACTCTCCCTAACAAACTTGAGATCAAGATCTGGAAATCTCTCAGTAACCTTCTCAAGTGCTTCTTTGACGCCGAGGTCGAAAAGAAAAACTTCCAGGTCTGCATCCTTATTGACAGATTGAAGCATAGCAAGCAGTTCGCTTTCATCCTTAGTTTTAGCTTTGAGTTCGCCAAAATTAATTAATTTTGAGCCTGTCGGAAGTTTCATCTAAGTTTTTCTGCACTTCAACTAGTTCACCCCTCAGCTTATTCTTCTCAACACGCTCTTCTTCAACTAGTTCACGAAGTTTCACTGTGTCTTCAAAACGTGTGTCTTCAAAACGAAGAATCTTTCTCTCCATCTGTACGCAGGCCATGTTCATCCTAGCCCCAGCCTATAATGGCGAAACAATCGTTTAACTCATCTCAGTGAAAGAAAAGCACAAGAAATGATTAGAGTGAAACAATAAATACCTCTAAGTATTCCTCAATAGACGAGTCAACTAGAGTTTGAGTGGTCATGGACCGTGCACAATCTCGATCAAGTAGCAGAACAGTCTGAAAATTTGAACTGATCAGTGCAATTTCTTCCTTAAAAGACTCATCATCCTCTCCAAAGTAAACACACCCAGGATCAGCTATAGAATGTCGAACATCACGGTGAGAAGAAGGGCCTGCACTTAAGCTTGAGACTGTAGTAGGTAAATATTTTTTACCAACATCTGACTCACGACGACGTTTTTCAACTGAAGTCCCAGGACGATAAGGTTGTTCGTTAGTTACTTTCTTTGGAGCTTTACCAGAAGCATCTACGCATTTTTGGCGTTTGCCGGTTTCAATAAACCTATGAGCTGCCTCACCTGACATAGCTAAAAAAAATGAAATGTCAGATATGTACCATTTTGTGGCACAACATATATAAAAATTACAAAGACTTACTGGTATCTTTAATAAAAGGCTGAGCAAGGCCAAAAGCAACGAGTAATTCGTCTGATAGAAGGACGAAAGAGTTATGATCTTCAACTGGAATACATAAAATATCATTAACTATCTTTTTAGTTGGTTGAGATAGTTGAATGAGTTCTAAATCTCTCACTGCAGAAGAATGAGTTAATGAACAAGTGGAAGCATGGGAGAGGCAGGTTATAAAAAATTTCCTAGAGTGAACCTACCAGAACTTCTAAAGAGCCTAGGAACTCGATGAGTATGATCTTGTTCAGGTATTAAAGACAACCAATCACCACCCATAAAAAACCATTGATTTTTCCATTTCTTTGCAGTAGGAGAAATCGTCAATAGCTTATCGCCACGGGAGGCAAAATAATACATGGATTTCTCCCCAGGTAAACTCTTTAGTCGATAAAGGGCATGGATAGTTTTATAAGTTAAAGAAGATCCACCGCCATAGCGATGCCAAAGAACCCAAATCCCAAGTAAAACGGTCCAGCCATTTGGAGCAAGTTGAGCGGGAGCTAATCCCACATAATTCAAAACTCTGTAAAGGAAATGATGGAGAAGAAGTCTAACTCCACATTTGAACGTGTGTAAATGAAAACTGACTTCTCCAATAGGGGGTCATGAATAGTCTCGCCCACTTTAGGACACCTAAGAGTAAAGGATGAAGGTATATCATACAACTCTTTAATTCGTTTTAGGTGTCCTAAGGTAATGGTAAAAGGGTAAGAATCTATCTCGGAATCATCCTCGTGAGTACTTGGTTCGGCCGTAAATCGACCCCCCGAATATTCTTCGCTCTCGGTTTTGTAATTAGAATTTGCGTCTGACATCCTAAAATGAAAAAGGATTCTATCTTAGAGATTTTTGAAGCAACAACTACTTAGACGTACAATTTGAAGAAAAAAAAATGTGCTTAGAGGAAGACCAATGTGACATACCTGAATTCGGCAAAGAGGAAAGAATAGTCTATGGTCCTCTAAGTAAATTACGCTACCGCAAACACGCCTACAAAAGAGTGCAGAAGTTCAAAGTTAGACGTGGAAAAAAAGCTACAGCGCTAAAAGACAAAAAAAAACAGATTGAAGTAGGAGGTTCAAAACCTGACCCGCGTACAAACCCGCGGGTCTTTTAACCAGCTAGTATTATAAAAAAATGAAAAATGCAGTACGGGGGTCAAAACCTGACCCGCGTACAAACCCGCGGGTCTTTTAACCAGCTGGTATTATAAAAAATGAAAATTGCAGTACGGGGGTCAAAACCTGACCCGCTTACAAACCCGCAGGTATTTCAACCTACAGCTAAAAAAAATTAAATTAAATTGCGGCGCTGTTCATTAAAAGCAATTTTGTGAATGAACAGCGCCTTATTTTTTTTATATATAATTTTTTTTCCTTCCTCTAATTCTTTTTCCTACCTATCAATTCTACTCTCGATTTATGTATTTTTTCCCTTCCTCAATCCATCAACTTCACTATGTCAAGCCCTAAATTATTAAATTTCTACGTTTTAAGAAAAGTTATCTTAAACTTAGAAAGGGGGCATTATGTACCTGATAATTTGACGCCCTACCACAGTTGTTTCTACTGGATGAGAAGGAAAACCTACAAAATCAAGAAATTGAAGAAGACGATGTCAAAGAGAGTTTTCAAATAAAAGAAAGAAAGGAAGAGAGAATTTAAGACTTACCAGTTCTCCAAGTTGTGAATTATAGAAGAAGGTGAACTTTGATATTTATAGAGATTTGATCTTATCTCATGATTTGATCTTATCCCTGATTTGATTCTTATCTCCTGATTTGGTTGATATCTCAATCCTTGGATCGAGACAAAGGCAACGACTCAAATCTCTTAATTAATTTATGATGATGTCAGGTCCAACAAAGATTAAAGCACCTGGTCTACCGTGGTAGTTAGGCACCTGGTTTGACCGCGATACTTGAGCACCTGGTCTACTATGGTATTTAGGCACCTGGTCTGACCGCGGTACTTGAGCACAAAAAATTAGAAAAGATTAAATTTTCTTTAGTCGTAGAGGTTTCAGAAGAATTTTTACTTTAAATATTTTCGGGAAATTAATTGAAGCAAAATTCCACTTTGAAAGAATACTCTCAAGTAGCATTGAACTCGCATCTCAACTCAACTCGGGAGTAGGGGCCACTGTTGTGGGGTGAAATTGGATTACACGTGGAATTTTATAACTTGACAAGATTTGTCTACGCACCTCGTCTTATCGCAGTACCGGTGCACCTGGTCTGACCGCGGTACTTGAGCACCTAGTCCAGAGCACCTCGTCTGACCACAGTACCAGGGCACCTGGTCTAACATGGTACTTAGGCACCTGGTCCAGAGCACGTCGTCTGACCGCAGTACCAGGGAATCTGGTCATAAAGTCTACGCACATGAAAAGACTTGGCTACGCAGTCTTAGACATAGACCTAATATTTAAACTAAGTACAAGTATCCACTTGGGAAACGACATGTGGTGCAACCCGCAAGCGACACATAATTGAGAAGCAACACGTGGCACGATAATGTCATCAACCTATTCTCCTATAAATAGGAGAAGAAATTCATACATTAGATAACTGATTTCAACTATAATTCTCTCTGGCACACTAGCTCTGCTTGCTTTGACTTTAGCATCGGAGGGTGTTAGGTCGGCACCACACCTGTGCTATTTTCCTTTCCTGTGCAGGTTCCTACGTAGCACGCCGTCGAAGCAAGACACTACCTCCGACTCGTCCCATAAATTAAGTTCATTGCCTACGTGGAAGCTCTCCATTTTTACGCAACAACGAAATCATCATCCTTGTCAACAAATCCAAAATTTTCAGGCATGACAAGTCTCAACAACACCGACGATTATCTTTATCAATTCAACATCATTCTTTTCTTTGTAATGGCCCTTCTGGATGATCCTGTCAAACAACTCACCCCCAGCATAGAGTTCCGCTACAATATAGACATACAAAGGATCCTCATAAGCACCCTTGATTTTAACAATATTCTTATGACCAGCCAAACAATGACTCATGAATTTATGATTTTATTCAAAAAATCATGAAATTTTATGGGGTTTTTTTTAAGATGTTCTAAAAAATTGTTGAATTATTTTAGGAGGGTTTAACAAGTCATTACTTTTTACAGTTTAAAATTTATAGGTTTAAGGAAACAAATCTGGAATAATTAAGTCTATTTAACCAGTATGAGTTAGATTAATGGAATTCAATACAACACGACACACCTCAATCTTTCAATAAAACATTGTGAAAAATAATGGTTTTTCTAAAGGTAAATGACTATTTTTTTAATAAGTCAATGCAAATCAAAATGTTTTTAGAAATTTTAATTATTTTTATAATTTAACGATTTTATCAAAATTAAATTAACTTTTTATAATATAGTAGCTATTTTTTTTATATATTTTTTCATGAGGTATGCAGTCAAATGACATATTTTATAAAGTTAATTCAATAACTTATTTAATTAAAATCAATATTAAGTATTTCAATTGTATAGTAATTTAATTCAATAATTTATTGAATTAAAATCAATATCAAGGATCTCAAATATATATTACAATTTTTTTTTCACTAAATTATTCCTTTAACTTCACAAAATTATTAAATTAAATTTGAGTTTCAATATCAAATATGTGAGCTGTACAAAGGGGCGGAGCTACAGTGGGGCGAGGGGAGGGCACGTGCCCCCCCTTCGATTTGTTTAAAAATTAATACTATATATGATATTAAATTTGAGCTTTTTAAATAATATATATTTTTCAATTGAGTTGCTACATCATTACAAGAACGTAGCACGATGGCTTCTCGTCCCTCTCAAATTATAGTAATAATAACCCTAAACTTAGTTCAAACCCCAATAAGCCACCTTCTTACATGGTTTAAGTTTTCATTCTTTTACATATTATAGTACTTTTGCAAGTTTTATTTCATTTTATAAAATTTATTTTTATTTCATTTTTTACGGGCCATCCACCACACAGAGCCTCGGAGCTACATGCAACCCGCCACAGTAACCATATGTAACGTCCAACATCCAGACACCATTACACAGGTTTTAAGACCTCATGTCCATCAAACACAACACATGACATGCATGAATGCAATGAGATGTAAATAGTCATTCTTTCGTTACAATCTATATCGAACATCAACCTTTAGTGTGTCGAACATATATAAGAATGAATCTCAATTAGTATATGACTCAAACTTGCATTTGACACTTTCAAATACGCAAACGAACATATAAAGAATCTCTTGAACATTATCCTTTAACATCTGAAATATGTAAGTAACTCATTGAACATCAATCTTTAACACATCGAGCATATATGCAAATAAATCCCATCCATTATATGACCCGATCTTCAACTAGAAACATATATAAAAACAAGTAAACATACAAGAACAACTCAAGAATTAAATAGAAGCAAGGATATATCAAGAGTAATTCCTCTCATCCCATTATCACCACAACACGTCTAGTTTGGCCACGACTTCCGTTTCACTTTCAACCTTCTTATTCCTTACTTTCAAGCACTATAGGTGGTATTCCCAAATCAGCCTCATATAACATTGCACATCATTCCACATTCTCACATTGGCAACCACGTTCAAACACCCTTACCGTCACTTTAATCCGTTTTGTTATCACTTTTCAAGTCAAAACAAGGCTTGACCTTGGCTTTTCTTTCCACATAAATCACAACATTTAACAACTAACCTTAAGCTTAAAATATCGTAAATAATTAAGTAAGAACAATAAACTAAACCCTGGGAACCCAGTTTGCTCCAAAAAAATCTCTAAACTAGCTAAATGGAAAAATAGTGAATTTTGCCCTTTGAGGGGTTCTTAAAAATCATTGGTTAGAGTTCCTAATTTAATTTTCTTGTGTAAAATATGCATTTAGGCACCCAAATATATCAGAATTAAAAGACATTAAGAGTGTGCTAAGAAAAATTCAAAATTATGAAAACTTTAAATGGCCAACGTTGGAGGCTTTGAGCATAAGTTCCATCCATGGTTTCCTACCCTTTCATGGTATATAAAAATATCAAGGACTTCCAGCTTGAGAATACATATTCCATTGAAGTTATGATATAAACGCCTTGGCCAATTCTTACTTGAAGGCCTGATTCACCATCCTCAAAACAACTCTCAAACATACATAGCTATAGCACCTCCCACCAAAGTACTAAGTATCTACCACATATTCTCGTTCATAACCATTTATTCAAGCCAAACAATATCGTCTTAAACTCACCAAAGTAACTCCCAACACCCTAGAAAGTTCACACTTTTCAAAACCTCGTTCTTGTCTTACGTACTTCCAACATCTAGTTCATGAGCAAATCACTCATCTAACTATTAAAGCTTAACAATCCTATCCAAAGCTTAAACATCAAAATGCATAAAAATTCATCATATGGAAATCAAACATAAAAGTACTTTAAATTCTTTCTATTCCCACCTTGAGCTCAATAAAACTAGCTTGGAGTTGCTCTTCTTCTACTTACAACATATAAAGTATTTCAAACTAATATTAGTCTTTAACATTATATAGCAATAATATATATAAAATTATTTCAAAACAGCCCAACAAGTTCATTTATTTTATTAGTATCACTTATAAACATTTCAAAAATGATTAGGCACTATCCCGGGACCCCGAAACAGCACCATGAATCGCACATACAAACAGCCCCCTTAATTTTCATGTTAAAAACAGTGACTTAAAGATAAACCAAAGATTATTTCAAGTCGAATTTTAAGTTGTTGCCTCTTAGATTCAAATTTCGTTCTACATAAGTTTAAAACCATAAACAACTTTAAAATTATTTAAGTTTTATAATTCTAGAGAAAACTTCAAAAAGTCATCCATGGACATTAATGTTAATTTTCATGGTTTGGTACACTTTTTCTTTAAATTAATTCTTCACACGCTCAATTCATTTTAGATCATAAAATAAAGACTCAAAACATGTTATCTTACTTATACTTCTACAAATTTTAAACATCCAAACTAACCCCAACCCATAAAACTGAACGAACCCACAACTTTGAACCCAAAACCTAGAAAAGAAAACTTACCAAAACCTCTGGAAATTGATTTCACTTGATTTGATGAAGAAAAGAAAAGGTTACAAGGTTTTCAATATTTTGGTCTTGAATCTTCTTGGTTGGTCGAGAATGGCAGGGAGAAGAAGAGGAAGAGAGCAGTTTTTTCATGTTTAATTAAAGAAAAAAAAATGATATTTAAAGGTTTTCTTATATATTGTCTAATTGTACAATAGTCCATATGCAATAAGCATTCATTATAATGATTCCACCTCTTGTATGTAGGCCATTTTCCTTATTTTACTGTTGAATTTAGCCACACAATTAACCATATAGTTAATTTTATTAAGTAAACTTTATTCTTTTTCTTTAACCATGGTTAAATACTTATCCATACAACTAACCATGGTTAGTTTCAAACCCAACCTTGGTTAACTCATTTAACCTTAGTTAATCATCCCAAAATAATTAAATAACTACAAATTAACCATGGAATATTATTTTATTTCAATCTATGCTATTTTAAATTTAAATAGCAACTTACTATTATTATTTCTCACTTAAATATTTATTTAAACTTACAATTAACTTATTCGTAAGTTATAAACCCATTTCCTCATATAATATTTCTCTAATTAATTAAAATATTATAGCTTATTTATTTTTATAACCTCGGGCCATTACAATATTTATTATTATTAATATAATATTTTTTGTTATTACTTTTTCATTTATTATTTTATAATTCAAAATAATAATTTAATTATTTTGCAATTCTAAATAATAAATCATTTATAAAAAAATATAATATACGTGGGCGATACAATGCGTCGTTAACGACAGGCGACGCACTATGTCATTAAGGTCAAAGCTATTTTTTGACTTAGGTTAAAGCTATGCTTTGACTTAATATTATTAATTATTACTATTTTGATAATTTCATTATATGATAATTTTATTTAACTATTTAATGTATATTAGAAACAATATTATTTTTAAAATTCTTTAAACTTTATTATTTTTTAAAATTTTATTCAATATTCTAAAAGAATCATTTGTAGAAGTGTCTCGTCAATATCCTCATAAGAAATTATAGAATGAACTATTTCTTTTATAATTATTAGATATATGTAATTGTTTGCTCTCCCATTATACATAAGAAAGATAGAGAAATAAGCATAATTAATTTAGAATAAAACATAAATGGGAGAGAATATATTACAATTAGTGATCTATTTAATAATATGTAGATGCTTTAAATTTATAATTTGAAAATACTAAATTGTCATAAATTTACATTTTTACTATCATGTACCATAAACAGAGTAAATTAATAAAGAATTTAGAGCTAGAACATGTAATGATTCTTCATGTAATTGCATAAAAAGATTCAAGCCTCGTCCAAAGGGCATATATGAATGTAGTTCTTCATCCACCATTCTCAGCACACTATCACTTAGATTCAAGATTAGAATACTAAATGTCGTGTCTTCTAGGTTTTTCTTCTCCTCAGTTTTCATCGTCTCTGGAAGCAGCTTTGGATCTTGGATGCCCTTTTTCACCCTTTGTTGCGTTAATAAAACTGAGATCTTTTTCCAGATCCCAAAATCTCATGTTCCATCAAATTTTACTACATCAAATTTCAAGGCTGCCATTGACGCGAGACCTTCACCTTCTTCAAGTGGATTTGAACTACCAAACTGTGATGCCAATTTTGAAATCTTTCATATACTTGACAGAAAATCTTGAATATCAAAAGATAAAAATGGAATTACAAGGAACTAATTTTGTGTTTTTATTTCTTTATAATATAATAAAATGAGTAAATGACTTGAATTTTGAATAATTAATTTTAATGGGACCCAACCGTGGAGGTCAAATCGATCCCATATAATTTTTTACAAGTAAAAATAATATGAATAAAATCTTAAATATTTAAGAAGAAAGTTTGCGTATATCACTCATAAGGAAAACGAATCACTACCTTAAAAGAGAAAGTAGAAAAAATATCAATAATAATTAAAAAAAAAGATGAGAAAAAAGAAGAAGAAAAAAATCAAAGGAAAATGGTCGCTTTATAAACTAATGGTGGTGACGCACCACATCACCCTTCAATATTGTTCTTATCTAACATTTTCTTTAAAAATAATTATGTAAATATAAAAAAAATTCACTAAATATTTAACTGAAAATTATTTGATTGTGAATAAAAAATTTATGTATTACTTTAATTGAGTTTTATTTAGATAAAGGTTGGAGTTTGAACCACACCCCTCAAAACCCTCACCTCTCGGTCAATTACGATTAAAAAAAAAAAAAAATTTCGTAAAGGATGAATATTTGAGAAATTTAAAAATAAAAAATAAAGACCTAAAATTACATAAATAACAAAAATTGAGATAATTGAGAAAGATCTTAATTATGTTAAAAAAAATCTTAATAAAATACTTCGTAAAGGATGCACTATTTCTTTAGAAAGAGACCAAATCCACTCCCCGCTCCATCAACAAAATAAAAAACAAAACGCGTCTGCAGTTTTCTTACCTTAACAAATTTCTCTGTTTTTTTTAATTATATAAATTCTCTTCGAAACCCATTTCAGAAATCCAAAACCATGGCGTTCTCCAAAAAAAACATTCTTCTCTCTCTTCTTCTTCTCCTCCCTACTTTCTCTCTCGTCTTCCAAACCCAATTCTCCTTTTTCCCTCTCTTTTCCTTTAATAACCGTTTCTCTCTCTAGAAACCCATCTTCAGATTTTTATTCATGTCTCTTTTCTCAAATCCAACGAAAAGAACCTTAAAACAGCCGACATCGTTTAATTACAAGCTACCGTTCAAACACTCGACGGTTCTTGTCGTTTCCCTCCCCATCGGGACGCCACCACAATTGCAAGACATGATTTTGGACACCGGCAGCCAGCTGTCGTGGGTTCGTTGCAATAATAATAAAACTCCTCTATTAAGGATGGTAGAACTCCCCGAGCCCCGACCCTATAGGAGACGGGAATCTCCGTTTTATTATAGTTAGGGTTTGGGAAAAAAATTTCCCCCAATTTCTCATAAGATAGAGGGATGAGAATACATTCCCCCGCCTAACACCTAATCCCGAACCTGATATTTTAATAACATCTTAAATATTTTTTTTACTTTTATTTTTATTTATTTTAAAAATATATATAATATGATTATATTAACTAAAATTATAAAATGTTTAGTATTATGTTTCTTTTAATCTTAAAAATGTATATTTTAAATATATATATATATATATATATATATATATATATATATATTTCATTTTTATATTTATTTTAAAATATAAAACGGGAAAATTTCTCCGTGGGTAACCCGATCCCCGACCCGCCCCCGATTTTTTTATTAGGGGATATGGTAGGATATGAGGACCTAATAATCCATGCGGTTTAGGAGGTGGGAAATGTATCCTGACCCCGCCCCGCCTCATTGCCATCCCTAACTCCTACTGTGTTTGACCTTCTCTCTCCTCCTCTTTCTCTCCCTTTCCTTGTCTTGGCTTAATCGTCTTTGTAGACCCTGAATTTCCGATTTACCCTCCCTACTTCTTGCGATCAACACCGTTTTTTCCATTATTCTTACTTTTTTATGCTGACGGGACTCTCGCTAAGGGCAATCTCGTCCTAGAGAAATTTACATTTTCCTCTTACTTATCTACCCCTCCCTTGATTCTGGGTTGTGCTCAGAGTTCTGGTGATGATAATGGTATTTTGAGAATGAATAATGGACGACTGTCGTTTGTTTCCCAGACAAGAATCTCTAAATTCTCTTACCGTGTTCTGACATAGATGGCGACAGTCGCGTCGGGCAATTCGGATCCAACAAGGTTGTTTTTAATAGGAGATAAGCCAAATTCAGTTGGGTTTCAATATGTCAATCTGTTGACTTTCTCTGAAAGTCAACCTCTGGCTTACAACGTTCGACACGAGGAATCAAAATAGGTGGAAAAAGACTGAATATCCCGGTTGCGGTTTTCCAATTGGTATCCGAGAGGATGTAGGCTCTTTCCATTACGTGTCAGAGATGAAACAGGAAGATGTGGACAGGCTGAGGGAAGATTATAGCATCTCCGAAGAGTTTGAGATGAGGCTGTGTATCGAGCCAATGTCATTTGCCCTGTAACAGCGTTTAGTGAAAAGGAAGGAGCCTATGAAAATACAGAGGGTTGCTCCCAACAAACATTGACTGCAGTACCAACAGTTGACGATGAGCGAGAAGATTGGAAGATTATCCGAGCTCTTTCTGAAGTTGCTGGCCTGAGGCTGTGTATCGAGCCAATGTCATTTGCCCTGTAACAATGTTTAGTGAAAAGGAAGGAGCCTATTAAAATACAGAGGGTTGCTCCCAACAAACATTGACTGCAGTACCAACAGTTGACGATGCGCTAGAAGATTGGAAGATTATCCGAGCTCTTTTTGAAGTTGCTGGCCTGCGGTTGCCATACGACACTCTCGAGGCAATAAGGTCTCGAATAAGGAATGAGGTTTGGTGCCACATTCCTTATGCGAGACCTTATTGCCTCGAGAGTGTCGTATGGCAACCACAGCCAACAACTTCAAAAAGAGCTCGATAATCTTCCAATCTTCTCGCATCGTCAATCGCTGGTACCGCGATCAATGTTTGTTGGGAGCAACCCTCTCGTATTTTAATAGGCTCCTTCCTTTTTCACTAAACGTTGTTACAGGGCAAATGACATTGGCTCGACATACGACCCCCGTGCCAAGAACTCAGAAAGAGCTCGGATAATCTTCCAATCTTCTCGCCAGTCAAGTTGGTACCGCACGTCAATGTTTGTTGGGAGCAACCCTCTGTATTTTCATAGGCTCCTTCCTTTTCACTAAACGCTGTTACAGGGCAAATGACATTGGCTCGATACACAGCCTCATCTCAAACTCTTCGGAGATGCCATAATCTTCCCTCAGCCTGTCCACATCTTCCTGTTTCATCTCTGACACGTAATGGAGAGAGCCTACATCCTCTCGGATACCAATTGGAAAGCCGCAACCGGGATATTCAGTCTTTTTCCACCTATTTTGATTCCTCGTGTCGAACGTTGTAAGCCAGATGTTGACTTTCAGAGAAAGTCAACAGATTGACATATTGAAACCCAACTGAATTTGGCTTATCTCCTATTAAAAACAACCTTGTTGGATCCGAATTGCCCGACGCGACTGTCGCCATCTATGTCAGAACACGGTAAGAGAATTTAGAGATTCTTGTCTGGGAAACAAACGACAGTCGTCCATTATTCATTCTCAAAATACCATTATCATCACCAGAACTCTGAGCACAACCCAGAATCAAGGGAGGGGTAGATAAGTAAGAGGAAAATGTAAATTTCTCTAGGACGAGATTGCCCTTGGCGAGAGTCCCGTCAGCCTAAAAAAGTAAGAATAATGGAAAAAACGGTGTTGATCGCAAGCAGTAGGGAGGGTAAATCGGAAATTCAGGGTCTACAAAGACGATTAAGCCAAGACAAGGAAAGGGAGAGAAAGAGGAGGAGAGAGAAGGTCAAACACAGTAGGAGTTAGGGATGGCAACGAGGCGGGGCGGGGTCAGGATACATTTCCCACCTCCTAAACCACATGGATTATTAGGTCCTCATATCCTACCATATCCCCTAATAAAAAAATCGGGGGCGGGTCGGGGATCGGGTTACCCACGGAGAAATTTTCCCGTTTTATATTTTAAAATATACATTTTTAAGATTAAAAGAAACATAATACTAAACATTTTATAATTTTAGTTAATATAATCATATTATATATATTTTTAAAATAAATAAAAGTAAAAGTAAAAAAAATATTTAAGATGTTATTAAAATATCGGGTTCGGGATTAGGTGTGAGGCGGGGGAATGTATTCTCATCCCTCTATCTTATGAGAAATTGGGGGAAATTTTTTTCCCAAACCCTAACTATAATAAAACGGAGATTCCCGTCTCCTATAGGGTCGGGGCTCGGGGAATTCTACCATCCTTAATAGAGGAGTTTTATTATTATTGCAACGAACCCACGCCATGGTTTTGGATTTTTGAAATGGGTTTCGAAGAGAATTTATATAATTAAAAAAAACAGAGAAATTTGTTAAGGTAAGAAAACTGCAGACGCGCTTTGTTTTTTATTTTGTTGATGGAGCGGGGAGTGGATTAGGTCACTTTCTAAAGAAATAGTGCATCCTTTACGAAGTATTTTATTAAGATTTTTTTTAACATAATTAAGATCTTTCTCAATTATCTCAATTTTTGTTATTTATGTAATTTTAGGTCTTTATTTTTTATTTTTAAATTTCTCAAATATTCATCCTTTACGAAGTTTTTTTTTTTTTAATCGTAATTGACCGAGAGGTGAGGGTTTTGAGGGGTGTGGTTCAAACTCCAACCTTTATCTAAATAAAACTCAATTAAAGTAATACATATTATAAACTAAATAAAAGAATAACAAGCGAAGAGAGAAAGATGAAGAACACTAGAGGAATAGAGAAGTGATCAATATGATATTCACTTTTTGGGATATCTACAACCATTCTTACAAGCACTACTTATAGGCTTACCATTACATAGGGAGTTACAAGACATAAATATGAGGAGTAAATTACAAGAGTAATGTTGTGGGGGTTATACAATTGAATCATAAAGTGTGGTGGAATTTGTAACCTATGGAGTTATGGACATCTATAATATATTTATTTATAACACTCCCCCTTAGATGTCCATAATGAATATGCTTCGTTAAAACCTTACTAGGAAAAACCCTGTGAGAAAAATCCAAGTGAAGGAAAAAGAGTACATAATTCATATAGTAAGAATTGTCTCATTAAAAACCTTGCTAGGAAAACCCGATGGGACAAAACCATAGGCAAGGAAAAAAAAATTACAACTCAATATTTACTCCCCCTGATAACAACATTAACTAATGTCTTCTTGAAGTGTTCATGAATTTCACATCTCCTTGTCTTCTTGACATCTTCATGAATTGCACAAGAAATCCAACATGATTTGATTAGGTGACTAGTATGTTTACTTTATAAATTGTCATGATATAGTATTGTCTATATATGTGATAAATAATCTGCTTAAAATCTAACTCTTTAGATTAGATAAATAACCTACATCTGTAAAACCAATTAGCTCAAATTTATATTTGTTAATATAAAAAAAACAAACTCATATCACTGATTCGTCAATAGTAATGAAATATATATTTATTCCATTGTCTCCTTGTTGGATAAAAATATATCTTGATAATAAAATTCACTAAAATATTATAACCTTTCTTATATAATTAGCAAGATACATAAGTTCATCTCCACTAAGATATGATACTTCAGGACCGAAAAGCTATTCGTTGTCTTCTCAAGATTGGAAAAGATCATTTTTAACATTAAGTAAAACATCCCAATGAAAAATTCAATAGCTATGTTATATCCTTATGCAAAATCGTTTCAAGACATTTTCTGTATAAGTTGATTTATCCATCATCCGGTAAATGCTTAATTTACAAACTCCAAATTAAAACTTTGATTATCAAATCATTCATCTCAAATTCTTTTCAAGAATAATTTATTTCCTTAGCAAGCTCTTCAGGAGTTTCAATAAAATTAAAATCAACAACATATACAGTAAATGGTGAAGTCTGATTGTGACTTCTTTATAAAACTATATGAACAAATAGGACGATTTTCATAGTCTTCTTTCGATAAATATATTCACTAACAGTTATATCACATTCGTTTCAATTGTTTCCAATCTACATAATGATCTTTATAATTTGATTAATATACTTCTCGAGAACTTGAAATTATATGCCTCTAGCATCTTTTTCTTTCAGGATATAGATCTCACTATAAAGAAAGTTATATAAATAAGTTGTGACTAATCCATGAGATGTTTGCTACATCTTTTCATACACAACCTGGACTTGAAAAGTGAGTCTAATTTTCTTTGATCATTTTTTCACTTATGCCAATCATTTTTATATCAACGCTCTTTTCACAGATTTTGGTTCACAATCCTCACTTTTTAAGATACAAAATTATGAGGAACTCTTTGATTCCATATTTTTCTTATCATGACATGATTAATCGAATATTAACGTTTTCACTATTCTTAATTGCTTGACCTTCATTCAGATTTATAGGATTAATTATGTTCATGGTTTCTTTAAGAACCCTTCTACTTCCTCAATTGAATCATTTTGAGTATTGTCCATTTCTTTTTTTTACGACATATTTTTATCTTTGAAATCATTTGTTATTTCACACTTCGGGTGTAAGAGGATTTTTATCTTTAGAACCAATTGGCTTTCCATACTTCAAGTGCGGTTTAAACTTGTTAATTGTAGGATTAACAACTTTTCCAACTTTTCTTAATTTCTCCCCCTAATGTTGGAAAAATATCTCGTAAATATGAGAATTATCCATGCAAAAAAGATTATCACCCATCTGGGGTGTTTGATATTTGAATAAAAATCATACTTAACATGAATTTACAACCTCCTCTGAGGATCGATTTTAGTATGTTTTTGGCATCTAACAATATACTTGCAAATTTTGGATGTTCTCTTTCTCAATATTAGTGTTAATTGCTACTTTAACAAAAATAAATATTCTCATCAAGATATTCAAGGATTTAACAATATTCAAATGTGTCATATCGAGGAGTCAAATATATTTCCATCTTATTATGGACAATTTCCTTCCAAATTCTTTCAAATTTTCTTTAATGTGGCTTGATTAAATTTAACCAAGTATTTGGATGTACGGCGGGTACAAAAAAATGGCCGTTTACACCACATATAAAAAAAATATTCTCATAAATTTGAAAGATAGCTCTTGTTTTGTGAAGCTTTTCCTCTTTCCTCATCATGTGTGTATTTTTAAATTTGAAGAATTATCATTATGACTACCATGATATGAGAAATCAATTCTTCTGCATTTATGACCATGTTCCTCAATTTTGACCATTGATCATTTGATATTATAATATTCTCTTCAGGGAATGATGTCGAATGAGTTGTTCAATGTCCCATGATCTTTTTACTAAAAGCTCATTGTTTAACTTAATTACAATGAAATCAATTCATAATATTTTTAAATCCTCTTTGTCGATATTGCTACTACAGGAGTATATTTGAGGTATGAAAAAGTAGAAATTACTTTCTTAATCATTAATCATTACTTCGCATAATTTCAATTTAAATAAATTGAAACACAAACCATACTTATAAAATTAATAACACATTTAGCATTAATACATAAATTAATACTCTAAACAAAATTAAAATTAAGAGACATAAAATTCAAGTAATGATAATAGAAATAATAAATATTCTATAAAAAATAGCTTAAACGTCAAATGTATAATGGTATTAATCCTACAAGTAAACCATTACTAAATCAAACAAAATTAAAAAAAAAAATAAATAAATAAATTTCTTGTGGTTCTTGTTATGAGGTTGAACCACATTAGTTTTTCTTTTACTAAAATAGCATACAGTACCATTATAATGACAAAAAAAAACTTTAAAATTATTTTAATCTTATAAATAATAACATTTTTATAGATAAATATCAATATTGAATGTGATAATAAGAAATCCCTAGGTTTAGTGATGAAGAAATAATTATCTATAAAATAAGTTGACTATTTAAAATATTGAAACCAAACAAATGATCAAGGAAATAATTTTTTTAAAAACAATTTTGTGAAACTGTAGGGGAAAAAAAATCCTTTAATTCAAAGATTTATATCTATAAAAAAAATTAATTATAAGATTCTCAAAGTAAAATTCATATAAAATATTTGCTGTTATATAATCCAAGATTTTTTTTTTTAATTTTTACAAATTGGAATCAAGATAAACTGTTAAAAAAAAAAGCTAAAAACTAAAAAGAAACAAGTTACTTTATATACGTTTTAAATATTACATTCAATTCTTTTAAATAATAATAATAAGTCTTTTCTTCGGTTATCATTTAAAAAAAATACATTCAACAACGTGTAAATGTTTTTCAAATTTGTTTTTACTAGAAACCATATATATATATGATGGTGGAAAAAAAATTGGTTGGAAAATAAAATAAAACACCAAAATCGGAAAGATTGCAATTACAAAATGATTTTTTTTTTTTTAACGAACTCCTCACTGCATATTTAAAACTAAAAAAAAAAAAAAACAAAACTTCCATCCTGTTGAAAGTTATGGGGTAAGATTTCCATATCTAACTAAAATTTTAAAATACAAACTAATGATGAACAAAATTTTTTTTTTCTTAAATCTCAATTTGCTAATCATAATTGTGAAAAACCATAAATTTAATCTAGAGATCAAGTAAAATACTATCGGAAAAAAAAATATACGTCCTTGTCTGCACGTAAAAGTGGCACATAAAACTAAAACATAGCTCAAATGTTTTAAATAAAATTTATTAGAGTAAAAAAAATTGTAATTGAAATTTGACTAGATTCAAATAAATTTAGTCATAAGTGACTTAATATTAAAATAATAATATATATTTTTTCAAATATGACATCACATAAAATTATAGAAAGAAAGTCTGATTTAAAACATTTTTCAAATAATAAATAAATTATCATCGAAAAAATATTACCTGGTTTGAATTCCCATGACCTCCCACCGTTATTATCATTCCACTTCACACTGCAATGTTCTCCTTGGCTTTTCAAAAAAAAAAAAAAAAAAAAAAAAAAAAAAAAAAAATCATATGCCCACAATTTTGAGATGGTAATAACGAAATTGATTCACTATATTCTTCCCCATTAGTTGAACATGATTCTCATTCTTCTCAAATCTTGAATTGAGTAAAATAGAAATTGAATAAATGTTAGCCAAAAAAGAATTGGTGAGACTCGTTGGCTATTTTCACATTCACTTCAGGGAATGGTACCAAATCAATTGGCCAAAACTCATGATTTTCATCAAAAACTCAATTGTTTAAATCATCTTTCTTTGAAAACAACAAGCAAAGTTTAAAAAAAAATTGTGTAAAAGAATGAATGTAGTGCGAATTTCAGCAATGACTCCAGTAGAAAGTACCTTAGGATGCTATGGGAATCAAGATTAAAAATATATATATACATAATAGATTAAGAAAAACAGACATAAATATTAACCAAAATCAATTTTAGAAACTATAAATTTATTGGACAAATTCTTCACATCTAACCAAAATATCAATTTGGTAGTGTAGAAGAAAAATGTTTAAAAAAATAATAAGAATAAGAATAAATCGATGAATTAGGGAAAAAATGAGCAAAACAAAAGTGGTAGAGACTCGTGCTGATAACGTATTATAAACTAAATAAAAGAATAACAAGCGAAGAGAGAAAGATGAAGAACACTAGAGGAATAGAGAAGTGATCAATATGATATTCACTTTTTGGGATATCTACAACCATTCTTACAAGCACTACTTATAGGCTTACCATTACATAGGGAGTTACAAGACATAAATATGAGGAGTAAATTACAAGAGTAATGTTGTGGGGGTTATACAATTGAATCATAAAGTGTGGTGGAATTTGTAACCTATGGAGTTATGGACATCTATAATATATTTATTTATAACAATACATAAATTTTTTATTCACAATCAAATAATTTTCAGTTAAATATTTAGTGAAAATTTTTTATATTTACATAATTATTTTTAAAGAAAATGTTAGATAAGAACAATATTGAAGGGTGATGTGGTGCGTCACCATTAGTTTATAAAGCGACCATTTTCCTTTGATTTTTTTCTTCTTCTTTTTTCTCATCTTTTTTTTATAATTATTATTGATATTTTTTCTACTTTCTCTTTTAAAGTAGTGATTCGTTTTCCTTATGAGTGATATACGCAAACTTTCTTCTTAAATATTTAAGATTTTATTCATATTATTTTTACTTGTAAAAAATTATATGGGATCGATTTGACCTCCACGGTTGGGTCCCATTAAAATTAATTATTCAAAATTCAAGTCATTTACTCATTTTATTATATTATAAAGAAATAAAAACACAAAATTAGTTCCTTGTAATTCCATTTTTTCCATTTTTATCTTTTGATATTCAAGATTTTCTGTCAAGTATATGAAAGATTTCAAAATTGGCATCACAGTTTGGTAGTTCAAATCCACTTGAAGAAGGTGAAGGTCTCGCGTCAATGGCAGCCTTGAAATTTGATGTAGTAAAATTTGATGGAACATGAGATTTTGGGATCTGGAAAAAGAAGATCTCAGTTTTATTAACGCAACAAAGGGCGAAAAAGGGCATCCAAGATCCAAAGCTGCTTCCAGAGACGATGAAAACTGAGGAGAAGAAAAACCTAGAAGACACGACATTTAGTATTCTAATCTTGAATCTAAGTGATAGTGTGCTGAGAATGGTGGATGAAGAACTACATTCATATATGCCCTTTGGACGAAGCTTGAATCTTTTTATGCGATTACATGAAGAATCATTACATGTTCTAGCTCTAAATTCTTTATTAATTTACTCTGTTTATGGTACATGATAGTAAAAATGTAAATTTATGACAATTGAGTATTTTCAAATTATAAATTTAAAGCATCTACATATAATTAAATAGATCACTCATTGTAATATATTCTCTCCCATTTATGTTTTATTCTAAATTAATTATGCTTATTTCTCTATCTTTCTTATGTATAATGGGAGAGCAAACAATTACATATATCTAATAATTATAAAAGAAATAGTTCATTCTATAATTTCTTATGAGGATATTGATAAAACGAGACACTTCTACAAATGATTCTTTTAGAATATTGAATAAAATTTTAAAAAATAATAAAGTTTAAAGAATTTTAAAAATAATATTGTTTCTAATATACATTAAATAGTTAAATAAAATTATCATATAATGAAATTATCAAAATAGTAATAATTAATAATATTAAGTCAAAGCATAGCTTTAACCTAAGTCAAAAAATAGCTTTGACCTTAATGACATAGTGCGTCGCCTGTCGTTAACGACGCATTGTATCGCCCACGTATATTATATTTTTTTATAAATGATTTATTATTTAGAATTGCAAAATAATTAAATTATTATTTTGAATTATAAAATAATAAATGAAAAAGTAATAACAAAAAATATTATATTAATAATAATAAATATTGTAATGGCCCGAGGTTATAAAAATAAATAAGCTATAATATTTTAATTAATTAGAGAAATATTATATGAGGAAATGGGTTTATAACTTACGAATAAGTTAATTGTAAGTTTAAATAAATATTTAAATGAGAAATAATAATAGTAAGTTGCTATTTAAATTTAAAATAGCATAGATTGAAATAAAATAATATTCCATGGTTAATTTGTAGTTATTTAATTATTTTGGGATGATTAACTAAGGTTAAATGAGTTAACCAAGGTTGGGTATGAAACTAACCATGGTTAGTTGTATGGATAAGTATTTAACCATGGTTAAAGAATAAGAATAAAGTTTACTTAATAAAATTAACTATATGGTTAATTGTGTGGCTAAATTCAACAGTAAAATAAGGAAAATGGCCTAAATACAAGAGGTGGAATCATTATAATGAATGCTTATTGCATATGGACTATTGTACAATTAGACAATATATAAGAAAACCTTTAAATATCATTTTTTTTCTTTAATTAAACATGAAAAAACTGCTCTCTTCCTCTTCTTCTCCCTGCCATTCTCGACCAACCAAGAAGATTCAAGACCAAAATATTGAAAACCTTGTAACCTTTTCTTTTCTTCATCAAATCAAGTGAAATCAATTTCCAGAGGTTTTGGTGAGTTTTCTTTTCTAGGTTTTGGGTTCAAAGTTGTGGGTTCGTTCAGTTTTATGGGTTGGGGTTAGTTTGGATGTTTAAAATTTGTAGAAGTATAAGTAAGATAACATGTTTTGAGTCTTTATTTTATGATCTAAAATGAATTGAGCGTGTGAAGAATTAATTTAAAGAAAAAGTGTACCAAACCATGAAAATTAACATTAATGTCCATGGATGACTTTTTGAAGTTTTCTCTAGAATTATAAAACTTAAATAATTTTAAAGTTGTTTATGGTTTTAAACTTATGTAGAACGAAATTTGAATCTAAGAGGCAACAACTTAAAATTCGACTTGAAATAATCTTTGGTTTATCTTTAAGTCACTGTTTTTAACATGAAAATTAAGGGGGCTGTTTGTATGTGTGATTCATGATGCTGTTTCGGGGTCCCGGGATAGTGCCTAATCATTTTTGAAATGTTTATAAGTGATACTAATAAAATAAATGAACTTGTTTGGCTGTTTTGAAATAATTTTATATATATTATTACTATATAATGTTAAAGACTAATATTAGTTTGAAATACTTTATATGTTGTAAGTAGAAGAAGAGCAACTCCAAGCTAGTTTTATTGAGCTCAAGGTGGGAATAGAAAGAATTTAAAGTACTTTTATGTTTGATTTCCATATGATGAATTTTTATGCATTTTGATGTTTAAGCTTTGGATAGGATTGTTAAGCTTTAATAGTTAGATGAGTGATTTGCTCATGAACTAGATGTTGGAAGTACGTAAGACAAGAACGAGGTTTTGAAAAGTGTGAACTTTCTAGGGTGTTGGGAGTTACTTTGGTGAGTTTAAGACGATATTGTTTGGCTTGAATAAATGGTTATGAACGAGAATATGTGGTAGATACTTAGTACTTTGGTGGGAGGTGCTATAGCTATGTATGTTTGAGAGTTGTTTTGAGGATGGTGAATCAGGCCTTCAAGTAAGAATTGGCCAAGGCGTTTATATCATAACTTCAATGGAATATGTATTCTCAAGCTGGAAGTCCTTGATATTTTTATATACCATGAAAGGGTAGGAAACCATGGATGGAACTTATGCTCAAAGCCTCCAACGTTGGCCATTTAAAGTTTTCATAATTTTGAATTTTTCTTAGCACACTCTTAATGTCTTTTAATTCTGATATATTTGGGTGCCTAAATGCATATTTTACACAAGAAAATTAAATTAGGAACTCTAACCAATGATTTTTAAGAACCCCTCAAAGGGCAAAATTCACTATTTTTCCATTTAGCTAGTTTAGAGATTTTTTTGGAGCAAACTGGGTTCCCGGGTTTAGTTTATTGTTCTTACTTAATTATTTACGATATTTTAAGCTTAAGGTTAGTTGTTAAATGTTGTGATTTATGTGGAAAGAAAAGCCAAGGTCAAGCCTTGTTTTGACTTGAAAAGTGATAACAAAACGGATTAAAGTGACGGTAAGGGTGTTTGAACGTGGTTGCCAATGTGAGAATGTGGAATGATGTGCAATGTTATATGAGGCTGATTTGGGAATACCACCTATAGTGCTTGAAAGTAAGGAATAAGAAGGTTGAAAGTGAAACGGAAGTCGTGGCCAAACTAGACGTGTTGTGGTGATAATGGGATGAGAGGAATTACTCTTGATATATCCTTGCTTCTATTTAATTCTTGAGTTGTTCTTGTATGTTTACTTGTTTTTATATATGTTTCTAGTTGAAGATCGGGTCATATAATGGATGGGATTTATTTGCATATATGCTCGATGTGTTAAAGATTGATGTTCAATGAGTTACTTACATATTTCAGATGTTAAAGGATAATGTTCGAAGAGATTCTTTATATGTTCGTTTGCGTATTTGAAAGTGTCAAATGCAAGTTTGAGTCATATACTAATTGAGATTCATTCTTATATATGTTCGACACACTAAAGGTTGATGTTCGATATAGATTGTAACGAAAGAATGACTATTTACATCTCATTGCATTCATGCATGTCATGTGTTGTGTTTGATGGACATGAGGTCTTAAAACCTGTGTAATGGTGTCTGGATGTTGGACGTTACATATGGTTACTGTGGCGGGTTGCATGTAGCTCCGAGGCTCTGTGTGGTGGATGGCCCGTAAAAAATGAAATAAAAATAAATTTTATAAAATGAAATAAAACTTCCAAAAGTACTATAATATGTAAAAGAATGAAAACTTAAACCATGTAAAGATTGAGGTGTGTCGTGTTGTATTGAATTCCATTAATCTAACTCATACTGGTTAAATAGACTTAATTATTCCAGATTTGTTTCCTTAAACCTATAAATTTTAAACTGTAAAAAGTAATGACTTGTTAAACCCTCCTAAAATAATTCAACAATTTTTTAGAACATCTTAAAAAAAACCCCATAAAATTTCATGATTTTTTGAATAAAATCATAAATTCATGAGTCATTGTTTGGCTGGTCATAAGAATATTGTTAAAATCAAGGGTGCTTATGAGGATCCTTTGTATGTCTATATTGTAGCGGAACTCTATGCTGGGGGTGAGTTGTTTGACAGGATCATCCAGAAGGGCCATTACAGCAAAAGAATGACTGTTGAATTGATAAAGATAATCGTCGGTGTTGTTGAGACTTGTCATGCCTGAAAATTTTGGATTTGTTGACAAGGATGATGATTTCTGTTGTTGCGTAAAAATGGAGAGCTTCCACGTAGGCAATGAACTTAATTTATGGGACGAGTCGGAGGTAGTGCGCTGCTTCGACGGCGTGCTACGTAGGAACCTGCACAGGAAAGGAAAATAGCACAGGTGTGGTGCCGACCTAACACCCTCCGATGCTAAAGTCAAAGCAAGCAGAGCTAGTGTGCCAGAGAGAATTATAGTTGAAATCAGTTATCTAATGTATGAATTTCTTCTCCTATTTATAGGAGAATAGGTTGATGACATTATCGTGCCACGTGTTGCTTCTCAATTATGTGTCGCTTGTGGGTTGCACCACGTGTCGTTTCCCAAGTGGATACTTGTACTTAGTTTAAATATTAGGTCTATGTCTAAGACTGCGTAGCTGTTGTGTGAAATCGTGATACGCAAGTGCACGCAGTCAAACAAGTAATAAAGTGATAAGAAATATCGTTCCCACGAGGATTAGTGATTTAAGATGGTGTTTAACAAATAATTTAAAGAAAATAAAAACAATGAAAAATTGGGATGATTTGATTTATGAAACTAAACAACTAAAATTATGCAAAACTAACTAAATAAATTCTAAATTAATTAAGGAAAATAAATATGATGGTCTAAAGTGGCTTAAATTACTCCTAAAATATGCAAGAATAATAAAGTGATGAAACTATGTAGAGATGAATGGTTGGAAAATCAAGAATCCCCCTAAAAAGGTCTTAGAATTCACAAATCGTCGCAACGATCGTTGTGCGTTGTCTTCGCGAAGAAACCGCATTAATAGAGACACTTTTTATGCAAGCAAACCCTATTGTTCAAGTGACTTCGTCAAGCCTAAATGATTCTAATTCCTAATCCAATTTTAATCCTATGTATAGGTAAAATTAGATTAAGAAATATGTTTTCAATGTTCCGGTTTAAGCCTTAAGGTGTAAATACATATGTCTATGCATTACCAAAAACAATTTCTAGAATCGTTAACCCCTATCAATCAATATTCTTCCATTCAATTTTAACCTTTTGTAATTAAAACTAAACTAAGCAATTTACTTAGGTTGATCAAGCATAAGCAAATAGATAGAAATTTCAAACTATTGATTGAACATAAAAACTGAATTTATTAAAGCTTGTGAAAACTAATCCCTTTTAGGGTTCATCTATCAATTCCAACCAAATAAAATTTAGTTCATAACAAAACCTAAATTAACAAAAGAGTTAAAAAAAATCAAAACTAAACCTAACATAACTTGAGTTCAACAATGAAGTTCTTAAGAATGGAGAAGGAAGAATAATGAAAAGTAAGAGTAAATAAATGGAAGAGAATAAATCAAAACAAAGCTCCAATGAAGAAGAAGCCTCCTCTTGCGTTTCTGTCTCCTCCTCTTTCACGTTCAGCTCTCTCTTCTTTTTTTACGTTTCAGTCTGTCCCAATCTCAAGCTGCTGCCTTTTCTTTTCTTTTCTAGGTTAATCTTCTATTTTTCTTTGTTTTGGGCTTGGGCTTTTCTTAAATCTCCTCCAAATTTGCTTCTAAGTTGACCCCCTATGATGGGCTTATTTTATTTGAGAAGAATCTGCTGAAGCGGGCCAAAAAAACTGATATTTTTGGGCTGAAAATCGTGACTAAGCCGCTTGTCAGTTTCGCCGGTGTCTTCAAAGACACTGCAAAGATCGCCACAAGACTTTTCAAAATTCTGCACTTTTTTCCTATTTCCTGCATGAAATTTGCAATTCTTTTAGGACTTTCTTTCATTCAAATTGACAAAATTAAATACCAAGAGCCAAGAACAATCCTAAATATACTTTAAAGTGCTAAAAACCCGAATTTTTCCAAAATACACTTTAATAAAGAATGATTCTAAATGAGTTCAAAGTGCACAAAATATAAGCAAATTTCAATCAAATCATTATCACTTAGGCATTAAAATAGGACCAAATAACTCTATTTTGTAGAGTTATCAGTAGCCAAGTCTTTTCATGTGCGTAGACTTTATGACCAGGTGCCCTGGTACTGCTGTCAGACGACGTGCTTAGGACCAGGTGCCTAAGTACCATGGTAGACCAGGTTCCCTGGTACTGTGGTCAGACGAGGTGCTCTGGACTAGGTGCTCAAGTACCGCGGTCAGACCAGGTGCACTGGTACTGCGATAAGACGAGGTGCGTAGACAAATCTTGTCAAGTTATAAAATTCCACGTGTAATCCAATTTCACCCCGCAACAGTGGCCCCTACTCCCGAGTTGAGTTGAGATGCGAGTTCAATGCTACTTGAGAGTATTCTTTCAAAGTGGAATTTTGCTTCAATTAATTTCCCGAAAATATTTAAAGTAAAAATTCTTCTGAAACCTCTACCATTAAAGAAAATTTAATCTTTTCTAATTTTTTGTGCTCAAGTACCGCGGTCAGACCAGGTGCCTAAATACCACAGTAGACCAGGTGCTCAAGTATCACGGTCAAACCAGGTGCCTAACTACCACGGTAGACCAGGTGCTTTAATCTTTGTTGGACCTGACATCATCATAAATTAATTAAGAGATTTGAGTCGTTGCCTTTGTCTCGATCCAAGGATTGAGATATCAACCAAATCAGGAGATAAGAATCAAATCAGGGATAAGATCAAATAATGAGATAAGATCAAATCTCTATAAATATCAAAGTTCACCTTCTTCTATAATTCACAACTTGGAGAACTGGTAAGTCTTAAATTCTCTCTTCCTTTCTTTCTTTTATTTGAAGACTCTCTTTGACATCGTCTTCTTCAATTTCTTGATTTTGTAGGTTTTCCTTCTCATCCAGTAGAAACAACTGTGGTAGGGCGTCAAATTATCAGGTACATAATGCCCCCTTTCTAAGTTTAAGATAACTTCTCTTAAAACGTAGAAGTTTAATAATTTAGGGCTTGACATAGTGAAGTTGATGGATTGAGGAAGGGAAAAAATACATAAATCGAGAGTAGAATTGATAGGTAGGAAAAAGAATTAGAGGAAGGAAAAAAAAATTATATATAAAAAAAATAAGGCGCTGTTCATTCACAAAATTGCTTTTAATGAACAGCGCCGCAATTTAATTTAATTTTTTTTTAGCTGTAGGTTGAAATACCTGCGGGTTTGTATGCGGGTCAGGTTTTGACCCCCGTACTGCATTTTTCATTTTTTATAATACCAGCTGGTTAAAAGACCCGCGGGTTTGTACTCGGGTCAGGTTTTGACCCCCGTACTGCATTTTTCATTTTTTTATAGTACTAGCTGGTTAAAAGACCCGCGGGTTTGTACGCGGGTCAGGTTTTGAACCTCCTACTTCAATCTGTTTTTTTTGTCTTTTAGTGCTGTAGCTTTTTTTCCACGTCTAACTTTGAACTTCTGCACTCTTTTGTAGGCGTGTTTGCGGTAGCATAATTTACTTAGAGGACCATAGACTATTCTTTCCTCTTTGCCGAATTCAGGTATGTCACATTGGTCTTCCTCTAAGCACATTTTTTTTTCTTCAAATTGTACGTCTAAGTAGTTGTTGCTTCAAAAATCTCTAAGATAGAATCCTTTTTCATTTTAGGATGTCAGACGCAAATTCTAATTACAAAACTGAGAGCGAAGAATATTCGGGGGGGTCGATTTCTGAAACTAAACCGAGTACTCACGAGGATGATTCCGAGATAGATTCTTACCCTTTTACCATTACCTTAGGACACCTAAAACGAATTAAAGAGTTGTATGATATACCTTCATCCTTTACTCTTAGGTGTCCTAAAGTGGGCGAGACTATTCATGACCCCCTATTGGAGAAGTCAGTTTTCATTTACACACGTTCAAATGTGGAGTTATACTTCCTCTCCATCATTTCCTTTACAGAGTTTTGAATTATGTGGGATTAGCTCCCGCTCAACTTGCTCCAAATGGCTGGACCGTTTTACTTGGGATTTGGGTTCTTTGGCATCGCTATGGCGGTGGATCTTCTTTAACTTATAAAACTATCCATGCCCTTTATCGACTAAAGAGTTTACCTGGGGAGAAATCCATGTATTATTTTGCCTCCCATGGCGATATGGTATTGACGATTTCTCCTACTGCAAAGAAATGGAAAAATCAATGGTTTTTTATGGGTGGTGATTGGTTGTCTTTAATACCTGAACAAGATCATACTCATCGAGTTCCTAGGCTCTTTAGGAGTTCTGGTAGGTTCACTCTAGGAAATTTTTTATAACCTGCCTCTCTCATGCTTCCACTTGTTCATTAACTCATTCTTCTGCAATGAGAGATTTAGAACTCATTCAACTATCTCAACCAACTAAAAAGATAGTTAATGATATTTTATGTATTCCAGTTGAAGATCGTAACTCTTTCGTCCTTCTATCAGACGAATTACTCGTTGCTTTTGGCCTTGCTCAGCCTTTTATTAAAGATACCAGTAAGTCTTTGTAATTTTTATATATGTTGTGCCACAAAATGGTACATATCTGACATTTCATTTTTTTAGCTATGTCAGGTGAGGCAGCTCATAGGTTTATTGAAACCGGCAAACGCCAAAAATGCGTAGATGCTTTTGGTAAAGCTCCAAAGAAAGTAACTAACAAACAACCTTATCGTCCTGGGACTTCAGTTGAAAAACGTCGTCGTGAGTCAGATGTTGGTAAAAAATATTTACCTACTACAGTCTCAAGCTTGAGTGTAGGCCCTTCTTCTCACCGTGATGTTCGACATTATATAGCTGATCCTGGGTGTGTTTACTTTGGAGAGGATGATGAGTCTTTTAAGGAAGAAATTGCACTAATCAGTTCAAATTTTCAGACTATTCTGCTACTTGATCGAGATTGTGCACGGTCCATGACCACTCAAACTCTAGTTGACTCGTCTATTGAGGAATACTTAGAGGTATTTATTGTTTCACTCTAATCATTTCTTGTGTTTTTCTTTCACTGAGATGAGTTAAACGATTGTTTCGCCATTATAGGCTGGGGCTAGGATGAACATGGCCTGCGTATAGATGGAGAGAAAGATTCTTCGTTTTGAAGACACACGTTTTGAAGACACAGTGAAACTTCGTGAACTAGTTGAAGAAGAGCGTGTTAAGAAGAATAAGCTAAGGGGTGAACTAGTTGAAGTGCAGAAAAACTTAGATGAAACTTCCGACAGGCTCAAAATTAATTAATTTTGGCGAACTCAAAGCTAAAACTAAGGATGAAAGCGAACTGCTTGCTATGCTTCAATCTGTCAATAAGGATGCAGACCTGGACCTCGGCGTCAAAGAAGCACTTGAGAAGGTTACCGAGAGATTTCCAGATCTTGATCTCAAGTTTGTTAGGGAGAGTTTCAACCTTTCCCGCACCAATATTGTTGTCGACATTGAGACAGTGGACAATTCAGCATGACGACTTTCTTAGATTTAGTTTTTATTTTTGTTCCTCTTTAGTTGGTAGGACAATTTGTTTTTATCATGTTTTTTTTTATTTAGGATATCTCCAAACTTATGTTGCTTTTCATGCCTATTTTTATTTAGGATATCTCCGAACTTATGTTGCTTTTCATCTTCAGATTTATTTCATGTTTCCTTCATTTATTGATTTTATTTATTTTCTAAGTTTTATCAATCAAGTGTGACTAAATAGCCCTACACCTAAAATTAACTTAGAATTTTTAATAAACTTAAGTTTTTGTTCTTTCTAAGTTTTGTCAATCAAGTGTGGCTACATAGCCCTGCACCTAAATGAACTTAGAATTTTTAATAAACTTAAGTTTTTGTTCTTTCTAAGTTTTATCAATCAAGTGTGGCTAAATAGCCCTTCACCTAAAATTAACTTAGAATTTTTAATAAACTTAAGTTTTTGTTCTTTTTAAGTTTTATCAATCAAGTGTGGCTACATAGCCCTACACCTAAATGAACTTAGAATTTTCAAAAACTTAATTTTTGTTGTACTTGTCGCTCATTCTTGTTGGTGTAGCAGCGTAATGCGTAGTAATAGTGCAAGTAGTAAGCAAAGTAGTAGCAGTAGGCCCCCACTCAAGCTGCACTTTATAACTTAAAGTGTTACTTGAGTTTGTGAGTTATTGAAGTAGCTTGTTCTGGGCTAAGCTCAGATTCACACTTCGAACTAGCCTTTCCTTATGCTTTGTTGGTTCTTTTCAACACAAGTAAGTTTATGAAGTTGAAAGAGTGCGTTTTCATTTCATTTGTTGGAATGAAATTACAGTGAATGAAAATTGTTGAAACTACTCAAACATAACTGAAATTATAAAGAAATCATTGATAAAAGGTCTTGAGGTGCTCTGCATTCCATGGATGATGTAATGCCTTGTTGTTGAGGTCTTTCAACCTATAAGTACCTGGTCTCACTATCTCAGTGACCTTGTATGGTCCTTCCCAAGTTGGTCCTAACGTCCCACTATTTGGGTCTTTTGTATTTGGCAACACTTTTCTGAGAACGAGGTCATCCACTTTGAAATTGCGTGGTTTGACTCGGGAGTTGTTGTATCATGTCACCCGGTTTTTATACTCAGCAACTCAGAAACGAGAAGTCTCTCTATGCTCTTCAAGGAGATCAAGACTTAACATTAGGCATTCTTCATTCATCTCCGGACTGAAATGTTGTATTCTTGGAGAATTGAGACCTATTTCAACTGGCACAACCGCTTCTGCTCCGAATGCAAGTGAGAAAGAAGTCTCGCCTGTAGAGGTTCTAGCTGTTGTTCTGTATGCCCATAACACATTAGGTAGCTCTTCTGCCCAAAACCCCTTCAACCCTTCTAGTTTGGTCTTTAAGTTCTTTTTGATAATTTTATTCACCGCTTCCACTTGACCATTAGCTTGAGGATGTGCAGGAGAGGACTTGAACTGCTTAATACAAAACTCTGAACACTAAGACTTGAACTTCTCATTGCCAAATTGTTTCCCATTGTCAGAGACAATGGTATAAGGAATACCAAACCTGCAAACTATACTCCTCCACATAAAGTCGATAGTTTTACATTCGGTGATTGTAGCTAAGGCTTCAGCTTCAGCCCACTTAGTAAAATAATCCACAACTACAATCGCAAATTTAGTTTGACCTTTTCCTTATGGAAGTGGTCCTATCAAGTCAACCCCCCACTGAGCGATTGGCCAAGGACTTGTGACATTTGTTAAGTATTCAGGTGGTTGTCTTGGGACCGCAGAAAAACGTTGACATTGGTCACACCTTCGACAGAATGACTTGGTATCTTCTTGTAAAGTGGGCCAGTAGTATCCCTGTCTTACAATTTTATGAGTCAATGACCTCCCTCCTGAATGGTTACCACATATTCTCTCGTGAATCTCTTGCATGATGTAGTCTGCCTCCTCAGATATAAGCATCTAAGTAGTGGAAGAGAAAAATCTCTCTTATATAGCACATCTCCTTCCAGGATATAGTGGGTTGCTCGGCGTTGAAGTTTTCGTGCTTCAGCTTTGTCAAGAGGTAGCTCCCTATCTTTTAAGAATTTTATGATGGGATCCATCCAGAAAGGGGTGGTCGTCTGCAATGTATGTTCAATATCCATAGCTTCTAGATCATCTATGCTTGAGTTGGGTAAAAATTCTACTGGTACAGTACGACTCAACTCAGTCTCGTATGCGGATGCTAAGCGTGCTAACGAATCAGCATTAGAGTTTTCTGAGCATGGTATTTGTTTTACCTCCCACCACTCAAAGGCGCAAAGAAGATTTTTAACCTTTTCTAGATAGGCTGCCATCCTTTCTCCCTTGGTATGATACTCTGCTGTTATCTGATTGATAACTAATTGAGAGTCGTTAAACACTTTGATACGGCTTACCCCTACCTTCCTTTCTAACCGCAACTCAGCTAGAAGCGCTTCATACTCAGCCTCATTGTTGGAAGTTCTGAATCCAAACCTTAAAGCGTATTCAATGTGAGCTTGGTCAGGTGAGACTAAGATAAGGCCTGCTCCGCAGCCTTTCATGTTGGAAGATCCGTCCACGTAGAGTTTCCAAGTGGACCCTTCTCTTTGTGGAGGGATGAGTTCTTTGTTTAAAGCAAGTTCTTTTTCGTGGGTTAAGTGTGTCTCTTCTTTTGCAGGTGTGCGTTCCGCTATAAAATCAGCAACAACTTGGCCTTTTATTGCAGTTCTTGGCTTGTATTGAATATCATACTCACTGAGTTCCACAACCCACTTCATTAGTCGACCTGACACTTCCGGCTTTTGTAAAACTTGTCTCAATGGGTGATTTGTCAGAACTACAATCCCATGTGCTTGAAAGTATGGCCTCAACCTTTGAGCTGAGGTTATTAAGGCTAGTGCCAATTTTTCCATTTGCGGGTACCTCGTCTCCGCGTCTAACATGGCTTTACTCATATAGTAGGTAGGTAGTTGAACTCCACATTCTTCTCTTACTAGACCTTTACTCACTGCCTTTTCTGACACAACCAAATATAGAAATAATTCTTCACCTAGGACGAGCTTAGAGAGTAGAGACGCGGAGCTTAAGTAATATTTTAGCTCTATGAAGGCCTTCTCACACTCCTCCGTCCATTCAAACTTGCTTCCTTTTCGAAGAACTTTAAAGAACGGGAGACACTTGTCTGTTGCCCTTGATACAAATCTATTCGGTGCTACTACCTTCCCATTCAGGCTTTGTAATTGTTTGAGGTTCTTAGGAGACTCCATGTCCAGGACAGCTTTCAACTTGTCGGGATTCGCCTCAATACCTCTTTGGTGGATCATGAACCCAAGAAATTTTCCTGAAGTTACTCCAAATGCGCATTTGTCTGGGTTAAGTTTCATCTGGTACCTTCTTAGCACATCAAATGCCTCTTTTAAGTCCAAGGTATGTTGGTCTGCCTGCCACCTCTTGACCAACATGTCATCTACATAGACTTCCATGTTTCTCCCAATCTGCCTTATGAACATTTTACTCACCATTCGTTGGTAGGTCGCACCTGCATTCTTTAGCCCAAATAGTATAACCTTGTAGCAATAAAGCCCCTGACTTGTCACAAACGACGTTTTCTCCCGGTCAGGCTCTTACATTTTGATTTGATTATAGCCTGAGTAGGCATCCATAAAAGTCATTATCTCATGCCCTGTTGTGGGCGTCCACCAGCTGGTCAATTCGAGGTAGAGGGAAACTATCTTTTGGACATGCCTTGTTGAGGTCAGTGAAGTCAATACATACCCGCCATTTTCCGTTAGGCTTTATAACAAGAACAACATTGGACAACCAGTCCGGGTAGTGTACTTCATGAACAAAGTTTGCTTTTAAAAACTTTTCTACCTCCCAGCTATAGCTTCGTTCCTGGTCTGGTCAAATACTCTACGTTTCTGTCTGACGGGACGGAAGGTATGGTCGATATTCAAACGATGAACCATAATTTTAGGGTCGATACCTGACATGTCTTCATGAGTCCAGGCAAACACGTCAATATTTTCTTTCAAAAATTTTATTAAGTCATCTTTCTGCTGACCCCCTAGTCTTGTCTTGATTTTGACAAACTTTTCTTCATTTAGAAACGAGACAGACTCCTATCTTCCATTGGCATTGCTCTTTGTTCGAACACTTTCGGCAGTACTACTAAAAGAGGTTGATATGCTTCTTTAGCCAGGAAGGCCGTTGCAAACTGCACCTCTTCCTCAGTTTGTTCTACCGCGATCATGTTTATCGGCGTAGCACCCCTCATAGCTGTGTAATAACACTCTCGAGAGACCTTTTGCTCCCCTTTAATTACCTCTACTCCGCCTGAAGTAGGGAACTTCATCATTTGATGGTAAGTCGAGGGTACAACCCTGAGAGCATGGATGGTAGGTCTTCCTAATATGATATTGTAAACTGATGGGCGATTGACCACTACGAAGTCTACCATTTTAGTGATGATGTTGGGCTCTTCTCCGAAAGTGGCTGGTAATTCAATACTCCCTTCTGGGATGACCTGCTCTCCTCCGAATCCCACCAAGGGTGCTGAACTTCTTTTCAATTTTTCTCTTCCAAATACCAATTTTTCAAAAGCAATCGAGAGAGAAGACGTCTACCAAGCTACCTCCATCGACCAAGACCCGATGTACTCTTAAGTTAGCCACAATAATTACCACCACCAGGGCATCATTGTGAGGCTGATGGATATCAACCACTTCTTTTTCATCAAAATCTATTTTTGCCTTTCGAACAGGCATTGTAGAAGTAGAAAAGACCTCGAATCTGAGTGGGGCGTGACTCGCTTCTCGAGCGCTCGCCTTTCTTTTTCTACTCGACTCTCCACCAGCTGGTCCACCAAAAATAGTTCTTATGTCACCACCTAAGAATTTTTTACCACCTCGGTCTTGGTCTTTTTGTTCGGGTCTAGCTTTGTGTTGTCCTTCTTCCATCCTCATCACAAACTCCTTTAAGTACCCTCTTTGAATTAAAGCTTCAATTTCCTCCTTGAGGTCAAAACAGTCGGAGGTGGTGTGACCGTGATCCTTGTGGAAAAGACAATATCTACCTTTATTTCTCTTGTTAGATCCCGCCTTCATCCTTGACGGCCACCTAACCAAGTTCTTATCTTGGATTTCCATGAGTAGCTGCTCTGCTGGTATGGTGGTAGGGGTGTACTTCTTGAACTTACTAGAAGGAAGACTTTGTTTATCAAGTCGATCTTCTGTCTTCCTTCTCTTATCATCCCCAACACGATCAGACTTCCGGATAGTATCTTATGTTCGTTCTTTTCTCTTATGTTCTAAATGCTTGCTACTACCCCTTCCTCCAGAGCTCTTCTTGCACTAAGCAACTCTCCGACACTCATGTATGTTTGTGCTCTTGCGATAAGCTCTGTATATGTAGCGGGAGTCTTCTTTCCTAGAGACCAAAAAAACTTTCACCTTTCAGTTCAGCCATCATTGCGGTTAGAGCTATGTCGTCGCTGTAACCTTCAACTTTCAATGCTTCGCTGTTAAATCTCACCACATAGTCTCGAAGACTTTCTCCCGACTTCTGACGCACGGTCAAAAGGTGAGTGGCCGGTTTTTTATGATCTCTTCCTCCGAGGAATTGAGTTACAAAAGATCGAATAAGATCTTTAAATGAAGAGATGTTATATTTGATAGTGCAAAAGACCTAATATTTTTCATCAAGTTTGATCATTAATAAGGAATCTGGCAAAGTCGATAAAAATGGGCCAACCAATGGAAGTAGTAAGAAACAATTAAGATAATTTTGATTTTGATTCAATAAATTATTAAATAGAATAAGTTCACATAATTATCATATGAAATGGAATAATATAGTGAATTAAAGGGGATAATTTTTAGTAAATTAAATTATAATGTACATTTTAGGATACCTAATATTGATTTTAATTCAATAAGTTATTGAATTAAAGAAATAATTTAGTGAATTAAAGGGAATAATTTAGTGAATTAAATTATAATGGACATTTGAGGTACCTGATATTGATTTTAATTCAATAAGTTATCGAATTAAATGGAATAATTTATTGAATTAAATTACTATATACAATTGAGATATTTCATATTGATTTTTTACTCTTTTTTGTTTTGTTTTTGTGTTTTGGGTTTACATCATACTCTTTCTCTTATTCTGTTCATTTCTTCTGAAACTCACTACTAATCTAGTTGATATTTACAATTCAATAATTTATCGAGTTGAGTTCAATAAATCATTAAATTAAAATCTTGATACTATCTTACAACTATATGAATATATTATTTCAATTCGATAACTTCTTAAATTAAAATCAATATGAAATACCTCAATATATATAGTGATTTAATTCAATAAATTATTAATGATGGGGAAATTTTATTAAATTAATAAAGCTCAAAATTTTAAATCAATAAATTATTGACTAAGGGGGGAATTTAATGAATAGTTCTGATTTTAATTCACTAAATATTGAATAAGGGAACAAAGATAGTGAGTTAATAAATTAGTGGTACTTTTGTAAATTTAACGAAAATAATTAATTTTGTTATATTTATAAAAAATGTCATTTGGGGAATTATGAAAAGATGGTGTTATATGGGGAATTAGCTTTATAAAATATGACATTTGAGACCATGACCCTTAATAAAAACTTTAATATCTCAAAAAGAAAGTAACGTAATTAATTGATTAAAGGGTAAAATGGTAAAAAAAAAAAAACTAATGCAACCACCACTTACGGTCATGAAAGTCTAAATTTATAATAAGTTTGGACATGCTGATATTCTTGTAAATAGTGGTTCCGATTTTAATATTCCTGTAAATCTCTATTTAATGTATTATCTCAAAGAGAGAGAAAAAATTAATGGTCAATAAAGTGAATGCAATATCTTTTTAACTTCCATCCTTATTTATGAAATGTTGATATACTTGATTAGTCTAAAGCTATTTTAAGTCATTAATAAAAAATGAGTCTAAATATTCTTAGAAGTTCCATCCATAATCATGAAGTATATATATCTATGTCTCTACTATGTTAAAAAAAAAAAAAAAAAAAAAAAAAAAAACTATATTGGAGAAACATTTTTAGACTACAATACCTTTTTCTAAATTTTTAAATTACGGTTTTTACAATCACATATTTATAATATATCTAACAACAATTTAATCCACTTTCAATTAAATAAAAATAAAAAATATATTTCATTTTCATATTAATGTAAAGTTTGTAAATGTATAATGGTATTCTTGTAAATTGTGTAATAGCATTGTTGTAATTAGCTAATGATTACTAACTGTATTGTTAGAAAGTTAGAAGTCTGTTAAATGAGTTCGTTAGATTTATTGAGTTGTATATAAGGGATGTATTTTTCAGATTCGGGGTCTCCTCTAAAGTGTGGTTTATCAAATTAAGGAAAACAAATCTGCAAATAGCCACTTTTTTGCTAATCTTAATTTAAAAGATGTGTTGTTTTAATTTTTATATTCTTACGTTAAAAATAGGTGGTTTTGTAAATGACCGCAAGATAATCTTATTTTTAATTTTGAAATCAGTATTTTAGTTCCGTTCATTTCTTTTTGGATTTTGGATTATTTAACATCATCCTCTTTATCTTATTCCGTTCATTTCTTCTGAAACTCACTACTAATCTAACCTCCAATTTTTTCTTTGCGCCTCTTTCTTACTATTCATGTGATGTGTACAATAATTTTGGGTTTATATTCTACCAATTTTTTCTATTTTTTTTTATATACATAATACTATAAAACGTTATAAAAACTATCTAAAGATCTCATTCCTTAACACAATTACAACATAATTATTGCATAGCTTCCTACCCTAACTTTAATGTTTTTAACAAATATTATAATTTACAAGTTTTATTTTTCTATTATTTTTATTTAATTTTTTTTCTTCGTTGTTGATACCTATAGAATATTAGAGTTATCGGGATTGAAGAAAAAAACTCAGCAATTAATTAAAAAAATTATAACAAATATTATAATGTTTAATTGAAATTGACCAATGGAAATTAGAAGATGTAGAAGCTCCTCCAAATAAGTTTGGAGGCAAGTATTATCCGGAAAAAAATGGAAAGAAATGGATTCTACGAACGTGAGAAAAGGTATCAATATAATTCAAACACAACTACGAAAAATAAAAATAACAAATGAAAACATAGATAATCAGAGTGAGACTGAAAAAAAAGAAACAACGGTAAGGAATATGAAGACACTGGCTGATTGATAAGAAAAAGAATTAAGGCATATAAGATCCGGAGTTATTGAGTTGAAAAGGGGAAAAATAAACAAAAGAACCAAATATAAAATGTAGCTGGCTCTCTCTCATCCACATTCAAGAGGTTTGGTGCCACATTCAGACCTTATTGCCCCGAGAGTGTCGTATGGCAACCTCAGAAAGAGGTCGGATAATCTTCCAATCTTCTCGCGCATCGCCAACTGTTGGTACTGCAGACAATGTTTGTTGGGAGCAACCCTCTGTATTTTCATAGGTTCCTTCCTTTTCGCTAAATGCTGCTGCAGGGAAAATGACATTGGCTCGATACACAATCTTGTCCCCGTGGTGTCCCTGATAAACAACAAAAGCATCCCTGATAAACAACATTGGCTCGATGTATGCATGCACATCATAAGTCATACTTGTGATTATACCTGAGTGCGAATCAGGAGGAAGAGATCTGCCTTCTCAGCATCAGACAGTTTAACAACAATTTCCTCAGGTTTAACCTGATCAGAAACTTCAGCAAGGGCATCACACCAGCTCACAGGCTTAAAGCGTCCATCTGCACCACGGATCATTGGATCATTTAACCTCTGCCTCTTAAGTCCATAGCAAAAGCGAGTCTTATTCGATATTGAATCCTCATTAATATCCTGCAATCAGTAATAGGTGAACTGAATCAAATATTGCATGTCTAACTACATGACCCAAGACACTATTAATCAAAAAGCAATAATTGAACAGCCCTTTTGTTTCTTTATTATGAATTTACTCTGTTCCTTTGGTATAAAAGCTTTCAATGAAGAGTGATTTTCAAGATATTTTGATTTGGCACTCTAGAGAGATTTTCTCAAAGGCTCAACTTACAAGTGGGGATTGAATCTAATCATCAACTTTACAGAAGCAATTTGGCTAGAAGAAAAAAAACCATAAAAGAAGCATACCCAAAATAAATTCAACATCATAAAAGAAATGAAATGATTTCCATACAATTATATATTCCAACATAAACTATCTAAATTTCTTACTTCTCTCATTGTTTCAGTCTGACATTTATGTACATGTCAACACCCTGTCAAAAATTAAAAAAGATCTAAATCTGTGTTTAGTACCAAATTTGACTTTTTATGCTATATTTGTTCTCTTTCACAGGGCAGGGGCAGGAATATGAAAGAATAATATATAATTGAAGTCAAAAATAGAAAAAAAAGACAGAGAGAAGATAACTTGAAGGTCTACTAAGATTAGGAAATTTCTTCAATAGACATTGATATAAAAAGAAGAATTACAGGTCCGGGTGCGTTCTTTGGCAGTGTCCCAGCAGCAGAGCTCACTGCAGTAGCTGTTTACAGAACACATGAAACAAAGAACTAATGAAATATAAAACAAGAAATGGCGAAAAACTCAAACAAGAACAATTTTTGATCGGTTATAAAGAAAACAAACTAAAACCCAAGAAGTTTTCTTGAAAGTAAAAAAAGAACTAATGAAATATATAAAACAAGAACAATTTTTTATTGGTTTTAAAGAAAACAAACTAAAACCCAAGAAGTTTTCTTGAAAGTAAAAAAAGATCTAATGAAATATAAAACAAGAACAATTTTTGATCGGTTATAAAGAAAACAAACTAAAACGAAGAAGAAGAAGAAGAAGAAGAAGAAGAAGAAGGGGACCTGTTGAGGTAAAAATGAAGAAAGCAACGAAAATGGCTAAAACTGTGAGCTTGAACGGAAGTCCATTCTGATATTTTCGCTGCAACTTATTCTTGTCCTTCTTTTTCCTCTCTCTTGTTACTTCTCGCTTTCTTCGTTGAAGAACAATATCATGATCGTCCTCTACCTCTTCCTCTTCAATTTCTTCTATGAATGTGTCCATGGGAAAGGGAAATGATGAGTAATTTGAAAAACGTAATTAGTTATTAAGAAATATGTATATATATATATATATATAGCCAGGGGCGAAGCCACGTAGGGACCAAAGGTTATTCTTTTCCTCGCGTCCCTTGTTCGAATTCTTCTGCCTACACTATTTTATTTTTACTAATTTCAAATCTAATAATTTATTTCAAAAAAATACATTATTTTATGAAAGAAAATAGAGTTAATTTCACTAATAATAATAATAATAATAATAAAAAAGGATATATCAAATATACCGGATGTTTTTATTAAATATCAATAGTACCCAAAACCGCCACCGGCTAAATTAAATTACATTGTAAAAAGACAAAACATATCCCGATTTAATTTCTCCTTAATTTGTGCAAAATTTAAGGAAATTTATAAAATCCCTTAAATTTTTCAAAATTAATGGAAAAATCAAATCAAATCTATACAGAAATAAACCTATAACAAAAAATAAAAGAAAAATCTTCAAACTTCTCACTTCTTCTTCTAGGAAAATTCGAATGTCTTTCTTGTTCGTCATCCTACAAAATACAGAGATAAAAAGTAAATAGTTTATTGATGTGCACTAAAAATTGATACCAGACACAAATTGATGAAACAGATTTGAAAACATATGTAAATAAGCTTTTAAAATAAATATTGAATAAAAATAAACATTTGATTAAAAGTAACTTATTCTATAATATTATCATAAACTCCAGCATTATTGTAATTGAGTTAATTAAACCGGGTATTGGTGTAATTAATTCAAGAAAACATATTTGCTTTAATAAATTAAACTTTTGTAAAATTTAAACTTAAGGTGGAAAAAAGGCTTTTGTATGTAATTTATTTAATTTATAAATTTTTATAACAAGACATGTAATTTTTTTTATGCTTCAATTTCATAAATATAAATGTTTACTAAAAGTGAAAAATGATATTCTTGCTGAATCTATTAGACTAGATAACTTAGAACAAGACTGGGAAACTATCGACAAGATTCTGCTAGAAGAATACAGTGGTGACCAGGTTTGAACAGTCCATAATACTCCTAAAAATTAATAACTATAATTATAATCTAACTACAGTAGAACTACCTAATTTTTTTGATTGGAAACCTAAACGGTGCCTTCGTTCTCAGCTACAACATGGACAACAAATTGATGATGTTGTTATGGAACAAAACATCCAGCCAGGTAAGCAGTAAGAAGAAAATGTGGAAAAACAATTAGCAGGAATTGAGGTATGTTTGGGACAACATATTTATCATCATAGTTATAATTTCAGTAATGTGGCTCCATGTCAAAACCAATTCTAACCAAAATTTAACACAGGAAAATATTGTCATCAAAGAGCTTTCGAAGAATAAAATTATCCAGGAAGAAAAGGACATTTCACATAATGATAACAATGTCAAAGAGGTGGGAAAGACTGAAAAGAAACAGAGGGCTAGAGTTGCAAAGGTAATGTGTTTATAAAATTAATTATGTAAATTGTTTATGATTTGGATCCATTATTATATTATAAAAAATCATAATGATTCAAAGACCAACCCATAGGGGCAAAATCATCAAGGATACGAAAAGCAAGTCAGGCAACTTCTACACCATATATAGATGAATTTGAATCGGGGGAAAAAACACTAACAAGGATAGCTCGCAAGTAGAAGATTCATAACCACACTTCCATTTGTTGAGTCGAAAAAGCCAAAGAAAAAGTGATTCTTATTTGGTTAAAACAATATTTTGGGATCTGATTATTATATTTTCCATATTTTGTTGAGTTTTGAGTAGTTTAAAAACAAGTGCATTGTTGCTTGAAGATTATGGTTGTATCCTGGAAATATTTTTTTAGTTAAACACTATTTTGGTATCTGTTAAAGAGCAAAATACATATTTTGATGGTTTTTTAATATATGTCAAACAAGTGCATTACTTGTTTGGAATTTTTGATTAATAGCAATGAAATATCTTCTATATTGTTCTTTCAAATAGAGAATAAATGCTAAAATAAACATGTAGATATGTTTATAAAAATAAACAGGAATTAATGTTTATAAATTATAAATATTTAACATTGTATATTAAAAAAAAAGAGGTAAAAAGGAATTGATTTATTATACACGATTAAAAATGTTTATATTTATTCAACATTTTGAAAATGTAATTTGAAGATATTATATAATGTTTGCAAATGTTTAATAAAAACTTGAATTAATTAAACATTTTAAAATTGATACCTGCGATCACTTATATCACAAACTTATTAAAATTCAAAATGTTACCAAAAAAACATTATAGAACATAAATATAAATATTTTTTAAAGTTTATAATTTTAAACATGGATATTTAAAAAAAAATGTAGAAAATTTTAAACATTACAAATTGACAATGTATATAAATATTAAACAAGATGTTTATAAATAAAATGACCCACATTTTTACTTGCCAAAAATACCGGAATGTAAAAAACAGTATCAACATTTCTTGACGGTCATACCAATAAACAAATATATTAAAAAACAAAAGGTTTCGTACAAAAAAACCTAAACAATAAAAACGGTTCAAGATTTGTTCATACTCAAAAAATTTAAAACAAACTTCCTACAAAACCATTAAAAGCAGTAAACAATAAATACTAAAAAAATATTCTTCATACACCATAACTAAGCAGGAACACAATTTCTTGTAGGAAAAAATAAAACAATAATCTAAAAATCAAGATGAAGATGGGTAATCTGCACTTGGAATGACATTGTGACGTACTTTTCGATTATGACTCTTCCCTCCACATCGTGAACACTTCTTCTTATTAGCATACGATGATTCAATACCCGGAAAGGATACAAATCGCCAAATCATGCATGAAACTTTCGTAATCATCCTTCGTATATGCTTTGCACACCGCTTAAACAATTCATGAAGACTTTTTTTTAAAATAAACTTTAATATTAGCAGCAATATGTTGCATACAATATCCATAATGACAACCAGGCATGTTCTTTTCAATGACCTTCCTTATGCTTAAATGACGATAAGAAATTAAAGCCGATTCAAAACATGACCATACACAATGTTGAGATGATAAAAGAACAAATCCCAAGAGTTGTCGTTTTTAGAATCAACCACAGCACATGCTAGAGGAAAAATCTGGTTGTTTCCATCTAAAGTACACGCTGTCAACAAAACTCCAGCATATTTTGATTTCATGAAAGTTCCATCAACTGATACACCGATCTACAAGAAGAAATTTAGATATCAAAGCATCAATACTCATGAAAAGATATTTAAATCGATCAGCATTGTCCAATACATACTTGATGTAAGTGCCTGAAATTAAAAGAATAAAATGGTTATAAAAAAAATGTGTAAATAAAATAAACAAATTAAAAAAAAAGCCAGATGTTTCATAAAAAAAATGTTTAATAATTGAAACAGATTTAAACGTGCAATAACAATATAAATGTTTAAAAAAAATAAACATAAATAGATGTTTCTAATACTAAATGTAACCGTACTATTGTTTTTTTAGAGATAACATGACAAAACTTAAGAACCAGCCGATAAGATTCTTCTGGGTCGCCTCTTAATTCATTCAACACAACTTCTCGTGCATGCCATGCTTTCATATAATTAATGAAAACACCATGTCTAGTTTGCATGAAATTTTTCACATCTAAAGGAGTCATGAACGTTCCATGACCAACTCGGAAATGTTATTTGATATATTCAGCCACAACTGATGCACGAGCTTGAGGGTGATGACCATTAATCAAATCAATAGAGCATTTGTGTTTAAAACAACTTTTCGTGATTATCCATGACGGAGTACTTAAATACCTATTTGCCCTTATGAAAAAAGAACAATTCTTACCTTTGCAACAAGCATAATAACGCTCCAAATAAGATTTCTTAGTTATCATGTTAAACTTATGATTTAAAGCATAAATATTAAGAGCTTTGGTAAGAACGCTCTTTGATGAATACAATGTATTATCAACCTTAAGGTAGTAACTATCTCTTGAGCAATCAACATTCAGAAACTTAACATACTCAAATCCATCAGGAGTGTCATACAAAATGTGATCATCCTCAGACTCATGAACAACATAATCAAAAGAATAAGACGTATTGAATTCTATGTCGGACTCAACAACATTTTCATATTGTGTAAACACATCCATTATAAGTATCACGGATTTGAAAGATGCATTAGCAACAATGCAGCAAAAATAAGAAACTATATCATCAGTTTTCAAAACAAGATATTTTTTTTCATCAAATGATAAGCTTTATAACCCTAATTACACTATCTTCAAGTTCACGATCCAATTCTAGCTAGCTTCTGAATTTATTACAATTTGATTAAATATTCACCTATATATTTTTTTGAAACTATAAAATATTATTTATTCAAATCTTTTTTATTTCTTAAATTACCTTTATCTTCCTTTCTCCATAATTAGGGGTGTTCATTTTCCCCGCGGGGACGGGGCCCCACGAGGACCTGCCTCGAAAGTAGCGGGGAATCCCCGTTCCCAACGGGGACGGGGATGAAAAATTCCCCGTTCGAGTTTCGGGGACGGGACGGGGAATGCCGTCCCTGTCCCCGACACCCCGACCCCGATCTCGTTCCCCGATTAAATCCCCGAAAAAATAATATATTTAATTTATTTTTAAATATTTTTTATATTTAAACTGTTTTTTAAAACTTTTTTAAATATTGTTTTTATTTTTTATTAATAAAAACTGTTTTTTAGAACTTCTTTTTAATACTGTTTTATAATTTTTTTAATAAATTATTTTTTATATTTTTATTTTTATAGATTTGTTGTTTTTTTAAATTGTAATTTGTTTTTTTAACTGTAATTTGTTGTTTTTGTTTTGTTTTAGGTGAAAACGGGGAAAATTCCCCGCTAAATTCCTCGTTCCCCATAATTTCCCCGCGGGGGATCTCCATCCCCGTCCCTGACCTCTTCGAACGGGGAATTTACCGGGGACGGGGACAGGGAATGCATTCCCCGTCCCCGTGAACACTCCTATCCATAATTGTCGTTCTAGATTACTTATTTATATTTTTCGCCTTGATTTCCCGCCACCGTTTCCACCATCTTTTCTATCGTCGACACCGCCACTAAGTTTCTAGTAAGAACTAAACTTAACTCGAAAACCATAATAAAAAAAGGTCAATTTTAAGGTAGTAACTATCTCTTGAGCAATCAACATTCAGAAACTTAACATACTCAAATCCATCAGGGGTGTCATACAAAATGTGATCCTCAGACTCATGAACAACATAATCAAAAGAATAAGACGTATTGAATTCTATGTCGGATTCAACAACATTTTAACACATCCATTATAAGTATCACGGATTTGAAAGATGCATTAGCAACAATGCAGCAAAAATAAGAAACTATATCATCAGTTTTCAAAACAAGATATTTTTTTTCATCAAATGATAAGCTTTATAACCCTAATTACACTATCTTCAAGTTCACGATCCAATTCTAGCTAGCTTCTGAATTTATTACAATTTGATTAAATATTGACCTATATATTTTTTTGAAACTATAAAATATTATTTATTCAAATCTTTTTTATTTCTTAAATTACCTTATCTTCCTTTCTCCATAATTAGGGGTGTTCATTTTCCCCGTGGGGACGGGGCCCCGCGAGGACCTGCCCCGAAAGTAGCGGGGAATCCCCGTTCCCAACGGGGACGGGGATGAAAAATTCCCCGTTCGAGTTTCGGGGACGGGACGGGGAATACCGTCCCTGTCCCCGACACCCCGACCCCGATCTCGTTCCCCTATTAAATCCCCGAAAAAATAATATATTTAATTTATTTTTAAATATTGTTTTTATTTTTTATTAATAAAAACTGTTTTTAATAACTTTTTTTTAATACTGTTTTATAATTTTTTTTATAAACTATTTTTTATATCTTTATTTTTATAGATTTGTTGTTTTTTTAAATTGTAATTTGTTGTTTTTGTTTTGTTTTAGGTGAAAACGAAGAAAATTCCCCGCTAAATTCCTCGTTCCCCATAATTTCCCCGCGGGGAATCTCCGTCCCCGTCCCTGACCTCTTCGAACGGGGAATTTACCGGGGACGGGGACCGGGAATGCATTCCCCGTCCCCGTGAACACTCCTATCCATAATTGTCGTTCTGAATTACTTATTTATATTTTTCTCCTTGATTTCCTGCCACCGTTTCCACCATCTTTTCTATCGTCGACACCGCCACTAAGTTTCTAGTAAGAACTAAACTTAACTCGAAAACCATAATAAAAAAAGGTCAATTTTTCAGCAAGAACTCTTCCTCAAATTTGGATGTGATAAAACCTGAAACTTCTTACTTGTTTTCCCCTTTAAACCTACAAGATTTCGAAGTTTTCCGACGAGACATCGAACTTTGTGATTTTTTTTATTCCGACAATAACTAAACCTAATGTGAAAAGATTCACCAAAACATCAATTTTTGTACCTGAACTTGTCCCAAAAACTCATACAGTTTATGTAAAAGTTCGTAAAGTGACATATATAAATAAGTGATAATTAGTCATTGATATACTAAGATACACTATTATTAATATGATATATCAGTGACCTACAGATATACTTGCATGAAATAACGACATTTCCTGATGAATAATAGTGCTTTTTAGAGTTTTTTTTTTTTTTTTTTTTGAATTACCGTGTTTTTAGAGTTTTAATGTGTTTGTAAATGTTTTTTTTTTTCATGATAATAAAATTATAAATATTAGAACCTATTCTAATATATTTGTAAATGCCCTTAATTTTTTAATTATAAACTCTACTTAATCTATTTCACAACACAAAAAAACTTGATTAAATTCACATATGATTACGCATTCGGAACTCTTTTTTAAACCACCATCAATAACAACTTTCATTTTTGGAAATCCTCAGCGTTAGAGAATCGTTGCAGAAGAGGCAAAATGTCACCGAAAACATGGTCTCCATTCTCGGTTCATTCGATTACCGTCTCGAAACCGCAATGCGACCTACACAGGTGAGGAAATTCATGAAACTAATGATCGTTCTCTGTTTTTTGAGAGAATCGTGATTTCTAATTTTGTAATGTGAATTGAAATGTTGTTTGTTAATTGTGTTATTTTTTCGTTGTTATAGATTAGAACTCATTCGATTCGGAGAGCGCATGAGAATATTGATAAGACATTGAAGGCTGCTGATGTTATTCTAGCTCAATTCGATCTCACTCGAAAGGTTTATGATATCTATTGCTTTTTCTTTGTTGCTTGTTGTATCAAATATGTCGTTTGTTCTTAAGCAGTTTTCGTGAGCTGAAATGAAATATGCGCTAAGTCACGATTTTAGTTTACGCTTCGCTTCTAGGATTTGGATTTTTTGTGAGCAATCTGTTGAATTTTGTTCTATTGAGTGAATTGAACTTTTGGAACATCAATCTACCTTTTCATATTCTTGGGATAGTTTAAAAGAGGTTAAAATTCTATTACAGATGATAGTATCTTAAAATTTTCTTTTCCATTGTTCATACGATTTTTTTCGCTCTTTGTTTCATTTCTATTTCATTGCAAGTACTCAGAAGCACGGAGAATGTTAGTGTTGGTTACATTTGGGAGATATGATCATACCGGCATTCTAAACACACACGTCCACTTCAAAATAGTCTGAAGTTTTTAAGTTGAATCCTTTATTTTAAACATGATACAAGTCACAAATTCACCTTTGTCTCAAGCCACAGAATTGTTGTTATTCGGTATTCTCTCCGACAGTAAAAGTGAGAGATCAGTTTCTCTCTATCTCTCATGCTCCGTTTCCTCTAATCACGATAATGTGTGCTGGAACCTGCTGTAGAATGATGAACTCTTTGTTCATCAAGTGGTAAAAACCAAATGAAAAATAAAATGTTGTGAAATAGTCAATCTTGAGCAGTGTTCACTCAATGTTTTGGCAATTTAAGACATGAAAGTATCTTGGGTTGGGATCATTAAAAAAAATGAGCCGAGGAGAAACTGAATTTCCTGTTATCTATATTTGGATGTGTGTATTTCAATAACAAATACATATTTAAATATGATATTTTTAACTTCTGTCGTATTATTTAGTTGTTTGATCCAAGGATTTATAGTGTAGCATTTAGATCTTACTTTGCTATTTTTCTTCATATTTATAAGATATTGTTGTCACTACATGCAGTTCTTGCAACATAATTTTCTGTCTGCGGACAATAACATTATTTTAACTGATAAATATAAGCTGAGGCTAAAATACTGAGAGGGCCACATGAGGACTTAGAAAGCTATTTAGAAGCAATCGATCAATTACGAAGTACTATTCGCTTCTTCACAGGGAACAAAAGATTTAAAAGTAGCGATGCTATTCTTAGCCATACTAGCAGCTTGCTTGCTAAAGCCATTTCAAAATTAGAGGATGAGTTCAGACAGCTTTTAACGAATTACAGGTTTGCTTGTTTTTTTTTTTTTTCCCTTAATACTCGTCATGGATGGTTTATTTTGACTGTGGTGACAATTTCTTTTAATTCCTTTGATAAGTAGATTTTTTTCTCTTTCGGTTAACAACTTACATGTGAGAAGACTCCCTCTAGTCTTTAATCATAGCTATTTATATTCTGTTTAAGGTTTGAAGTTCCTTTACAGGGTGTTTGTTTTGCGGTTTTCAGTCTTGGGTTTAGTATATTTTGTACAATGCGTCATACAACTCCTTCAAAACTACGGGTTTGTTTCTGTGCTTTAATTTTAAACTTTTCTTCATATACAACGGGCTTTTACAGTGGTTTGTTATTTAGCGAAGACTCAATCTTTATGCGCTAAGTCAATCTTTATCTGAAATGAAATATGCGCTAAGTCACGATTTTAGCGAAGACTCAATCTTTATCATCTAACTTTATTATTTAAATTCATGTGGTTTGTTACCTCTTCCTCTTTTGGCATTTGTACCCTTGTGTCGTCCATTTAAGATTTTTATATCCTGTTTTACAATCAGTCGATGTTTAAGCACAATCAAGGATGACCTCTTCAATTTGCAGTAAGCTAGTGGAACCAGATCGTCTTTTTGATGGCCTCCCTAACTCCGCGCGTCCATCATCAGCATCTGGGCATCATGGTGATGGTGGTAGTAAGAGTCATTCTGAGCACCCCAGCAAAAGCATAGAAGCTGCCAAATTCGTACCTCCAACTCTTATTCCTCCTAGGGTTCTTCCTTTGTTACATGATTTGGCCCAACAAATGGTTCATGCTGGCCATCAGCAGCAGCTCTCGAAATTATACAGGTATAAATATTCATTCTCCTTTTGGACTCTGGTGGTGTTTGACATTATTCAGATATCAGTTTCAGAATAAGATTTGTTTTTCCTAAGCCTCCCCTCTTCTGCAAATCTGCCTTTTCTTTGTGTGAATATGCAAGTTGTAGGTTTCTAGCTATTGACATGTATACGTTATTTTCTGTAGATTGCCTGATACTAAGGTAGAAACTTGAATGTGTTACATGTTTGTGGATGAAGCTATACAATTTTAAGTACTGACTGAGAATAAATCAGCTCTCTTCAATTTAAGTTTGTAGAAACAGAAAGGAGACGTGTTTGAAATAATGCGAGAACTACAGTCAGAGGTACAATTTATTCTATTTTATTTTTCCTTTTTCGAGTTAATTTTGAAGTGAGTAGGAATAGAGGATGTACATATTTTTACTTGAGTATAAACTTAATCATTTACTTTTGATCCATACAATTTTATGCCTCTACGACAGTTAAAAGTTTTACTTGTTGTATTGCTCTTTTATTGGCTTGTACAATAAGTTATAAGTACTATAGAGACGTGAATTTGGGTATTAATTGATGATTTGGTGTCCTACTTGAACCTTCATGCTTCGATTGTATATTTGTATGTCACAAGATCTAAAATAATTTCATAACACAACTTCGAAAGTACTATGTTTTCTTTTACCTTTATTTTATTTTGGATGGCCTGTTGGAAGCAGATTGAATCTCTTTTTGGAAGTAAAGCATGCATTGAAATGTGAGATTCGGCATCGAGCTTGATGAAACGCCTTGCCCAGACAGCTCAAGAGACCTGTGGTGATTTTGAAGAAGCTGTGGAAAAAGATGCAACGAAAACAGCTGTTCTTGATGGAACAGTTCATCCCTTGACTAGTTACGTTATAAACTATGTCAAGTTTTTATTTGAGTAAGTTGTGATTTCTTCTGTGACATACAAAACTACAACACCTGCATTTTAGGTTCTCCAAGTTGTTGCTCAAAGTACTATTATTACTGTTGGCTTTTCTTATTCCATCATCATCATTGCATGGTATTAACCTCAATCTGTAGACTGTAGCATATTTCTCTGCCTTGATATATTTTGCTTTAGTTCATGAATTATATTCATAATGTTCTGTTGTCTGCAGTTTTTTTCCTTCTAATTCCCATCTTCAAACAGCAGAAATGCTTATAAATACATTGAATTCCTTCACTGACTAGCTATTATTTTATCATATTCCATGAATGACATATTTTTCTTGTTTCCCCTTCAAAAAAATTACTTAGTTATTGGTTATTGAACAGGTTTAGCTATCACCAATGTGAGAAAGCAGTATTTTTTTTTTTCAAGTAAATCTTTTCTATTATTATTATATTACGATGATGATGTTTTTATAAATCCACACAGCACCTTTTAATATTATCTTCTAGCAGTTGTGCCTCTATTCCTCTTGGGCGTTTGGTTTGCGGGAATTGGCCATGGGAATGGGTTTTTAATACCCATTCCATTGTTTGGTTCAACCTCTAATAGCATTGACAATGACATTCAATTCTCATCTAAATCTCTCATATATTTAACATTGGCATTAACATTGACATCATATTCCCAGACATCATTTATTCCTTCTTATAAAGACAATAATCATGTTCCCATAAATCCAAATTCCAACACACATTATATTCCCAGGCATTGAATCTCACACTCCAAACACAGGCATCAAATTCCCATCCATTTTATTCCCATACTACTTATTCCTAGACATCTAATTCTCAGGCATTCAATTCCGATTCCCACAAACCAAACGCCCAAGATTTTTTTACATCCTACTTTTATGGAAGAAAATTACATATCTTATTAAAAACATCAAATATCCAGCTACCAATCTACTCTGAAGCAACTATTCTAAGACTTTGATGACGGTGATCCAGATGCTCAGTTAGCAGCAGTAACTACAAGAATTATGCAGGCCCTTCAGAATAATCTTGATGGAAAATCCAAGCAAAACAAAGATACTGCATTGATTCAATTATTTCTGATGAACAATATTCACTATATAGTCAGATCTGTTAGAAGGTTTGTTGTATACTTATCTAGTCTATTGAAAGATTAAGATTTATCTGATTGGTAATAATTCATTTTAACAAATTCTCAGATCAGAGGCAAAGGATTTGTCGGGTGATGACTGGGTAGATACATTGAAGGATTGTGCAGCAGCATGCAAATCAATACAAAAGGATTTCTTGGGCAAAGGTTTTGTTCACTCGACTATTTCTAAAGGAACTGTTCTTTCAATCTTTGCATGTTAAATCTATTTCGTCTTCTGCCCAGAGGTCGCAATGTGTTAGAAATAGATATTTGTTTTCTATGGTAAATCGATAAGTATTTTTTACCTTGTGCCCAATTCTATTCGAACTGGATTTTTCTTCTTTAATAATTGTGCTTGTGCAATCAATTTTAACTTTTGTGCATTTTTACTTCTTGCTAACCATAGAACACTATTACGAGCAAAATTTAAGAAAACTTATGCTTACTGGCACTTTGTATAGATTCTAGAGATCTTTTTTAATGTCAGAAACAATTTCAACTGTCAAAAATTTGCATCCAATATGCAAAAAAAATATCAAGTTCATTTGTTCATGTTCAATGTTAAAATTAACTTTAATAAAGAAAAAGAAATCACTACTGATTTTGGTCTTAACCGATATATTGAATTGCAATTTATATTTTCTTCAAATTTATGCCTCAATTAAGTTTGAAGAATATGTGATTGGCCAGTCTCAGAACTTCATCATAATACTAAGCTTTTTGTTTCTTGTCTGTAGATTTTGCAGTGCCTCACTGTTCAGGCCCATAATTCCTCCGGTAGTGGTTTGTCTGGAGATTCATGCGGTGGACTTTCAAGAGGTATGGTGTGTAAACAAGACTAATGAAATATTGTATTAGGTTAAATTGTATGAGGTTACATTGACTTATGTAGAAAAGCAAACCTAGCTAAACTAGAAAACCAACTTCAACAAGTAAACAAAAAGATAAGGAAAATATCCCTATTCTAAATAAGGAATAACATAAATATATATTGTAACATCCCCCCTCAAACTCAAGATGGTATAACATAGACCAACTTGAGTTTGCTAAACACTTGACCCAAATATGACTTTGTGAATCAATGTCTTCGTTGAGCGGAAGCTATGACTGATGCCCGGAGAAAGCGTCATCGAATACGGAGTGGAAGCAAACAATACTGATACAAAACTGACATCGAACAAAGATGTCTGGCAGAACCAACATCGACTTCTGTTGATTGGCTTTTGGACAAACAATATCACCGGCGGTTTCTCTTCCCTCCTATGTGAAGAAGAGTCAATAAATAACCACAACATAATGTTAACCCAAAAACCAAACCCTAGATTTATCTAGGTATAATGGAGGAAGAAACCCTAATGGCACACCAAGATCCACAAAACCCAAACGCTCTTAAAAAATCCTAAGCTCGTATGTCATACGTATTTTCCAGACCCAAAGACGATATCCAACTGGAGCTATCAAAACCCAACAAACGGCTAAGGATGTAGCCTCATAGATGTAGTCAACGGATGGAAAAAAAATAGCACAAAATCTGGACAGTAGTGGACAACAAGTATAAACCCAGAAAAAATAGATCTGAACCCAATTAGCTCCCAAAAACAGATCTGGACAGGAGAGATCTCCCGTTTCCATCAAAACCAAGCACTGTTTGCACCTAAAACCACTCCAAAACGATCATAGTTGGAATTCCGAGCAAAACCAAACGAACGACAATGAGAGTATGTGGCTCATGCGCCCTCACGCGTCGGTGCGTGAGGAAAGGGCTGGCAAAGTGGCGGCGTGTGAGCTTCACGCGCAACGTTTTCCGGCGGATGGCGGCAGCGACTTGGCGTTTCGGAAGACGGCGGTTCTTTCTACGTGGATGGTGACAACAAACAACCACTGAAAGGTTGTATTCTAAGATCCAAACCCTAATTTTACCTTAGGTAGGATGAACAAAACAAACCCTAAATCAAAGGGTTTGAACGAAAATTCAGAAGATCAAATAAAGGTGCTCCCTCGCCGGAAAAGCTTACCGCGATGAGGGAACAAAACGGGATCGAAATAGAGACGACAAGAAAATTTAAAATTGAGGCTCTGATACCATGTAAACGGAAAAACTAATGAAATATTGTATTAGGTTAAATTATATGGAGGTTACATTGACTTATATAGAAGAGCAAACCTAGCTAAACTAGGAAACCAACTTCAACAAGTAAACTAAAAGATAAGGAAAATATCCCTATTCTAAATAAGGAATAACATAAATATATATATTGTAACATGGTGAAAGATAGGTTTAAGACTTTCAATATCCAATTTGAAGAGCTTCACCAACGGCAATCCAATGGACAGTTCCTGACAGTGAGTTGCGGGAGTCTTTGAGATTGGCAGTTGCTGAATTGCCTGCCTACAGATCCTTCCTCAAGCGTTTCGGGCACTTTCTCTGATCGCATTTTGAAGTAATATAACTTTCATATGTTCTTGAGAATGTGTACTTATGCATAAACGTATGTGCAACAGGCCTATGATTGAGAATGGAAAGAATCCTAAAAAATACATCAGATTCATGCCGGAGGATCTTGAACGTATGCTGAACGAATTCTTCGAAGGCAAGACATTCAGCGAACAAAAACGTTAATAGACGACACAGCCATATTTTCATACTGATTTGAGCTCCAATATGCTTTGTACATCCACAAAGGTAGGCCAGGTACTCCTTCTGCAAGTAGGGGTGTTCATGGGTTGGGTTGGTTCGGTTTGACATACTTTCTTAACCCAACCCAAATGTTCGGGTTAGAATTTACTACGACCCAAATGACCCTTGTCAAGTAATGAACCCAACCCAACCCAACCCTATAAAATTGGTTTAGGTTGGTTCGGGTTATTCAGGTTGTTTATTTTAGAAAATTGAATAATATAGTGTGAAATAATAGTAATTTTAGGATCTTATAACTTATTTATATATATAAAATTAAAAATAGTAGTTGAATATTACACATAATTGAATGAAAAATTATACTTCAATAACTTAAATTAATTATTTGATAAGAAATAATAAGAAAATTTCAAAGGGTTATTAAGACATATGAAATTAACATAGACATAAAAAAGTATCTAGGTTATAAATAAATGAATATTTTTGTAGTTAATATATTCGGGTTGGTTCGGTTCAACCCAAATTTATTTTAAGAGAACCCCGAACCAACCCAACCCGTGAATTTTTAAATTATTTGAACCCAACTCAACCCAAAAATGTTTATAACCCAACCCAAACCGCATGATGCAGTTTGGGTTGGGTTGATCGGGTCATCGGGTTTTTTGAACACCCCTAGGTGAAACCAAAAGTAAACTCGTGCGGGTTTTGATTCAAAATGGACAATATATATATTGGGCCATTTTTTATTTTATAGGGGTTTAGTCTATAGTATTTTGTGCAATAGATTATAAAATAAGAACGTAAAAGGGCTAATTTTAATGTATAGTCTAAATCTTAGACTATAGAGAGGAAAAAATGAGGCTAATTTGACTACTCAGAGTTATTAGAGTATGGTCGATAAGGCTTGAAAACTAAATCAAGCAATGTTTGAGTGTATAGATTCTTTGTGAACGATTAGTAGAAGACGTGGGTTGAGATTTTATTAGTCTAATTAATATTTGTATCTAGATTTTATTACATCGAATTTAATTTTTTATTTTATTTTTTTATATCATAAGTTTTAAAGTTAAAAGGAATTAAACATAAAACTTATACTAAACTCATCTATCAAATATAAAGTATATAAACTCAAGTTTCTGAAACATATACCAAACACACCTAAACACATATAACACAAACTCAAACTTCACAACTTCAGACTACACAATTTGATTTAATAACTTCTTCCATCAAACATCTAATTAAAAAAAAAGGGAAAGAGATATTTCATTTTTATCTAGAAAAATACAATCTTGATTCTTAAAGTTGGTAAAGAGTATTACTTTAATCCTTAAAAATTGATTTTAAATGGTTTATATAAGATCACCTATTTATTTATGACATCAAATTACATCAAGAGGAAAGTCCAATGTTTTTCCTCAACAATTTTAATTATGATCAATCAATCATACTTTTGATTTTCCTCATAATGATGGTGGATCCTCAAAATTTTATTGGGTTATGCACCTTCATATCATTATCCACTTTATATATATAAAAAAAAACACACACAAAAATCTTATCTTCTTCAACCACACATTGGCAAAACATGCTTTTTTCTACATAGTTCCTTCATGAACTTTCTTAAAAGTGAACAATTTTTTTAGGTCATCCCTGAAATTAATAACAAAGTGAAGACAATAAGTTTCGGAGGATATTCAATTGTTCTATTGCTTTCCATTTACCCCAAAAACAAAAATGCTTTGGATTGCACCAATAGCATCATGACACATGTCCGTGCGCATTTGCACCATGTGTTTACTTTTTTTTTTTCTCTGTGCTGACCGTTAATGATTCCCCAACACATTGGATTTTAAATTATTAAAAATGTATACCTTTTTAGGCTTCTTTTTTAATTTTATTTTTTATTATGTAAATTGAAATGAGGAAAAAGGTTTGGATTTCGATTCCTTTTATTTTGGGTTTGGTAGGATTGAATGATTGATTTTGGAAAGATTGGGGAAAAAGTCTTTTTGTTATGTTTAGTTTCCAAGCCATTCTTTTGAATTCTTAAAAGTAAATTTTAGGGGAAAAATCAATTTACACCCCTAAACTTTACATGGTGTGTCAATTTAAACCCTAAAATTTCAATGTAATCAATTTATACCATAAACTTTAATAAATAGATCAATTTGCACCCTTTGTAAGTAAACTTACTATTATTTTTGAAAATTTTTAGTTAAATGTAAACGTTTTTATATCTAAATAAAGTTAATTTTTTAAAAATTAATTTTAAATTAAATTTATGTTAAATATTTTTTATGGCTAAATTTAACCGTTTTGGTGTCGGGTTTGAATATTTTTTTACCGTTTAAATTGGTAACTATGATTTGAGTTTTTTCATAATTGAGATTGGACGCTTTTATGATTAGGTCATAAACGTTTTGTTATTTTTATCTTTCGGTGATTTGGTAATTGAATTTTGATTAATTTTATAGTTTTAGTATTACGTGGGTTTAAATTGATTCATTTAAAAAAGTTTAGGGTGTAAATTGATTCAATTGAAAGTTTAGGGTTTAAATTGACACAACATGTAAAGTTCAGTGGTGTAAACTGATTTTTTCCCTAAATTTTATTAAGTAGTTAATTTAAAAAAAAAAAAGTGATATCGTTATCATATTAACTTGGGTTTATAAACCACGTATATTAAATTTGATATCTTATTTGAAAAAGAGTGACTTTAACATTATTAAAGAAAATATAAAATTCCGATGAAAAGAATTCATATAGATTAAGGTAAAAATTCAAGAACGAAATTATAATCAAACTCTTCTTTTGAGTATGATTGGGCCCCGCAGTAGTAGAACTCGGTGAATCAGGCGTATTTAAAAATATGAAAAATAAAATAGAATAAATGTGAAAGTTTAATAATTCGAATAGGATTTAAACAATAATTATTTTTTATCTTACCTTCTTGTATTTAAAAATTATGTGCCCGTACTTGTTTTTTTTCAAAAATGACTTTTAAGAATTGATATTTTTAAAATAGTAAAAACTAAAATTAAAATTAACATTTTTAGATTATGATCTACTAATCTCAGAATCTCACTTGAGAAATTTTATCTTTAAATTTTATTTTTAAAAGTATATCATCGAAATTTTTCCTAAACTAATCAATTTAGGTTAAGATAAAAAGAAAAATTTCATTGGGTAGCAGAATTTTTAGCAATATTTATAAATATAACATTTTTAAAAAGTATTTACAAATATAGTGGATTTTTAAAAACCTTCATTCATGTGATCAGAGAAATCAGTGATAATTTATAAAATCATCAGTGATTACTATCATCAGTGATTTCTGTACAAAATATCATAATATCAGTAAATCAGTGATTACTAATCAGTGATATCATCTTTTGCAAAAAAAAAATCAGTGATTACTTGTGAATATATCATTGATTACTAGTGGCAATTTTGTAATATTTTAGGTGCGAATTTAATTTTTTTGTTATTTTTGCAAATAAGTTTTTTTACTGCTATTTTTATAAATATTAGACCTATTTTTGCTATTTTCGCAAGAGCCCCAGATAAAAACTTGAATAAAAAGAGTGTATTAAGACTTGATATTGGAAATGATGTAATCAAACGTGGTGTTGAGATAATTAATACTTCTAATTGTATTTTCTTAAAAAATAAATAAAAATCTAGATGCCTTTTACATGCTTTCTTCAAAGGTATAAGCATGAAGATGTTTAGTTAAAATAAATAAATAAATAAAATCTTAAGTCTACTCAAATTTAACTTTTAGAAGTGAAATTAAAAGTCAATAAACAATGCTAACATAAATATAATTTAAATGGTTAGATAATTACTAGTTTCATATGAGATTGAAATTATGTATATCTCCCTCAAAATTTAATTTAATATCTAAAATATAAATTAATGAGGAATGTAAATCACAAATTATGTTATTTGAAAACAGATTTTTACTTTTTAAATCTTTTAGTTTGGTGAAATCAGGTCAAATATATTTATTTATTTTAAATATTATTTTCCTTTTAAAATTATAAATTTACCAATGATTAAAGAGATTCATATCACTAGTATCCTGATTAATTCACCCAATTTCAATATTACCGGTTGTTAAGATTCTATTACACTTTTACCCAAAAAATACCCATTTCGGGCGGCGCAACCGTAGCTGTTAATTATACAGTTTACATTTTTACCCTTTTTAATTCGTTTTTTCTTTTTATTTTCCATTTCTTCTTTATCAATTTCCGTGATCATTTTCTATGATTCCATGATTCTTGGGATTTAGTTAATGACTGATATCTTTCCTTTTTTATCATACTAGTTTTTTAGCACGTGCGATGCACGTGAAAGTTTTGAGTATTATTTCACTTGATATATATATTTTTTAGTTTATCTAGATATAAATACATTAAAAAAACTTTTTTTTAGTTTACTTTATATAAATACATCAAAAAACTTTGGCCATATTAAGAGGAATTGGCATTGTGAAGTATATTGATTGTCTTGTAAACATTCTAAACATTTGAATTTCAATAAGAGTATTTGTACTTGTAGTTCTTAAGCTCAACTCTCGAAAGATTGTGTAGTCAGAGTTCTCTTAGTTAATTTCGATGTAACAATTTTTCTATTAATATATGAAAATGGATGACATTTTAAAAGGAATATAAAGAAAAATTTAGCCGTAATTCCTCAACAGACCAATATAAAATAACATATATTGGTGTCACGTCAAAAAGATCCTAATTCACACTAAAATCATAAATTGATGACATGTCGAAAAGATCTCAGATATCTTTCTTCTTTTCTTGTTTGTTGCTTGTCCCTCTAGAATCATGTATCAAATTTGTTTTTTGTGAAAAATAAATAAACCAATTGAAGTGAAGGCCTTCTTCAAACAACAAAGAGCTGAGTCACGACTTGGTCTAAGGGATATTCCAGAAAACATTAATTTTAATGGCATTCAATCCCGCTTTCTTTGATTCCCTTTAAAAATTTGGGCACATCTATATCAATAAAATTGCACGAGCGTTAATCAAATAATTCATGAAATAAATCCTAAGTTAATAGAATGGTGCTTCATGGTAGTGTTTGGAACAAAACAACAAACTGATTTTAAATTGACCATCGATGAATGATAGTATTATAAAGAATAAAGAATAATATATGCAAGTGTACCTTCTCCTACTCGATTGTTTGCTTCAATCTTGGAGGCTGTTTGCAAGTTCTTGTTTTACTGGATGAGATAGTTTCAACTTGAATGGTGTATTTATACCATGAGTAAAGAATTTGAAAGGTTTTACTAATTTTAAAATTTGTATAGTTTGTACATAGACGTATGGCCTATAAATGTGCGGTTTCAATTTCAATTGCCAAATTTAAATGCTTTCAACTTATGAGTTGAAAATTTGAAAGGTTTCAAATTATTATTAAATAATCAAAATTTCAATGAGTGATGCTATTTACTATGTCATTATTATATTCGCCCGACTCATTTTTTAAATATTGACACTGATTATCATTTTTATTATGTTGTATAAAAGATAAGTATTAATTGTGGATAATGGAAACGAAAAAGATTAATATTTTTAGTTTATATGGTCAGTATGGTAAAATATTATTAAATCAATGTTTACTATTTTTTTATATAAAATAATTGCATTTAATATTTAATAATAAAGAAAAGCTAAGAGTCTAAATGACATATGAAGAGGTTAATATTGTATAGGATTTATTTTATCATTTGAAATTGAAAGCATGAAATGATATTGAGTAAATATAATTTTTTTTATCAACAATAAATTTACATTGACAAGTTACTAAACTTTTCTACTACTCACTTAATTGGAGTGTTATAAGATCCTATTCAAATTTTAATATGTCAATTGGATTACTTAAAAAAAAAACATAACAAAATTCATTTAAAATATTAGAGTTGAAATTTTAATTAATGGTGATTAATATAATTTATATAATTTAAATTTATTATCTAAATTGAACATCTCATTTATTTTATTTCGTTTCTAAAATAATATGATTGTTGATTTGATTTCAAAATTTATATAATTATATAGAATAAATTACAAATATTAGAGTATATTTAAAAAAAATGTATATAATACAATAATAATTTGTTAGTTATAAATGATATTTTTAATAAGTATAGTAGTAGTATGTTTATTTCTTTTTTTAAATTGAACGAATATAATTTATATTGCTTAAAAATTGAACGAATATAGTAAATAGTGATTGAATATAATTTATACAATTGAAATTTATTATCTAAATTGAACATATAATTTATTTTATTTCGTTTTTAAAATAATTTTAATATTAGGATTGATTTCTAAATCTAAACAATTTTGTAGAATAAATTAAGTAGTAATTTTAATAATATATAAGTGAAAAATTCCGTCAGTGGTATTTTGGTGATCAATATAATTTATACAATTTAAATTTATTAAATAAATTGAACATATAATTTATTTTGAATAAATTAAGTGTAATAATATATAATTTATTTGAATTAAATTAATAAGGATAAATTTAATATTTGATATTTATTTGTCATTCAATTTAATTTTGAAAATGAGTATTAATGGCATGTTAGATATTTGTTACAAATAAGAGGGTATTCTTGTCCAAAAATGTTTCTCCTCATTAGCACACTTTTTAAGTAGTATAGATTAATTTGATTTTGATTTGTCAGTTACCAAATCTAAATTATATTTTTCTTTTTATATTCTTCTTCTTCTTCTTCCCATATATTTACATATAATTTTCACCCCTAAATCCACCGTCGTCTTTTTCTCTCTTAAAAAAAAATCAGCGACCTTCCGACAGAATAGACTCAGCCATGGAAGAACTCGACGGCGTCCTTTCCAACGAAACAGGATGATAAGAAGAAATCACGAAATCTCCGTTCCCCCGATTTGAATACATTAACCCACTTGACGAAACCCTCAACCCAATCGATTGCAGTTCTGGAAACGGCAATTCCTCTTCCAAATAGCTCATAATCTGTCTCATACTCGGCTAAATCACCGGCGAAGAATGTGAGCAAAGCAACCCTAGTTTAAGTACCAATTCCACTTATTCAACTACGTAATCTCTCCCCAGATTCGGATCCACCACTCTCAGAATGTTTTCGTTTGTCCAATTCGAAAACACCCATTCCATTAAAATGAAATCCTCTGGTTCTTCTTGCGGGTATATCGGTCTTCCTCCTCAACCAATTTCGAGGAGAAATGCTCCGAATGAATATAAGTCTGTTTTTGTTGTGATTCCATTTGTATCATGATGGTTATGTTCAAATCGAGAAAGAAATCAGTAACAAATGTACTTTTAAGTAAATGTTTATTTTTGTTCAATATTTATTTTTATTTTCTATTTACATATCTATAGAAACTTTGATCTATTTTTCATCTTCAATTTTGTGTCTTCACTCTATCTCTGAATGAATTGTTTTTCTCTTTCGTTTTTACTTTTTATCTCTGTAATTTGTAGGAGGACGGGAGTACAAATAGGAAGGACATTCGAATTTTCCTAAATAAATGTTTACTAAAAGTAAACTGTTGAAGTTGGACTCATGGCCAAGTGGATGGCGTGCGTACAATAAAATTCTAGTTTTATTTGATCATGGGTTCGAAATCTGGCGAAGAAAAATCTTTTCTTTTGCAAAAAAAAAAAAAAAAGTAAACTGTTTATAAAAAAATTACCTTTTCAATTCTCGGTGAACTCGCTTTCTATGTATTTTGTAGATAAGTTATTTTTAGTAAAATGTTTATTTTTATTTAATGTTTATTTTGAAAGCCTATTTACATATGTTTTCAAAACTGTTTCATCAATTTTTGTGTCCGGTATCAATTTTAAGTGCACATTAATAAACTGTTTACTTTTTATCACTGTATTTTTTAGGATGACGAACAAGAAAGACATTCGATTTTACCTTGAAGAAGAAGTCAGAAGGTTGAAGAACAAGTTTGAAGATTTTTTCTTTTATCTTTTGTTATAGTTTTTATTTTTGTTTAGATTTGATTTTTCCATTAATTTTGTAAAATTTAAGGGATTTTATAATTTTCCCTAAATTTTACACAAATTAAGGAGAAATTAAATCAGGGGTATGTTTGTCATTTCACAATGTAATTTCATTTGGCCGGTGGCGGTTTTGGGTACTATTGATATTTAATAAAAACATCCGGTATATTTGATATATCAATAATTTTTTTTGATTATTAGTGAAATTCACCCCTGATTAAATGCTCAATAATTTTATATTTTTCTTACAGCAATGTTAAATAAAAATTAGCTGATGACGTGGACCATGACGTGGACCACCACTTTTTTTAACCAAAAAATCTCTCTGGTTTGGTTTAGGGTTTGGGCTGGGCTTTGCAAACAAAATGCATGGAAAAACTCACTCAAATGAAGCGATCCAAAAGGTCCAACAGGCCTATCCTCTGCCAAGAATGGATCGCCCTTAATTACTATTGATATCATAAATACTCAAATTAAATTTGGTTTTCAAAACTATCCTAATAAAAAAATTAGTTTCTTTTCTACTCTTAATTGGTAGTTTTTACATAGTTTGCAATATCTCACCAATCAATTGTAACCACTTATTAATTTTAGGGTAGTTTTGAAAAGTTTAAAAACATTAGGGTAATTTTATAACTTAATTTATAAAAAGAGTAGTTATGAAAATTTCCTATTTTTAGGTCCATGTAAAAAAAAATAGGCTTTTCCGAATCTCAAGGCACGGTGAATTTCGAAAAATACCCTGCATTTAATCTGAAAAATGGGTGGGATATTTATTAAATAAAAAAACAAAGAAAATGAAGGGGCGCGATTTTCGGGGAGAAATATCAATGCAGATTTATTGGAACCCTAAGAATAGAGAGAGATATTGTCATAAGAGGAATCGTCTTTTAGCAGCCGAAAAAATGTCATTAGAGATCTGTTCAAAAGCTACTAAAGAAATAAATTTTGGAAAATACTTACCTCCTGACATTTTATTAATTTTTAGCCAATAGGAATTGAATATAAGAGGGGATCCTCCTGCTTTGTCAGGAGGCAAGTATTCTCCATAAATTTTTCATTTACGAAATCGCAATATCTCAACCAATCTTCTCATAAAAATTATCTGATTCGCGGGGGTAAACAAACGGTTGATTTCTGTTTTTTTTTTTACTGGGAGAAGAAGACGTCCAAGAACATATTCCATCAGAAGATATTGAAATGGAGGAAGATGAAGTTAATAGCAACATATCTGAATCTTAGTTTGAAGGGCATGAAGAAGACGAAGAATCTGAAGATGAGGTATAATAATTAAATTCGTTAAAAAAATAGTTTTGCTTTTTCTTTTTAAAAAATACCATTATTGATCATAATCAGGAAGAAGATGATGGAAAGAAATGTATAAAAAGAAAAAAGAAGAACGATGCAGAAGGAAAAGCTGATGAAAGATAAAGGGTAAAAAAATAGTGTACTATACATCATTTATATTTAATTTCTTAAAATTTTAATGGTTTACTATACTATACTCTAAACAAAAATATGAGTTTATTCCTGAATAAGCCCAAAAAAAAAAAAATGATTAATCCGTCAGTATAAAATATATTTATTTGGTGATAAAATATATTGTACGATATAATATACTTAATATATATACCGTATATTTTGTTTTCAAATGTTTAATTATTGTAGCATGAAAATATAGTATTAAACGTTGTAATAAAAACAATCTATAGCATAAATTTATAGAGTTGAAAGTATGAACTGAAAAATACAATAGAGTTAATAGTATCGCATAACATATCTTCTTAATTATCTACAATATAATTTTCATGTTATAAATTGTTATATACTTAATTCTCTATTATTCACTATGTACAAAATAATAAATGTTAATATATCTTTGGGTCGAATGAAGAAAAATAGAAACGTGAAAAAAGGAGAACGAACAAAAAAGATGAACCCAAAAAGGAAGTCCAAGACGCTGCAAACGGGTGATGCCTGAGAGGACTAACCAAAGATATCATGAAACATTACACGAGTAGTATATAATGATATTAAAAACTTTCACATACTGTACAACACATAAATTAATGAAGGGATATAATTTTGAAAAAAGACAAGTTTAAAAAAATATATTGTACATTTTGAAAATGTCATAAAACTTGATGATATTATATTGTTTTTGTTATTTGGTGGTTTGGTATAATTATAAAAATATATACTGTATGTAATTTATTAGAAATAAAATAAATTAACAAACCCTTAAAAATGATATGCATAATAAAATAAGAAAAATGAAACTCTATGAAATATTAATGATAATAGAATAAAAACCAAATCAGGGAGAATCGCAACAAATCAAGAATTTTAAAAATGGTAAGAGAGAGAAACATAAACGAAAAAGAAAATGAAATAAAGAAAAGGGTATATCAGGTATATTCATAATAACCATATCATAATTGGGCCAAAAAAGTCTTAATGAAAGTGGAGGGGCTAAAAAAAGGATAATTTTTAAAAAAATTGTAGTTTCTATAACATATTAGAAAAATGCTGAATATATAAAACGTTTTAAAAAACCACGTTAGAGTGATGATGTGACATTATCTAACTAGTTTCTTTTTATCCATATCAGCAAAATACAACAATTTTCTATGTTTTAAATGTACAATATTTTTCTAATATGTTTAAAAAACTAGCATTATTTAAAAATCTAATTTAAACATTAATATTAAGATTTTATCAATATTATCCATACAAATAAAATGAAATTTTATAAGCCAGTCATCAAATTTATCATTTTCTTACATGGATAAAGGTGAAAAACAGTTTCATTCTCATATTATGCGACACAAAATTGAATAGATCGTAAAAAAATTATTGAAAATGGCAATTCAGATTGTGTTTAGACGGTTTGATCTCACAGTTCCACATTTTTTTACTAATTTTTTATTTATATTTTAGAATTTTTATAATTATAAAAGTACAAGAATAAAAAACATTAATTTGATAATTAATGTATTTATGAATAAAAATAAGGTTAAATGCATGAATGACCCCTGCATTTTGAGCGTTTTTTAATTTACACCCCTACACTTTCAATTTGAAAATTTTCGCCCCTACACTTCTATAAGCCATCAAATAATAAATTTTCCATCCAAAGCAACGGCATACTATTTTTTAATATTTTTTTTTCAATTTTTTATTTATCATCTACTAACCCTGGTTAGAATTAACCCAGCCTCCTCTACCAGTAATAACAACACTGTTGCCGCACGTTCATAACTCCACCATAGCTGCACCACCTCTATCCATCATTGCACTTCTTGTAATGCAATTATGAAAATTGAAAATGATTAAAATATTAACCTTAACAGAGCCAAGGATCTTTGGGCAAATACCCACATCTTCCGTCTACAAGCAGTACACAAATTGTTGATTTTGTAATTTTCTCGTCCTAAGAAGCAATTTTGAATAGCTTTTTTAATGTGAAGTATCAAATATTCTGGAGAAGAGGAGACTATAGATATGAGAATTAAATATGTTGTATTTTTCATATGCAATTACTTTTATTATTTATGAAATTGGATAACAACCGCTTAAATTTAAGTGATTTCTGGGCAAGAAATCAACAAAAAGGTGGTTGGGTCTTCGATCTGAATAGAACATAACGACTCTGAATGAATCAAAGGTGGAAAAAGCTTGAAATCGATGGAGCGTGGAACAATGAAAGAGATCTGGGGCTCGAACTCCAACAGCTAAAATCAATGAGCAACAATGGCGTTGGATGGAGATTTGCGAACAATGAGGGTGGAACAAAGCTTCAACTGAAACATCTAACAGCAATGGAAAATCACAAGGGCTTTGACTGACAAGGCTACAAAGGAATTGTGCTACAATATGTTTCCATGGGTTCTTCATGCATTTGCGATCAATGTTTGGCGATGCGGCGGATGGTGGTGGAGGGTGCTACTATGGTGGTGCGATGAACGAAAGTGGCTGACTTAGGTAAAGAAACAAGGTAAGAATGTTGTTTGACTTTTGATTTGGTTAATTCTAACTATGGATTAATAGATAATGAATAAAAAGTTGAAAAAAAATATTAAAAAATTGTCAACTGTTAATTTGGATGGAAAAAGTTAATTTTGATGGCTTTTGAAAGTGTAGGGGTAAAATTTTTCAAATTACAAATGTAGGGGTGTAAATTAAAAAAAATTCAAAGTGCAGGGTCATTCATGCATTGAACCCATAAAAATATGTATAAATCACAAAATCATAAGATAAAAAATGAAAAATACAATAAAAAAAATCAATAGAGAGGTCTCCAGACCATTGACCTTTCATATTCATTTAATCAAATTATATGATTTAGTTTGATTGATTCTGCTTCATATAAGAATTAAATTGATTTGTACCCTTATGCACGTCAACAAAATGATGAATATGATGGCAAATTTATTTTGATTGTAAGTATAATATTAATAAAATCATAATATTAACATTTAGATTAGATTTTTAAATAATTGTAGTTTTTAAAATAAATTGGAAAAACGTTGTACATTTGAAAAAATTTAGGAAACCGTGGTAATGTGCTGATGTGGCGAAGAACAAAGGAATGGGTGAATACCACATTTGCAGCCACATCAACAAGCTACCACAGTTTCCTAAAATGTTTTAAATGTATGACATTTGTCTAATATGTTTTAAAAACTAAAATTATCGTAAAAATAACCCCAAGTCATATCAAAAACCATTCAAATCATATTATATTATTTAAGCCATAGGACTTTGATAATTAAAAATCGATATAGCTTACCGCATGTTAAATTCATTTTTCTTAATGAATAATATTATGCAAAAGCAAAAAATAACTTTTTGTATTATCTCATCAAGTACTGAGTACAATATGCCTATATATATGCATCAAACTAAATCATAACAACCTAATATCAAATCCTAACAATCCAACTAATTGATCACAATCATAACTGTAATTATCAGAAAAGTATATAGGATTTGAGAGAAAAGTTCAATGTATTATTCACATAAGTGAGATATATATACACAACTACATGGGCCCATAAGACCTAAGAAAGCCCTAAAGTCATAAGCTATAAAACTATAATAAAGAGATATTAATAATACTAATAAACATATTATAACACTCCCCCTCAAGCTGGAGAATATATATTTAGCATGCCCAGCTTGTTGCAAAGGTAATCGATACGTGAGCCGTTGAGAGCCTTTGTGAAGATATCTCCCAACTGTTCTCCGGTCTTCACATATTCGGTGGATACTAAACCTTGTTGAATTTTTTCTCGAATAAAATGACAATCAACTTCAATGTGTTTTGTTCTCTCATGAAATACGGGATTAGACGCAATGTGCATTGCGGCTTGATTGTCACACCACAATTTAGTTGGAACCGTAATACTAAACCCAAACTCAGATAACAACTGATGTATCCACATGACTTCACACACAGCTTGTGCCATTGCTCTATATTCGGATTCAAGACTTTCGAACGAGAAACTACATTCCGCTTTTTACTCTTCCAAGATACCAGATTTCCTCCAACAAACACACAATATCCCGAAGTTGATCGACGATCATCTTTGGATCGCCCAATCGGCATCGAGAAAGCACTCAACTCTAGTATGACCATGATCATTGTATAGAATCCCACGTCCGGGAGAAGATTTTAAATAACACAAAATGTGTTCTCTCACGCCCAATGATCAATAGTCGGTGAAGACATGTATTGACTCACAACACTGATGGAATACGCAATATCAGTCGAGTCACAATCAAATAGTTTAATTTACCAACTAATCTCCTGTATCTCTCCGGATCCTTAAATAACTCACCATCCTTTGTAAGTTGAATATTAGGCATCATTGGAGAACTACATGGTTTAGCCCCTAATTTTCCCGTCTCAGAAAGCAAATCGAGCACATACTTCCTTTGTGATAGAAGAATTCCTTTCTTACTTCTAATAACCTCCACGCCTAAGAAGTATTTTAACGTCCCTAAATCCTTATGCATTAAACCGATCGTGAAGAAAGGTTTTAAGTGACATGATTCCCGATGCATCACTGCCAGTAATAACAATATCATCTACATAAACAACTAATAAGATGATTCCACTCTCAGATCGTTTGTAGAAGACATAATGATCAAATGCACTCTTTTTCATTCCAAAGTTTCCCAAAACGTGGCCGAATTTTCCAAACCATGCTCGTGGACTTTGTTTTAGTCCATATAAAGATTTCCGAAGTCGACAAACCTTTGTATTCTCCCCTGAGCAACAAACCCTGGTGGTTGCGCCATATAAACTTCTTCGTGAAGATCACCATGAAGAAACGCATTTTTTATGTCAAGTTGATGTAAATGCCAATGATGTGTGGCGCCAAGGAGATGAACAAACGAACCGATGTTAACTTAGCAACGGGGAAAAAGTATCGAATAATCAACCCCATATGTCCGAGCATAGCCTTTGGCAACCAAACGTGCTTTTAGTCGAGCCACGTAACCATCAGGATTTACCTTAACGGCATAGACCCACTTACAACCAATTGTTTTCTTACCAGGCGGAAGAGAAACTAAATCCCATGTACCATTATCATGTAAGGCGGTCATCTCCTCCACCATGGCATCGCGCCAACCAGAATGAGATAAAGCGATGTAAGGTTTGAGGAAGGGAGATAGAATTAAGAGAAGCGGCAAATGAACGAGTACGAGAAGATAAATGAGCATAAGAAACAAGAGAAGCAATAGGATAAGTACATTGACGCGTACCTTTGCGAAGTGCAATAGGAAGATCATCGGTCGAAACAGGATCTAAAGACGAAGATCACTGGAACAGGACATGTATCCGGAGTCTTTTGTCGGCGAGAGTAAACATGAGTAAAACGAGGAACAATAGTGTACATGAGCAAATCATCATCAACCTCACGTGGAGCTGGTGGGTGAGGTGGGGATGAAAAAGGAAGGGTCTCAACAAAGTGGACATCAGAGGAAACAAGATAGCGATTTAAAGAGGGGCAAAAACAACGATAGCCTTTTTGTACCCGCGAATAACCTAGAAAAATGCACCTAAAAGATTTGGGATCTAATTTTGTTAGAGTTGGACGAACATCCCGAACATAGCATGTACAACCGAAAATCTTTGGCTCGATAGGAAACAATGTCTTGCCAGGAAACAAAACCTTATATGGTATTTCTCCATGAAGGACAGAAGAAGGCATGCGATTGATTAAGAAGCAAGCCGTGGAAATAGCATCTGCCCAAAAAGATTTGGATACATGCATTTGGAATAATAAGGCTCGTGCAGTTTCAAGTAGATGTCGATTTTTTCTTTCTGCCACCCCATTTTGAGCGGGTGTATCAACACAAGAAGATTCATGAAGAATGCTATGATGACCCAAGTAAGATTGAAATGCATCAGAGAAATATTCTTTTGCGTTATCACTTCTTAAAATTTTAAGAGAACCATTGAATTGTGTCATGATTTCAGGCATGAAAAGTACGTAAATGAGAAAACAATTGAAGCGACTTTTCATTAAATATAACCATGTCACACGAGAGTAATCATCAACAAAAGAGACAAAATACTTAAAACCAGACTTGGATTCAATAGGGCAAGGACCCCAAACATCAGAATGAACTAACTCAAATGGAGCGTTAGCTCGCTTATTGACTCGAGGACGCAAAGGAAGACGATGTAGCTTAGCAAATTGACAAGACTCGCAATGTAAAGACGACAAACTACTAAAATGAGGACAAAGTTTCTTCAAAAAAGACAAAGATGGATGACCCAAGCGACAATGCGCATCAAGTGGGGATGGGGCTCCAACACAAGCAACAGGTTGTGGTAATGGACGATCAAAAACGTAAAGACCTCCAGATACACGACCTCTACCAATAGTCTTCTTCGTCATAAGATCCTGAAACAAACAATAATCAGGATAGAATGAGATATAGCAATTTAGATCACGAGTAAGTTTGCTCACAGAAATAAGATTATAACCGAGGTAAATTCAAAAGCAGTTGCAAAGGAAGTATAGGGGTGAGATTAATCGTGCTAGAGCCCATAATGGATGATGTGGATCCATCGGCTATGGTGACACTTGTGGGAAGAAGTGGATAACTCAAGATTAGATATTAAATTTGGATTACCTGTCATATGATCGGTAGCACGAGTCAATGACCCACTTTGAAGATGAGGAAAGAAGACATTGAGTTGGATTACCTGACTCGGCAAAGGGTCGTAACATGAGGAGATGAAGCCTTTAATGATTCTTGGCATCTGAAATTTAGCAAACTCATCAGAGAAATCTCGATAGAATTATCGGATGTAGCGGAAGCAACATTAGCTGTCGGAGGCTTCTGGTTTTTATTTATCAATTTCCAGCAATCACGTTTTAAATGGCCAACCTTTCGACAATATCGACACACCATGTCACTTGAGTCTTGCTTGCGAGCACCAAATGGTTGTCCAGAATTACCACTAGATTGTTGGCCTGAATTACTTGATCGCACCCTTATAGCACCAGAATGATCATTACCCCGACTGATTAGTGCATTATTCAGAGCTGGCGGGACGAGTGTCGAATGTGAGGATTCAGTACGAAGAACTCTACTGAATGTTTCCTGTAAAGATGTGACCTCATTACTAGAAAGGATCTGAGATTTAGCCATCTCGAACTTTGGTAAAATACCAGACAGAAAACACATGATAGCCATCTGCTCGCGTTGAGTTTGTTGAACTTTTATGTCCATCTTGAAAGGCAATAACGTGTTCAACTCGAATAGATTTTCTTAAATTCCATAAAGAAAGTTGTTAGAGGTCGATCTTCTTCCTGAACCGGAGCGATAAAACATTTTACAAACCTCATACATTCTATTGATTTGCCCTTTTCGGAATAAAGAAAATCCAAATATTCAACTAATTCCTTCACATAGTCACAATGACTGACTAAATCAACAACGTCGTGTTCTATCGAATTCTTGATTTGCAAAATCAAACGAGCATCATCTCGTAGCCAACTCTTCTCTAAGTCTCCTTTCGGTGGATTATCGGTCATATGATTATCCATGTCTACGCTCCGCAAATATTGCGGTATAGTCTTACGCCAATTGTGGTAATTTGACCCGTTCAACTTCCGATCGGTGATCCTTGACATTATAGGAATCACATCGGACACGGCCATGGTTCGTTTCTCAACTTTTTTCAGCCATATATCTCAAATCAATGAAGAAACTACGAAATCAAACCCAAAAAACAGATCTGGCCGGTGAAGGGAAAAACTGGGCGCGGTAAAAACGGACTTTTCTTCGCAACCGAGAACTATTTGCACCCCAAAGTACCCCGAAAGGCAGGAAATCATGAGGCGCACAAAACCCAGAAAAGAGAAGTCGGAAAAAAATTCCTCACGCGCCCCCACGCGCCGGCGCGTGAAAACGGAGGCGGAGCTTTGACTCGCGCGTGAGGCCCACACGCGGCTGATTTTGGCTGACGGCGGCGGCGAATGGAACCTGACGGTGGCGGCGCTCCTACGTGTACGGTGGTGTCAACAAATGGCCACTCAAAAAAAATGATGACATAACGTGAAACCCTAACCCTAATTAGGAGATAAACTCAAACGGTCCCAACAAACCCTAAGGCTCTGATACCATGTAATTATCAGAAAAGTATATAGGATTTGAGAGAAAAGTTCAATGTATTATTCACATAAGTGAGATATATATACACAACTACATGGGCCCATAAGACCTAAGAAAGCCCTAAAGTCATAAGCTATAAAACTATAATAAAGAGATATTAATAATACTAATAAACATATTATAACAATAACAAATAATCAAATCAGATTACAACATATATTCAATAGTCCCCCTCAAGATGAACACTCTGAACTATGCAAGTTGAGAAGAGCCATCTTGGATAAAAGATGCAGTAAGGCATTAGTTGGAAGGGGCTTGGTAAACATATCTGCCAATTGATGTTGGGAACGAACTGGAAGAAGTTTAATAACACCATCCGTGAGCTTATCTCGAACAAAATGACAATCGATCTCAATGTGCTTGGTACGTTCATGAAATGCTGGATTCATAGCTATATGCATCGCTGCTTGATTATCACAAAAGACCAAAGCAGGCAAAGAAGAATCAAGATGAAACACTTTAAGTAATTGTTGAATCCACACAATTTCACTTACAACAGATGCTAAAGCTCTATATTCAGCCTCAGCGGAAGATCGGGAAACAATGTTTTGTTTCTTAGCACGCCATGAGATTAAGGAGTCACCAAGAAAAACACAATAGCCTGTAACTGAACGACAGGAATCCAAACATGATCCCCAATCAGCATCAGCAAATGCTCTTAACTGCCAAGAAGAAGAAGCAGAAAAAAACAAACCTTGTCCTGGAGATGATTTAAGATACCTGAGAAGATGATAAACTGCATCTAAATGCGGCTTACGAGGCTGAGAAACATACTGACTTAATTTGTGGACAACGAAAGTAATATCAGGACGTGAAATAGTCAAATAAAGTAAGCGTCCAACAAGCCTTCGATATAGTAAAGGATCAGCAAGAAGTTCACCATCAGAAACAGACAACTTACACTTGGGATCCATAGGAAAAGAAACTGGTTTGGAGCCCAGAAAACCAGCATCATCAAGCAACTGTAAAGCATAATGTCTCTGAGATAAAAATATGCCTTTAGCAGACTTTGCTATTTCCAAACCCAAAAAATATTTCATAGGACCAAGATCTTTCAATTTGAAATGGTCACGTAATAGCTTTTTCAGTGAATCAATCAGCGAAGAATTGGGGCCCGTGATGATGATGTCATCCACATATACAAGTAAAGCAATGAAAGAAGCACCAATTCCCTTAGTAAATAAAGAATAGTCAGATTTGCATTGAACAAAGCCATTAGAAAGAAGAACTTGTGAAAACTTAGAGAACCACTGTCGCGAGGCTTGTTTTAAACCATAAATTGACTTATGTAACTTACAAACAAGTCGTTCCCCCTTATTCACACTGTGATTTGAAGCAACATATCCCAAAGGAAGATCCATATACACTTCTTCAAAAAGATCCCCATTCAAGAAAGCATTATTAACATCAAGTTGAACTAAAGACCACTTTTGAATGGCAGCAATAGCAAGTAATAATTTAACGGTAACTAGCTTTGCTACAGGAGAAAATGTTTCAAAAAAATCTAATCCTTCTTGTTGCGTATATCCTTTAGCCACCAAACGAGCTTTATACCTTTCAACAGTGCCATCAGAATTAAATTTAATCTTGTAAACCCATTTACAACCAATAGAGTGTTTCCCTTGAGGTAAAGAAACGATAGACCAAGTATGATTATCCTCCATAGCAACTAGTTCTGCTTTCATTGCCTCTCTCCAGTGAGCAAACTTAACTGCTTGATGGTAAAAACTAGGCTCAAAGTGAGAAGACACATTCATAAGAAATGCACCATGGGTAGGGGAAAAAGAATGGTAAGAAAGAAAATCATGAAAAGGAAATGTAGAAGTGGAATTGATTGAAGGAGAATTTTGATGTAATAGATTACAGTGATAATTTTGAAGATATAAAGGTGGTTGATGCATTCTAGTAGATCCACGAACATTCGATAGTGGTAGAGAGTCAACACATGAAGAAGGGTCTGGAGAAGAAGAGTTTGAAATGGAAGAATCTCCATTCAAGGAAGAGTCACTGGAAATTGATGTGTCTGGAAAAACTTTAGGCAGAACTAAATTTGGGAAAGGATCAACTAAATCAGTAGGGGAATCAATTGAGTGAAAAGGAAAAGTGTTTTCATGAAATACAACATTTCTAGAATTGAAAAAGGTTTTGGAAGTGATATCATACATCCTATAGCCCTTAACTCCTGGAGGATACCCAAGGAAAATGCAAGGTTTAGGACGAGGCTGAAATTTTGTTCTATGAGAAACAAGAGTAGAGGCAAAGCCAAGACACCCAAAAACACGAAGAAATGTATAATCCACCGGAGAATCATAAAGAAGTTCGAATGGAGCAACATTATTCAGAAGCTTGGAAGGAAGTCTATTAATAAGAAAAGTGGCTGTAAGTATACATTCACCCCAAAAGGCAATAGGAACTCGAGATTGGAAATACAAAGCACGTGCAACATTCAACAAGTGCTGATGTTTCCTTTCAACAACAGAATTCTGCTCAGGAGTTTCGACACAAGAAAATTGATGAAAAACCCCTTTTGTACTAAAAAAATCAGTAAATTGAAGTTCAGGGGCATTGTCTGATCGAAATTTCTTTATTTGTTTACCAAATTGTGTCTCAACCATCGAGAAAAACTTTGGGACAATTGATAAAGCCTCAGACTTTTGTTTCATAAGAAAAACCCAAGTAAACCGTGAACAATCATCTACTAAGGTCAAAAAATATTTGTGTCCTGCATGTGTAGGCATGTGATAAGGTCCCCATACATCACAATGAACTAAATCGAAAGGAAACTTAGAGAGGTGATTATTTGAATTAAAAGAAAGTCTCCTTTGCTTAGCTAAAGGACATACATTGCAAATATCAACAATAGAATTTCCATTATTAGCAATATGAAGTTGATCTTTTAACAAATCCAAAACCTTAGAAGAGAGATGACCCAACCGATTATGCCAAACATATGGCGTCACTTTATTAACCACCAAATTACAAATGAACTTAGTATTCACAGCATCAACAGGAAATTCATTATCAATGATGTATAAATCCTCCAGCCTTTTACCCTTGCCAATCAACTCCAAAGTCGACGCATCCTGAATAATGCAAAATTCAGTAGAAAACCACACAAACATAGATGAATCTCTGGTTAAAGCACTCACTTACAATAAGTTGAACTTGAACTGAGGCACATACAACACATTTCTCAAAAACAAATTAGGACCACATTTTACATCACCATAGTGAGAGACGGAAAATCTTTCATGATTCGGTAATGTGACATAAACATTCTGGACGGGTAACAAATTAGTAAAAAATTCCTTGACAAAACACACATGACTGGAAGCTCCCGAATCCACTATCCAATAATATTTGTGGTTGGAAGAATGTGTACCTGAGATCTCTGGTTGAGCAGATGCCTCAATAGTTGTGTTAACCTTAGCAGTAGCCAAGTGATTATGCAACATGCCCAAAAGCTTCTCACATTGATTAGAATTCAAGGATTGTACAAAATTTGCAGTGTAATCCGACGGTGAGATGACGACTTCAGTACTAGCCTGGTTCACAACATTCTTGTTAGAAACTAGTGAATTGGTATTAGTATTAGAAAATGTGGATTTTGGTTGTGACTTATAACCCGGTGGATAGCCATGAAGCTTGTAGCATTTTTCAATCGTGTGTCCAAGATATCCACAATGAGTACATGTAGGTTTGTCTCTTTTTTGTTTGGAAAAATATGATCCCGATTTCACACTTTTGCTAACAAGAAATGCCATATTGTCAGAACCATTGGCAACCAAATTGATGTTTCTCTGTTGTTCCTCTTGGGAAACAAGGGCAAAAGCCTTGTTTATTGGAGGAAAAGGATCCATCATGAGTACCTGAGCCCGTAATTGGGCAAAAGATTCGTTCAACCCCATCAGAAACGACATCACATATTCTTCTTGAAAGTGAGTAGAAATGGATTGAACACCACCACATGTACACTTAGCACATGAACATGCCGACCTGTAGTTTGCTAATTCATCCCAAACAGTTTTTAATTTTGTGAAATAGGAACTTACCGAAAGCTGTCCCTGTGTGAGATTCGCTAGTTCCCGACGCAATTGGAATACACGAGGAGCATTCTTTTGTGAAAAACGCTCTTTCAGATCCTTCCATATTTCAAAAGCCGATTCACAATAAATGACGCTTCCTGAAATCTCTTTAGACACAGAATTGATGATCCAAGAGATGACTGCATTATTACCACGAATCCACGAAGCCAAAAGAGGATTTCCCAAATCAGGGCGTATAAGAGAACCATCGATGAAACCGATTTTGTTCTTGACCGAGAGAGAAATCAACATGGCACGGCTCCAAGAACTGCATGTAGTGACAACAATATCTTATAAATATGAAGAAAAATAGCAAAGTAAGATCTAAATGCTACACTATAAATCCTTGGATCAAACAACTAAATAATACGACAGAAATTAAAAATATCATATTTAAATATGTATTTGTTATTGAAATACACACATCCAAATATAGATAACAGGAAATTCAGTTTCTCCTCGGCTCATTTTTTTTAATGATCCCAAGATACTTTCATGTCTTAAATTGCCAAAACATTGAGTGAACACTGCTCAAGATTGACTATTTCACAACATTTTATTTTTCATTTGGTTTTTACCACTTGATGAACAAAGAGTTCATCATTCTACAGCAGCTTCCAGCACACATTATCGTGATTAGAGGAAACGGAGCATGAGAGATAGAGAGAAACTGATCTCTCACTTTTACTGTGGGAGAGAATACTGAATAACAACAATTCTCTGGCTTGAGACAAAGGTGAATTTGTGACTTGTATCATGTTTAAAATAAAGGATTCAACTTAAAAACTTCAGACTATTTTGAAGTGGACGTGTGTGTTTAGAATGCCGGTATGATCATATCTCCCAAATGTAACCAACACTAACATTCTCCGTGCTTCTGAGTACTTGCAATGAAATAGAAATGAAACAAAGAGCGAAAAAAATCGTATGAACAATGGAAAAGAAAATTTTAAGATACTATCATCTGTAATAGAATTTTAACCTCTTTTAAACTATCCCATTACAAAATTAGAAATCACGATTCTCTCAAAAAATAGAGAACGATCATTAGTTTCATGAATTTCCTCACCTGTGTAGGTCGCATTGCGGTTTCGAGACGGTAATCGAATGAACCGAGAATGGAGACCATGTTTTCGGTGACATTTTGCCTCTTCTGCAACGATTCTCTAACGCTGAGGATTTCCAAAAATGAAAGTTGTTATTGATGGTGGTTTCAAAAAGAGTTCCGAATGCGTAATCATATGTGAATTTAATCAAGTTTTTTTTTTGTTGAAATAGATTAAGTAGAGTTTATAATAAAAAAATTAAGGGCATTTACAAATATATTAGTATAGGTTCTAATATTTATAATTTTATTATCATGAAAAAAAAACATTTACAAACACATTAAAACTCTAAAAACACGGTAATTCAAAAAAAAAAAAAAAAAAAAAAAAAACTCTAAAAACACGGTTACTATTCATCAGGAAATGTCGTTATTTCATGCAAGTATATCTGTAGGTCACTGATATATCATATTAATAATAGTGTATCTTAGTATATCAACGACTAATTATCACTTATTTATATATGCCACTTTACGAACTTTTGCATAAACTGTATGAGTTTTTGGGACAAGTTCAGGTACAAAAATTGATAGAAAAGATGGTGGAAACGGTGCGGGAAATCAAGGAGAAAAATATAAATAAGTAATCTAGAACGACAATTATGGATAGGAGTGTTCACGGGGACGGGGAAATCATTCCCTGTCCCCGTCCCCGGTAAATTCCCCGTTCAAAGAGGTCAGGGACGGGGACGGAGATTCCCCGCGGGGAAATTATGGGGAACGAGGAATTTAGCGGGGAATTTTCCCCGTTTTCACCTAAAACAAAAAAAAAACAACAAATTACAATTAAAAAAACAAATTACAATTTAAAAAAACAACAAATCTATAAAAATAAAAATATAAAAAATAGTTTATTAAAAAAATTATAAAACAGTATTAAAAAGAAGTTCTAAAAAACAGTTTTTATTAATAAAAAATAAAAACAATATTTAAAAAAGTTTTAAAAAACAGTTTAAATATAAAAATATTTAAAAATAAATTAAATATATTATTTTTTCGGGGATTTAATAGGGAACGAGATCGGGGTCGAGGTGTCGGGGACAGGGACGGCATTCCCCGTCCCGTCCCCGAAACTCGAACGGGGAATTTTTCATCCCCGTCCCCGTTGGGAACGGGGATTCCCCGCTACTTTCGGGGCAAGTCCTCGCGGGGCCCCGTCCCCGCGGGGAAAATGAACACCCCTAATTATGGAGAAAGGAAGATAAAGGTAATTTAAGAAATAAAAAAGATTTGAATAAATAATATTTTTATAGTTTCAAAAAAATATATAGGTGAATATTTAATCAAATTGTAATAAATTCAGAAGGTAGCTAGAATTGGATCGTGAACTTGAAGATAGTGTAATTAGGGTTATAAAGCTTATCATTTGATGAAAAAATATATCTTGTTTTGAAAACTGATGATATAGTTTCTTATTTTTACTGCATTGTTGCTAATGCATCTTTCAAATCCGTGATACTTATAATGGATGTGTTTACACAATATGAAAATGTTGTTGAGTCCGACATAGAATTCAATACGTCTTATTCTTTTGATTATGTTGTTCATGAGTCTGAGGATGATCACATTTTGTATGACACTCCTGATGGATTTGAGTATGTTAAGTTTCTGAATGTTGATTGCTCAAGAGATAGTTACTACCTTAAGGTTGATAATACATTGTATTCATCAAAGAGCGTTCTTACCAAAGCTCTTAATATTTATGCTTTAAATCATAAGTTTAACATGATAACTAAGAAATCTTATTTGGAGCGTTATTATGCTTGTTGCAAAGGTAAGAATTGTTCTTTTTTCATAAGGGCAAATAGGTATTTAAGTACTCCGTCATGGATAATCACGAAAAGTTGTTTTAAACACAAATGCTCTATTGATTTGATTAATGGTCATCACCCTCAAGCTCGTGCATCAGTTGTGGCTGAATATATCAAATAACATTTCCGAGTTGGTCATGGAACGTTCATGACTCCTTTAGATGTGAAAAATTTCATGCAAACTAGACATGGTGTTTTCATTAATTATATGAAAGCATGGCATGCACGGAAGTTGTGTTGAATGAATTAAGAGGCGACCAGGAAGAATCTTATCTACTGGTTCTTAAGTTTTGTCATGTTATCTCTAAAAAAACAATAGTACGGTTACATTTAGTATTAGAAACATTTATTTATGTTTATTTTTTTTAAACATTTATATTGTTATTGCACGTTTAAATCTGTTTCAATTATTAAACATTTTTTTTATGAAACATCTGGCTTTTTTTTTAATTTGTTTATTTTATTTACACATTTTTTTTATAACCATTTTATTCTTTTAATTTCAGGCACTTACATCAAGTATGTATTGGACAATGCTGATCGATTTAAATATCTTTTCATGAGTATTGATGCTTTGATATCTATATTTCTTCTTGTAGATCGGTGTATCAGTTGATGGAACTTTCATGAAATCAAAATATGCTGGAGTTTTGTTGACAGCGTGTACTTTAGATGGAAACAACCTTGATTTTTCCTCTAGCATGTCTTGTGGTTGATTCTAAAAACGACAACTCTTGGGATTTGTTCTTTTATCATCTCAACATTGTGTATGGTCATGTTTTGAATCGGCTTTAATTTCTTATCGTCATTTAAGCATAAGGAAGGCGTTGAAAAGAACATGTCCGGTTGTCATTATGGATATTGTATGCAACATATTCTCGATAATATTAAAGTTTATTTTAAAAAAAGTCTTCATGAATTGTTTAAGCGGTGTGCGGAAGCATATACGAAGGATGATTACGAAAGTTTCATGCATGATTTGGCGATTTCGTATCCTTTTTGGTATTGAATCATCGTATGCTAATAAGAAGAAGTGTTCACGATGTGGAGGGAAGAGTCATAATCGAAAAGTACGTCACAATGTCATTCCAAGTGCGATTACCCATCTTCATCTTGATTTTTAGATTATTGTTTTATTTTTTCCTACAAGAAATTGTGTTCCGCTTAGTTATGGTGTATGAAGAATATTTTTTCAGTATTTATTGTTTACTGCTTTTAATGGTTTTGTAGGAAGTTTGTTTTAAATTTTTTGAGTATGAACAAATCTTGAATCTGTTTTATTGTTTAGGTTTTTTTGTACGAAACCTTTTGTTTTTTAATATATTTGTTTATTGGTATGACCGTCAAGAAATGTTGATCTTGTTTTTTTACATTCCTGGTATTTTTGGCAAGTAAAAATGTGGGTCATTTTATTTATAAACATCTTGTTTAATATTTATATACATTGTCAATTTGTAATGTTTAAAATTTTCTACATTTTTTTTTAAATATCCATGTTTAAAATTATAAACTTTAAAAAATATTTATATTTATGTTCTATAATGTTTTTTTGGTAACATTTTGAATTTTAATAAGTTTGTGATATAAGTGATCGCAGGTATCAATTTTAAAATGTTTAATTAATTCAAGTTTTTATTAAACATTTGCAAACATTATATAATATCTTCAAATTACATTTTCAAAATGTTGAATAAATATAAACATTTTTAATCATGTATAATAAATCAATTCCTTTTTACCTCTTTTTTTTTTTTTTAAATATACAATGTTAAATATTTATAATTTATAAATATTAATTCCTGTTTATTTTTATAAACATATCTACATGTCTATTTTAGCATTTATTCTCTATTTGAAAGAACAATATAGAAGAGATTTCATTGCTATTAATCAAAAATTCCAAACAAGTAATGCACTTGTTTGACATATATTAAAAAACCATCAAAATATGTATTTTGCTCTTTAACAGATACCAAAATAGTGTTTAACTAAAAAAATATTTCCAGGATACAACCATAATCTTCAAGCAACAATGCACTTGTTTTTAAACTACTCAAAACTCAACAAAATATGGAAAATATAATAATCAGATCCCAAAATATTGTTTTAACCAAATAAGAATCACTTTTTCTTTGGCTTTTTCTGACTCAACAAATGGAAGTGTGGTTATGAATCTTCTACTTGCGAGCTATCCTTGTTAGTGTTTTTTCCCCCCGATTCAAATTCATCTATATATGGTGTAGAAGTTGCCTGACTTGCTTTTCGTATCCTTGATGATTTTGCCCCTATGGGTTGGTGCTGCAGCTGTTATGATTTTTTATAATATAATAATGGATCCAAATCATAAACAATTTACATAATTAATTTTATAAACACATTACCTTTGCAACTCTAGCCCTCTGTTTCTTTTTAGTCTTTCCCACCTCTTTGACATTATTATCATTATGTGAAATGTCCTTTTCTTCCTGGATAATTTTATTCTTCGAAAGCTCTTTGATGACAATATTTTCCTGTGTTAAATTTTGGTTAGAATTGGTTTTGACATGGAGCCACATTACTGAAATTATAACTATGATGATAAATATGTTGTCCCAAACATACCTCAATTCCTGCTAATTGTTTTTCCACATTTTCTTCTTACTGCTTACCTGGCTGGATGTTTTGTTCCATAACAACATCATCAATTTGTTGTCCATGTTGTAGCTGAGAACGAAGGCTCCGTTTAGGTTTCCAATCAAAAAAATTAGGTAGTTCTACTGTAGTTAGATTATAATTATAGTTATTAATTTTTAGGAGTATTATGAGACTGTTCAAACCTGGTCACCACCGTATTCTTCTAGCAGAATCTTGTCGATAGTTTCCCAGTCTTGTTCTAAGTTTCTAGTCTAATAGATTCAGCAAGAATATCATTTTTCACTTTTAGTAAACATTTATATTTATGAAATTGAAGCATAAAAAAAATTACATGTCTTGTTATAAAAATTTATAAATTAAATAAATTACATACAAAAGCCTTTTTTCCACCTTAATTTTAAATTTTACAAAAGTTTAATTTATTAAAGCAAATATATTTTCTTGAATTAATTACACCAATACCCGGTTTAATTAACTCAATTACAATAATGCTGGAGTTTATGATAATATTTCATTTTTACCCAAAAAAACACCATTTATGGTGGTGATCTGGTGGTTTCCGATTTTATTGTTCACCATCTTACCCTTTTATCTCTCCTGATAACCATATATTATTACTTCATACCATTTAAATTTATAATTTATTTAATTATTTATTTTGAATTTTAAATCATTCTAACTTGATTTTAGGAATTCTTATTTAATGAAAAAGAAATTTAACCTAAATATCTCTTATCATCTTCTTCTTCTTCATCCGTCGTTGTGATCTTCTCCATTATCACCGATATTGAACATCTCGACGCGAACAGTGATCTTGTCTTGCTTTCATCTTCAAACAAACTCGATAAATCGAATCCAAACGATATCAATTCGATTGCGTTGAAGAATTTCGGCGTGGATAGTTTCGGAGAATCTGAATCGAAATATGAATTCCCTGTATTCAAGGCGGCCAATTCTTTCATCGAGATTGATCTCGAGATTTGACGATATCAATTCGATTGCGTTGAAGAATTTCGGCGTCGATAGTTTCTGAGAATCTGAATCGAAATCAGAATTATCTGTATTCAAGGCGACCAATTCTTCCATCGAGTCGAGATCGATCTCGAGATTTCTCTTCGAAACCAGAGGATTCGCTTAATTGTTGGAATTGTAATTCGTCTTTCAAGATCTACGACGAGAATTTGTGAAATTAACCGCTTCGATTGTAGAACGAGGTACTTTTAATCAAATGTTTATTTTTGTTCAATATTTATTTTAATTTTCTATTTACATATCTTTAGAAATTGTTACCTTTTTTTCATCTTCAATTTTGTGTCTTCTATCAAAATAATAATATTTTAATTATTTAATAATAATATTTTAATTCTTATTATTAAAAGGATTTGATTCCATGACTCATTCCATTTAGGGATGGCAACGGGGCGGGGCGGGGTCGGGGATGCACTTCCCATCCCCTAACCCGTGGGGATTTTTAATCCCCATACCCTACCCTATCCCCTAATCAAAAAATCTGGGTCGAGGTCGGGGTCGGGGTCGGGGTCGGGGATTCCCCATTAGGGGATCGGGTTCCCCGCGGGGAAAATTATCCGTTTTACATTTTAATTCTTATTTAAAAATTAAATATAAAAATGAAATATGCATTTAAAATATACATTTTTAAGTAAGAAAGAAAACATAATACTAACCATTTTATATTGTATTAGTTAATATAATCATATTTCACATATATTTTTCAATAAATAAAGATAAAAGTAAACAAAATATATAAGATATTCTTTAAAAATCGGGTTCGGGTTCGGGGTCGGGGACGGGGGATGTATTCCCATACCCGTACCCTATAACAAATCGGGGGGGGGGGGGATTTCTCACCCTAACCCTAACCCTATAAAACGGGGATTCTCCGCCCCTATAGAGTCGAGGCCCCGCGGGACCCCTAACCCGCGGGGAATTTTGCCATCCCTAATTTCATTATTAAACCAAACAAAGTAATTGATTCCATTGATGATTCCACTGTTGATTCTAAAAACTGCACCAAACGAAGTAATTGATTCTGATTCCACTCCTTTCCTTACCAGTCAACTAAACACAGCCTTATTTCATATGAAATGCGGCTAGTTTCATGGTTAAACCAAATAAAAATCAACGATATAATTTTATTTTAGAAATCGTTTACACATCTATTCCCCCCACTGACAGAGGTAATGAAAATGGCGTCTTTGACCCAAAATCTCTGAATCATCGACGAAATTCCTCAATCGCCATCAATGGAGTCGAGCATTCTGGAATCAATCGGCGTCGAGATCATCGGCGTAATGTCTCCCGTTTCAATCTGTATGTTTCTCGTTGTCTTGTTAGTCTATTCTCTCTCTTCCTCCGATCCTCTCTCCTCCGCTCCTCTTCGCACCGCCGCCAATCTCGTTTACATCGAAAACCCTTCCGATTCCGCCGCTCAAAAACTAGAAGGTTCCCTTCTCAATGCCCTAGTTTTTGTATTTCTTATCGCTCTCGTTACTTTCCTTCTCGTTGTTCTCTATTACTACAACTTTACTAATTTCTTGAAGAATTACATGCGTTTTTCTGCCTTTTTCGTTCTTGCTTCCATGGGTGGTCCTATCTTCTTGTCTATTGTTCAACATTTTTCGATTCCTATTGATTCGATTACTTGTTTGATCCTGTTGTTTAATTTTACGGTGGTTGGGGTTTTGGCCGTTTTTTCGGGTGGGATTCCGATTGTTATGAGGCAATCTTATATGGTGTTTTTGGGGATAATTGTGGCTGCTTGGTTTACTAAATTGCCTGAATGGACTACTTGGAGTTTGCTTGTTGCTTTGGCTCTTTATGATTTGGCTGCTGTTTTAGCTCCTGGTGGTCCACTTAAGATATTGGTCGAGTTGGCATCGAGCCGGGATGAAGAGCTTCCTGCTTTAGTTTACGAGGCTCGGCCGGCGGTGTCGAGGGGTTCAGATAATCGTGGGGCTTTGGGACTTTTGGTTGGGGGGGTGTCGGATTCTGGATCGGTTGAGCTTCAGGCGATTGTGCGTAACCGTAATGAAGATGGGAGTGTTCGTAATTCTGATCATAGTGGTGGTGATGATGAGGATGTACGAAATGAAGAAGATGGAAGAAGTAGGGAGGAAGGGGAGAGGACTCCGTTGGTGGGTTATATGCGAGAAAGACACTCGTCGAGTAGTGGATCATCAGAGTATTCAAGTGTAGCTCTTCCTTCGGCAATGGGACGGCATTTTGACAATAGAGAGAGTGAAATTGTAATAGATGAGGAAATGTCACCTCTTGTTGAAATGACAAGGTTACGTAACCAGGTAGAAAGGAATAGGAATGACGCTGCTGAAGCTACGAATAGAGGTATTAGGCTAGGTCTTGGGGACTTTGTGTTCTACAGTGTACTCGTCGGTAGAGCTGCAATGTATGATCTGATGACAGTTTATGCTTGTTATCTTGCAATCATCTCAGGACTTGGATGCACTCTTATTTTGTTGTCAGTTTGTCAACGAGCTCTGCCTGCACTTCCCATATCTATCGCGTTGGGTGTCAGTTTTTACTTCTTGACTCGGTTAGTTATGGAACCTTTTGTTGTAGGGACTGCCACCAATCTAATGATGTTTTGATTATTGGTTGCTGTCTTTTTGTGCCAAGGATTTACATCCCAGTTTAGAGAAAGCTGATGTTCTTATAGACATGACATGAATACAATGCAAGCACATATAATTCGTTTAGAGTTCCTTCTTTCCTTGTGCTTCTGCAAGAAATATGATGGTAGATTTTAAGATGAGTGGTACTTACAAGTTACCCTGTAAAAACTGTTTTGGTACTCGAATTTTTATTTCCTCTTTTCATACTTGCGTTTTGGAATCCCTTCCTCTGACTAAACGAGACTGAAATTTTCAGAGCTTATTTTCAAGTTCTGGTGTTATGTGTATGTCTGACTTGATTGGAACGGGGAGAACATAAATGTAATGAGAGAGTATGTTGAAATTACAACTGGATGCCCATTTTTCCTAGTGATGTCTGTCAATTTGCACAACGATCAGCTCGATCCTCTACCGACTACCGAGTACTATCAATTTCATCCGAGTTAACTTGAAGTTGAAATAGAGTATTACCCTTTTTTTTGTGATTTGCACTTTCTTAGGAGGGGGAATGGTTGCGAATGCGTTGCCTTGACGGATTGGGTGGTAGTCACCGAGAATGGTTGCTTTTTCACAAGCTTTGGAAGGTTTAAGCTACACCTGCAACTTTCTTAAAAAAAAAAAAAAGCTGCACCTGCAACAAGGAAGTCAGAAGATGCCCAGCTTGATTGTTTTCTTTGTAGGAATTATGTACACTTCATCCTAAATTTAGGATATATCATTAACTGGTTCAAATATGAGCATTATTTGCTTATACATACAACATTAGTAAAAAATTCATGATTTGATTTTTCTGCAATTGTCTTGGGGAGGTAGTCTATTTAGGCATTGATATTATCATTCTATTTTTTCTGAATGACATCGTTGGAGACTTTTTTTTATTGTTTTGATAATCAGTGGACTATTTGTGATGGGGTGACTTGTTTTTAGCTTTATATAGCCTCTTGAATTTAAGGGAAAATAAATTACAAAAATGTTTCAACAAAAACTCTCTCTAGAAACTAAATACATTATGCAAACGATTTACTTATTTCTTTATAACCAGAACTCATTCACCATAGCGATTCACAAATTGATATAAAAAGCTTTAGCTGTCCTTAAACACAAGATCAAATAGCACCTTTGCAACCAAAAAAATAAAATAAATTTGTATGAAAAAAAAAAGTCAGTACAATAAACTTTTCCAATGTTCAATAATGTATGATTTAATTACATGCCAACAAAATTAGTTTTGATATATTGTTAGGATAGTGTGTTTCTCTAATAAAAACTTTGAGAAGAGAAATTTAAGTGGGTAATTATACTTTTTAAAAGTATTTGTAAACATACACGTTTACATAAATAATTGGAAGTATAACATCGTTTTTAAAACTAATTAGTCACTGAGTGATTTAAATAATAATCATAATTAGTTCATATAGTTTTTTTTCGGTGTAAAATACAAATGAGACCCCTGTAATTTTCGTCAAATGTATGAAAACCCTATGTGGTTTGAAAATAACAAATCACACTCTTGTAGTTTCAAATTATTTCAATGAGATATCTTCCTTTCAACGCCTTTAATTTTATTTTCACCATAACTTTTTCATTTGAACTCCGATTTAGATGATTCAAAATGTTTTGGAATCTTTATTTTGAGCTCTATATTACGATCGCTTTTAAACTTCGAAATCGTCAATAAATAAAAGAGTTTATTATCATCAACATACTATAAGGGTGTGTTCATGCATTTAGTAAAAACTAATTATTTGAAAAAAAAAAGATTTTTTTTAAATGATAAATGGTCTACGTGTTGATTGACCATATGATCAATAATTTGCACAATGTGTACTTCGCAAAAACCAACTCCCACAATTGTGAAGGTGAAGTTTTGAACCGCACAAAATCCCCTCCGTTTATTAAAGGTAAAAAAAAAAGACAATTTCACTTTTTTTTTTTAAACTAACAATTCCACTTTCATCACATTTTACAATTACTTTTTAGATGAAATTTTTAATCGTGTAACTACAATCTAGTATAACTATATAGTGTTAATTTCAGTAATAACCAAATTAAATGTGTTTATTTCAAATAAACATTGATTTATAAGTTTATATCAAAACTATCCAAAATAGTCCACACGCAGGTTAATGTCAAATGGAAAAGACTGTTTCTTTCTGCCCTCATATCAATTGGACGTCAGATTCCTTGATTACCGCAATCCATCATTTAAAACCGTCAGATTTGCCTAAAATGCATCGTGAAAAACTAAATTGCTATTGTAGACACCCATTTTATCCGACATTATTCAAAAGTTAACTATTTCGTTTCAATAAAAAAAAAATTTGGTTTGATTCATTTTTGTTCCAATAAAAAAAAAACATTTAGTTTTAAAATGAGGCTTAAAAATGATTTTTGAAATTTGGCATAAATTTGGTGAAAATATTAGGAGATTTGATTTGGTGTGATTAAAAAATCAATTTTGGAAGGAAAGAATGACAACTAATTTTTAGCACAAATTTGAGAAAAATGATTTGATTGACTGATTTAATTTGATATTAAAATTGGAATGAATGATCACTAATTTTGGGTTAATTGGAGTAAATTTGGGTAAGGATTAATTTCATAATATATTTTAACCATATTTTCTCTCCTACTTTGGCTATAAATAACACTCATTCTTAACATATGGGGTCATAGACGGCAAGAGCCCAAAAATCATTTTCTTTTACAAAATTTCCGGTCATTTTATTATTCATTTATCATCTTCATCTAATTCCCTCTCTTGCACTCACCCTAACCCTAACCGCCTTTTTTTTTCATACACGTAGCCTCCTACTTTTCTTCAAAACACCAAAATCCATAAAAGTTCAGCCTTTCACTTGACTTCCCACCAACTTTTAATCCCAATAATAACATTATTTTGTTATTTTTTTTTATCTCACCACCAATCGAAGTCAGAAGCCATATTAACTTCTCTAGTTTTGGGTTTTGGTAAAGTGATGAACATAAGAACTTCTCATTCTTAGCAAAAATTTCATGTAAGTTCATATATACATATTATTCTTTATTTTATAATTGCAATCTCATTTATATATTATTGTCATTTGTTCCAGGTTTAATATTTTGCAATTATTTTAATTATTTGTATTCTTATTTCTTTTTCATGAATTTACATATCAAATAGTAAAAGAAATGAAGTTGTACAGTTTAAATGTTATTAAAAAATATATATTTGAAATGTCCTTTTTTATAATAAATAAAATCTCTAATTTTATTTTTCACTAATTTTTCATTTTATTTTTATAAAACATGATGTCAGATGACTCCTTTATCACGATACTAGTAAAAAAATAAATTATTAAAATTAAAAATTAAGCTATTTATAAATAAAACATTGTTATTACTTACAAAAACTATTTTATCAATAAGGACTAAATAATATGCTTGTGGATCTCGACAAGTGCGTGGAAATCATCACGTTTGTGAAAACTGCGTAATGCGCTTATTGGGGTTCTCATATAAGTCTATGAAAACCCTAAGAAATATAGGATAGATTATTTTTTTAAATAAATAACATTACGTATACTATTTCAAAAATAAAAGAAAAGTATTTTAAATGTATTTCAAAAATAAAAAGAAAGTATTTTAAATAAAAATTAAAACGTTTTAAAATATAAATACATTTCCTATGATGGGATTTTGGGACGTAAAAATTCCCAATTTCTCTAGGTGAGGAATTTTTTTATTCCAATATTGTTCAATTAATGGTCATAACCCCGCCCATTTGTAATCTCAATTCTTACTTTATTCTTAAAGTTGAGAAATGATTAAATGAGATATTTTTTTTCATAAATTAAAATTAATATTTTTAAAATTATTTAAATAAGGATCATTACTAATTAGGATAATATAAAATAAAATGTGGTAACCGTTTTTAACGGGTGTTGTAGGGTGCTAATACCTTCCCTACACACAATTGACTCCCGAACCTAATCTGGTTTTCGTAAACCGTTTTTATTTTAAATCAATTTGGTGATCAATCACACCCTAATATGATTGATGGCGGCTTCCCACTTTATTTTTATATAAGAGACCTAAATGTCGGCCGCTCCGCGTCGCAACAACGTTGTGACAGCTATGATATCCTTTTTTCCCCTTTTCAAGAATACTAGTATCCATCTTCTCCATGTCTCTCTCTTTTTTTTGTTGCAGAAGAATTACACGACCAAATACGAGGTAATTTGACAAAACTAGATGAAATAAATGAAGATTGAAAATGCAACACATGGGTTCTTTCCTCTTCTTTTAAGCGTCTGTTTTTTTTAAAAAGGGAAAAGATACAGTGACTGAAAAGGAAACGAGAAAGGAAATCAGAGATATGAGAACGAAACATTAAAACGTAAAATAATAAAAAAAAACATGAAATGCGGAAATAGAGAAGGAAACAAAGCGGAAAAAGGGCAAAATTGTAAACAGGTATATCGAAATCCACCTAGCCACCATAAATGGTGTTTTATGGTATAATTGATATAAAATGAAAACATCCTTTAAAACTAAATTAGGTGAATTAAATAGGTTATTGGTGTAATTATTTCAACTTTATATGATACTTAAATATATAATATTTTTTTTAAAATAAATAAATTAACACGTAAATTAATCATCAATATGATTATTATCCATCAATATTTAAACCTTTTCAGGGTTTGTTTAGGATAAATTTTAAAAGTGTTTTATAATAATTATTAAAAAAAACTTTCTGACACTTCTAAAAATTATCCCAAACGGTCACTCGATTTAAGTCTTTTTTTTTTTTTTTTTGAAAATTCTCATTCTCAATTGTCAATTTTACCATTTTTAGCGGTTTGAACCGACCGAGACACATAAACAACTATCAACGAGAGCCGGTAAACGACTACGAACATTCAAAGTCTTTCAGCCCTGGGTCGGGTCGGGTCGACTGCTCCGGTGAAGTCTGAAATTGGATTCTTCATTCTAGGGTTTCATTCGCAAAAATGTCAGGATTACCAGACGAGCTATGGCGGAAAATTCTTGAAATTGGAGTTATCAATTCTGGTTTCTCTTTCAAAGATCTTTGTTGTATCTCCATTTCTTCTCGTCGTCTTCGCAGATTATCAGATGAAGATCTTCTATGGTCTCACCTTCTTTCCTCCGATTTTCCTTCTTCTTCCTCTTCTTCTACTTTTCCATCATCTTCCTCCAAGACTCTTTACAAAATTAGGTATAATCGAATAATTCATGAACAGGATTATCTGTTAAATGGTGAATTCGTCTTTCTTTCATTGTTCGTGACATTTTTCTAGGTTGGAGAGAGATAGAGAAAGAAAGAAAGCGGCTCACAGGAGAGCAGTGCTTAGAAAGGAGAGTCAGATAGCGGAGAATTCTAGAAGGCTGAGAGAGTTAGAAAGTCGGTTAGCGGAGGAGGCTCAGAAATTGAGAACGACTGTTGCGGAGCTCTCTAATTTACGCAAGGTCAGGTAGTGTTTAGCAATTGTTTTCAAATGATTTGATCATATATTTTTTACTTTCCTTGTTTGATTTTATGATATTGGTGGAAGATGAAAGAAAACTGGATACTGGAATTTTAAAATTTCCCCGGAAAGTTTCTGAAATTTGGGCACTTCGGCCACTTAGTTTGTTTTCAATGAAATCGTGGAATGGGGGTATCATGCTAAAATATCGAGTCAGTTTGAAGTAAATCTTTTAAATATGATATTGTGATTTGTCGTCTCAGGCAAGCATCGGTAGCTTTGAATGTTTGGCAGCCTGAGGTCATTAGGGGAAGGCAAAAGCAAGTAGTTGAACAATGCAATGTTTCTGTTGATTCTCGGTCTCGGACTCTAGAGATGGAGCTCAAGCTTTGTAAGCAACAAATTGCCATTTTTGAGAAAGCATTTGTAAGTTTTAGTAAATGTGAAAACATTATTTGATAATTATCTGATGAGAATTGTAATTTTAATTTGTAGTACTGCTTGGTGCAGAAAGATGAAAAGGAGAGGCTCGACTTAGCTAAAGAAGAGTTGGTTTCTATGAAGTATCACCCTCTAAAAGATTATAAGTGTACAAGTGGTGGCACTAATGAATCTTGCATTAAGAGGAGGAGGTTAAAAGGATGCAATAAATGTAATGACCTTACTTTCACTTGGTGGTTAAATTTTTTCTTTTTGTCATCTCCAATTCTCCCTGACGGTTTGATGCATCTCAACCAGGAACTTTTCCCCCCTCTTCTTTTTGTGTTTTAGTTGTATGGATTGATGATCTATGAATTCAAAGATGTGCTTTATATGTCGTTTTCTTCTCCATCTTTCATCACCATTTTCAGACGACAATAGAACTCTTTCAATTTTTTTTAAGTAAGACTATTACGATGCTTTGCACTACTAAACTAATGTAGAAACTTTACCTAGTGTTATCTTGAAATGATTCTTTTAATGGACTAATCTTCTGATCTATGGGGATTGATACTTCTTATAGCAATTTTATCAGAAGCATTCGTGGAGGGGGGGGATGAGGATGAGGGGGAGGCTTTGGTTCCTTCTTGTGGTTAAAATGTTGTTAGGTTGGATTAATGTTTTGTCTAGGATTGATTTTTTGTCTATACCTTAACATATGATTTTATGAGGTTGTAGAGACATAAACGCTGCCTTTGGTTTCCCAAAACCAATGGAAGAAAAAAAAAACTATGAACTTTTATATTTTCCTTGAGTGTGTATTTTTTTTTCCAGTTCTGACTGTCTTGTATTTCTGTCCTTCATTTGAAATCTGATTGCCGTTTAGTTCTTTAGAAAGAGAGAACAATGTTCTTTATTGGTTGTTTGACAGCATCCTTTCTTAACATAATAACTCACTACTTATTAATATTTGTTATTTATGAATAATAATTTTGCTTTGTCTTAGTTTTGTGATTGGTGCAGTCTATCGTATTCTCTAGTGTCTAAGAATGCTTAAAAGATTAGATCACATGGAAATGATTACTCTTGTCATATTGGCTGGTTTGTGATTTTTTCTTTAATTTTCAAGTGGAAAATTCTGTTCGGTAACTGTTTATGTAATATTATCTCTAAATTTTTATTGTTACTTAGTGCCTTTGAATGCTTAAAATATCATATGACGTAGAAATGATGAACTGTTGTTATATTAACTCGTTTGTTGTTGTTGTGATTGTTATGTATTCAAGTGGAAATTTCTGTTCAATAATTGTATGTGTCAAATAAACTTAACCATCTTCAGGACGCTATTATTATACCTCAGTTTTTGCATGCCCTGTTTCGATAATCTTATCTCTTTCCTTTCCTTGCCTATTTTGATTCTTCCCCTTACCAGCTGGAACTATTTAATAAGTCTCCATGTGTGATGAATGCTCTACATGTTTGCTCAGTCTCTGATTGCAAACTGGAACTGATATAATAATTTGCTTGATTTCCATGTTTAGAGAGCAAGATAAAGTTGTTTTGTCTTCATAACTGGGGGAGCATCTTGGAACTACTATGGACAGTTATGCCTTACGATTGAGGTCGGTGTAACCATGAAGTGTTTTGCACGAGGTGCAGACTAATAGTAAGGTTGACCAGTTGTATCATTTTATCAAAATGGGAAATTGCAAGAAATCAGTAGGAAGATCATCATTAAGTTTTATACCGCATAGCTAAACACAGAACATATGTCGAAACACAGAGCCAATAGCAAGTACTTTTTCAAATTCTCTGGGCTGTAACTTATCAGGTGTACTATTTTTATATAGATGTTTTTCTCCTCTTGCTTGTAACTTGTAACCATTTGGATTGTTCTGCTGAGAGTAATAATAAATCTACCTTTTTTCTATTCACGTGGCCTATCGTTTGCTTTCTTTTTTATCTAACTTTACATATGCATCATTGATGTTAATTCACTCTCAATCTAGATATGTTATCTTGGTTCTATCTTTTGAAGAAACCAAATCTTAAACAGATTGACCCAACGTTCTGAGTTAGGTTCAGCCGTTCATGTTCTCATTAGATGGTGACAAGGTTGCTGAGCTATGGTGATGCTGCTTTATCCAGGTTTGCTCCTTTCATTCTCTTGAACTTCAAGCTGAAGGTCGATCAATTCGACTGCCTAACCAATGGCTTACTTTTGCATAGTGATTATACTATGACATGTTTCAGCTTTTGACATAATAACAGTTTGTCACCCCCCCTCAAGTAGAACATGAAGTACAAGCATGACTTTTTCTGTTAATAGATAAGTAGCCCATGATAGTGAAAATTGTGGAATAATGGTCCATATTCTGCCATTCTGGTCTAATGAGAAGGTATTTGTGGGGACAAATAAGGCTAAAAATTTGGTACCAGAAAATGCTGTATAGAATTCAACAGCCTTTTTATTAATATACCAAAGTGTTTTTTTTTTTTTTTGGCCTCTAGATAATATTTTAGAATTTCATGGGTCAATATTTCTTTGGTTGCTGGTTTTGTACTTTATTTATCTTTTCCCCCTTCACAAATCTGTTTTGTAGATGGGCAAAATTCTTCCTAAATTTTGATCAACCATCCTATTCTTAGGAACTTAAATGTTGTACAGATTCTCTTTTAAAATTGTGAAAGTTAATTTTTATATATCATATTAAGTATTTATTATCAAGTACACCATTCCAATATCAATGTTAAGAATTTAAGTTTTCCAAATGATCTGTGAAGCTTATAATGGGCAATTATGGCTGTTTTGGTCATTTTGTATTATAGTTCATACGTTGGGTTTTTTTGTCCTCAAAACCTACGTATGATATGTGTGAGAAGTGTTGGGAATACGTTCAAAAGATGGAGTTTAACTTAATTTAAACTTTTTGTTGTGATGATAAATCTAATGTTTGCTTTTTTTACAAGACAATTCAACCAATAAATATAAATTAGTGTATAGTTTTCATTTTCGATTCAAATCTTTATATTCCAATTAAATTTGTAAATGAATGAAAAAAAATAGTTACTCAAGCATTCATTATTTTATGTTAGCAATATGTTCAATGATTTTCTATAGTATAGATAGTGTCGATTTGAACAGTCGAATTCCATATGCATAACTTCGAGTTCGACGATATCATTTTGTTATTTCAGTCAGTAGTTCTTTGTAGGTTGATTAAATATTTCGTTCTTAATACTTTTCTACCTTTCTATTTGTATCAATTTAGTCGTTACAATCTGAAATGTTATATTCCAATTTTGATACAGTATCACTTGTGTTAATTTGATCCCCATGAGTCATGAGAGAATCATATGAATACTCCAAAATAGTTTTATGAGAGAGAAAGATAAAAATATTTAAAAGAGGTTATTGAGTTTTTATCTATTTTTTTTTCGGATTCATATAATTTAATAAAGATCAAATTGACAGAAGTGATCAAGTACAAGGATCAAACAAATAATGTAATCTTACAATCCTACCATAATTTTGTACCTTTTGCATCTTTACGTGACTTGAAAAAAACACTGTCCATCTTTAAACAAAAATTCAGATGCTCTTTTATTTGAAAAGGGGAAAAAAAAAGACTGAATGTGAAACGTGAAATTATTTTTATAAAAGTAAAATTATTTCTCCTGGATTTGAATCTCACCCTTATGACGAGAAAAAAAAAAGAGACAATTGTACTAGCCACCTTTGAATTATAGGGGTATAATTACATACTAGAATTTTTAATTTGACCTTGTACTCTAAACATTGTAATAAACTATTAAAATTAGATCTAGAAAATTTTTATTTGATAATTTACTCTCTAAAGTATAAATTTATAATTACTTTTAAGAAAATCTCTATGGAGTCAGATTTTTGAGGGCTCCTGTCCCATCCCAACTGGTCCTTCAACCTGACCCCGAAATCTTTGTGGTGGCGGAGATGCTTTCTTCTTCAATTTCACTTCTATCCACCCGATTAGCATTAGAAATGTATTAATCATCTTGCAATTTTTGAGAGTCTAATTTAATAAATTAAGGAAATAATTTTAAAATTAAAATTTTTAGCCTAACTATATATTATAAAGTTTAGAGGATTAATTATTCAATAGCTCAAGACGATTTATGTGATTTTTCTAATATATAAGTGTAAAAGGTAAAAATATCCCTCATACTGGCCGTGTACATTGAACTGGTTCACATGGGCTCAAGCCCATTTGGATCACCGACTGAGGGAGCTACTCCTCAACAGGCCATAAGAAGATCCACTAAGCCTAGTCTTGCACTAGCCCAATCAAGAGGCCCACGATCAAAAGACTATAAAGTTCACTTGACCTGTCAAATCAAGTAAGTGCACACAACCCTAAATCCTAAGAGAGAATCTTGCGGCGCACGCTATTTCTCACCTACCACCACCTAACTTGATCGTCAGAGAGTTCTTGGCCGGTACCACACCGGAGCCCTTCTGATCATTAGTTCACTTTGTTTCAGGTAGCTACGCTGCCGAAAACCTAACATGTGATGGAGCGTGCTCAACCGTGTGAGGAAGAATCCACTCGAGAAATATCCCACACAATATGTATATATATTCCAACAATTTGGATGTGAGAAAGTCTGGCATGTGACACAGAAGATACGGTCAGGTTTTTCACTTCCGTAGTGAATGACAAACCCACATATCTCCCTACCTTCTGACTTCTTGTTTCCACCTCCTCGCGTCCCATCTTTTCTTATTACCATTTTTGTTGGGTAATAATACAAATATATTTCCCCCATTTGCAAATTACATTTTTTTATATATATTACTCATTGAGTTGCTATATCTCATCACTTTGTTCTAATTTTGTATTTCAATTTTTTTTTAATAAAATATCTATATTAACTCTTTAATAAACATGTTACTCAAATTTTTTTTTTAGATATTACATTAAATTGTGGGAGAGGAGACTCGAACCTAAAACCTCATGGAAAGAGAGCAGATGTCAAATCAGTTGAGCTATACTCGTGTTGGCAAGTCTCAAAAGTTTAAACCATACAAGTTTCAATCAGGTAGAATATTAATAACGTTCTTAAAAAAATGTCAGTTTTTTGATCAATAGTTACATAATTTACTAACAATTATAGATACTATTAATGAGATTTAACCGAATTACATGGATTAAACTGAAGAAAAAAAAAATGAAAATCCAACTTACACGAGTATATATTTAAGTACTGAGACATAAACATGACATTTTTAATGAAAGATCCCTGTAAAATTATGACTATTCAATAATCCAATTCCATTATTTTCCTATATTTGAATAAGAGAAAGTACTAGCAAAAATAATGCTGATGTATTTTTTTTTAAGAAAAGTCAATTTATATTCTGTTTAATCATTTTTTTTTCCTTTTCTATAATTAATAAAAATTAGTGTTTTTAGTCTCAAGATTTTATTAATTTATTTTCTCTCTTATTTTAAATATTCTCTAAAATCTAGAACAACAAATGTATTTTGGAAAACTACTTTTCTTAGCTTTTTAAAATTCATCAATATTTTATTATTTATTATTACTATTTTAAAGTCAACTAAAAAAGCAAAAGACCAAATCACTCTTTTGCTATTTTATTTTAGTAGAGTGAAAAAAAAAAAACTTTCATTTTCACCCTTAGGTTAAGTCTCCCCCTGTATTTAAGCCATCACATGGTGATGGCACCATTTGAAAGCTCCATTGAAAAAACAAAAACCCATTTAGAGAAAAAAGAAGAATACTAGTCTTACTCTACTGACTCTCTCTCTCTCTCTCTCTCAAAATTAATCTCAGTTTCAATTATAGAGAGAGAAAGAGAAAGAGAAAGCATGGGAAGGCCTCCATGCTGTGATAAAGTTGGCATCAAGAAGGGTCCTTGGACTCCTGAGGAAGATATCCTTCTTGTCTCTTACATTCAAGAACATGGTCCTGGCAATTGGAGATCTGTTCCTACCAATACCGGTAAATTTCACATTCCTCCCTCGAACCTTCCACAGAGTATTGATGCCTTACCACTTCAGTTATACTCGTGTGGACTCTTTTATAGATCCACAAATTCCACTCACTTTTGGTTCTTTTTTTTTAACCTTATTAAATCTCTTTGTTAGTGTATCGTATGATACTGATGTGAGTCAAACAATCGTATCTGTTTCAGTACTCTCTGAGTCACTGGCCGACACCGTGACTTTGAACCGTGTCTTTTTTTTTAACAGGATTGTTGAGATGTAGCAAAAGCTGCAGGCTTAGATGGACTAATTACCTAAGACCAGGAATCAAGAGAGGAAATTTCACTCCTCATGAAGAAGGAATGATTATTCATTTACAAGCTTTATTGGGTAACAAGTAATTCTTCATAATTCTCTCTTTTTTCTTCTTTTCTCTAATTTCTATGATTTATTTTCACCATTTAAAAAAAAAATTGGAATTTAATAAAATTTCATTTAATTTTGGAATTTAATAGATGGGCTGCTATAGCTTCTTATCTCCCTCAAAGAACAGATAATGATATAAAGAATTATTGGAATACTCATTTGAAGAAAAAGCTCAAGAAACTTCAGTCAGCTTTTGATCCTCATCAGGCCGTTTCAGATTCAAAAGGTCTTAATGACAAAAGGTGCTTTGATTCCACCATTCCTTCCTCTTCTTTCAGCCCGAATTTGTCGTCGTCGTCGGCGACGTATTATTCGAGTGCCGAGAACATATCGCGGCTTCTTGAAGGGTGGATGAGATCTTCCCCAAAGGCTGACAACTCCCAATTATCTCATGACAAACAAATCAGCTGCCAGCTAACTGCTGGTGGTGGTGGTGGTGGTGATTCTGCAGCAGCCATGATTTCCATACAATGTTTCGAAGCGAAAACCGAGCGAGAGAGCGCGTCGGGGAAAGAATTCGAATCGATCGTGTCGACGTATGACGATTTGAACAATAATGTGGCTTCATGGGACAAGAAGAGTTCAAAAAATGGTGTGAATGAGGAAAGAAGTGATCAGAGTAATAATCCTCCTCCATTGTCATTTCTTGAAAAGTGGTTACTTGATGAGAGTGTTCTTCAAGCTGAGGAAATCATGGAATTATCACCAATGTTCTAACAATTTCTTTTTTTTTTCTTTTTCTTTGTTTTTTTCTTCAAATGAAAATTCCCATTTTTAGTTTGTTTTTTTTTTTATATTTTTTTTTGTTTATAAGTTTCAAGAATTATAGGCTAAGAGAGAGAGGAAAAAAAAAGAAAGAAAGATATATTTTTTTTCCTCTTATTAATTAATACTCTTTGCCAATTCCAAGTTGTGAAGAAATTAGTATAGAAAAGGTGTTGTTGGGGTTCTAAGAAGTTTGGAATCTCTATTTTAAAATATAAATCTTGGCATTTCTGAATTTTCTAAACTTAACTTATATATATATATATATAAAATTCAAAAGATAAAACAAATTCTAAAGATACCATTCTAATTAAACTTCAGATTAATGGTAACATTATAGTTTGATTCTTGAGGTTTAGAGTTAGGTTTTACTTATGCCCTTCTAATTCAAAAAGTTACAATTTAATCATCTATGAGATTTTTAAAAGGGTTAAAAATAAAGATTTTTTTTTTTTGTTAGCTATATAATTAAAAGCTGACTTGACATGTTATTAATGTTTAATGACGTGTGATATTGCTTATTCTACTTATGAGGAGATAAATATTTTTCATTGCTTATTCTACTATTTTTACTTTATGGAGGGTTACAAAAATAGTTTGTAGACATTATTTGAAAATAATTTTGAAAAATCTCATGATAACGGAGTAGCTAGCTATCACTACATCCCCACTGACAAACATTAAATTATTAAATAAACAAGAGATTAAAAAATTGGAAAACTAAATAATCACAAGTAGAGATATGGTTAAATTATAGTTAGAGGCAGATCTATATGTACGGGAGGGGGGGCAATTGCCCCGCCTTCATTTGAATTTTTTTTTATTATGTATAATTATTTTAAATATGTATGTAAATAAATCAATTTTTGATATATTTTATCTAGTTGCCTCCCCTAATAATAACTTATGGACTCTAAGTGAAATCTAACCGAACTTCACAGACCAAAATAATAACATTCCCAATTTTTTTTTTTATTATTTGAAAAAAAAAAACTGTGTTGATCAAGTTTTAAAACTATATAACACCCTTAAAGAATTACAAGTAATCTAATATATATTTTTTGATTAAATCATAGTTCTTCAATTAGAAGATATCAATATTATTTATCATATCAAATCATCAAAGAATTTAATTTCGAAATTACAATTATATTACTTTTTACGTAAAAAAAAATTGAAGAAATTAAAAATTTAAAGAAAAAAAATCTAAAAAAACGTTCATTTAATACTTTATTTTCTCCTTCAACGATTGACATTAAATATAATTTTCTTAAATATGAACAATCTTTTTAAAGAATTATATTTATTACAAGGAATAACATACGTGAGCACCTTCTCTTTTTCCTTGTTTTATGTCTACAGCTTGGAAAGATCAATCTTCCCTCTTAAGTAAAAAAAATTAAATAACTCAAATTCTCTCTCTTTCTCTTCCAAAATAAAACCAAGGATTTGATGCTAAGAATATTAACCATAAAAGTAAAAGAGAGAAATTGTCACGAAATTCTTGCACACCAAAATCAGCAATTTTTTTGCCCTTCTTTTGGTAAATCTATGAGGATGAAACCTGTGATCTTTCTTTAGCTTTCGGTGTGAAAAAGGCTGGATTTTCCACACCCTCTCTCTCTCTCTCTCTCATGCCGAGATAGTTTTTCTTTGTCATGTTTGAGATAATTTCTGATACTTCCGTTACATAAAAAAATGTTTTTCGATACTCCTCCTCTTGATCACACATTTATTTATTAGGTGGATTATGATGAATAGGAGGAGATATCTACTAGGATTATTAAAAAAATTTCATACTCCTTTCATTAGTGATATAATACATGTATTTATTATCAATAACATATAAATAGCAGGGTTTGCTATTTTTAATCACCTACACATAACTTATATTATGAATAACATAAGTTTTTTCCTCTCATCTCATGCTGAGGTAATTTCTTTCTCTCTTCCAATACTAAGATAATTTCTGATATACTCGTTGTACAATTTTTTTACTCTTCTTACCGATGATATGTCACGTATATTTATTACTAATAAGATATAAATAATAGAGATGGTCTCAAATAACATATTTCCACCTACTAATTACTTAAATGTCAAAACTTTTCAAAAATTACTCAAATAGCGTAATTGAACTACTATTTTGTTATTTTTTATTATTATTTTTAATGGTTTTTTTTCAATAAACTATTTTCAATAATTTATTGAAATATTTTGTTATTTTTAAATGAATTTATTTATTCTTTATCCTTTTTTAGTTTAATAAATTATGCTATTTGAGTAATTTTTAAAATGTTCAGACATTTTAGTAATTAGTATGTAAAGATATATTATTTAAGTAATTGCCCCAAACAATAAGGTCTACTACTTTTAATCACTTTTACGTGACTTATTATGAATGAAGAGTACCTACCACAGGTTTTTTACCAGAAAATTTCCCCCATATATGTTTGTTTGTGTGAATTTTTCACAGGATATTTTGCCTTCTTTTTGGACTCTTTTTCCATCTAATACTTTATAATTGATTTCCTTACCTATGTTGACTAATTCCATCAATCATAGCTTACTGAGTCACTAAAATACAAATGAGAATTCAGATGATGTTTTGTGTAAAAATGTTCTCTATAGACCATAGAATAGAAAGTCTTTGAGATTTGTTAGAAATAGTAGATCAATAAAGGTTGTTGAAATTGGTCAATTTCTCTATCAAAAGTTGAATAAATATACTAGTTAAAATAAAGGTAAATATTATAATTATTTTTGTCATTTTTAATGTTTTGATTTTATATATATGTTTCTATTTGTATTGTTTTAGTCTCTCTACTTGTTCACATAAAAATTCAATAGAATGAATTACATATGGAATAAATAGGATTTGTTTCATATAGGAATAATCCAACTAATTTTTTCTCTAAAATATAAAATTTGATTCACGGGTTGATTGACATATTTCTCTGATCAATGAAATTAAATCTTTAACTTTTTAACTCGTGTGAAGATTTTAATCAATTTGTTATAATTTTGAAACTTAAACATTAAACTCTTCAAAACATATGAGATTTTAGTCTTAAAAAATTTGTCTTAAAAGTGGTCTTCAATAAGTTTTCAATCTTCAAACTCTTCTATGTTCTTCGACTTTTTATTGTTAAGGGAGCTCACTAAGTGAGCTTAAGTAAGCTAAATGAATTTAGATTGTGAGTTGTAATTAGAGTTAACGAGGCTGTTAGAAGTTGTTAAGAGTTGGTTAGATTTCTGTTATTTATCCTTTGATTGCTTACATTGTATATAAGTGAGACTTTGTAAACTCAAATCAATACAAAAAATCTTCTCTCAATTTCTTCTTCGTATTAGTTTTAGATGGTATCAGAGCGAGAAAGGCTAACTGCCAATCGTAAGTTCTAGATTTTTTTTTTCTTCGAAGCTTCTTCTTTCTTCAACCATGGCTTCTTCTTCCACCATTGAAGGATAGCTTCCTGCAACAACTTCTCTGTCAAATGCAGAAAAGCCTATTATCCTGGGAAACAAGGCTACAATGGTGAAGCTAGATGATGACAACTATTGATGAAAATGGAGAAGTTCCATCGCCATTTGTTACCGCTACTAATTCTACCAATCGTATGATCAATCCATAGTATGTTTTCTGGAAAAAGAAAGATAAATTTATTTCATCTCGGCTCATTAGATCAATGACTGAAGATGTTCTTGCTGAAGTAACATATTGTAAAACATCGAGTGCAATCTGGAAGAGTATTGCAGATCTATTTTCTGATCGTAACATGACAAAAATCATGGAGTTCAAGACTAAGATTCAGAACACTAAGAAGGAGAATCTATCCATGAAGGATTATTTGAAAAAGATGAAAGGTTTTGCTGCTTCACTTGCTTCTGTAGGTCACAAAATTTCAGATCAAGATCAAATTATGAACATTCTGTCTGGCCTTGAATCTAATTATGATTCAATTGTTTCTGTAATTTCATCCAAATCTTGAAAATCAATATGTGAAGAATGTGTCTGCAATGTTACTCACTCATGAGGCACGTATCACCAGAAATCTTTCCTTACCTGAAACTTCTCTTCCTTCCTTTAATTTTACACAACAAAGAAACTAGACCAATGGATTCATTCCTCAAGGTGATAATTAATCACAAAATCGTGGAAAAGGAAGAAATTCTATAGGAGGTAGAAGATCAAATTAGAATGGAAAACCGACCTCAATGTCAGTTATGCAGCAAGTTTGGACACACTGGATTGAAGTGTTATTTTCGTTCTGATCCAAATTTCAATGGATCAAATCATGCTGGAAATGGAAATCAAAGAAATCAGAATAATGGCAGATACAATAATCCAAATGTAACACATGCAATCAGCAATCCACCTATGTCTGCAATGCTTCTTGCAAATGATACTACCAATATATTTTCTCAATCTGATACAAACTGGATTCCTAACTCAGAGGCCACAAACCATGTTTCAAATGACTTCAATAATCTCAACATTGGCACTGATTATATAGGCACAAACAGAATCCAAGTAGGAAATGGTGCAGGTTTGAAAATCTCATCATTTGGCTCTTCTACACTTTCTTCACCTAACTCTGGTCAATCCTTTCAATTACACAATCTATTACATGTTCCTCAAATAACAAAGAATCTCATAAGTGTAAGTCAATTTGTACAAGATAATGATGTTTTCTTTGAGTTTCACCCTTCTTTTTATTGTGTAAAGGATCGAGTAACTGGGCAAATACTTCTTAAGGGAGCTCTCTTGATGGAGGTCTATATCACTTTGCATTGCAAAAGCATCCTCAATCTTCTATTCCACAGACTTTGAGATCAACATCAATTTCTTCTACAAAGGCAATGTCATCTACTTTGCTGAAATGTAATAAAGATCAATCTTTTTCTGTTTTTGATACATTACATAGAAGATTAGCTCATGCCAATTTCAATACTGTCAAAAAAATTCTTACAAATTGTAATATTACATACTCTTTCAATAAAGATCTTGCCTTTTGTCATTCTTGTCAAGTTGCAAAGAGCCATAAACAACCTTTTGCAAAAACAGAAACTCAATATACTGCTCCACTTCAATTAATTGAATCTGATTTGTGGGGTCCTGCTAACACTATATCTAGGAATGGTTATAGGTACTACATAAGTTTTGTAGATGTATTTTCAAGATTCACTTGGATATACTTCCTCCAAAACAAGTCTGATGCTTTTAAAACTTTTCTTCATTTCAAAGTGTAGGTTGAAAAACAATTTGACAGTAAAATTCTTTCCTTACAAACTGAAACAATTTGAAAGAAGCGAGTCGACCGCTAGAACTATAGGTCTTAGAACCAGGGGTGGGGAGTTTCGAAATATTTCAACTTTTTTGGCTAGCCAAGGTATTCTACATAGAATTACATGCCCTCACACCTAAAAAAAATGGCATTGTAGAGAAAAAATATAGGCATATAGTTAAAACTGGTGTATCTCTACTTTCCCAAGTTTCTCTACCTTTTCATTTTTGTGATGATGCGTTTGCAAATGTGATAAATAGACTACCTTCCAAAGTTTTGTAAAATAAAGCTCCATTAGAACTACTCTTTGGTCATCCACCAAACTACTCTTTTATGAAAATCTTTGGATGTACATGTTATCCATATATGCGACCATATAATAATCACAAAGTTACTTTTTAGATCTTACAAATGTACCTTTTTAGGCTATCACTCTCAACATCATGGCTATAAATGCCTTTCAAACACAGGGAAAACTTATATTTCAAGACATGTAGTCTTTGATGAAAGAACTTTTCCCTTTTCTACTGTTTCACCTAGTCCTCCACTTTTACCAACACCAAACACTGTTCCTTTAATGTCAATCACCACAGTTCATACCAAATTCAATCAGCCATATTCTTTAGCCAGTTCTGACACTACTCATGTTGAAAATAGGACTACACCTGCTCCTACTAGTGATTCTATTTTACCTACTGTAATAGTACCAGAGGTTAGAGAAGATATATCATCTACTGAGATCTGTACTACCAATAATATTCCTCATGTCAATCAAGTGAACAATCATCCCATGGTTACTAGAGCAAAGAATGGCATCAGTAAACCAAAAATTGTTCTCACTCTTGATTTGACTAATAATGAACCTACTTCTGTCAAGGAGGCATTGAGATATGATAAATGGAGAAAAGCAATGGAGGAGGAATCTAATGCTCTTATGAAGAACAATACATGGATATTGGAACCAAAATCAGTAGACAAAAGAACAGTAGGCTACAAATGGGTTTTCAAGATTAAAAGAAATTCTTATGGAACTATTGCTAGATATAAAGCAAGATTGGTAGCAAAAGGTTTTCATCAACATGCTGACATAGATTACACTGAAACTTTCAGTCTAGTGGTAAAGCCAACAATAATTCGTGTATTATTGTCTCTGACACTTGTTCACAACTGGCATATTAGACAATTAGACATAAATAATGCCTTCCTTCATGGAATTTTACAAGAATCTGTCTTCATGGATCAACCTCAGGGTTTTAAAGTTCATAATTCATCATTTCCAATGGTGTGTAAGCTAAACAAGGCCATCTATGGTCTCAAACAAGCCTCAAGGGCTTGGTTTGACAGATTAAGTCATTTTATTCCTCTCTGCTGGATTTCGTGGCTCAAAAGCAGACACCTCTTTGTTCTTCAATTTTACTTCTACTGAATGTAAATTCATCCTTATCTATGTGGATGACATTATAATTACAGGAAGTTCTTCAAATTACATTCAATTTCTTATCAGCAAACTCAATTCAACATTTGCTCTAAAAGATCTTGGAGTACTTGGTTATTTTCTGGGCATTGAGGTTTCCTATACTGATGAAGGGAATATTTTTCTAAATCAATCAAAGTATTTTGGTGATTTACTTCAAAGGGCAGGAATGAAAAATGCAAGTTCAATTGCAACTTCTATGGTGAGTGGTTTTGTGATCTCATCCAGGCAAGGAAACTACATTTTCTGATGCAAGCTTATATAGAAGTATTGTTGGTGCATTACAATATGCAACAATTACAAGACCTGATGAGCTAGCTTATTCAGTCCACAAAGTCTGTTAATTTATGCAAAATCCAACCAAACTCTATTGGAAGGCTGTCAAGAGAATCCTAAGATACATTTCTGGAACTCTTCATCATGGAATCTTGTTAACAAAACCAAAAACTCTTCTTCTCACAACCTATGTAGATGCGGATTGGGCATCTGACCCTAATGATAGGAAGTCTACCTCTGGTTTTTATGTGTATTTTGGAGATAATTTGATTTCATGGAGCTCCAAAAGGCAACAAACCATTTCCAGATCTAGCATAGAAGAAAAATATCGTGGTTTAGCTAATGTAGCAGCTGAGGTATTATGGATTCAAGCTCTCTAAGCAGAAATTAAAGCTTCTTCAAGCATTGCTCCAATAATTTGGTGTGACAATCTCGGGGCTGTTCATCTCAGTGCTAATCCAATACTTCATTCAAGAACGAAACATGTTGAGTTAGATATATATTTCGTTCGAGATCTGGTTCAATCAGGCAGACTATCCATTCGACATCTTCCAGCCACAGCTCAAATGGCAGACATTTTTATCAAACCTCTCTCAGCTTCTTCTTTTTGTTCATGGAGATCCAAATTAAAAGTATATTCTAGTGTTGACATTGGTTTGAGAAGGGGGGGTGTTAAGGGAGCTCACTAAGTGAGCTTAAGTGAGCTAAATGAATTTAGATTGTGAGTTGTAATTAGAGTTAACGAGGCTGTTAGAAGTTATTAAGAGTTGGTTAGATTTATGTTATTTATCCTTTGATTGCTTACATGGTATATAAGTGAGACTTTGTAAACTCAAATCAATACAGAAAATCTTCTCTCAATTCACTACAAAAACAACACTTCTACCGACGCTCTCATTGCCGACATTACTGCTTCGCGTCGGCAAAGAGTACCATCACCGATGCCACGTCGGTGCTTTGTCAAATTTAAAAAAATGAAACGGCATTACCGCCGTGGTGTCGGTAATGCAAACCTTGACAACTTTCTACGTAAGCAATACCAACGCCACGTCGGTGTCGCATAACCAAAAAAATCCTACGTAAGGACATTGTCGACGTGGCGTCGGCAATGACAGATTGCATTGCTGATGCCACATCGGTAATGCCGGATTGCATGACGCACCGTTTCATTTAATTGATGAAACGGTGCATGAGCATTACCGACACGATGTGGCGTCGGTAATGGTGAAGCGGGGATAGGTGTCGGTAATGGTGAAGCGGGGATAAAGGGGTAGAAAGCCCCTTTCCCCTTCATTTTCTTCCCATCCTCAAGAACAGCAGCTGCCCAACTCGATTTCCCCAAGAAAAAAATTAAAAAATCACCCCATTTTCTTTGATTTTGATCATTTTTCAACCGAATTCTTTCGTTTGAAGACTTGGGTTTTGATTTTCGATATTATTAGGTATGTTACCATTCTTTATTTCTAAAAAATAGTGGAGATTTGTGTGATTTGCTGTTTAGGGTTTTTCTTCAAAAAAATTTTTTGTGAATTTGTAGTTAGATTGTTGTTAGTATATTGTGGAATTTATAAATAAGGGATAGATTGATGTTGATTTTGTTAAATTTAGGATGCATTTTGTTGTTTTTTTAATTTGGACATTTTGTGAGTATTATGCTTTTCTTAATTAAATTTGTACATTTTTTTTAGTTTTGTGAATTTAATGAGCATCAATTTAGTTTTTATATGAGTTTTGTGATATTGTCATTTTAAGGTTAGTAATTTTGAATGTATTTCATAAATTTATATTGTTGAAATCTAATAATTGCTCTTGTTCGTGGTGCAATTGCTATTAAACAAGATATTACGAAGCCTGAATGTAAGGCAGAGAAAGGATGTGCTGCTTTTGATTTGATTTTGCATGATGGGTCTCCTAATGTTGGTGGAACTTCGTTTAAACTAGAGGTTCGTTTCTATTAGCTTCTGATTTAAATGTAATATGAATGTGATCTTTGCTTTTTGTGATGAAATCTTGTTGCTTTTTGCTCAGATTGATTCTGTGTTTATCGATTGGTTTGGTAATATATTTAGTTAATGATAGTTTAGGCACGTTTTAAGAATCATGTAGAGCTCTGACTAAGAGATGTTGAATCTTAGTTTTATTCAATTTTGATTTCCTTTTAATACTTATCACTACATTAGCGGAATGGAGCATACTGTGAGTGACTTTTCATTGTCCATCGAGTCTAATCCATGTGCTCTATTCTTGGATCTTAATTTTGATCATGATTATTATCCGAAGCTAGTGACGTGATTTTGGAAGAAATTAATGGTTATGAAGTCATTGAATTATGAGGTAGTGTAGGAAACTCCATGAATTTAAGAATTTAGCCATATCATTCTATTCAATTAGTATATGGATAAAAAAATATGATGCAGCCATTGTTTGGCTAATCGTCATTTTATATGCAGGCATGTGATAATATTTTTTTACGCAATTTCAACTACGGATTTACTGCGGATTTATAAGGATTCGAGGAATAGGATGTTGGGACCTGATTATTCAACAAAATTCTCTCCGTGGCTTGCATCAGGAAGCATTTCACCTCGTCTTATACATGGAGAGGTTGGGTTTTCATTGTTTTTCTTTAATGACAATGTCTATGCATATTTCAAGGCTGGGTTTACTCTCTCAGGTTAGGAGATATCCAATCTCACAAAGATGGTTGATTTGTTTTATTATTGTCTATGGGATATTGTATTTTAGCATTTGTTCTCTTTGAAAGTTCAAATCACCATCTAGACTATTTATCCACTACCTTTCTCTAACAGGTTAAGATACTTTGTGATGATTTACGCGTCTTGGGCAAGTAAGATTTTAAGCATCTGCTTAAGTAAGATGTCCCAGCCTTCCATATGCCTTACTGCAGTCTTCCATTTTTATTTTTCAATTTTTTAGTTTAGTCTTTAAACTGAAGTTAATGGTTACGGGCATGATGTGTTACAATCTTTGTGAGATTGGATAGGACCAAACTCATGACTTTGTTAGGGCATTGACCTGGAAGTTTCTGTAACAGATCTTTCTCTCTTTTCGAGTGGTTACTGGCACAACAAGAGCAGTTTTTTTTATATAAAAAAAGTACATTACCGACGCCATGGCGTCGGCAAAGGGTCCTTTTTGGGCTTACCAAAAAGACGTTAAAGCAAGCCCAATACCGATGCCATGGCGTCGGTATTCGACTTACCTTACGCCGATGTGGCGTACACCGACGCCACAAAGCGATATCGGTGATAAGAACCTTATCACCGACGCTACGTCGGCAATACTAAAAACTAGCAAAGCCGACGTGGCATTGCCGACATTACTGCCGACGTTGACCTACCGCCGACTTTGCTCATTGCCGACGCTAAGAGGCTTATTACCGACATTGCTCGGCGTCGGTAGTACTAATCCTTTTTGTAGTGATTTCTTCTTCGTATTAGTTTTAGATTTATTATCTCTATATATTTTTTGATAGCCTCCTAAATGGTAAAGGGCCAGCTCAAGTATCTATAGGTCTTTGGTGTATATGAACTTTCATATGATTTGGGCTCAACTCTCATGTGACATAGTTTGATTAGACTGATTTATACGCCATGAAGCAAATATGTGACAATATAATTTATCAATTTTATATCTTTTAATTTATTTTAGAGACCCATGTTATATTTTGATTGGTATCTTTTTAATGACATGTAATTTATTATTAATTTCATATAACTAGGTAACAAATTATAATTGGTTGATAATACACTAGCACATCTTTTAGCCAATAGAGCTTTACGCTTCGGGCTTTCCAATTCCTGGGTTAGTAATTTTCCCCAATGGATTTGTTCGTTTTGTGAAGGGCAGTAGTCCCTTTTTGCTGTTTTTGTTAGCTGTTTTGAATTCAAAAAAAAAAAAAAAAAATTATAATTGATTGAATTTTTTTATTTTATAAATGCATTGATTCAGTCTCTTATATTAATTATCCAATTAAATGGCACTAAATGAAGACGTTGACGTGGCTTCTTGGATATATCATATATCACATAATTGTTGTATACAAAAAGTTAAGGTGACGTTTATGTTTGTTTATTTCCATAGTTTCACATTTTGGACTTTTCATTACCATTAACTTGATAATGAACCGTCTTCAAAAAAAAAAAAAACTTGATAATGAACTTATTTAATAATTATAATAAATTGATACGTACATAAAAGTAAAGTACTGAAATGAACACAAAATTTTATTCTTCTATAAAATTTCATCCATTTTTTTGGTAGGTAACAAAATTTTCTGTAATGTTTATAAATATAATATTTTTAAAAAGTACTTATATAAGTATAACATTTTTTTAAGAATAAATTAACCATCGATCGACTATAATAATTGATTGATTAATTATGATAAATGATAATAATTTAATATGATACGACTCAAATAATAATAATAATAATTATTATCTATTCTAAATATTTTTCATATTTTGCAACTATTATTTTTAATAAAATATTATTAAAAATTAAAAAATTCCTAAATTTTCCCTCACCCAATAATTAACGAAGTTGGGTTCATACTAATGTCATGTGTAAAATAATTTTCGTTCCTCATTAATATTTAAATGATATTTTAGATTTTTTTTTCTTTGTATATTATGCATTAAAAATTGTCAAAATAAAGTAAAAGACAATTTTTAAAAAAAAAAAAACCAAGCATATCTTGAATGATACAAGTACATTACGCATAAAAACTCACAAATAATGATCTAATAATTTAAAAAATAAACATCACAATCAATGGATAAAAATAAATATACAAAATTTGAAATACATAAGTCATATATTTAATATTGTGTTGTTATAATATAGTAGTAATTGAAGATAATGGAGTTTCTAAAAAACAAAGCTATTAAATGAAAATAAATATTTTGAATTAAACAAAGGGGAAAGAGAGGGTTTACCAGTTGGCAACAAATTAAATGTGAAAATGGAGAGAGAGAGAGAGAGAGAGAGAGAGAGAGAGAGAGAGAGAGAGAGAGAGAGAGAGAGAGTGTGTGTGTGTGTGTGTGTGTGTGTGTGTGTGTGTGTGTGTTAATTTTATTGCTTTCTTTGCCACTCTTGTAGGTAAAAAAATATACTTTACAAGCTGATCTATAATTAAAGCACCTCCTTTGTCCTTTGCAAAGTAAATTTTGAAAATAATTTAAAATAACATTAAATATTTTTGCACAAAGTAAATTTAATGTCCAATAAGTAAAATAATTTTCACTAAAAAATTATAGTAGAGTATGATATAATGTTGATATTATTTATTGTCTTCAAATTATTAACTATAATTGAAATATTATAATGTAAATTATTTTAAAAACATTTCACACTAAAAGTATTTTACTTAGTTTAATTGAACAAATTATCATGTACTTCTCCCAAATTTTATTTTAAAAGAAAATTTGAGAATTTAAAAGTTTTTTAATTTTCCCTTCAAGGGAAAAAATTCAAAAGCAATTAATTTTTTTTATATGATCACCCCAATTTAAATTTATTTAATATTTCAAGGGTAAAGTGATTCCATCCATTTCTAAGAAAGGATTTCAAGAAGAAAGATATTTTTTTTAAAAAAGAAGAGACTCATTCAAACCCTAGCAAATGATAGTAAGCTATTTTGGCAAAGATAGATTAGGGGGAAAAACCAGTTAGTATCAAGTAGGGACGAAATCATAAAAATTTTACAAAGGTAAGAGTTATATAAAGTTATTTTCAATAAATAAAGAGGGAAAATAGATTATAAAATGAGATTTTTTTTAAAAAAAAATGATATTTTAAGAAATGATATTTTAAAAAAGTTTGAAATTTTTTAAAAATGACAATTCTCGGACTAAGATCTATCAATCTCAGATAAATATTGGTCTAGTCTCATACTGTTATGGGTATGAGATATGCTATTTAAAAAATATTTTAAAACATTTGCTATTTTTAAAATTATTCATAAAAAAACTGTCATCCGTTGAAATTTCTTTTAAAAAAAATATTAAAATTTTTAAGCTACGTTTTTTTGAAATAAGATGAGAGGGATACCATCACTCGGGCATCTTTCAAATGGATAATTATTGTCCTAAGCTAAAAACACGTTTTCACTCCCTAAGACAATAATTCTTAAACAACTCCATCCTATGTAATTATTTATATATATGAATTAATTTCGATATAAGTTACATCAAAAGTAAAACAACTTAGGTGAAATAATTAATATCTTCCTTTAATATCGATTTAGAAGTAAACCTGAGAATAGTTTAATTGGTCTAATTCTATATGCTCTATTCTATGTGATAGTCCTTCCTTCCCTTAATTTAATAAAATATTTTTATTTAAATTTTTTGATTAAGATATTAAGTTAAATTAATTCATAATGTAAACTGTATTAAGTTAAATAACAAAATCATTTATTTATTAAGATAAATTGTAAATAATACCTCTGTGGTTTCGGTCAAATTCATAAACAACTCTTGTAGTTTAGAAATGACAAATCACACGCCTATAGTTATAAATTATGCCAATAAAACTCATCCTCTCCAACGTTGTAAGCTTTTTTTTAGACATAACTTCTTCGTTTAAACTCCGATTTGAATAATTTAATATGCTTTGAAATCCTCATTTCAAACTCTTTGTTATTATCACTTCAAAACTTGAAAATCGTCAATAAATAAAAGACTTTATTATCATAAAAATATTAGATATGATTGAAGCCATTAAACCCTTTGTGTAATGATGATTTAGAAGTTTTCAAGTGACCATAATGTAGAACCCGAAATGAGGATTCTAAAACATCTAAAATCATCCAAATCAGACTTCAAACGAAGAAGCTATAGCTAAAAAAATTTATAACGTTGGAGGGGAGAGGTCTTATTAACATAATTTAAAACTACAAATATGTGATTTTCCTTTTTTTATAGAAGTTGTTCATAATTTTGACCGAAACTACAGAGGTTTTTTTTTTTTTAATTTAACCTATTTATTATTATGAGGGTAGGGTTCGAATTATATTTCTCCCCTTTCTCTGTCAAATAAAAAAAAAATACTACATTGATATATCGATGTGATATAAAATTAAATTGATGAGTTTTTTTTCCATAATCAGAAATCGATTTAATTGATTAATTTAATAGGTCTGTCTATTGTATTAGATTACTATATGTCAATTTGTTTCCTCAATTAAATACTATAATTTTCTCAATTATAATAGCCTATTGTCATAGGATGTTGCCAAATATAGTTACACGAATATTTAAAGCCATTTTCATGAGATTTATAAGGAAAACAAATTCTGCCAAATATATATATATATATATATATATATATATATATATATATATATATATATATATATATATATATATATATATATATATATATATTATTTTTTTATTTTCTTTTAATCACCAAATATATATATTTTTTGACAACAAATATAAAGGAACGTGAATTTCAAAACATCTAAAAACTTTATGGTAATTATAAATCTCGTAAAAAAATTATAGTATTTATAAATGTTATTTTTATTGAGTATTTCACATGATTTATTATCAATCAATACTTAAATTCATTTAATATTAGGTAAATAAAATGTTAATAGATAGTTTTGTCACTTTGAGTTTAGACCATTTCTTATTTGGTGTCTTTTTTTTAAAGGTACCCAAATGTAGTGTTAGTTATTTAAATTTTGAATTAGAATTTAATATTAAAAAAAAGCCTTCCTAGTTCATTTTATTAAAGATATGAAATGTGTTTGAATCAAAAATTCAAATGATAATCAATAATCAAATGAATCATACTATTTTACTAGTTAAATCTTAATACATATTTGAATAACAAGGATTATATTTGGAACTCGTTAAATTTTAGAAGCCTAAAATACAATTTATAAACGAATACATTATTTAGTTGCTTCTAGCCAATGAGAAGTAGCTATTTGAATTTATTTTTTTAAAAATATTTTATTTATTTATTTATTATATTTTCAATTTTCTCAACTTCTGATTAGCTAGAAGCAGTCATGATCATTGTCTAGACAACAACTAAGTTTTATTCCTTTTTAAAATAAAGAATCAAATCAGAAATGTTCACAAAAAATTCAACCAACCAGAACATACCCCAATAATAAAATATATATATATATATATATATTTATATATATATATATATTTCCACTCTTAAGAAACTGGTTCAACGCCCTAACATTATTAAAAAAAAACAAGTTCCATTTTCAAGATTCCAACTAAACCATTGGCATACTTGCTTCTTAAAATCTTTGATGTACCCCATTATATATATATATATATATATATATAGCACACAACACAAATTTCATCTGCCAATTTCCATGACATATACCTTTCTGTAAAAGACTGCACCAACTTTACTTTGTTCTCTGTCTTTTTGCAGTATTTTTCTTCTGTATTGTTATCTGCAAAAACATTTAAACACTTTCCTTTCTCTCTCTCTCTCTCTTCATTTTTTTTTGGGAAACATTCACTGTCAAATTCTACCTAACAAAAAAAAAAACAATGAATGAGATAAATTAAGCACCTCTTATGGTTATGATCCTTGCATTAAATTGGCCTCTTCATTACAAATAGTGTCTTTTTAAATGGAAGGGACCACACTAAGCCATAACATGATCTTTTAAAACCTAGACTGACTACACTTATTTAATTTTTTTTGCCTAGCCTAGGACCATTGCCTGGCTCTTCCTCATTGGACTGTCAAGATCTTGCTGCCACCCTTCTTTTTTCATTGGCTAGGAGTCTTATCAAAGCCTACTCTTTCTATAAATTTCTTATTTTTTACACCACTCTTCTCGGATGTTTGATTGAAGAAGTTATTAAGTCATGATTTGTGTAGTTTTGAGTTGTAAAATCTGAATTTATATAATTTATGTTTGGATGTATAGAAGTATAAGTTTCATAAATGTGAATTTATGTAAACTATGTTTGATAGATGAGTTTAACAAATCTTCACTTTTTATAATTTAAAACTCATGGGTTTAGGATAACTAAACCTTAAGTAATTAAATATGAATTAAGTTAATGAACCCACCTCACCACTAAACATCCTATTTGAAATGTTTCTATATTTTCATGGTCAAGAAAATGATATCACATCACATTGGTATGTTTACTTGTTAGTTTTTTTTATTTATATTTGAAAAAAAAAAAAAAAAAAAACTTTCTTTTGCAATCGTATAAATTGAGGATGAAAGATTTCAATCCAAGATAGACATTTCTGATAAATTAGTAAGTTGAGTTGTTGAAAAGGTCTTTATTATATACTAATAACAAAATATGATATCCATTTAAAATTGATATATAAAAATATAAAAGAGAAATTACAACAATGATAACTTTTTATGAGTAATTTCAAAAATAGAAAATGTTTTGAAATATTTAAAAAATGATATTTCTTCTCAATCTTAAATTAGACCAATCTTAGTCTGATACGGATAGATCTCAGTCTGAGAAATGTCATTTATAACAATTTCAAATAACTTTATTTCACACTCGCAATTTAAAATGTCTTTCTCCATATACAAGGCCAAATGGGAAATTATTAGGAAAAAATAAATTTTTTCAATAATGTTATAATAATTATTCTTATACTTAAGAAGTTAAAAGATTCTTTTAATTGCTATACTTTAACCCTTGTAAATATATTTCTTAAGTAGTATTAAGTATTTACACTTTAAAAAAATTAACAATTCATTAAGTGCTTTACATTAAAAAAAAAATCTCATGAAAAGCACTCTATGCATGAAATCAAATCATTTGAATAAAAAATATATTTTAAACTATTCCAATCCAAACATGATATGGCAATATATTTATCCATATAACTTGATTATAATGGAATTCATTACATTTTTTTAGTACAAATCTAAACTATTGCAAAAGAAAAGTATAAGAACTAATTAGGTTAAAGGATTGCGTACACATAAAAAGTGCATTTTTAACCTATTTAAACCAGATGATAAATTTTAGATAAATAATAAATTATACCGCTGTATTTTGAGGTTATTATAAATCACACTCCAATACTAATTTTATTGCACCAATACTTCTAATATTTAAAAGTTATTGTAAATCATGCCATTACACTAGTACTAAAAATACGTGTGTGGGTTAGTTAATTAAAATATAAGATTTACCTTTAATTAATTCAAAACATATAAATAAATAAGAAACGTTAACTTTTAACGGTGATATTAACATAAAACTGATTATTGTCATATAAATAAAAGCGCGGGGAGTATTGATACAATCAAATTATATAATTTGCAATAACTTCAAGGCGTAGGTATTAATTCAATTAATTTAATATAGAGATATATTTTACTACAACTTCAAAATGCAGGGAAATAATATACAATTTTCCCACAAATTTTCGATTAATAAAGCCAATCAGACGGCTAGAGATGCAAGAAATAATCCCTAATTAGAATTTCAACAATTATCATTAAAAAAAATGTGATTGATAATTCAATAAATGACCTAGTTATTGCCCACGGATAAGCCGATCCCACAGCCTTGAATGCAATGTGAATCCTGTCCAATTCTCAAGACAGCTATTTTTTAATATATATTTTTTATTTTATTATATATTTATATATAGTGGTAATGAAAAGAAAGGGGGTAATTGCTTTTGTTCAAGTCTTCTTATTAAAAAAAAAAAAAAGGTCTTATCTTATTATGCATTGATATCTCAAAAAGAAAAAAAAAGTCTTGTGCATTAATACTCCTAAAAAAAAGTCCTGTGCATTTAATTGACATTATTTATAGCCTTCAAATTAGGCCAATAATCTGGACCAACAATAAGAAAAAAAGTAACCCATCTTACCTCAAAAATCTGATAGGTCGTCTAGAGTCAATAAAATCTTGATTTTTGATAAGAAAATATTAATGTCAATAATAATGAACTTTTTTTTAAATAGATTCTTGATTTAAGTGAGTTTTCGTTCGGTGTTTTATTTTTTTTTAGAATGATTATAATAGGAAAACTATCTTCTATGAAGGTTCCATTCTTTCATTGACCTAGTTGGCCCTATCAAATGACAAAAAAAAAAATAATAATAATAATATAAAAAGAAGAGTTAATTAACTTTGATTATTTCCTTTGTATGTTGGTTATCTGAGAGTTTATATGACTTGAGAATCTGTTTATGTTTTAGAATTTAGGACTCTGATTATTTTCCTTTGCATGTTGTTTATCTGAGACTCTGTATGACTTGAGAATCAATTTTACTATAATACATGTATATAAAGACTGTAAATACTATGTGTATTTTGCCTGTCATTAAATGAGAGATAAAAAACTGTAAAGGCTATGTGTACTTTACTTGTCATTAAATGAGATATAAAAGACTGTAAAGGTTATATGTCTTAACTAAGTAGTGTTGGGACTGTGTTGGTTTAGCTTATTCTTGTCTTTAAACTTGGGAGTTGCTATGTTGTTCCGTTTTGAGGTTTGGTTGGGGTAGCCAAGAGCTTATAGGTTCTTTGGATAGAAATCTAGATTCGGATTTGAGACCTCAAGCTACTTATCTTATGTTTATCTTCACTCACTCATGATAATACCTTTCAGGTACGGGACGTAATCACAGTCGATGGTCATAGAGATGGTCATATGATCTCAAAGTTGTGATGACGAGATGGATTAGAGTTGTTGTATAGTTCATAGACTTATTCATGTTTTCTTTAAAATACTTTGGTATGCTAAGAGCACGATACTTTTACTTGATACAATTTATCTTTACTTATTATGAAAAGGGATACGCATCCCCACTTTGGAAATGATTATGGGTTTTATTTCACTTTTGAAATGATGGAGGGTTGATTCCCATTGTTTTCCAGATTTTATTGATTTTTAAAGTCTTTCGCATGCGTCGTTCATGTTTATTTTAAAAAATAAAATGTCAGGTCTTTACAAAAACCTCCATGGCAATGGGATCTATAACAAAATCAATCACTTGAGTAATAACATGATTCAATTTTTCACCATTTTCCAAGCAAATCTCCTCGTTCAAAAGCTAAAGAGAAGTTTCGCAATAATTGTCACAGAAACAAATACATAATATACATATCGATCAAATAGCAATCAATCGTAATCCGTTATCACAACACAACACAGATAGGTAAAAAAAAATTCTAAACATTATAAAGGCTTTCATAGAATATATTACAGTAGAGACAAATTGAACTCATGAAAATTCTCTCTAATTGTACATATCCGGAGTCGTAAGTAATTAATGTAAGGTTTCTACAGAATAAACGCACATCAATCTGAATACTTGAAAATGTAAAATCAAACCTCAGGATATAGTAAATGCGGCTTTTCGAAAATCCAACGCTTTCCTCGAGAATGCTGGACTAATCATCTACCTCAGCTTTAATCTCCTTTTGCAATTCCTCCTTGTATTCTTCAAACGTTCCAGGGAAAAACTCTACAGTACCATTTTCAACAACCCAAATTTCACTCTTCTCTTCATCGTCGCAGACACGTGATATGAGCCGAGAATCATGACTGACCAGAACAACTCCACCGGTGAACTCATCCAGGGCATCTGCGAGTGCATCAATACTCTGCATGTCTAAGTGATTTGTGGGCTCATCCAGTAATAATATGTGCGGCTTGGACATGGAAATCGACGTAAATACAACCCGAGCCTTTTGACCTCCGGATAATTTGGCAATTGGGGTAAGGTGATTGTGGCTAGGGAGTCCAAATTTCCCCAACTTGGCACGAACGGCCTCCTGCTTGCTTAGACCCTCCTGTTCAGGATGAAGACGGAGAAGATATTGAACTGGTGTCTCTTCCATTGTCAGAAGGTCCACAAAATGTTGTGAATACCTCCCAATCCTCAATTTCTGACTCCTCCGGACTTCACCTTCTGTTGGTACCAAATCACCTGCTAAAAGATTTAGTAGAGTAGATTTCCCTGCTCCATTGGGCCCGACGATAGCAACACGTGTTCCCATATCAATTCCTACATCAACATTAGAAAGCCTAAAATCTTCCCTATTTGGATAACTAAAGCTTACTTCAATCAATTGTAATAATGGTGGTGTGAGCTCAGTGGGTTCAGGGAAGTGGAATTCCACACTGTAATCTCTCCACTTTCTTGGGGCCTCTAGCAGGAGATCATCCTCATCAACCTTCCCCTTAGACTTGTTCTTTGATGCTTCCTTAGCAGCGGCAAACTTTGCTCGATCTTTCACCTTCTCCTGCTGAGCCCTGCTTCCAGACCTCTTGGCCGCTTTTACCTGCTTATCATATATCTCAAACTTCTTATTCATCTCTTTACGACGCTGCTCATATCCACTTTCAAAACCATCAAAATTTCCACGATAAAAGTGAAGCTTCAAGTCATGAAGATGAATAATCTCATTGCAAACAGTGTTGAGGAAATCTCGATCATGTGACACAACGACAAGAGTTTTCTTCCACCGGCATAAGTACTCTTCCAACCAGAGAACAGCTCTAAGGTCCAAATGATTTGTGGGTTCATCCAATAATAGAAGTGTTGGCTGAACAAAAAGTGCCCGTGCCAATGAAATTCTCATTCTCCATCCACCACTAAATGATCGGGTGGGCCGTCCTTGCATATCCTTGGTAAAACCCAAACCAGCAAGAATTTTGGATGCTTGAGCCTCAGCTGCATCCGAACCCAAAATCTGCAACTTTTCATATAACTCAGCAAGCCTCTCCCCTGCATCATCCTCACCATCTTCACCGATACCTCCTTCAAAATTCTGTAAATCTGCAGCTTCTTGCCGAAGCTTGACCAGCTCCTCATTAGCAGAAACAACCGCTAGAAGGGCAGTTCTATCATCACCAACCACCTCTTGTTCAACCAAGAGGACATCAATGTTTTTAGGAACTGGTATCTTCCTCCAAGCTAGAAGCTTTAATAATGTGGATTTTCCCATTCCATTAGGTCCAACTAAACCATACCTCTTCCCGTGAGATATCTTCACTGATGCATTCTTTAAAAGCTCTTTCCCTCTAGCAGAAACAGAGAAATTTTCAATTGTAATGTCTTTAACATTTGCATCAGCTTCATCATTACCATCAAGAATAGAAGCTCGACTACCAATGACAACAGTGAAAGCATCATGGTCATCTTTTAAAGCTTCCTGTCTTGCCTGTTCAGCAGCATGGGCAGCAAACTCATCTTTCCTCTCCCGTTTTTTCAACTCTTTGTCACTTATGGCAACTTCAAGTGGTTTCACCTCAGCCTTATCCTGCCAGTGCAATTTTTTGTGGGAATCAGTATTTTGCTGCTCACCATCAGATCCAAGTTCTTCTTCCTCATCGTCTGAGGGAGGGAGATCAATGTCATCAGTGTAAGACACAACTTTTTTAGCAGCTTTAGCTTGAGGTCTAGCAGCACCACTCAAAGATGAAGATCCCTTTTTAGTTTTATCTGGTTTCTGATCCATACTGGCAAGCATTTCTGACACAGAAATCTTCTCTCTCTTCCCAGAAACATCTTTACTGTTTGGCTTATGTTTAGCATTTGCACCACCTTCATCTGTTTTCTTCCTTACCATTGCAACCAATCTGACAATTAAATTTTTTTTATCAACATTAATATATAGAGAAACTATCCACAGAAGTTGTACAACTCAGAAACTTAATAACATTGATCACATCTACATTCAGCAAAATAAAAGATTGTACCAATTCCTAATCATCTAAGAATCACAAGTGCACAAACAGGTAATTGAGATACAGAAGGATGAGGCAACATATTGGGTTAGGCAGGTGATTTTTATTACTTAAATATTAGAATAAAATTCTATAGATTGTCCGTACCTAATACCCCCTTCTTTTTAATAATAAAAATGTCATACATTTTATGAAACAACTTTTAAAGTTGCCCCTTCATTTTTATTTTTTGAAAGCAAATATCAACAAGAATGAAAAAGCCCAAAAAACGTGCCCCCACTGCCACCAAAAACAAAAAATTACAAGTGATGGATCCAATTGCTAAAAAATCAGCAGTAAAGAAATTGATGTTTATAGCTCATTCAAATATGTAAAATTATTCCAAAAAAAAACATAATTGCTGATTTAAGAATTGAAGATTGATCCTTAACACGGTGTATAATTGAAGAAATGCTTAAGCGCAGAGAAATTTCGAAATCAGCAGGCACAAACCGCAGATATGATAAGTTTTAAAAACAGAATGCCATGCCCATGTAGGGTAAGTTCAAATTGAAAAATCTCAACCTATTCACCAAGGGGGGGACTAACACAAATGAAAACGAAATAAAAAGAACAAAATCACTTGAACGATCGCAGCCTGAAAAAAAAAATGAGGAAAAAAAGTTTTACATAATTAGTTAGTTGAATTGTTATTACTTAGTTAGTTAGTTAGAAACTACTAACTGCTCAGTTTCCTTGTATAAATACATTATTCCAGTCATCAATAAAGTCTGAGGCATTATTTACTTTTGGCTCTGCTGTAATATGGTATCAGATATTTTTTCCTCTCTCAGCCAAGTGTCCTCCACTTTTTCTCTCTCTCTTTTCTAACAACTTTTCCACCGTTTTCTTTTTTTTTTTTCTTTTCTTCTAAGCTTTTTTCTATGGCGTCTTCATCCAATTCCTCTGCTTCCCCACCTATTCTTACTCAATCTGAAAATCAAATTCATGATTCGCAGCAAAATCCTTACTATCTTCATCCTTCCGATGGCCCTACCTCTGTTCTTGTTTCTCCGCCTATGAATGGTGACAATTATAGCTCATGGAGTCGATCGATGCTCCTTGCTCTCTCTGCTAAGAACAAATTAGGGTTTATCGATGGTACTATATCTTCTCCTTCGAAGAATCAGTTGCTTGTATGGAAACGCAACAATGATGTTGTCACTTCCTGGATTTCTAACTCGGTATCGAAGGAAATTTCAGCTAGCATTACTTATTCCGGCGTTGCTCGAGATGTTTGGCTGGAACTCAAAGAACGTTTTCAACAACCTAATGGTCCTAGAATCTATCAATTGCGAAAGGCATTGATCAATTTAAGCCAAGGAAATCTATCGGTCAGTTGCTATTTTACTAAACTCAAGACAGTTTGGCAAGAATTGAATGAATATCGTCCTGTTTGTGATTGTGGATCTTGCACCTGTGGAGGAGTTCGTCTCTTGACGAATCATAATCAAACTGATTATGTAATGAATTTTTTAATGGGACTTAACGATTCTTTTGCTAATGTTCGTGCTCAATTGCTTCTCAAAGATCCTATTCCATCGATGAATAAGGTTTTCTCTTTGGTTCTTCAAGATGAGCAACAACGACTTATTAATCAGTCTTCTGCAATCGAATCCTGTACATTCACCACTGCTCAAGTTTCTTCTCACAATTCATCAAAATCACAGCCTGAAAAATATCGCAAGAAGGATCGCCCTCTCTGTACGCATTGTAACATTCGTGGTCATACGATTGATCGTTGTTATAAGCTTCATGGTTATCCTCCTGGATATAGATTTCGTCAAGCTTCTTCTCCACTGCCTGCTCAGTCTTCTTTTGCTAATCAGGTTCTTGAAGTTCATGATGATAAGCACAAATCTGATAATGCTTTTTTCACTCCTGCTCAGTTTTCTCAGATGATGACTATGTTCAAAACTCACATCACTGATACAAAAGGAGGTTCTTCTGTCAATCAGCCACATATAGCTCATGTTGCAGGTAATTTCCTATAGTATGTCAATATTTGAGCATGATCATTTCCTTTCTTCCGATACCCGGATTATTGATTCCGGCGCATCCAGTCATATATGTCACTGCAAATCTCTTTTGTGAGGTTGAATTTGTTGGTGATATTTTTTTATCTCCTCATCTAACACTTCAAGATGTCCTTTATGTACCTCAGTTTCGTTATAACCTGTTATCAGTGAGTTGTTTGACTAGGAAATCATCAATATCAGTTGAGTTTGTTGACAACCAGGACAAGTTTCTCTTGAGGATGATTGGCAGGGTTGATTGCACAGATGGTCTATTTCTGCTTCACACAAAAGAACCAATTTCCAGGAATACTCATGGTTGTTCATCTGCAAGTACATCCTTGATAGTTCCTTGTAATGTTTCTGTTAGCACATGGCATAATCGTCTTGGTCACATATCTTTTGGTCGCTTACAATTGTTGAAGGATCAGTTGTCTATTTCATTGTCTGCAAATAACAAGCATTGTAATGAACCTTGCTTGATCTGTCCTTTGGCTAAGCAATGAAGACTTTCTTTTGTTTCTAACAATCATTTGTCTTCTCATGCTTTTGATTTGATACATTGTGACATTTGGGGACCCTTTTCAGTTCCTACTTATAATGGTTTTCGTTACTTTTTAACTTTGGTTGATGATCATTCCCGATTTGCATGGATTTATCTTTTAAAGACCAAGTCTAATGCTCTTTCTATCATACCACGTTTCTTTCAACTAATTGAGACTCAGTATTCTGCAACCATTAAGTGTTTTCGTTCTGACCTGAACTACGATTCACTGATTTTTTTGAGTTTGTGTTGCTCGTCCAGAACAAAACTCGGTAGTTGAAAGAAAACATCAGCATCTTTTGAATGTCGCAAGGGCCTTGTATTTTCAATCTAGAGTACCTATTCAGTTTTGGGGAGACTGTGTTTTAACAGCTACTTATTTGATCAATCGAACTCCAACACCTATTTTGTCCAATGCTACTCCTCTCTTTGTTTTATCACAACATGCTGTTGACTTCTCAGTTATGAGAGTGTTTGGTTGCCTGTGTTATGCTTCTACTTTACCTATTCACAGGACAAAGTTTGATCCAAGAGCTCAGCCTTGTGTTTTTATTGGATACCCTCCTGGAGTTAAAGGGTATCAATTATATGACATTGAAAAGAAACGATTCTTCATTTCAAGAGATGTGATATTTTTTTAACACATCTTCCCCTTTCATTCTGTTTCTTCCCCTGATATGTTGGAAGATCACTTTCCTGATTTGGTTAGACCAATATCATCTCCTACAACTGATTATGATGTGGACCAGTTTTATGATCCTCATACTGTTCATTTATCCTCTACTCCATTACTGCCACACCATACTTCTTCTACTCTTTCCACAGATACTACAGTATCTTCCCTACCTCAAACTGCTAATACAAATCCTGTTTTAAGGAGATCCACTAGAGTTTCCCATCCTCCTAGTTACTTACAAGATTTCCATTGCAACCTTGCTTCTTCAACACCTATCCATCCTTCAAATTCTAAATACCCTATCGAAAACTACTTGTCTTATGATGCCCTTTCTGATTCTTACAAACATTTCATTTTGAATGTCTCCACCATATTTGAACCTCAATTTTATCATCAGGCAGTTAAGTATGCTACTTGGAGACAGGCAATGAATGAAGAGTTGACTGCTATGGACAGGACTAATACTTGGACCATTACTTCTCTTCCTCCTGGCCATCAAGCAATTGGTACTAAATGGGTATATAGGGTGAAATACAAATCTGATGGAACAGTGGACAGATACAAAGCACGGCTAGTTGCTAAGGGGTTCGATCAACAAGAGGGTCTTGATTTTTTTGAGACATTTTCACCCGTTGCAAAACTTGTTACTGTAAAAGTTCTACTTTCTTTGGCAGCATCTTATAATTAGCCTTTACATCAACTTGATGTAAATAATGCCTTTTTAAATGGTGACCTCTTTGAGGAGGTTTATATGAAATTACCTATGGGGTATAAACCAAAGCAGTCTGTTCATACTAAGGGGGAGTTGGTTTGTAAGCTAAATAAGTCAATTTATGGCTTGAAGCAGGCTTCACGTCAATGGTTTACAAAATTTTCTCAAACTCTTTTAACTCATGGTTTTGTTCAATCACAGTCTGACTACTCTTTGTTTACCCGAGGCCATGGTTCTTCTTTTGTTGCTTTATTGGTTTATGTGGATGATATCATCCTAACTGGTCCTAGTTCATCTCACATTGCTGCTGTCAAGAAATTTTTACATGGTCAGTTTTTATTAAAGGATTTAGGCTTCCTTCATTACTTTCTTGGCCTTGAAATTTCACGATCCCCTGCTGGCATTTCTTTATCCCAGCGAAAGTACTGTCTTCAGCTATTGGAAGACACTGGGTTTCTTGGTTCGAAGCCTGATCAACTACCAATGGATCCAAAGGTTAAACTCTCTTCAATTGGTACACTTTTGAATGCTGATGATGCTTCAACCTATAGGCGCATAATTGGAAGATTGTTATATCTTCAACTATCACGCCCTGACATTGCCTTCACTGTTCATCAGCTAAGTCAATTTATTTCTCAGCCACGTTCTCCTCATCTTTCAGCAGCTCATCACTTATTGCGCTATCTCAAGGGCAACCCCGGTCAAGGACTTTTACTTAAAAAGTCTTCCACTTTTCAGTTAAAGGGTTTTGTTGATGCTGATTGGGGAGCCTGTTTAGACACTCGACGTTCTATCACTGGGTTTTGTATTTTTTTTGGGTGATTCCATGGTCTCTTGGCGTGCAAAGAAATAACCCACTGTTTCTCGATCATCGGCTGAGGCGGAATATCGTGCTTTGGCTGTCATTACTAGTGAAATCATATGGTTACAACAACTTCTCAAGGATTTCCAAGTACTTTGTGAGTCCCCTAATTTGCTTTACTGTGATAACAAAGCTGCCATTTATATAGCTACAAACCCTGCATTTCACGAACGCACGAAGCACATCGAGATCGATTGTCACTTTGTACGTTCTAAAGTCCAAGATGGTTCTCTCAAGCTAATGCATATTCGATCTCAACATCAATTGGAAGACATTTTTACGAAGCCACTTCCAGCTTCTTCTGTCTTTCTTTTGCTTGGCAAGATGGGACTTTTCAACTTGTACACTTCATCTTGAGGGGGAGTTTTACATAATTAGTTAGTTGAATTGTTATTACTTAGTTAGTTAGTTAGAAACTACTAACTGCTTAGTTTCCTTGTATAAATACATTATTCCAGTCATCAATAAAGTCTGAGGCATTATTTACTTTTGGCTCTGCTGTAATAAAAAGAAAGGCCCATCCTTGCCTAGAGAAAGAGGCAGAAAAATGAAAAAAATCGCCGATTGTTTATCTTAGGGCCAAACGGTTCAAAGTAAAAAAATTTATTCATTAATTGAAAAAGCTGAAGAATGGAACAAGAAACAAGGAACAGTTATAAAACACACCCATTTCTCAAAATTTAGAAACCAAAAAAAAAATGAGAACGTAATCAATCAGCCCTTTAGGGTTTCATTTTTTTCATATTGGTAATCTAATAGCTGTATAAGCACCTCTATAATCCACCACAAACCGATCAAACAGACAAATCAATGAAACACAGCAATTAAACAAAAACTTCAACTTTAAATCAAAATCAAAATATTCTAACCTGATTATATGAACAGTAACGAGAAATCGTAAATATCTTAATCTGGATAATTGAAAAGGGGAATCTGAATTAGTGAACAATCGGATAAGATTAAACGATAAAAGAGAAAGGAGAAGTGTGAGAAATTCATCAATAATCGATCGCAGAAAACAAAAATCGAAAAGAAAACGGAAAATTGAATGAAAAATTACCTGAATCGACGATAGAAAGCGGCGGCGAGTATGAGAAAAAGCAGTAGGCTTTGAAGGTGCGGAAGAGAGAGTAATGAATCGAACCGTGAGATAGATCAAGAGCGTCAAATAAATAAATATTTTATAATAATTGTTTTATTTAAAATTTTAGCTTTTTTTTTTTTATTCAATTTATGTATTAGTCTTCCAAGTTTTGGTTTTACATTCGAAATAAGAGAAAATAATATTAGTTTAAAATTATTTTTTTTTTAATATAGAAAAATTACAGTGGTGATGATTTTTTATTGGAAAATTTCTATCAGGTAGTAGCACTAATTTATGCACTTATTGTAAAAATATTTAATTCAATGCTAATTTTTTATGGTCTTACATTAAATTTACCATATTTATAAATATTTTTAAAACATGTTATTTTTATAAATATTATAAAAAAAATATTATTAGAATTATAAACAAAATTTAAAAATTATTAAGTTTTTTTATTTTTTAAAATAATATTTTCATTTCCATTAAATTAATAAGTTATTTTTTATTAAATTAATGAATTCATTTTCCTTAATTGTTTAATAATGATTATTAGGAAGTTTTAAATTAAAATTCGGTAAGTTTTTTTTTTTTTAAAAATTATCTTTTTAAATAAAAGTATTAGTTAATGTTTTTATTTTTTAGATGAATGCTAAAAATATCATTTTTAAAATTATGAAAATATTGTTATTTATTAAATTATTTTTGACAATATCATTTTTAAAAATATCCATTTACATCTCCATCTTGAATTTAATTTTAATCTGATTCTACTTTAATTTACAATATCATTCAATGTGAAGTGAAACATTGTACCTATTTTTTCTTATTTACTTTTTTATATTGATTTATTTTTACATTGATATATTATGTACCAATTAAAAAAATATATATCATTTTGTCAAAACTTAGTTTTTATATTAGTATTTTTCTACAGAATGAACAAAAAGTAGCATATATAAAGATATGAATATTAATATACTTAAATATATAAGTAAAATGAAGAAGGAAAAAAAAAAGTCTAAATAAAATTCTCATAAGATAAGAATCTAAAGAAACCATCAATTTTATTGGAAATTTGGATACCAGTGTTGATAGGTATCTAAGAATATCAAGTATTTTTTGGAAATTTGGGTAAATTGATCTCTAAAATTAATAATCAAAGGTTATTGACCTCCATATTTATTCTAACCTTTTTTGACCCTTTGATGATGTCACTTTAGCTTGAAATGTCCAAAATATTCTTCACCTCTCTTCTCCATTGAGACTCTTAAGCTCCAATTCTAACTTTCATGGAGGTTTCTTCCTCCCTCACCCTATCCCTTCATCTTCACCATTTCCCTCCCTCAACCTATCCCTTCATCTTCACCATTTCCCTCCCATGCCATTTACAATTGATATTTGGAGAGTTTCACAATTGATATTTGGGGGGTTTCATCCAAAGCACATGCCATTCACAATTGATATTTGGGGAGTTTCATCCAAAGCAGCCATTGATGGACATATAGAGAATAAAAATTGGAAGAAGAAGAAAGAGAGATGACGGGTTTTGGAAGAAAAAAACGCATTGTATGAATTCCGTGAATTCCGATCCGGAATTCATACACTTTTTTTTTTCAATATGAATTCCGGTCAGGAATTCATAAACTTTTTTTTTTCTTTTTCTTTTTTTCAATATGAATTCCGGTTTGGAATTCATACACTTTTTTTTTCTTCTAAGACATAAAATGGAATCCATTGATGATTTTTTTAAAATTGATATTTTTTTTATCGACTGTTTGTTTAAAATGATTGATGGGTTAATCCGAATATGTATTAGTAGAGGTGGAGAGATGATTGGGAGGGAAATGGTGAAGATGAAGGGATAGGGTGAGGGAAGAAGAAGCCTCAATGAAAGGTAGAATTGGAGCTAAGAGTCTCAATAGAGAAGAGAGGTGAAGGATATTTTGGACATTTCAATCCAAAGTGACATCATCAAATAGTCAAAAAAAGGTTAAAATAAATATGGAGGTCAATAACCTTTAATTGTTAATTTTAGAGGTCAATTTACCCAAATTTCCATTTTTTTTATAGATGTTATATCGAATTAGGGGAGGGGAAACTCGAACTTTCAACCTCATGAGAAGGGAGCAGGTGTCTAACCACTTGAGTTATACTTGTGATGAATATCAAGCATCTTCAAATGTTGAGAAATCTTATTTTAATTCTTAAACCTTCAAACTTAATCTTTTTTTTAATCTACTTTCAAGTATTCTATTTTAAATAATTATAAGCCTTGCATAAAAATGGTCATTTAACGTTAAATAAAAAATCTATATAATATTAATTGAACATTGTGTTTTGCACCATATGTATAGAGGTTGATATTGTGTTTGGAAATATAGATGGCCTCAGGGTTCGTTTGATACAACTTCTCCTAAAAATACTTTGAATTAAATATTTTAAAAGATATACTAGTTAAGAGTTTCATCTAAAAACACTTGAGAGAAGTGTTTTAAGTGAAATACTTGTTTATGAACATTTTTGGAAGAATCACAAATTAAGTATTTTCTCCATAAACATCTTTTAGTGTACCCTTTTTAGATGTATGTTTTTATTGTTTTAAATAGATTTTTTAGTAGATAAAACTATTGTTTATTTTTTCTGATAATTTTTGTTGTATTCATCCATGATTCATACTTTGCATTCTTCGTTGTTGAGTATTAATTAAATGCATATTTATATTGTTATTTTTTATATGACAATGATGTGGTGATAATATTAGGCTCAATGTTTATAAATAATTTAATTTGTTTTGATTGATTTAAAATATATAAAACAAACGATGAACTATCAATTTTTTTTAAATAATAAACTATTTTGAAATTTGTTTATATTGTGAAGAAATATATACTATTATAATTAAACATAAATTTTAACCAAAAAAAATGGTTTGTTTTATAATTTTATATTAGAGCACGAGTTAAATCTAAAAATGAGCACTATCCAATCAATTATAACAATAAAAAATTATTTATATTGTATAAAGAAAAAAGTTTGTCCATTTATAAATTATAATATATAAAAATGGGTGTTAAATTGTCATCCAAAATTTATAGAAATAAAAATTACATACCTATACCAAAAGTATGCTCTAGACAGTTCTATTTGACCATCTACCCTATTTTGTTGTCATTCTAAGTAGTCAAACCAAGACATCCAATATTAAAATTAATGAAAAAATTATGGAGATGCCAACAATATGACTCATGGTTTTGCACAAATGGAGCCTCTTGGAGGATATTTTCATTTTTTTAAATGATATTACATTAAATTGGAAGCCGTGACTCAAACCATCGACCTTCTGTGAAGATATCATATACCTAACCATTAAGATATATCACATATCTAACCATTTAAGATATACTTAGATTGACCGTATTCTCGTTAGTTAACTATAGATAATATTTGTTAAGACATATTTCTCAGTTTAAATCGGATTAATTTCTATTTGAAGATTCAAATGAATAAGATTATGTAAAAATCATTTCTGTCTCAGGTTTAGCCACGGAATCAGTGTTACGACAGTGTAGGCTCGGTGCAAATGATAGTAACAGAATTTGTAAAAACAGTGAGAATAAGGAAGAGATCAACACCGAAAATGATTAACGTGAGAAACCTCCAACTGGTAAAAAATCACGGGGCCTCGCCTAAAAAAAGTCCACTAGAATCGTTAGTCGTTCAATACAAATATAAACCAAAAGCACAAATAAAAAGAACTCTCTTCTTTGTTTTTGTCTTTGATTTCTCCTTGCAACGACGGCGTCTACAATGGATTCGATCACAAGCTCCCCTTGTGACGATTTGATTCAAGAACCTCCCGTTCTTGTTTTGATCATACCACAAGCTCCCCTTGCGGATTTAGATCACGGAACTCCCTTCCTGATGTGTGAGCTAGACGACTTCTTCCTCCCGAAGAATCAAATCACTCTCCAAGCAATTACAATATAAAATATTTTAATAATCAACCTTACAAAATGCAGTCTCACATAAATATTATAATAAACACAATAGGCTAAAAGTGAGAGAAATATAAAAAAACTTGGTTAAGTCAAGCTAAAAGAAAAGACTTCCTCTTATAGGAAGAAAACTCCTCATAAAGTAAATTTGTTCAAATTCAATCGGCCAGCTATAACCGTTGCAACATCTCCTGCTCGAATTAAGGAGTGACGAAATATTTTCATTCAACACAAAGATTTTCCATTTCGAATTTCTTCCATATGAGGCTGTTATTAGCTGTTGAAAGCCCAACCCTATGAGACGAGACAACTAAGAGATTCCATACACAAAATCAATCAATTAATCTCACACATAATGGTGATTTGGAGGCTTGAATGAGTATACCTTATATGAGTAAATTAATGGCTAAGGAATTACCAAAACTTCCATAACTGAATTAAATTAAACAAACAAGATCCACAATTTACTCAAATATCTTATAATCAAATTAACTTTCAATCTATTAAAATTCAAAATAAATTAATCAAAATTCCAACTAATGAAATGATGAAGCAAAAAGAAATGTTCATTTGAAGAAATTATGTATGCTTGATAAGGAAATATTAATAAGTTTTTTGTCAAAATAAAATGCCAAATATTTCAACAATATTGTATTAAAAAAAATCTCAAGGTCTTATTCAAATGTTATTGTTACAAATATGAGCGAAATTATCTCATTATCTTCCAAAATCTTCATTCTTTTGTCCAATCAATTTTTGGTGTCTTTTTTTTCCTACCGATATTTTATAAAATATCGTTGATATGCTCGATACGTTAACGACATTTCACAAAAACTTCCATCAACATTTCTACTAGACGCGAAAAACTAACAACATGGTCGACATGTCGAAATACCAGGAAAGAGAGAACTTTCAAAGCCAACAATATATGAGGACGTCTGAGCGCGTGTTGCTCGATATTTAAACCCTTAGGTAAGAAAAATGAGAATCATAGATATCAAAATAAAATATCTAATATTGTAATTTGATGAAATATTTTAGAACGGGAAGAAAAAAAGTGTATAACAATTAATTTTATTTACTAATCTGTTTATTAAAAATCAATTTAAATTAAGGTAAAGCTTACATTCACATCGTTATTGTTTATCACGGGATATTAAAAAAAGATAATATTATCGTACACTTAATCACTATAGACAAATTCATAATTTTCATCGGAAAACAATACAAATAAATTCATAACCAAATTATTACATTTAAAAACAAAAAACTGCTTTTCAGATCATTCTATTCTTGAAACAAATTCAAAAACAAAATGAGAAATTAAATTTTCAAAATGGGGCAATTACTAAAATAGAATATTTTTACATACTAATTACTAAAACGTCAGAACTTATCAAAAATTACTCAAATAACATAATTTTAATTCAATAAATTATTGAACTAAAAAAATTAAAAATTTTAACAAATTCATTGAAAATAATAATAAAAAATGATCAAATACTTCAATAAATTATTGACCTTGAATTTAAAAAACCCAAAAACAAACAAATTCGTTAAAAATACCTATGAAAAATAGTTCAATAATTAATTAAATTATAGTTCAATAATTTATTGAACTATAATTATACTATTTGAGTAATTTTTTAAAAGTTCTGACATGATATGTTTGTAATTAGTATACAGATTTATGTTATTTGAGACAAATTCTTTTCAAAATTGTGTCAGACAAGCAAAATTATTCCCCAAAAAAAAAAAAGTTGCAAAAAAGTGATTGGAAAATTGTATCCAAACAAACACTAAAAAGCCAGACTTTTAAGCATCAGAATTACATAGCATTACAAAATGAAAACCACTCATAGAAATATCCCTCTTCAGTTAAACTACTTATTTTAGTTTCTAAATGAAAGCATTTTCAAAACCACCACCCATCAGAACTGGAACAGCATCTCAGGTGCATATCCAAGAGCTTCAAGATGAGCTGCCATGGCCTTATTCATTGGTGGTGGCCCACATCTCAGAATCTGCTCCCAAATTAGCATTCAGTAAATTACTAACTCAAATGTTTTATGTTATAATATAAATTAAAAATGAAAACACATAAATAATAAATACATTTTCAGAAAAGAAAAAAAAAGGTATCATACTCTATAGTCTCTTTATCTAACACTCATACCTGAATATCAGAAGCTGGTGCAGGGCAGTGAGTTTGAATCATCTCCTTTGATACGAATCCGACCCCGCCATCCCACACTTCAGGAGGCTGATTCAGCAATTTAAATACAAAAATGGTTCATCAAAAGACAATCCCTTACAAATAATTCAATATATATAAGTTTAAAGTCACGGTCATGAAGGAAACAAAATATGTGCAACCGCAACTTAAATCTTCCTCGTTCAATTCGACTTGGAAACATAGTGGAAAGTTTAGCCAGAACGGAAAAAGATGAATCAAATAGAAATTTGAAGACTGACCTGGTTTAGGACGTAATAAATCTTGAAGCTATCAGGGTACCTGGTGGCAAGAAGATCCAACTCCTCCTGCAATCACATAAAATAAAGCCAGATAAATCAATACCTTGAACTTCCTAAATTCACAACGGGCATGGTCAGAAGACCGATTCTCTAAATGTAGCACAAGACATCAAAATACACATAAATATCCTGCCTCCAGTTTGACCTCCAAATCGAAATTTACCCGCAGATAGTACAATTTTAAGTAAAGAAAACACGTCAAATCATTCATCATTTATGATGTTGATTTTAGGAACAAATTTGAAGAAACTTCAATCCATTAGACACATTTAAACTTTGTTGAACACAAAAGACAATCTGAGAACAACCACCTCATCAAATAGAAACCCGTAGGAAAAAATTCATTTTAGTGTAGTAGGCTATCCGGGACACTGTAATTTACTTTACTCCAAAAGGAGTAGGTTAATGTTGAGTAAGAGACAAGGGGTCCTAAATCCGAACCCCTATAATGGCATTTCTTCCCCATTTATTAAAGATTCTACATATTTGGGTCTTGTGCAAATGTCCAAGCCCACATGTGAGGGGAGTGTTGAGATATATAATTAAATTTACCTTCCCATCACCTTAAGTTTTTGGGTCTAATGGTGGTTCAACATATTCAAAAGTTAATTACATTACAATACACTTCGTTTTGACAAATTTATTGGTCGGGCACATCTTTCTCTAAAAAGGGAAAAACTAACTATGGTCATGCTTTTGAGGGCTGAAACTATCAGGCTTTCGGTCTCAGATATTAAAAGGAAATATAAATGTATAGTAACATCTAAATTTACATTTTATATGAAAGCAAGAGAGAACTTCATTGGAGAAGAGAACAGAATTACCTTTAATAGAATGTCTTCGGATGTGACATTAGCATAAATCAGGTGTACCTTTGTCTTGTCATTTGGATTTTCTAATATAGCTCGAGCAACCTGAAGCAAAAAATAGAGTAACAATAATCAAGTAGTCCAAACAATGAACAAACCTGAAAGTACGATCAAACAAACAAACGGCAAGTAAAAAAGAAATACTTGAAACATAGGAGTAATGCCAGAGCCTCCAGCAAGCATCCCAAATGCTCTGACTTGGCCAATTTGATACTTGAAACGCCCCTGCAGTAGTAGAAATGAGTAAATGAACTGCACGAGAAGCTCATATTCCTATTAAACATAATGAGTTTTGACTTTGAATACTCCCTATATTTAAAGAAGCATTGTACGATTTCTTTTCACTGAGGCAGTATATATACTATACTGAAAGTCAATTTCAAATCAATTCCAGCAAGACCGCATCCAAGTTTCTAAAATTAATCGGTTATCTTATTGAGTTATTCTTGCTATTTTGAGTACAATTTCCCGATCTGGTTCTTATCATGGTCAATAGAATAAAGTAAAATCCCACAATACATAGATAATAAAAAGCATAAAAATCATCTCTTAAATAGTATCCATTATTGACACATACCTTGGGGCCCTTTACAGCAAGATTATCACCAACACGCATCTCTCGGAAATGGTGTGACATCCTTCCTTGGGGATACATCTAATTAAACATCAGAATAAAGCTTAAAATTACGTTTATACATAAACCCATTAAATATACTCCATCAAATGAAAATCCAAAATTACGTACCTTTATGACCAATTCAAAATATCCTACATCAGAATCCAAAGTACAAGGGGTGTAAGGTTTGAGAACCTCTTCACCTTGGCTATCCTTGCCTCTGTACAAGAAAAATTAGCTCATAAAAAAAGAGGGAATATTAATAGCAAAAAAATTATAATTTTTTACGGAATTACGGATATATCCCTCTACAAAAATTGAATTATGTTCAAAGACAAACTACCAGGATAGATTGTAATAACCATATCCAGTTAGCTTGTATTCGATAATGAACAACATCTAGCAGGTAAGAGAAACACAAGATCCTCCACCTCACAGTGTTCCTAGACTTTCCTTCAAAGATCATACAATTTCTCTTAAGCATAAAGACCCAGGAACTAGCCATCATGATATTAATTCCAATGATCTTAAACTTATCCTTCCCACATAACTGTGACTCCAAAGGAGTCGAATTAGAAAATCATTCATGCAGAGAGGAGGGCATCCTCCACAGAAAGCATGCCAATTAGGGGAGTGTGTAGCATTACGATTCCTCTTTTGGATATTTTCAGAATTATCAAAATTTGATTAGTCAACTACCCACAGCCATGAGATGCAGAAATTCAACCAATACCATGTTGAAGAAAGAAGGATGAATTAAATGAACTAAACCTGCAACTTATGTGTTGTCCAATGGGAAGACCCAGAACCGAAGTAGGAGTCGGGAGTACAAACGTAAACTTTGCCACATTATGGCTCAGCTGCTTACGCTTGATAAGTTTAAACTCCTTAAAGTTATCTGGGTCTAAGCAACCTGAATTCATGCACTACATCGTAAGGCCATTTACAGAAAACGTTTAAATGACTACATTGAAAGAATTCATCACATTATTACATGGAAAATAAATCAAGATAAGAATTTAGCCATCAAAATAAAGAAAATAATACTAAGCAATACATTTAATCCTCCAGATAAATGTCAATTTCATTCTGATCACTAAACTACTTTTCAGATCAATTAATTGACTGAACTAATCCTTCTAGACAGAAAATCATGTAATTTTATTTTATTTTATAATAAACCAAACTTTTCATTGAAATATAAAAAAGGCCCAAAAATGCCGATCACGACATTACAAAAACGCTTTTCAGTTGGCAGTTATAATAGAAAGGAAAGATTTACAACTCGCACTCCATCCAGAGGCATTGAAAACAGAAAAATCCCAAATACCATTCCACGACTTTTGAGTGTTAACAAAAATTCTCCTATTTTGTCAATCCAAATGTTCCTATGCCTTCCTAAGTTGATGAGAGACATTCCATCAATGCTCCTTAATTGATAGATCAATTTAAAACTAAACAATTTCAACCCATTATCTCCACTCTACCCTACAAGATAAACTCATTAGAAACAAAGAAAGTCTATAAAAAAAATGGAACTACAATATTGTTTAGAGACTACAACTAGAGCTAGAGTGCCAAAATATTAATTAGCTTCTACAGTTTGAAGAAAATGTAAATTGTAGAAGTTTAACAAGATTAACCAAATGATAATAAAACAATCAATAATTTTCTTTAAAAAAAATGATCTTAGAGCTCTAAGGAATGTGATTCAAGCAGCTTGCTTGGATCTTATTATACATCAAGAATAACTTTTACTCAAAATTTTCCCTAACCCACATAAGAACATGCAAAAAAAAAAAAAAAAACTTCCAATCCATCATCCATGGCAGATCCCAAAGATTACTAACAGAAATCAACTACATAAAAAATTCCACTTTTAAATTAAAAAAAAAAATACCCAACGAGGAAATCCAAACAACAACAGAAATCACCAAAAAAAAAAAAGTCAAGATTCAAAAAGCAAAAGTGAAACCTTTGGACTTGCTAGTTTTGGAAGAGGAAAACAAATACAGAGCACCAGCAGCAAGGGAAAGAAAAGCAATAGCTAGACCCAGAAGAATTTGAGGATCCAAAGTCTGTAAGGAATTCATTATATGAATCTTCACAGACAAAAAATGGGATGAATCGAAAGGAAATCGAAAACTAAGAAATGGGTTATGATTTAAAAAAAAAAAGCAGCTTTTTTTTCTTACTCCACAGCTCCAGACCACCCAAAAAAATGAAGAATTTTAGAGGGTTAGGTGGAGTGGAAGTGGAGGATGGTATTTTTGGAGATTCTAGAGTTTGAAGTTGAACCAAATGAAATGATGGATGAGAAAATAAGGTAATGAAACAGAATTTATTTATAGTTATTAGCAAAAAAATAATAATAATATAAAATGAGATCAATAAATACATTTATCAGTTGAGTATTGACAAAATCATTATTTTATTTTTTATTTTTCATTTTTCTAATTTAGAGTTGAACAAATTGTGGTAGGTATCTGTCATACAGGTACAGCCCATGGTTTCTCTCAATCCCTGGTCCTTGACCCTGCCATGCCATTTTATTTAAAAAATATATATAATATTGAAAATGAGAATATAAAAAATAAGAAGGATTTGCAAATTTTAACTAATGGAAATTGTTATTTTATTGGTTATTTTTTAAGATAGGTTAAAGAATTAGTCTTTGTGTATAACGATTTAACAATGAGTTTTTTTTCGTGATGATTTAATTCTGATATTTTAAAAAATATAAAGATTAATATCTCGTTTAATCAACGTGAATGAGAATCTCATAATCAAAATGAAAAATAATAGATTTATAATAAAAATTTTATAAAAAAAAAATATTTAGGATTAGAATGAAAAAAATTATCATCAATATTGTATATTATTATTTGATATGAGAATTGATGTTGGATAAAAAAAATAGAGAGAAAATAAAAGGAGCAATCAAAATGGGGAAATGAAAAATGATTTTCAATTTTTATATGGGACTCATCAATTAAGAATCATTATTCATTCTTTGATGTGATTAATAATGAAAATAAAGGAAAATAGTTTTTTTTTTTCTCTTGATCTCATTCCCTTCAGATAAACATGGCTTAAGTTAATTGGTGTTAAAAATTATGTGATATAACTCTAACAATAAATTATTTAACACCAACTATAATTTCACAAGTGCTTAAGATTGAAGATTGTTCATATAAATTAATACGAGTTATTTCAACATTCACTTACATCCCAAAAAACTCATGGGGTGTTAGACGGCTTTAGAATTGAATATTTCAACAAGGTGTAACTTCCTTTTCAAAAGCCTAGAAACTTCATAATTAAACATGTTTAGTTATGGAACAATTAATAAGTATAGAATTAGATCAAGTTTGAATTTAAGTTTTTTGGGATTGTTTGCTTCCTTAAAAAATGGGGGCAATTGGGGGTTGATAGAATTTGAACTTGAGATAGGTACGTTAAATTAATTGACACTTCAACATTTTAAGTGTTAATAATAGAGGTTTGCTTCTTTCACCCGACTTAATTTCATGCATAAATTATTTTTATATATTGTTTTTAACATTGAAGAGTTAATTATTGTATCTATAAAAAAAAAGGTAAATTTACATAAATGTTATAATTAGGTAAAATATTTACAAAGTTGTTAGAAAATAAAATATTTACAAAAATGTTAGAATTTCAAAAGTCGAGTATATCAGTCAATCGCTGACATATATATAAATCAATGACTAATAGTATATCAGTGAGACTATTAATGATCAACTGATAAATTATCATTGATATACTAATAGTTCACTGATAACTAATAGTAATTGACTGATATATTCAGAATCTTTGAAATTCTAACCTTTTTTTATAAATATTTTTTTTTCTCTAACAAATTTGTAAATATAATAAAAAATTCTAACATATTTGAAAATGTCCCCAAAAAAATGATAAAACATTACAAAGAAAAATATACCATCAAAACGTTTAAAAGTATCGGACAAATCATAAAATATGTGTTTGTTCAGTAACTTTTATTTTGATCATTCACTTTTCAAATCAAATATTTTTGGCCTATGTTCCTTTCAAAAATGCTCATCTACCTGTTTCTTTTTTTTTTTACCATTAAAAAAGTGTTGTGGAGTGAAGAGTTGCCTGTTTTTATTAATATTTTATATTATTTTTATTTACCAGAAAATTTTAAAAAAGAAATAGAAAAAAATTACATGACAAATTTTAAGGTAAAATATCATTTTATCCTTTGAACTTTCACTCCGGTTTCGTTTTCATCCCTAAACTTTTAAAAGTTACATTTTTCGTCCTTAAACTTTATAATCCATTCAATTTTGATCCTTCTGTGTGTGTTTTTCCGTTTAGGACATTAATGAAGGGTTTATGTGACATGTATTGATGATGTGACACTATAGAAATATGGAGTGAGGTTAAATGTGAAGGCAAAACGAATATACAGTGAGATTAATCTCATCATTTTCTCCTTAATTGCATTTTTAAACCTCATTGTATATTTGTTTTTTGTTTTTTATTTTATTACAACAAAGGAACAGACAATGGAAAAGAAAACTACAGTAATACATCAGAGAACCAGGAAGGAAACGAGTTATGCCAGCAACCCGAAACTCCTGTATTAGCCGCCTTCTTAGCAAGATTATGAGCTATGACATTTCCATTTCTCTTGACATGCCCGAAAGAGAAATTCTCATTGTATATTTGTTTTTCCATAACATTTAACCTCATTGTATATTTATATAAGGTCGCATCATTAATTATATGCCACATAAACCCTTTGATAGTGTTTTATAGGAGGCAAGACGGAACCGAAAAACCGAACCGAGCTGATTACCGAACCGAACCCGCAAAAACCAAACCGAACCAAACTTAATCGGTTCGATTTCGGTTTATACATCAAAACCGAAATCCTTATCGGTTCGGTTTACTCTAAAAAAATGAAGTGAAAACCGAACCGAATTGATAAGCTTATATAATTAAAAAAAAAAAGAAGAAGAAGAAACCTAATTAGAACAGAGACTCACGCCCTTCTCTTCAATCCTCATTTCTCAGCAGCCTCTTTCTTAATTATTATATTTTATATAAAATAAATAAAAATATCATATTTCAATTCTCAAGACTCTCAACCCACGTTTGCCTCTTCGTTTTCTCCAACCCAGAGCGTGGCGCTCTTCAATTTTTTGCCTCTTCATTTCTGATTTCATCTCTTCAGTCTTTATTTCCATTCTGTTTCCTCCATTCCAAGGCTTCAGTCTTCACAACCTAGCTCTTCCTTTCAGTCTTCACTTCGTTTCCGCCATAGCCTAGATCTGAATCTGTAAGCTGGTTTTATACGAATTTCTTTGAACGAATCTCATTCTCCCATCTTCTGAAACGAAAAAAGGGAAATGGAAAACGAATCTTCCGATTCAATGAATGAATCGAACGATTCATCCTATTTGCGATTCAAATCCACAAGCCTACCGTCGAATCGTACGGTTTTTTTATAACCTTGCTTTGTCTTATGGAAATTTCATCATTTTTTTTTTAATTTACTTCCCCAGACCCAACTCGAAATTGCCCAAAACAACAGCCCCCACCTGACCCTGCCAAACCCGAAACCGAACTCGAAACCGATTGTCTATCGGTTTGTGCTATTGTCGGTTCGGGGTCGGTTTCCTCTTATTTCTTCCCTTGTTATCGATTCGGTTTCGGGTATGGCCCAAAACCGACAAAACTCGAACCGACATCACCCCTAGTGTTTTAGACGAAGAAACACAGACTAAAACGAAACGAATCATAAAGTTCAGGGACGAAATATATCATTTTTTAAAAGTTTAGGGATGAAAATGAAGTTCGAGTGAAAGTTCAGGGACTAAAAACAGTATCTTACCCAAAATTTAATTTTAAAATAAATTTTAAATATATAGCTTGCAGTTATCTAACATTTGGAAATTCAATATGTCAAAAGCTTACCAAATTTACCAAGTTTTGAAACAAAGCATATAAGGCAAGTGTATATTCCATAAAAATAACTGCCATGATTCTCATAATCTTCAAGATTCTCATTATTCACTTTAATTTAAGATACAAGAATACAATGATTGGCAGTTCTTTCTGATATAATTGAGATAAAGCCGATGGATGAATGTATATAGGTGAGAATGCTAACACAAAAATATAATTTGAGCAAGTGGTTTCATATTATACTCTCTTATGAGATTGAAGGTCGAGTCGAGTCTGTCATCTCCTAATTTAAATAATATAATAAAAATTTATAAGAGAATAGATTCCTTTAGTGGAAACTATATTAAATCGAACTAGGAATATGGAGGATTGTTCATTAATGAAGATGAATCATTTGTTTTTTTTTAATACGTTTAAAGATGTATGAGAAACTGGAAGAAGATACAAAATTACGATTTTTTTAGAGGAGTATAGTGAATTTATCAATGGGGGGTTTGGGAAAGGGAAGCTTGGATTTGTGATGTCTGAGAAAATAAAGTATGTGTTTGAAATTGTATGAGAATGAGAATAAATAGTGAAAATAATATGAGTGTGATGTCAAATCCAATGATAAACGTGGGAAAGTAATGACAATACTAATTAAAAAAAAAAAAGAGAAAGTGATGTCAATACCAATAAAAAAAGTGTGAAACAAACATGAGAACTCACTCTCATTCTCATTCCCAAACCCTCAACCAAACACCCTTGAAATTTCAAAAGTAGGGGTAATGGTGAGAGTTAAAAAAAAATCTCCCCTTAAATCATTTTTTTATAGATATAGATTGATATTGAGAATAATAAAAAGAAAATTGTGGATTGGTTTTTGAGAGATCTGTTTTCTTAGTGCCTCCATGTTAATAGTAAATTGTAAATGCTTTTGTAACTATTCTCTTTCTATAAAGGCGGCTAACTAGAATGTTTTTTTTAGTAATTTCATTTATCCTTTTGACCTTTTCATTTATGAATAAAAAATTCTCATTAATTATAATAAAATATTATAGATGGTTATAGATTTTCAATATATTATATACATATTATAGATAAAAGATTAATAAGGAAATACAATTTTAAGAATTAAATTAAAAAAAAATCAATTTATGGATCCATGATTTAATTTAAATTTAGTTTTCATGAAACAATTAAATGTAAAATTTAAAATATATTTTAAATCAGGGATAAAATGAAACATAGGATTCTCTTCTCTCTTCTCTTCCACACCTTAACAAATTATATGTTAGATGTTAGTTTTTTTGTTTGTACATACACGTGCATGTGATTCACATTTAGCACGACTCATCTAGGATGATTCTCACGTGAAACATGCCCATATACACTTATATTTATATAGAGAGAAAAATGTTTTAACCTCCATCTTTATAATTATACGAGTTCTGTTTTTATCACGCTTCGCTACTTACTACATTTTCTATATTTTTATTATATATTTTTTAAGTACTATATTATGTTTTTTTTGTCAATTGATATAAAGGGAGGGAATTTTGGGGATTTGTGCGGTTTGAAGCTCAATTGATGTAGGATAGATTAGATAATTATATTATTTTAGTTTAGTCTATTTTAATTAATTGTTAATTGGTTTATGTGAGGCTATATTAAAAGGTCTTATGGAGAACTTTTGTCTTATCATATCAAATATAATATTGAGGGTTGTCTTCTCTAGGGATTCTATCCCACCTTTTGAAATGGATCCCTTGCATAGATTTGACTTGCGCTACATCATCCCCCCTACAACTATGGAAAGTGAAGTTTTGTCATTCTATCAAGTTTATGTACACTATATTATGTTGTGTGTATATATAAAATGAAATGATAAAAAAAAAATATTATCATAGATGAAACTTTCAATTAACTTTTTGCAAAAAAAAAAATGAAAAAAAAAATTCCAATCTTATGCCATTGCCATGTGAAGTCGACATCGGCCAAAGTTCAAATAGACAGCTCAAGTGAGAGATAGGTTAGATGGGAATTTGGGGGATGCCAATTTAGCTTGTTCAATACTTGAAGCCAACCTCCCTAAGCTCCCAACTATGGCAGGACGACCAAATTCCTCACCTATGAAACCAACCCAATTTAGTATTAGAGAAGCTTAGTTCATGGCATGAAACCTGCCATATTACAACTGAACAAGTAAGCCCAATTGCTCGGGAAGCTTCTAGATTTATAGTAGGGGAAGACGAGTTCAAAAGGCATGTCGAGAGCTGTGTCATGTAAGTCTACATGAATCAACAATCACTAGGGGTGACGACCTAGTCACGTCCCCTACACCTAATGAGCCCTATCAATCAATATAAACTCATTTTTTATCATGTAAAGTGTAAAATCTACCATTTGCATTCATCTATTAATTTGTTTTTCTTTCACTTTTTGTAATGAAATTAGAATACATGATAGACGTAGAATAAATATGTTTAAAAAACCAAAATAATTTTCGAACCGTGCCTAAAAAAACTTGCTCCGCTAAAACCTGGCAAGACTCTAAAATTTCAACGAATTAAAATTAATGAAAGTTGAGAGCATGTCATAGCATGGAGCATGCTTCAAGTTCAAGTACGCACTCCCCCTGACATTCTTCTTTATCTCTTACAAATCACAGTCCTCCATTTGATTAATGTGGCCACATTCATGCCATGAAAATACAATCATACAAATGAAAAAACTTCACTATTGTCTAGGAGTTTTTTCCTTGCATAACATTATGAGAGTTCTTCAATTTGATCTATAGGCATTGAGATTTTGCCTCAGTAATATATTTTTTTTAATATTATTATTATTATTATTATTAATTTGAATGCTTTAAACTAATTAAAGTTGACTAGTCCAATTTTGAAAATCTTTAATAAAAAATACTTTGACGAGAGTCGATATTTATTGATTTAATTGGTCTTGATCATATTCTAATGAGAAAGAGAACATTTCATTCAAATGTGCATTTTACAATAGACCACACAACATATTATAAAAAGCCATTTCAATTGGTGATAATAATAGATAGAAATGAAGAATAGTATTAGAAAACATTACAATTCGTATTCCAAACCGTGGCATTAAGAATATTCTACTCTCAAACTTCCTCTCACTTTTGTGATTATGAATAAATTTCTTACGGGCTGTTTTGTGGCTCTTTGTTGAAAGGAAAAGCTCGTGTTCTTTGGTCCAACACCATTAAAGCTCTCCTTTGGGTCATTTGGTGGGAAAGAAACAAAAGAGTTTTCCAAAATAATTTTTTGTATCTTCTAGAGATATGGGATCTAATTGTCAAATTTACCTCCTTACGGAGTTCCCGATAGAAAGTTTTTTTCCAATTATTTGCTCTCTATGATTGCCCCCAATTTGAGGAATTTTTTGTAATTCTTGGGTGGCCTTTTGTATTTTTTTTCCCTTTTCATATATTAATGAAAATGTCTCTTGTCAAAAAAAAAAAAAATGAAAGAAAATTCTTTTGTTACACTCGAGCCACATTTGCTCAACACACAACTTTCACATCATTATCACATACACATAGGATCTTCTTCCTACCTTTAAATGTAGAGTCACTCAAACTTTTTTTAAGAAAATATCCACTAGACTTTTACAAGTGTTTATAACAAACCCTTTCTCATACACTCATTAAATTTTTGTTTCTCTAACCACACGTGTGATCTGACACACACGAAATTAGAAGGGGACAAAAGAGAGCAAAAATCACCCCCAAACTATGCGGATTGTGACAAATACCCCCTAGACTCTTTAAGTGTTTAAAAATAAACTCTTCTATTACACCCATTTAATTTTCATTTCGGCAAAACAAATAAACAAAAATTCATCCGTTAAAAAAATAGGCTATTAATGAAAACAAGAGAAAAAAACCTTAGGAAAATAGTTACCCAAACATATGTTTCACAAAAAATTTATTCTAAAAAGCAAAAAAAACCCACTTTTCATAACACTCCCAAACAACCACTTAGAAAATAACAATTCAAGAGTTTGAAATCAAGACCTCTTTTTTTATACCATGTGAAATACAGTCAGAACTAAAACCTTTAGATGGTCTACAATAAATTTAATCTTTTCAACAATCCTTGACACCATTAAATTAAGATGTTAATTTTGAGTCAAGTAAAGCCAAGCTGTTTGCACCCTTAAGCTATACATCAAAGTGAAGCATTTGAAACTTAATCTAACCTATAAATATTCCACACACCACCAATGCTTATGAGACGGAATCCAATAGTTATATTTGGAATTTTACAAATGTCTTCAATTATGTGAAGATAGTATCTAGACATTTATTTTTGGCATGTATTTCTTAAATAAGGTTATCTATTACGTTTGTTTTTGGCCTTTGAGAGATAGGTCCTTTACACTGGAAAGCTAAAGATGATTTTCTTTTTAAACTTATTCAAAATGGAGTAGTTATCAAAGTAAGGAATGCTTATCTTCTCACATATCTTGCAGCTATATGCTCTGCAATTGCTAGGCTTGAAGTTAGACCCGGTGATTCAATTCCGAAAAGGTTGATGAGACCAGAAACCTTATGGATCTCTTCCCCCTGCATAATAGACATGGGACCAATTAATTGTATATCAATGTAATTGCAAATTCACATGCTACGGTACGGGTATAACGAGAAGTAAATATACCGTATTGTCCATTACGATGACATAACAAAAGCGTGCAATTGAACCACCAGTACAGAAGCAAGAACAATTTGAATATGAGTCAAGTTTGTGATAATTTAATATTGTAAAAAGTTTATAAAACAGAGGTTTAAAAAAGAACCTATTTCCCTTTATTTAGATAGATTTATTGATTGCTAAGCTTTCCACCCTTATCTTGAAAGGGATGCCTGCATATGTTAAATCACCACGATACCCAAAAGCTTGAGTTAATGGGTAAGAGTAAATTTAACCATACATCTCAACACTCACCCTCACATATGGGCTTGGATATTTGCACAAGACACCCAAACATGTGGAATTTTTAATAAATGGGGAGGAAATGTCAAACTGAAGTTGAACTCTAGACCTCGTGCTGATATCACCATTAGACCCAAAAGCTTGAAAAACACGTATGAAGAAATGAACAATCCCTTTAGCATTGGCCAATTTTTAAATATGTTATATAAAACTAGCTTCTGACAAAATGTTCAGTAAAAATGGATTGATGCTGGCTTATTAACATTTAAAAACAGTAAAAAAAGTGAGCATTTGCAAGTAATTACTTGCTCGCGGGAGAATCTTTTTAACTGTTTCAAACCAATAACATGTCAAAGGCTATTGGCTGGTCAAGTATTGGATATTCACAATGCAAAATAATGTGCTACAAAAATGACCTGTATAACAAAGTCAGCTGGGTTTTGTCGGGGTCCCGAGAGTTTTGGCCGAATTCCTGCATAACCTGGCTGTAGAGACCCATCCTTAAGGCTTGGGTAGTACTTCCTTATTTCCTGGTAAAACCGCTCTCCACGACTACCACGCACAGAATAGTCATATCTGGAGAAAAAATCATCATTAAATTCCCGAGTTTGTATCAAACATGATGACAAAAAGAAACATAAAAATAACCAGAAACATAATTAAGGAAGATTCAAGTAGGACAAAGGCTTAGTTCAGAAATTTACAGGACAGAATTCCAGTATAATGTTTAAGTATTAAGAGATATGAATTATTTCATTCTTCAGAAAAGAAAACAGTAGCCTCCACAGGGACAATTGCAAGACGCCCTTGGTGTCCTCCCTATACAGACTTATCAACTGAATACCTCACTTTTCAAAACAATTCTCTACATATACCCTCAACATGTCCAGACACGCAGGCGCAACGCTTAGCTACTCACGCAAACTTTCAAATTACTATATTGATCCTTTATTTACTAAGACTAAATAATCTCACCTCACTTACTAACAGACTTACAAAATACAATATTTTCCCTTTATTTTACTAATACTACTTAACCAACCCCACTAACTAACTTCCAGTATGATTACCTTCCACCTCTTGTAAGTGTAAATGATTGGGGGCTTATCACAAAATAGAAAGATCTGTTTTTCCATCAGATCCATAAAAACATGGCAGCAACATCAAGGTGATAAGTGAATAAATTTCTACATGAAATTATGCACTGATTCTAGAAAAATGAAACTAAAAAAAGGTTCCGAGGATCCACATCACATCATGCTATCATGTTAGAATTCAAATTTGAATTACAGAAATGGTGTTTATCTCACAGGCAATGTGGCCCCCTCTACAGAAGCCAACCATTTGCACAATTCAAATGAAGCACTAGATAAGCAAAAAAAAAAATATAAAATAATTGAGAGAATGAGAAGAGAAGACAGGATTATATGATGTTTACTTGTTCAAGAAGCTTGATAGTCCATCTACCTCATCAATCCATTCGACATCAGGACCAAACTTGACCTGACCATCTAAATCCAATGTAACATGCACTCCAATTCCACCATCTTCTGGCAGAGGATAAATCAAACGCTGGAATGGAGAGACTCCTGTATTTGATAATGTGAAGTAGCAGCCACGTGCATAATAGGAAGGAGGAATAATTCCACTGTGAAGACCATCAAATCTCTTTGCAAGAGGAACAGCAGATAATCCTGTGGAATTCACTACTAGTTTAGGAACTAACATGAGCTCTGGAACCAGCGGATATTCCCCATTCCCTTCTTCAAGACTTTTGGTTTCAGAAACATGGAGGTAAATTTGATTTGCTTCTACATGACCACCAATAACAGCAGTATTATAGGAGAATTTAGCCCCATGATTTTCAGCTTCCCCCTGATACCACATGGGAGTGATACTTCTGTCAATATGCATGAAATTTAAACAGATCAAATTCATAACATAGTTTCATACATAAAAAAATAATGAAACATCTAGTGAATGAAGTCATACATATGAATCTAACTGCAATGGAACACGTACCACTAAGGATAGCATGAAAGAATGGACATCAATAATTCCTGAAATAGGCGACAACAAGGCTGTCACACACTGCAATTCAGGTTCCATTCTCATCGCCTCATGACCATCGAGCATTCTCAACCCTTCAACGCCATTTTGAAGTCCCCGACTCATTAATTCATTCAACTTTGGAACCTCTGAAGTTCCAGTAGCAACTATGAGTTTACCAATTTGTTTATGAGGAATCTCGTGTTCAGAACAATACTGGTAAAGTAAATCTCTCCCTCTCACACAAAGAACTGCCTGCAAAAATGGATTGAGTTCATAAATTTGCAATTGTTAATCACTTAAACCACGACATTACAAGAAAGGGCCATTCAGAATCATAAAAAGGGGAACATTTAGTAACAAAGACTCGAAGCATTGAAGTGAGACAAACTCCAAACCTCCCTGACAAACCTCAATACTTGTAAGAACTCACCGATTCCTTTTTAATCAAATATTCCATAAACAAGAAACCCGCCCGCCACATTGATTGGGGAACACAAAATGATCTCCTCCAGCATAGATGATAATGTTAAAGATCCCACATCGGACAGATGAAGAGACCTAACAATTTTTTACAAGGACATGAGCTACTCCTATCATTACCGATTGGTTTTGAGAAGGAACCAGGTGAATATGAAGAAATGATACTACTTTTTTTTTTGGATACTGTGAGTGTTCGGGCCAGCTTACGTACACCTCGACTAATCTCACGGGACAACCACACAACCCTACAACACTTGGCGTTGGTAAACTCGTAGGATAATATCCTAGGTAGGTGGCCAATATGGTTTGAACCCATAACCTCAAGATTTGAAAGCAATCCCTTGACCGCTAGGTCAATCCACATTGGTTCACTCTGATAATTTTGTAACGGTAATTATCATTTCCTCAATTTATTACAAGGAAAAAATTATCATTTCCTCTTCTATTGAAGAATTCAGTTTAAACTAACATTGTGTAGATACTAAATATGCAGTTTTATATAAAATACACACTCCACTTCTACCTCATACTGAAATCCAGCAATTCCACAATGTAAAAATACAAAAAACCCTAACATCAGCTAAATCTATGCTTGAAATCTAAATTTCAGACAGAAATTCATGAAATGAAACCAGAAGAAATTTCAGAAAGCAAGAACAAAACGAGAATTCAGTTATACCTTGAGAGAATCACGAGGATAATAAATTCCGGCGTGGATAACTTCGCTATTGCGAGAACTAATGCCGGTCCCGAAAGTGGGAGAAGATTCGAGAACTAAAACATCTCTTCCACGGAGAGAAAGCTCTCGCGCTACTGCTATTCCGACAACACCGGCTCCAATTACAACGCAGTCTACTTTCTCTTTCGTTGTATTATCCGCCATTGATGATATCATCTTCTTCTTCGCCATTGATGTTCTTCCTCGAAATTTTGGAATTGTGCGCTTAAGCATTATCATCATAATCTTCTTCTTCTCCCTGAACTGAATTCTGCTCCTTCAGTCAGCGATTTCCTGTACTTTACTGTCAACGCTATTGATAACGATTTCTTAATCATTATCAATTCCGGTCCTCCGGAATTTTAGACAGTGACATATTTTATTTTATTTTTAATTTACTTTTTCTTTCAATTTCCTTTTACTTTTTCAATTTCATTTTTTTCAATTTTATGCTTTTTCCAATTTCCTTTTTTTATCAATTTCATGCTTTTTTGTCAATTTCATGTTTTTTCAATCCCTTTGTTGTCAATTTTCTTTTTGAACCAATTAAAAGTAAATTTATTTAATCAATTGAAATTAATATTATAGTTAATTGAACAAAAAAAATTCAATATACAAAAAAATATTTTTATTTACAAAATTCTTATGTATAAATAAGACGGTTCGACCACAATTCGATCACCAATTGTAACCTAAAAGCTTTAATGTTAGCTTGTTTTAAGGAAGCAAAATCGGACCCAGTTACAAGATATTCGAAAAATTTACAACAAAACACCCCACAGTCAACACCACCCGTTTGTTTTGGCACATTGTCCATGCGTTCAACTGGCCAAGGATCGGTGGAATTGATTAAACCAATTGATTCAAAAGAAGTGGCACGATCTTACAGAAAGGTTGCAACAAATCTGTCAATGTAGCTATATCGACATATGTTGGAAGAGAATCCCAAATTACAACCTTCCGATTTTTTATATCGGCCTGAAGTAAAACTCAATGACCTCCTAGCACGTTAAATGCTTGCGTATACCTGAAAAATTAAGGTTAATTAAATAAATGGTTATAATATTAGTCAAAACTCATAAATGCTTATAATAATGTTGCTTCTTACATAATCCACCGAAGACCAAGGGTCACTGTAGTCTTGATTATCGCCTAAAATGTAGTTACCAATACAGTTTTCATCCAAATGTGCTTTAGGTACCCAAAACGTACCATTTTTCAACGCATTTTCCCGCTTCGTCATTATTTTATTGCATTCACTCTACAATTGTGTTGCCAATAAGTATTAAATTAAATACAAACAGACAAATGCAGAAATTTACTCGTCAATACTAACCATAAAAAAAGCATCAACTGTTGCAAATTGATGATGCATGCATGCGAGCCTCTTTCAAACCTTCAAGCGAATGAACATGAATATTGTATCCATGTGCTGTTAAAAAACCACCAAACATTATAAAACATATATTGTAGCGAATTTACAATAGGGTAATTGAACAAGGTGAATGCTTAAGAAAAAAACATATTTATCATACCTCACCATCCAATTTTTCGAAATTTATCAAATTTTCACAAAACTTCTTATTCGGTGACCCATAGCAAGTTTCATGTCTAGTGTCTACTGACGTCTTATCTAACCAACTTTTGCATTGCGACGTCTGTTCTTTCGATATTTTGTATGCTGGATCATATAGACGCAATTTCACCGATTTCACGGTCTTCTTGAGAACCACAAATGGAGATCGTATTTTTGGAGAATGATTTATATGCCTAGCCACTCGTGACGATGGTATCGGAAAATCCAAAGGCCTATCTATTTGCATAATATCTTCTACATTAGTTTTCTCCTCAGATTGAATAGCATTATCCACATTTCTTTCATCTTGAGATTCAATCATGATAATCTTATTGGAAACATCATGAACTTCTTCCCAACTTGATCACCGTAATTTTCCTCACGAATTTCATCCCGGATTTCTTCCACAAGTTCATATGATTTCTCATTAATGTCTAATGCATCCTCCCCCAATTCAACTTTCGATGCATCACCCTACATTATGACATATATATGAAAAAGGTACGTATAGAAAATTAATGACATTATCAAAACAAAAACACAAAGAACATTTAAATCATGCCTTACAGAAATATTTCTCCATGTTTTTTAGAGTGGCCAAAGCTACCTGCATATCTGCTCTCAACTCTCGCACCTCTGCTTCTAATTGTTCAACTCGAGCATCGGTGCGTTTAATGCACTTTTTATAGGAGGAGGACAATCCTCTAGATTTTTTGCTCTTTTCCCTCTCATTTTTTTGCCTTAGCTCTCCCCCCCTTCTGTTTTTTCTCTTCCTCCACATTCTTCACAGGTAGTTCAATTTTTCTTTTTTTTAATCAACCTTCTCGCTTGTGACGGTTTTACCCGATTGGTCAATTTTTTCATCAGATATTTCGTCACTGTGAAAATCAATGTCGTCATTCACAATTATCTGAATAATGAAAAAAAGAAGAATAATCAATGATAAAAAGTTATAAACATGATGAAATGCTATTTAAATTACGCTAAAATATCTCAAAACCTTCAAAAATTCTAGTTCAAGCCTTTCCATTTTAACCAATTTGTTACAATTCCAACGAGCTATCGGTGGCATCGATCGGTCATTGATTTTCCGTGCACACATCTTCCCAATCAACGGGATTGTTTCATAAATCCATACGTAAACAATTACAATACATATAATAAAATATAAAACAAAAATTAGCAATAAATAAATAAGTAAAAAAAAAACCTGAAAAGCAAACGGAAACCCATAAAGACTATACGACTTAGTTTGCTTCCACGAAACTTCACCAGGTTTATACTTACGTTTCTTAAGTGCATTGTGCAACCCACAAAGTGTCCTATCGAAGGATAATTGCGCTCATTCAAAATTTTCAAAACTCTCATTGTCATCCAACATAGATAACAATGATGTATCAATAAGTGTCGATCTCTTATTCCCCAATAACACCAACTCAATAAAACATAAAAAGGCCAATTTCACCACATCTCTATCATCACTCAATCCATGGTTTTTCAACTTCATTTCTAACTCGTTTGATGTTACTTGAAAGCTATCATTAAACAATAATCTTCTAAGTCTAGGATTGAACTCATGACATGTGTAATTCCTCGTAGACTTTAACCCGGTAATTCCCCTAAACGCTCTTAATGAAAAGGTAATCACCTCCCCTCCAATAAAAAATTGCATAATTTTTTTATCCGGTTGTTCAATCTCTCTCAACAAAATTTGATGTATAAGTCGACCACAAAAGACCAACTCCGTATCAATCAACCTACCAATGCTTGAGTTTTTAAACAATTCTAATTGATGAGGAGTGAGAACACTAGTAATCAAACTAACAGTTCTCGATAAGTGTGATAAGTTACTAAGGGTGGAATGAAAATGTTGATCTAACGGAATTATCAACACCACATCATCGTTGCTCATAGATATTTTGAACTGAAATAACACATATAAACTAAATTAAAAAACTAATTAAAAAAAACCACATATAAACTAAATTAGATAACTAATTAACAAAAAAACCACATTTAAACTAAATTAAATAACTAATTTTAAATCAAAACTACATATGAACTAAATTACATAACTAATTAAAAATAAAACCACGTATAAGCTAAATTAAATAAACCACATATAAGTTAAATTAAATAAATAAATAAAAAAGAAAGAAAGAAAGAAAAAAAAAAGGGCTTGCTGCCCAAAATTCCGGAGGACCGGAATTGAAAACCGGTCCTCCGGAATTTATTCCAGAGGGGCCGGTGTGTGAAAAAATAAAATAAAATAATAATGGCTCTTCGACGTCCCTCCTTCGAAATCCGGATCTCCAACGAAGGAGATCCGGATGTCCCATGGATTTCGAAGGATTTCTATGGATTTCCTTCGAAATCCATGAAAATCCGTAGATCCTAGTTTTGGGATTTTTGAATTCTAAGTTGTGTACCTTTTCTTTCACCGTATAGTTTTCTTTCCGTTGTTAGAGATTGAATGATAAGAAATGAAATGAAGAATCAATGGAAGTTGAAAGATGAGAAGTTGAGAGGGAGATTTTCTTCTTCTTTTTGGAAAGAGGGAGGAGAGGATAGTGGAGATGAGTTTAAGGGTAAATTAGAATTTTCATACAAACATGACATCATCATAAGGTCAAAAAAGGTTAATATAAGAATGGAGGTAAAAAAACATTAATAGTAGAAATTTGAAGGTCATTTTACCCAAATTTCCCAGTTCTTTTTTTTTTTTTGGGTTTAATATATCAAATTTTATTTTTTTGAAGAATATCTTAGAGTTAAAAGTTGATTAGCTATTTTGAAAAAAAAAAATAACACCTATAAAACTCTAGACTAAATTACACTCAAATCAAAAGAAAACTATAAAATTGCTCAAAATTTTCGCAAATCACTAAGGGGGTGTTTGGTTGGGGGTTTGGGAATGGGTTTGTGGATGGGAATATGTTTCACAAACTCATTCCCATGTTTGTTTTACACTATATTTTCCATTGGTATTGGCATCCTATTCCCATGTTTACTATTGGATTTGATATCTCATTCCAACACACTCACATTATTTCTACTATTCATTCTCATTCCCACACATTTCAAACATAGACTTCACAATCCCAGGCATCACAAACCCACCATTTAATATCTCAGGCATCACAAACCCAGGCTTCCATTTCCCAAACCCCAACCGAACACCCCTTAAAAGATCAGGGTAATAATACATCGGTAACCTAATCATAAAATGTCTAAGCTCAATTAAAAAAATTCATATCATAGTCACCAAATTCAACGATGTAAAATTTAACATAAATATACAAATTAATTTATAAAAAAGTAACGTTATTTAGATTTATAAACACTCACATCTAATCATAAATCTTCAAAAAGTCATACTAATTTTACGGAGATAAAATGTATAAATGGAACCACTCATTAAAATTTATGATGTAATTCAACCATTTATTAAATTGATTAGATGGAAGAAAAAAAGGATATAATCTATACACCATGTAAAATTTAAAGGGATGCAAATTGATTTATTTTAAAGTAAATAAATATTGGATCAAAATTTAAGGAAGTAATATAAATAAATAAAATTTAAGATAGAAAGTTGGTTGAAAACATAGTTTTTTTCTCTCTCCTAAAATTGAAAAAAATACCGGTTAGAGGTATTTTTTTGTATACCTTAGCCATTTGGACAAAGAAGCCTATATGTGAGAGGTTCATGCAGATGTGATTGTTGGTGAATCCTCTTCTTCAATGAAGTCAAAGTCATTTCATACATTTATATTTGTTACTTGTTAGGGTAGACTACCTCTTTAGTCTCTGAGTTTTAGAGGTCGTGTCTATTTGGTCCATATGTTTTCAATTTGTGTCTAAGTGGTCCATGAGTTTTGAATGTTGTGTCTATTTGGTCCCTTCGTTTTTAATTTGTGTATAAATAGTCCCCGAGTTTTAGATATTGTGTCTAATTGGTCCCTAGATTTTCAAGAACTATTAAAAATAAGTTTAATCGGTCCTTAATTTAATTTATTCGTTAACCTCTTACCAGATTATTGACTTAATGCTAACATAACATGTTTAATTGGTCAAAATACGAAAATAGGATTAAATATTATTTCAAATCTTTCATCAATCTATCCTAAAATTTGACATAATAATTAATTTCATGTCAGTATTTTGGTCAATTAAACATTTTATGTCACCGTTAAGTCGATATTATGATAACGAGTTAAAAAATTAAGGAACAATTAAATTTATTTTTAATAATCCAGGGACTATTTAGTCACAAATTGAAAACTCATGGACTAAATAGACACAATATTTAAAACTCATGGACCAAATAGACACAAACTAAAAACATAGGGATCAAATAGACACAATATCCAAAACTTCGGGCCACTTAGACACAAATTGAAAACGTGGAGACCAAATATACACGACCTCCAAAACTTTGGGACCAAATTAGTATTTTACCCTATTTATTAAAATATAACATTATTCACGAATTATAGTAAAATGTGTATATTTTGAATGAATTTATAAAATTTGAGAGAGAGAAAAAAAACTAACACGTACCCCCTCCAAAATTCGATATAGATAAATGTTATTGTTAATAAAAAATTGAATAATTAATAGGGATGGCAAAATTTCATACAATATTTATAAAAATATTCGTAAATATAATAAATTTTAAACTGGTAATTGGTATTGAACCACACATTTTTACAATAAATTAATCATTGATTCACACAGTAAATAATATTAATCATAATTAATACAATAAAAATTACTATATTTATAAATAATTTTAAGTTGTGATATATTTAAAAATACTATATAAAATTTTATTTCCCCTGTAAAATTTCCCCAATTTTTTTAGTATGAGTATAAAAACTTAAAGATGAAAATAGATTATGAATTAACTCAAATATATTTCAATGGATTAGATATCAACCCCGTTTTGTTCGCTGTAATATAAGATACCTTCAGTAATCTAATTACTAGGAATTTGATGCCAGAGTATTTAAAATCTTAGATTACTGCGTTTGTTTAACTTAATAGTAAAATGATGATGCATGATAATTTGAATTGACACAACTTCACACAATGATTCATTTACATAGTATCTTACATAATCTATACACAATCTACAACTAGATTTATATTAGAGTTCAATCATGAAGAAAATGCAACAACAAAAAACTTGCAATTTCAACAATATAATTCAGTTCAAAGGAAATTGAGGGTCTATCAAATATATGGAGAAGAAATCAAAATATCATAAAATTAAAACCTAGAAGAAAAAAACTTTATCAAATGTAGCAAAAAAAAAAAAAAAAAAAAAAAAAAAAAAAATATATATATATATATATATATATATATATATATATATATTATTTGGTAAGAAATGATCTTGATATAAAAAAAGAAGATTTATTAATAATATAAATAGGAAGCTGGATAAACCATAAAATTATTTTTTTTTAAAAAAAAAAGTGGAAATGTGAGTATATATTATTTTCCTAATTTTTTGGCAACTTTTTTCAAATTAAATAGGGTTAAAATTGTAAAAAAGAAGATTACCTTCTCGCGGGAATCATAGAAAAGCACCTGAATTCAAAGGTAATCAAATACCCTCATATCTAGAAAAATATAGATGTCAGGAATTGCAAATTATCAAGATATTTTAAAATAACACTAAAACAAACAAACAATGGAATTAGATACCCTTATAATGAAATCTTAGATTACCTCGAACCAAATGGGACTCGGTGCTATTTGAACGTCACCATCATCATCCGGCTCGCGGCCTAAAGGCCGGCCTAAACTCGGCTCGGGTTCAGCTCGAGCTCGGCTCGAAAGTCAACGTTTGACAGGTCAGCTCGGCTCGACTCGTTAAATGTTTGGATTGGATATGAGCCTCTATTTTTTTAATGAGTCGGCTCGTGGGCCAGCTCGTTTGAGCCTCCATAGGGTCGATCCAACAAGCCGACTCGAGCTCAGCCCAAATAAATCTCGCAATATTTAGTTATTATTTAAATAGAATTTTATATCATTACCAATTTAAAAATTAAAGATAAAAAATAACAATATACCTCATTTCTTTTTATATTATATGCCCAAATCACTACAATATAAGTTGAGAAAAATACATATGATTGACAAATTAGTGGGTGCTAACCTAGTTGAGATGTATTTATATTGTAGTGTTGCACTTTATTCTCAAATATTCATGTATGAAATTATTAATACAAATATCTATTTTTTAAAGTTGATACTTTTGTGTAATTACTAAATAGGATAAAATAAAATAGTTAAATTATTTAACGGATAAAATCGAACAATTTTTGTTTTCTTGCCGTTCAAAATAATAAGTTTAATATATTGATTTTTCACTATTTTTGCTATTTAAAATAATAAGTTTAATATGTTAATTTTGTTAACACTTGATCTTTTTTTAAAAGTTATGCATTATTGGTTTTTGAGATAATGTAATATAAAAATGAACTTATATGATAGGCCGAGCTTGGCTTGCTCCAACGAGCCACACCCAAACTTGGTTCGATAAGCCTGACCCATGAGTCGAACTGCGAGTCTTAAAATTTTAGATTGGGTCGAGCCGGCTCGATCAACTAGATCAAAAGTATAGGCTCGTTGAGCTCGAGCCCGTGCTGAGCCTAAACCTTCTAATGTGCCGGCTCGGCACATTGATGATGGTGAATTTGAACTGGAAATTCGAGTCCATCTTTCGATATTTGATGATTAAAAAACATAAAGATGGAAAGAAAATAGAATATGGAAGGTTCTAAAAGAGAGAGTGTCCAGCAGTCAGTCGATCAGTTAGAAATGTGAGGGAATCAACAGAGAAGACGATAATGGCAAACCCTAGGAGGACCTCAATTTCATCTTCAACCAATTCCCCGAGCTTGGAAATTCCATCTCATAATCGAAGCCTTTTTTCATCTTTATCATTGTCAATTTCATTTCTGAAGAAGCCTCATTCCTTCCTTTTCCTGCTCTCAATCTTCCTCTTTCTGACATGGATTTCTCTCAGATTCCATTACTCTTCTCTCTTTTCCTCTCACGATTCTTCTTGGAGCAAGGACGATGATCTTAAGGCCAATCTCGTTAGATTCAAGTCTGGATTTCCTTCTTTGATTGCTAAAGACAACAGAGGCTGGATTCTCGATCCTGTCGCTCTCGCGCTCAATTCTGGCATTTCTGGTATTACGTACGCCCTTTCCTTTGGTTTGAATTTGTTGATATTCTTGCATTTGAATTCAGAAGCTAGCTCAGTACTAAGTCTACAAGTTTTCTGAGTTTTAAGGGAGATTTTAGCGGCTACCACGTTTTAGAAAGTATTTGCAAATATAAAACAATCGGTGATTGACGGTGATCAATGTTTATCACTCCACACGATTACCGTCTGGCCTAAAAACTGTTGTATTTGTTTATACTTTCTAAACAATCAATGTTATATTTGCAAAATCCGTACGACCTTGGTTTTGGTTTGAATTTGTTGATATTCTGTTTTGTTTGCATTGAATTCAGAAGCTAGCTCGGTACTAAGCCTAGGAATTTCAGTGTATTACTTTTTATAAAGTATTTACTAATGTAACATATCCTTTAGCGTGTTAATCAGTTAACCACTGATCGACACGCCAAAAAAATCTATTATATTTGTAAATAGTTTATATATTAATGCTATATTTGCAAAAACCCCGGGTTTTAATGTATAAGTGGATGTTTATTTCACGTTGGATTCGAAATGAAAAGTAATTGTTTAATAGGCCTGTTAGTATAAGTTCTTCATTTTTGAGTGAAGCCCATAGTCATTTGAGTGATTATTTCGTTATTTTTATAGGTGGAGCAGTGACCTGTGCTTCGGTTCATATCGGAGAAATTCGACCTGGTGCTATGAGGGGAAACCACAGACACCATACATGTAACGAGACATTTGTCCTTTGGGGGGCTAGAACAAAATTCAGGGTAAGCTAGGGAGATCATCAATTATATTTCATGCACTGTGATAGTACTAGATGATTGCATTTTATGTTTTATGCACGTTTAATGGATGTGGCATGAAGTTGGGAATAGTACTAGATGACTGCATATCTACTATAACTGATCCATTGTTATTATCGATTTTAGCTAAGGTGTGACTTTAGTACGGAGCAATGATACCACTAGTACTCAGTCGGAGAAATTTGTTCATCTTACTATTCATTGTCTGAAAATTGATTCAGTAGAGTTGGTGACATTATGTAAATATAGCTAGCTTAATGCAATGGAGGATGGGGAGAAAGTTTATGCTGATCTTGTTTTTAATTTTGTTTCCATTCATAATCCTGCTACACTTCTCTTAGTCTTCCCCTCAGAGAAAATTTTAGTCATCTAAATCGCTTTTTCCCTCCCACGCAGTTAGAGAACAGCAAGGCTGGAGATAAAGGATATGCTGAAGTGATAATTGGTGAAGATGAGGTTGCTGTAGTAGCAAGCCCGAGAGGAACAGCCCACGCATTGGTAAACATGGATCCTGTTAGGACTACATTCTTTCTGGGGTGTCAAGATGGTATTGTAAACTATAACAGCTCAACTTCAGATTTTAAAGTGTGGAAAGATCTTTAGTGGCTTTATTCTTTCTTCACATCATATGAGCCCAATTTAGGTCTCTCATAATTTTGTCTTTTCTCATTCCCAAGATTTCTTTTACTCTTCTTAAAAAACTCATTTTTGTGTTTATTTTTTCCAGCCGGGGTTCGCTGGGGGAGTGAATAGCATTCATTTTCAAATCTAGGACATTTGTGAGCCAATTGTCACGAGACAAGCTATTTCTATGTACATAGGTTACTGTTGTAAATTTGATGAACCTGATAGAATTTATCCAACTCTGACACTGTGGAATATTTCAGATTGAGACTTGTTTTTCTCCTGTTCTGACGCAACTATATGGAGAAATTGAAAATGTTGTAAAGAAGGGCTGTATTTGATTTTCTGATCATTGAATTGTTGGCACCTTTTCAACCAACTATAGGTTGTAGCTCCCGTGAAATTAGTTGGGGTGCATGTAAGTTGCCCGGACACTCATGGATAATAAAAAAAAGTAATTTGTTGGCATCCTTTCACAAGTATTGTTCATCCAGCAGGCATGAAGTTGGAAATAAAACTTGTAAATTCCCTACATTCCATATCATATTCATGATAGGAAGGAACAACCTGGTTTAATTAAGGTTTTCCATCTCATGAAAGTGCCTATATTGATACTTGATAATTGAGATGATCTAGATTCCCAGGCGTATTAGACTAAGTTAGTTGGAAATAAAGCTGTAAGCAACCTTCTACTTGTGGTGCTTTTCATATTTTGATGTGAATTCTTCTAGAAAAAAAAAGTCTATTACACAATGGGGCTTGAATTAGGAAAAACCCAACCTGTAGTGTACGCATGTAGCTATAAGGTTAATTCCCAAACTTGAAAGCTAACTAAGACAGGCAGAGGTAAGCAAGCAAGAAGGTTGCTTATATCACAATGCAAGTTACACTTACACATAATAACATGTCTTTTGTGTGTGTGTGTGTCTATAAAGCTAATTACGAAATCCTGTCATATCAAACAAAGTTGCCTTCTGTACGCGTTTGTTTGTTTGAGGGAGAGAGAGAAAGGTTGGTGCAAAATGGAGGGAAAGAAGAGGATGGCGGTTTTGGTAGGATGTAATTACCCGAATACCAAGTACGAGTTGCATGGCTGCATAAACGATGTGATAGCCATGCGAGAGAAGCTCGTGAGCAGGTTTGGGTTTGATGTGAGCCATGTCCAGGTGCTCACCGACGAGCCAGGCTCCTTGCTGATGCCCACTGGCGCCCAAATCAAAAGCTCGCTCGAGCGAATGGTTAGTATGGCTGAATCTGGAGATGTGCTTTTCTTTCACTTCAGTGGACATGGAACCAGAGTTCCTTCCTTGATACCTGGCAACTTCCTTAGGCAAGATGAGGCCATTGTACCCTTTGATTTCAATCTCATTACAGGTCTCTTTGTTCCTTTCTTTTTCATAAAAAATTTACTTCTTCCATGTTTCATTTTCTTTGAACTGAGAAACTCTTTTTGCAGATGTCGATTTTCGTCACCTTGTAAACCGCCTGCCAAAAGGAGCTAGCTTCACAATGCTTTCAGACTCGTGCCACAGTGGAGGCCTGATTGACAAAGAGAAGGAGCAAATTGGGCCATCCACAGTCATCAATGGCGGCAAACTCCCAGTCCCGTCTTCTACCGCCACCACAAAAGCAAAAACCATCCCCTTCCAATCCATTGTACAGCACCTTTCATCATTAACCAACATTAACACACCGGACATTGGAACTCACCTGCTAGAATCCTTCGGTGCCGATGCCAGCCTCAAGTTTCGATTACACCCACGTGAGCTTGATTCGTTCGACACAAAGAAGAAGCCTGATGTGGGGATTCTGCTAAGCGGGTGCCAGGCAAACGAGAGCTCAGCAGACATGAACCCATTTGCTGCGGGGGCGAAAGCGTATGGAGCATTCAGCAATGCGATTGAGGAAGTGTTGAATGAAAATTCTGCTCCGCTTTCTAACAAACAGTTGGTTGTCATGGCGAGAGAGCGGCTGAAGAAGCAAGCCTTTGCACAACATCCTTGCCTGTATTGCAGCGATGAGAACGCTGAGGCTACTTTCTTGCACCAGCTGCCTACCAACACCAACCTAACAGAAAAATAAATAAATAAATGGAATAAAAGTTATTGGATTATTCAATAAAAGGAAGCAATAATTATAATTTTTATTCTATAAAAATAAACGGGAAATTTCATTAGGTAGTATATTTTGATGTAATATTAGTAAAAATATCAACTCTAAAAAATATTTGTAAATATATCAATTTTTACTACGTTAATCAATGATTAACAGTGATTAATGTGTGTACTATCAATGAATTTAGTGTTAAAATATATAATTCAATGTTTATCACTAATTCACCAAATCAAAATTTGTCATATTTACGAATATTCTTTAGAGCTTTTATTTTTATAAATATTACTCAAAAAATTACTAGATTTGCCAATGCCCCAAAATAAACAATAGTGAAAATATTTAAACCTTTACAAAGGTGGGATTACTGTATTCTTTTACAAAGGTGGGATTTGTGATAATTTCACATTATTTTATATCTTTATGGTTTACAATTACCTCCCACCAATTTGCCTATGTAAATATTAGTGTTGTTATTTGTAATTATTGTAATATATATTATAAAATAATAACACATTTATCTACGAATTGACGAGTGATGATCGGATGATTTTTTATGCATATATGATGAATATATTTTTGTAACATTGATAATTAAATGAGATGAATGGAAAATTTCATCTGTATGATAAATATTTTGTTTTTAATTTCTAAAAAAATGTAGACTATCAAGTACTAACAATCTTTTGGTTTGATTTTTTTTTCTTTTCTTGAAAACGTGTTTAAAATTTTAATCAAGTTTTATAAACTAAAAAAAATGATTTGTTTTAGAGATATTTTCAAAAATAGTATTTTTAAATAGTAAATTATAAAAGTAATAAAGTTTTCAAAAAATTTAAAAATCTATTAATTTAATGAAAGAATTGATATTTATCGAAATAATAAAAAGTTAAAAAAGTTAATGAGTTTTATTTCAAAGCTTTCTATAGTCATCATAAATATAATAATGAGTATTGATAACTCTAGGATGAAGTATTAGAACGGAAAAATTCATTAGTGGTTCTAAGCCATCTCTAATGATGAATCAACAATTCGAAGTGTTTTCTTGATAAACCAGCATTTATATATAGATATAAGAAGAGGTGTTGGGGAAGTAAGCAGCCCCTTTAACATCTCTTCATCTGCAAAGAATTCTTGATGTGAAAACTTAGAGACAGAAGGCTAATCTTTGAATAGGAAAAAATTGAACCTACAGAATCCCAAATGATTTGGTTTATTAAAAAAAAATCCTTGTTATTTGGAAGATCTATCTCCTGTCCCTCGTCAAAATATAGAGGGAAAAAAATTCATTAATTCAAGAGAAAAAAAAGAAGCAAAAAGCACCCTTGAATTATGCGAGTTGTAACAAATATCTGATTAATTATTTTTTAACTAATACCCCGGTACTATATGGGCTATAAACCCTTTCGTTTGTAACGATTAAATTTTATGTTTCACTATTACATGTATGACCTTTAAAATTGTATGTCATATCATATAAAAGTTTCGTTCAACATTGAAATAATCATATGAGAAAGATGAGTCACACGAATTTCGGCTTTCCACCTTTTAAATTGGAAGTCACATCTCAAAATTTGAAATTTAAGGAAGAAGCACACCCAATTTCTTACATGTCAGTTCACACATGTAGTAAGAGGAACGAAAAATTAAACAAGTATTTGAGAAGAATTTGTTTTAAAAACCTCATTGAAAAAAAAACAGGCCTTTGTTAGATTCAAAATTTCTCCAAAATTATCCCATCACATAAGATTTTAGATTATTAATTTCTAGAAGTTAAGGTAAAATACAAATGACACCTTTATAATTTTGGTCCAAAATGCATGATCACTCATGTGATTTAGAAATGGTAAATCACACCTCTTAGTTTCTATATTATGTCAATGAGAACCCCTCCTTTCAAAATTGTTAATTTTATTTTAGTCATAACTTCTTTGTTTGAACTCAAATTTAGATGATTCAAGATGTTTTGGAATTTTCATTTTTATCTCTACGTTACGGTCATTTCAAAACTTTGAGATCGTCAATAAATAAAAGAGTTTATTATTATTGAAATACTATGTATGGTTGAAGCATTTAACCCCTTTATTTTCCGATAATTTGAGGATTTCAAGACATCTTGAATCATCCAAATTGAAGTTCAAACGAAGAAGTTATGACTAAAACAAACTTAACGACGTTGTAGAGAGGTCTCATTAACACGATATAGAAAGTATAAGGATGTGAGTTACTATTTTTAAACTACTAGGAGTGTTCATGAATTTGACCGAAACCACGAGAGGACAACATGGTCAAAGTCAAACAAATGCTTGCGTCCTTGGAGATTGTAATTACATAATTAAAAGGGAAAAAAAAGGGAAAAAGTGAAAGAATTGTAGGTCCACAACCAAATATTATATTATAACACATATATACATAGACCGTTATTTCGCTCACTTTCTCCATAGCCATTTGAGCTTCACTTCCACAGTTCCAGATAAACAAATTCTCTCTCTCTCTCTCTCACTAAAAACAGAGAACCAGAAACCTTCGCTTCTTTTTTGATTCAATGAAGAGACAAAACAGTCATTTATCATCAACTTCTCGCCGTGAAACTTCGCCGGAAACTCTCCGTTCTAAAAGCATCGGCTGCATGTCCGGCATTCTTCATCTTCTCTCCAAATACCAAAACCGCCACAAGATCAAATCCCTCACTTTCGGTTCGGACTTAAACAATCTCATTTCATTTTCCTTCAATTCAATTTTTTCTATCTCAATCTCAATTTCTCTTCTTCTTCAATGTTTCAGGAAGTAAGAGTACGAAGCAAGTAAAGGATATCGTCGTAACAGTTTCTTCTGATCAAAATCAAACCCTAGCTTCGACAACTGATAGAAAAGAAGCAAAATTAGGAATAATAACCGATCAAAATCAAATTGATTACCGAAGATTCTCTTGCGAATTACCGATCAGGAGTCCGTCACTTTCGTCGGAGATACGACGATCGAATTCGGTGAAGTCGCCGGTAGCGCGATTGATGGGATTAGAAGGTGTTCCGGCGGTGGAAACGGCGTGTAGTGAGAAGAGAAGGAAGATATTGGGAGCGTTGGAGAAATGTGATAATGATTTGAAGTCATTGAAGGAGATGATCATGGCTTATCGATCGGCGGAGAAGGATGAATCAGATAAAATCAAGCTGATTTCTAAAGGACGAGAAAATGGTACGTCTCGCAGCTTTATCTTTAAATTCAATTGTTAAATTAATGCTTTGTTAATTTTTTATGGTTTGAATTTTTTTTTATACATTTATAATTTATCTGCATACTAATTACTAAAATGTCAGAAATTTTTGAAAATTATTGAAGTAGCATGATTATTCAATAAATTATTAAACTATTTTTCATAAGTATTTTTAATGATTTTTTTTGGTTTTTTTAAGTTTAAGTTCAATAATTTACTAAATTATTTGATATTTTTTATTATTATTTTCAATGAATTTCTTAGTTTTTTTTTTTTTTACTTTTTTAGTTCAATAAATTATTGAAAAGTTATGACATTTCAGAAATTAGTATGCAAAAATATGTTATTTCAGTAATTGCTCATTTTTTTAACGTGGAAATTTGGGTGAAAATTAGTTTTTGAAGAATGTGATAGGTTGGATTTTATCTTAAGTTTGGAAAATTTGTTTATTGCTTTTTTGGAAATTAAACAATGGGCCAATTTGATAATTATTTCGTTTTTTTGTTTTTCGTTTTTTTAAAATTAGGGTGTTAGATAACTATTTTTTTTTCCCTTTTTAGTTATAAATAAATAAACCCTAAAACTTAATACCAACTTAATTTTAATTTTTTTTTTCAAAATTAAAAACCAAAAATATGAAATGAAATGAAATGATTATTAAATGGGTCTAAAAATATATAAGATTAAATAATGGGTATGAGTATAATATGATATATATGTGAAAGAAGATCAATTGATGTTAATAAGTAAATTGGTATTTAAATTAATTAGAGTATAAAATTTAGTGAATTATGTTTTGAATGAAGAAGGAAAAAAGGTGGCCAAACATGTTTAATGTGCCCTATACGAGTCCCTATAGAGTATATAGATTGATTTTGTGAATTAAGAATTTAAAATTTAGTCATTTTTGTAAACTAATTGATAATTTATTTCCTAAAAAAATATGAATAACTGCATTTTTAAAATGTAGAGACATCAATTCTTGCCTTGAAATTGAAGTTTTTTCATACATTATATATATTACTAAAAAATGTCATGAAAGACAAAAGGAAATTGAAAGAAAATCTCATACAGGTAAAGAAAATCTGGTAGGACAACTTTATTTCACCCACACAGTTCACACGAATGCATTTATTTCTGAACTTTTGTTTTGTTTTATTTATTTATGCTTGGAGTATTTTTAAAGATTTCAAATATCTAATCAATTTCTCTCAAATTGAATGAAATTTCAATTGTGCACTGAGATTCTTGAATGAGATATAGTTAGTTTTTGGATCCTAAAATTTTCTTTTTTAAAAGAAATATTCGATTGATTAAAGTATAATTATTAATAATTTACTTATATTTGTGAGAAATATTAAAAGTTGAAGTATTATTTGCATATGGGTAGGCTGAAACCATCACCTAAGACAGGAAACCATGCTTTTTTAAGAAAAAGTAAAAGGCAATAATAACATGCCAAAATGTAGGATTCCAACATCAAAGTCTTTGATATCATTTTTAGGCTCAGTTCTTCTTAGGGCATCAGGAGACATACTTGATACTTTTCTGTTGCATGCAATTATTACACATATGGCATCCAATGAATTTGCCTCCACACCAATAGATAGTCATTTGGTCCATTTTTATTGGACAAAACTTATCTCCTCAAAATAGAAGGAAGTTAATAATTAAAAGAGATTTTTATTTTTAAAATACCACGTGTCACACATGCAAGAGATAGCCTCAATAAAACAGACCCTTTCAATAATTTCTCCTTTCAAGGGGGTCATATTTTGTGGCTAGATTTAGTTATTTCTCATAGGAATAGGAATCCTTATCACTTTTATAAACATTAAATTATTAAATAAAAGAAGGTAATAAAAAATTGAAAAGAAAAATAATCACAAATAAGGATGTTTTTTTTTTTTTTTTTTTTTTTTGAAATTTCAAATAAGGATGTAGTTAAATTATAGTACTGGAATGTAGGGATGCCTATGCATAAGAGATTAGACATTCCTCTAAGTTTTTTTCCAAGAAAGAAATTATATTTAGAAGTAAGTAGAAAGGGGACAATTTTTTTTCTTTTCCCTAAATAGTTTATCAAAATTTTAATATGTATGATCATGATTGAATGAAAATATTACTAAACTTTTCTAAATTTTTCGAAAGAGAGATTTATTAATTACTTTGAGTGATGTTTTACTTGAAATCTAGATTTAGTCAGAATGAGTATGTACTAATATTATTACTGAATGATATATTAGTATAAGTAATCTTTGGGTGTTGTTAGGAGGGGACCACAGCTCCAAAGAACTATAATAAGTAATAGCAATATTGCTTTGTAATGAATGATTCAGTCAAGTAAAAAACAAAAAAGAAGACATACAACTTCCTTTAGCTTTTTTCAGAATAAGGGAAGAGACACAGCTTATAAAGAAAAGCAGTACAAAAGCCTTTATCCGGCAAAAAACCAGGCTTTTTCTAAAGGCATTTCATTTTGTTTTCAGCTTCTCTCCTCCACTTTCAACCTGCCCATCCTCGTCCTCATCCCCATCCATCAGTCCACACTCCACACCACCTATTATCATCTTCACTGTTATTATTATGCATCACTTTTTTACCATGAGAATTTACTGAATTATTGAGTGTCTGCCTTGTGAAGTTTTATGACATTTCCTCTTTGGTTAATAATATACATATAATTATAGTTTCTAAATTTGAAAATGGAAAATTTCAATGAGTAGCATATTTAAGAAGTATTTATAAATAGAGTATATTTTTTCCATGTGAACCCCTGATTAATAAGGGATTAACGCTAATCACTTGAGGCAATTAGCGTTGATCATTGTTAATTACGGATTCTCACTCCTAAAATTTTTTATACTTGCAAATATGTTTTAAGGTATGGTATAATAACATCTACCCCCCTTAAATTCTCTTCTTAATCTATTTTCTTAGGATAAAATTTGGCTACTTAAAATTAAGCAGCCAAGACTACTATGACCTAATGAAAAATTTCCACATAGATAAAAATTGTAATTTTCCCCCACAGTTTTTACCCATGTGGCATAATCTTATTGGGTTGGAGTAGCTTTGTAGCTTAATTTTAAGTAGCCAAGTTTTGTTCATTTTCTAATATTTTGCTAAGAGCAAAAGTTGGTTTACTATCTTGTATTTAGTTGAGTGAGTCAATTTGAACTCTAAACTTGATTAAATGGTGATATTAATACCTTGCATTAGATAAATTTTTGTTTGTTTTAGAGATTTTGTGACTAAATTTGAGCTTTTCTTGTAACTCGATGAGTCTAGTATGTGGATTTTTGGTTTTATGGTTTTGGTTAGACGTTTTCTTTGTTTGTGTTTGAGCATTTTGGTGTCAAATTTGGGTGGTTTGATTTTATTTTTTTAGCTTAGTTTTGCATGTGTTTTGTATTTGGGTTTTTGGATATCTTTATAGCAAGATTGTGGATATTATGCTGGTAATTTTTTTTTAATTGAATTATTGATTTCTGAGCTTTGTGACGTTCATTTTAAAATATCTTTTATGTTTCTCTCATTCATTTGGATTATACATGCTCTCACATTCTCGGTGATTTCTATTTTCCCTCTCCATTTTTTGGTAGGTTTTTTTTGGACAATAAATTAGGGTTGAGGGATTTCATGAACCTATTCTCTTCAAGATTGAGCTTAGTTCAATTCAATAAAATAATTTATTGAGACCTGACAACTTTTGTTAATTTGATAATAAAAGAGTACGGGATTTTCTACTGTATTTGTGGTTACCATATTTATATCTTTCATACCGTAGATTTAAAACCTTTAACTTAGTAGAGAGAAATACAAAAATCTTACCATTATGCTAAACCTTGATTGACGGTGTAGTGTAGTTCGAATTTGAAGTTAAACATGTTAGAAGTTTACTCAAGTCTCCTTCACATAATTAGTTTAGGTGTAGAGAGAAAAGGTCATAAAGAGAGTAAAAGTAAAAGTAAAAAGTAAAACAAAATAAGAAAAAGAAAAAGTGTAAAATTTTTCTTTTGGGATTTTACAATCTGCACATTGCATAATAAAGCAAAATATTCGTGTAGGACAAGAAATTCAGCAGCAGGAGAAGAAGGTAAAAAAGAAAGTAGCAGGAGCAGTTGAGGAAGACTACTCCTTAAACCTAACAAAGCTGGAAAAAAGAATAAAGTTATTACAGAATAAAGAAAGAAAGCCATTGGAGAATAAGAAGAAGGAGAAGAAGAAGAAAACAGATCCGCCATTGATGATGATGTGGAGAAGCAAAGCAATGATAGAGAATTTGAATGAAATCTCAAAGGAAATGTCATGGGGTTGCAATCGTGAAATGGGAAGAATAGGTATGGCATTACAGCATCATATTTATAGAGATTTGATTGAAGAAATGGTTAGTGATATGAGATTTATTTCTAGTTCTTGCTTTCTCATTGATCATTCCCTCCCATTTGAAGCATGTAGGAGAAGACTACGTTTCTGAATTTTTTTTAGATATAGGCATACATAGACATGTGTTTTGTATGTATATTTGAGAAATTATTTAATGCTTGGTTTTATAGGGAGAATGTGTCACAAAATGGTAGATAGATATATGAAAAATCTTTGATATACAATGTGAATATCGGAAATTATCTTGTCAAAAATGATTAATGCAAGAGTTTTATTTACCTAGTTTAACAAAATAATTAATAAAAAGAAAAAAATTGATCTAGAGTTAGATAATAAAAGAGAAATCTTCAAATAGAACATTGTAAGATTAAACTATATTAAAACTTGAAGCAATATAATACCAATCCTAGAGAACGACAACCCTTTTCATATCACTATATTAAAACTTGACTATGTATGCTTAGTATTGATATTTTCGTCAACAAGTTTTCTGCAGAAATTCATTTTTCTCTCACCCCATTCACCTTTTATTATAACCATCCGTTGCAAAAGAAAAAAAAAATTAAACTAGAAGCGATCACTTTAATTTAATATAATATAAAAAAGGGATAATTACTGAAATAACATATTTTTACATACTAATTACTGAAATGTTATAACTTTTTAAAAATTACTAGAATAGCATAATTATAGTTCAATAATTTAATTAATTATAATTCAATAATTTATTGAACTAAAAAAGGTTAGAAAAAACTAACAAATTCATTGAAAATAATGATGAAATATAATCAAATATCTCAATAAATTATTAAACTTGCATTTAAAAAAGTAAAAAAAAAATATAAATTCATTAAATACCTATGAAAAATAGATTAATAATTTATTGAATTATAATTTTAAAAAAAATTGTGACATTTTAGTAATTGGTATTCAGAATTATGTTATATGAGATAAATTCTATATAAAAACAAGACTTGTTTGATTGTTAACTAAACAAATATTTACAAACTGCTCAGTCGATGCACTTAAAAATTTATTATTTTGCGTTATTTATTTATTATATTCCTTTTTGAGGAAGAAGACGTGAGAACTGAGAAGCTATAAAACAATGGCCAAAGAGTCACATCTCAAAATAAAGTTGAGTAAGATTTATACATAATTGAAAAAAAAAACTAATCCAAATTGAAATTAAACTTATAATGCAGAGCTGTGAAGAATAATTAGTAGACTTTCACAATAATTATTATTATATTTAATAATATTCATAAATATACAACCATTATGATAATGGCGGTTGGTTTTATCCAATATAATATGTGGGGGATTTGGAATGACTTTTTAAAGTCTAAAATTAAGAAAATATTAAGTTTAGTCACTAACTAAATTATTAAAAAAAAGTTTTTTTTTTTTTAAAAAAAACGAAGATTTTTAGTTGATATTATATTATAAATATAATAATAATAATTCTAATAAATAATTATAAAGATTGCTATTCTCTTAATATAGAATTCAAAAAATACCACGCATAAAAATTTCCGTGATAAATGGGTTTGAGAAAAAAAATTATTCTAGATAAAGAACCAAGTATATGCATGACTCACTTTATCACGAAATTCACACTATTTTGTTTTTTGTTTTTTTTTTAATGATTTTTTTATGTAAAAATCATAATATTTTCGGTAAAAATTTTAGTTTAATACATCTATTTTACCCCTCTTATTTTTTAAAATTAACATTATATAATTCCCCCCTAAAAAAATTCTTAGCTCTGCCCCTTTCTTTTGTAGATCAATTTGATCTTATTTTAGAGAAATCCTACATGAAAATTATAGTTTTTTTTTCTTTTGACTTTTTTGCTAAAAAAATGTAACTTATTGAAGAATTTTATTAGATCTTAACACAATAAGTCAATAATAAAATATAAATAGTCTGCTTGATAATAATATTATTATTATAAGAGAAATTTAACTAGATAACATTTTATTATTTGAAAATTTTAATAGAGTAAATGTTTTTTGATCTTTTTAAATGTCATTTTTTATTATTTGACAAATGGCCTACTTGATATTTGATAACTAATGACGAATGAGGAGCCCTGCCGAAGCGGGGATCATGATTGGGTGACTAGAGATGAAGAGTATGTATAAAGATATTAAATTAAAAAAAAAAACAACAACAATTTATATCTCTTCATTTAACAATGTATAGCAATTCAAATATTAAGTTATTAATTTTATAAATTAAGATCCTTAACTTACATTAGTGATTAAGCCTCATCAATGGGTCGGGTCGGGCCTGTCAGGCCTGCTCTATAAATGAGTCGGGCCTGGCCAGGGCCTGACTTAAAATGGTAAGCCCAAGCTCAGTCCACGGGCTTGGACCCATGAGATAAGCCCGACCCATTCAAATTTTTTTGAATTTAATTAAATTTCTATTAAATTATTAATTGTATTTTTAAAAAATTATTTTTAACGTTTTAAACTTAAACTTTTTACTTTTCATTATTTATTTTTACTATTTCATTATTTATTTTTACTATTTCATTATTTATTTATATTTGTTAATGTTAATTAAACTTAAATTTAACTATAAAGTGATGAAGTTAATGTATTATTTTGTTATTATATTTTTTTTATTTATACTTTATTTTATATGGAATTAAATGTTTTAAATTAAATTTATTTATCATTCTTTTAACTTAATTTGATTATTATTTTTTTATTAAATGTAGCCGTTGGAGGTAATTCCTTAATAATTTTTTTATTTTTATTTTTTTATAAAGATTATTCCATTTTGTTACAAAAATAAAATATATTTTTAAATTTATATATAAGATTATATTTAAATATAAAAAATAATATAAAATATTAAGATATATATATATATATATATAATAATTTTTGAATCAGGCTTAGGGCCGGGACTCGGGCTGGGCCTAATGGGGCCCTATGGATAAAGCCCGCAGGCCGGGCTTGGGCTCAAATGCATGATCCATATCCAGCCTATTTATAGGCCTAGCCCGTCAACCGTTGACTTACGGGCTGGGCCGGCCCACGGGCTTTATCCATATGATGAGGCTTATTAGTGATGCAATTAGCTTCCTCTAAGCAAGATTATAAAATTTCCAAAAATTTAGATAGTAAATCACTGACAAATCAAATTAATATCTATAAGAAAAGAATTGGTTATTGTTTAAGGTAGCAGTTATGACTAGGGTTGGGCTCGGTTCAGTCCGGTCCGGTTTTGACCAAAAACATGAACCGAACCAAGGTGATCGGTTTTGCAATGTCATGAACCGATCGGTTTAGTCTTTTTTGATAAACCAATCGGTTTGGTTTTTTTGGTTTTCTCGGTTTTCGGTTTTGGGTCTACAATATTGGGCCTAGTGTGTTTTTGTTTCAAATGATATAAATTTAGGGTAATATCCAAAAAAAATTGTTTATAAAAACTGTTTTAAACCCAATAGAAAAGTTCCAGACCTCTGCAATAAAAAAAAAAAGAGAATGAAGATGAGTTCAAAATGCAAGTTTAGTATTAAATATATGAATATATTATGTAAACAAAAGTAAGAAAAACATAAATCTTACCTGAGAATCAAAATATTGGCTTTTAACTATCAACCAAGACTTCAAAATAACCTGCAAATAAACAAAACAGAGATCATTTTAAAACTATATCTATATATTAAGATCTAGAACAAAAAAACACCATCAATTGGAGTGTTAATCTCAAACAGTATTTTTTGTTTCAATGATCTATAAACCAAAATCAGAGACTAGTTATAGAGAAATTTTGAATCCCTAAAATAAAAAATTTATTTTGATTTCAAGATCCCTAAAATCGAATCTGGTTTCGATTTTAGTTCTTTCTCTCGAATCAAACACTTAATAAGATTGAAGGAAATTGGAGTTGACTCATATAAAAGAAAATGAAACTCAAATCACAGAAAACCTACCTTAAATCGAAGTTGGTTATTGGGGAAATCACATAAAAATAATGAACAAAGGAGATGGAGAAACGAGATGAAGAACTTTGAAGAAAAATTGAAGGAACAACGATGGAAATGAGATGAGAATCGAACGAAAGAAGAGAGAGCGAGTGTTCGAGGAAGGCAGCCACGGAGAAGTCTAAGAGAAATAAAATTAGGTTTCTAAATTTTTCTTTATACACACTGGTCCAGTTCGGTTTTGACCGGTTTTGAGAATCTCTAAACCAGGAAAAATCGAAAATAATCGGTTTCTTATATTTTTAAACCGAGAAAACCAACTAAAAATAAAAAACCGAACCAAACCGGTCGGTTCAGTCCTGTTCGGTTCTTCGGTTCACCGGTTATTTTGCTCATCCCTAGTTATGACTCCTTACCGTCAAGTGGTTAGAAATTGATTTATCTATCTATCTATCTTTTTTTTTTCAATATTCCTAAATATTTTCTATATCCATAAACTAAATATAAAAATATCTAATCTCAATCTCAACCATAAAAATACTCACTCTGAGTCAATTATAGAGTAAAAGATTCAAACCCAATATAAAAACGTTTAACACATATGTAAAAATCTATCTATATATATAAAGGATTTCACCGAATTATAAAAAGGGCTATTTAAGTATCTAGTCACTAAATAAGCTAATTTTCAGGATTTAGCCAGTTGAATATTTATTAAAGTAAATGGCCACTAGGAGAGAGATCTTTAAAGTAAAAATACTAAAAAGACCCTCAACTTTTAAAGAACAAATAATATGCTAAAAATAAGCAAATTATCAAAAATTACATCTGATAAAAATATAAATAAAAAATAAAATCTTAACAGATATACACAAAATCTCCAAAAAAAGAACACTATTTTCTTCAAACCCAGTTGAATATTTCCACCATTTTTTCGGAGAATCAACAACATTACTCTATATCACTAATATAGAGTTCAAAATAGATGCATACACGCCTTTATTACTATCTTGTAGAAAAAAAAATGTATTGTACTGTACAAATCAACAAAAACCTGGACTCGAAAAATTTACAGTAAAAAATAATGCCTATTTTCCTTCTCTAGCTTCGTCAACCTATTGTTCTTCTTCGTACTGTACTACAGATGTACTGCTTCATTCTTGTTCATATTCATGGCTAACTCCAAAGGGTACATTGTGAAACTGTATGTGTCGTCAGCGTATTGTACAAACTATATGGGTAGAAATCTCTTCATCATACCGTCCAAAAGAATTGTTTTGTAATGTACAAAACAAATGTACGGTACAGATCTGGAAACTTCTTCTCATTCGTTCTCCAATCTCATTAGGATACTATACTGTAATGTACTCTACAAACGATTGTAGTGTACAAAACAAATGTATGGTACAATTCAACAACTTCTTAAAATTAACCCAGAGCCCAACCTCCCATGACTTGCCACCATATTATAGTGGCTTCAATCATTTGAATAAAAAAATGACCACAAAAAAGAACCAACCGCCTTTCCATTGAGAAAGATAATGTCCATTATCTTCTAAGCCACCACCGCTCATCGTCGGCGCCCCGCCATAACAGCATGTAGCGCCACCACCATTCAAAACTCCTCACGAAGTCCTCAGATCCAACGCCCCAATCGCAGATCTGTGATTTCCGCCCACCATCGATTATCGTTGGCTAATTGAACGGTAAAAACACCATTATTAGATACTTTGAAAAACAGAGAGAAGGGTTAGAGCTTAGAATAAATCAATTGGGGAAGAATCGTAGAAGACGATTGAAAATAAGATTCACGTGTAGAAGAAAATATTGTTATGAAGTTGTAGGATAAATGTTATGAAATTTTTTGAAAACAGAGAATTATTTGAGATGGAAGAGACGTAGGGGAAGCAAATATTTGTTTTTATTTTTAATAAAACCAAACAAATACTAGTTGATAGGATAGATTAAATCAGGAGGAAGATCATGGATAGAAAGAGAAAATAAAATCAACAAGATATATAATAAAAATAGGGAAAAAAATAAAAAAATAAAGGGTATGTTTGGTATTTTAAAATTTACAAAATCTGAGAGTGGCTAAATAATGATATTCACAAGGAGGTGGCTAAATAATGAAATGGGACTAAAAATATGGCCATTTACTTAATTAATTCTTATAAAAATGAATATAACTATAAACAGTATCAATGACCTAATTTGTTAGAGTTTATGATTCAATTTGATGAATTGAAAATGGAAGCTTTAAATTGATATACCTTGCAAAATTCAGGGGTATGTATTGGATTTTTTTCCCGAATGTTTTACCATCACCAATGGACCGAGCCGAATTTGCTCGGTTCAAACATTATTAGGCTCAGGCTCAGCTCGGACTCGGGTCCAGAGAGCCTATAGTAATGTTCGAGTTGAGCAGAAACAAAGGCTCACAACTCGGCTTATAGGCTTGGCTCGTAGGACCGAGCTTGGGCATGACTCGCCCATCATATGACTCAATTTTTTTAAAAATACTTTAGAAGTAAAATATTATAATTATTTACTTTTAGTTTATCAATTAAATTTGTAATATAAAATGGAGGACAAAAAGTATATATTTTTATTCATTAATATTTTCATACGTAGATAATTGAGAATAAATTGCATCAATACAGTATGATACATTCAAAATAGGTTTGTAATCACTCATTTGTCAATCATATGTATTTTTCTCAACTTATATGAATCAATGATTTATTTTTATTAAATACATTTCAATACCTCTACTTTAGTCAAAAGTTCTTATAACGTTTTGATTCTCTGATTTAATTACAATTTGTTAAAAAACACTGTAATATTAGATTATGGGACATAAAAAAAAGGGTAAAATGCAAATGAGACTCATGTAGTTTTTTTCAAATGCATGAACACTCCCTGTGGTTTGAAAATGACAAATCACACCCTTGTGGTTCCAAATTTTTTCAATCACACCCCTCCCCTTCAATGCCAATAATTTTCTATTAGCTATAACTTTTTTGTTTGAAATCTGATTTGGATGATTCAAGATGTTTTAGAATCATCGTTTCAGTCTCAACGCTATGGTTACTTCAAAACTTCTAAATCATCAATAACCAAAAGAGTTAACAGTATCAATCATACCTAGTATTTTGATGTTAATATACTCATTTATTTATTAATGATTTCAAAGTTTCGAAGTGGCGACTATGTAGAGCCTGAAATGAGGATTCCAAAACATCTTGAATCATCCAAATAGGAGTTCAAACGAAGAAGTTATGGCTAAAAGAAAATTATTGAAGGGGAGGGGTTTGATTGAAAAAATTTGGAACCACAGGGGTGTGATTTGTCATTTTCAAACCACAGGGGGTGTTCATGTATTTTGAAAAAATCACAGTGGTCTCATTTGCATTTTACCTGAAAAAAATCGATATAATCACATCATAAAAATAGTTACATGATTAATTAGCTCATATTTAGTTTAGAAATTCTACAATCTCATTCAATTTATTATATTATTTTCAAACAAGATCCTTAATTGAATTTTAACCATAAATACTTCATATGATACGTTTTTTTTTTTTTGAGATTACATCAAAGTGGGGGAGGGGAGACTCGAACCTTCGACCTCAAGGGGAAATGAGTATATGCCAAACCAATTGAGCTATGCTCATGTTGGCACTTCACTATGATACTTAAAAACTTAATTATTAAAAAAATTGATTTAATTATTCTCTTTCCTATCCTTTGAGGTTTATGTCAATTTGTCTCTATGCTTTCAAAAATGTCACAAACATTTTGTTTTATATTATAAATCTAAATTGTTGTATCTGCCATGAAAGAACCAAGTTAAATGTAATATAATCTTCCATGATGATTACATTTTTTGTTTTGTATTTATCAATTTTTGAGTTGGAAGACAAACATAAAAAAATAAAGGTAAATTAGTTTGTATATAATTAGGGGGAAAAATGGAGAGAATCGATTAGAAATGTGATATTTTTATCTACATGGTAAATACAAAACAAAAAATATAAGGTATTATAAGTAGACAGTTCTACTACAATTAACTTGTTTCATTCACAACATGACGATTTATAATTATAATATCAAATGATAGGGACGTTGGTGACACTTTCAAAAGTTTAGGGACAAAATTGATATAAATTTTTTAAACTCAAAAGGATAATGTTGTGGGTAAAATTACATAATTACACGTAGAATTTCTTAACTTAATCAAGGAATGCACAACTAGTATGTCTATATATCACCTGGCAAAATAAGGCTACGTTACTTGAAAGGGTACGTCTGTGTCGTCCAGGAAGGTACGTCTACATCGCCCTGTGAAAGGAAGTCTACGTCGTCTAGTAAGACTATATATCTAAGTCCAAGAAATTCATTATACAAGTATTCAATCAAGAGACGACAGTTGTTGGGAAAAATCACCTTCCCACGTTCACCGTTAGGAATAAAATTGATAAACGAGAAATTAAAGAATAAAACACAATCAGAGAGACACGAGAATTTGTACTAGTTCACCCAAATTGGCTACGTCCAGTTGCTACCGCTGCGGAATCCACTATGATGAATCAGAGTTACAATAGAGAAATATTCTCAATACACTAAACCGTGTATTAACCGCCAAAAGCCCTCAAGAAAGAAAACCCTTTCTTTTACAATATTTCTCACAAACTCTCACCAACCCTTATTGCCGTCGAGAATCACGAAAGCCAAAAACGCACACTTTTTCTTCTCCCGTTTTCTATCACTCTCGGCTGCACCATAGGTCAAATAAGAAAACCACCGTCTATATTTATATGTCTGTCAAATCCAATAACATCACGCTTTACGATGCAGGCTTTTTAGCACAAAAAGAATTCTCATTCTTTTAATTTTTGTCTTATACGGCTGATGGAAAAACCAAGTTAAAGTAAAAAATGGGCTTTGACCAATGGGCTTGAAATTCATCAAATTCTTTTAATTTGATTTGTCTTCACAAAAAACCCAACACACGTGGCATAACCAACACATGACACGTAGTTGGGAAGCAACATGTGGTCAAATCCCGACGCGACACGTGACATAATAATATCATCAACTTCTTCTCCCACCTATAAATAGAAGAAGAAACTCAACCATAAGGTAACTCATTCTAGTCTAATTCTCTCTAACACACTAACTCTGACTTAAATATCGGAATGTGTTAGGTCAACACCACATCAGTGCTCAGGGGCTGAGCCACCAAGGGACCACGCGTAGAACCGTTTGGCTCAACAGTGAAAGGACGTCTACGTCGTCTACCCAAAAATATTGTAATATATATTATTTCATATGCATTTATTGCATATAACCGTTTGGCTCAACAATTGTGCCCTCAATCATCGATTGACCATCTTTCAAGTTCGATCCCCATCTTAGAATTCTTTAAAATTTTAGGATTTTTTACTTCTACAATTTCAAATTTAATTCTTTCAATCAATAAAATAATTGATTATGTTATAAACAAGTAAAACCTAATGAAACTTAAAATTTATAAAATATAATTGGATAGATCTCATTAACTAAAATAAACTTATACAGAAAAAAAATACAGTTTTTAAATAAATCAAATTTTTACTGACTCAAAATTAATATATTTATTTATATACTATTTTAAATTTTTTATTTAAAAGTCATATTTTTTAATTTTTGTATATTTTTTATGTGTCTTTCTTATTTTTTTTAAATTATAACATTATCAAAATTTATATTTAATCTTTTAATATTTTTTTAAATAAAAGGTTTAATAAGCTTTTCGTAAATTTATTATTTTCACATACATACATATACATATATATACATATAATTATTAGAAATAATTATGAATCAAATGGTTTTTCAACATCATATATTAAATAGAATAAAGTTTATTAATATTTACTTGATTTATTTTATAAATAGTAAATATATTAATCAATAAATTAAATTAAATTTTATTGTATTTTTATTCATATTAATATTTAATTTATAATCACACCGGCATGAATATTACTATAGATTTTCTAGGTTCAGGCCCGTGCCTATAATAATTGGGTTCGGCTCGATCCATGAAGATAATGATGTGGATAGTGCCCCCTCCTGAATTGGAATAATGGTTTCACTACTCTTGGTGCTTTATTCTTTCCTATGTAAATACATATATTGCTCATCACCTATTACGCTTATGCAGCACACTACCTCCGACTCGTCTCATATTATAAATTCGTTGTTTACGTAAAAAAACAACTATTCTTAAGCAACAACAGATAGGAACAACATATATAATTTAACGGGAAAAAAGGGATTAAAAATACTTTTCAAAAAGGAGGGGGGTCACATCACAACTCATAGTCATGTCATATGGAAAGCGACTTACCAATGACGTGGGTCAAAAGTGACTCAAATAGACCGCGTGCGCGAAGCGTTCAAACCGCGTAACCGCGTCCTCTATCAAACAAATTTACTCTCCCCCATATTTACTGTCCTCTGTTGATTTATTGCTTTCCTCCTTCCTTTTTTTTTACCACGTTAGAAAAAAATTTGCCGTCACATTTTTTTACCCGTTACGCGGAGGGATGAGGATGCGTTTCTCTACGGCAGCGACCATAGTATGCTTCTGTATATTTTTTCCTTCACCAATGAATCATTGCCACGTGGCAGTTAGGAAACGACATGTTTTCTCCGATCCCCTTCTGCCCTTTAATTCGTACATGATTATGTCGGGAAGAGTCTTCTTTTCTATTGTTTCAGAGCCTTTTATATTATTTTACATTCCTACCCCTTCTGGCTTCATTTCCATTTGGGAGAAGCTGAAATACCTACTCTTTTTCATAATTTTTAAAAGGTTAAATTATATAAAAGCTCTATAACTTGTGTTTGTTTCAATTTTATCGCTAACATTTTGAAACTTTCAAATTGACCGTCAATATTTTATTTGTTTAAAAATACCCTTTATTGAGGAAGTCTCCCTTTAAAAAAATATAATCGTTGTATAATTTCGGTTAAGTTTAATAGATATTAAAATATTGAGGGTATTTTTTGAAAAAGTATTATTGTAATAAAAATATAATTTCTCGAATAAAAGATATTTTGAAAGAGTAATTTTTCTAATAAACGGTATTATCAAAACTTCTAAATTCTTCAGTAAATGAAAGAGTTATCATCATCAAAATATTAGATATGATTGAAGTCATAAACCCCTTTTATTAACCGATGGTTTAGAAGTTTTAACATGACCACGTAGATCTCGAAACGAGGATTCCATAACATCTTGATCATCCAAATCGAAGTCAAACGAAAAAGTTTTGAATAAAAGAAGTTGACATCATTAGTGGGGAGGGGTCAATAATTTTGAAACTATGATGGTAATTATTCATTTTTTTTAACTATAAAGGGGTGTGTTTGCATTTGAATAAAACCACACGGGTATTATTTACATTTTATCCATTAAATAATTAATATTTTATTGATATTATGTGCTTATTAATTTTCATACTTAATTTTTTTTTTTATGAATATATGTTTTAATGATTAATAAAAATATCCTATAATTACTAAGTCATAATCTAATAAACAGATAATTACAAATTTTATTTTGTAACGTGGTTTACCCATCCTTGTCTCTATCTATACTGTTAGGGTGAGTATATCAATTGTTAAAAAAAATAATAAAAATAAAAAATAAAATAAAAACTCAAAGTTATTTTATGGAGATAATTTTAAATAAATCCTATGACTTGTCTGATCTATAAATTACATCATTGGAGTTTGTTACATTATAAAACATGTAATGTGTTTATTTCACATATGTAATGAAATTGAGACATGTTTAGTTTACACCTGTAATGTGTTTTAACTCTATTAGTAAGTAAAAAAAAAAACTTAACATATGAGTGTGAATTAACAATGTGAATTATTTTAAATAGAATTGGAGCACACAGCAAATGTAGAATAAATGTATTTTGATTTCGTTAAAATTAATTGACAAAATAAAATAGTGTTTTTATAATTTTACAAACTAAAGGACGCTGAAAATTCAATTTATACTTTATTTCATATTAATACCACACTCAGAGTGGCCTATAGGCAAGCAACCACTAATTAAGACTCGTAATTAAAAAAAACAAATTAAAGAAATGTTATTATATGCATTTGATTAAACAAAGAAAAATATGACAGTAAGTTGTCAAAAAAAAAAAAAAGAAAAGAAAAGAAAAGAAAAATATGACAGTTGTTAGACTCTAATTATCGAGAAATTATTCAGACTACCGGTCATAATATGCCTGTTTCCTCACTACCGGTTCCGTCTTTTCTTTTCTTTTTTTCATTTATTTGCAACGCAGTCAAGCATGAAAATCCACAAGTAAAATAGAATTTGGTTTCAATTTCATTAACGAGATGTCATTTTCTTTTTTAATTTCAAAATGAAATTTACAAAAAAATAATAATACGACTAAGAAATATCTTTGATGGTTAATATTAATTTGTAAATCTAATTATAAACTATATAGAAATCTAATATAAAAATATTGATTCTAACACCCAATAGAAATTAAATGAGAAATTTTTCTGGGTAGCAGAATTTGAGACAATATTTGTAAATATATAATCACTTAAAACTATTCACAAAATATAACAATTTTTACTATATATATAAGTGATTAATGTAATGATAAACTTAGTGTAAAAATATGTAATTTAATATTTATCATTGATTTAACCGATGAAATTTTCTAGATTTACAAATATTTTTAAGAGTTTCTATTTTTATAAATATTAAAAAAAAATTGTTAGATTGCAACTGCCCAAAATCATACATATCTATAACATTGACGTTTAATTTCAATTTACTAGATAAAAAATTAATTTGAAGTTTCAAAATAAAAATTACAAAAAAAATGATGAAACTTGAGAAGAAGGAATATTTTCATAATTAATATAGGTTTTAAATTGAATAAAAAAATGGTATAGAAATTAAAAAGAAATATTGATACCTACAACTCAAAACTTAAATGATTATATGTAAAATTTAAAATATCTTAATATAGAAATCTGTTGTGCGGTAAAATGTCAGTACACGTGGAATTTCTCAACTTGTTCAAAGAATGGACAATTGACATGTCTACGTCACCTGGAAGGATAAAGCTACGTCACCTAAGAGGCTATGTCTACATCGCCTAAGAGGCTACGTCTACGTCGTCTGGGGGTCTACGTCTACGTCATCTAATAAGGCTACATATCTAAGACTAAGGAAACTACATTATACTAGTATCCAATCAAAAGATGACACGTGACATATCCAACATGCGACACATCGTTGGGAAGCAACATGTGGCCCAATCCCGACGCGAAACGTCAACCTCCTCTCATATAAAATAGGAGATGAAACTCATTCATTAGATAACTAATTTCGACTACTATTTCTCTCTGGCACACTAGCCCTGCTTGCTCTGACTTTAGCATCGAAGAGTGTTAGGCAGACACCACACCAGTGCTCTATTTGTTTCCTGTGCAGGTACATATAGTGCTCGTCAACTACTTAGCACATCACCTACACAGCACCTCCAGTGGAGCGCACGACCTCCGACTCATCCCATATTTTAAGTTCGTTCCTCACGTGGAAACTCTCTATTTTTGGGCAATAAAAAAAATCGATATTGTAACATGTGTTTAGAAAACATCAGTTTGTTATCTGCTTCTCAATTTTGTTTATAAATATTATATAAGAAAGTAATTATAACGTAAATTTACATAGATGTAAATTATAATTGAAATTAAAATATATATTTTTTGCACTATTTTTAATCAATTGCCATTTGTTGCATCCATTGTAAATAAAGTCGGACAGATGTCAAATAGAAAGGAAACAGGCATATTATGGCCGATAGTCTGAATAATTTCTCCTAATTATCGCTATCAAAGGATTATCTATCAAAATATAATATATTTTTGGTGATTCTCAATCTTTTATATATTATAACTAACTATTACATATATTTCCAAAAAAAAAAGTGCATGCTTATCTAATCTAGTATCATAACAAAAATCCGTGTCATGACATGATAGATCCATGAAATGAAATTTTCTATTATACTTGAAATGATAACATGACGGTAAAATAGAGAGTTCATAATGAAAATAGTCCAAATATTTAGATAAAAAAAAAGAGTAAAAGAAATGAACGGTTATGATTATGAAAGTCTCAAATAAAATTTTTAAGGTTTAGTTTAGTTTTCAAATTACCTTTGCTTTTATTAAAAAAAAAGTTTTTAAAAATAATTTTATAAAGTTTTTTTTTTTTTTTTTAATTTCAAGTCACCATCATAAATACACAATTTTGAAAAAAATATCATACATGAAAATAAACTAAAATAGAATTAAAGAAAATAGCTTCTAAAATATAACATCCTAAATTATTCACTGAATTTAATTTTTAAAAAAAGAAGATATATCTACACGATGGTTTATTTTACGAGTTTGCTTCATGATTTTCTTTGATAAATAAATTATTATACTCTATCACATCACCTTTTTAAATTTACAGATTTTTTTTTATATAGTACATCAAATTAAAGGGAGTGAGACTTAAATCTTCGATAATCTTATTTATTTATTAGATTTTTGAGTTTAGAGAGAGAGAGGGTAGTATGGTAACTTCAAGTGAAAAAAAAGGGAAGAAAGAAGGAAAGAGTAAATGTAAAAAAAGAGGAGGGACAAAATGGTAAAAAAGATAAAGAGGAAAAGTCCAGATTGGAAAGTTGAAGCGCTCATATAAATATCCAACATTTTTCTCATCCAATCTTCAAAGAAAGGAAGGGGAAAAAAAAAAAACCAACAAACCTTCTTCTTTCTCTTTCTAAATTAGGTTTGATTCTTTTGGAATTCTTCCTGAATCATTCCTCTTCTTTTAGAGTAAGAGAGATTTTTTCATAAAAAAAAAAAAAAAAAAAAAAAAATCATCTCTAACTTATCAATGGCGGATCAGCTTACCGATGATCAGATCTCTGAGTTTAAGGAAGCCTTTAGCTTGTTCGATAAGGATGGCGATGGTTCGTCTTCTCTCTCTCTCTCATCGATTATATTTCTTTTTCTTTGCATTTTCAAATTTCAGCATTATATGGATTTCTTTCTTTCTTAATTTCTTTGTTCCGTATTTTTTTCTGCAAGTTTTCGGATTCAATTTTGCATTCTTGTTTTGTATGAAATGTATCATCTTTTTTTCTCTCTCTCTCTAATTTGAATTACGATTATTTTATTTCTAGGGAATTTTATATGGGTGTCATTTTTTTTTAATTTTTATCATTTATAAATGTGTTTTTAAAAAAAATATCATTCCAAGCCAATTAATAATAACTTGGTTTGGTTTTATAGATTTTTGTAGCGATTTAAACCAAACTAATATATATTATATGTAATATGATATAATTGAATTTTTAAATATTAATTAAAACTTGATATAATGAAGAAAAAAAATTAGGAAGATCTTCTCCCCTATATTTGTTATTTTTTATAATTATAACATGATTTTATAAACTTTGTTGGGTATGTATTTATAATTTGTGTTTTATTTGTTATATTAGACTTTTCTATGAATTGAAATTAGTTTTACCAGTTTTAAAGAGTTATTTGTGAGATTTTGTTAAACTTATCATGATATAATAAGTATGGCAACCAACCGAACTAAACCAAACCGGGATATTCCAGTTTGGTTTGGCTTGTTTCGGCTTTTTTATGTTGATCAGTTTAGTTAAGCTCGATTTATATAATTTAAAAAAAAATCTAATTAGTTCTGAAATTTTAGTATAATTTTTTTTTATAGGAAACAACAAACTTTCATTAAAAAAGAGAGGAGATACGAAAGTGGATTACAAAAATAATTCCAATCTGCGTTAATTAAAAGAACGTCATAATTATAAAAATAAACATTTGAAAAAGAAGCAAAAAGAGACACTTTGAAGCGAATAAGCTCTCAAATTTCATCGACCGTGTTTTTGTTCAAAAAAATTCTGTGATTTCTCTCCAACCAAAATAACTATGATAGATTGTTCGCTCCTAACTATGATAGAAGAGAAATTGTTTGTGATATATAGTATATTTTGATATCATATATCACTAACTGACGCATTTAATAAAAACGATATATTCTAAACATTTTTAAAAAAATTGTTAAATTTGTAATTTAAAAAAAAAACTAAATTTATAAAAATTATAAAAAAATTTTTAATGATGACCTTAATTTCTGTTACCATCCCTTGATCATGAGAATCACGAATTTATTCAATTTCTTTTCCATTATGATTGTATTAATGAATGAATCTTGCAGGTTGCATCACAACCAAGGAGCTTGGAACTGTAATGAGATCCCTGGGTCAAAATCCAACAGAAGCAGAACTTCAAGACATGGTTAATGAAGTTGATGCTGATGGAAATGGAACAATTGATTTCCCTGAATTCCTAAATCTCATGGCTAGGAAGATGAAAGATACTGATTCAGAGGAAGAACTAAAAGAGGCTTTTCGGGTTTTCGATAAAGATCAAAACGGTTTCATTTCTGCTGCTGAGCTTCGCCATGTAATGACTAATCTTGGTGAGAAGTTAACTGAGGATGAAGTTGATGAGATGATTCGAGAAGCTGATGTTGATGGTGATGGCCAGATTAATTATGATGAATTTGTCAAGATCATGATGGCTAAGTGAAGATTGTTTTCCACCAGACCTTAATGATAATAATCTTTCCACCCCCCAAAAAAAAGAGGGTCTGAATTTATTATTGGATTCCTTGACTACCCTTTTGTGTTTTTATCAATCTAAGTTAAATATGGATTTTTATTAAAACCAAAAAAAAAAAAAAAAAAAAACCATGTTAGAATATAGTGGTTTGCTGCTTTTGTATGTTCTCATTTTCAATTTGAATGTATTATGTGACAAAGGAAAGTGTCTTCACTTATTCTCATCTTGTTCTTCATTGATTTTCATTTTTCTTTGGTAGTAATTGCGAGTTCTCTTTATAGTTTATTATAACATCGCTCTAAAAAACCAGTACATTGTTTTACTTTTTTAAATTCTTGGGTTCGCTACCGTATAATAATTTTCTAACTTTTCTTCATAAACCTGAATTTCAAACTCGTATAGTAAACACGAGTTACATAAATACAGGGAGCTAGGTTCTTTTGTTGGGATCCTCCTCATTCGAATTCTTCACTAAAATGAAGTCTCTTAGAAGATAACTTTGGGCCTAAATTACAAACCAACTTGCTGTAAGGGCCCTTCTAAAAAGGGAGGAAAATTGGGTTCAATTTGTTATAAAGCCTCTTAAAAAATTGAACTACAGAGTGTCTACTTTAATTTACATGCAATTCAAAATTATGCAGCATTCTGGAAAAAAGCAAAATATTAGAAGAAAATGTTGAAGCATGAAGTCAACTTTATGTGATTCACCCAATTAAAGCGTTCCTTATAAAGTCACAAGTACAACATCAACTCTTGTTCTCACTTTCCAAGAGCCAATCATAAAGCTCTACAATTGATGATATTTATAGTTTTCACCCATAGAGCATCACAATCTCTTCAAGCTTTTCTTTCTTGCATCCATTTTCTTCTTGTCAGCCTGGATTTTTATGGGTCCACCTTCCTTCTTAAGTGTTCCACCTCCTGCTGCTGCAGCAGCAGCCACCCCGGATCCCCCGACTCCCAATTCCACAGTTGGAGTTGATGAAACATTTGACTGATCCTGACCTCTCACAGCAATAGTTGAATGGGGAGTTGGACATGCCAATGGCAGTGCAGTAGCAGATCCTGTGTTCTTGAGGTCCGTATTAAGTGCAGATGCGTTAGTTGGATCGACATTGAGGGCAGTTGTGGACTCAGAGATAGCTCCGGTTTTAAACTTGGGCTTTGGCTTTGCATGTATTCCAGTATATATCCTGGCAAGACGAGCAAATTGAGAATGGTATAGTCAATTAGTATGTAAAAAGGAAAGAGATGATTGCTAAAGATGGCTTCTCAGATAACCACGGTTCAGGAAGTTCGAAAATCATGCATCTCCCAAAGGACCAAAATACCCCAGCTGCCCCCTATTTTCTTAACTCTTTTTTTTCTCCATTTATTTATTTACAATTCCCTTGCCTGCCGATTAACTACCCACCCTTTCCCAGCTGCAACCTGCTCGTGTAAAAGAAACACTCGCCTGCCGATGAGCTCCCTCAGGTCCTCATCTAACTGACCTTGTTAGTTGTTACCTCCTAACATGAGCACACTTAATAGGTTCACAAATTTGACTACATGTTGCTCAGAAATCGTCATTATCGTGTCTATCATCACTATCGTGTCCAAGAGATGCAATTTCAATTTACATGAACAAAGAGTGCTTTCAATCCAATGAGACACCAAAAAAAATTCTTCAAATTGATAAGACACTCTACGACACAAGGCATGGTGGTCGGCTTGGGGTTTTATGCAGTTTAGATTGCAAAGAATCAAGCATCTCTCTTATGCCCAGGCATAACACATATGGGAGAGTTTACTGAGGTGAAGGTAAAATGTATTAGCTGAATTAATAATTTCATAATCAAACATCTTTTTTTGTCACCTTGAGAGCAGTTTCCTGAGGTACACCGTATTACCTCGAGTGCACAACAAAAGTTGGCCATGACAATTTTTACTATGTGGCCATCGAATCACAATAGAACCACGATAGTAGAGGGACAAAACCAGCAAGGAATTTACTATGTACCGGATCATGACAATTTTTACCATAGCACTTGGGCCCGGTGGCATATGCTGAAAAACTATTAGTTTGAGGTGATTTTAAGTTCCACAGCACATGGGTTGCCCAATAGAATCAAGCTGAGGTGTATATTAAAATTGATAATCATTCAAAAACTTCACACATTATAAAACTGATAATAGAGGGAACCTGACTGACCTGGCATGTCTGGCATACTCATCATAATTTTCAAGCAGCATCTTGCCGGCTTGTTCATTCAAAGCTGACTCTGGAAATGGTTCAATCAACAGACACCTAACAACCTGATAGATGATAACCATAGCTAGAATATGAAACAAAATATCTCAAACTGAATTCAACATATTAAAGAAGTTCTAAAACAACACGGAATTAGGCAAGAAATGAGTAAATGGTCACTGAACTGAAAGAGAACTCACAATTAGAACGTGCCGCAATCCAAGGCTAGGATTCCAATCCTTTTTCAAAGTGTTGACACAAATTTCACCATTGTTTGCAATATTTGGATGAAAGATCTTGGTGAGGAAATAACCTATAAACAAATAAAACAAGTTCAGAAGATCTAAAATGTCATTGAGGAGGCCTTGGGCAAGAATAGAAGAACGGTAGCAGGAAAATCAAATTTGAATCCTCAGACAAATCATTGTGTCAACAATGACCTCAGCTATAAGCCAAAAGCCATCAATATAAAAAAAATTATGGTCAAATCAGTATCAGCAAACCTTTTGGAGGAGAATATGGGAAATCATGGGACAGGATCAACTTCATGCGGAAGAGGCCATTCTCATAAGGAGTCCCAGCTGCAAAGGCAGCAATCTTATTTCAGTCAAAAAAGTAAACTTCTTATCAAAGAGATGTAGACTTCGGTAATAAAATGACATGCCTGGGCCTTCAATGTCAGCAAATATTGTTGAAAAGTCATCGTCGTTAACACCTACTTTTATGCCCTCCGGAGGGGATTCATCAAGGCTCTTCAACTCCTTAGCAAGTTGCTTTATAACATTCGGTGGAAGATTTTCATTAGTGGCCTGAAACAAATGAAAGAAACGCACCGTACGTAAATCATATACATGAAAATATAGATATAGCAGTCAAGATTTTCAATCCATGAGTTTAAATACTTCTGTTAACAACTACACATAATTTTTTTTTTTTTAAATAAACTCTATGCTGAGAAAATGTATATTTCATGTGATATAGGGTACAGCCAAGAACCAGCATATCAACATCATCATTCTACATCATTGCATCATCTTTTCTACCTGATTCGGTTAGAGTTAAGTTCTCAAAGCAATTCATAAAACCCATTAGGCAAACCAAGGGATATTGAAGAGACAAATATACTTCCCAAAATACCAAGATAATTTATTAACTGACAGGTTCTCTCACTCTCTGAAATGGATCCAAAGAATTCTATATATTCAATGAATAGAATACAGGCTTCGGGATCTTTCAAGAGGTCTGGTTTTTTAACTCCAAGCTCAAGCCCCTATTCCTCCTCTCAAGTCTCCCCTGAATACCTTCTAGTCCTATCTCCCTCCCTAATAGACACACCCAACAATCTAACAAACAGTTTAGTACTAGTATTGTCATTCCTTGTAAACGCTCAACTACCTTGCTATTAAAATCTAGTCCATCCTCACATGAATAAAGTATTCCTCATGGAATGTCTAGGAGTTCTATCAAATACTATTGCTCTAAAACTATTATTATCCGTTGAGCATTTGTTTATACAAGAGCCAAGAATGTATAAAACAGACAAAAAATTACCATATCCAATAAAATAACAATGCACTTCCTCACTGCTGCTAAGCTGAAACTTATTCACCAGACAGAAAAAACCAAACCAAGAAATTTCAAGTTCACTGCTTCAGGAGTGGAAGCAATCCAGCTACAGAAAGAAAACCTGTAAACAGTAATGCAAGTCAACGTGAGAAAGAAAGTACACCCTTGGAAAGGTAATTACTGAAGCTATCAAGACCACATCAAAATTTAAGAATGAGGCATATTCATGTTTCTTTGAAAAAGGTTGAATAACTTTAGTCTTCAAATACTGGAACTTTGATGGCCATAAGCTAACCAAGCAGTATATTCATTATTCATTAAATATTTATCAGATAAACCAAAAATGACATGAGCCAATAGAATGCTTATCGATAATCTCTTCAAGCTTATGCACTTGTTTTAAAAGAAAATCTTAAATCAGTGTCTCGACTCTCTTGTGACCATAATCTTCTCCAGTACTACCATGCAGTTACAAAACGATGCATGAGATAAAGAAAAACAGTACATGAACAATTGGCTAAACAAATTATGAAGGGATCAACCAAGCAACATAACCACATTAATCTGCATTTATGATGTCTAAATTCAAGAAAGTTGGCATATTTACGGTCAAGACATTTCAGAGTCTGTCCCAAGCGAGTAACAAAAAAAAGTAGGTAATAAATCACCACATTGAAATGTTCTTTGCCACTCAATGCGTAAACAATGTGCATTAAAAAATCTCAACAGATGGATGCCCCAGTTAAATGTAAATTTAGTTCAGTAGAAAATGTGGAGAGATGATAAGTAAGATGAATATCTGTAATTGAGTATTAAGAACTTAAACCAATACAGAAAGACATCAACAATAATGTCCAGGCCAAGACAACACACAATCAAATACTGATTCATTTAACAAATGTCCAACTTTTAAGGTATCAACAAGATATAACTTTGAGATATAGCAATAGAGCTCCAAAATCAAACATTGTTTCAGGAAAGAAAAAAAGAAAAAGAAAATCATGCGACCAAGAGACCAACAACAAAAAAACTTCCCATATCTAAAACCCAGAAAGAAAAAATGTTTCTTTATAACAAAATATTATCTGTTTTTTTTACTTCGCATAAAGCAGGGTCTTGAATAAACAAATTTATGAAAGTGAATTACGAACAAGATTACTCAACTTTTTTTTAATCTACATAAACAAATGAAAAAGAGGATCACTATGGCAAAGATCAACTCTCAAGATTTGAACTTTAGACTCGAAATAACCCATCTAAGAGTAACCAATATAAACCCTAATTTCACAAAATCTCGCATTCCCATTAGGTACATTGACGCAAAAACACTAAAAACAACAAAATTCATCATAATCTGAAGCAATAACCAACTGAAAATCATCAAAAACCGTCCGATCGAACTGAAATTAAGAGTAGAAACAAAAATCAATTCACAGTTAAAGAAGTTAAAATAAAATACCCAGAGAATAATGAAAGAAACGTCAGTGATTACGGACTCCAGATGAGGAAATAACGCCTTTGAAATGTGATTCCTGAGATTTTATTATCATAATAATTTTTAATTTTCTCAGGAACCAAACGGAAAGAGGGTGAGAGTTTGAAGAAAAGAAAGCTTTTTCCCCTTGAAATTGAGAATGATTGATTGATCATTTGATTGTTGATTTAGGGGAGCGTTTGAAATTTATATTTATTTATTTATTTATTAAAAAAAACAAAAAGATAAATTATTGATGGGAATAAGTAAATAATGTGATTTTTGAAAAACAACATGTCCCTACATATTTTAGGGGCTTTTTAATAATAATATTTGTGAAATTAGAGTGGATAGTAATTTTTCTCTTTAACTTTAAAAATATTAAAAATCTCGTTTATTTTCATTAAATTAATCAATTGTTAAAAACAAATTAATGCATTTTTTTAAAATAATGAATATGATTATTTTTTTATGATGCTTATTAAGATGTTTTAAATTAAAATTAAATAGTTTTTTTAAGTATTTTCTTTGATTGGATTAAAGATTACAAGTAATTATCTAACGTTTTAATGAGATTCTAGCGGGTTTAGTCATCATTCTCATAGGAGTGAGAAGTTCCGGATGAGTAACTCGGTTTTTATTATTTTGATAAATTCATTAATTAATAATTTTCTTTAATAAAATCAATTATGTTGCAAGAGTGTCTCTTTAAAAAAAAAATATTTTGCTATAAAAATGAAGATATCTATTCAATCCATTTCACCCCTTTTCTCGAAAAAAAAAAGTGGGATCCAAAATATATTACTATTAAGTAGACACATCCTAAATTTACCATAAATAGTTAACGTAGAAAATAGGGGTGAAACCGATTCGGTTCGGTCCGGTTTTTCAATTAATTTTAAAAACCGGACCGGTTCGGTTTATAATAGGAATCGGCCCGGTTTTTACCGGTTCGGTTTTTTCCGGTTTTTCTAGTATAGGCCATTTGCATTTAGTTTTAAAAAAAAATCCTCCAACATTGAAGGATGAAACAAAAAAAAATCAAACATAAACAATAACTTAGTTGAAAAAATTAGATTAATAAATATATAAAATATAAATTAAAATAAAGTGGAGTAAATATATAAAATAAAACAAATAAATAAAAATTAGGGGGAAATAGGGAAGGGGTATGGGATTTTTACTTGTTTTTTAGAAGCCGGTTCGGTTTTTGAATAATGGAAACCGGGACGGTTCGGTTTTTTAAGGTTTCGGCCCGGTTTATTTTTCCGTTTTTCGGTTTTTCGGTTTTTTCTTTCACCCCTAGTAGAAAATAAATATTTGAAATTAATATTCATTTTTATTTTGAAGTAATTAATTATAAATTTATCAATAAATGTTTTTCAAATATAATAATATTTTCAGATAATAATGAAATACCTAACTACAAATCTAATTAATTAATGGGGAAAATACAAATAAAAGCTATGTGGTTTTGGTCAAATGTGGACAAATCCCATATAATTAAAAAAAAAATTATATCTTTATAGTTATAAAATCATGTAATTTTTATTATGATGATAACTCTTTTATTTACTGATGAGTTTCAAGTTTTAAAGTAACCATAACGTAGAGTTCGAAACGAGAGAGATCAAATCGCATAATTTTAAAACTATAAGAGTATAAAGTTTTTTAAAAAAACTATAAAAGGTATATTTGCATTTCCTAAACTACATGTCTAATTTACATTAATGAAACTAAAACATAATATTTAGAAACGTTCTTAATCTTAAATATCTTAATCTTTAGGGTAAAATATTATTTTCATCCCTGAACTTTCACTTAAGTTTCATTTTCGTCCCTGAACTTTACGATACAATACGTTTTAACCCATCCATTTGTTTTTTTAGTCTAGGATATTACTGGGAGGCTTACGTGGCATGTAATGATGATGTGACATTATATAAATATACAATGAGGTTAAATGACGTAGAAAAATGAATACAGAGTCCAGGGACGAATAAAACAAAACAAATCGTAAAACTTGGGGACGGAAAATGTAACTTTTAAAAATTTAAGGACGAAAATGAAGTTTGAGTGAAAGTTCAGTGACCAAACTGACCCTAATCTTTATTCCTATTCCTATCAAATTCCCCCTTCATCTTTTGTTTTGAGGAAATGACTGGTCTCATGCCCTCTTAACGCGCTTGAATATTACCGCCTCTAATTTCAAAATTGAATGTTGCTACTGGGATAATAAATAGAAAGGAATTATGAAAATTTTACGGTACGCGCGTATGATAGAAACGCCGGTACTTTTAATAACATAATATCATGTGATAAATTATTTATTAAAAGCTAAGATATAGGATATTTTAGCTGAAATAGATAATTTTATTATTTATTTATTTTTTCTATCTTTTTAATAAATTAATTATTTAAAAATGCTGATAATCCTATGAAAGTAATGATTGAATAAAAATTAATATGTCAATATGAGTATAGTCAATTGATTATATATCTACTGTTTTCTTTTGAGATCGAAGGCTCGAGCATCCCTCCCCAATTTAATTTAATATCTAAAAAATATATATATATTAATATAGTTTTGACAACTGTATATTTATCTAAAAACTTAATTTTATTATGTTTTATTTTTCTTAATAATAATATTAATATGAAAATTCAATTTATCACTCTTAAATTTAGTGAATACAATCAATTTAAACTTTGAAAATTCGTATCGTTATAATCGTTCGCAAGTTATATCTCATAAATCATCTCATGAAATAGAAAATCACTCCAATTTAGTTTTTTTCTTTCAATGTGTATACTTTATTTATTTTATTTTTTTCAATTTAAATTTAATCAAAATCGTCATATACAATTTGACACTTTATATATTAGAAAAAGGTAGTTTTTTTTAGAGACAATTTTGTTTCCTATGATAAATCAGTCTTTTGAATGGATGATTTTACCTCTCACTACCATATTTTTAGACTAAATTTTTAAAAATAATAATATTTTTTTAAAAAATGTGGTACTCACCCTTCCAACTCCTGCATATTTATAATATTTTAAATTTAAAAAAATAATAATATTTATATAACATATGATTTCAAAATCCTTCGAATAATTTACATTATATATATATATATTTTGTTCTTTTAAATAAATTGATTTTTTATTTTGTTTCAAATGAAGTTAAAAGAAATAAAGTAACGGTCTAACTTTGCCGACAAAATGGGCGAGCGCTCAGACCAAACTAGCCGTTGGGGTGACAGCTTTTTTTCTCGCTTCAAGAACGCCCTCTCTCTCTCTGACTATACTACACTTAGCTGTTCGTCGTCGTTTTGCATTTTTTCTATAATAATTTTTTATTTCTAATAATAATAATCTAGCCATATATGTGAAATTTTAATCTGATTAATTTAAATTTTGGTTGAAAATTATAAAAGCCACTTGAGGTGTAGGTTTTCACCTAAATATCTATTTTTCTTAAAAAATAACCAAAATAGTCATTTTTTATACTGTTCATTCTCATTTTACCCTCTATGTATATTGTGTATGTTTATGACATTTCTGATTTTGTTTTCCTAATGTTGAAAAAAATTCAATTTTATTATTTTCTTTTTCCTTTTACTTTATAAAATTTGAAATTTATTTTCCTTCTCATTTATTATCTCTTTCATTTCCTTCTCATTTATTATCTCTTTCATTTCCTTCTCATTTTTTCTTTTCAATATCCATTTATACTCCTCTTCATTTTCATTTATCTCTCTTTGTTTTATCACTATATTTCAGTATAATATATCCAGTTTTGTTGGTTGATTTCAATTCAATTTTGTACATTCTTTCCAATTTGTATACAATGTTTTGTATATTTGATACATGTCATTTTATCTGTAATAGAAAATAAAAGGTTTTAACAAACTTTAAAATCAATATATAATTTACACAGTACTTAATATGAACACATAACAGTACAACACAAAAATATACTTGATATAGACACATAACAGTACAATATAAAAAGACAAAGATGACTATTAGGCCTCATATACATAATATACATTTATCAATTAACAGCGAAACTGAAACAAGATATTGTGTATATTACGAATGTTACATAGTATAAAGCAGAAAATAAAAACGGAATGTATAAAAAAGACATAATGAAGAGGGATATCTGTTAACCCTCTCGTCAGTTATGTACATTACATGTATTACATAATGTATTTATAGAAAAACAGACATAACAAACATTACAGTATACACTTTCAACAAATTTATATATATTACAATACACATCAAAGAACGAAAAAATAAAAAAATTATGAGAATATGAGAAAAAATTTAGAAAAATAGAAGAAATGATTTCATTGTTTAAAAAATGGCTATTTATAAAAAAAAGAGAAAAATAAATGTGACTATCTAATGAGTGACTTAATTAATATTTATGATTAGTTATATTGTTACTATTATTTTAAGATCTGTAATAGATGTAATTTTTCTAAGTCATTTTTTTAGAAATTGCTTTTTATGTTTATGTTGAATGTTTTTTTTTTTTTTTTGGTATTTTCAATTGACATTTTTAAAATTGTGAAGTTCAAAAATAATAAAAGTTCCAAAATTTTAAATTTTTTTTTTTAACTTTAGTTCACTGTAAAATGAATTTATCAAAATCTTAAAAACTAACAAAACTTAAATGATACTGAATTTCAATTTAAAATATCCTAATTAAAAACATAAAAAACAATAATGAGATTAATCATTTAATACTAAAAAAAAAACTGACCTAACTTAAAAAATAAGTTCACTATTTTAAAAACATAAAAAACAACAATAAGACTATATCATTCAATAATATAAAATAAAAAATTACTAAAAATAAATTCATTATTTTATTTAAATAATTTATTAATTGACGAAAGCAATAAAATGCTAAAAAATAAATCAAAATTTTGCTATTTTTAAAAATAAGGTGGAACAAAATATTTTTGATTCTCCAAATTATCCTCAGTAGAGTTAATATTGAGAACTAAGAAAAAATATAGGGTTAATCATCCAAATAGCCACATTTGGTTTGAAATAAGAGTACATAGCCATGAGATGAAAAATTAGAGTAGATAGCCACATTTATTGCTTCAGGAGAGAGAAATATAGGAGAAATTACTCATCTACCCTTTGTGGTCTAAAAAGTAGCTGTCAACTCAAAGTCAAAGGGGGTGCATGGGAAAATGAAGTGGTGTTAGTTTTTATTTAATAATTACAATTTATGGCTATCTTATTAGCATTTCCCCCTCTTTTCTAATTTATAATTTTCCCTCCCTTTTCACTTTCTTTCTTCTTTCCTCTTCTTTCTTTCCAGCCTTTGACATCATCTTTTTCCCTTTTTTTTCGTTTCTACTTTGAAAGAGTATGAATTTTTTCATTTTTTTTTTTTGAGTTTTGGAGTTCCCCCCTCTGTTTTAGAGCATTTTCCTCGTTTTTCCTTTTAAATTTGTGTTTTTGTTCTTGTATGTGGCTATTTGTTTTTGCTTTTTCTTGCATATGTCTATTTTCATTTTTTTTATTACTCTGAAAGAAAAACTTCAAAGTGGGAAGTTGTTGTTGTTTGATTTTTGTTTTGTTTAAAAAAGTTGTGTTTTTTATTGTTTTTTGTACAAAAGATCTATGTACTTTTGTTTGGCTATGTTTTAAAGATCATCATATTCTTTTGTTTGTTCAACAAATATTTGTTGTTTGTTTGTTTTCACAGATGGAAGATATAAATGTATAGGGGGAGAAGTCTTCATCAGATCATGGAGACGAGTGTAAGATAGACGCATGTATAATATGTACTACGTGTACTTGCTTTGATATCTGTAGTACTTACCATACCCGTCTTCATCAGATCATGGAGACGAGTGTAAGATATATGCATGTATAATATGTACTACATGTACTTGCTTTGATATCTGTAGTACTTACCATACCTACCTTTCTTTGTTCAAATACTAAGCACGATGGAGCCAGATAAATCAGGATGGTGTCAGATGTACGTATTATTTGTACTATACATATGGTATTTTGTACGTACTACGAAAAATCAAAGTTCACCTGAAACGAGGTTTTTGACCCAATTTTCTAACTCCCCATTTTGAATACATCACATAATGTATCATGTGTATGGTGTGTACCACGTGTCCTTATTATATACGTATTGTATAAACTGTCATTATTAGAGCAACTATAGTATGCCCAAATTACTGACATATGAAATTGAATTATATACAAATATATCATGCGTATAATGTGTACCATATTATATACGTGTTGTGTAAAACGACTATTATATGTCGGTGAGTTGCGTGAGTATAATGCGTATTACATGTACCCTATTTTATACGTACTATGTAAAATAGCAATACAACTAGAACACGGGATCAAACCTCGAAACTTGGTATTGTATTTTGTACGTACTACGAAAAATCAAAGTTCGCCTGAAACGAGTTTTTTGACCCAATTTTCTAACTCCCCGTTTTGAATACATCACATAATGTATCATGTGTATGGTGTGTACCACGTGTCCTTATTATATACATATTGTATAAACTGTCATTATTAGAGCAACTATAGTATCCCCAAATTACTGACATATGAAATTGAATTATATACAAATGTATCATGCGTATAATGTGTACCATATTATATACGTGTTGTGTAAAACGACTATTATATGTACGGTGAGTTGCGTGAGTATAATGCGTATTACATGTACCCTATTTTATACGTATTATGTAAAATAGCAATACAACTAGAACACGGGGTCAAACCTCGGAACTTGGTTCAGTTCAACGTCATATTTGTAAGTAATGTTATAAAAAGGATAACAACATTAATTTGTTACAATGAAAACACGACCAAGTATTACATTTCAATATTCATGTTTAACATTTGTTTCAGACCGAACTATACATATTATTTATTATAGTACTAAAACAAAATGTATATATATTGTACCAATCGAACTTTGTTTCTGTAACAATTTAATTATAAACATTAATAAAATATGAATAATAATATTACAAAGTAATAATCAGGAAACAAACCATTAAAAATTATGGAAATTATCGAAATTTCATTAAAATAAAGTGTACAATATTACTTTCAAAGAATATTCATCAGCATGGGGAATCTATGGTTCGTAATAGTGTAAACGCAAAATAATAAATAAATAGGAGTTTTAGAAAGGGATGAAATGAATTTTCAAAACAAAAATATGAATGTAGTTGAAAATGAAATGATATATTAAAAAAACATATATGAAAAATAGGGAAATAAAAAAAACATATATGAAATAAGAATGTGACTGAAAAAATATAATATAACATATAACATATTATTTACTTAAGAAAAAGAGGAAAATAAAAATTTAAAAAAATAATAATGGGGTAGCGTGAAGCTTCTTAAAGAAGCTTATCAATTACCTTAGAAAAAGGGACTGACACATTTTTCTTGAAATTAATTTATTCCGACTACTACATCATTTCCCACATAATAATGATTGCACTTCAAGGGTAAATCAGGTATGAAAATAAGGTAAAAATATCTAAGTGACTATCTACTCTAAAATACACAATGGTGGCTATGTACTCAAATGAGGGACTAAAAAGTGGCTATCCACGTGATTATCTAAAAAATACAACTAAATCACCATATCTTTATTGAAAAAAGCTAATAATAAACCGTCATTGTGATGTTTTTTAAATTAAAGATTAGTTTATTTTATAAATTTTTTGTGAGGTGTGGCGCACGTGCCCCTCTCAAATAAGAATTTTAGATTCGTCATTGAATAAAAAGACAGAAAAGGTTATAAAATTACAAAGGATTGCGTCTTCATCAAAAGTCGTAATCTAATTATAAGTGTCAATTACCAAATTTATTCACACATGTCATGTTATTGACCATCAACATAGACACGGTTAAGTGGTTATGTACCTACAATCTTTTATGAGGTTAAAGATTCGAGACTTATTTCTCCTAATTTAATATAATATCTAAAAAACTTATTCTACTTTCTTAAATATATTTAAAGAACTTAAATAGTTTATTAATTATCTTACAAAAAAAATTACTTTTATAAAACAAAAAAACACAAACAAAGTTGCACACATTGAATGCCTTTCATAGGACAACATCATATTACGAGCCACATGTGGATATGATTATTGTTTTCTAAGGAGAGAAATAGTGAGGTTGGTAACTTTCAGGTTATTAAGCAGAGTATTGTTAATATTGTGTTTGAATTATACAAAACGGTAAGTTTATTAATTTAAATTAGTAGAAAGTGTGTTTAAAAATATGAAAATGAATGAGTTTGTTAGACTTGTATAACTCTTTATCCTAGGTTTCAAAACTGAAGACAAACATCAGTTAAACTTGAGTAACCCGACTCTTTATCTTAAAAGACGAACCAAAATTTTCTCTATATCTAGAAAATAATTTTTTCTATAATGGTTTCTCCAAAATGACATACAAGAAGTGGTTCAATAAGAACAAAGTTCTATATTAGTTAGAACCAGAGAAATTCATATTATTACAAGTGAGGAACAACATCTTCATCAATGTAGTTTTTTTTATAGTATATTAGGGCACAAGTTTGTCATTGCTTCCTTTATGATGGCCCAACGCATGCATAATTTTTTTTTAATAATCATATATTAGGTTGTAAATATTAGAGTTAGAAAGCATAATGAAAGTGTTATTTTTAAAAATACTGAAAACTTTTGCTATTTTTTAAAATTTATAATTTAAAAGTATATCAATTTTTAAAACACTTGTTTTAAAAAAATGACAAAATTACAATAGGAAAAACATTCAATCTTAACCATAAAATCATAATTAAAAAATTCAAATCATCCAAAGAAATACTCTATTTATTCATAAAGTTATAAGACAATACCAACTCAAAAATCAATATTCATTTAAATAAATTCATCTAACTACAAAATACTAAATATATAAATCTAGTCTAGAATTAAAAGTAATTGGACGAATAGATAATATTCATTACATTACTTATTCAAATTTGATATTTAATTTGATGAAAAGAGTGTAAAAAACGGAATCTATATCCAACACTAACACCAAAATCAATATTAAAAAAAAAAAAAATCATTCAGCTAAAAAGAATACCACCATTAACTATAAATATCCGTCTCAAAATAAATAAATAAAACCATAAATATCCACATTTAAAATAAAAAATAATAGATGGTATTTATTACTTTTTACTTATTTAATTCTTTTTATATAATATATCATATTAAAAGAAGTGAGACTCGAACGTTCTGTTATATAGAAAGAATATTGGTGCCTAAATTATTCTTCAAATTCAGTATTTTGTTTCATGAATTATTAATTCTGAAATTGAGCTTTGGCCTTTTCCACGTGTCTATTATTGGCTTATCCAGCTAAGGCCTGCAGCACGTGCCCACCTCACTTGAAATTTTTGTTTTAATTTATATAATATATCTAGCTAATATATTTAAAATAAAAGTTATCATGATAATATAATACATTTAATTATACTAAAAACTATGGATAAAAATTTATGGGTAAAATACTCATTCGGTCCTTGAATTTTGGAGCTCGTGTCTATTTGGTCTCTACGTTATCAATTTGTGTCTAAGTGGTCTCTGAGTTTTGGATATTGTGTCTATTTGGTCCCCGCGTTTCAATTTGTGTCTATTTAGTCCATGAGTTTTAAATATTGTGTCTATTTAATCCCTGAGTTTTCAAGTTGTGTCTAAATGGTCCATAGATTATTAGAAATAAGTTTAATTCTTCCTTAATTTGTTAACTTATTAACATAATATCAACTTAATGGTGACGTAAAATGTTTAATTGATCAAAATACCGACAAGAGATTAATAATTATGTCAAATTTAATTTTAGGCCTAGATTTATGAAAGATTTAATCCTATCTTTGTATTTTGACCAATTAAACATGTTATGTCAGCGCTAAGTCAAGTAAGAAGTTAACGAATACGTTAAATTAAGAACCAATTAAACTTATTTCTAACAGTCCTTGAAAATCTAGGGACCAAATAGACACAATATCCAAAACTCAGGGACCACTTAGACACAAATTGAAAACGCATAGATTAAATAGACACAATATCCAAAACTCATGGACCACTTGGACACAAATTGAAAACGCAGGGACCAAATAGACATGACCTCCAAAACTCAAGGACTAAAAGGGTACTTTACCCAAAATTATCTTCTCATTTAATATTCGTGTGAATTATTGGATACAAATAACTATCTAACGCTCTCAATTTTAAATAACAAATAAGAAGATACTAAACAAAGTCTATTAGTAAATATTTTTATATTTATATGAATTAATTTTAAGATAAAATACAAAATATGCCCATGTACTTATAAGTTTTTGCAAAATCTACCCTTAGACTTTATATTTTTTAAATTTATATACCCATATGGTAATTAAGTAACCTAATGGGTTGTTATTGTTTAATAAATTAGAAAAAAGGTAAATTCATTCATCATCATCAAACACCATTTCATAAAAAATCAATGACATAATTTTTCTAAATACTAAGCAAACCCATTTAAATTTTCATCTAAATATGAACCCTATGTTTGTAAAGCATCATCTGAAGCCAATCACGTAGGTGAGAAAAAAAATTGCTTCTTTTTAATCCTTTAGTTCTAACCATTACTTAACATAGAGGTATATAAAGTTGGAAAAAGTAAAGTGTAAAAGTATGTTTTACCATTAATTTAGTGTAGGGGTTATGTTTTACAACAACTTAAAAGTATAGGGGTATATTTTATATTTTATCTTTAATTTTATTATTATTTAATCTTTTATCTATATTTATCTATATATTACATTCTTAAATTATTAATTATGATAATAAAATATTTTATTAAAATTGATTGTAAATTATTTATTTTACTAACTAATTAAAATTTATAAATATAACCAAATACAATCTTACCATTCAAATAATCAAATATTTATTTATAATTATTTTATAAACAAATATATGATTAATAAATAAAATAGTTTTACTTCAACCTTTAATAATAATTTTTATGAAAGACACTTGTTAATTATTTAATAGTAATTTTTTTTTTAACAAACATTCAATTTTATAACTGTTCATCTTATTAAAATAAATGAATATTTTGACATAATAGTTCCTATAAATTTTTTTAAAGCATTTTTAACTCTAATTGATATTAACAATATTGATATTTCAATATATCACAACTTGGTCTGCCACACGTTGAGTCAACTACCACACATCAAGTCAACTTCTTGTCGTCGGCCTACTCTGCAGATGCCTCAACATATCTCTAGATAATGATGAATTTAGACGTATCATATCGTGTATGTTTCAATAAGTTGAAGCTTAAAGTCATGAGCTCGTTGGGCTTTCTACACTGAGTAGTCTCAAAACTTGGTGGCTATATTGAATGTAGTGGCCTCAACGCACCGACGTCAAGTGGGTGGGCTCAACCTTAGAGGGTTACACAGGTTGACTGAACTCGATGGACTCAAATACGCTGAAATTGGGCTAAACGAACTGATGCTCATTCACATAATTATTATTTTTTAATTTTCCAAATTTACCTTAACAATTGTGATTCAACCTCTCATTTTCAAGAAAGTTTTGGACCTAAGCTTTCATTAAGATAAAGAAATCCAATTTTTTAAATAGATATTAAGAAAATCTACCATTAACAAGTCCAATAGTACATAACAACAACTTTACAAATTCAGGTTAAGTTCTCCCCTTTTGAATCTTGACATTTAATTTGTTCATCAATTCGTCAAAGAGTCACTTGAATGAGAGTCCTCACTCCTTATAATTATATAAATTGTATCGCTATATATGATTTTTTACCATACGATTGTGAATAATGTTGTCTAACCTTAGAATATTCAATTAATTATGTATTAACCCTATTCTATAAAGTTAATGGTTCAAGTTTTCCTTCTCTTAATTTGATTTAATATTTAAAAAAAAATCAAAGCAGATCTTTTTTGAGAAATTTACATAATCACTCTTAATAATTATGAGTTTTCATCTCAAAATCAATTGGTAATGAGAGAAGTTACTTATTGAGATGATTTTTAAAATAATTGTAGTTTTAAAACATATTAGAAAAATGTTCCATATTCAAAACGTTTTAGGAAACCTTGGTAGAGTGTTGATGTGGCCTTACCTATTCTCTTTCTTTTTCGTCACATCAGGAAACTACAACGGTTATCTAAATGTTTTACATATACAACATTTTTCTAATTTGTTTTAAAAACTACAATTTTAATTATTTTAATTTAAACGTTAGTATTATGATTTTATTAATATTATCCATACAAACAAAATGAATTTTTACTAGTTAGCCACCAAAGTCATCATTTTGTTGATATGGATAGAGGGGAAAGTCGGTTTAATTCTCATATTAGGTGGCACCGAGTTGAACTAATCTTGAAAAAAATAAGTAAATTTGATTGGTTCAATTCGATCTAGACAGTTCACTCTGATAGTTCCACATATATTTTTTAATAATTCTTTTTTATATTTAAAAATATTTTATAATTATAAAAGTTCAAGAATGAAATATTAATTTTTATAATTAATGTATTAAGAATAAAATTTGTTTAAATTACAAAATAAATAGATAAAAAATGACAATATTAGAGGTCTCAAACGAATGATCTTCATATTCATTTAATTGAACTTGATAATTCAATTTGATCAATTCAATGTGGTTCTACATAATATAAGAATTGAACTAATTTTCACTCTTATCATTATCAACAAAGAGACGAATTTGATGGGCAAAACCTATAAAAATTCATTTTGTTTGTATGTATCAATAAAATCATAATATTAACTTTTTGTTTTTTTAAATAATTACAGTTTTAAAAACAAATTTAAAAATCGCTGATGCGGTGAAGAAAAAAATAGACAGTTTGCTCCACATCAGCACACTACCATGGTCTAACATGTTTCAGATTTACAATATTTTTTCTAATATGTTTTAAAAACTATGATTATTTTAAAAATAACCCTACTAATTGACTTATAAATATTGTTAGGTCCACTTACCTTTTTGGATGTAATTAGATGACTCAACTATAATGAAAATACCATAGATCGACTTGAAAGATGAATGAAATGTAGCATTTTTTATGCACATGGAGAGCCTTAGCCTCGACCCTTTGTAGTCTTGCCTTAGATTACATGTTTATAAATATTCAAGGGAGAGTGATCAACCAACTTGTGGTGTGTTTCGAGTCATGAAATAATGATGGGACATAATTGTTTGTCCGTTTCATGATTTTTTAGATCAATAAAAGACAATCTGTTTTGTAGCATTTTCTTGGGTAGTTGCTATGTGAATATGTGGGGTTCTATGGTTTGATCTTTGGAAGTCCTTAGTTAAGTTTAAGTGTTTTAAAGTAATTTCATAAGTTTTCGTATCTTTTTTAATATTTACGACCAATTTTTACATCTTTAACATTTACAACCACATCAGTCTTACGAATATATTTTGATTAATTTTAAAACGAAATATAGAGAAAGTAGTAAATAATATTTCTATAATTTGAGAACATTTTTAAACACTGAAATTCTAAGCTTAAATATAGATCATAGTTATATTAATGGTAATAATTTCACAATGAATAATTTCTCAAAAAAATGTTTTTTTAAGATATTACATCAATGGTGATTCGAACTTTCGACCATATATGAATGGAATATGTGCCCAACTACTTGAGTTATGGTCGTGTTGGCTAAAAAAATTATTAGGTGCATTGATTTGATATACTTGAATGTTAGTTATAGCAATCTTTTTCCTTTTAAATTTTCTTAGAGAATCAACAGGTTGTGATAACTCTATAAAATAGAGTTATTTGGTCCTATTTTAATGCCTGTTTGATAATTATTTGATTGAACTTTGCTCATATTTTGCATACTTTGAATTCATTTTGCATAATTCTTTAAATAAGCTTATTTTGGAAAAATTCGGGTTTTTGGCACTTTAAAGTATATTTAGGATTGTTCTTGGCTCTTGGTATTTAATTTTGTCAATTTGAATGAAAGAAAGTCCTAAAAGAATTGCAAATTTCATGCAGGAAATAGGAAAAAAGTGCGAGAATTTTGAAAAGTCTTTGTGGCGATCTTCATGACACAAAGACACCGGCGCAGTCTGGACAGCAAGCAGGATCACGATTTTTGGCCCTAAAAAGTCTCTTTTTGGGCCCGTTTCAGCAGATCCACTTGAGATAAAATAAGCCCACTACTTGGGGTCCATCTTAGGAGCAATTTTGAGGAGATTTAAGAAAAGCCCAAGCCCAAAACAAAAGAAAAAGAGAAAATTAACCTAGAAAAGAAAGAAAAGGCAGCAGCTAAAAAAAGGGAAGGCAGACTGAAACGTAAAAAAAAAGAAGAGGAGCGTACGTGAGCAACAGAGGCAGATCGTGAGAGGAGGAGACTTCTTCTTCTTCATTGAAGCTTTGTTTTGATTTCTTCTCTTCTATTTATTACTCTTGCTTTTCATTATTCTTTCTTCTCCATTCTTCTTCCTCTCCATTGTTGAACTCAAGTTATGTTAGGTTTAGTTTTGATTTTGTTTAACTCTCTTTTGTTAATTTAGGTTTTGTTATGAACTAAATTTTATTTGGTTGGAATTGATAGATGAACCCTAAAAGGGATTAGTTTTCACAAGCTTTAATAAATTCAGTTTTTATGTTCAATCAATAGTTTGATATTTCTATCTATTTGCTTATGCTTGATCAACTTAGGTGAATTGTTTAGTTTAATTTTAATTCTGAAAAGGTTGAAATTAAATGGAAAAGTATTGATTGATAGGGGTTAACAATTCTCGAATTTGTTTTTGGTAATGCATAGACATATGTGTTTACACCTTAAGGCTTAACAGGAACATTGAAAACATATTTCTTAATCTAATTTTACCTAGACATAGGATTTAAATTGAATTAGGAATTAAAATCATGTTGGGCTTGACAAAGTCACTTGAATAATTGGGTTTGTTTGCATAAAAAGTGTCTTTATTAATGCAGTTTGCTGCAGCACAGCCACAGCACTGCTGCAGCATTTGTGAATTCTAAGACTTTTTAGGGGGATTCTTGATTTTCCAACCATTCATCTCTTTATAGTTTGATCATTTGAATATTCTTGCATATTTTAGGAGTAATTTAAGCCACTTTAGACCATCACATTCACTTTCCATAATTAATTTAGAATTCATTTATTTAGTTTTGCATAATTTCGCAATTTTTATTAGTTTAGTTTCATAAATCAAATCACCCCAATTTTTCATTGTTCTTATTTTCTTTTAAACTATTTGTTAAACACCACTTTAAGTCACTAATCCTCGTGGGAACGATATCTTCTTATCACTTTATTACTTGTTAGACTGCGTGCACTTGCGTATCACGATTTCACACAACAAGTTTTTGGCGCCGTTGCCGGGGATTAGTTTAGGTTTAATTGGTGTCATAACATTTAGTTTAATTTGTTTATTTTTATTTTATTTTTGTTTTCTTTGTTCTTTGCAGGATATTAATCTTGTATGAGCGACGAGGAAACAACTGCTTTGATTCCATACGATCAAGAAATTGAACGAACTTTTCACAAGAGGAAAAAGCAAACGAAACAAAAGAAAGTTGTTCGAGAAAGAAGAGATGGAAAAACCGCGAGATAGTTGTGCCTGATGAACGAGACATCGTTATTCAAGAGTATAGAAGGCCTAACTCCGGTCCTGTGATTGTTAGGCCACAAATCGAAGCAAACAACTTTGAAGTGGCTAGGTTATGTTCCAAATGTTGTAAAGTGCAGGACAATTCAATGGAACACCTAATGAGGATCCACATGCTCATCTGCAATTATTTGTCCAAGTAAGTGATTCTTTTAAACTTAATGGAGTTTCTGAGGATGCCCTTAGGTTAGAGTTATTTCCTTACTCGTTGAAAGGCTTAGCAAAAGATTGGCTAAATTCATTGCCTCAAGGGTCGATAACTAGTTGGAATGATCTTGTGGAAGAGTTTTTAACTCAATATTTCCCTCCTACTAAGGAAAACAAGCTTAGGAGCCAAATCACTTCCTTTGAACAATTTGAGCATGAATCCTTGTATGACACTTGGGAGAGATTTAAAGAGATGATTAGAAAGTGTCCCAACCATGGAATTCCCTATAAGATCCAAATGCAAATTTTCTATAATGGGTTGTGTTCTCACACTAGAGATAGAGTGGATTCATCATCGGGAGGAGCCTTACTTTCCAAGACTTACAATGAAGCTTGTGCCATCTTGAACAAAATAGCGAGGAATAACCTTAGTTGGCCAAATCAACGCTTGAACCAAGATAGGAAAACCAATGCCAATTATGGTGGGAATGATTCGAATTCTTTGATAGCACAGTTGGCTGCTTTGAATAGTACTTTAACGAAGATGGATTTGGGTGGGAATAACCAAATGGTGAATGCACTTCTGAGACTTGTGTTTTTTGTGGAGAAGGTCACCGATATGAAGGATGTCCATCTAATCCTGAATCAGTGAATTATGTGGGGTATAATAAGAACTTCAATCCTTATTCTAATTCATATAACCCCGGTTGGAAACAACACCCAAATTTTTCTTGGAAAGATCAGGGTGCGGGACCAACACATATTCAACAAAGACCGGTTGATTCCTTACCTCCTCAAAAGCCTCAAGTTGAGGACTCCATAGCCACCCTTGCTAATATGATGAAAGATTTCATGGGTAGAACTGATGCTATGTTCCAAAATCATGATGCTATGTTCCAAAATCAAGCTGCTTCAATAAGGAATTTAGAAGTCCAAATGGGACAAATAGCTTCATCCATAAGTAATCGAGCTCAAGGATCCTTACCAAGCAACACTGAAAATCCTAGAAATCATGATAAGAAGTCTTGTCAAGCTATTACTCTTAGGAGTGGTAAAGATTTGGAACCACCTAAAGTTACTCCAAGTAAGGAAAAAGAGCTCACTTCAATCCAGAAAAGTGTTGAGGATGGTGATGGAGTAGAAAATTCAAGAAAAGAGAGGTTGGATAGTGATGATTGTTCAAATCGAGTCTCGCAAAGACTACGCAAGACAATTCCAAAGACCCTACTTACTCAAAAGGATGCACCAATTGCTAGGCCACCTCCACCATTCCCTCAAAGACTTCAAAAGAAAGCTCAAAATCATCAATTTGGTAAGTTTTTGGATGTTCTAAAGCAACTTCATATCAATATTCCACTTGTGGAGGCACTTGAACAAATGCCTAATTATGCCAAATTCATGAAAGACATCCTCACTAAGAAAAGGAGATGGGGAGAATTTGAGGTTGTTGCACTTACTCAAGAGTGTAGTTCTATCTTGCAGAATAAAATTCCTCCTAAATTGAAGGATCCCGGGGTTTTCACCATTCCAATTTCCATTGGTAAGGCTTTTCACGGGAAAGCACTTTGTGATTTGGGTGCAAGCATAAACTTAATGCCCATGTCTATTTTCAAAAAGCTTTGTGTTGGTGAGGCAAGGCCAACTACTGTTACATTGCAATTGGCGGATCGTTCTCTTGTGTACCCCGAAGGAAAAATTGAAGATGTGTTAGTTGGGGTAGATAAGTTTATCTTTCCTGCAGATTTTCTCATTATGGACTATGAGGCAGACAAAGAAGTGTCAATCATTCTTGGGAGAGCTTTCCTTGCCACAGGAGGAACACTCATTGATGTTCAAAAAGGAGAGTTATCGATGAGGGTTAATGAAGAGCAAGTGACTTTCAATATATTCAAAAGTGCAACCTCTCCCATTGGTGTAGAAAATTGCTCAACCATTAGTGTCTTAGAGGTTAGTAATGATGGAAAGTACACTGATAAAAAGCCTCCAAAAGAGCATTGTGAACAAGAAAAATCAAGGAGAGTGTTCCTTTTGAGAAAGAGAAGAAGAAAGAAAAGGAAGAGAGGGAAAGTTCGAGGACGTGTCTTGCGAGGTGGAACAAGTTCAATGTCATTCAAAGTTCCCTAATAAGAGGAAGAAGTCGGGCCGTCGACTTTAAAGCAAGGCGCTTGTTGGGAGGCAACCCATCGAAGTTAAGTAGTTCAATTTCGTTTATTCTTTCTCGTATTAGTTCATTTGATTTAATTTCAGTTTTAGTTGCATTTTTTTTTCTTTAGAAATAGGTGCTGCTGAAATTTTCTCTTTTATTATGTTTTTCAGGACATATGAGAGCCATTAATCAAAGCTTGAATGAAGAAAAGGCCATCCTACAATGGTGGATAATTTAAAGTGGTTGTTGAGAAGAAAATTCATAGGGGAGGTTGCTGCAGCTTTAGCTTTAGTTTTTGTTTTTGTTTTTTTTTCGTTAATTCAGTTTTTAAAAAAAAATATATAAAAAAAATAATAAAAAAAAAATAAAAATAAAAAAAAAATTAAAAAAAAAGCCCCAGACCCGCGTCTGCCCCATGGACCGCCCGCGACCCGCGTCCTAACCCAGACCCGCGTCCCTCTTCCTCGCCCCAGCAGCCCCGCGCCCCACCCACGACCCGCGTCCCAAGCCCATTAACCCCCCCAACCCGCCCCACCAATCCCTCCCTTGCCCGCATGTCTTCTTCCCCCTTACCTCCCATTTTATTTTTATTTTTACTTTTATTTTTTCGTTTCTTCTCCTCTCAGCCCGTAGCAGCAGGCAACCACCCCCCCTTTTTGTTTTTCTTTTCCTTCGCAGCCCCATGAACGCCGTCTCCTTAAGCTTCACGCCGCCCCATTCTCTCCTTCTTTCGTTTCCCTCCTTGCTCATCCCTAATTTTCTACATCCGTGGGGCGATTTCAATTTTAATTCTAGGGTTTAAGTTTGAGGGTTCAGCTCGTCACCCAGGTTTCGTTTTCGTGGTTAATTCTTTTATGATTGTTGTTGGCTTGTTTATTTGTGAGTGCTTTTTGCTACGACATTTGATTTTGAGAGGGGCTGTTGTTTTGTTAGCTATTTTACATATTCTCTACATTCTGAATTCTTGCTGGTTGTTGGTCTGAAGCTTTTCAATTCTGACTTTTGGTGTGGATTTGTGTGTTGGGAAGAAGATGGGGTGTCGATTTTATTGAATTCCTTGTCCATGTTGGGCTGTTCATTCTTGCACTCTATTTGTATGCCATGGCAACTGTTCGACACTGATTTTGCCACCGCTTGCGATTGTCGATGATGCTCGGGACGATGCTTGGGGGAGTTCTCTAAACTCTTACTTGTTTTATTTTCATTTGGACTACTGCTTCTGCTCTTTATTTTCATATTATTTTGTCACTGATATGGGTTTCGTCTTGTCTCTATTTCATCTTTGTTTTGTGCTATTTTCCTTGTGAGGACACACCAACTTTTAAGTTTGGGGGTGATTGTCCATTTTATTAGCACCGATGTACAATTTTCATGTTCTTAAATGATCAATTCTTTGGCTGGTTAATTTCAAATTTCATGTTCTCATTGCTCTTTGGTTAGAATGGTCCAAATGATATAGTTGGCTTTTGCATGATTTTTAGGATAGTTCTAATTTTGGTTAAGTGCGTTTTGGGCTTTAGATTCTTCTACACTTCCCCGTTCATGTCAGCTTATGGTAAACCCGTTTAGACAGTTAAGATTCTTGAGGACTACTTCCCTTAGTGAGGAGGAAACATTGAATGACCAATCTTAGTGAACCAAAGTAGAAAACTCTTGCATTCCTTCTTAGTGAGCTTCCAAATAAGTGTCTCCATAAGTTTGGGGGTGACATAGTTACCCACCATTTGAAAAAAAAAAAAAAAAAAAAAGAGAGAAGTACTCCAATGTCTTGAGGTAAGTCGGGATAAGAGTATGCTTCGGCGGTTCGAGTTATCTAGTAGCTAAGTAAAAAAAAAAGGGCACTAGGGACACAAGAACTTTCTAAAAAAAAAAAAAAAAAAAAAAAAAAGAAAAGAAAAGAGAAGTGTTCCAATGTCTCGAGGTAAGTCGAGATAAGAGCATGCTTTTGCGGTTTGAGTTATCTAGTGTCTAAGAAATAAAAGGCATTAGAGAAACAATAACTTTCTTGCACATAGTGCCTTTTCACAAAAAAAGAACAAAAAAAAATGAAGTCAATTAGTTTGCTAGCCTCATGAAAGAAGTAGTCAAGAGTTCAAATGGAGGGAATCTAAGTGAGGTTGTGATTTGTTGAGTTTAAGCTTAGGAAAAAGAGTCTTATGATAGCTATCTTTGCTTGCTAGATGGATTTTACCATGAATTGTTTGATTCGGGATGCACACACTTTCACTTGAGAATCTATTGCCCTTTATGTACTTGGTTAGTTTTAGGATTGTCTTGAAGAGAATTGCAAAAGTCTATGATGGAAAAAGTCCTAACCAAAAGTTGAGAAAAGTGATTTGTTGTAAGCTTGTGTGTCAAAGTTTAAATCTTCATTCAAGTCAAAGTCTTATTTTTGCATCACTCGAGGACGAGCAATGAGTCAAGTTTGGGGGTTTGATAACTCTATAAAATAGAGTTATTTGGTCCTATTTTAATGCCTGTTTGATAATTATTTGATTGAACTTTGCTCATATTTTGCATACTTTGAATTCATTTTGCATAATTCTTTAAATAAGCTTATTTTGGAAAAATTCGGGTTTTTGGCACTTTAAAGTATATTTAGGATTGTTCTTGGCTCTTGGTATTTAATTTTGTCAATTTGAATGAAAGAAAGTCCTAAAAGAATTGCAAATTTCATGCAGGAAATAGGAAAAAAGTGCAGAATTTTGAAAAGTGCTGTGGCAGTGCTGCAGCACACTGGGCAGATTCTGGACAGCAAGCAGGATCACGATTTTTGGCCCTAAAAAGTCTCTTTTTGGGCCCGTTTCAGCAGATCCACTTGAGATAAAATAAGCCCACTACTTGGGGTCCATCTTAGGAGCAATTTTGAGGAGATTTAAGAAAAGCCCAAGCCCAAAACAAAAGAAAAAGAGAAAATTAACCTAGAAAAGAAAGAAAAGGCAGCAGCTAAAAAAGGGAAGGCAGACTGAAACGTAAAAAAAAAAAAAGAGGAGCGTACGTGAGCAACAGAGGCAGATCGTGAGAGGAGGAGACTTCTTCTTCTTCATTGAAGCTTTGTTTTGATTTCTTCTCTTCTATTTATTACTCTTGCTTTTCATTATTCTTTCTTCTCCATTCTTCTTCCTCTCCATTGTTGAACTCAAGTTATGTTAGGTTTAGTTTTGATTTTGTTTAACTCTTTTGTTAATTTAGGTTTTGTTATGAACTAAATTTTATTTGGTTGGAATTGATAGATGAACCCTAAAAGGGATTAGTTTTCACAAGCTTTAATAAATTCAGTTTTTATGTTCAATCAATAGTTTGATATTTCTATCTATTTGCTTATGCTTGATCAACTTAGGTGAATTGTTTAGTTTAATTTTAATTCTGAAAAGGTTGAAATTAAATGGAAAAGTATTGATTGATAGGGGTTAACAATTCTCGAATTTGTTTTTGGTAATGCATAGACATATGTGTTTACACCTTAAGGCTTAACAGGAACATTGAAAACATATTTCTTAATCTAATTTTACCTAGACATAGGATTTAAATTGAATTAGGAATTAAAATCATGTTGGGCTTGACAAAGTCACTTGAATAATTGGGTTTGTTTGCAAAAAAGTGTCTTTATTAATGCGGTTCGTGGCAACGACAAACCCAAGAAGCTCGCCGCAAGATTTGTGAATTCTAAGACTTTTTAGGGGGATTCTTGATTTTCCAACCATTCATCTCTTCATAGTTTGATCATTTGAATATTCTTGCATATTTTAGGAGTAATTTAAGCCACTTTAGACCATCACATTCACTTTCCATAATTAATTTAGAATTCATTTATTTAGTTTTGCATAATTTCGCAATTTTTATTAGTTTAGTTTCATAAATCAAATCACCCCAATTTTTCATTGTTCTTATTTTCTTTTAAACTATTTGTTAAACACCACTTTAAGTCACTAATCCTCGTGGGAACGATATCTTCTTATCACTTTATTACTTGTTAGACTGCGTGCACTTGCGTATCACGATTTCACACAACAGGTTGTCTAGGATACTATGAATTTTCTCAAAAATTGCAATTATTGTGCTAACAAGTCTATAATTTAGATAGTCAACTAATGAATTGAGAATTTGAAAGGTTTGAAATGATTGAATTAATAAAATTTAGTAATTTGATGGCTCAACTATAATGGATCATTTAATTAGTATAATTTAATTTGTTCAAAATAATCATGGGTGGTGGTTGCTATTCAACTATAATTAATCCTTATCATGACGGACTATTTTGATGAATTTTCTAAAATTTACGCACTACTCTTAAATTGTTTTTAATTTAAAAATTGATTGGAAATAAAAAGTTTTTTTTTTATGTTTTTATTTATTCATTCTATATCTTAATTTAAAAATATCATATATTTAAATAAAGTTACACTTCAAAATATAATTAATGATTGTATTAGAGTAATCATTAAAGAAAATAATGATAAAATGCTATTTTTATTCTCAAACAATTCCTACAAAATTGTATTATAATTAAATTCAATTTTAAAAATGAAAATCCTTGGTAAGAACATGAATATTGCCATCAGATATAAAAATGTAATACATTCTAATTAACGGGCTTTTTACACAAATTGTAATTAATGGAGTGATAAAAATCCGAAAATGCAACAACATATTGGAAAATACTTGATTAAATATAAAATACACTTTTTTTTTTTCAAATACTCTCTCTGTAATATGTGGCTCCACCTCAGGACATGTATGCTCAAGTATTAGTTTGATTCACGAGCCCAAACTCATATATTCATTACCACTTAACCTAAAGTTTTAATTATTCGGATAGAATGAATTTAGTTATTTTAAAACATTCTCAATGATTCAAACGTTTAAGGCCCGATCATATTGGATTTAAAAAACCTACCAACTACAATTACAAAATCGAGATCAAACTCGTTTTGAATTTTCATAGTCCAAACCCTCTCATCCAAAACCGATAGTCAAGTAGCTAATTTTCTTTATTGTATTAAAAAAATTCCATTTACCCTCCCTGTAATATCTTATTATAGATATTTGTTATTAATAATATAATGAACACAGTATCACACCTATATAATTAAATATTAAATGAATGAGTAATTTAAAGTACAACAAAAATGCTGAAAATTTTCCTTCAAAATGTCTCAAATATTGAATATTTTCATGAATGACATGACATCAATACCATAAAACTTCCTCCAATCCAACCAACCAAAAAAACATATGAACAAAAGCAAAACGACAACACCAAAAAAAACCTAACATAACACAACATGAATTAACAACAAAAGGCACATAATTACTTGCTTATATGTTATCTTCTGGTTCTATGATCTAATAAGTCTAATCTAACAACTGGTCAAATTACTCCAATCCCATCTCCTTCACAACCATTTTTTAATTTACACAGTCAAAACCCTCTCATCAAAACCAGAGCTAATTTTATTCATTGTACCAAAAAAAAAAACATTTAGTCTCCTTTAATATATTATGATAGGTATTTAGGACCCGTTTGGTAACATTCCTGTTTCTTTTTATTGTTTCTCATTTCTCTTTCTTGTTTCTTATTCTTTTTTTTTAAAGAAGAACCAGAAACATGTTTGATAACATTTCTTGTTTATAAAAAAAAAGTAGAAATATGTTTGATAACTATTTCTTGTTTCTGTTTCTTATTTTAAAAAATAAAAATACGTCGAAAATATTACAATTTTAAATGAAATATTTAAAAATATTATATCAATATAATTTTTGAATATTTATAAAATATTTATAAGTCAAAACGGGACAATATAATAATTTATCAATGTGTTGAAAATTTTGGAAACAAAAATGAGAAACAAGAAATTAGAACTTGTTGTTTCTAAAATTTATACATAATTTTGGGAATGGTTTCTAAAAAAAGGAGAAACGAGAAACAAGAAGAGTTACCAATCAACTTCATTTCTTAAAAAATGAGAAATAGAAACAAAAAACAGAAATTGAGAATGTTATCAAATGTGCCCTTAGTTATCAATTATAATGAATACAATAGGTCCCGTCACTTATCATCACGCCTACATAACTAAATAAATTTAAACAAATGATAAACTGTAAATAAGACCATGGTGGTTTTGATCAAATGTATGAACACACATTATAGTTAAAAAATATGACAAATTACACTCACGTAGTTCAAAACTATGTCAACAAGACCAATTTTTTTAAGCTATAACTTCTTCGTTTGAACTCCGATTTGGATGATTCAAGATGTTTTGAAATCATCATTTCAAGCTCTACGTTATAGTCACATTCAAAATATCAAAATCATCAGAAAATAAAAAGGGTTTATGAATTCAATCATATCAAAATTATCGAAGTTTTGAAATGATCATAACATAGAGCTCGAAACAAGAATTTTAAATTATCATTAAGTATCTAAATCGGGGTTCAAACTAATAAGTTATAGTTAAAAAAAGCTAACAATATTGGAAAAGAGAGGTCTCGTTGATATAGTTTTAAACTATATAGATGTAAATTTCTATTTTTTTTTTTTAACTATAGACGGTATTTATGTATTGAATTTTCTTTATATTTTACCCTAAAAAAATTAATACATACAACAAACAAGAGTATAGAACTTTTTTGAAAATGTCTAAAAATATTAAATATTTTCATGAATGACATGACATAATACCATAAAAACTTCCTCCAATCCAACCAAAAAATATACAAATAAAAGCAAAACGACAACAACCAAAAATAAATAAATGTAAGTTGTTTGTAACAAGTCATGGGTCGGATCGAGTTACAAAAAAACGGGTCAAAAAATACTCCAATCTCCATCTCCGTCAGACCCATTTTGTATTCTTTTTAGTTTCTAGAGAGAGAGAGAGAGAGAATTTGGAATTGGAAATTGCTAAATGGTGGCCGAGAACTGAGGAAAATTCGCTGGGATCGCACTCCCAGACAAAAAGTCTGAATCAATTCCTCAACTTTTCTTCTTCTTCTTCTCCTTTTTTTTTTTTGGTCAATGGTCTTGGACTCTCAACTTCATATGTCTTCAATGGAAGGTTAGATTCCTCTCTTTAAAATTCCGAAATTTTCTCTCTTTTATATCGGACTTCGCCTGAATTCTACTTCTTTGATCGTTACAGCCACTTAGAATTACTGGGTTTTTATGTTTTTCTTTTCCTCCCTCCCCTTTTTAGTTACTTTTTTTTATGGTTTGATGAACTTGGTATATTGAATTTTGTGGGATAAAGTTTACAGTCAGATTTTTGTGTTCCTTTGTGATACTGAGTGGTGCTTTAGGGTTTCTGGGTAATCTTTTTTTTTTGTCTGTAATTTCAATTGTGGAGTCTCATTGAATTGTGATTCATAATCCTGGCTTATTTGACATTAATGATTGTGGTTGGACTTGGTGACTTCTGGGAATCTCACCCTGTTCTTCCCTTCTTACATAGAAACTTTCTAAAAATTTTAAAAATTGCAATTTGCATAGGATGTTTTCCTTTGAGTTGTCATATACCCAGTGTTGTTGGTTCGTGTGGTTGTCACGTGAGATTAGTTTGAGGTAAGCGCAAGCTGGCTCAGACACTCACCTGTATATTTGAAAGAAAAAAAATCAATTTGCATACTGAATTTTAGTTGATAGTGGAAAAATTATGAGTCAATGAATGAGTTCAGGGTAAAGGGGAATATCAAGATTAGTTTAGTTTGCTTTATTTGAAATCTCCAAAAAAGAATGTTAAGGAGCTTATATTCATAAATATAATTTATGTAGGTTAGTGTGATTGATGTTACAAATAGGAAGAGGAGGAGAAGAAGATGAGTAATTGCGTTTCATATGGAAATGTGATTATCTATTTTTTTATATTTTAATTTAAGATGAGTTCTTATGATAGGTTGTTAACATAATATTAATTGTGAAGCAATTAAACTCAATATGATAGGTTTGAATGAATTATCTTGTTCATGCTCATTTTGTATGGTAGGTATTTCAAAATCATGCTTATGTACTATAGTAGTATAGTTAATAATTGCAATATGTCATATGATAAAAAAATTAATAAATTATTGTTTTCATTTTAAATAAGATTTTCTTCTAGATTGTTTCATTTTAAAAAAATAGCCAAATTTGAAATTTCTTCTGAGAATTTCAAACCACATTTTAGGGAGAGATAGGTTGTTGTATGTGAGTGAGTTTTTAGCTGCACCATGACCAATCTCAGTGGAATAATTAAAGCCTAGGCGGTCAAATTGAAAGTGCCAATTTAAATTTATAGAAAGTTTTGGTGGTTAGAGGCTAATGGATCAATATCTGCTGACAGGTGTATCACCAGACCAGGAATCAGTGGGTTCTGGGACAAAAAGGTCGAGTGTATCATCTGTAAGTAGACCTAGAAACCGCAAGGAGTTTCTTAACAAATTTTTAGATTGTGAAATCTTTACAACAAAACTTGAAGGTTGGTTTGAGGAAGTATCAGAGAAATCTAGAGCGAAAAAGTCTGTCTTTGACGTACCTTTTGAGCTAATAGATCTTCAGAAATTTGACTATGCACTTGAAGGGATTTCATTTCAGCAGCTGATTCGCATGCCTGGTGCATATTCTTCGGCTTCTGATGGTGTGGAAGCAACCGCCTATCTTGCAATTGAGGATTTTCTTCATGCAAGTGTGAAGGGTTTATGGGAGGCATTTTGGAGTCAAGATCAGCCCATGCCTTTCACTGTTGGTTGCTTATATAGCAATAATTTAAAATTTTACCAGGCTGAGAAAGCAATTGCTACTGGAAAGCTTGAAGGTCTTTCAGCTACTGGTATACTGCTGAAGAACCCTCGACACCCCCATGGCAAGTGGGACCAAATTCTTGAGCTTGCTTTACTGAGTCCTGATATTGAAGGCCTTGCTATGGATCGTGACAGTTATCCTTCTCTGTCTGTATTAGGTGAGGCCCTTTTTTATGCTGTCCGCATGCTATTGTCAAGAAGCTTGAGCAAATCAAACTCTTCACAGAGTTCGCACTCGGTATTTGTTATTCTTGTTGATTCACAGTATGGGGGAGTTATTAAGGTTGAAGGAGATGTGAATAGATTGGAGTTTGATTTGAATAATGTCTATGAATGTGCTGCTGATTGGATAAAAAGATATTCTAGAATATCAGTTTCTCCAATTGATAGGATCTGGAACAAGCTCGGAAATGCAAACTGGGGAGATATTGGGGCATTACAAGTACTTTTTGCAACCTTCCATTGTATTATGCAATTCGCTGGATTCCCCAAGCACTCAATTGAGGATTTAGCTGCTGATCATAGTTCTCGTTTACAAACAAGAAGAGTGGAGAGGCAGCTGGGAGATATTAGAGTGAATGGCAATGGTGTATTTAGGTTCCAGCAGCAGGATGTTTCCCCAGAAATTGTTGAAGTTCAAGAAGATTCTACCAATGTCAAGTCTGAAGAGATGGTAAAGTTGGAAGTAGGATCTGTGCTGTGGTTGGAGGATTCAAACTGGCAAAAAGGTTACCAGATTAATGAACTGCTGACTTATGGGGAGCTTTCATTTTACGTTGCCTCTCCTGTTGAAGAACCTGGAAAGAGTCTATTTCTTTATGTTGGATCTCGAATTTCCCAGCTGGAAGCATGGGAAGATATGAACTTGTGGTATCAAGTGCAGAGGCAAACCAGGGTGCTGACTGTAATGAAACAGAAAGGTCTATCTAGCAAGTATCTACCTCAGTTGAGTGCATCTGGCAGGATCATTCATCCGGGTCAGTGTCGTAGACCTAGCTCAGGTGGCAACTGTGACCACCCTTGGTGTGGCACACCTATTCTTGTGACCAGCCCAGTTGGCGAAACTGTAGCTGACATGATAAGTGGAGGTAGATTTGGTTCTGAAGAAGCAATAAGGTGTTGCCATGATTGCTTGTCTGCACTTTCAACTGCTGCTTCAGCTGGAATTAGGCATGGTGACATCAGGCCGGAGAATGTGATTTGTGTGAGATCTGGTGTGAGGCGACCATATTTTGTCCTTATTGGTTGGGGGCATGCAATTCTTGAAGACAGGGATCGTCCTGCTTTGAATCTTCACTTTTCATCCACTTTTGCCCTTCAGGAGGGGAAGTTGTGCTCTGCTTCAGATGCAGAGAGCCTAGTTTATATGCTTTATTATTCCACTGGTGGGGATTTTCCTGATTTGGATTCTGTTGAGGGGGCGCTGTTGTGGAGAGAGACCTCTTGGTCAAGGAGATTAATTCAGCAGAAGCTCGGTGACATGTCAACTGTGTTAAAAGCATTTTCAGACTATGTTGATAGTCTATGTGGAACACCATATCTAATGGACTACGACATATGGTTGAGAAGACTGAGGAGAAATATTCAGGATGAAGATACGGGGAAGGAAATCGATGCATCAGGCTAGGTCTCTTTTGTTATATAGTATAAAACTTAAAAAGTGCTACTTGATAATCTAGATCACCATCTCTTCCAAACTGCAAGTATGCAAATTTTTGTTGGAAAAGATTTGATGCTTTGTCGACTCATTGACATCAGTGGAGTTCAAATTTTTGGACGGTCTGCTTTGTAAGAGTGGTTTGGTTCTATGAATCAGCTCGGCATGATTGTTTTTTTCAAGTCCAAGGCCCTCTTTGGGTGTCTTCTTTGAGTGTGTTAAGATTCACATCTTCGCGTGGTTACGGCGTGTTCATATATTGGATAAGAATATTGATCTAGATACATCCTTATGGAATCCCACTACTTTTTCTATATAATTCCATTAATTACTTTTTACCTCTGGTCGGTAAAGACTAATGCCGTGGCGAATATCGACACTGCTTTGTAAGTACATGAGCAAGCTAGATGTCATGATGTTTGTGTAATTCTTAGGTGTGGATGGATTTAAGCATTGAAGTTGTAGGAAAAAGGTACATTTTGTATATGTTTTAGTTTTTGGCTGCCATATGGGGTTTGTGATTAAGTTGATTGAACTGTATTTATTTGGTCATTTGGGTGATCTCCTTTAATTAGTCAGAACTCAGGAGGAGAGTTAGAGTTAATGTTGTTGAAGATTTGAACATTCAAAGAAACGTAATTCTGTATCGATAGCTTTTCGGCTCTTTTTTTTTTTACTTCCTGTGTTTGTTGTATACTTTTTGTGTATTTAATAAAGGTTGATAAATATTTGCAGCCTGAAACTTGGGAGGAAGAAATATTATAGTTAGTTTTACTATTCTTGTGTAACATTTACTATTAGCTTCTTGAGGTGTTAGTTTTTGTATAATGAATTTTTAGGTTGATTATCATTGTTTCTGTTGTACTTTTTAAAAGAAGTGGTTTGATGTAACTCGCCACTCCTAATCGTTAGATTTATATAACTTATTTTATCTCCTATTAAAATTTGTGAAGAGTATATTGAATAATTTCTAAGAATGACGTTACCTTTTAAAATCAAGAATTAGGATTATACATTTACCTAATAGTGAGATAATAAAATCTATTTTGATCTTTAAACTATCAATTTTGTTTTGTTTTGTCTCTAAACCTTTGTAGCATCATTCTATTGGGGTTCTTCTCATTCTGTCCATTTTAAACATAAATATATATATGGTACTATTTTATAATGAACTAGTGACAAAATTACTACTCCTCCACTCCCTCGCTATCAACTTTTAGAAGCTTTAATTTTGTTATTAAACTATAAACTTAACTCACCTAATCATATATATTAAGAAATCTTACTACATATGTAATGCAAGGGGATAACCTACCTACTTGAGTAGGTAGCCATATAAAAACCATTTGAAACCATAAACAAATGTTTAAAATTAATAGTAAGAGCTAAATTAGTTTTTTTCATAAAAGTTAGAACTAATATAAAACTTGAAACTTGAGGAATTAAAGCCCATTTGGAATAACGTTTAAGAGGAACTACAACTATTTTTGGGCTAAAAAATCTAAATATTTTTTTGAAACACTTTTCTGCCCTCTTAAAAGTTATTCTACACGGGCAGTGAAACACTAAAGTTCAAGTTTGGATCAAAATATATGTTAAAGAGATCGAAACTGGACATTTCTAAGTTTAAGGTTCAAAACGAAATATGCAAAAGTGATAAAAACCTAAAAAAAATCACCTGATAGTAAAATTGATGCATTTGCAAACCATCCTAAGAATAGTTTATAAATTTAAAAATTCCAGAAAGCAGGTGAGTCCAATGGTGTGATGTGAGAGCTACAAACTGGCCTCAGAAGAGATGTGGAAGTAGAAAAGTCCCCATTGATTCAGAAAGTACAAATACAACCAAAACAGTATGGGCCAAAGTAAAAAATCACATTTAAGTTTATCAAATCCCTTTTTGAATCCTCTGAAAATTCTTACAGGATGGACTAATCAAACACTTGAAACTAAAAGCAATAATGGAGCAGCAAGAACATCTCAATAGATTATCCGGTTTGATTAATCAGCATCCATTTCTTCAAGAGCAGCTTTAGCTGCTGCCTTTGCTTCCTCTAGAAGATCCTCAGGAACCTGAAAATGGTAAAGAGCAAATGGTTGAACTAGATCTGTTTTTATTGAGAAATGTTGGAAGCAATCGTGAGAAACATGAATTTTGTTTACAGATGACCGAACTTATAGACAGACGGTCCAAAGACAAAGTTCACGGTAACTTAGTTGAGATGGCTGCCTTTTACAATTGAATTTCAGTACCACTAATTCAGCTACCATGGGTGCACATATTACGTAATAGAATTTGGAAAGAAAAATTGTGATTTCTTCATCCTATTACATAAACAGTACCTTCTGATGTTGGCGTTTCGATTCATCACAAATCCAACTCAATTCCAATTCAAAGTCCTTATCCTTTGCCTCATCATGTACTCCATAAATACTGCTCACCAAAGAAACATAACGAAGTTAAATTTCAATTAAGAATTCACAAGTCAGCCCAACAACTTGAGAAGGACGCGAAATGGGAATTTGGAACTTGCAAAGATGTCAACAGTACCATGCTTCCGCAAAAGTACAGGCAGCTTTTTCCAAGCAATTCAAAAACACTATTAACTATCACTATTTTTTTTTAAAAATATCCATTTTTAGAAGAAATCTTGGTTTCTATGCAATTTTTCATTAAAGGAGAATGGAGTTACAACGAAAAAGAGCGAAAGTAGTTCCGAACAGAAGTAGTACCTACATATCACTGGGAAAAACCACAAGCCTTATCATACAAATAAATAAATTATTTTACTTGGTCCCATCTCTATAGATCACAGGATTCTGACTGTGACTACAGCAGACAATTCATCACATCCACTCACAAGGTTTTTTTTTTTTTGAAGATAAGATATAACAAGAACTTTTCATTAAGCAACATGGAAACATACTTGGAAGGTACAAAAAAAAGGGGAATGGAAATCTCCTCTAATCAAAGAGGTTTTAAAAAAGAACTCCAATTAATGAAAAGCCACAAAGAAGAATTACAAAAAGGAAAATAAAATTACAAAATTGTGAGGAAGTTCATATTTAGTATCATATCATCACAAACAGATTGCAAAAGGTAGCAAAATAATCAACAATGATTTTACTCACATTTTGGCTACTTCTATGACCCCTTGCCGGCAAGTCAAGTCAGAGAGCTTCAACTTTTCGATTTCTCTGCCATTGCATTACTTGTACTCAGAAACATCACTTCAACTTTAATAGATAAAGATAAACATATAATTTGTTCATGGAGATGCTTGAACTGATGGATGTATCCAAAAGGCGGTAAGCAATTACGAATACGCCCCCAGTATATTCTCACACAGATAATCCAGTATTATTCTCAAACAGGTAATAATTTATGTAGTATTTTTTTTTTTTTGAAAAGTCGGCTAAAAACCTCATTTCATTGATATGATAAAAGATGTAATTTATGTAGTGTTATTTTGCATTCTGAGCTAAATTTTTATCTAAAAAATCACATTAACAATAGCAATAATGCTTGTATAATGATGTAAATGTAAAAAATTATGTAGAACACGGTTATTATAAAAAAAAATTTGTAGAACACGGTTGAAGCAAATGGGAGACTTGCTGTTGCAGCTAGGCAATTCTTAGACGGAGCTATATTAAGTATTTCCTTCCATCTTAGTAGTCAAGGTAAGATGAAAAATCTAAAGCAATTGGCAGTAATATAAGATTTCTATAAATTCTTGTACTCTGTTAAGAAAGGTGAGGTTTGGCAAGATCATCACTGAAGAATATCCATATTGTTCTCAAATTCCTTTGCTTAGGAATATCCACTATAAATTTATCACAGAAACCACACAGTATGAAAGAGGTCATAAAACCAAATTTCCTAATTTCAATCCATTTCATCCAAAATTATGAGCATATAGGTCTCAACAATGGAAAACTACATATGGATCTCTTACAGAGATATTGTTTAGGCGTTTATCTGTTGCTGATTCCATCCCTGTTACATTTAAATCTGGGCCAATAGCTTACATGACAATTTATACTGATCGAAGTATTCATGCATCCATTTTCATGAAAACTCATTCTCATCAAATTCAGTTAAATCAGTTTGCAATAAAGAAGATATCTCCAGTCAATTCTAAACATCATGATAGCAACAAATAAATCTTTCGTCTTACGTTTTTGCAGCCTGCCTACCCTTCCCAATGGCAGCACCATAGTACCTCTAGAACAAAGACCATTAAAAAAATGTCAATTCATAAAACCACCAAAGATGTGCATAAGTAGCATACACACATTGCAAATGAAACGATAAGGTGAAATTTAAATTGAAAACTACTAGTCTGCAACATGTAATTATTGAAACTTACATAGGAAACGCCAGATGGTTCAACCATGTATAATTGTGGTCCATCCCTATCATAACCTCCAAGAATTACCCCACATCCAAATGGTCTGCAACATCAATTTTAATTTAATTTTCTTTAAGGAAAGAGAAAGGAAGCAATCTTAAAAAACTACATATTCTTAGTGAAATCATGTCAAACCTTAGCCACCAGTAAAGAGTACAGAGATGCACATAACTAGCAACACGATCAGCTAGTTCCTTAACAGGAATTGGTTCACCATAAGTACTACAAAAAGAGTCCATAACAAACTGAGATAAGCATGCAATAAAGTAGCAATTCAAGAGACAAAATATCTCAGTAGTTCAGATAAGACATGAGATTAATTTTCAACTTTTTAATCATCACTTGGGCTACATGCCTTAAACTTTTCTGTCTACTCTTGAAGCCATTGTTTTCAACATGGCCATATCACGCCATCTATGTTTGTATATGAAGATCTAGAAGTCGATGAAGGCTATCCTTCCTAGAAAAGATAAATCATTCACATGGACAAGTACGGAGATGCTGTCATCAAAGAACTGGATTACTGGTAAAATCGTATGGGTGTTTTATAATATCACAAATACTGCCCATATGTTATACAGATGGAAGTAAATTTATTAACTGTGTGCTTCCATTTAATTTAATTTCATTAATTCATCAAGTCAGGATCACTAAATTTGAACCTAAAAACTAAAAAAGGAATTTAATTAACCCAAACTATGATTACTAAATATTTAACTACAAAGTGCATTTAATACAAATTAAAAAATTTCATCATTTGTAAAGTAGAAGCTGTACACCAGGATTTAAAGCACTATCAATAATTAAAGAGTCAAAAAATGCAACCTTTCATAGTTGGTTGCTTCAGACTTAGCTCGAGCAACTATTTGCCTTCCATCTGCAGCTAATCCTGCCACAGCCTGTCATTAAAATAATAAAAATATATCAACAAGAAAAATGCCAACAATAATAAATATACAGCTTAAGATGTAACCCAGCTTACTTTTTGCTATAGATCAAACTAAAAAAAACTTGAACACGAGGAAATCCAAACAATTGAACTTTTCTACTCCATTTCTTAAACTCAAAGTTTTACTTGTTCAAGTCACTCTTACTAAATCTACGATCATTATGAAACAAAATGCTCAAAATTCCAAGCCCTAATGGAAGAAAACATAAATTCACAAAAATAATTAGGGAAAGACAAAGGAAATACCATGCCGGAATGACGATGAACAGCATGAATTCTTCTATTAGAACCAGGAAGCATCATCTTGGAAGTTATCAACTTTTCCACACCCTAAAATCAAACACCCCCATCAGATTCATCAATTAAAGACAATCAAACATAAAATCACAACAATCTTACAAATCAAAAAAAGAAAAACTTTTACCAAAACAATTCCATCTTTGCATTTGATTCCAATAACAGTCCTACAAAACAAAACCCCAAAACAATTAATATAAGAAATTCAAAACCCCAGTCTCAAAATAGCAGATTCAGCAACCAAATCATACATAATCAAAGGAAAGTAAAATTCAATGAAATCAAACAAATTGAAGAAAGAGGAAAAGCCAAAAAGGGATAAAAACCCGCTGTTATCGACGGCCTTAGCAGCGTATTCGATCTGAAAAACACGGCCGTCGGGGGAAAATGTGGTGACGGAAAGATCGTAACCAGTGCCAATGCTACTCATTTTTTTTCACGGATTCTTTCGATTGAGAATTTCGATTTTTCGGAGAAATGGAGTAAAAAGCTTTAGCTTATGAAGAAGCTATTCTACTACTCCCCCTACTCTGCAATTTCTTTCTTCTCAAGAAAATAACTTTTTTTTTTTTGTGTGGGTTTTATATGAATAGGTCCAGTTCCGTACTAGATTTTGGATGGATGGGCTTGCCTATAATTTTCAGGCCCATAAACATTTCGTTTTAAGTTTTAAAATATTAAAATTCTAAAAAAAATTACTCAAATAACCTATTGAATTATTATTCAACAAATGATTTAATATAATATTGATATTGAACTTAAAAAAAAAGTAAAAAAAACTAATAATTTTATTAAAAATAACAATGAAAAAAACAAAAAATAGTTCAATATTTATATAGTTATTGAACTGTAGTCAAATATGCTAGTTGGGCAATTTTTAAAAAGTTTTGGCATTTCAGTAACTAGTATGTAAAAATGTACCATCTTAGACAATTTCTATTTTATTTATTTATTTATGTGGGTAACCATTTTTAAAACGTAATTACGTGAATAACCAATACTGATGGTTATGCATAGTATAATTCAGCATAATTTTAGATGAAATGATGATGTTTGTAATAATATCGAGTATTTTTATTTTGTAAGTATAATTATAAATATAGTTTTTTTTAAAGTAATTGTAAATATAATGGTTTTTTTTTTTTTAGATTACATCAACGTGGGGGAGGGGGGACTCAAACCTTCGACCTCAAGGGGAAGAGAGTATATGTCTAACTAGTTGAGCTATGCTCATGTTGGCTATTAACTATAGATTTATTTGAATATATTTATTATTATTGTACTCGATCATCATACCTTGAATTCATTATCTCAAAGATACGTGAGAAAGATGTGTTACCTTTCATAACCTTTACAATTCAAAACATTTAATTCTTTACAAAACTACAAATAAACGATTAATTACTTAAGAAATTATCTAGAATAGTATATTATTGGGTCATATTTACTTTCATGTACTTACTTTTTGAATATTACTCAAATAACATTTTTTTTCTTTCATTATTTTCTCGCACATTTAATATTTTTCTCAAATTCCCCAAATACCCTAGCGTTTCTTTTTTAAACTAGTACTCTCTAAAAAGAATAAGTCAAGAATAAAATATGGGTAATTTCGCTTATGTTATGATTTTGAATTTGAGTCTATTATACTATATAAGGTAATATATAAAAAAATATAGGTTTTTAAATAACTAGAATTCTAGCACGTGCGATGCACGTGTAATTTTACTTTATAATAAAATGCATTTATCAATTATAATAATTAACTAAAATTGTATAAATAATTTAAATTTATAACTTTTTATGTATTAAATAAATGTTTTTTTTTAATTTCGCAATTTCATTAGTTTTTTTTAGTAAAGTAAATTATCTATTAGATATTATTTTTAAAATTTAACACATTTTTAATATTATAATTTTACGTGGTCACAAAATTATCTTTATTACAATTGGCTAACTTAAAATATGAATCAAAATAAGAAAATGTAACATTTTCAATACTTGAGTAGACATTATTTAAAAAAACACATTGATCGATATATATATCATACATATTGTGACTTTTAAACTTCTTTCAATTTTGTATTTTTTTTTTAATACGATATTTGATTATTAAATTGGATGTTGATAGTTACTACAAAATAATTAGTTTTACGTTATTTGTACCTTGAAATGTATTTTTTTTATAATCATTTTATTTTTAAAGCTTTTACAATTCTAGCACATAAAATAAAATAAATGAATTATTATTATGAAAACAAAAATTAGAAAATATTAGAATCATTGTTGCTTTATTAGAAGAAAAAAATGCAAAATCAATTATTGTAAATATAAAGTTCTATAACTCTAGTCTTCCATCGTGAGTGAAAATCTTGAGAAAACTTTCATTGTAAAAACTGCATTGAAAATTATAATCAATATTACTAAACACATATGAGTATTTAATTATCCAAGAAGAAATTTAAATTTTATAAACATTCTAAAATAATTGAATCACATAAATTTAAGAATAAAATTAATATATATAAAATGAATGGGGTAAATATTGTACATAAAGCTCGAGCCAACCAAAGATATCAACTACAAACATCCAAAAGAATACAACTTGTGTAGTAATAATGATGATCGTGCAATGATAAGAATCAAACTTAAATATCAACTTTGTAAAAAATCTAAAAGAAAAATTATTATTAAAAACATTACATAAAAATAATTATTGGATAGAAATGCCAATAGATTCGGGAGGAAATATCAATAAAGTAAAACATCTACAAAATAATGATGATCGTGCAATGATAATAATCAAACTTAAATATCAAATTTGTAAAACATCTAAAAGAAAAATTATTATTAAAAACATTACATAAAAATAATATTTGAATACTTAAATATAATTTATTTTTCATAAATTGGTGATAAATCTAAACAATAAATTCATTTTCATATGTTGTACTTGTTTTTTCAATTATTTTATAATTTGATGTTGTGAAAACAATAAAAAAACCAAGGAATTTATTTAATAAAATTGACAATTTCTTATTCAATGAAGAGAAATATTTTATTTATAAAAAAAAGAGAAATATTTTATTAAAAATATAAATAGTCATTTAATAGATAGTGGAGTATAAATAATAATGGCATTTTTAGTAATTTGAAGGTTTTAAAAGGGTATATATAATGGCATGTTGGTAATTTTAAGATTTTAAAAGGGGTATAGTAGTCCAAAAAAAAGTTTCTTAAACATCACCACTTTTATATATTAAGGATATTATATATTTAATATGTTATTTGAATTACTTCTTTTTTTTTTTTTACTTCAGGTTTAGTTGAAGGGAATGATAATGAGGAAAGGAATTCATTATCCCTCATTTTTGTTCTTATTGTTTACCAATTACATGGGAATGAATATTCATGGAAACTAGGGAGTGTCATTCCCTTTCCCTCATTTTGACGGGTTCAACATTTTCTCTCTCTCTCTCTCTCTCTCACTATATTTTGTTGATCTCATGTCAATTCAACCTTAATCCTTATTATAAATTGGGTAAAATGCAAATAAGACCTCTGTGGTCTTTTCAAAATGCATGAACACCCCTTGTACTTTGAAAATGGCAAATCGCACCCCTGTGGTTCCAATTTTTTTTCAATCAGACCCCTCCCCTTCAATGTAAATAATTTTCTTTTAGCCACAACTTCTTCGTTTGAACTCCGATTGGACGATTCAAGATGTTTTGGAATCCTCATTTTAGGCTCTACATAAATGTCACTTCAAAACTTTGAAATCATTAATAAATAAAAGATTTTACTAACATCGAAACACTAGGTATGATTGACATCGTTAACTCTTTTGGTTATTGATGATTTCAAAGTTTCGAAGCGACGATTATGTAAAGCCGGAAATGAAGATTCCAAAACATCTTGAATCATCCAAATCAGAGTTCAAACGAAGAAGTTATGACTAAAAGAAAATTATTGACATTGAAAAGGAGGGGTCTGATTGAAAAAAATTGGAACCACAAGGGTGTGATTTGCCATTTTCAAAGTACAAGGGGTGTTCATGCATTTTGAAAAGACCACAGGGGTCTTATTTGCATTTTACCCTTATAAATATTAGTAAACAATATCAACGTTAATATTTTTCATTCCAATTTCAAAATAATTTTGGTAAACATAAATCTTATTACTTTTCCATATATATTTTTTTATTAATTTTTATTCCGATTCTCTCTTAGCCCCCGTTTGGTTTGCTGTAATCTAAGATACTCTAGTAATCTAATCACCGGGAATCTGATGGCAGGGTATTTGATTATTGAGGATCTTAGATTACCGTGTTTGTTTAACTTAATAAAAACATGAGAATGCCTGGTAATTTAACCTGACACAACTTTACACAATAATTCATTTATATAATATGTTACAAAATTTATCCATAAATTAATCTAAAAAAATAGAGATAAATTCAATCCTTAATAAAATGTAAAAAAAAAGTGCAATTTCAACAATGATATGGTTTAGCTCAAGTGAAATTTGGGGTCTATCAAATATAGGGAAAAAAAATCAAAATATCATAAACACGGAATATATATTTTTTTTTAAATCAAATGTAGTAAAATGATCAGCTACTTTGAAATATAGTCTTGATGATCATTTTCCTGCCACTGTAACTGGGGTCTCACACTTGACTGCCACTGTGAAACAAATTAAGGAACGACTTACTCCAACACAACTAGCAATGGTGAGGCAAACATTCGTTGGGGGTTTAATTGATGTAGAATTCAAGTTTTGTGGCCCACTCATTCATCTAGTTCTACTTAGAGAGGTTGAACAACCGAATGAGCAAGAGATGAACTTTTGATCAGAGGACGGATAAGGACATTTACAAAGGATGATTTTGCACTTATTACTTGATTGCCACGCGGGAAACCATTTATACGTAGGGACCATTCGATTAGACTAAGAGAAGAATAAGTGGAAATGTGAGTATAGATTTTTTTTGGAAACTTTTTAAAATTAAATAGGGTTAAAATTGTAAAAAGATTACTTCCTCATGGGAATCATAGAAAGCACCAATTTCAAAGGTAATCAAATACCCTCATATATGGGAAAATATAGATGCAAGGAATCTTAGATTACTATCATATGTTTAAATAACACTCAAACAAACAATGTAATTAGATGTCCCTTATAAGGGAATCTAAGATTACCCCGAACCAAACGAGGCTTATTCTCATTCTCATTAAGTATATATCAAGCCACAATAACTATTTCATGAAATGTTGAAAAGCAAATGGTCACAATATTCTTGAGAATTTATTTTTGAAGGGATCACAACACAAATGACTATGTAATAGAAGTTAAAGGGGGAAATTGGGAAAATTTACCTCTAAAAAACCAATCTAAGATTTATTGACCCCTCACCATTTTTATGTTAGAGACCTTATGCTTATGTCATTGCACTATAAAAAGACAAAAATATCCTTGTCTATCTTCCCTCCTTTTCACATCTCAAACTTAACTCAAGTCTGAAACCCTAACTCCTCCAACTAAGAGTAGAAAAAAAGTCATCTCGGACCAAAATTCCAATCTCGAAACAAGAATGGCGATCTCGATTTGAGATCTCGGACCAAAATTCTAATCTCGAATCAATAATGGGTAATCTCGAATCCGAGATTGTTAAAAAATTCTCATATCTAACCAAAAATACGATTCTCAGCATTAATCCCTTGAATGAAGCTATATGGCATAAGAGTTTAGAGAGAGAGGGTGTGTTGAGGATAAAGCAAAAATGTATGATAATAATGAAATATGGAATATAAGTTGCTTAAATATATAAGAAGTTAAAGTTCAAGGGTATTTATGTACTTTCACATTTTAAGAAGGTCTCTAACAAAAAAATGGTGGGGATCAATAAACTTTAGAGTAGAATTTTGGAGGTCAATTTTCCCAATTTTCCAAGTGAAAGCAGGTTTTTTTTATAGGTGTAAGCAAGTTTAAAAAAAAAATCGATGATAGAAATGTAGTAATCGACCTCATAAGTTATTATCGAAGTCGAAAATTTAAAAGAAGAAAAAAACTACAACAGATTATAGGTCGAAGGAAACCAAACCAAAACTTACAGATTTTTCCTTTTATCCCTTTTTAGTTATAAAATTATACAAAATCGAACCGATTGATACAAATTGCTCAAAGGCTTAAAACAACTATGAATTTCACCGTTACGTTCTCTTGAATTCTCAAAACTTTTGTTGCTCCATCCCACGGAGGCCAAGAACCCATCGCTATCGTGATTGTGCTACTAGAGACTATGGGAAAGTCGTCGTAGGAGAGGAATGGTCTTACAGCTTAAATACTTCCATTGATTATATACCAATCGAAGCATATACAACTTGTGTAAGCCCTATTGATTTAGATATATGGAAGATAACTGACTTCGCATCCCTTGTGATATCTTTTTATTACATTTTTTATGAAATAAAGTTTTTTTTGGGGGCATTTGAATCATAAGCTAAATTAATTCATTACACAATGTTTGTGATGATATTTTTACAAACATTACATGACAAATACTAACACATTTAGACTGAACAAACCAAAAGATGAGGAGAGCTAAGTACAAAAAATTTAGTAAACAAGTTGTGGCTCAAATTCAGCAAAATCAACAGATCCGGACTCGATCGGAGTCATTAAATATGCAGCCAAAATCTCAGACACCAATGCTGCAACAAGTGGGATCCTCTTCAAGTTCTTCACCAAGGGAAGCTCATTGCTTTCTCCCACAGCCAGCAGCTTCTCATTGATCTCCACCATCCTATCCAATTTCCTCTTGAATTCAGGATGCTCGACGTCTGGTACAGCCGGGAATATCCTAGCTGTTGTGCGGTTTGTCTGCATTAACAGAAATGAAGCAAACATCAAGTAATTAGTCATTTTCTTAACCTAAATAGGTAAGCAAATAGAAATTGCTGATGGCTTGATGTTATTCTTTATTGATGGCAACAACATCGAGAGAGTGGTTTCGACTCTCGGAGAAAACAGAGGTTGATCTGTAAGTGTCATTTGTTACCCACCATCAAAATACATTCCAAGAAATATGCTAAGAAAAGTAATCCCAAAAGCATGGCTTAAAATGGGAACCAGATTAGAATAAAAACTGTAACCAACAGTAAGTTTCAGTTAAATGTACATGGCATATGAATGAACTATGCAGATTACAGGCTCACCTCAATGATAACATGCATGTCAAACTCTTTAGTGTTCAGGCCGATCCCTTCATAGAAAGATGTCCGTTGGCAATCATTGAGATACATCGTTACATACACCTGCATAATATTCATGAAGTGGGGGAAAAAACATTTCAGAATTTGACAGCAAAGTTTTCCCTTTTCTTTTGGTAGTTATTTCTTTTTCATTCTTTTAAGTTCTAGTGTAGAGTTCTATATGAATTTCGATAGGAACAAGTAACGGAGCATTACCGATAAGCAGAAAAACCGAGACCACAACTTAGCCTTCCAATCATTGAGAAACTGAGGCTGTGCCTTCATCAATGCAGAAAAGAAATCACCATGCCTGTTCTCATCCTGGCACCAGTTCTCAAAGTACTTGAAAATGGGATAGCATTGGAACTCAGGATTGGCCTTGAGATGTCTATATATGGTTATGTATCTCCAATATCCAATTTTCTCTGACAGATATGTTGCATAGAAAATGAATTTAGGCTTGAAAAATGTGTATTTTCTAGCCTTTGTCAGAAATCCCAAATCCAATGCCAGGTTGAAATCAGAAAGACCCTTGTTCAAAAACCTGTAATCAAAGGAACATCAATATCAATTTTGGTCAATTAAGTTTAAAAAACGTTTTTTTTTTTTAAAAAAATATGTTGGTTTTTGGTTTTCGATTATTTTAAAACCAAAAATGGTTATCAAATAATTCTGTCTATCAAAATTAAGAACAAAAAATAAGAAATGAAATGGTTATCAACCGTGCTCTAAGTGATTTAATGCGATACTTTAGAGGTGAGTGCATACCCAGCATGCCTGGCTTCATCCCTGGACATCAGAGAGAAAATCTCAGCCACCACTGGATTGGTTTTCTGAAACATCATAAAAAACAATTAGCCAAATAAAATATAAGAGGATAAAGTTCATCAAACTGATATAGAATATTTCTCAAATTAACTAAACAAATGGGGAAAACATATAATTTTATTAAAAAAATTGATTTTTGATTTGAAACCTTATAAACCATTGTGCAGTAGAACATGTAGAAGAACCACAGGCACAGACAAATAAATGATAGACCATCAATTCTTTAACATGATAATTAAAGTTGGGTTAAAGAAGTAGAAAGTTAGGAGAACAGAAAATCGATGTGACCCTATTACTACTATATAATATGAAGTAGATGGGTTGGATTTATAGTTAAATAATAGAATGTAGCCTATATTTAAACCGAACGAGAAAACGAGTATGATCAAAAGAGGATATGAAAGATACTAGGATATGACACTCATAGTTAAAAGGGAGGTGTTAGAATAAATAGGGTCACCTGAGTTTTCTATTAAAAAAAATAGAGACGTTAAGAATCTCACATCGAAAAAAATAAAAGAATTTAACAATATTTTTAAGAATACGAGCTACTCCTCTCGTTAGCAATGAGTTTTGAGATGTAACCATGAATATTAAGATGATATCAAAGTCGAAATAAGCTCAAACAATCACATCGTTACCGAGAAAAATGTTAAAAGATTTCAGATGAAGGGACCTAACAATATTCAAGCTAGCCCTTTTATTATCAATTGGTTTTGAGATATAACTTCTCGAAGAATGATCGAAAAACGTGTCAATTTGTATACTAAAATAGATTTAAAACCAAAATTAAAATAACTAATATAACTTGATTCAAAATCAATAATAATACCTTAAGCCTCCTTCCCAACTCCTTGTAAAGAAGAAACCCAGAGAATTCAGCAGTACAAGACCTCTCAAGAAACTCCACAAAAATCTGTCTAAGATCACCTTGCATTTTATCAGCAGCTTCCTTAAACTCCTTGTTCCTAACAAAATGGGTCTGATTATAATCAGTCTTAAACTCCTGAAGAAGAGCCTCAAACTCATCCTGGTTCAAGTTCTTGTTGATTTCAGTATTGAAAAGCGACTCCATTTCATCAAAATCAGTGGTGTAGAACCTCGGCGTCAAAAGGGTCTCTTTGATTACAGCTTTAGAAGATTTCTTGGTCGAATTTGGAGAAGAAGAAGTAGTGGCAGACATTTTAATGGTGGTGAATTTGGAGTAAGAGAAAGCTCTCGGGTTCCCAAATTCAGAAGAAACTCTGCTGCAGAATTTCGAAATGGGTTTTACGAGGGCCATCTCTGCCGCCATTTTCGATTCTTCGTTGAAGAGAAAGATAAGGTAAAAATGAAGCTTTTTTGTGTGAGCTGCAATGGCGGATTGTTTACAGGAAGGGAGGGGTGTGGGGTTATTATAATGTGTGGATAGTGTTATGATATCATCCAATGAAATTCAAGATTTTCTTGTATGATGTTAACACGTGGCGTGTTTTTATTGGCTGTGGTGATTACTTGATGGTGGGATAATGCCACGTTTGCAAGAGAATTTGTGGCCATGATTTTATGAGGTGGGATTCTTCCTGCTGGAATTATATGGGCCGGACATTTGGAATATGGAGTAAAAAAAATTATAATAATTATAAAGGTAAATTGAAAATAACACCTAAGGGATGTTTGTTTGCAGTGTTTGGGGATGGGGATCCAAGCCCCATGGTGATGTTATCCCATCCATGTTTGTTTTGCCAAAAAAAGGTTGAAGGGAAAGGGATTAAAACCTCATGGTGATCCATATCCCCCCCTCAGGTGTTTAGAACACCTCCAAAACACATGGGATCTCATCACCCCATGGAAAAAATGTGAGAGATAGGAAGAGAAGAGAGGAGTGAGATAAAAAATTTATTTTATATTATAATTTTATTATTCCCATCCCATCCAAAACCAAACACAGTGATCTCGTCCCCGGTCATCTCTTCCCCATACATCTCATCCCATGCAATTCAATCCCATGCAAACCCGGAAACAAACGCCCCCTAAATGGTTTCCGTCAAATTCATGAAAAGTCCCCGTAGTTTAAAAATGACAAATCATACTCCGTATTTTCAAATTATGTCAATATGACCCCTCTCCTTCAACGTTATAAATTTTCTTTTAGCCATAACTTTTTCGTTTGAATTTCGATTTTGATGATTTAAACTGTTTTGGAATCCTCATTCCGGGCTCTACCTTATAGTCACTTGAAATCTTTTAAATCATCAGTAAACCACGGGTTTAATGATTTCAATCATACCAAATATTTTGATGATAATAAAACTCTTTTATTTGTTGAAAGTTTTTAATTTTTGAGGTAACCATGACATAGAGTCCGAAATGAGGATTCCAAAACATCTTAAATCATCAAAATCAGACTTCAAACGAAGAAGTTATGTCTAAAAGAAAGTTTACAACGTTGGAATGAAGGGGTTTTGTTGGCATAATTTGGAAGTACATGAGTGTGATTTGTCATTTTTAAACCACAGGGACTATTCTGAATTTCACCGAAACCACGAGGATGTTATTTGCAGTTTACCCTAGTTATAAATATTAAAAAAAATCATAGATTGAATAAAATTATTTTATAATATTTGTAAAATTATTTTATAATATTTGTAAATATATATATGTTTGTTTAACACAATGATTTATTATGATTATTGTAAATCATATCTAAGTAAATCACTAAATTGTGTAAATCTATGATCTTGATGTGAAACTTAGTTATTCTTTTTAACCAAATAGTTATTCATCATAGTCAATAAACCATTATTATTATTTTTTAAATATCATATTGTAAATAATAATTTCTTAATTTTTTGGGTTTATTATCATGCCATAAAAACCCTATTTTACACAAGACCACCTATTTGGAAAAAGAAAAATTAACAATATCCCAAAAAAAAAAACATCTACATTTCATGGTAAGTGAGATGATAAAAATAACCAATGTGAAGAAGAAAGGTGTTTGTGTATGGGAGAATAGTGAGAAAAGAAATTCAAAACCCCCTTAAAAAATTACAAAAAATTTAAGGGTAAAATAAAACTTTAAAGGTAACATTGCAACAATTTTAAAAGTTTAAGAATAAAACAGAGCAAATTAAAAATGTAAGGATTACATTACGGAATCGGGAATGATTTTACAACTTACAGCAGAGTGTAGCTCAACTGGTCAGACACATCCCTTCCCATAACGTCGAAAGTTCAAATCTCCCCTCACCCAATTTGATGTATTTTTTCAAAAAAAAAAAAAAAACATAAAAAACAATGATACTCATCACTTGTGTTCTTTGCCTTTCACAAATCTCTCAAATGCATTCAACAATATACATTTGAGTCTTAGACTCAGATTCTTCACAATCTTACCATATGAAAATAAAGTTACAAGAAGATGGAGAATGTGCCTAATAATCATAAAGAAAAAACTTCTCCAACATTGAGCTCAATTTTAACTATTATTAACAAGGTACAACTTTTTTTTTTCTTTTGTAAGATTTTTGTGGCACTGAGTCATCATAATAGTAAGGGTGAACAAATACAACATGAAGAGGAAATGGAGTTGAATCTACACCACTTATAGGTACAATTATTTCCTCATAAAAAAATACATTCTAGACCTTTTTCTTCGAGTAATCCCTAATTCAGAACAAGTTGGCATCAATGCTCAAATTCATCAGCTACTACCATTTGGGAGGAAATATCTCCATGAGACCTGAGAATAAAACATATATAAGAACATCAGATATAACTACAGGTTGATATCATTGAAGAGTTGTGGCTAATTCCAACTAGAACTAGCAAAGAAGCATGAATACAGATATGTGACATTGACATTATATGAACTCGGTGACAAGCAATTTTCTAAAAAAAATTCAGATACATACACGAATACGGATACGGACGGACACAGACACTTCATTATAATATATAATTTTTTAAGATATAGTAAAAAAATGTATACATTTCATTGATTTTCACAATAAAACTTGTTTTAGTTTATGATATTTATATAGGAAGACAATATATTAATTTTCTCCTATATTTAATTTTATATCTATTAATTTTTTAAATCAAAACAAAAGAAACGAAGACTTTATATTTTGGTTCAAAGTGTTCAATAATTGTTTGACATATGTTCATAAGCGTCCAACACATACATAATGTATTCAACAGGTGTCTGATACGCGTCTAATGTGCCTAACACGCGCCCGACACATGTCCAATATGCTTAATAGATGCCCAACACGTATTTAAGGTACTTAACAAGTGTCTGACACGTGTCCAACAAGTGTCGTATCTGATACACGTTAAATATACTCACCCAACTTGAAGTGCATGTGCTTCATAGCCAACTAACAATTTGAAGGACAGGTCAGGATGGTGAACTTGACCAACCATAAATGAGAACAAAAAGAAAATGCTTCTGAATGTTTGAAATACCATAAAATCGTAGTTGGATTTCCCAGATTATAAATTGTTGGGAATATCTTAAAAGATTAAATTTGTCTTAACCTATTAACTTAAGCTTAAGCTTCTGGGTCTAGTAGTGGTGAGTATTAAGCAGGAGGTCCTGGGTTTAAACCGCCGTTAAGTCATTTGCTCCCATTTCGGATTTTATTAATGCAATGAAAAAGTAATACCTTTTTCTCCAAGAAACTTGGTGGTGATGGAATCCAATTAAAGCTACTGAGTCCTCTTATCATTAATATCACTTAAAATCGAACTTTGTAACGACCGTTCTTGAACTGAAGGAAATGCATATGCCATATTTCTGTCTACCACATCCTTCTTCAAGTTATCATCAATATCAGAGTAGTCAAGATTTTGCAATATATTAGGAAGTTTCATGTTACCATCCTTGGGAAACATCATGTCCATTTCCAATTCAAATTTGTCTTTTGTCAAGATGAAACCTCTTTCGTGTTCGGAATTATTGTAGTCCCGAATGGATTCTTCATCTTCCACAACCCATGATCGAAAATCAATCTCTGAAGAAGGAATCTTAGAGCAGAAGACATCCTTAAGGTTTCCAAAAAATCCTTTGGTAAAGGGGTTGGCCTTCTTATCATAGCGGTACCGAAAATTTTCGTAAGTTGTCTGTGAAAGATCAATGGTCAAAACACAACCAAACATAATACATATGTACTCTCATTCTTCAAGAAATTTCAGAAACTCAAGGGAAAAACTTTTACATAGATGTAGATTATAAAACTACCTGATTGGTGCAAATTAGATAAATATGGAAAACCGTAAGGCCGCCAACGAACCAAACAGATATGAAGCAGTATACAATGAGAATAACTGACATGACATCACGTGACATGGCATGCCATACGTTGCCTCCTCGTTGAAGAATGAGGATCCATGAAAATGTGAAGACGTATATACACAAGGAGGTAGATGATAATATAAACATTATGAAAAATCGATAATTTCGCTGCAAACAAACCAAGTAAAGAAAGGTTAATTTAATGCAAGAAAACATGTGTAACTATGCATATTCAAGTTGCTGAGTGATGCCATTTTTCATATTTAGTTCAATGAACTAAGAATTTGTGAGAAAATTCACATGGCATATTTCATTGTCGATGCGCATATAACAATGTCGACCCGCTTGTTGAGGAATGAAACACAACAAACTGCTGAAAAGTTCTAACTATGCTATGATTTACTCAATTTTGGATATCAGAAAAGGATTCACCCAATACTTTTGGGATAACTTACCAACCCAATACACTGTCCTACCCATGGACAGTGATGATCGAACTTCTGCACACAATTGTTGCATATTGAACAATGAGAAGCCCGTGGTGGCCGATACAAAAGGCAAGTGTCACAAAACTTTACTTTTACCGAATATCCGTTCACCGTTATGTCCTTTACTCGAGGTATTTTTAAATTAGGAGTCTTATGATTGACCCACTCCATGGAAGAGGTAGCCATGTCATATACTTCATCTGATTCAGGGGGCATTGAGTTTCTTGGAATGATCCCTGGATCTCTACCAGAAGTCAAGAAGAGAAAAGTAAAAACCTGCACAAACAATAAACTAATCAATCATCTGCTGAAGCAAAGCTTAAACCAAACCAGAAAAAAGTTTCAATTCACAAACCAAAATTGTAAGAATCAATCCCCCGACCAATACAGGGCAGTGAAAGAATCGATATTCTCTGTAGATCTCGATTAGCATTCTTATACAAAATGCTATTGCAGGACCACCAATTAAAAATGATGTTAAAAAGAGAGATGCCCCATCTTGGCCAAATATTATTCTCCCACCACACAGGAATTTCTGGCAGAAAAATAAAAACACATATAAGATTCAGAATCATTCCATATTAATATGACACCATAATGCAAAAAATGGTATTCAAACAACAATTACCAAATACCAAACAAATCGAACAAGCACCAAGATAACTTTTCTCTAACATAATTGAAAACCACAGATTTAAACAATCATCTAAACAAATCATGGGGGGATATGTCATGATTATCAAAAGAAATCATTAAAACAGCCCATTGAGGCATTAGATCAAACAACTTCAGGGTAAAAAACAGATAAGAAAAATAAATCAAAAACAGAATTTTTTTAAAAAGAAATTTACATTGTTTCCTTTCCAGACATGATAGAGCCTTCTTTCAGCTGGTTTTTGAGGAGAATGAATGGCATTAGAGGGAGAGCCATCCCAGCTCGGTTCTTTATTCATTTGTTCAATGATCAATTTTCCTTGTGAGAAAAGAAAACTAAAAATTATTTTCTGGGTGTTCCTGGTTTATCAATTTCCAAGACACCCACATGAAAAGATCAAACAAAAAAATCGAAACTTTTTCTTAAATTTGTGAAAGAACGAAATGGGTTTTCTATTTCCTATAATTTCTGGTTCAGAATCAGCTGATTTAGGTCCTGCCCAGAAAAAAAAAAATTCAACCCAAATCGATTCTAACAAAGAAAAAAAAAACTTTTCCCCCTCGTCTCTCTCTCTCTCAAACAATTTTCTTTCCCTCTCCCTCTCTAACAATTTCTCTCTCTCGCTAACGAACTTGGTGTCTGAGATTCTCTAACGATTTCCTAGTTTGCGCGGGAGTTCCGCGGTAAAACCACTCATGACAGAGAGAGAGAGGATTACCATTACCATTTTTTTTTTTTTTCAAACTAACTAAAAGAGCTAATTTGTATTTTTTTTTTCATGCAATAGTTCAATACTTTTTCAATTCAATGGATATTTGATTTTTTATATTTTACCCAACAATACCATATCTTGTTTAAATTTAAAAATAAAATTGGGTTTATTTTAAAATTTATAAAAGAAAAATAACTTAAAAAATGTTATTTTTGGACATGAATTTATTTCGTAAGATAAGTTATAAAACGAAAAAATAGTATAAAATAAAAAGGTTAATATATATATTTGATCTCTAACGTTTTTTCTAGTACTAATTTAGTCTTCAACGTTTGAAAGTATATTATTTAGTTCTTTATATTTTAAGTCTAATTTAATCCATCATATTTTTATTGTTATTATTATATTATTAACGAGAAATGGTGTGGTACTGCATGACATTACTAATAACATTGCTAATAAGAACATCATATTCACTATTTATTTTAAACAAAAATATAGTGAGTAGTTGTAAAAAAAAATATTTCTTTAAAAATAGTTAATGTAATATTCAGTAATAACGTTGTAAAAAAACGTGCCCCATGAAATTTTTTGTTTAGACATTTAATGGTGAGGACTGTAATATATAAGTTAATCAAAACATTAGTATTAAATTATAACTTTTGGGACTAAATTAGAAACGGTAATAAATATTAGAGATGAATATTTAATTTAACTAAAATAAAAATTAGTATTTTCTCAATTTTATGTATATAAAAAACAGTAAGACATTTATTTATGTCGAGTTTGTAAAAGTGTCCGTTTTATTCTCGTTTAAAATGTATATATTGAATTACAAGTTTTCATTTAGATCTAAAAAAATCCATATTTTTATAGTTCTTTGTTATTGATTAAGTTTTATAATTTCTTTGAATGGCTTTTTAATAAGAATAAAAGAGAATATTATTCTATAAAGTAATTTATAGAAAACGCACTCTTCTAATTTAATTAAAAGTTTATACTTGAGATTTTTTATGTTTATTTCTATAAATATGCATAATACTTGGAAATTTATTTCTCCCTCAAATTCCAAATTTTCTTCTTTTTTTAGCTAATATGAAATAGAAATGGAAAAGGAAAAAAGAAGATAACTATAAATTTTTTTAAAAAAAACTGTTGGAAAGAGAAAATAAACTAACTATATTCATTACAAATTATTGTGCAGGTCCTTATTTTTTTTATTCCTTAAATAATTATTATTTTTAAATTGAAATTAACAAAAGGCATAAGTTGTAACAAGATAGATAAATCTTCCTTTACCAAAAAAAAAAAGATAAATCTTCCATGAATAGCTGCCTATTTATCGATAGTTTTACTCTGTAATATTATCAATAAATTTAATTCTTGTTAAGAGCCGTTAATTATTTTTAAATAAATAGATTTAATAAATAGCAAAATTTAATGCATTATATTTGTATATGTAATAGAAGGTTCGATGTTTGAACAAATATGACACAAATTATTGAATTATATAATATATATATATATATATATATATATATATATATATATATATATATATATTTAGATATTATATCAAATTGGGTGAGAAGAAACTCGAATTTTCAACCTCATAAGAAGGCAGCAGATACCTAACCATTTGAGCTATGCTCATGTTGGCTTATATGACACCACTTTTTACTTGATAGATACTATTCCATAAAATATTAAATTATAATGAATAATATATAATACAGAGTATCTTAGTCTTATTTTATCAATATAAGCATACTAAATTACTAATTTAAATAGCTTATTGAGTAAAACTCATATAAATAAGTAAATTATTGTGAAGTGAGAAAAATTTAACACATTAAAGTCTGGCGTGTAATGTTAATAACACGTTTCAATAACGGTAAAATACCATTTTAATTTATGAACTTTCACTCATGTTTCATTTTCGTATCTAAATTTTAAAAAGTGATATTTTTACAATTCGTTCCGTTTTGATCTTTCTGTCTATTTTTCCGTCTGGAACACTACCGGAGGACTATGTGACATTATACAAATTTACAATGAGGTTAAATGACGTGGAAAAAAGAATATACAGGTTTAAGATTGCAATCAAGGAGAAAATGATGAGATTAAACTCATTGTATATTCGTTTTTCTATGATATTCAACCTCAATGCATATTTCTATAATATCATATCATCAATCACATGTCACATAAGCCCTCCATTAGTGACTTATATGGAAAGACCAAAATGGGACAAATCGTAAAGTTCAGGAACAAAAAATATTACTTTTGAAAGTTTAGAAACAAAAATAAAATTAAAGTAAAAGTTCATAGACCAAAATAATATTTTACCCTTTCAATAATTATTGAGTTATTTCAACAATTTTATTATTATTATTATTATTATTTGTAATTTATGTAAATTTAAAAAATGACAGTTATTTCAACAAAAGTCATATCGCTTTTGTGATTGGACATTTTATTTTGTTCTCTCTTAAATATTAAAATCTTTGAAGCACTAACAAAATTCTATAATGCCTTTGCCTATATAGAGCTATCATAGAAATTTTTTTATCCAAAATATATATATATATATAGCATTCATAATCCAATACAACTAATTTTTCTACGAATTTTAAGATTTACAATTCACCATTGTTAGAATAATCCGATGACCTAAACAACCAACACAACTCACACCATTTCTAATGGGGTTAATTTGGATTAATCACTTTACTTGCGTAAGATATAAATTTACAACCTAAACAATTGAGTCAGGATTTTAAAAACAACTTTTTGCTCAACCCATGAACACCCCTCATCACAATTTTCAAATTCCATATAAATAAAAAATAGGCCAAGTATATAATGAACAAACTACGTGAAATTTTTTAGTGAACCCCACTATTTATATGTTATTAGTAATAAATACACTGTCATTAGGAGTAAGAACGGAGTACTAAAAAATTTCCCACCTACCCACTAAACCAAAAGTTAATGAGAGAATAATATCTCATCACTCTTCATAATTAGATACATAGAGCATGTTAACTATTCCTATTAAACTCCAACATATGCTTGAAGCAACCTGGTGGCTCTACCCTCGGGTTTTGTTTTATTCGGTTCATGTACATTTTTCATTTTCTCAATGAAATGGGCTTCTAACCGTCTTTTAAAAAAAACATGCTTAAATTGAGAGTAGTAGAAGAGAATCAATAAAGCATTTAGAATAAATACAGAATCAGTTAACAACAAACAGTGAACTGTCATTTTCTTTCACATTGAAGAAGGCCATTTATGGCAAGTGATAGGTATCATCTATCACTCACAAGGGAAAAAGACCCTTCCAACAAAAGATAACTATTAGATCTACTAAAAAGAGTACAGAGAAAGGAATAGCTAGATCATAACATGTATTTTACAACTTGTAACTTACAACAACAGAGGAAAATTAGGAAAATGGAGGGAGTTTTGTCTACACTGCTGTAGCTGCAAGACTAAAAACGGGAGACCCGGCGGTGTTACATATTCCGAAGTGTCTTCGTCATTTCTTGATTTCATCTAGTCATCAACCTGAGCAAGGATGACAATGGAGCATAAACGAAAATTCGTTTCCAAAAAGAGAACAAAGACAAACATGTATTCACAAATTGGTAGACAAAAGATATAGCGACTGCAGTTGCTGTGTTTTGATGTTATCACAACACATCTCCATTTCAGAAAATGAAATGTTAAAAAATTAAATCCAAATCCAAAATTTTCCATCTATAAGAGCATGTAATGAAACAGTCCGGGAGAGATGAGAGACTCCGTGTTAAAACCCTCAACAGTTGGTAGGGTTCAAACAATGGGTTGGCAACGTAGTCAAAGGGACAAATTAACAAACCCAAATGCTTTTGAAATCACGGATTGAAACTATAGCAGCCGCAAATTGGCTCAAACACCCACAACTATAATAAAATCCTAGGCAACAAGTGCCTGAGCTAAATAATTATACCAACCAAAATAAAATAGTAATATTACGTTTAGCTCCACATTCAAAAGGCGCAAAAAAAAATTTGTTCCTTCGATTCCCAGATAATTTAAAAGATCAAATTTGGCAGTCAACATCAAGTGAAACATATTTCAACAACATTAATACTACTTCAAAATTTGCAATTTAGCACAATCCACTGAATCAGAGAACAAGCCAGAGCGAACATGTAGGGAAACAGTTTACTTCTTCATAAGCAAGTAACAAAATAACAATCAATAACTCTAACCTTATTAAGTCAGGTGATGAATCCCTACCCAAATAACCTTTTGACAAAGCACTAACAAAAATAGCCTCTGCATTTGACAGACCCACATAGGCACTTAATCTTCCTTCCATTTGCATTTTCAGGAGAGACAATTCCATAATCATATGTCAACTCCATCATGGGAGGTACATGCCTGGTTACATGAAAGGCAATATGGAGATCATGCTCGCCTTTATTTTCTCGTAAAATTGGCTTCCAAAATACATTCGGAGAGCAACTATGGTTCATAAAACGAGCAACATTCCCAGCATTTTTTGCATTGATAACTAGGGGAAATGGGAGTCTAGAAGGCCCATCAGAATCAGCAGACATAACTTCAAGGGGTGGATAAGACCGTGTGGCATCAAACACATAACCATCCTCATTGTCCCCCACAAATTCCTTAACCTTTGTATTATCAATCACCTCCCCAGCATATTCACAGATAAAAGATCCAGCGCGAATGGGATCCCAAGACCTGAGCCCCCAGCCTTTACCTTTAGTTCTAAATACCTCCAAACGAATTTTGAGACCACCTTGGGACACACGATTCCGGCAATTAGGAGGGCATTGACACAAGGGCCCACATTCATATATCATAGATTGTTGGCCCAAAAGAACCCCATTAGAAGCATAAGGGAGATATCCACCATTTTTCTGCATGCAGGAGCAGTTGAGACTGCCAGGTTGACATCCACCAACACAGTTACAGCCAGTTGAAGACTCAGTTGAATATATTGGTTTCAAATATTTGAGACCAGGATAATATGTGAAGTAAGCAGGGCCCTTCTCATCATCAACATCATTTACAAGAGAGACAGGTTGACTTTCTGCTCCAGAAGTCAGATCTGGAATTATAACCCCAATTCGAGAAGCATTCCCGTCTTTCCATTGCTGGATTAATTTCCATGTCAAGAATGCTTCCGGCTGTCCAGGTAATCTGCCTAATTTATATTTAAATACATTACAGCCAGTTTTTGCTTTCTCTACCCAAGACCCTTGGATTTTATAAAGACCGTCATAAACATAGATCTTCCCCGTTGGATTACTTAGATCCTTGATTCCTCGAATTACTCTGACATCATTTCCACGATGCAGACTCTTCTCTAGAGCAAGATTACCCCTTTCAAGCTTTTGATCTTTTGATTCCTTATCCTTTCTGTTCACTCCACCCTGGCCACTGTAGATTAGCAGATCTGCATCATTTGAATCGTCCTCATACCCACCAGATGAGACAATGCTTACTGCAACTGGTTCTTCATCTTGACTAATTTTTAAACCCATGTAATCAATCCCAGCCATTGATGGAGCATGCATCCCTACCAGGCACATTTCCATCCTGAAAAAGAAGATATCACCAACATCCACACCAGGGACAGATCCAATTCTCTTACTGACGTTTGTTCGAACCCCTTTAGTCATCATAAATGCCCCTGCTTTAAGATCTGGGCGCCTTATATTTCCTGGCATTGGTTCCTTTGTATCTTCAACTTGTGAAATCTTCCTCCTTAGCAGATCATATGCCATGAGTACACATGCAACTGATTCAGCATTACCATCGGCATGTCGATTTGTATCAATCGCTGAGAGGTTGAATGATGCAAGCATATCACTAAGCATTGCATCAATATCAACATCTGATGAAAAATTAATGTCCCGACCATTCCTTGCCTTCCTTTTAGCTTTGACCTTTCTAGCCGATTTGCTTGAATCCTCTCCATCATTCACATCCATGCCATAACCATCCATATACTGAGCATCATCATTTTGAATGTCACCAAACCCATCTTGTACCTGAGCACGATTTCGGGTATTTTTCCTGGAGGACCCAGTATTTTGAGTTGAAGCACCCTCAGTTGGTGTCCTGAATGAAGAGATCGGAACTGCAGTTGATATAGGACTGTTGAAGCCAAAAGATTGATTATCATTTCTTGTACCAACTGGGGTCTGTTGATTTTGTTCATTTTGTGAAAAGAAAAAGGGGTAAAATGGAGCAACCCCAGGTGGAAAAGGACCAGAAGGACCAGCACATACAAATGGGGCAGCACCTTGGGGAGTCGAAAAAGTAGAAGCGTTCTGTGCTGATGGAAACACTGGAACTAATTGTCGCAATGGTTTGACATTCAAAACCTTAGACTTGTCTAACCCGGAGACAGGAACATTATCCTGACCCAAAGGTTGCTCCATAAAACCTCTCTAACGCAACACAAATATGATCTTCCAAATGCAAGCTTCGACGACAAAAATATCTGTACATAATTTAATTTCCACAATTACAAACTTAAAAAAAAAAAAAAAAAAAAACCTATTAAAGGCTTAATGGGTATCATTCTTCCAAAAGATCCTCAAGTAGTTGTTACTTTACAAAACTAAACAACACGAAATCTGAAAAACCCAATGCCAGCTATTATTACAATGCAAAAAAAAAAAAAAAAAAGGTCTGGCACGGCTCGAATACCGGTACAGTTATGAAAAAAGAATGAGATTAATTTACCATACTAACTTAACAAGGTCATTGAATAAACAAGTTCAAAACAATCTACAGAGAATATATAAAAGCAGAAAAAAGTCCACACAACATGCACGTGAACATCAGTATTATTGGGGGTTAATTTAACCTAGCCAAGCAGTATCTCCAAATTACAAAAAAAATAAAAAAAAAATAAACCCTTCTTTGCATCTTGAACTAGAAAAAACAAGGCCAAATCCAAATCCTTTAGGGTAAATGCAACTAAAAAACTACTAAAAAGATCTATACAAATTCAGATTTCTTCCAAAGGTTTTTGAAATTAATTTCATCAATCAATTAACTCCAATTGGTTAAAAAGTGTAAAATAAACTCCTTTTAAAGATTCATCAATGAAACACATTTTCCAGAAAAAGGGAGTAATTAAATAATCAAGAGATTACCTGAGAAACAAAGAAAAAAAAACAAAAACCCTACTTTTCAAAAACAGGAAGAAAAAAAAATTGAAAAACGATTAATTAGTACAGATCAGAATCAACAAATTGAAAGAAGGTAAAAAAAGAAATCAAGAAGATGAAAAAAAAAAAAAAAAAAAAAACAAGTACGAGGAAGGAAGAAGAAGAAGAAAACATTACATTAAAATTGACCAGATTCGCTAAGATTTCATTTCATCATGCGTGAGCTTCTCCTTTCTGTCCCGAGCTTTTTTTCCTTTTTTTCCCTCTGTCCGAAGGCTTTGTCTCGTAGAATTTTTTTTTTTTTTTAAGAATTTTATTGGCCGTTGGATGAGTTTCTTTGATCGCTGTGGTGATTGGACGGTTGAGATGCGATCATAAAGGCATATTTTTGAATGGGTTTCAGTGGGTCCCACCATTATTTTTTAAAAGGACAAAATACTGTGTGACGTATGACGTGGCGTCATCTAATAATGATTATAAATATGGAATGTGAGCGTGACTGTATTTTAATACGTAGCTTGTATGGGCCGAGCTCGTAAATGGGCCTAACGGGTCCAGCCCATTACATTCCTAGTCCAAATGTCCATTTCAATTATGTGATACAATTTTTATAACTTTGTTTTCCAAAAATTACCAAATCTTTAATTATGTGACAACTTTTATAGATTGTTGGGGCATAACTCAAATGACACATTTTATAAAACTAATTCCCCGAATAGCACACTCTTTTCAAAATTCCCCAAATGACATTTTTTCTAATATAACAAAATTAATTATTTTCATTAAATTTACAAAAATACCACTCATTTATTAATTCACTATATTTGTTCTCTTATTCACTATTTAGTGAATTAAAATATGAACTTTAATAATTTACTAAATTTTCTCTCTTAGTCGATAATTTAGTAAAATATGAACTTTAATAATTCACTAAATTTTCTCTCTTAGTCGATAATTTAGTGAATTAAAATTTGAGTTTTATTAATTCAATAAAATTTCTCCCTTCATCAATAATTTATTAAACTAAATTACTACAGATAATTGAGATACTTCATATTGATTTTAATTCAATAAGTAATTGAAGTTAATAAATTATTGAATAACGGTTTTGATTTTTTCTATAAAAAAGACATAAAATCTCAAAGCTTTCCGAAAATAAAAAACACATTCATTTACACTAGTATGTAATATCAACAATCAATATTAGTGATTATAAACTTGAAATACAAAATAATATTTTCATATAGTGGTAAGACAGTATCAAGATTTCAATTCAGTAATTTATTGAACTCAACACATTAAATAATTGGATTGTAAATCTCAACAGCAAGACACATTTAAACCTATATACATCAACAATTCATTAAAATTTATAATAAACACAAAAAAGAATTAAAGAATGGCATCTTCTTGTGTCCTCATTTGGCCTATCGTCACATTTTTCTTCTTCTTTGTTTTCTTCTCCAATTCACATATACCCTAGCACATGTAAAGCAATAGTGCAAAATAAAAAGTTCAATAAACTATGTTGCAAAATAAAATAAATAAGTTTAGTTCAATAATTTAGTTAACAATATGGTATAAGTTATTGAATTATATAACGAAAAACTAAATTGACACAAAAAAGGGACTTAGGATGAAAAACTATTTTAATTTTAAAAACTAAAATGACAGAGTTTACAAACTTTACCGAAACCGACCTGTAAAAAAATTCATAAAAAAATTGAACCAGAATCGGAACGGGAAAGGTTACGAACTGAACCGGTATGTAATCGACTCCCTTTAATTCACTAAATTATTCCTTTTTATTCACTAAATTATTGAATTAAAATCAATATTAGGTATCCCAAATGTACATTATAATTTAATTCACTAAATTATTCCCTTTAATTCACTAAATCATTCTATTTAATTCACTAAATTATTGAATTAAAATCAATATTAGGTATCCAAATATATATTATAATTTAATTCACTAAATTATTCCCTTTAATTCACTAAATGATTGAATTAAAATCATTATTAGGTATCCCAAATGTACATTTAAATTTAATTCACTAAATTATTCCTTTTAATTCACTAAGATATGTAGGACCGAATGGCAACACTAGAGGGGGGGTGAATAGGGTTTCTTTAAAAAATTATAAATTTCAAAATCGAATTTTAATTCGATTGAAGCCCAAAAAGCTAACAAGATATTCTCTTTAATTCACTAAATTATTCGATTAAAATCAATATTAGGTATCCCAAATGTACATTTAACTTTAATTCACTAAATGATTCCCTTTAATTCACTAAAATATTCTCTTTAATTCACTAAAATATTCAATTAAAATCAATACTAGGTATCCCAAATTTACATTATAATTTAATTCACTAACTTATTTCCTTTAATTCACTAAATTATTCCATTTAATATGTTAATTATGTGAACTTATTCTATTCAGTAATTCACTAAATTATTCCATTTAATTGAATTAAAATCAATATCAAGTATCTCAAATGTACGTTATAGTTTAATTCACTAAATTATTACCTTTAATTCACTAAATTATTCCATTTAGTGTGGTTCAATCCTCACCTCTAAAACATTTTTTTGTTTTCTTTCTATGTCCCTCTAGCCAAAACGAAAACGCAATTAATACAGCTGGCAAACGAAAAACAAAACTAAATAAAAAAGGCCATTAACGCAGAAAATGAAGCAGTTGAGAGAATACCAATTAACGAGTAGCAGCTGAGGGATTTGAAGAAAAAATACCAATTAACGCAGCTGAGAGAATTAAGGGAGAGAGAACCTTTCTGATAGAATCTATTATATTGTAGAAGCAGACATGCACTCTAATGCAAGGCTATACAATATTTGTCATGGAAAAATCCTTGAAATTAAGTTAACAGATCCTGATTAATAAAAAAAAAAAAAGTGAACCACTAATGTTTCATATGGGCTAAAAAATTGTTTTTTAATAATAAAAAATGTTTTTAAAACTATAACAATGGAATTCAACCCTGGACAATGGTAGACCTCTTCCATTCAAAAATGGAATTCACTATTTTTTTTTTGTTGAAGAAATTTAATTCACTCATTTATTGAATGTAAATTTAGATATGAAATAATCATACCCACCATTGCTTGATACATCAGTTTTTGAATAAATCCTATGCATAATGCCAGAAACAAAAATTTATTGATTCATAACTCCATCCTATTTCCACCCTTTTTTTCAAACACCAAAATCCATATCTCAAATTCCACCGTTGAGAATTCCAATTAACCAATCAAATTCAAAGGTGAATCCATCATGCTCAAATTTCAATTATGGAAACTTACAAATCACAGGGGTTGCGATTTGAAACTTAAAAATCTGGAACGGACGAAGCTTTTAGGAAGATTGAAATCGTGAATTTCGCTGTGACGGCGAGGCAGTGTTCCGTGGTGGTTCCTAGTTTTCAGGCGAAGAAAAGAACGCCATTAACGAAGCTGAGAGAGATGTGGAAGAGAGATGAAAACAACTCATGGAAAAGAGAAGCCATTAATGTAACTGAGAGAGAGAATTGAGAGATTTGGGGGATTTTAAAAAAAAAAGTTATTTGGAGAATTTAAGAAAACTTAAGCTATTAAAGACATAAACCTTAATAATAGTGTCATTCTAGGCAATTTCTCTAGATTGTTGTGGTCACCGGTTTCTAGTATTTAATTTACAATTTTAATCTCTGTGTTATATTTTTAAAATAATTAATTCTATTCTTACCTAACTATTATAATTAAGGGGTAATTACTGAAATAACATATTTTTACATATTAATTACTAAAATGTTAGAGTTTTTTAAAAATTACTCAAATAGCAACTGAAAAAGGCAAAAGAATAAATAAATTCATTGAAAAATAAAAAATATTTCAATAAATTATTGAACTAAAAATGTCAAAAACAAAAGAAAATCATTAAAAATAATAATGAAAAATAACAATAGCTCAGTTTATGCTATTTGAGATATTTTCTATATAATTTGTTAGAATATGTTTTTGGATTGGCTTTTATTTTGACAAAACCAAAATTCTCTAATGTTTAATATTCTCTCACTCATTGGTGTTTAAATTAAATTTACCATTCCACTATTTACATTATCATCAAAAATGAATTGGTGTGTTTATTATTTTCCTTTATTTGGTAATCAATATTTTTACATTATCAAATTCTTCAAATGACCAATTTATTAAAATGACAACTCACTGCCTCTTCATTTTATGTTGTCAATTTTGGAATCACAAATTCTTTATTTTGGAAAGTATATTTTATTAATTGGTAAAATTATTTGGACTAAATTAATTATTGGTTTTTGAATTCAAAAAATTACTTGCCATCTTGCTTTCTCCTCCAACGACTACATCAGGATATTTTCTTTCTTCTCTATGTCTTTACTGCTTAAATCAGGGCTTTTATGTTGTAAAATTCTCTATCGTTGGAATGAGTTGGGTTGGCAGATTGTTACTTACCATTTGAGCCATTGTCAACTACAACTCGAAGGCATTCATTCCATGAGACAAAAATATGCCTCAAGACTATAAAAGATGGAAGCAAGTATTCTAGACATCACCTCTCCTACACACTCAATTTGACAAGCATATTATAGAGTGTTTATTTTGCTCTCTCTTTATTCATAATCTATTGTGAGATATCTATATTGTTGAGAGAGTTGTTATTTAGTATTTTTCAAATATACAAATTCAAAAAGTCTTGGGAGAAGGCTAACACATTCCGAAGGGAGTTCGGTTTGATTCGTTCATGACAAGGAAGGGAGTTCCTTAGATCGAGATCTGCAAGGGGAACTTGTGGAGAATCCGACTTGAAGATCGTCATCAACAAGGAGCAATTGAAGACAAAGAAAAAGGGAGTTTTTCGTTTGTGCTCGTGTATTTGCTTTAAATTTCTTGTTTGGATGTAAACTGATTTTTCTAGTGGATTTTTCTCTAGGCGTGGCCTCATGGTTTTTCACCGTTTGGTTTCCCACGTTAATAATTCCTTGCGTCGATCCCCTTCCCATTAATCTTTAAAGTGTTGTTTTTGTTCATTCTATATTCTGCCAACAATTACAACCTCACACTCTAAATATACAATTCGCATTTTCCACAAGTAAATCAAGTTTAACGAATTGTATATTGATCATTACAAGAAATTAGTTCTAACATAATTAAATAACAATTTGTCTCAAATAGCATAAATTTGCATACTAATTACTTAAATGTTAGAACTTTTTAAAAATTACTCAAATAGCATAATTATAGTTTAATAAATTTATTGAACTAACTTTCATGATGAATTTATTGAACTATTTTTCATGGGTATTTTTTATGATTTTTTTTACTTTTTTTAGTTTAAGTTCAATAATTTATCGAACTATTTAATTATTTTTCATTTTTCAATGAATTTTATTAGTTTTTTTTTTTTTTTTTTTCTTTTTTAGTTCAATAAATTTATTGAACAATAATTATGCTATTTGAGTAATTTTCAAAAAGTTATGATATTTTTAATAATTACTATGTAAAAATATGTTATTTCTTGTCTCTTAATTAAATCCCGACCTTTCTCTCACTCAAATCTCTCTCCACCCGTCTTTTTATCTCTCTCAATTATCATATCTCTAAATATTTATCCACTCTCTTCAAAATCTCTGCCACCATAACTTTGTAATCCTCGATTTGTTTTCTTTTGATGGCTTTCAATATTGAAGCCAGCACCTTCATATCTTGCACTCAAGGCATAGGCACGTTACGTAGATGGTGTAAGGTTTTTTTTTTTCATATGGGATAGGTGTTTGTAGTTTACTTTCTTTTTGTATTTTTCGTTTTGTAGTAAAGAATTTTGCAATTTTTTTATCCATGTGTTTTTAAAGAAAGAAGATGAAGGAAGAAAGAGATTTATGTTCGGAGATTACATTGATTGTATATATTTAACATTTATATGATATCATTTATGTTATTTACTTTCTTGTGATAAATTATGTTTTATGGAGTATAAAATTGATAAATATTTCAAAATCAATTGTATATATTATTATTATTCAATATTAGTATACTGGACCATTTATTGAACAAACTAATAAAAAGAAATATATTTTTTAATATATATATATATATATATATATATATATATATGTTATTAATTGGTAAATATCCACAAAATCGAGTGCATTATATTCATTGGGAAAAAGTCATCTTTATTTTTTGAACTAATAAATTCATTGAAGGGAGAAAATAATAAACCTTGTATTAGGAATATTTTAATATTAACTGTGTTATTAACCTACTTTCCTATATTGAAGTAATTTAGAATCCCATTGATATAGGATCACATCATTGTAGCCTTAGAATTAGGTTTATTTGCTGTATATTTACTCATCATATAGTGTAAATGAAATCTACACTTTTCCTTCATCTCTTCTCTGCCAATCTTTCATCTCTCTATTGTCATATATATACTCATCATATTGATGTAATTAGGTTTATTTGGTGTATATATACTCATCATATAGTGTAAAGAAAAGCCTCTTCCCTCAAACCCAAAAGCCAATAACACCTCTCTACCAATGGATTCATCCAATCCATATTTTGTTTCACATTTTGATCAACTAGGTCACTTGCTGGTTCCAACAAAACTAAATGGTTCCAATTATCCATCATGGAGCAAATCTATGGTTCATGCTCTAATAGTTAAAAACAAAATTGGTTTAATTGATGGTTCTATTGAGCCACCCATTGAAACAAATAATCCAGCAAATTTTGCCCTTTGGAACCAATGCAATAGCATGATTCTATCATGGTTTTCTCACTCGGTGGAACCAGATATAGCAAAAGGGGTCATACACGCCAAAATGGCTCGTCAGGTTTGGGAAGACTTTTAGGATCAATTTTCACAAAAGAATGGACCAGCAATTTACCACATCCAAAAAGCACTTGCCACTCTTTCACAGGGTTCAATGATAGTCTCATCATATTTCACAAAATTGAAGGGTCTTTGGGACGAGTTAGAAACATATTGTCCTATCCTTACTTGCAGCCAAATGAAGACACACACTGAACAAAGAGAAGAGGATCGAATGATGCAATTTCTCATAAGTCTTAATGATACATACAACAGTGTTCGAAGCAACATTCTTATGATATCTTCACTGCCCAATACTCGACAAGCTTTCTCTCTCGTCATTCAAGATGAAATGCAACGAACTGTAACATTTGAGACAAAGGAAAAAATTTCTATAGCAGCAGCAGTAGAATAAACATTGTGAACATTGCAATAGAAAATGTCATACAATTGAAAATTGTCAAACACTAAAGTTTTATTGCAAACACTGTGATAAGAGAGGACATACAAAAGACAGATGCAGATATAAAAATCGCATATGGACATCAAACACAATAGGCAACAAGGAGAACAACAACTGTAGCAGCGTGGATTTCAAAGGAACTCTAACTCTACCATTTAATACAATAGACTCATCTCAATCTACACATGGAGTTCATCCACAAGAGAGCAACAAAATAAACCAAAAACAACCAGTATCTTGCAAGACTTTTTTGGAGAACAACTTCAACAACTTTCACGCGAATAATAGAACTGGTAATACAGATGCATATGCGAATGCGACAGGTTTGTCTAACTCTTCTAATGCTATGATTAATTATGTATTCCCTAAGCCTTGGATTTTGGATAGTGGAGCTACAGATCATATAACATCGGACTCCATAATTTTCACTACAAAACATCCATCATCTATACCAAAAGTTAATTTACCCACTGGTTCCACAGCTTCACTCACTTCAACAGGAACTGTTCATTTTGATTCTAAAATCACATTAGATGATGTTCTTTGTGTTCCTAATTTTCATCTTAATCTGGTTTATGTGAGTAAAATTACCAATGCTTTGAATTGTTGTGCAATTTTCTTTCCCACTTTTTGCATTCTACAGGACTTGGCTACGGGGAAGATGATTGGCTCGAGTAAATAACATGGTGGCCTGGTCTCTATTACATGCCTCCATTACAAAGCACACCAACATGTAATCAAGTTTCACTTTCTTCCAGTCTATGGCATATGCATCTTGACCATCCATCATCATCTCGCCTTAAGCTAGCTTCTTCATTATTACGTTTAAAAGATATTATTCTTGATAATAATTGTAATGTTTGTCCTATGGCAAAGCAAACAAGACTCCCATTTCCATTAAGCATTATATCAACTCATGCTCCATTTGATTTATTGCATTGTGATATTTGGGGTCCTCATAAAGTTCTCACACACTATGGGGCACGATTTGTTCTTATTATAGTCAATGATTTCACAAGATGCGCATGGACATTCCTCATTCAACACAATTCAGACACTCAAAATATTTTGAAATCTTTCATTAATTTTGCTTCTACTCAATTCCATGATTCTGTTAAAGTAGTAAGAGTAGCTAACGGCTCAGAATTCTTTTCTATGAGAATTTTTTTCCAACTTCATGGCATCGAATACCAATGTACTTGTGTTTACACTCCGCAACAAAACAGAGTTGTAGAAAGAAAACATCGGCATATTCTCACTGTAGCCCGTGCACTTCTTTTTCAATCTAATTTACCTTTACATTTTTGGGGAGAGTGTATTCTAACTGCAGTTTATCTCATCAATCGTTTACCATCACCATTACTATCAAATAAAACGCCCTTTGAAATCTTATACAATCGTTTACCCTCTCTTGACCACTTAAAAATTTTTAGGTGTTTATGTTATGCTACCGTTACCCATCCCCTTCACAAATTTGATTCTCGTGCTAAACGTTGGCATCTTTGTTGGATACCTCACTGGACAAAAGGGATACAAATTATATGACTTGGAAACAAAGAAAATTTTTTGTTAGTCGAGATGTAAAAAAATTTGAAATCATTTTTTTCTTCTTATCTACCCCAACTCTAGAAAACTCAGATTATGTACTACCCAATCCTATTTCTGAGAGCATTGAAACACAAATTTCCACTCCCTATCCTAACAACACCCATTCTTCTCAACTTCAACAAACAAAAGCTACACATGATCCCATTTCTCTCACAAATACAGATATCTCACATGATCCCTCTATCCCTGACCAAACTTCTACCTTCCGTCCTACAACAGAACCTATAACCACCTTACTAAATACATCATCCCCTTCATCCGAAAATTCTCTCACTTCCATAACACACTTGAGACAGTCAATACGATCTAAGAATTCTTCAGCTTGGCATAGAGACTACCTCCTGCCATCTCAAGTCAATCCCTCTACCTTCACACCATGTTCAAAGAAAGGTACTTGATATCCTCTCTATCATTTTCTTTCTTACTCACGCTTTTCACCTCATTCTATTTTTTTAGCCACAATCACAAATCAGGTGGAACCCAAAACTTACACTCAAGCTCTCTTTGATCCAAATTGGCAAATAGCTATGAATACAGAATTACAAGTATTGCAACTCAATAACACATGGAGTTTAGTTCTTCTACCCCTCGGACATAAACCGATTGGATGCAAATGTGTTTATAAAATAAAATACAAATCATATGGCACTATTGAACGCTACAAGGCTTGTCTAGTTTCCAAAGGATACAATCAAATTGAAGGCATCGACTACAAGGAAACATTTTCACCCACAGTGAAGCTTACAACTCTTTGATGTCTTCTCACAATTGTTATTGCTCGTCAATGGCACATTCATCAATTGGACGTTCAAAATGCATTTCTCCATGGTGATCTACATGAAGTCGTGTATATGACACCTCCACCTGGTTTGCACCGACAAGGGGAGAATATTGTATGTTGGCTTAACAAATCCCATTATGGCCTTAAACAAGCATCAAGAAATTGGTTTGCCACATTTTCAGACACCATTCGAAAGGCTGGTTATCAACAATTAAAAGTTGATTATTCATTATTCACCAAGGCTCAAGGTACCTCCTTTACATCAATCCTTATATATGTTGACGACATACTTCTTACATAAAATGATTTACAAGAAATGCAAAGTCTCAAAATATTTCTGCTCAAGCGCTTTCATGTCAAAGATCTTGAAAATTTGAAATATTTTTTGGATGTTGAGTTCTCTCGATCAATAAAAGGCATTTTCATGTCTTAGAGAAAATATGCCTTAGACATTCTTCAAGATTCAGAACTTCTAAGAGCACGACCAAATAATTTTCAAATGGAACAAAATTTGAAACTAACTGCCATGGATGGAGAATTGTTAAAAGAGCCAACCAAATATAGAAGGTTAGTTGGATGGTTGATTTATTTAATTGTGACAAGACCTTATATAGTCTATTCATTTCGTACATTGAGTCAATTCATATAAGAATTGAGAATACCTCATTAGGATACAGCCATTCACATACTTAAATACATCAAGAGCACACCTGGTCAATGATTATTACCTCCTACAGATAATAGTCTAGCTTTGAAAGCTTTTTATGATTCAGATTGGGGAGGGTGTCATGACGCAAAAAGGTCATTTACTGGATATTGCATTTTTCTTGCAAATTCTCTAATATCATGGAAGTCTAAAAAGCAAGCCAATGTTTCCAGATCATTCGCCAAGGTTGAATATCGAGCCATGGCTGACATATGTTTAGAGCTAACTTGGTTAAACTATATACTTGATGACTTAAAAGTCCCTCATACAACCTCTACACCATTGTTTTGTGATAATCAAGCAACTCTTCATATTGCTACAAATAATGTTTTCCACTAGCGCACAGAACACATTGAAACAGACTGTCATATTGTACGCGAAAAGGTGCAAGCTAGAATGATTAAACCTTCCTTTATGCCTTCTCAATCAACTAGATGATGTATTTACTAAGGCCTTAGGAAAGGATCAGTTTATGAGTTTGTGTAACAAATTGGGACTTCATAACATTGACTCTCCAACTTGAGAGGGAGTATTAGGAATATTTTCTATTAGCTGTACTATTAATCTACTTTCCTATATTGATGTAATTAGAACCCTACTAATATGGGATCACGTCATTATAGCCTTAGAATTAGGTTTATTTGATGTATATATACTCATCATATAGTGCAAATGAAATACACACTTTTTTTTCATCTTTCTTCTCTGCCAATCTTTCATCTCTCTATTGTCGTTTATTTACACCTTGAAAAACTCATAAATAAGAAAACTAAATTTTAAAAAGGGAGAAATACACATTTGGTCCCTAAATTTTGACATTCCTTTCTATTTGGTCCTCATGTTTTAAAGGTTGACGTTTTAAGTCCCTGAATTTTCATTTGACTATCAGTTTAGTCCCTACCGTGAAACTTCTATTAATTAATTAAGGGTTAAATGCACCAATGATCCTTACACTTTTAGGTTTTTTCAATTTACATCCCTACATTATCAATTTAGCTTTTTTCACCCCCACACATACTATTTTCCAATTTCCTTAACAAAATGTGTTTGCTTGTAATAACTTTTAGGAGGGCCCAAAAGTGTCTTGTGGCAAAAAAATTCATAGTTTTTTCAGCCCAAAAACATTTTTAGGTCTTCTCAAAAGTTATTTCAAACGAGAGTACAAAAAGATGCATAGTTTGGCGAGTGAGGCAGTCCCTGTTCTTCTCCATTCTCAGATGCCGAGTTAAAGGGATGATCTTTACCTTTACAATGAGTATAATACATCCTCTTCCACAAATCTTACAAATTAAATATTGCCATCTAAATATCCCGAGTCATCCTAAATTAATCCTATAAAACAAACATAGCAACCAAAGCATACTGAATATCTAGATCCCAGACATCTGGATGATGGGATTCTGGGTACCTAACAATGGGGAATAGAGAATATGAAATATGAATATAGCCTTATTCCTTGGTGCTTCTTGCAAAGTGTATGCAGCCTAGATATCACAGTTAATGATCGATCCCACTCCATCAAAGATATTATTATGATGGCCTAAAGAAAACCAAATAGAGATAGTAATGTTATCAACCAACCATGGTCACCAACTTCTGCAAAAAACCAGAATCTTAGTGAGTAAGGAAGAAACCCTTTGTAAAGCATAAATTAGGCTTTAAAAAACCAAAATAATTTCTAAAACATCGAGTAGCTTATGTACTAATTACCAGTTTTTTTAAACTGAAAAAAGAGGTTATTTCTATGAATTGGAACCAGAATGGAAGCAAGCAAGAAATAAGCTCATGGACTTGCACTAATTGTTAGCAGATGTAAAAAATTCTCACTGTACCTGTTCAAAATGGATGATTATTTGCTCGGAATAAAATGAATTCTCAGAGGATTTCAGTCAGATAAGCCAGGATCGAAAGTACACTTCCCAAGAAATAGGCACTTTTGATTTTCTCCATAAAAAGACAAAATCTCAAGACTTCTTTGGTACAAGTATGCCAATGAATAGTCACGCCATTCATTTGATTGCTAGACCTCATGAAAAATCAATAATGATTTAGAGAGAGTTCAACTTTTATAAACAAATATTCAATGTGCAAAGAAGTAGAGAGAGTCTACTCACTTGGATGCTGCAAAATAATTTGTTCATGAGGACCATTGCGTTTCCCCGAGAGAATTGACAGTGGTTATAAAATCAATTAATATATTATATACAAGGGTATTTGAGACTGATTATGGCCGTCACTGTCAATCATTTTACTCGTGTATGGACTTCAACATAGGACAAGCTTGAGACAACATAGTGGAGATCACCAATAGTCCCTACAAGAACATGAACCATCCTTAAAATGATGGAACCGATTGGCATCCCTCAAGATGATCTCTCTCCCTGTAATTTTTGCAATTAACTTAATTGCAGAGTGGCAGTCCCCACAAACGCGAAGATTTTTCATTACACGAATGGGCATCCCTTTAGGTAGTTTGAGAAGTCCATATGCCACAGCTAGTTTCTCACTATGATAACCCAAGCTTTGAACCTTTTCTTCTTCATCTACGTCATGCATCACAAAACTTTGATCTGGGCAGTATCCAGCCTCTCTTAGCAATCCAGATAACCACTCCAATGTTCTCATGATCTCCAAATGCTCAGGGTGTCCCATGCTGTCGCCTCCGGTAAACATATGCACTTTCTTCTCCACATCAATCCAGCTACAGCCTGGTGACTTGCTCACACTTCTATCTCTCATACTTCTCCGCAGCTCAGCAACATCGCTCCATCTACCTTGAGATGCATAAATATTTGATAACAAGATGTAAGGCCCGGCATTTTTAGGCTCAAGTTGTAGTAATTTTTTGGCTGCAACTTCAGCCAAATCCAATTTCATGTGTGTTCTACAAGCACCTAATAAAGAGCCCCAAATAATGGCATCTGCTTCCATAGGCATTTTTTCAATTAAATCTATTGCCTCATTTACCTTACCTGCTCGACCAAGCAAATCAACCATGCATGCATAATGCTCTATTTTTGGTTCCACTTGATATTTTGTTTCCATGGAATTAAAAATTTCGAAGCCTTTGTTCACATTCCCAGAGTAGCTACATGCTGAAAGAACTCCAACAAAGGTGATATCATCAGGCGCAATACCTGAAAAATGCATATCATGGAAAAATTGTAATGCTTCCTTCCCTAGACCATGTTGGGCATATCCTGTGATAATAGAATTCCACATAACGACATCCTTAATTTCAAACCTATCAAATACTTGTTTTGCCTTGACTAGATTTCCACATTTTAAATACATAGTCATAAGAACGGAGGCAACATAGACATCAAGATGAAAGTGAGATCTAACCAGTTGAGCATGTACTTGTCTACCATGATCTAGACTAGCCAAGCTAGCACAGACAGAAAGAACACTGATTAAAGCAGGAAAGTTGGGCCTTATTCCTTCTCTTTGCATCAAAGCAAATAAATCCAGCGCTTCTAACTCAAAGCCTTTCCTTTCGTACAATTTAATCATGGCACTCCATGATCCATCATCCTTCTCTCTCATTTGATCAAATACTTGTCTTGCTCTAGCAACCTCCCCAATCTGACCAAAGCCAAGAATCATTCCATTACAGGCAACAACTGACTTAATCGGCATTGCATCAAAAAGTTCTGAAGCCTCATCAAGCCGCCCACAATTAATGTAACCCATCAGCATAGCTGACCATGACACCTCATTTTTCTCCGGCATGACTTCAAAAAGCTTCCGAGCAATATCCACTTGTTGGTTTTGCACATATCCAGTTATCATCATGGTCCAAGACACCACATTTCTACGGGGCATCTCATCAAAAAGCATACGAGCCTCAGGTAAACGGCCTACTTGGCAATACCCTCCAATCATAATAGTTCTTGTCACCACATCCTTCTCAGGCATCATATCGAAAAGTTTACAAGCGTCATCAATCCGACCTTCCTGAATTAGGCCACCCAACATGACCGTCCAAGATATTACATTTTTTTCGGGCATCTGCCAAAAGAGTGATTCTGCCTCTGAAATCATACCCTCCTTCACATACCCCCTAACCATCGCAGTCCAGGAAACAACACTCCTCTCTGGCATCCTATCAAACACTTTTCGAGCTTCATTAATCATTCCATTCTTAATATATCCAGATATCAAACCATTCCAAGATACAGTATTTCTCTCTAACATTTTATCAAACATGATCTGGGCTTCCTGAGGTTGATTATTCTGAAAGTAACCACTAATAATTGAGTTCCAAGAAACAATGCTCTTCACACGCATTTCATCGAACACAGCCCGGGCTTTTTCGACTTGTCCTAGTCGAGAATACCGGGCAATTAGAGAATTGGACGATATTCCAACAGTAGAACAGTAGAATCTGTTCAATACTAGACGGAAAAACATTAATCTAGACGACATTAAACACCCAACGAAAAAAGGGCTGAAAATTCAGATTTTAAATAACAAACTAAAGAAACAAAAATTATTCAATGCTCAAAAGCGGGGAAGGAAGTAAAAAGTGTTAAATTTTTTAATGATTCTATGAAGACGAGTATAGAAACTGGAAGATTTTCCAGTAAGGAAAGGGAAAATTTTAATTTTAATTTTTATCAGCACGAGGGTTTTCAATTTTTCCGTTTCCAATACCTTCTTTGACAAGTTAGGAAGGCGAAAAGGAAAATGAAAAAACCAATTTTTTTCCATGGTTTTGTTCTACCTTCCTCCATTTGATCTTTTTTATCTTATTTTTAAATGGAATTAATACTTTTTTTAACCACCGTATTTTTTCTTTTATTATTTAACATAAAGGACTCAATTGACATATTTTCAATTCATAATTTCATTTATGCCATTATTTTTAGTTTATTCCTTAAATTAAATATTTATAAATTATTAAATTATGAAAAGATTGTCAAAATTAAATGAACAATTTAATTTATAAAATAAAAAATTTAATACCTGAAAACTCATTTACATGATAATTAATTTAGTTAAAATAAAAATAGTGAAAAATATAAAAAATCAATAAATAAATAAATATTTACTTGATGCCAGTAATTTATAAATTTACCATTTCAAGAAATTTAAAAAAAAAATCTGTACTATTTGAGTTTGAATATCACTTTTTTTTTTTCTATTACTTCAGTCCCTTTTTTAATTTAAAAAAATATAAATATAATGAATTAGAATTGAAATGGGGTTCCATCAAAGTAAACCAAAATGACATATTTACCTTTATTTTCTGAACTGAGTAGCCTCCTAACAAATAAATTAGTAGCATCATTAAATTCTATCCACAGTTTTATCTATCCACTATTCAATGCTCCCCTGACTAATTTTCTTTAAATAAATAAATAAAACCTATTTACAGTTTTGGGGCCTGGGAAAATTATTTTTTTTCCTTCTTTGAAAAAAAAAAAGAAAAAAAAAAGGAGGCCTGTGTTTCCATTTGCATTTTACTTTCAAAATGAAATGCAGCCCTGAAATGTGATCCAACTTTGAAAGGTGAATTAGACCAAGGAATCAGCTTGTCCTACACTAAACTTGCAGAGTGGGCAGGTTGCGTTTATTCGAAGCCATTTGGTGATGCAACGACTATGGAAATGGTGATCGCAAGGAAGCATGCACACTTGTACTCCAGGTACGTACTGTGCAAGGCATATGCAGCAAGCCTACATATACAGTAAAAGATAGTTAATCAAATAGTAATCCAGTACAAAATATTTTTTGATAAACACGATCATGACTCATTTTGCGTTGGACAAAGCATCTTTCAAGATAAAATTTGTGAGAAAATGATATCCGGTAATGCAAAACATAAAAGGAAACCATGTACTGATGGTTCATGTTTCTTTAGTAAATCCATGATTAAATGGGGGTTGAGTAATAATAATATTATCATCCACCCCCACCAACAAAACTGATTCAGCTCTAATCGGACAAAGTAAGTAAATTTCGACGATATTTTAAGATTATGAACAACATGTGTATACTATTTGAGTTTAAAAATGAACTTCTTCATAGGTGAGATGCAGAACATAATGCATCAATGATTCTTTCAGTAATAGCTTATAGACTATCAAGAGATCTTTAACATGGGAAATTCATCGATTACGATGTTAGTCTAATTATATATGAAAATAGAATGATTAAAATATAAGATTGTTGCTCACAGAGTCATCTGGATGCAGAGTATGTTCAATGGCATGACCATCGTAGCCGGACTCCAATGTCATCCCAACTTCTTGTTTCTTCTTGCCACTGTCGAACTGCCCAAGTGGATTACCATGGTGAAACCGGTACTTAGGAAGTGCCTTAATCTCTTCCTCAGAAGCACCTTCTAGGAATGTCATAGTATAGCCGTATGCTAATAACGGTATGATGCAACAAAGAGAAAATAAACCAACAAAAGCCATCCCAGTGCAGAAGATAATAAAGAACACATCAAAGGCTAGAAAGACCACTGCTAACCTGCACTTGATATCAAGAGTCCATCTGTGTGAAGGCTTCATAAGTCAATTATGTATGCAAAATAAGACGATAAGACTCCTATGAGAAGCTGACACACACACACACAAAGAAAGGACAAAAAAAACCATCAACCAACCACCACCAAGCAAACAAGGAAGAAACCACGTAAGACATAACCAGTACAAGAAAGTCGAGAAATTGAAAACATTTGCTAAATAATAACACAATTTCACGAACTGAGTAGCCATACGGTAAGTAGTGGTAGGGGTATGGGAGCTAGGCATGGAGAGAGAAACCAACAAACATATTAATCTTAATTCAAATGCATGTTTACATCTTTTTCCTACTAAGTTATCAATTATATAATACATGTTTATAAATTGATAAAGCTGCAAGGTTTCCAGACCCAAGGAGATCACATTTACCAGTAGAGTCGAGGCGAACCTTCCAAAAGAGCTTGACCACCCATGACAATCCAATAAAATCCAAACACCCACCAGATGTATGCTACCATTGTGTTCAAAGCCTCCAACTTCTTCATTGCTCTAGGAAAAGAAACATCGGATTAACCAGAGATGTTGAACTATCTTAGAAAGATGATACATCCATATGTAACGTCAGAAGAAGCAAAAATTAATAAGAAATTTTTTAACTTTGATAAATTTCTAATAAGAGGACATCCTTCAGAGAAATGAAAACAAATTCTCATCCACAAAATTTGGGGGGGAGAGAGACCTGAATGAGTTTATCACTATAAATAAAAATTCCTAATTCTTAAGATGAGTGACCATCAGAATTACATTCCAAATATAAAAGTAATTTATAACAGAGCCATTACAATACTATCAAATGTGTTACTAATTTCTCCCTTCAAAATTCCCTTATTTCATATCTCAAAAAACAATATCATGAGTAGGCCACATTACCTAAAACATGGATTTGTTAACTACGATTTACTCCAACAACTCTATCCTACACTACAGTACAACCAAATTCTTCCACCATTCCAAAAACAAAATGTAAAAATCAATTAACAAAAGGATGCTCATTCAATGACTACCAAAACAAAAAGTCCTATAGTTTATAAACCATAGGAATTCCATTCATTTAGTATGTAGTTCTATAACAAAACCATAAGATAAAAAAATCGACGAACAAATTAAGAAAGTTCAAAAACCAATATGGATTAAAGAACCCACCAATCTAACAACATGAGAAAACAAATATTAAGAATTGATATAAGCAAAGCAAGAAACTTTTAGGGACTTTTACAAATATAACATGCTAAAAATCCGTTATATTTACGAACAAATTAAGAAAGTTCAAAAACCAATATGGAGAACGAATCAAACATGAAAAACAAACAAATATCAAGAATTGATATAAGCAAAGCAAGAAACTTTTACAAATATAACATGCTAAAAATCCGTTATATTTACAAATACTTTTTTTTAACTATATTACTAACAATAACATAATCATTCTAACAAACCCAGGAAAAAAATAAGTTACCTGAATTGATTATTACGAGAAAAGGGAAGTTGATCAAGAGCAGCACGATTCTCAAACCCAAGACGAAAACGAGAATTGGTTCTCAAATACCCAAAGAAGACGAAAAAGACATGAAAAAGACACTGTAAAGCATAACCAGAAAGCCAAAACCTCAAAGGAGCAGAAGGGTTTTCCTCAACGGAGAAGATAAGTACGAGAATGGCGATAAGAACAAAGAACAAATTCCAAATCAAGTCAAGAACCAAAACCGGACTGATCAACGAAGAACCGTTACTCCGAAACACAAACCGGCGGTCGTAATCATCGTATTCATCGTCATCGCCATCGTCGTTATCGGTACGATGATCGGAGCAATCTCCGATGATGAGACGACGATGTTCGATGACGAAATTGGCGGCGTCGTGAATTAAAGGGAGAGCGAATCTGGAACTCACGTTTCGTGGCCAAGACATGAAGGTGAAGGAAGATGATCGAGAATCCGCCATGAAAATGAAAGAGGGTTTGGTCGGAGAAAGAAATAAACCGGCGGAGTTGTTTGTGAAGGAGACGACTGTGTTTATTAATGGTGAGTGAAGGAGGAATTCTTAAAAATGGGGATTATGTAAAAAGGACTAAAACGACGTATGTTTTTTGGATTTTGATTGGATGGGTGAGGGAGATGACTATGAGTGAGACTAGGTTAAGAGAATTGGAATTAATTGGAGTGTATATTAGGGATCATTAATTAATGGAATATCTAATACACTTCATTAAGCTAAAAAATTAAAAAAAATCAAATACCCTTCATTAGTATTCTCTCTCTCAATACTTCATTAATATAAACTCTTTCTAATATTAAAAAAAAGACAAAAAAAACAATGCAATGAATTAATATATTAAGAGAGTTTATTTTTAGTGGCTTATTTTTAGGTAGATTATTTCGGTTTGATCGGTATTTAGGTTAATAAGTTATATCGGTTTGGTCAAATATATTAGTACAACTCCAATCAATTTGGCCAAATATATCAACACATTTCTAATCATATCGATAGAGTGTTGATCTGCTTGGTCAAGTGGACAATAGTCACGCGGTCACCAGTAACACCCGAATTTTCTTTGTCTTAATTCACGTTAGTCTTCACGATTGGCTCAGATTCTTAAGTTTGATCTGACTCATTTGATTTTGTAAATAAGAATTTCGTATGAATCAATTAATCTTACTTAATTATATTTTGATGAAGGAGAGTGAGTGAGATTAAGTTAGAGCATTGAAATTAATTAAATTGGAGTTGAGTTAGAATCTTTTATAAATTGAAAATCTAATGTACTTAATTAATATTCTCTTTCTCTCTCAATATAAAAAAAAATAAGGGAAAATGTATTAATATGGTAATAGAGTTTAACTTTAAGTTGTTATTTTTCAGATCAATTTAGTTTGATCGGTTTTTTTATCAAATAAAACTTTGCTCTACTTACTTTAGGTTTTGTTACTTAACGAAAAACGAAAATGAGAAAGAATCAACATGAAAATAAATATAAATGAAAAGTTATGCAACAAAAATAAGATTTCTTTAACTACGTTAACTAATAAAAATTAAAATCATAATAAAAAAGGGTTAAATGCAACAAATGCCCCTGCACTTTCGAGCTTTTTCAATTTACACCCCTGGACTATCAATTTGACTTTTTTCACCCTACAGTTTCATTTGTCCAAAATCTATGAAAAAACATCCAAACTAAGAGACTTTCTTCTTTCTCTTTTTCTAGAGCGGCCTTCAAGTTTCGTTTTTCTGATAGATAAATTGCAGATCACTTGTCTCATTTGTAGTTCAATGTTTTTACCAAGAAATGATGGAGATGGGATTCATTGTGTAGTGTGTACATGGATTGTGAGACCCCATACAGATCAAGAATCTCTCTCTTTCAATTTAAATATTGTTTTTTTATACACAAATTTTACTCTTTGTACTTTTGTCTTGTGTATCGATTTTTTTCTTAATCATTATAATATCAAAATTATATTTATATTTTTAAATATCCCATCTCCATCATTTCTTGGTAAAAACATTAATCTACAAATGAGACAAGTGATCTGCAATTTATCTGTCAGAAAAACGAAACTTGAAGGCCGCTCTAGAAAAAGAGAAAGAAGAAGAGAGGATGAAGAAGATGATTTTGAGGGGTAAAATGTCTTTTCACATACCATTGGATATAAAATATATTAAAAAAATGTCTGTTAGTTTGGATGTTTTTGTTCACATAAATTGAATAATTGAAAGTGTAGGGGGTGAAAAAAGCTAAATTGATAATCCAGGGGTGTACGTAAAGCTTTGAAATGAAAATTTCAAAACATTTTGAATCATCCAAATCAGAGTTCAAACGAGAACTTATGGCTAAAAGAAAGTTTACAATGTTGAAGGGGATCTTATTGACATAATTTGAAATTATAGTGGTGTGATTTGTCAATTTTAAAGTACAGGGACTACTTATAATTTTGACTGAAACCACATAAGTATTATTTACCATTTACCCTAAATGTCCATAACCTTTTGTATAACAAGTCAAATTGATGTAAAATAGTATACATTTATCACAAATTTGAGGTAAATAGCAGTACCAATTTATAATTAAAATGCGATGATAGTTTTTTTTTTTCCAGGAAGTGATTATACTATAATTATAGTGTGAAGTAATGGTAGTGCAAAATCCACCAATTAATTATAATTTTACTTAAGATAAAGTCAAGATACCATTTCAATGGGAAAAAGGTAATAATAATGGGCAAAGACAATAGCTTTTAGAATTATTTTTCTAATAAAGTATAATGGTCTTTTATAATGTGTTCGGCAACAAACAAGTTGAAGGTATTTTTTTAATATTAACTAAGAAGGATTTGTATTGAATAAAGAAGATTTTAATAATCAAGCAATTAAAACACAAACTAAAGTTGTTTTTTGTTTAAAAATTGGGATGATGGAAAATTTAGTAAATTTTTTTATAATATTAATAAAAATATCATGGTTACTTTTTTTTTTCTTTGTAAATATAGCAAAATTTTGAATTGGTGGATGAATAGAACTCAAATGGTACTAGTTTTTTCATTAGTTATTAAAAAAAAGTTGATTAATGATATTACATATCTAAATTATTATTATTATTATTACTTTTATAACAAAATTAACTCTTTCATTGATAAGTGAAAGAGCCCAAAAAAGACCCGCAGAAATTATAAAAAAGCAAGCTAGTTGAAAGGGTATAACTATAAAAGTATTTATAATTTACACTCGAAATGGAGGTATTAAGCACACGACTTTCCCATACATCACTCAAACACCATGTATGTAAACTATTTTGAAAACCTCACAGGTTAAATTAAAGGGGTTTTTTGGAAAACTCAGGGATCAATATGAAACCGGCGACCAAATTATATGTTTCCCAAAAAAATCAAATAAGAATACACTACCTCTCACTTGCTATATGAAAAATCTATAACAATAAATTATTATAAAATTACCATATAACGTGTTTAGTTCATGAGTTTAGAAAATATGAGAATACGTAGCATGAGGTTGTGAGTCGTGTTTGATACATGAGAGGTGCAAGTCGTGACCAAAAAAGGGATCAAATCAAATTGGTTTGTCAATTATAATGTATCAATCGGTTGAAATAATTAATTTGAGAAAAAGTAATGTTTAACTCCTAATCCTATTTTCGATTAAAATAAATTCCTCATGATAATCGGATCTCTACAATTTTCATCACCACTGCTTTCATATCTCTTATAAATTTTAAAATTTTGCTATCCAAGGTGTTTCATAAGCCACTATATAATACGCATTTATCATATATTTCAAACTTCTTTTCCTTTTCATAGAATTTAAGAACCGAAAATACATACATCCGTTTTGCGAGATAAATCTTTTAAACTTAACTAATGACATTTAGGGACATTAATATTTAAAATGTGCTAAAAGGTATCACTCATAGTTATTATAAGAGTTAAATGCACCGATGACCCCTGCACTTTTAAGCTTTTTCAATTTACACTCTTACACTATTAATTTAACTTTTTTCACCCCTACACTTTCTATTGTCTAATATCCATAAAAAAAAACCATTCAATCTAATAGACTTTATCTTTTTTAATATTTATTATATTCAAAGTTACATGAAAATACATTTTTCCCACCAGTTTATTTTAGCGTTTCCTTCTCCTCCGCTTCTGCCATGTTCGTCAATGGCATAAAATACTATGTTGAATCACAAATCCAAATATTACCAATTTCAAAACATATTGCAAATAAAAGGTCAAGAGATGTCCATGATTTGTTCATCAAATTCAAGGTCTTGTATCATATGTTGGACAACATTTTCAAACAGAGGTGCAAGATTTTCTTTACATCGTAAGCTACTGTAACTCAAATTTAAAGTGAAATCATGATTTAAATTAATGATTATTTGATTATCAGAAACAACTTCATGAGAAAAAAACGGAAATCTTAGAAGGACATCACGATTTAGAGAATAATCAAGATGGATAGTGAAAAAATGGTCATGAAGCCAGAGCTCTGTCACGGAGTACCATTTCTCAGCGATGTGTTCAGGCAGTGAATCGCCGGCCATAGGATTGGTTATGGCCATTATGATTGATGAAAAGAACGATTTCCGACAATAGAAGAAAATAATCGTTGTTGGATTTAACATATGAGAGGAAAAAGACGAAGGGAAGAGTAGTAAGGGTGAAAAAATGGCGACACTCAAATCATTCTTCTACTTCTTGTTGATGGTGAGTAGGGCAACTTAATTATGGTATTAAGCATTCTATAGGAAGAAGATAAGAATACGAGGTGGAGATCGAAGCCGTTTGTTTGAGATTGGGTTGTGTGAGCAGTTCGATTTGATAACTGGTGGTGCTTTTGATTGGAACGAAAATGGTGGAATCGGCTAAAATGATATAAGCTATACAAACGAGATTGATAGCAGGGAGGACAAGGAGAAGCTGAAAGAAACTGAGGGCAAAAATGTATTTTCACATACCTTTGAATATAAAAAATATTTTAAAAAATAAAGTCCATTAGATTGGATGGTTTTTTTTTACGGATATTGGACAATAGAAAATGTAGGGGTGAAAAAAACTAAATTGATAGTGTAGGGGTGTAAATTGAAAAAGCTTAAAAGTGCAGGGGTCATCGGTGCATTTAACCCTTATTATAAACAAAATTTGAAAACAATTTAGACTAAAGATCACACATCGGAAATATTAAGATACCTAACATTGTTTATAAAATCTAAGAGTCACTCCTCTCATTACTGATTGATTTTGAAATGGAAACCCATGATTATTAAGATGGTATCAGAGCCCAACAAGCTCAAACGAGCATCCGGTCTAAAAATGGGATCCAGCCCAAGATTGGTAAACCCAAAAAATACATCATCTTAAGAGGGCATGTGAAGGATTCCACATCGGAAAATGAAGGGACCTAACAATGTTTATAAAGTCTAAAAGTCACTCCTCTCATCACCCATTAATTTTTAGATGGAAACTCAAAATTATTAAGATAGAAAATAAAGAAGTAGAGTTCTCCTGTACCTCTAAATTTTTTTGGATAAGATAAACCCCTCTAAATTCATTTTAAAAATTTTAAAACTCACAATCAAATACACCTAAAAAATGGTAATAAATGAGGATTTCTATGCTAAAATGAAAAAATCCAAATCACCACAAAGCAATTTACTCTTGGCTTTAAAAGAAATTATGAATGGAATTGATTAACCTGGATTTTCTTAAACAGAAAAATTTAACTTCAAACAGCAGTGCACACAAATTAAGAGCTATTATGAAAACAACTCAATCAAAAGAAAATTCACCATTTTCTGTATTAAAAAATAAGAAAAAAAAATCAATTTTTACCCCTGAATTTTGAGAGTAGTATTAAGTTTAACCTTAAACTTTGAATTGCATCAACTTTAACCCTGAATTATTTAAGTAGTTTCAATTGTAACCTTTAGTTAATTTTCCGTTTGCTTCTCTGTTGGAATAAATTTAAGCACGTGTGGACTGAAATCAAAATCAGGGTTCATTTTAAGAGAGGGAAACATGGTTATGGACATCAAGTGAGATTTTTCAAAGGGGAAGAATGAACAAATAGGAAAATGACTAATTAGAAATTAACATAGTTTGAAAACAAAAAGTAATAAATTATCTTCCTTTGTAGGATTGAAGTGCAAAATTTTGAGAAGCTTTGCATAAAATTCACCTCAATGAATATGATAAATCCAAAGATGACACCATGCATTTGGGTTTTTACAAGCATTCAATTGTTTTCAAAATCTACAACCAAACCAAAAAAAATCAACAACCAGATATCAGATTTTTGAATTTAAGATTTCAAAATCAAATTTAGCAAACCCTTACCAATTAATCTTCTATCATTTCACGTTTCATCAATCCCCAACACCCTCACCGATCAATATTCTGGCCGTTTTCGATTCTTCTTCCTCTTTAAGTTGGTAATCTCTTTTCTAGGGTCAAGGAGCTAAATTCGTTGGAGATGGTTGATGGCCTCTTTCATTTCTCTCTCAATCATATCTCCCAAGTCTCTTCACATTTTCACCAATTAGTTATAACTGTTCTCTTTTTCCTTTTTAATTTTCATTCACACGTGTAGGGATTCAATTAAACGGAGAAACAAACAGAAGATTAACAGGGGGTTACAATTGAAACTACTTAAATAGTGTAGGGTTAAAATTGATATGATTCAAAGTTTAAGGTTAAACTTGATACTACTCCCAAAGTTCAAGGGTAAAAATTGTTTTTTTCCCTAAAAATTAGCATTGAGAACAGTTTCTAAGTTTCACGAAGCTTTTGTGGACAAGATCGGCAGTTTTAAAGTTTCACGATTTCCCCACATTCCATTACATTAGGCTCAGAAAATCTAATGATAAACTGCAATGCATAGATTGTGGGTGTTAACAACTTAAACTCTAATTTTCAGGATGTCAAGTGTTCAAGTTCTTAAATGTTGATAGGACAAAGCTTATACACAGCAAAAATGTAAACAAAAAAACAAATATTTTCAAAGTCGCTCATATTATGAGTGCCATTCTTTCCTACCAAGCTTGTAGACATTGTGTTAGGAATACATATTAGATGGATAGAGGCATATTTATAATTAGATAGTAAGTTTGTTAAGGGAGTTTGGTTATAAATAGTGAGAGCTTGTGAATTGTGATATTTTATTTAGGCAATTAGATGGTTATTGTGGCTTGAGTTTTACTCAAATGGGAGGCATCTAAGTTCCTCGAATTACTTGGGTTTATCTTACCGTTTTTCTTGTTTTTATTCAATATAATCACTAAAATTTCAGTAGGTTCCTAACACATTGATGCTTCCTTTCCCAACATGGTATCTACAAAGCAGGAAATGAAATCCACTAACCAGTTCATTTTCAAGACATTTAGAGGATTGACTGATACGAATCGAAATTAAGTATTAAATCTGTTGAACTGTACATCTTATCTTTCAATCCACCATCAGTCATTCAAATTTACGCACAAACTGCATCATATTTCATAATTTACTGAATTCCTTCAGATATATAAAGAACCAAGTAACATTGCCATGGAAGTATAATGAAACTGGACAGAATATTAGTACAAAATGAGAAGCAATAGGGTCACCTCTATAACTGCAAGAACCGGAGTTAAAGATCAAACATTCTTCAACTTCTTCATCTTTGAAGGAGGCCATCGTCCCTTCTTTCTCATACGTCGCTTACGAACAAGTCGTTTCCTCCGAAGTCTGATCTTTTTAGCCAATTTCATCCTCAACTTTTGCTCCTCCCTCTCTTGTAGCTTTGATTCCAATGGAAGTTTCTCAACTGCAACAACCTCTTTCTTATCTTCGGTAGGAGGCTCCGTGCTGGTACTCTCAGTGTCCCCGGTACCATCAATCTCAGATGCAGCTTTGACGATGAATGCCGACGTGTTTTCAACAAAACGGTAATTTTGAAGTCGAACCCCATTGAAATAATTTGGTTGAAAACCGACAGGTTTCATAAGCAACATAGAACCTGAAGTTAAAACCAAGATGAAATAAGTGAGCTTGAGCCAAGAAACATGAAAAGGGAGGAAACAGTCACTAAAACAAAAGCCATTAGTTAGAATTGTGACCAAAATCCCACATCAATTAAAATTTGGGATGGTCATGGGTTTATAAGACAGGACGACATCTGTATTGGTACGAGACATTTTGGGTAGGACATATCCCATTGGTTAAGGCATGTACTTCCACCCTCAAGAGAGTGGTTAAATCCCCACCCCAACACTTTGTATAAAAAAAAAAATCAACATCATAAGAACTTAGAACCAAACGTATTTTAAACTTTAGTTAAGTAATCAGATAAAACATAAAGAAATTTTTCTTCATGAGCAATTTCAAAAATAGCAAATGTTTTGAAATATTTCAAAAACATCCGAGAAATGCTATTTTTGAAATTTTTTTGTTATTTTTAAAAGTATCAATTCTTAAAATGCCATATTTGAAAACCACCTAAAATATAAAAGCATGAAAGCCACAATCAGTACTTAAAACATAGGATACATAAAAAAAAATGCATCCAGACAAGAAAAAACCAAAGATTAGAGTAACATAATAACAAAATTCAAGGTCTTTACATACATACACCAAAGTGTTTGAAAGAATGCCTGAAAGAGAGGAAGCTAATTTCCAACAAACAATGTGAACAAACAAAAACACGATTCCAACAACAACAATTAAGGGTTTCTTGAGATATTGAAAACGAATAGAAACTCACCCAGAAGATTGAATTCACATTATAAGATGCAGAAAAATAAATAGAGAGTGAAAATGGAGGAAAAGAAAACACTGAATCCTGTTTGAAGGAAGAAGAGGAAGAGAAAAAGAAGCTTACTTGGAGAAGGCCATGTTGAAGGGAAGAAGGAGGAAGAAGAAAATGGAAGAGAAGTGGAAAGGGGATTGGAGCAGAGAAGGAAAGCCATTCTGTTTCCTGGTTTCGGAGCCCCTCGCTTGATCCCTCTATTTGGATAAGCTCCCTGCTGTGGGTTTTTTTTTTTGGAAATTTGGTTTTTTTTTTCTTCCTTTCCAAAATTAAGAAAATTGTAGAGAAGACTCGAAAAAATTATATATATAAAAATAATAAAAGTCTAAATCTAAATTTTCTGAAGGCAAAATGCAAAAGACACCCATCTGGTTTTGACCAAAAGCGAAGACAAACACACCCTTGTAGCTTGAAAATGAATATTTATACCCCTATAGTTTCAAAATTGTGCAAATTAACCCATCTCCTCTACGCCGTTGATTTTCTTTTAATCATAACGTTTTCGTTTGAACTTCGATTTGAATCATTCAAGATGTTATGGAATCCTCGTTTCGAGCTCTACATTGTAGTGACCAAAAATTTCTAAATCATCAGTATATAAAAGTGTTTATGACGTCAACTCGATCGAATATTTTGATGATGATAACTATTTAATACACTGATGATTTCTAAGTTTTTTTAGTGACTACAACGTAGAGCTCGAAACAAGGATTCCATAACATCTTGAATCATTCAAAATAAGAGTTCAAACAAAAAAGTTATAACTAAAATAAAATCAATGGCGTAGAGGGGAGACGTCAATTTGTACAATTTTGAAACTATAGGGGTATAAATATTTATTTTTAAACTACAAAGGGTGTGTTTGTCTTTGGCCAAAACCAAAAAGGTGTTTTTTGCATTTTGTCTATTTTTTAATATCCTGCTTATTAACATCAATTTTTTAGATATTATCTGAAATTAGAAAAATTGGAGTGCTCGAAGCTTCCATTTCATGAGAGAACACTAGTTGATGATTGACATTCTAATATCATCTCTATATCTGTATAGTCAATCAATGATAATTAAAATTAATATTACTTTTATCCTGTTTATTGGAATAAAAAAAATATTATTTATTTTGAATAATCAATATTTTTAAACTATTTTATTTAAAATAATATTATTTATATATTCATGTCAAATTGATTATAATTAAGGTCATTTCAATTTCATCTCTATGGATTAAGGTTTGCGTCAATTTAGTCTCCAATTTTTTAAAAGTTTCAATTAAGTCCTTGTAATTAAAAAAAAAAAACTAATGAATCATCCTTGTCGTTACTAAAAGGTTAACAAATTGCTTATGTGTCAATATTCTGTGAAAGTGACAGCCATTAGGTAAATATATATGATAACATAGTGTTATTAAAATATAAATGTAAGATTTTTTGTCGTAATGATGCCTTTATCAAATCATAGAGATTAAAAACTTTGTAAACCATAAAGGTTAAATGGACATAAATAAGATTAAATTAAAACTTTTAAAATCATAGAGAGAAAGATCCTCAACCCATAGAATTAAATTTGTAAACTTTTAATTACCAAATCGCATTATAAAAGATGACTTAAAGTCACCTTGAATTTTTGTTTTTGTTTTTCTCAAAATAATACCAATAATATGTGTGTATTGTATAATATGATTGTAATTATAAGAATTAGGATTACCTCATTCAAAGGTTTTTGAAATTTCTAGCATGGGTGAGGAAAAAGGAGTGGATGAGAGAGGGAAGAGACGAGAAAAAAAGACAAAAATGAAAGAAAACGAAGGTTAGATGGACGACGAAGAAGATAGAGAATGAAGAAGAAAAGTGGGATCAAACATTAAAAATTAACGGTGTTATAGGGGAGAGGTTTAATTACATAATATCATAACCATATGAATATAAATATGAATTTTTAAATAATAAATATGTGTTTGCATTTTACGTCAATAAAAATTAATAATGTTGAGGAAAGACGAAAGAGATCTAAATATCTAATTTTAAAACCACACTCATATAAACATGTATTTTTAAACCATAAGGATATATTTGCATATACTTAAATGATATGTGGGTAACATTTTACCTTATTAAATATACAAACTACCAAAAAATTAATTATTCATTTTTTAGCTAAAAGATTTATATTTTTAAATTGGAGAAAATTCCCAGCCAAAAAATCAATTACCTAAATGTTTGAAGGGTCGTTTCTCTTTTGTAACACTCCCCAACTACCGAGTGTATTTTAAAAGAAAAAAAAATCACCTCTCTTTTTAAAGGTCTTTAACCATTTATCAACAACTAAGTAGGCTTACAATTAATGAAAACACTTTAGAAAATACTTACCTCCAAAAGTTTAGAGGAGATTTTTCATACTTTTATATATATTTAATTTTTATTGGATTACAAAAGTTGGTAAAACCTACGTATTTAATAAATATGAAAGTATTTAATAAAAATTGATCAATAAAAATTAGAGAACGTAGGAGCTCTTCCAAATCATCTTTAGGTTTATGTTTTTTCTTTTTCTTTTCTAACTTTAGGGGCAAATCTAAGAACGGTGGGTTTCGACCCGCAATCTCATAGTTATAAAAACTGATTTTTAATGAATTTTTTTAATACCTAGGGGAATAAATAAAACCCTTTTTCAGATGATTTAATTGAACAAAACCTTTCCCTCAACAAATGAATATTATGCTTTTAGTATAATTCATATTATCGAAGTAAACTAATTGACTACCGGAAGTTAGTCTAATAGTCTTAAAAAAACATTTCATAAAGTTAAACAGTAAATAATACCTTTATGGTTTTTGCCATATCGCTACCTACCCACGCGCGGAAAAATAAAGAGTCGCCACTAATCATTGGTTTTAAAATGAAAGGTGTGATTAGTCACCTAGTCATGAAATTAAGGATGGTCTACTAACTTAAAATAAAAATATTTTTTATTGGTTTTTAAAATGTCTCAGGTTTATTAATCAATATCTTTAAGAATAGAGATATGATTAGATAATTATGAGTGACACGAAGTCATTAAGATTTTTGGAATTCAACTTCACCATTCTAAAATTAAATTCCTCTTCCTCAAGAGTTCTAGGAGATTTAACATTCTAATTCTCTTAAATTCCATCGTCGGAAAGGTTTTGGAAAACATATATTTATTTTAAAAATCTTTGAAAATATTGTTATTATGGAAAGAACTTGAGTATTAAATTTTGGAACTAGGTTTATTATTCTAGGAAAAGTCATTCAATTGGAAAAGTTAGCATTCTGACAATTCCAAATTCTAATTTATCAAAAGCCATTTTATTAGAATTTAGGGAAAATTTGCATTTCTAATGTAACGTCCCGTTATTTTGTGATAAAAAAAAACTTTTATTTATTTTATTTAATTTAAGTAATTAAAGTTTATTTATTAATTGTTAATTTAGAATTTGCAGTTTATTTCGGTTTTAATCTTTTAATTGATCTTTTTAGTTTATTTTCATTTTAATGGCATTAATAATTATTAATCACCATTGGGATAGTTTAAGATCATCGGGTTTCGTTTTTAAGCTAAAAGTCATAAAAAGGGCAATTTCGTAATTTCCAAACCACCTAAATATCTAGATATTTTCTACTTCATCTTCTTTATATCATCTTTGACTTCAAAAGTTGACCAAAAACTTCACAAATTCCCTCCCCTTTGCCGTGAGTCCTAGAGAAGAAAAAGAGAAATTCGGTTTTCGTTCGTTTTTTGCCGGTTTGACTCGAGCTAGGATAAATCGGAAAGCCCTCGGGTCAAGGATCATTTCCCATCTACCCTTCGTACTTGCCGCTCGTGTTTCACGGAGTTCTCGGTATGTAAAGCTTGAAACCCTAAACTCCAAATAGTGTTTTAATGGAGTTTTCTTTGATTTCTTTCGATTTCGTGTTATGAACACTACAACAAATTTGCCTTTTAATGACAGACAAAAACTGTCATCGTAATAATACGATGACACTTTTGTAAGTGTCATTACTGTGAGTGCCCTTGTATCTTACGATGACGCATTTACAATGTCATTTTTAAAACGTCATCTTATATGTGTCATTATATAACGAATGGTAAAAAAATATTCATATTTTTTACCATTAGTCATCATAAGTTACAATGACACTGAGCAATAATATCAGTTTTAGACCGTCATCTTAAGAGTGTCATTGAACATATTGTGTCATTGTTAGTATTTTAAGACACACAAAGAATGTCATTATATATTATAGATGACAGTCATTGAATGACATTATTTAGCATATAAATATCCCCAACCATTTATTTTTATAATTCCCCATTATTTTAGTCATAACCTGTAATAATTGAATATCAACAATCTATTTATCACATCCATCACATTCCAGAGAAATTAAACAATAAAACACATTTAAACCTTCAACAATTCCAAGCTCCATTTCTATTTCAACAAAAAAAAGTTTGGTGTTTCTTTATAAAAGAACACAAACTACAATTCACATCTTAAAAGTTATACGAAACACCATCCTTACAAAAATAAAATAGCTATGCATAGACAAAAAGTACGAATGAAATCTAATCATAAATGTTTGTTGCCATTTTGAGCTAGGGAATGTTCACACAAAATAAAGCTTATCAAAATAAAATCAATGATGTTTGTTGCCCGTGTCTTAAATGAAATTGCTAACAAACTTAGCCCATTCTACTCGAAGCTCGTCAAGTTGTGCTTGGGTATATGGATTCTTCGAATTAAACTGCATAAAAATATTAGCACATTCAAAGTTAGTACAAAATAATCATATACATTAAAAATGAAAGGTAAATAAACTGTAAAGTCATACATACAAGGTTAGTAATGGGAACATCATGGTTGTGCATAATTTCTCTAAAAAATTTAAGCACATAATAGCCACACTCCACGTTTCCTGGTTGGCATGGACACTATACATATAAAAAAAATGAAAAAAAAAGTACAACTTAGAAAAGTTTAGTAAAAAAAGAACAAAGAGTTATAACTTTAAAAAATGTAGTAAAAAAGGTTGATATAATTTACCTTCACAACTCTCCAAATAGTATTTTTTCGACTTTGATCTCCACTTTCAGATTGATATAGTTTGATTGCCCTATATAAAACAATAACATATTGAAATAGATTGAAATTACGTACAATTAAAATAAATATTAGCTCAACAATAACTTATTAACAATGATACTTACGCTGTTAAAATTGACTTCATTTCGTCCCAAATACTATTGTGTTTAGAATCAAATCCAAACACGACATTCTCATGCAAATCCACCACATATAATATCCAATGACACCTATCAAAGATTAAATATTTCAATATTAAAATTTACACACTAAACATATTATAATCAAGAAACAAACATTTTAATCATTTAAACTTACCAAGGGTTGAAAGGAATGAGTAACAATTGATTTTTTTGAACATTTTGTAGCACGCTAGCAACTTTCTTTGCACGCTCATTTGAACTACGACACGGGGCAATGTCGCTTGGGTCCATAACCTTAAATTTTCTAATAATTCCCATAGGCTTAAATTTTTCCCAAAGATACTTACACAATGTATAATTATGAATAAAAAGAAATCAAACACATAAAGACACATTTGATTACTTCTAATTACTTACCCGATATAGGTCAATATACATGAGTTTGATATTTCCAACATTGCACAGAACTCCATGATCCCAAGCTCATCTACCTTGATCCCATTTGTGTTCAACTGTTGTAAACCCAAGCTCATCTACCTTGATCCCATTTGTGTTCTCAACCCAATCGCATTTGAATAGAGCAATTGTGAAACTATAGTAGTCAAGCTCCCATATTTCTTTAATCACCCCAAAGAATATCATGTCTGATATGATGAGATTTTTATCCTTTGCACTTGAAACTTGCATGGTACTAGCAACTAAACTTATGCCACTATTTTGGACCTTTCTTATTTTATCACGCTCCTTTGTGTGATATCGACACCTATTTACCATGTAACCAGCATATGTTGCTACATTAGGACGAGGTCCATGAGCTATCCACCTCAAAGTCGATGATATAGAGTTGTTTTGGTCCTCTAAAGCAAGTGAAACCTAATATTTTACATCAAATGTGAGTTATTGATATAAAACATGAACAAAAAAGTTAGGTAATTACCTGTTCACGTAACCAAATAATAAATGTACGATTGTGCTCATCTTGAAGCCACTTTTGATTATTTGATTTATTTGGATTGATATTTCTCAAATGCTCCATGTGTTTCCTATTACAACATTCTTTGTTTAAAAGACATAATTACTTAATTGAAATACACTAAATTGAATGAATAGAATTATACATACTCTATATATGGAAGAACATCATCTGTGTTTTCAAGCACATAAAGGTGGGCTTGTTCTAACTCCTTTTTATCTGGTCTGATATTACATGCAACTGACAACCGTCTATCTTCATTATCCTTCGTACATGCTGGTATCCCAATAGGATTTACTCCAGATAAAAATTCAGAACAAAATTCCACAGCCTCTTCAACAATGTAGCATTCCCCTATACAGCCTTCTGGGCGATTTTTATTCCTTACATAACCCTTTAAGACTTTCATGTATCGCTCAAAAGGATACATCCATCTCAAATAAACAGGCCCGCAAAGTTCTACCTCTCTTACAAGATGTACGGTCAGGTGTACCATAATTGTGAAAAATGACGGTGGAAAATACTTCTCCAATAAACACAAAGTGAGGACTATTTCTTCTTGCAAAACTTTTAACTTTGATGATTCAATAACTTTACTACATATTGAATTGAAGAAAAAACACAATCGAATAATTGCATATCTCACATGTTTTGGTAATATTCCACGAAGTGCAACAGGTAATAATTGTTGCATAAGAACATGATTATCGTGAGATTTGAGACCATACAGTTTTAAGTCTGAAAGTGACACGAGATTTTGAATATTGGATGAGTATCCATCGGGAACCTTTAGATTTGCAAGTGTCGTACACAAACTCAATTTCTCTGAACGTGACAACGTATAACAAGCTGGAGGTATGAAAGATCTTCTCCCTCGTTCTTGAGGAGCCAATTCTAATCTAATTTTCATATCCACCAAATCTTGACGTGTAGTCAATCCGCCCTTTGTTTTACCAGGAATGTCTAACAATGTGCCGATAATATTGGAACACACATTCTTTTCAATGTGCATCACATCAAGGCAATGTTACCTGGTAGACTTTTCCAATACTCCAGTTCAAAGAAAATGGATTGTTTCTTCCAATAATCATTTGGATTATTTTCAACATTCTTATCTTTTTTATTCTTCTTTCCAAATGAATGTCTAAGATTACTTGTTCTTTCAAGAATTTCAGCCCCGCATAATGGTTTAGATGCTAGTTCTAATTCAGGTTTACCATTAAAAGCCTTTTGTTGCTTTCTATATGGATGATGACGAGGTAAAAACTTTCGATGCCCAAGATACGCCATTTTTTTACCTTTCTTCAACCAAATGGAGGATGTATTTCCTTCACCACAAATCGGGCATGCATGATAACCCTTCACACTACAACCACATAGGTTACCATATGCTGGAAAATCATTAATAGTCCATAACAAACAAGCTCTGAGGGTAAATGTTTTTTGTTGATATGCATCAAAGCACGAAACACCATCATTCCAAAGTTTTTTCAAATCATCAACTAAGGGAGCCAAATACACATCTATATCATTTCCCGGTTGTTTAGGGCCAGATATTAAAGCAGTCAACAACATAAACTTGCGTTTCATACACAACCAAGGCGGGAGGTTATAAGTCACTAGTAATACTGGCCAACAACTATACCTACTACTAAGATCACCATGAGGATTCACACCATCAGTTGAAATAGCTAAACGAAGGTTTCTTGGCTCAGAACCAAATGAAGGCCACATGTTATCAACTAGTTTTCAAGTTGGTGAATCTGCTGGATGTCGTAAATATTCATCATTTTCTCTTCCATTAGAATGCCAAGTCAACATATGTGATATTTCTGTAGATCGAAACATCCGTTGGAATCGTGGAATTGGAGGAAAGTACCACATAACTTTTGCCGGAATTCCTATTCTCTCTTCATTTGAATTTTTACGAATTTTCCATCTCGACGTTCCACAAATTGGACATTTATTTTCCTTCGAGAGCTCTTTTCGAAACAAGCAACAATCGTTAACACGAGCATGTATTTTCTTATAATCCATTCCAAGGGTACGCAAAGTCTTTTTTGCCTTGTACGTGGATATTGGAATTTCATTAGGCTTTGGTAGCATGTCACTTAATAAGTTTAGCAACTCTGAGAAACTAGCATCACTCCAACCAAATTTAGCCTTTAAGTTATATAATTTTAGCAATGCGGATATTTTGGAAAAATTTGTACACTGGGAGTATAATGGTTTCCTAGCGTCACTCAATAATTCATCAAACTTTTCTGACTCTTCAGCTAAATGATCATTTGCGGCTTCAAACATCTCATCGATATTGTCTATATCATTACCATCAAAACCATATGTATTTTCACTTGTTTCCCTATTAGATGGTAGTGATTCACCATGGTAGATCCATGCTTTATAACTTTGATTAATACCATGGACAAATAAGTGTTCTCTAACAATATTCACTTGATGAAAAATAACATTTCCACATTTCACACATGGACACCATAATGAGTTTTTCACATTTGAATGTTGTAATCCACTTTTAATGAAGTTCTCAACACCTAAGTCATATTCCAATGACATCCTATCTTTCATCATCCACGACTTATCCATAATGATGTACAAAGTAACCTAAGTCGATAAAAATGATAATACAAGGTATTAGTTTCATTATCCAATTAAATGTCTTAAATGGTTAACCTAAGTCATACAAAACAATATATAGTTCACTATAGCTACCATAACTGCACGATAGCCAGGTCTCAAATAAAAAATTATAATAGTAACAATTATTTTCATATAATATCGAACAAAATATATAAACTAAGTTCCATAAAACTTGGCTAATATTTCACTATGGCTATCGTGAATCGCAGGATAGCCACCAATCTATTCAAAAACTAATCAAATTGCAATAAATACATACATGATAATATCGAATAAAATCAAAAAAATAAATAAATTGAAAACCTGGAACTTGAATTTTTTTTGCTTAAGTTGCGAATAGCGAAGTGAAGAACGAACTCCTTTAACCAATTTCTTATATGGAACCTGTGAATAAGTGGTAGAAACAAAAATCAATGAAATTGCATTGTGAAACTAAAAATCAAAATTCTTATGCATATTGATCAATATACTTTGCATGGAAATAGATGGATAGACATATAAATTTCAAAAACTGTTTTACTATTACAATCTTTCAATGATTAACGAACAACGTAAGACGGTTAAATAACGAATAGCGGATGTATGTTAAACGAACAGCGATGAACGAACGGTGAATAGACTGCGTTTTGAAGGGCGACGAACAACATTATGTTTAAACTTAACCCTATTTTTGTGAGTGATTAAATTCAGCGATAAATACCTGGTTTTTTGAGCAAACGATGCAGCGTTTCACGGCGAGAGCAAGAGGTTATTAATGGCGTTTATGGCAGCAGCGAAAACTGCGAGAATAAGGGTTGTTTAGAAGATGAGAGGGTGATTTAGCAGCGATTAAAAGGTCTCTTTAAATATATTTCAAGTCGACGGAGAATTAGTAGCGTTTAGGACGACGGTGAGGGCGAATTATCAGCTTTCAGGTCGACGGTGACGGTGAAGGCAAATTCGCAGCGTTCAGGTCACGGTGACAGTGACGGTGAGGGCGAATTAGCTTCGTTCAGGTCGATGGTGAAGGTGACGGCGAATTAGCAGCGTTCAGGTCACGTTGACGGTGAGGGCGAATTCACGTTCACGGCGAGGGCAAGTTCAGCGTTCACGGAGAGGGCGAGTTCAATGTTCACGGCGAGGGAAATTTAGCTACGACGGTGAGGGTGAGTTCATCTTCACGACGAGGGTAAGGGAAACGAGAAGGTTGGTGAGGGAGGCGGTGATCACGCTAGGGCAAGGGAAAGCGAAGTGCAGCCTTTTTTTTTTTTTAAATGCTAAGTTCAGCGTTTGCAAGCGAGGAGGAGACGAAGTTTACCCTAACTTCTCTTTTTACGTGATTAAGAAAATATTTACTTAATTAAAAATTAGGAAACAATGACATACATGAACCGACATTTATTATTTAATGACACACATAAATAATGACAGATATAAACTGATATTAAAAATAACGTATTATTCCGAAAATTTGCGCGCTAAAACTTGAAATTTTAATTAACAAAAGATGACATTCCATATGTGTCATCGTTTAATAAAAAAAACTGAAATCCTAAAATGTGTCATCTTTTACCATATGTGTCATCTTTTAAAAAAACTCAGTGTCATCTTTTGTGGAATTTGTTGTAGTGGAAACTCGGTGTATGTCATTACGGGAGTCGTTTTACGTGTATTTGAAACTTTCCCCTAAACCCTAAAACCGAGTTTCAGTCGAAACCCTTCCCGTTTGAAAATTCCTCTTTGGGGTTTGAATTTGGGTTAGAGATTCATGATTAAATGCATATTTAAATTCAATCCGGGAAAGAGATTAATGTTCAAAAACCCTAATTATCGATACCCATTGAAATCGGGATTATCGAATTTGCTTAAAACCAACTCAAAACGTATTTAAATTGCCAAAAAGCCGAAAAACCAAACCCGAGACCCTTTTTCCAAGGGGGGAGGTTTGATGGATTTTCGTCCTTTTGTTTTTTTAATCGTTGTTTAATCATTAGTTGGTGATTTATTAATTTTCGGGATATTAATCCTTTTGTAGGTGTTTTTGAACCGTTTGTTTGATCGCTCTTCCGGTGCTTAGGAGCGAAGTCTTCACTTTTATTAAGGTGAGAATAGTTAGGATTTAAAGTATTTTTAGAAAGCAAATAAGTGTGAAGATTTGTAAAATTAGAAAACTAAGAATAGAATCTGAATCTAAGATTAGAGGATTGTGAGTTAGTGCCTTTAGGATTAGAAGATAATCCTTTAAGTGAGAATTTAGGAGTTCTCGAGGAAAGCATCAAATCTTAGAAGATTCTAAGTTAGATTCGTTTCAAAGTTTAGGTTGGATTATTGGAAAGGATCCAAGACTTTAAAGAACGATTGATAGAACCTCGGATTATTGGAAGTTTAGAATCCTGGAAGGTATAGGTTAATCGTTTAAATTATGTTTTTACTTTTATTATTTATAGCAGAGTTCGATTTCCGGAGTTTCCTATTTGATTACTTTATGTCTTTTACTTTATGTATAATCACATCTTTGATCCATTTATTTTTATGCCCGTTTTACCTTATGCTTGTTCGACTACTTTAACTTTCACCTTTACTTTATTTACTTTCGCAAGCATGTACAAGCATAACCATAACATCTTGCATCATAACATCTGGCACCGTATCATTTTGCATCATTGAAATGGAGGAAAAGGGAGGAGAAACAAAATAAAAGGTGAATGTGGATCCGACGGGAGTCCCCATTCCGACGGGAGTCCCCATTACCTTCATGCATAAAAGGTGAATGTGGATCCGACGGGAGTCTCCATTACCTTCATGCATATCATTGATGGAAATGAAAAGTGAGAAAGAAAGGAAGGGGGGAATGTTGGACCCTACGGGGAATGTCCGCATCACCTTCAGAGAAAAAGAAACGAAAGAGAAAAAGAAACGAAAGTGAAAAAGAAAAGAAAGTGAAAAAGAAAAGAAAGGAAGGAAGAATGATGAACCCTACGAGGAGTTCACATCACCTTCATAGAAAAGAAAAGAGAAAGTGAGAAAGAAAAGGAGGGAGAACGATGGATCCTACGGGATAGACCACGTTACCTTCTTCATGCATAAGGTTGAATGTGAATCCTACGGGAGTTTGCATTACCTTCATTTTAATTATCGTTGGAATTATATTATTGAGAATGAATTGTATATTTCATTACGGAAAGTAAGAAAATAGGGAAAATCGAGATGTTTTATGTTTATGCAAAGTTTACTTATTTCTTTTATTTATGTTGTAATAAGTAATGGATGAGGTTTTGACCTTAAGAGTTAGTATTGCCATCCTTTGGAAAGTATAAAATGAAATTACCTAAAGTTTGGAGAACTTTAGGATTGATTGTGTCAGGTAAATTGGACACAAATCGAAATGCGAGTTTGAGGTCTAGCTTTACTTTTTATTCTTATTATTCTCACTGGGCTTAGTTTGTTAGCTCATGATATTACAACCAATTTCAGGTAATGCCCTGGCTAGAGGCCGTGGAAGGGGAGATGGTGCTGCGTGATCGAGGGATGCTGACCTCGAGATGGACTTGTTTTTGTAAAGTATATGTAAATATTTTTGTGAATTTCAAGACTTTGATGTTGTATTAGGCTCATAAGAGCTTTTGTTGATGTTTTTATGATATGAAATATTTGAACTCCTGATTTGGGACTTAAAGTCCATGTGAATTTATTAGATTGAAAAATTAGGATGTAAACAGGTTTTCGGCATGCCAACTTTCAAACAAAACCACGCAAAATTTTCTAAAAATAAAAGACTTCCGCTGTTTTCTCTGAATTTAATTTATTTAAAAGTGACGGGTCGTCACATCTAATAATTCCCAAATCATGTCTCAAAGTTTATTCAAGTATGAACATAATATATAAACAATAAATATGAACATAAAACACAAAATATAGAAAACCAAGTTCATAAAATATAGTAAGTCAATTAAAACAAGAACAATTATTCCGAATCAACACCGCAACTTATAAAATTCACAACTATTCAACCAAAACGCGCTTCTTCTTAATTTTTTCTCCTAAATACTCTTCATTATCATATCAATGACTTATGACATTCAATTGTATTCATATTTTACAAGAAAAATCAGATTTTATGAAAAACAACATCTCAGTCACGGTTTTAATGTGTAAATTCCTGCAACATTTGTATCAACTTTGAAAAATCATATCTTTTTTTATACTAATCAAAACGAGGTGATTCTTGTTCTCAAATATTCGTTTACGAGTCTAGTTTATAGAAAAAATAACCATAAATAATTATTTTCAAAGAAACAGAAACATCACGTAATAACAAGTACTCAGAATTTTTCGGAACAGTGAACTTATTTGAACGTCAAACTTCAAAAAATCATAACTTTTAAACTACAAATCCAAATTCATTGATTCTTTTTCTTATGGTTTTATATTTAATTCTTATTGCATGGAAAAATAACCATATAATCATATTAATGACTATATTTTAAAGGAAAGGAACTTACCTTGGTTTGAAGTAGTATGTCATTGCTCTAAGTTAGGGTGCATGAATGAGAGTAAAAACGCAGTAGAGAAACGTTTTATTTGAGAGAATATGAGTGTGTGTTGAGTGTCCCCTAGGGTTGTAGAAGAGGCTCTATTTATAGCCAAATGGAAGATTTGAATGTAGATAATAAAAATAGAGATAAAGATAAATCATATATTAGATATTTTGGTCCCGTTTGGTGTTGATGTTTAGCTGCTTTTAGGAAAATCTTAACTGTTTTATTGTTTGGTAAAATCAAATATGATAAATTATTAACAAATCACTTACTGTAGAAACGTGTTTTTTAAAAGCTAAAGAATAGATGCTTTTTAAAATTGATTTTTTCAAAATCTAAAAAGATCGTGGGTTTAGCTAATCTCTCTCCTCCAACAAAATCTAAAAATTTATTTCCAGCTCACTATTTAATTGTCTTCTCCTTTTCAATTTATTTTTAGTCTATTTTAAAAGGTTTTTTTTCCTTAACCTTGATCAATTCTGATTACTTTTTTCATGTTTTTTTTTGTTGAAAGTTATCATTTCATTATCTCTTAATCAAATTAGTATATCAACAATATATTCATTAAAATTGTTCTAATTAGCAGTTATGTTGTGGAGTTGTTATTGATTTTATATTTATTACTCGTTTTAAATTTAATATAAGTGATGGATCTATTGATCAAGTTCATCATCTCTGCAACAAATTAGGTATTCTCTGTGTTGGACTATTAGTGATGATCAAGTTTTGCCTGAAGTATTTCCTTCCTCGTTGATCTGACATTCTCGGAGAACTCATAACGTAAGTCTTTTTTTATTCTCTTTCTGTTTGTTTTGTTTTTCATATTATCCCTTTCTTTCTTGTTTTCTTTGTTAATTTAAGAATTCTCTCTTCATACCCAACTATTTTCTTTGACAACATTTAAAGTTTAAAGTAAAAATTGTTGAAAGTTGATAACATTTAAAGTTTAAGGTTAAACTTGATAATTGTCACTAAAAAAAATTAAAGTTGATAATACCCTTAAAAATTCAGGGGTAAATTTGATTTTTTTTTTTTGCTAATTAAAATAATCTCCTATCTAACTTATAAATATTAACTCTCCATTTAAATTTAAGAACGTATAATAAATTATTTTAATTATTTAGAATAAGAAAGATAGAGAATTGATGTAATTATAATTTTTAAAAGTTAAAAATTAAAACAAATCATTAATAGTATATTCACATCATGGTGTAATTTTTATAAATACTAATCTGAATTAAAATTTAAAAACTATATTTTTTTCCCTTCAAAATACGTTATTATATATATTTTTAATTAAGATTTCAAAAATATTTCTTAAACTGAAAATAAAAAATAAAGAAAGTAGTAATCAAGCAATATTCATTTTTTTATAAAAGAAAACTAATAACAAAATCGTTATAAAATTATGCCATTTAAATGTTTCAAAAAGAAAATATAATTGAGACAATACTTTAAAATATAAACTTAAAGAAGATAAATTTAATTTAGAGATAATTTTTTTTAGTCGATACTTAAGATTAGATTCTTTGAGATATTAAAAATTGTAAAACTGTGAAATAATGGAATTACATATGAATGTGTTTTACAATATCGAGATATAATATGCTGTTGATTTATTATTTGAGTTATCAATAAGATATAATTTGGTCTCATATTTTTTTATATTTGAATTTTCTTTTATGCTTTTATTGAAGATTATTTTTCTCCTTCTGAAAAATCAAACCAATCCAGTGGGATAGAAGTTGTACCATATTAGAAATTTATTTTTTTTAGAATTGTAAGAAACATTATTGTCTTGAATGTCTACCAGAAACATATAAATATAGTTCATAATTTTTTTAGAATGAAATTTTCTATCTTTAAGCAAACATAAATATAAACCTTTAAATTAATTTAATATTTATTTATATAAGTATAAAATTAAAAAAAAATAGAATGTTGGGATCTTACCCGAACCTATTTTATTTTATGATTATTTTAATCATCATAGATTATAATATGCCATATATAATTTTGTATGTGTTAGTTAAGATGGAGAAGAATGGTCAAACCAACAACTTTGAAAGTGGGACTAGTAGTTTGTGAAATAAGGCTATATGGGATCGTCACACTATAGATATTTTTTGTGACCTTTGTATCATTGAGATTGAAGCAGGACACTGCCCTGGCACACATTTTTCTAAATTTGGAAGGGAAAATTTGGTATCAAAGTTCAGTAAGGTCACGTGCAAACAGTATTGTAAACAACAATTGAAAAATAAATGGGATGCCCTAAAAAATGATTGGAAACTATGGAAAGATCTCATTGGAAAAGAAACTGGTATTGGATGGAATCCTCAAAGAAAAACTATTGATGCAACAGAAGAATGGTGGCAAAAAAAATTACAGGTAAATATACTAATATTTTAATATTTATATATTAATTATAGTGTGATTAATCTTAATAACTTGTGTCCATATGAATATAGGTGGTTCCAAATGCTGTAAAATTTCGAAGGGAAGGTATTGACCCAGAGTTGGCTAACAAGTATGAAAGAATGTTTACAAATATCATTGCAATTGGAGATTATGCTTGGACACCTTCTTCTGGATCACTTCCAACAAATGATGAAGCATTTAAGGATGACGTTAATCCACTTGAAAATAGTGATGACTCAGATGATGCTATGCAAGAACATAGCTTAGAAGAAAATAATAGTGCAAGGATAAGAAAGAGAGTAAATAAAGGGAAAACTGAAAAAAGTGGTGGAAAAAGTTAGGAGGCGCTGCAAAACTCTCATAACAAATTGATCAATTTATTGATATAGTTGAAATAAGGAATAAATCAATAACAGACAATCTTCCGAATTGTGGTATTAGTGAAGTAATGGCTGTGGTTAACACTTTGCCTGGAATGCAAATTGGAAGTGACTTATGGTTGTTTACAAGAAGACTTTTCTTAATTAAAGAGAAAAGAGAAATGTTTCTTTCTATGGAAGAACCTGAGACAAAACTTCAATGGCTCAACTACAAAAAATCTTTAGGATTATGATTGCCTTATAATTTTTGTCAATAATTTTACTCAGACATTTGTTTATTCAGTATTTACCTTTTATTATGACATGTGTTGATTTATTATTAATATTTAATTATTGTTTGACATTTTTTATTTTTTATTTTTTATTTAATTATTGTTATTATATCTGTTTATTTATTATTCTATCATTTTATGATATTTTTTTGTTTATTATTCAATACTAGTAAGTTATATATTAGTAATGTTATTTAATTGATTTTAATTCTACCTAAATAATGATTTACAGGATATTACATGGATATACAAGAGGATAATGAAGAATTTGACATACTTATATCTATATTAGCTCGAGCTATTGAGTATTATTATGTGACATATGTTCACAAAATTCCTCGTATGAATTCAACACAGACAGGTAATATCTGGTTAATGGAAATATTGAAAGGAAATGAAAATCGATGTCATAGTATGTTCAGAATGAAAAATGATGTATTCGTTCACTTATGTGATGAATTGCAAATGAGTTATGGTTTAAAAGGTTCAAGGAGATTATGTGCAACTGAAATGTTAGGGATGTTTTTACATATTTTTGGACATGGGGTAAGTAATAGGCTAGCACAAGAGCGATTTCAACATTCAGGTGAAACTGTAAGCAGATATTTTTCTAAAGTATTGAACATTGTATGTGAGATGGCTATCAATTTAATTAGACCATGTGATCCGGAGTTTAAAGACATTTCTGAAGAAATTTTACGAGATTCAATATATATGCCTCATTTCAAGGTAAATATTTATTCAATTATTATCTTTTAAAAGGAAAGTATATATGCATATAAATAATATATAGTGTTTTTCTATTGCATTGTATTAGGATTGCATTGGAGCAATTGATGGAGTACATGTCCATGCCTCAATTCCCGTTGAAGATCAAGTGTCGTACATTGGAAGAAAAGGAATACCAACTCAAAATATAATGGCTGTTTGTAATTTTGATATGCAATTTATCTTTGCATATGCTGGTTGGGAAGGAACAGCTCATGATGCAAGGATTTTTATGTCAGCTTTACGCAATCACAATTTAAATTTTCCTAAACCACCAGAAGGTAACACTCGTTATTATAAATAAAATTATCATAATATAGCTTTTTAACTTTTAATAATAATACATATTTATCATGTAACAGGTAAATATTATATAGTAGATGCAGGATACCCTCAAATGAAAGGATTTTTGGGACCATATAAAGGAGAAAGATATCATCTTTCTGAATTTCATCGAGGTAGTCAACCAATGGGTTATCAAGAAGTTTTCAACCAAGCACATTCTTCTCTTAGAAGTGTCATCGAACGGACTTTTGGAGTGTGGAAGAAGAGATAGAAAATTCTGAGAGATATGCCTAATTATCCTTTTACAAAGCAAGTGAAGATAATTATTGCAACTATGGCGTTGCACAACTACATAAGGATACACGATCGATCGGACTATCGTTTTGAACAAAATTGGAATGGTAACTTCAATGAAGAGATGGAGAATGATGCTCATGAATCAAATCAACATAGTAATTATTCTCATATCCAAGAAGTCGAGGCCATGAAATATGATAGTGCTACAAGTTTGATGAGAACGAGATAGACAATATTTATTTAGTTTCTTCATAAGAGTTTTTTAAATAACCTTTTGTATTTGAATATCATTTTTATGTTTTTATTATTATGATAAATTATTATTATAATTGGGATTGAATTAAAATAATAATATTTTTTAATTAAAAATATATGTTATATTTAAATTAAAATTTAGAAAAAATCTTTGTAATAATTAATAAATTATGTCATTAGAAAAATATATTAAAAAAACCATTAAATCAATTTATCAAACACTATTTAACTAATTATATATCTAACAGCAGTTTTAGAAGCTGAATTTACCAAACGCAAATTTTCTATATAAGCTGAATTTACCAAACACAAATCTGATTTCTGATACAGCTGATTTTTTCTACAAGCTGACAGCAATTATTTCAAAAGCCACATCAATATCAAACTGGCCCATCTCCTTCCAAATTTAATCTCAAACCAAATCTCATTTAAATTTATGCTTCCAATTATCTTCTTCTAAATCTAATCTCAAATTAATTCTTTGCTTTAAATTTATTCTTCAAATTATCTCATTCCAAATCAAATCCTCATTTAATTATTCAAAATAAAAACAAAACCAATTTCATTAATAAGACGTATTTAAAATAAAACACCAATTATTGCAAAAATCATTTTTTAATTTTTTTTAGAAATAATTAAATTTTGTTAATTTTAAATAGCATCGGACTAAAATAGGATGCATGAACACCCCCTGTGGTTTGAAAATGAAAAATCACACCCGTGTGGTTCTATATTATTCAAATGAGACTCCTCCCCTCCAACACAATTAATTTTCTTTCAGCCATAAATTCTTCGTTTGAACTCCGATTTGGATGATTCAAGATGTTTTGAAATTCTCATTTCGAGCTATATGTTAGGATCACTTTGAAACTTTGAAATCGTTAATAAATAAAAGAGTTTATTATCAATAAAATACGAGATATGATTGATACCATCAAACATTTTGCTTACTGATAATTTAAAAGTTTCAAAATAACCATAACGTAGGGCTCGAAATGAGAATTTCAAAATATCTTGAATCATCCAAATCGAAGTTTAAACGAGGAAGTCATGGCTAAAAGAAAATTAATGACGTTAAAGGGGAGGGGTCTCATTGAAATAATATGAAACCACGGGGGTATGATTTGGCATTTTCAAACCACAGGGGGGTGTTCATGTATTTGAAAAAAACCACTGGGGTCTTATTTGCAATTTACCCTTTAAACAATGTTAAAATATAGTTTAATTAATGGAAAATACTTATACCCTGATTTCCCTATATGTCTCATTTTTATTGGGTAAAAACATATGAGTGGATCCCATATATTTATTTAAAAAATTACATTTTTATTATTTACTAATATATTCTATCCAATAAAAATTGGACATGTGGGAAGTCGTTCCTCCGATCCGGAGGCAAATATCTTCCCCTTAACTAATTCTGTTTCTATTTATAATTTAAAGAAAAAAAAACTCAGGGATGCTGAGGATTCCACCCAATTTTAGTGAGGGGAAAATCTGATCTACTAATCTAATGCTCCACGGATTGTTTTTATTCGTCTACTCATTCTAAATTATTTTGTAATTATTCCCCTTCGACTATCGTCTCCAATTAGAAGAATTTTTTTTTAATCCTGGGTGCCTTTTATATTCCACTTTTCATTTATCAATAAAATATCTCTTATAAAAAAATTCTGCTCTACAAATCATATATGTAAATCCCTGCTTCAAGGCAGCAAATTAATAATAAAACTTCATTAAAAATGATATTATCTATCCCAAATCACCACCTTCGATTAAAAAACGGTTTTAAACACCACAACAATTTATAAAATTAAAAACATCCCTCAATCAATTAGTTTTAAACAAAAAGCCGGATTTTTGTTTACTTTTGTGGACACAGCTAAATAAGAATAGAAATTTATTCAAAATGGTATTATCTATTGTTAAGTTTATTGAAAAATTAAAGAGAATTTACCTTGCTTCTTGTTTTCTCATATTTGAAAGAAATAAGAATATTTATTTTTTCTCAAAAGAACATGATTATTCTTATAGCTTCAAAGGAATGCCATTCCAAAAGTACAAATTTCTTGATTTTGGATTTACACAACAAATGAAATAAGATTCATCTTAAATAGTAAATGCTTCATGTGATACTACAGAAAAATAATTATTATATCTCCTCTCATTTCATATCAATAAACAGCTTTGCCATAACCTCATCTCAAAATTAAAATCTCACTCTCCCAAGAAACTCATTCTCTATGAAGGGAAACAAAATATGATTTTCAATTGACTTAAAGTTCAAATCATTTTAATTATTTAAATCTAAAGAATATAATTACTATCCCCACCCATTTCATGCCATGCTGGTGAACATCCAAAACAACACCTTAAATATTGGCAAAACCACAGATTTGATAGATATATTGGTAGAAGCTCCTAACCTTTTTTTTCCGACAAATCAGAATAGTAGACACTCTAACTTAAACACTGAAAAATAAGCCTTCACTTTTCCATTCAAAGACTGAATTTCTATTTTATATCATGAGTCATTGTCGAGTAGTTGAATAGATAACGTTCGATCTTTACTTTATCTAAAATTTTTCTCAATTCATCAAAAGCACATTACCAATGTCCATTAATCCTCTAAAAGAGGGATCAAGCCTTGTTATCAGAGCTCCAGGAAGGACAACAAATCTACTGTGAAGATTCCCGACAAGTAGCAACGGTACTTGCAGCAGTGGAAAAAGATTTACTTGAAGAGTTCTGGGTTCAACCAATCCCTGCAAATTTTCAAAATTTGGGAGGGAGTGGGGTGGGGGATTGTTAACTTTTACTCATTCACCAAATTATGATTAATGCAAAATGCAAAAAAGACGGAATTGTGCTGTACTTGCTAATGTCATCAAGATGATCATCAAAGTCCACCACATCTTGCCATTTCTCGGATGCAATAAAATCCAACAGGACCACATTTGCCGATGGTTCCTTGATCGTTAGCTGGTTGCTATCATCTGATCCAACCAGCTTCCAATTCTTAGAAGTTTCCCTTGTGTAGAGCTGATGGATGACAGAAATAACAAAGCCAAAACCGCAATAATAAGATTACACAATTTATTTTCTCCTGCTAAGGTCTACCATATTTAAGGGTGAAGCTAGCACAAGAAAAAGAGATGGGAGAGCAATGGTCATGCATAAAGATTCATGGATATAGACGAGGTTTAAATTTCAAAGTGATGCCTAGATTACATGCGAGGAAAATTTGACTGCTGGAAAGTTCATTTCAGGGGGCAAAAGAGTGGCAGCAAAAGATAGTCAATACCATAGGATATTATTCACCAGGAATTACAAACACTAGTAAAGTGCAATCACATTTTCTAATAACCAGCCATTAAGACTCTTTCTTGTATGTTTTCTGTTCCTTTGGTGGCCCCTTTTACTGGCTTGGGCCTGTTCTGTGTGGCTTTTTCCTTTTGTACTTCAATATTTCTTAATGAAAGTTAATTTCTAACTAAAAAAATGCAGCACATCTGATTTTTATTTTTATTTTTGAAAAAGCTGGCTCAAAAGCCCATTTGAATGAAAGAAAACCTTCATAGTATCTAATGTGTGGAGAAACTACAAAAATACATAACTTTTTTATTAGAATCAACTGGAATAGTTTCTTGTAAGGTCCTTTGGATCTCACAGGTTTGGAGAAACCAAAGTCTCCAAGGCAAAGGAAGGAGCCACCTAACAAAGGTCAAAGGCTGCCCAACAATTTTTTTCCAAGTGTATCTTGCAGAAGTAAATGAATAAAAACGCGATATAGGTCTTCCCTAACCACTTCACACGGCATGCTTCTCTAAGAATCAAGAAACACAGGTGGATATGTATTTGCAATCTCAAAATAATTGTGCGCAAAAATAAAACTCAATCTTCTATGAGATCTTAAACTTCTAAATCAACTTAACCTCAATACAGGAGCTTGCCTCAAAAAATCATTAATAGATTGAAAATCCTAATAGCTTAAGACCACATTTAGATATATCACTAGATGACACATTTTTAATAGGTATTTTCAAAAATAGCAAATGTTTTATTACCAAAAAAATAGCAAATGTTTTGAAAATTTTCAAAAATGGCATTTTCTCAAAAGTATGTGTGGGTTACTAGACCACTCTTGCTTTGAACCAAAGAGAGAGAAAATGCTATATATGAAAATTTTAAAACTTTTGCTATTTGGAAAATATAAATTCAAAAAATGTTTTATTTGAAAAAAAACAAAAAAACCCTTAGATACTTGGTTTGTGTTGGGAATACCTAGCTTAACAACTTAAGCTTTGCGTCTAGTGATGATTTAAAATGGTATGAGAGTAGGAGGTATTGGGTTCAAACCTTCATTATGTCATTTGCTCTCATTTCATATTAATTGTTCACATGTTGGGCCTTTGTTAATATTTTAGCCACCATGTGAGAGGGAGTGTTGGGAATACCTAGCCTAACAGCTTAAGCTTGTGGGACTAGAGGTGATTTAACAATTTGTAAGTAAAAAGAAGCCCCTGAAAACAAAAGATAAACAATCCACTTGACCACCTCACCATCGTTGGGTTCCCCCTAATACACAGGTTCCAAAATTCATTTCTCCATGCTTCAATAAATAAAAATTAATTGTTGAATTCTAGTGGTTGAAGGGAAAACTAGATAAAGGAAAGTGTAATGCCACTCCACTTTACAAGGCTAAAAAACTCTAAAGAAGTTCCTCCTATATTCATTCTTAAATTCCATGTCGAACATCTTATGTTCAATCCAAAAACTAAGGATGACACGGCTCAAACATAAAGGAAAGTGGGTAATATCCCTTGCTAACCTCTCTCTAAAACTATCTCATCTTCCTCAAAGGAAAGCCAACATACTTCACCCCAACCAATAAGTATCAAATCAAGCAAACAAATATGACCCGTGCACACGATAAACTTAAACTCAAATGTGAGACAACAGTAAAAAGGCTCAATCGATTTCAATAATTTCAAATAATCAAATTAGAAAAAAACTAAAGGTGAGCAAGGAAGAAGGTTATCAATATTTCATATAGCATCAATAGTAGCCAATAGTATCTTACATTTCACACTCCTTCATGGTAGAGGCCCCCCCGCAAGGGATAAATGAATGAATGATCAAATTATGTATTGAAAAAAATCTATGATGTTCCACAACCATTCAGTAACTGAATAAAGATTCTACCTATTCATGATACAAGATTGCTCATTATTTAATTTCAAAACATTAATTGCCACATAAAACATTTTTTCGAACGATTTCATCACATACATTCAAATAAAGAGAAGAAATACGATTCACACAACCACAATAAGAATTCCACATTAATAAACTCACCTGCATTACAGGGCTCCTATTCTTTGTCTTTGGTAAAGCTTCAAGTTTTCTATGATCTAACTGCAAAAAAAACACCTTACAATTAACCGAATAAACGAAACCACAAAACAACACAATTTCAAAAAATTCAATAAGATATAATCCAATTACCAAAAGAACAGCAGCTTGGGGGAAAAACCGAGAAAAGTGATCACCAATATTCTTCGCCACACCACTAAGTTCATCATCATCAAACCGCTCATTAGCATGAAAATACCCGACGATACTCAATCCTTTCGACGCATAATATTCTTCAATCTAAAACCAAATCACAGATCTCAAATTTCCAGATCTTTCATAAAAAACATATATAAAAAACAAAAAGTAGAAAAACCATACCAGAAGAAGAGAAGTCTCGAGTTGAGGAAGAAGGCCAATGTGAGAGTGGAATAAAGGAACGGAATCGGAGATTTGAACGACGTCATTTTGGGCGGAGATGCGACCTAGAAGAACACCGTTGACGGCGGATGTCCGGTGATTTAGGGCATGGAGAACAAGTTTCAAATAGGCATTTTGAGAGATCTCGAAGCGTAACTCGCCGCCGCCCATGACTCAGTGAATTTACGGTTTTCAGTTCTCAGTTGAGGCGGAGAATCCGATAGCTAAGCGAACTAAGACGAAATGAGGAGGAAGAAACACAATCAAATTCTGGCTATGAAAATTAATAAGGTTTAAATCTTATTTTATTATGTGGATTTTTGTGTTTAATTTATAATAATAATAATAATAATAAATATTATTTTATGTCATCACGATATTAATAAAATCATAAAATAAAGGTATAATGCAAATGATATTTTGCGGTTTTAGTCAAATATATGAATAACTTTTCTTTTATTTGATTTATCTTGGATAAATAAATCTATATAATTACTATAGGATATAATTCAAATAATTATTTTCCTTGAATAATCATTATAGCTAAAATTTTATATATATATATATATATATATATATATATATTAATTAATAAATAAATCTAATTTATTTAACTGATTGTTTTGGGTTATTCTCACTTGGGTTCATTAATCCAATTAGGCTAGAAACTCTCTCTTATTTAATAAGTCCAACTTAATTAATTAATTTATTAATTACCATTTAAATAAAATAATTTATTTAAATAATTAATAATATTAATATTTTCTCCTGACTAAATATTATCAAATGATATTTAATTATTAATTTTCATTTAAATAATTTTCATTATTTAAACAATTAATAAATATTTAATTATTAAATTTCATTAAATAAACTCGCTATTTATTTAATTAATAATTCTAATTGACAATATTTTATTATTAATTAATTAATTTTAATTATTATTTTTCGTTCAAATAAAATTAATTATTTAAACAATTAATAATTATCAATTAATTTCCAATTTTTAATTACCATTTAAATATACTCATTATATAAATAATTAATAAGTCTAATTAATAATATTTCATTATTAATTTCCTGTTTAAATAAACTCATTATTTAAATAATTAATAATGTTTATATTAATTACCTGTTTAAATATGCTCAATATTTAAACAATTAATATTGCCTATTTAAGTAATTCACTTTACTTAAGATTTTCATTTCTTCTACTTGATTTCGCGACTACGATATTTGGGCTAGCATAAGGACTCGATTGACTTATAGATCATGGGCATAATAATTAGTCAATTAAGTAATTAACTCATGATCAGTTAATTACTTATTATCTAACTATGAATAATTTCACTATAGATTCATAGCTGAACTCCCCTCACTATAGATGAGTTATGTCCATTTAGTATATCTTTTATTTATATCTATGATATATCCTTCACGTGAAACCCTCATAATTATAGGCGGATTAAATTTACCGTTTTGCCCTGGTAATTACCGTTTTATCTTTATGTTCCCGTTGATTCTCCAATGAACATTATCTTTAGTCGAACTAGAGATAATATACTCCTGTGATCAGTAGAAATCGTGGCGCCACTTGTTCATGTCTCGAATCAGTACATCAAGGGAGTTTCCTAAAGTTCCTAAAATGTTTAGGCATCGCACTGATACCGTCAATTTATAGAAAAGTTATGAATTCCATCTCGTGTAAATGTGTTCCCAACTATTTATCTAGTTAAGTTCCCAAAACAGGAGTGTATTGAGCGTTCATATCAGATCGCTCTCGACCATGTGAATCAAAGAACATAACTCCATAAATAGAAGTCCACATTTCACTCAGGATTGAGATTTATCACGGTTGATAAACTTAGTTTGATATTCGATCATTTCTCGTAAACGGTACTAATGAGAAATTTGATCAAACATCATGGTCCTGTCTTATACAATCAACATTGCATATGATGCTTACATTTCATGTCACCCACATGAATGATCAGGATTAGATCATTCGTTTATAAACAAAATGCGTAGCTATCAACAGTGTTACCAGGATAAGGTTCCCAAACATTATCCATTTACTGTAGACACTTTTAAGTTACTCATCTCAACTTTAATCCTCTCGTATGACTCACATACTAAGTCATGATTTCATAAGAGTAACTTAGGGTTTTACTATTCGAATGTTTGATATTAATATATTTTCATATATTTCTAATATCGTCAATTGAATCAATATATATAATAGAAAAAACTTATGTTTATTTATTTAATTTATTCGAAATAAATTGTTTTTATTAAATAATTACAAGTTTTAGGACACCATTCCCAACAAAATATACATTCTATAATAGACGTAATATTCTGCTATATACATAATGTATGTTCGACAATATATGTAATATACACAAATGACGATCGCACATCCCTCTTTTAATATGACTGTTTTCTAAATGTATATTTTATAATATACGTAATATACATAACTGTCTGTTTTTTAACGACATCTTTTTTCAGTCTGCTCTGGTTTCCCCTCCAAATGTACATGATGTAATATACGTAATATACAAAATGACGAGAAGGTCGATGTACACCCTTCTTTCATTTTGGTCGTTTTTTTTGTTGTTGAATGTACATTATATAATATATATTTTGTGGTATATTTGCATATTAATCTTTTATATATATATATATATATATATATTAAGCATTGTGTAATTATATATTTATTTTAAAGTTATTAAAATCTTTTTTTGGTCCATTACAAATTAAATGACTTGTATAATATGTATATTACGTACATGTACACTTTTTCTTAGATGCACTTAGAAAGTGGAGAACGATGTACCCAATATTTCAGATGTACAAAACACTTTACATGAGAGCAGGGACGGGGCCAAAAATGTTTCAGGAGGGGGTAAAAAAGTATATAGAGCTATGTTTGAGAATAGGGGGGGCAAAATAGACAAAATATATCAAAAATTGAATTTTTTATACAAAAAAGTAAACTTTTATATAGGAATTTTAAATTTGTCAAAGGGGGGGGGGGGGGGGGGTGTAACGACCCATTACCCGATACGTATTTCTTTTAAGAGGATATATATTATTTGGTTAAATACTATTGAATTACTTTGGAAATAATAAATTTAATATTTATAAGGAAATGAGAAAAGAAAATAGACTCTCAGTTGAACGTGCATTTGAAGAGTAGACAAAATAAGGTTAGGTTTTTTTCTTTCTTCATCCTCCCTTTTCACGCCAACCTCAAGCCATTATTGGGTGGTTTTGATAAAAAAAAAAATTCTAGGTGGGATGTCGACAGAGGTCGTGGTTCGTGGTGTTTTCATTGGAGAAAGCTAGAAAAAAAGTAGAGGAATTGTTCTTCAAGTTTGGATCAAGGTAAAACTAAATTCATTACTTTAATCTCATATTTTAATTCTTGTTATTTGTTTTAGAAAACTCAAAGCCAATTCTTATTTCTTCTACCATATTTTTTTAGAAAGAGCCCAAATTTTTCCAAACCTTAACTTTTAGTCTTTTGAAACCCTTCTTCGTTGTCAAATTAAACACCAATAGAACTTCGAAAACCACCCCAGGACCGCCGCCACCACTGTCATATTAGTAACAGCAACGACAACCCTTAAGGTTGTTGCTGCCGACGTTGCAACAGTCCCAGTCGATACTGTTGATCTCTTTTCCCTGCACGTGCTATTTGATTTCGTTTAATTTATGTTTAACATGCAATTTTAGGCTAGTTCTTGATTGTTTTTAGGAAATTATTTCAAGTTGTAGGAGTTCTTGAAAGAATACTTTTAATTCTAATTATTATCATGCGTAGTTTTTCTTTTTCATTAAAAGTAAATTATGTTTCTGATTTTGGGCGTATAAGAGACGTTTTAAAGCATGAATTATGTGTTCTTGGGCTGAACTAAAGTTGCAGAAATTTTGGGTTAAAATGTAGAAAAGTGGAGACTTTGCTTGTATGATTTAGACTAGTATTGTTTTCCTTGTCTTGTAGCTTTAATCCATCAATTGTATAACTTTTGTATGATGTTTAAATGTGATTTTTGGGTGTTTTAAAGTCATCTAAAATTGCTAGAAGTATTATACCAATTGTAAGATTAGTGCCCAATAGAATGGAAATTGGCCTAAGTGGTTGCTCTACTTTGTGAATTGGATTGTGGGATGTTTTTGGAAGACTTCTAAGTGTATTAGAATGACTTTGGAGGTGTAATTAGGATCATTTTTCTGCTAGTTTTTTTTTTTGGAAAATTATGAACTTTTAGTGGCTGAAATTAGAGCAAAACTACACTAGTTTAGGCTAGTTTTGCTCTTTTAAGTGGGAAATCTTTGGGGGATCATTTTGTGAGTTAAGATCGTGGTCTTGGGTGTTTTTATACCATTCTAAGGTTGTTAAATTGATATTTTTTCCAGAATTTTAATCTTCCAAGTTTAAGCCTTTTAAAGTCGGTTTTGGGTAGAAATGGTATTTCTAGGCTAGAAACTGAACTTAGGCTTGTCAAGCATTCTGGTAGTGATGCTTTTAGGTAAATCACATTATTTTGGTGCCTTGAATAACGTGGTTGGAGGTTCGCATTATGTAAGGTCATACTTAATGAAGAATATGTCATTAAGGGAATGATTATTGTTGTGCACAACATAATATCACTTAGCGGGACAGGTTCATTTCATTTGATCAGTGGGAAAAAAATATCAAAGTAGGTTCTCTTGTGTGCTTTGAGAACACATAAGAAGAATACCTCAAAAGATTGAAACGTGGAAACACGTGTTTGATGCTTTTGAGTAAGAAACTCACTTTTGTTTGCGACCAATAGTTGAGTTAAGGCATTGTGTAAAGTTGGACTCATTTAGAGTTAAGAGAACTTGTTGGAAGTTGTGAGGCCGTTTATGGACTTAATGAACTTATGAATCATCTCATGACATTACTTTCTACTCATTGGGCTTAGCCTCATGATGACACACTATTTTTTTCAGATAAAAAGAAGAAGAAAACGAGCAACTGACGATGTTCGTGATCGGTGGAACGGTTGGAGTGAATTTACACCGCTGACGACTCTTATTCTCTTTTTTAGTTGTTTCAGTGGGATTTGGATTTTGGACTTATGTTAATACTTTTATGGTGAAATTTTATGTTTTCTAATAATGTTGTTTTTGGTTAAAACATTACTTGTGAATTTATGGATTTGTTTTGAAACAAATTCGATCGAACCGTAAACTTGTTTTGTTTTGCATTTTTGTGAAATAAGAAGAGAATTTCGATGTTTTACATTGCTTTCCCTATTCATTATTGTATTTTCCTGTTTTGAGAATTTTGGGGATGTTACAGGGGCAATTGCTCCCTCCCTTGTGAGTGGATCCGCCACTACATGAGAGGGAAAATTATAAATAATATACTAAAAGAAATCTACAAAATTGAATTAAAATCGAAATACGTAGTAAAAAAATCAAAACATAAAAATGTATAAAGTGTACAAAATATACTGAATACACTAAAAAAACTATGAACAATATATTAAAAACTAGGGAAGAAAAAATACACCAGAAAAGAAAAATTGCATTAGAGAAGAAAAAATGTAAGAAATGTCAAATTATACGTAACATACAAACGTGTCAAAAATGTCAGAGGTATCAAACTATATCTGACATACGAAAAAGACAATTTTGATATATTAAAAAATTGAAATATTACACATTTTCAAAACAGGACCATTTGGGGTATCTACCCACCTCCAAATAGCCATTGTGTTTCCCCCCTTATTAATTTTAGACAATAATAAAGTCTAGTGTCTACAATACGAAAGTGTTAACCGATGACTAAACTAACGATTGCCTATATAATTTAAGATTTTAATTGATAATGACTTACAATGCAATATATAATTCTGTTTTTTTGCTCGACCAATTACCTTTGTACTGGTTGGTGCCATATTTCCAACTTTAAGAATGGAGGATACATATTAGTTTTCATTTTTTTTGAAATAAAATAGAAAAAGACTCCTATCCCGGTCTAAATTAACCAGAAATTTGAATTATGTGCTGCCTCGTAAATATGAGAAATTCTACTAAATAAAGCTTTTGGAATAAATATTTTAAAAAATAGCAAATATTTTAAGCAGTTTTAACAAATGACATGTGGGGTTGGGTTCAAACTCATGTTTCAGTCCGAGAATAAAAAATATTACCTTTAAAATTTTTCAAAATTCCCGGTAAATTTGATAATATATTTTTTTAAAAGCTTACATTTTTTTAATGATAATCAATGTCACGATCAATTATACTAGAAATTCGTTTAAAACTACAAGAGAAAAAAAAATGAAAATGTAAATGGTGGAAAACCATTGGAAAATAATGATGCATGAATAATAGCAACAAACATCATGGGGAAGGGAGGGAGGTGAGATGTGATTGAATAGTATTAAATGAAATAATTAAGAGTGGGTGCCATATGATGTTCCTTTTTTTTAATTATTAAAATACCATAACTATATGTTCCCTTGATGTGTAAATAAATTCGATTCATTTTAATTCCTACCCAATTTTATGGAGGGGAACCTCTCACAACCCATTAAGAAGGGTAATTTTCATAACTACTTTTTCAGAAATTCAAGTTATTAAAAATATTTCATGTTATAAAATGTTTTATAATTACTCTAAAATTAGTAAACAACTTTACTCTAATGCAAGAGAAAACTATCAATTAAGGTAAAAAAATAAAATGATTTTTTTTTAATTAAAGTTGTTTTGAAAACCATAATTAATTTAAAGGTAAATGTGATAATTTTTCTATTAGAATTACCTATCCAAATCCTACCATTATTATTATTATTTTTTATATGTATAAAAAAAAGATAGAGTTAGTTTGATGCACGAGATTGGAATCACATTCCTGAGAATCCTAAACTATGATTCCTTTTTGGATTGGCATCATGTGATTTTTAAAACTTTAAGTAATTATTTTTAATTTAAAATATTTTTAAATTTAATATGAAGTAATTTTTTTAAGTAAAATATTATTTAATACATTTAATTTAGGGGCTTTTGCACATATAGCATTGCTTAATATTTATAAAAATAACAACTCAAAAACTTATTTACAAATATAACATAAATCTCAAATTCGAGCAAGTAATCATTGATTTCCGCATATGTAATCAATGATCACATAGTTAATCAATGATTTTACTGATTCATTATATTAATTGATATTTAGTGTATGGAATCACTGATTATCTTATAAGTTTTCACTGATTACCTTATAAGTTATCACTGGTTTATTTAATTTACATAAATGAGAATTTTAAAAAATTATTATATTTGTAAATACTTTTTAAACATATTATATTTACAGAAATTGCAGAAAAATTTGCTACATAATAAAATGAGAAATTTCATTAGGTGACAAATTTATATGCAACATTTGTAAAAATATCAACTCAAAAAAGTATTTGTAAATATAGCAATTTTTATCATGTTTATCAGTGATTAACAATTATTTATGTGTTTATCAGTAATAAACATAGTGTAAAAATATGTAATTCAATCTTTATCACTGTTAAACTCGATCAAAATTTGCTATATTTACAAATATTTTTTTAGCTTTTATTTTTACAAATATTACTAGAAAATTTGCTAGAATTGCAAATGCCGCTAATAAAATTTCCCTTTAATTTATTTTAATACCATTATTCAACTTATTAAAAATTATAGCACGTTAATTAAATAAACAAAACTAAAATATGTTTTATAATCTATTCTTGTAATAAATTCGGACAACCAATTGTAATGCATTGCTATTTGTACTCGTTGTGGTTCATATTCAACCACATAGGTTGATTTTTTTTTGTTTGAATTAATCACATAGGTTGAATTTATATTTTATTTTATTACTTTATTTATCCTTTTTAATATATTTAAAATAAGTAACCCACGTTATTTGATTTCACTTTTTTTTTCCCAAAAATCAACACGAATGTGGATAAAAAAAATAATGAATAAAATATAATGTAAATTTAATTAAATTAAATTAGAATTGAATGATCCAAATAAGGAATAAAATAAAAAAATGAAAATGGAAACAAAAAGTCACGATCGTTAACCTCTCAACCTCGTAGCCCACACCTGGGTTAACCCATCAATCCTTCCTTTCTCTCTCTTCTCTGTTCTCTCTCTCTCTCTCTCTCTCTCTCTCTGTGTTTCTGCAGTGCGAGAAATTGGCTGGATCCAAAAGGTGATTCCTTTCATACATTTTCTAGGGTTTCTTCTTTATTGCTTTCTTCATTTCAATTTCTGATTTTCATGCTTCATTCAATACAATACTAAATGGGTATATGCAATTTAATGTTTCTCTTTCAAAAGTTTATTTATTTATTTTATTTAATCGATTTCCTTTTCTGGGAATTCATGATTTTCGTTTGGGTGGCGTTAAAGTATGAGGAAAATGGACAGAAATAGAGTTTTTTGATATTTGGGGTCTTTAATTTCTGGGACCTACTTGGAGGAAAAAAAGTTGTGTAATTGGTAATTTAAAAACTATATGTTGTTGTGGGATCAATTTTTCCAGAAATAGAAGTGTCATTGCTTGTATATTAAATATCAAATATTAGTTTTTCGTTTGCGGATAAATTACGGTTTGTGGATTTTCATGGTTTTATTGATATGCGTTTTTATGTGATTGGAACTTGGAAGTCCATGTTTCAAAAATATTCGGTTAGAGTTCAATTCTAGTATCTTAGATTCGACGTGAGAATGTTGATTGTTTTGTGTGAAGACTCAACCCCCATCCCAATATAGTTAAATAAGGATAGTTAAAGTGAACTTAGTGAAGATAGGCTTAGGCTTATGTTATATTTCGGTTCTACAACCAACCATGGGTTGGCCTGGTGGTCAAGGGGCTTTCTTTAAGTTTTGAGGTCCTGGGTTTAAATCCATGCGTGGCCACTTAGGATATTATCCTTTGAGTTTTTCAAAGTCAAGTGTTGTAGGTTCGTATGGTTGTCGCGTGAGATTAGTCGAGGTGTGCGCAAGCTGGCGTAGATACTCACGAATATTAATAACAACAGTTGTGCTAGTACATAACATAGTCTTCTTGGAAAGAGTGGATTATTGTATGCATGTTCATACATGTACCTTAAAATTTAGCTCTATCTCTTTTGTATTAAGATCTGACGATTGAGATAGAAGTTTCTGTATATGCCTGATTTATGGGGTTGTGTTTCAGATTAAACTTTGTTGAGAAGGCCCTTGATGTTTTATTTCTTTTGCTGCTATCTTCCCATGTAGCATGTAATATAAGGTGTTTGATCTATGGACTCTTTGTTTCAATTATTTTTAATACATTCCTATAAAAAAATTATTGTTAATACATAAATGATAAAACTAATTTGAATGGATTTTTATCAATATTAAATGTGAGTCTTGTGCATTTTTTATGTCATTTGAATTGTGACGTGCAGATTTCTTTCTTTTTTAACGCCTTGTCATTTTATGTTTGCCTTTGATTATCGTGCTTCTTATTTTCTTATCCTACATAAAGTTCACTTGGTCTTATATTTCTTGCAATTTGCATAAGTTAGCCATTATGCTGATTACATTTGGTATTGAGGATTTTCAGGTATAAGATTTTGGGTTCCTTCCACTTGTATATTTAAATAGAGAGCAGGAGAAGAGAGGATGTCAAGTGCCAGAAACACAAATACCCACTGGTGTTATAGATGCAAACGGCCAGTGCATCTCCGTGCTCGAGATGCAGTTTGCCCCAACTGTAATGGAGGATTCATTCAAGAACTTGATGATATGGTGCATGGCAATCCATTTGATTTCTTTGGTCCGGATCATGATGAAGATCATGATCATAGGTTTGGACCATTCTCAGCTTTTATGAGACAGAGGTTAGCGGAAAGAAGTGACCTAAGGGGAAGATCAGAGTCACTTTTTGAGCGTGCCCCTGGATTTGGTCCTCTATTGATATTTGGTGGTCAAATTCCATTAAGAAACAGCAGGCTAGAAGCTCTTTTTAATGGGACTCCTGGAATTGGTGTGACACGGGGTGATAGTGGCGACTACTTTATAGGTCCTGGACTGGAGGAGCTATTCGAACAGCTTTCAGCTAATGGTCATCGGGGCCCTGCACCGGCAGCTAGATCATCAATTGATGCAATGCCAACTGTTAAGATAACACAACGACATCTTCGTTCAGATTCACATTGTCCAGTTTGCAAAGATAAATTTGAGCTGGGTACTGAAGCAAGGCAAATGCCATGTAATCACATGTATCACTCAGATTGTATCGTACCATGGCTGGTCCAGCACAACTCATGCCCCGTCTGCCGTCAAGAACTTCCACCACAGGGGATAGGTGGAGGCCATAGCTCAAATGGTCCAAACAGAAGTCGAAGTTTCAGTAACAATGGTAACAGCTCCGAAAATAGTAGGGTTAATCAAGGAAGACGAAATCCGTTTTCTTACCTGTGGCCATTCAGGTCATCTAATTCGACCTCCAATCATGGTGGAGCCGGGAGCAGTGAACCTAACAACCACCAGATGGGGTACTCCGAATGGCGATTTACTAATTCACCATGAATTGAAGTTTGGAAATATCTTTTAGTACAAATGGGTTGAGAGTCTCTATGAACCTTGGAGTCTCTAGCTTGTGTTTGAAGATTACCCAAGTTATTTTTTTTGTGGAATTTTCCTTCATTGTGTAAATTACCTTTCTCTGTCAAGATATTGTGGCTGCAGCTGATCGCTTCTATGCTGTTTTCCTACATTTTCCAAATTGAGTCTGACAATCAATGCGTATTAAAGTGGGCAAAGATTTTTGAAAAATTCCACAAGTTGATATTGAAATGATGCTAGTGGGAAGGGAAATAAATTATATTATATTTATTAAAATAGATTTAATCAAATCATTTTTTATCCATGATGCTGATTTTTCTACTTTTCAAGAGATTTGTACATTTAATAGTGAAACTTGAAGTGTTGATGAAATACAAATACATGTGATTATTGAAATTACAATTGCTTTATTTGGTATTTTTTCTGAGAAACATGTAAATTATTTATTTTCAAAAGTTATTTTTTTCTTATTTTTGTCCTCCCTGTAATCTTTCAAGTAATAATTTTGTTTCCCCACTATTTAGTGATGATTTAGTATAATTATAAGGATTTCTTACTTTACTTCCCATGATTTCAAGTAATAATTTTGTTTCCCCACTATTTAGTGATGATTTAGTATAATTATAAGGATTTCTTACTTTACGTCCCATGATTAGTTTTATATACAACTTGTTTACTACACAAAATCAACTTAGGATAAGTTTGGGATAAACTTTTAAAGTGTTTAAATAACATTGTCAGTCTAATAATTCATACTTTAGAATGTATTGTTTCACGTCAATAATCTCTCACTAATTATATATATTTAATTCAATACTTCAAAAAAAAAAAAACTGAAACCTGGAGCTCAATGGTAATAATCATTTATCTAAAAAAACGTATCAACCTCATGTCAATGCAAGAGGTTATAATAGTAAATGAGTATTTTAATCTTAATTTCATATCATCAATTCTCACTTGTTATATATATTTAACACAAATAGGCGCTAATTTATATTAATTGTTTATAAATTATCCCTTTAACAATTAAAAAAATCAAAGCACATAGTAATATAAATTTAAGAGAGATTAACAACGAAATTAAGAGAACATTCAAATTTTCAACCTCAAATTGTGCAAGCAAAACGGTAGGAAAAAAGGGAAGGGAAGAAGAAAGGTCCCAACACTCCGATATAAAACATTCTCAGTGAAAATTCTTATCAGTTCGTCAATTCCATTATCGCAGAAACAATATCACCCTCGGTTGCTTTGAGTGCTCTCACAGCCCGTGATCTCGTAACCCCAGCTTGAGTCATCACCAGTTCAATGTCTTTGGGTTCCACGTCTGTTTCATCAACATCTTCATCATCTTGAACCACTGTTGATGGCTCAGGCTTTGACGTCAAGTTAGCCAAATTAGGTACCTTGAACTGCTCTGCAGCCTGGGTCTGTAGTTGGGAGCTTAAATCTTCAATCTTTGCTTCCCCAAAAATAATGTAAGTATCTGAAGTGGGACTCTTGAAAACATCTGGCTTTGAAATGACAAAAAGAATCTACAAGAGGAATGCAATATCAGATGTATCTTAGTTCAAAAGGGGGCACATTGTAAACTAACAATGTGGGAAAACAGTTTTCGATGATAGAATACCAACATTTTTGCTCTTCTTGACTGTGACACGGCTCACACCAGGGATTGGCTTCATCCCAAGTTTCAGCATTGCTTTGCGACTCTTCTTTTCACTTCTGCTTTGCTTAGACCTGCCACTAGCCTCTCCATGCCCTGCCACAAAAAATTCCATATTCACAACATGCTCCTATCAAGTATAGTGTATGCAGCAACCAGACAAAAAAGCTAAAAGTTATAAAAATAAGTAACATTAGAGACTAATTTAATTTCAATCCTCCACTTTCTCCTACTAACACAATTAATTGATCAAGCATATCAACAAAACGTCCTTAAACCATTTACAGAAGTTTGGAAGATTCATAAATGATCAATCCACAAGTTCCCTCGATCATCATTTAAGCATGATCCCATTATCACATATGTGACCAAATAGCGAAAGGAACGAGGATTCCTGAAGCTCTGATTTGCATGTTCTCATTCCAGGTGTCCAAGTGTAGTGATCTCAATCATTTAAATTAATCCACCGTTAGCACATAGGAAAACAAAGTTGACCAATTAATTTACAAGCGTATGATCTAGTAAGAGTATATATTTTTCAGTAACCATCTACAACAACCAAAGGAAAAGTCTCCAAATCAAAATTAAGAGAACATTACGAATTCCGAAAACTTCCTCAAATTCGATCTTATTGTACTCTGTATGGATTGTCTCTCTATAAGCAACATGAGACGATAACAGTAGATCGGAACTGACTAAACAAAATATGGAGAAGTCGAAACAATTGTCCACAATAAAGGGGAATATGAATGGAAACCCTAATAATACAAAGATTCTACACCAAATATGCACTAACCATCAACATCATCTTCATCTTTGTCATCATCTTCATCATCCTCGTCATCATCATCGTCGTCATCCTCAACGACAGGCTCATCAGGCTGCAATAACATTAGCCAAAAGTTTTAAAATATATTTATACATCTCACGAAAGCTAAATCTCATACTCAATTAGATCTTTTCGCAAAATTAGAATGTATGCTAACTTCTTCATTTCTTTACATTGAAAAACGAACACCGAATTTATACATAGCAGATACAAATCATGTATGTGATAGAATGCCCGAATCCCAATTTTTCCAAAATGATGTACAGTCATCTAAAGCAATGATGTAAAATCCCCACCCAATAACTTCATTTTCAGATTGATTATACTTTTATTTCATCACTAATACAATCATTTCAAGTAAATGCATTAAGAATGGTTTCATCCAAGACAAATTCAATCACCAGAAGCAATTAGAACTCTCCCCGAAAACTAGAAGCAATAAAATTGCAACAAAATATATCCAGAAATTACGATGAAAAATCAGACTGTTTCACGTAAAATCAACAGAAAAAACTGGAACAAAGAAAAGAGAAGAGAGAGAGATAGAGAATTACATTAATCTTTTGCTCTTCGAGATGAGCGGCGAGAAGCTCTTCCTGGGTTTGAGCAGTCATGGCGTTTTGAGATTTGAAAGCTAAACGAGAAATGAGAGAAAGAGTAAGAAAAACCCTAATTTGCCGATAAGCTCAGACTCGTTATATATAATGACCCATGTCACCAAGTTCGGGTACGGGTATGGGGTAAATGGTGATTATTATTATTTTTATATTTTTATTTTTTTTTGTGAATGGTGAGAGATTCTTGTTATTGAATGAGGGTGTTTTCTTCCTCATTTTAATGGATGATTATTGTGATGTTTTGTTTGTACCTTTATATTTGTAATTTATAAAATTATAAATCGCACTCATTAGTGTGATTATATATGTACTAGATATTTCAATTATATTAATAATAACATAAAATTTGAATATATAGGTACGACGTTTAGATTTTACGCTTTATTTTAGATTCATTAATTATTTTTTTCAACTTTTATTTAAAAACAACTAAAACAATTTTCGGGTGGTTATAGGTTACTTGCGTTACTATTCACATATTTATGATTTTAAAAAAAAAACATTATTTTAAAAATGAATTTTTCTTTTTACTAAATTTTATTGAATTTGTGAAATATAAAGCTAGAAACAATATTTAAAAATGGTGACCAAACAAACCTGATTTTTATTTATTTATTTATGGTTGATTACTAAATCACAATATATAGAAATATGGTGGAGAGATTGGGAGAGATTGAGCCTATTTAAAATAACTTTTAGAAGCGCCTTAAAATGTTTTTGGGTTAAAAAACTTATTTTTTTTTTTACCCAAAACACTTTTTAACCATACTAAAAGTTATTTCAAATAGACACATACAAGTATTATTAAATGGGTGAATCTAGAGTATTACTCTATTCATCAATGCTAGTTTGTTAAGCATATTAATAGAGTGTGCAAGAGGGAATCAAGATAACTAGGTAGTAGACAATTGTATACCTTCTACAAAATTAAGGATCCGTTTCATACAACTTCCTCTTAAAAAGTTGACTGAAACTTTTTAGAATAAATATTAATTAAGTGTTTCATCGAAAAACACTTTAATATACTAAAATGTGTTTTTAGAGAAAATAGTTGATTTGTGATTCTTCTAAAAGTATTTATAAACAAGTATTTTACTTAAAATACTTAGATGAATCACATAATTAGTATTTCTTTTAAAATTTTAACACAACATTTTTAGGGGACTATACCAAACGGACCCTAAAAGTTCAATCCCCCTCCAGCTTTGTATTAAAAAAAAAAAAAAAAAAAACCTGACGGGAAAGATCTTTCAAAACATAACAAATTGGGAGATTTATTAAAAATCGTTTAACAATATTAATCAAGTAAATAATATATTTACATTATTAATGAAGAAAAACTATGAAGAGTGTAGAGAGAATATTAAAATAATTTGGCTAATTTTACCTAGCGAATTCCTTCTTTTTACCCCTTCGAAATATAAAATCATGAATTAAAAAGGATTTGGGGGGTTTAGTAGACTTCATGACAAAACACTAGGGATTCTTACAAGTAATCTCCAACAAAATCTCCAAAGCAATAAAATCTAAACCATCTAATGATATGAGATTTAACATTATTGTGGCTAATACGCAGCACAGGGTAATAATATAAGAGAGATTAAAAATAAAAGCTTACAGAACATTCAAATTCTCCACCTCAAATTCTGCAAGTGACAATCAGGGGAAAAAAAAGGAGGTAAAAGGTACCAAACACCTTCCATATCACACATCCTACTGATGGATCAATTTGTTAGTTCCATTATGGCAGAAACGATATCACCCTCGGTTGCTTTGAGTGCTCTCACAGCCCTTGATCTTGATACCCCAGCTTGAGTCATCACCAGTTCAATGTCTTTGGGCTCCACGTCTGTCTCATCGACATCTTCATCATCTTGAACCACTGTTGATGGCTCAGGCTTCGATGCCAAGTTACCCAAATTAGGTGCCTTGAACTGTTCTGCAGCCTGGCTCTGCAGTTGAGAGCTCAAATCTTCAATCTTTGCTTCCCCAAAAATGATGTACGTATCTGATGTGGGACTCTTGAAAACATCTGGCTTGGAAATGACAAAAAGAATCTGCAAATAAAATGCCATATATATATATATCAAATGTATCCGAGTTGTACAACACGAGCCCAACACATACTAACAACAATGCGAGAAATCAGATCTTAGAAGTTGAGAAACCAACATTTTTGCTCTTTTTTACTGTGACACGGCTCACACCAGGGATTGGCTTCATTCCAAGTTTTAGCATTGCTTTGCGACTCTTCTTTTCACTTCTGCTTTGCTTGGACCTGCCACTAGCCTCTCCATGCCCTGCCACCAAAAAAATCATACTCACAATATGTTCCTATCAAATACAGTATATGCAGAGCATACAGAAGCCCAAGTCAAAAGGTTAAAGATTATTAAAAAAAGAAACGTCACGAACTAAACAAGTATCAAGCATCTTCCTTCTCCTGTTATTAAAATAGATTAATTAAGTCTGTCAACAAAGCATCCTAAACTCGTTAATTAAAGTTGTATACTTACATACATGTCAAACATGTGAAGAATGAGTTCAAATTAATTAAGAAGTCTCAAGATCATAAGCAAATAACACGAAAATTCCAAAAAGTCACTAATTCACCATTTAAAGTTTGCACATGTGATCAAAGGCTGCAGCAAACAGATTCAATTCTTAAAGCTGTTTTTTTTTCTTGCACCTCCCATTCTAGAGGAGTCAAAATGACTATTTCAACAATTAAACATTAATGCTCATTTCTCGCATATTGTCGCATAAATAATCAGACGATTACAATCTCAAGACTGCGACCCATTATAGCAACAGAATAAGTCTCCACACCAAGTTCCGAAAAGATTGTGAATTCATAGAGAACTTCAAATTAGATTCCATAGGGTACCACCAGTGTGGCATATCTGGCAGCAAGATGTGAAGATAGGTTGTTATTTTTTTGCTCGCTGTTGGGAACTGATTAAATAAAAGATGGAAAATCCAAAGGCTGATATAGTATTAGCATGTACACGACTATATTCACAATGCAAAAAAAATATACGAAATAACTAATACAGTAATCTTTAAACACAATTAACTATACAAATATCAAATATTCATTTACCTTCAGCATCATCTTCATCTTTGTCATCATCGTCATCTTCGTCGTCATCATCCTCATCGTCATCCTCAACAATAGGATCATCAGGCTATAATGTTAACAAAATATTAGTACAAAAAGACAGTAAACACATTCACAAGGTCTTCAAAAAAGAATGATTAAAAAAAACTTCAGTTACACAAAATTCGAATTCAATCAAATCACAGTTCTACTACAAATTGAACAATATTCCAAATCAAGAACGTAAAATCCACATCCACATCCACAAATTTCATAAATTGACGACACTATGTTTAATCAGAAATAGAATCAAAACATCAACAACAAAAATTAAACCTTCCATTTTCAGATATGTGTTCAAACAAACGAAAAATATGATCTTTAACTAATTTCCATTTTCAGTAAAACCTGAAAAAAAAAAACTTTACAGTAAGAAAAGCAAAGACATACGAGAGCGATAGATTACATTAATTTTTTGCTCTTCGAGATGAGCGGCGAGAAGTTCTTCCTGAGTTTGAGCAGTCATGGCGTAATTGAGAAATGTAAGGAGAAGCAGACAGACGGAAAAAAGATAAAACCCTAAAAAAAAATAGCCCTAATAGCTCGGACCATTTTATATCATGATTGTCTCCCGGGTATGGGTATGGTCTCGGGTAAAACTTTTTTGGATAATGAATTCGTGTGAAAATATCAAATCATAAAATTTTATTTTTGAAAAAAAACCCATTTTTTTACTTAAAAATGGATCTAAAATAAATTTTAATTTGAAACCATCAACATATTAATGTCTGATTATTTAAAGTCAGTGTTCATGTTGATGCCTAATCAATTAATGTTTATGTTCAAGTTAGTTGATGAATTTTATTCTTAACTTATTGCTTCACTATTTCTCTCAATTCAAACTTTATAATTTCTTAAAGTTTTATTTTAATCTATATACTTTAGTTTAATTTTTATCAATAGTTATTTATGATTAGTAAATTATATTGATTTTAATGAAGAAAAAAAATTATATAGATTCAATAACATTTTTTTCCGTACAAATTAACACCATTTCTGGTTTTTTAAGCGATTTCTGGATTTAACTCATAAGAGGAACTTTCAAGTTTTATCTCACCGCAATTTATTTTTCACCAGCTTTACACAAATACCCTTCCCACTCTTCTAGTTCACAGAAGAGTGTATTCTTATTTATTTGAAGGAGATGCGAAAAGGGTCATTTTTGTAATTTTGATTTTATTTTATTGTATCTCATCTTCATTTAGTTTATGGAGCCCAAATTAAAAACATCGTCAAAATTTAACACTGTTTCAAAGTTGATGGCATCATTGAAAGATTTGGTAGCAGTGTTGGCTAAAACAAGATGGTGAAATAAACGCATTTGAAACCAGGTGTGAGCCTCATGAACCTGACAATATAGGTCTGAAATTTCACAAGCAACAATAGTCAAAGTAGAGATAAAAACTAAGTGCTCGTTTAAGATAAATTTTGAAAGTGTTTAAAAGTATTTTTGAATAAAAAAAGCATTTTTAATAACCATTAAAAAACAGTTTTAAACACTCTGAAATGCTATCTAAAACAGACGCTAAATTGAAGAAACAAAAGATGTCATATGGCTGGCTAAACTATCATATAAACTGAAGGGCTGCTTCTTTTCTCATTTTAAACACAAAGAACTCTCAAAACAACCAAAACCATAAAGTTTCAACTAGTGTGAGATGAGAGGGCCTGCAAAGATAGCAAGCAGAACTACACAAATTTGCTAGTCACATTTACCCAATAAAAAAGCCTAAAAAGATAATCTCTACATATATGGTTAGGACTACTCGAGTATTAAATCATGCTATACAAGTCTGTACAGCTGCAGCTTCGGAAATCACTCGTGCCGTAACTGGATGCATAGAGCGGTACTGATCAGAGAGATTTTATTCATTATAAACTAAGATTTTTCATTTTACCAACCACCTTGACTTCCAGATTTTGGCTGAGCAGAAGTTTTAGAATTTGTGACCCATTCAGAGGTTCCAGCTTCATTGGCACCGGAACCACCCCAGTTACTTCCACCGGCATTACCCGAAGCATTGCTGTTTCCACCGGAACCACCCCAGTTACTTCCACTGACATTACCCGAAGCATTGCTGTTTCCACCGGAACCACCCCAGTTACTTCCACCGGCATTACCTGACGCATTGCCACTTCCACCAGAACCACCCCAGTTACTTCCACTGGGATTACTCGACGCATTGCCGCTTCCACCGGAACCACCCCAGTTACTTACACCAGCATTACTCGGTGCATTGCCACCATTCCCGCTTCCACCAGAAGCACCCCAATTACTTGAAGAATTGCCACCAGAAGCACCCCAGTTACTTCCACTGGGATTACTCGAAGCATTGCCGCTTCCACCGGAACCACCCCAGTTACTTCCACCAGCATTACTCGGTGTATTGCCACCATTCCCACTTCCACCAGAACCACCCCAATTACTTGAAGCATTGCCACCAGAAGCACCCCAGTTACTGCCACCTTCACCCCCACCGTTGCCACTACTCCAACCAGAACCACCTGAGTTTCCCTTGGAACTTCCATCAGCCCCCCAGTTACTATTACTACCACCACCATCACCTCGACCCTTGCCACCACCCCAGTTTTCTTTAGTACTTCCCGTAGTCCCACCCCAGCTACTGTCACCGTCATTGCCCCAGCTCTTGCCAACATTTCCACTATTCTCATTAGAACCCCAACCACCAGGAAAGGCTTCTTTTCCAGGTGAAATTTGAATCTTGGCTCCTGGAAAATTGCTCAATCCATCATCCCCATGCTTGAGAGTCGAATCCCATCTGGGAGCATCATGACCACTATCTTGTCTCTCATCATTAGTGCTATTTCCGTAATTATTATTGTATGAACCCCGACCCCGACCGCGACCGCGACCACGACCGCGACCACCACCGCCCCAACCCTTGCCATCATTCACATTACTGCCACCATCACCTTGACCATTGCTATTACTCCCACCATAACCACTTGAGTTCCCCTTGGAACTTCTATCAGCCCCACCCCAATTACTACCACCACCACCACCACCACCCCGACCATTGCCACTATTCCAATTAGCACCACCCCAATTTTCTTTAGCACTTTCAGTAGTCCCACCCCAGTTACTGCCACCACCATTGCCACCACTCTCTTTACCCCAATTACTACCACCACCACCACCCCCTCGACCATTGCCACTATTCCAATTAGAACCACCCAAATTTTCTTTAGCACTTTCAGTAGTCCCACCCCAGTTACTGCCACCACCATTGCCACCATTCCCACCACTCTCTTTACCCCAATTACTACCACCATTGCCACCATTCCCACCACTCTCTTTACCCCAATTACTACCACCACTGCCACCACCACCCCCCCGACCATTGCCACTATTCCAATTAGAACCACCCAAATTTTCTTTAGCACTTTCAGTAGTCCCACCCCAGCTACTGCCACCGTCATTGCCCCAGCTCTTGCCACCATTCCCACCACTCTCTTTGGAACCCCAACCACCAGGTGAATTTTGAATTTTATCATCCCCATACTTGGGAGTTGAATCCCATCTGGCAGCGGGAACACCATGACCAATATCTTGACTCTCATCATTGCTGCTGTTTTCAGAACTATTATTATATGAACCCCGACCGCGTCCGCGTCCTCTACCGCCCCAATCATTGTCCCCACTCCCACCCCAGTTACTGCCACCACCATCACCTTGACCACTGCCAATACTTGCACCATAACCACCTGAGTTGCCCTTTGAACTTCTATCTGCCGCACCCCAGTTACTACTACCACCACCATCACCCCGACCATTGCCACTACCCCAGCTGGAATCACCCCTATTTTCTTTAGGGCTTCGAGTAGCCCCGCCCCAATTACTGTCACCGTCATTGCCCCAACTCTTGCCACCATTCCCACCACTCTCATTTGAACCCCAACCACCAGATGAATTTTGGATCTTATCATCCCCATGCTTGGGAGTTGAATCCCATCTAGGAGCATCACGACCGATATCTTGACTCTCATCATTGGTGTTGTTTCCAGAACAATTATTATATGAATCCCGACCACGTCCACGTCCCCGACCCCGACCACGTCCACGCCCCCGCCCCGGACCACCTCCACCATATGGTCTAGGCACACCACTTGGATGTCCTCCATCACGATTAAGAGCATTACTGTTGCCATTTTGATCTACAGTAGAAAACATAAAGATAAGCAAACCACATAAAACAAACAGCGTGGTACATATATAAATGGTCACGAATGACCTCACCCTTCACTGTACAATAGTTAAAGGTAGAGGTTCCATCCATTGAGCCTAGATAGTACTTGAGTAAAACAAAATAAAAAAAATTACTAAGGAAAATGAATGGACATAATTTCACATAACCAAAACCTATTAAAAAAAGCTTGATCTTTATAAAGAGCTGCAAAACCAAATATATGCAAATGACCAAGGAGAAAGAGACAAATGAAAATCATTCAGGTTTTTACTTTGAATGCAACAAGTTATAGACTTTACCTGCACCATCATCTCCTGAACCTCCCCAAGGGCTGCCACCACCCCCACTTCGCATTGGCACGGTAGCAGAAACTGAACGACTTGATGGTGTTGAATCATGCCGGGGGTCATCAATATGCCTCTGAAAGTAGGCAATAAGCCGATCAATGTCCTCAAACATTTGTCTTCGAAATTTAAATCCCTTAGGATATAGACCAATATATTCATGGCGTGGATTTGTATTTCGGATGTAAGTCAGAATGAATGTGCCTGGATGCTCATAAGAAATTCCAAAGCCATAAACTATTCTCTTTGGATGTTCTAATTTTTCAATCTTCATGAGTTCATCAACCTCTACTTTTGTGCCCCTATGGAACTTGCGATAAATTAGCATCGACTTTAAGCGAGCCACCAATGGATCTACATAGCGATCCATCACCTAAATATTGGTGTAGTCAAAACCAAGATTAGTATCACATCACATCCCGGAAAATCACTCACAAGGCATAAGCATCATGCCACCCCCAACCTCAAAAAAAGGTGAAATCAGAAGAAGCGTTTTTATAAAAATCTGATTCACAAAATCACAATCATTCAATTGAATTTCTCAAACATTTAGAATGAAAAACAGTTGGTACAATCTTTGGGTGACAATAGGCTAATATAAAAAGTAATGACAAGAATTGCTAATCCAAAAAAAATATGATAAAATATGTACTCCTACAACTTCAAAAAAAAATATTTAAAAGGTTGAAAACTTCTGATTTAGAAGTTTTGTTTTAGTCCCAAAATTTGGCATAGCATTCTGTTTCAATCCTCCTTGTTACGCTCTGCCTATTTTTTAACACTAAACCCATGTGGCACTATTTTTCAATATATAACGCAAAGTAAATTGGTCGGTTTGTAGTTGGATGGCCCATGTTTAAACCAAATGTTAAAAAAAAAAGCCAACGGGAAAATTGTGCTCATTCAAGCAAAAGAATAAAGGGGAAATTAAAAATGGTGGGATTGGGCTTCAAAAGACAAAAGGTTGGAAGTGAATGGGGAGATTATAATCCTGTTATGTACTAAGTAAATGAAAAATAGCGCCATGTTAATTTTCTATTAAAAATATATAGAGAGATAACAGGAGGGATTGAAATGTTGTACAAAGTTTTGGGATAGAAATGAAAGTTCTAAGAACAAAATGGGAAAATGCCCAAGTTTGGGGGATAAAATAGGTTTCAAACCTATCTAAAACTAAAACAGTAATACTTAAGCACAGCTTGAAATCAAATTACAAGCCTTCAAAATCAGCTATCACAAGATAAAATTCTAACCTCATCCAAATCCTCAAAAGCGTCCTCCCCAATTTTCAGTGTCTTCCCAATCTGCAGCAAGCTAGTGATATCTTTAAGCTCCTTACCACCTTCGACTATGTCTTTGTGAGCAAAAACTCCATCAAAAACTTTAAGAGTCAACGTCAAAAAAGATGGTCCCCGAGAACTAGGTCGGATGATAGTTTCACCAGGATCCTTGTCAGACAAAAACTGTTACAGAGTACAGAAATTAGATGAAAGACTTCTCAGAACTATTCAATGCATCAAAAAGTCGCAAAATGCTAATTACACCAATTTTTACATATATGTGTAAGATTTTTCTTCACGGGCAACATGCCGAAAAGGTAAAAACAGATAATAACATCTAGCACGTAGAATTCACATCACTTCTCTCATGTACTCGACTTCTTGAAAAATGAACTTGAAATTTTAGGCAGAATTACTCCACCACAATTCTTTGTTATAACTTCTCTTCCTTTAAATCCTTAGCCATTGAAGAAAAAAAAGAACGAAGGTCTATGCTTTTCAAGTCCTTGCGAATAAAGCACATCCAACTTGGCAGTGACTGACAACTGAACTCCATTACAAACTAAATTATAATTGTTTCATTCAAAGCATGAAAATATTAAAAACGAACCTTCATTGCTTCATCTGCTGTTATGTTCTGGAAACGAGGATGGACAATCATTCTTGGTTTGAAATGCTTCTTAGCAAGTTCCTTTTCTTTTCTAACCTTCTCATGTTCACTCTTAAGACTACTACGATCTTCATGATAATAGGGATCAAGATTTCCAGCAATTTGAGGATGATTACTTTTCATCTCACTCTCTCTACAATCTAGGAAAACCTGATACCTATTCTTTTCAATTGACTTAATCTTGCAAGTAAGAACGTCACCCACATGCAACCTATCAGATAACTCGGCAATATCAGTTGAATCGTCTGCATAGTCTTCCTGCACAAGTATCCCAGTCAATCCAGATTCAAGTACACAGAATGCTCTATGAGCTTGCAACCTTCGAACTGTTGCTTGCACAACTCTTCCTTCAACCAGAGTGTCATCATTTTCACCTGATATCATGAAAAATTCTTCATCCTGGCTAGGCTCTTCATATTTCTTACGCCAATCTTTGAAACCATGCATCAATTCTCTCTTTATTCCAAGTAAAGTCTCTATTTTGTTTTCCCGTTTCCTGCTTTTAGCATATTCATCAACATCAAGAGCTTTCAGTAAATGAGGTCTATCTCTAACATGCTCTGTAGCCACGTCCGATGAATCCTCGTCGTCATTAACATCACCTTTAGCGGCGGCTGCATCATAAACATCTTTTGCCAATTCTTGCGCCAAAACATAAGATTCTGGATGAATTCTTGTATCATCCAGAAGGTCCATGAATTGGCTGCTGCTTGCAGCCAAGCCACTCCGCCGAACACGCAAGAATCCTACAGCATTAACAAATACCTTCTTGCCAAGACCATGTACAGTCACAAAGTCCTTCCGTGTGGTGATTGATCCTACTCTCACCAAGGATCTCTGCAAAGAAGCTGCCTTCCTTGGGCCAAGCCCAGAAATGAATTGCAAAGGGCTGAACAACCATTCATGGCTTACAGCTAAGTTAGCGTCAAGGCCAACTTGGTTTGTCACATCCACCATGACCTGTTCAACCATCTCATATTTTTCATCTGGGGTCAGAAAACTATCTAAAGAGTTTAGTTTCCAAGATAAGATCTCCTTTCCTGGTCCACATAATGTAGCAACCATACCCAAAGGATTTTGCAAATAACGTCCAAGGGCAACTGCCCGCTTGACAATGCCTGATATGAAAACCACATTCAATAAAATCTGACGAAGTTATAAAGGAACATAAATTTGAGGAAAGTCAAAGTTAACGTACCTGTTTGCCCTGGTAACTGATCAGAGGAAATACGAGAATTTTCATAGAGACGTGGGAAGGACTCATCACCATATACAATGCTTATACCATCCATCGCACATCCAACATCTCTAGGATTATCCTCTACCATCTTATAGATAATCTATAAAGGGCACAATACTGTTAATTAACATTACATGTACCAATCAGTACATCATAAGTGTTCTCCGTATATGAAAATATTAGAATAAACTCATGGACAAGATGATGAAAGAGGACAACTGTCTAAAGTGCTTCACCCAAAATGCCAAAAACTCTCAGAGGATAAAATAATATCGCATACTCTCTAAAAAGCCCATGGGGATTAAAGAAGGTCTCTCAATCAGTCATAAATAGGAAATAATTTTAAAAAGCCTTAGCTGGAGAACTCCATCTAAAAGTGGAAAAAAGACAAATATAATTTAGGGGTAGATGAATATTTTTACTCACAGCACAAAAAAAAATCCCAGATTCATATTATTTTTTTCATACGAAACAATTTTATTGATGTATGAAATGAACCAAAAGCACCCCGTGGATTATAATTACTATGGTATAAAAAACCAATCCTATAAAAAACCTAAGAAACACATTCTGGCCAGTGAGAGCTCAAATAAAACTTCACTGTCTTTTGAACGAGATCAGTGATTCACAACTGAAAAATACAATACCATGCTGAGTTATCACACATGGCATGCCCATTAGAATATGCGAAATAAACCAAATCTAAGGACTAGTGAAAGGTTCCATTTCAATAGATGAAAATACATAAATAATGAAACTTCAAAATGAACCCACTGACCACTAAAGATATTAGGGATTCCTCAACTAAAATTCTTGGATGCTAAATCACAGATCACAAACTCAATTTTTTTTCACGACCACGTAAAAATAGTTGACTTGAAGATACACTACTTCTCATTTATTTTTCTTTCCGTTACATAATATTTGTTCATTTAGAGCTATTGAACAATAAATCTACACCATCCCCTCCCATCCACAACCTATTGAACTATGAAGCACGAACACTTCAACGCGTGTGAGATACTTAGACACTCCGATACTTCTTGGACACATGTTGGAGAACATTAATAAGAGTTGAGATTGAAAAACATCAAAATCTTTCTACTTTCTTTCCTATTGCCTTTCTAATATAAATATCATCAATTAAAACAAACAAATTTTAATCTGAAAATCATTGTAATGTATAAAAATATTATATTATAATAAAATTAAAAAAATGAATATTGTAAACAACGTGTCCTTGCTTCTTAGCTCTCGAACAACATTGAGAGATGGAAAGAGAGAGAAGCCAGAGGCCAACTAACATAATGATTGAAAAGAGGAAAGGTGGTTTCTTGTTCAAGAAAATAAATTAAATGAGCAGATACAACACTGACCTCATAAATATCCTCTTTCAGTCGGTTACAAGACAAATTAACAGCTCCTAGAACAACAACATGTGGTTGATGCTCTGTCATAAATTTCAAAACTCTTTCCTGATCATTCTTCTTTCTCTGTTGGTCATTAACATTTTGAGAGCGTAGCATAAGGGACCCAGTGTTAAGAATGTCGAGCACCTCGCCCAATGAATCTATCATCACAAATGTGGTTGCTTGCTTTCCCACACCCCAACAGCAAGCCATAACCCTTGGCGGAGCTTCATCATCAGAACTAATATCATTTTCTTTTTGCTGATATGGACGAATAGAAACTTTATTCCATAAAGCCTTTCCATATTCCATAAGCAACCAATTTTTTGCTCTACTGGTCATCAGGGACCTTGCTTCCTTCTCCATTGAAGGTAGAAGAAAACCATCAATCGCATCCTGCAATATCAACTTCCTCTGCTCATTCCATAGCTGAGCCGTTTTGCTAACACCATCACTGAGATAGTTTTCGTTACAAACATCTATCAACTTCTTTAGATGTTTCTCAGGCAGCTTGACATTTACATTCAAAAGTTTTTCTTCTTCAGCCTTCTGAACAAGCAGCCATTGTGCATCCTGGAATTTACTTAATGGCTTCTCACGAAGCCATTTCACAGCTGCAAACTGGTGGAAAGAATCAATGGCAGCATTCCCTTCAGGAGTTGGACTCGTTGATATCACAACATTCTCCATGAAGTAACCTCTCACATGCTTCCTCACACATGGCTCACAACTAATCTCAGTTGTTGCCTAAACCCATAAGAATTGGAAAAAAAATTAGTCTAGTAAAAAAATAATACAAGAGACCATTTCATTGATATCATGAAATATACAAAAGAGGAGTCTCGAAAACTATAAAATAATACCATGTGCCTAGCTCCCTTAAGCACAGCTTGAGGAGTCTCGAAAACTGCACATGTAAAGTTTAATGCCACCTCTTCTGGAGTTTCCTTTGGATCCTCCAACTCATCATATCTCTACAAACAGATGAGGCAAATAAGTCATGGATCAACTACAACAAAAGAATGATAATATGAGATCAAAGAAAACTCACCACCTTCACTAAAGAAAGCATCAATCCAAACTGCTCGGGGTTATATCCAATCTTGCCTGCAACTTCCCATAAGCCAGCTTTACAACAAATATCATACAGTGATTTCCTTTTAGGCCTTTTAAACCGTCCTTCATCTACACCAATCACACCAGGGGGAAAATGCAAGTTAAACTTTAAGTCAACATCATCTACCTCTCTCTCTGATTCAGCTGCCTTGAGAGACTTCATCACTGACTCAGAAAGTCGGTGATTTAAAGAAAGCCTTGCTTCATCATATACATGACACAACTCCTCCTTAAATCTCTTTTTATAGTATAATTGAAGAGCGTTTTTTCGCTTCTGAAGGAGGTTCCACTTCCTGTCCAAATGTTGAATTGCCCACAACACCTATATGGAGAAGCAGATGTACTTGAGCTTAATTCACTTTATTTTTTAACCCAGTAATTTGCCCAAGAGTTCACAGTTTTACTCACCTTGTGCCACTTTAATGCGGGTGCTTTTTCACCTTTATCCAGATTTTCTTCAGCTTCCTCCTCAGGATCTTTTAATAGACTTGATATCTCCTCCTTTCTATACATGGCAATGAAAGGTATCTAAAAGAGAACATAAATTCCAAATGATTAAACCAGTTAAATATTTAAAACAAAAATTTCTAACGTATGTAATAATACGAACATCGAGCTTTTGCACATGCACAAGATTCAACAATCGCAGAATCTCCTCCCGGTTTCTAGACCGGTCATGCTCACTGGTATTGCTTAACAAAGTGTTTGTTCCATTTTCAAGTTGGCAAAATATCCATGAGATCTCATCTTCTAAACTACTCTCATCCACAAAGGGAGGTCCCGCGCTTCCCTCTGAAATCTATAATGATGATGATGAAAAAGAAACTGTTAACACACCAATGTCTAGATGCATATACGATATAAATATATTCTCAAAGATGCATAAAGAAACCTGCAAGCGTTCAGGCATGTCAATCATTCTTATATGATCATCTTTTTCTGTCATAAACTTCTGTGAAATGATAATTGGTTCAAATTCATCTTCTAATCTCTTCTCACACCATTCATCAGCTACCAACCCTTGCTTGCGTCGTTGTAGAAGCTCATCAACATCACCAAAAATATCATGTGCTTCCTGCACAGCAGATGTTGAAATGCCAGGAGCTTGCCTAGACCTTTTTTTCTTCTGATTTCTTTGTCTAGATGAAAAAGTTGACGAATTAAACATATGCTTTTAAAATTATTATTATTTTATTTTATTTTTTGAAAAATTTAAAATTAAATATTTGGCAATGACATAATACACAAAACAAATAATGGTTTCATACATTCAAAAATGAAAGAACAAAAAATAACCTCAAGAGAGCATCATCTTCTTCATCAACTATAAAATCTGCCATTTCATCCTCATCTCTAATGTCACCACCTTCTTCCTCTTCAGGTTCCTCCTCTTCACCATCGTCCTCGAGGGGAGCTTCAAATAATTTACAGTAACCAATGGTAACAAGTAATTACAAAAACAACACAATTAACACTGTAGAAAATAGCAATCGGAAAAGAATGAATTCAGAATACATACATTCATCATCCCCAAACAAACTACGTTTCAGCTTTTCCTCAGCTGCCCGTCTACCTTTACCAGTTTCAACAAAATCCTCAACATCACCAGAACCCCCAATCTCCCTTCGAGCTTTTTTCAGCCTCTTAAACTTGTTGCTTACCTTATATATTTTTAAAGAAAACCTCAGAAACAAGTAAAACACAAGCATATATGTAATCAAAATTAACTACCTTTGGTCTTTGGATGCTAATGTTATTGTCCTCAAGAAGTTTATAGTCATCTTCATCAAGTTCATACTCCTCTCTATGGAAGTGGAATCATGTAACACAATCAAAAACTTCAAAGAAGATAAACAGACATGGTAATCAATTTAAAAAGCTCAAAGGATTTTCCATTTATTAAATAGTTAAAAATTTAGAGGGAGAGAGTAGGCATGCAACCTCAAAGTTACACCATACACAAAATTAACAAATCTAACACATTTACAACTCCAACTCCATATACACTTAATAATACAGATTATTTAATTAAAAAACTATTTATTAAAGTGCAATTGACAAAATTTTAGTCTTATGGTTTATTTCTTTTCTCTACATTAGTCATGACTCATGTATAACAGAGAATAAATTGGATGAAAAAAATTCACTTTTTCTTCCTCTTCTTTCTCTTCTGCCTCTCCTCATCACTGTCTATATCTTGTTCATCTTCTTCTTCAACGTCATCAACAACAAAACCATCCTTTTCATACTCATCTCGTCCTTCTACAAAAAAAATATATATACATTACAAATATATTAACATGAGCATCAGTATGACATTCATTACACAATCACATGAGCACTATTTCTTAAATACAGACTTAATATGCAGGATTTTAACAGTAAAACCTAAGCTCTTACCACCTTCTTCGTCTTCCTCGTCTTCACTTGATGATTCCCTATCATCCAATCCAACCTCATCTAAAGAAACAACAACCAATTAGTGAAAAGAAAAACGCAATGAACCAAGTCCTTTCAACAAATTAGAAAAATGAAACCACAGTCTCACCTTCGTGGTATTTCCCCATTTTCCCCATGGGTAAAGATCTCAGCTATACGACAGTGAGAACAGCAAAGAAGAAATTCCAAAGAACGATTCTGAAGCAAGAATAACCAAAAACGAAACCCTAATTAGAAATGACGATGAAGAAAAACTTCCGTCCGATTATAATCGTAAATTTCCTTCCATTTCTGTGCTTCAACAACTTAATTTCCTCGACTAAAACACTGATTATACACTAAATCGGAAACAAAACAAAACAAAAACCCTAAATATTTCTTTCACGGCATTACTTCCAAGACAAGAAAAAAGCTCAATCTCTTGTTTTTTCTCAGTAATCAAACGATGAAAATGCGATGAATGTAACAGAAAAAAAACACACACATTGATACCTAAACGAAGCAACCGCCGGCCGATGAAGAGCATGCAATGCCGATAGGGTTCCGGCGACGGTTCAGTGACTGACGTAAGCAAACGGTGATGGAAGTTCAAGCGTCAAGGCACTCACAAACAATCTCTGTGAAGGTTTTTTCTTTTACAGCATCTTTGACGAATAATGGGGTATTTATAGTGGGACGCTTCACTAGAAATGAATGAAGGGAAGATGAAAGAGGATTTGGTAAAAATAACCTTTCCAATTTCAACTGGGAAAATAGGGGTTTTCTAGATGTCTTTAATAATGTTAATGGAAGTCATTAAAAAAAATGAGTTTGATATTTAGGCATCGGTTACTTACGGGAAAGGGAATGATAGATAATCGAAATGAAAAATTATGGAATGGAATAAGATTTATTTGATTTGGGTTACGATTTAATTATTACGTTTAAAAAAAACACCAATTTTGATTCCTAAATTTTAAGTCTCTATGTGATTTTTTTTCTTCTTCCTGTTAATATATAATGGAAAGTTAGATATTAGAGTATTGAGAAAGGTTTTATTCAATTTATATATGTTTCTTTAATTTTTAAATAAATAAAATATATCATTCATTCTCTCATTGTCCTCTTCTTTCACCCACAACACCAACACCCTTCCCGTCAAACGTCTTCCATGAATTAAGCAAGATGACTACTAAACTAACATTTGATCTCACTCATTATTTTATCATCCATTGATCTGCGAGTTGCTCGTTGTTGATGGTGTTTCAAAGTACCAAAACGTTCATTTCATTTGTTTACTTTTCTGGCCTGGCTTAATCAACCCGATTCGAATGGCAAAGAAATTAGTGCCTCACCTAGATCATATCTACAACTTTAAAAGTCTAAAAACGTGACCATGAAATCTGGGTAGTTTGTTAAAAAAAAACAATCCAGGTAGAAGACGTAACTGATCTTAAACTCACATCCAATGCGGCTTCACTCTTCGATTTTGGAAAGAAATGGTTTTGTAGAGCGGATCAAAATTTTATCCTCTCCTGATTTCTTCATCGGCACAGGCAATATATTGAGTGTGAGATGGTGTGGATGTCGTCACAATCTTCATTTCCTCTCAAACTCAAATACAAACACGTTGTATTGAATTATTCGAACTCAATGTACAAAACTCTAAATACTCAAAATAATATATAAGAGATACAAATATAATGTATTATCTCTATAACTAAAAAAATCACCTTCAAAATTTGAATTTCCCATCTGCTACTACTTTTCTCCACGCTTTAACTTTATCTTTTCTTAGCATCACAATTTTAACTCCATTGAAGCCCTTTCAAAGTTGTTAATCAATATTTTACTGAAAAGATATTTTGTCAATTCTTAGTGGGATGTGTTGGTTGTTCATGGAAAAAAAATGAATATATATTTATAGTTGTGAATTAAATAATATATTCAATTAATTTAATTTAATAATCAAAGAGTTTTGTCTTTTAAATGTCATATGAAAACTATTGCAATAGTCGAGGCAAAATTCATGTATCTAATATTAAGTATTAAAAATAGATTATTGAAAAAATTAAACATAAAAATAAAAAATAAATTATGTTCATGCACTAAAATAACTCCTTCACAATTTACGAAGAATATAAGTAAACATTTTGAATTAACCTTACCTAATTAAGTTAAAATCTAAAATATACCCTATTAAATTAAATGATTTAGGATTAAAAAGGGGCAAAAAGGGAATTCAAAAGTTTCTCCCTTTAAGCCCCTTTTAGAGGTATTATAGATTATAGATAATTAAGTATTAATTCATGTGGGACCCACAAAAAGTAGAGATAAAATAAAATTAATAAAATAAAAAGTTGGTGGGACCGGGAATGCGATTGATGAAGTTGGAGAACATGATGAAATTATTTGAAAATTGAGAATGAGTAGGGATGACAAAATTCCTCACGGGGTCCCGCCCCTGTAGGGGCAAGGAATCCCCATTTTATAAGGGTTAGGGGGAGAAATTTTCCCCAAATTGTTTTAAGGTACGGGGATAGGAATATATTCCCCGCCCCACCTTCGCCCCCGGCCTCGAACCCTATATTTTAATAATATCTTATGTATTTTGTTTACTTTTATCTTTATTTATTGAAAAAAAATATAAATATGTATATATAATATGGTTATATTAACTAATAAATTATAAAATGTTGGTATTTCTTTTTGTCTTAAAAATGCATATTTTAAATATAAATTTCATTTTTATATTCCTTTTCATATAAGAATTAAAATATAAAACGGGAACTTTTTCTTGCTGGAAACCTGATCCTTGAACGGGGAATCCCCAAACTTGCCCCGTTTTTTATTAGGGGATATGGTAAGGTATGGGATTAAAAATCCTCGAAGGTTCAGGGATGGGAAGTGCATCCCCAACCCTGCCCCGCCCCGCTGTCATCCCTATAAATGAGATTGCTAAATTATATGGGTCTCACACTCTCATTCTCATAATGGGACTGAAAGTTCCTTCATTCTCATTCATTCAAACTAAACATGACCTTAGTATAATCTCTCTCCTATAATTCCCACAAGTCAAAATATAATGGGTCATATATAATAGTTTGTGTCAATAAAATACCAAATTATATATGATTTGCGATTTTGAGTCAACTTTGTTACATTTTCTTGCCTACGTTTTTAAGTTGTTACAAAACATACCCCTACACTAAATTAATGGTAAAACATACACTTGCAATCTATTTTTTTCTAAGTTTATATACCCTTATGTTGAGTAATGGTTAGAACTAACTTTAGGTTTTTTTTTTTTTTATTTGTCAAAAAAAATTGAAAAAGGAAATGAGTTTGTTTCAACTGTGGTCAATAAACCAACTATGACTATACTACAAGCAGAGAGAACTAAAAGAAAAATAACATGATTTTATTTCAATAAACTCTGAATATTTTCGCAAAGCTATCAAATTTTGTGACCAACATTTGGTTTTGGTTGTGCCTTTCTAAAGCTCCTCGAAGAGAAGACAACATAGATGGAGTAAATAATTTGGACAATAAATTATTAAGGACCTTTCATGTTGTAAATGTTGTAATGGAATACCATACACCGAAAACAACTGCAAATTGAAGAGATTTGCTTTTGGTTTTATAAGAAGCAATTTCTTCTTTTTTATCTTCTACGTGATTGGCTTCAGATGCTGCTTTAGGAACATGGGGTTCATATTCATGAAAATTTAAATGGGTTTGCTCAATATTTAGAAAAATTATGCCAATTTTTTTTTTGAGAAACAGTGTTTGGTGATGATGACAAATGAATTTGTCTTTATTTAATTAAAAAAAAAAAACTCATCAGGTTAATTTTAACCCTTAGCTAACATATGGGTATATAAATAGGCTATTTTTAATAACTAGTCTTTTACCACGTGCGTTGCACGTGATATTTTTTCTAACATAGAAATATTTAAAAGATCGAAATATTTTTTATTTGATTTTTCTATGGTTTATAAATCTTTTTCTAAATGATTTTATTAACATATTATTATGTTCTATTTAATATTTAAATTATCGTATAGTTTACTAATTTACATAATTATATGTCTTTTTATATAAGACGATTTTTTTAACATCTTTATTTTTAAAATTTATACTACCAAATAAAAAATAAATTGTTTGTTCTATATACATATGTTAGTTAATTTTTGCATTTATAGATTATTTATTTCTAATTTTGATTAAAATTTAAGAAATTATATATTTTTTTCTCTTTGATTTTTAAACTTTTAAATATTTTTAATTTAAAAAATTTAAATTTATTTAAATATTATAAAATATTATACCATTACTAATTCAATAAATTATATTTTGTTGTAGTTGTTTTTTTTTTAATATTAACTGTTTTTTTTAAACAATTTAAGTTTTTTTTTTTTTAATTTTTTTTAAAATTAAAGCACCATCACCTTTATTAAATCATTTAATATTTGAATACTTAAATATAATTTTTTTTTTCATAAATTGGTGATAAATCAAAACAATAAATCCATTTTAATATCACATTCATTTTCATATGTTGTACTTATTTTTTCAATTATTTTATAATTTGATGTTGTGAAAACAATAAAAAAACCAAGGAATTTTTTTAATAAAATTGACAATTTCTTATTCAATGAAGAGAAATATTTTATTTATAAAAAAAAAGAAATATTTTATTAAAAATATAAATAGTCATTTAATAGATAGTGGAGTATAAATAATAATGACATTTTTAGTAATTTGAAGGTTTTAAAAGGGTATATATAATGGCATGTTAGTAATTTTAAGATTTTAAAAGGGGTATAGTAGTCCAAAAAAGTTTCTTAAACATCACCACTTTTATATATTAAGGATAATCTAAAGGAGAAGACTAATTATAAAAAAAATTAGTAGCGCCACTTTTGGATATGGCCAAATACCTATAAAAAAAATGTGAAAAGACGAAAAATACCCTCGATTTAATTTTCCTTAAATCATGCAATATTAAAGGAATTTATTATTGTGCAAATTAAAAACTAAAAATAAAATAAACAAAATCCTCTGTCAGTTTATACATGTTTATATTTATTAAAAATCAATAAAAATCCATAGTTTGACATTATTAAACATAATATGGTTAATTAGTTTATCAATGTTAATATTTCTTAGTCGATAAAATTAAAAAAAAAACATGGTTAGAATAACATGTTTATATTTCTTAAACCATTAGAACAAAAAAATATAGAGACAAACCAAATCTCCGATGGTTTTAGTCTTAAACAAAACAACTGTTAGTTTAACAAATTTATATTTATTAAATCAATAAAATCCAGAAAATGAACAAAAAGTTAGTTAGTTTAACATGTTTATCTTAATTTTAATATATTAAAAGTGGAGAGAAGTGGATAATCTTTCATTTCCAACTTTACCCTCATTATTTTCTTTTAATCCCAAATTAACCTTGAACTCTTAATTACTATTAGAAATTGATTAATTATAAATATTAAAATATATTATAACTTATTTAATTTTATATATTAAAATAATCAATTGAAATATATAATATATAAAGAGCAATATCGATTCAACTCGAATGGCAGTTAAAAAAAAGTACTCAGTAATTATACCTTTTTATATTATTTTCATAAACAAAACAATCAGTTGAAATTGATTGCTTACTTATTATCTCCTTTCATATTCTTAGAAAAATTGCATTAAGTTAGTAAAGAAAAAAAAAAAAACTTAGTAATTGTACCTTTTATATTCTTTTCATAAACAAAACAATCAATTTTTTTTTTTGAATTAACAAAAGAATCAATTGATTGCTTACTTATTATCTTTTTTCATATTCTTAGAAAAATTGCATTAAGTTAGTAAAGTTAATATAATAAATGAATTTATTACTTCATAGAGGAATTGACGCCATAAATAATATGGTAGCAATTACTGAAATAGCATATTTTTATATTATAATTATTGAAATATTAGAATTTTCAAAAATTAATAAAATAACGTAATTATAGTTTAATAATTTAATGAATTATAATTCATTGATTTATTGAATTAAAAAAAGTAATAAACAAAAAAAAAACTAATAAATTCATTGAAAATAATAATGAAAGATAATCAAATAGTTCGATAAATTATTGAAGTTGAACTTAATAAAACAAAATTCTAAATAATATGTTTGTATTTTTTTTTATATATAGAAATTTGGAAACTTTTAATTTTTCTAGACACATTAACACAATTTCCACGACATAGATGCCATGTCATTATTTATAACAAAAAAAATGTAAGTATTATCAAAGGCTATAAAGGGTAGAAGAATACAAGGGATTTACCAAAATATAAAATACCATAGGTTGTCAAGGTTGTAAGAATATATCGATTGGGATTAAGGGAGTCTGTTAAATGTAAATCTATTGCTATTCTCAAGGGACCATCTTTTCTAGGCAAACCCAATGAAGATATTATTTAAATCTTTCCAAATCATGCAATTGAAAGAACCCTCCACTCCTAAGAGTGATTGGTTCGGGTGCACTCGAGGAAGAAAACAATTACATCCATCACACATAAATTCAATCAATCTCAAGAAAGAGGGTAGTGAAAGCAAAGAAGAAGGTCAAATTGGATTTATTAAAGTCCAACATGTAAATAGATTGAAATTACTTACTCTTATGGTTGATTTTTTTGTTAACTTTCTTTTTTTTGTTAATTAGTTTATGTGCGAGAATTGTGAGGGACAATGAGTGGTTTTTTTTTTTTTTTCTCTATTGTTTCTCATACTTTTGTTCAATAAGAAATCCCTATAGTTTTCTTTTTACTTTTTTTGTTTATTTTTACCTTAATCCAAGATAAAAATAACCTATGATAGCTAATGTAATCTCACTTCCTTGTTGCATGAAAAAAAATGTTAATTTAACAAGAAGTTGAAGAGATTTGAAGCTGTGTATAATAGATATATTAAACAACAGGTTTGAATTGGTTCTTCCAATATTATTCAAAATATATCTATTTTTTTAAATGGTTAATGGGTGAACACATTCTTAATTTCGAAAGTTCAATCGAATTCAAATATTAAATATCAATTTCTCTATCTAACTTTCCTCTCTATGAAAGGTTTGATTCCCTATCCATTCAAAAAGTAAGAGAACTAGAAAATGTAGCTCATTGAATTATATATTTAGCATTACTTTAATAACAATTTTAATTACAATTATTATGTATGACCTTTTTTTTCAATAACATTTAATAGTAGAAGTGAGATAGAAAATTAAGTTTAATTATGTTGTTGCGTAAAAATGGATAGCTTCCACGTAAGCAACGAACTAAAAGTATGGGACGAGTCGGATGTAGTGCGCTGCACTGGAGGTGCTACGTAGGTGATATGCTGAGTAGTTGACGAGCACTGTATGTACCTGCAAAGGAAATAAAGAGAGCACCGGTGTGGTGCCGGCCTAACACTCTCCGATGCTTAAGTCAGTGCAAGCAGAGCTAGTGTGCCAGAGAGAATCGTAGTAGAAATTAATTACCTAATGAATGGATTTCTTCTCCTATTTATATGAAAGAAGTTTGATGACATCATCATACCACATGTCACATCGGGATTGGGCCACGTGTCGCTTCCCAATGACGTGTCGCTTGTTGGCCATGCCACGTGTCATCGTTTGATTGGGTAATAATATAATGTAGTTTCTTGGTCTTTGATACGTAGTCTTATTAGATGACATAGACGTAGACTCTCGGGACTATGTAGACGTACCTTCCTAGGCGACGCAGACATAGCCTCCCAGGCAATGTAGACGTACCCTCATAGGTGACGTAGCTTTATCTGTCCAGATGACGTAGACATGTCGATTGTGCATTCTTTGAACAAGTTTAGAAATTCCACGTGTACTGATATAATTTCACCCACAACAGTGGCCCCCTACTCCCGAGCTGAGTTGAGACGTGAGTTCACTATTGCTTGGGAGTATTAATTCAGGGTGGAATTTATTCTTCTATCAATTTCTGAAAATTTTACAAGTGTCGAGGCTTGGTAGCTTGGAATTTTCTGTCTCGCAAAAAATAATAATTTTTTTGTAAGACCATAATCATGATTGATCTTTTCTTGGGTTGTTTATCTTGGCTGGGCTATGATTTGAAAGTTTCATATGTGACGTAATCTCAGCCGTCGCTTTGATCCAATGGTTAAGATATAATAACTCTTAGAGATAATATCAAATCTTACTGATAATATCAAATCTTAGAGATATTATCAAAAACCTCTATAAATAAGAGTTTTAGTATTTCCCATAACTTACAAATTGGAGACTTGGTGAGTTTCTAAATATTCTCCTCTTTTCCTTCTCACTTATTCCTCTGTCACTTTTAAAATTATTTTCTCAAATTCTCGATCTCACAGGCTCAATGTGGTAGAACACCGTGGTTAAACGTCGAATCAATCATCAGGTACATATTCCCCCTTTGAATTTAAGAATAGAAATTTCTTAAAATCAAATTGAATTAGGGTTTTACACTTTTATTTGATGAATTGATAAAAGAAAAGAAAAGATGAGAAAGATTAAGAAATTTAAAAAAAAAAACAAAAAAAAATGAAAGTGTTTGCATGACGCTGACGCAGGCTGCATATTTTTCAATTTTTTTTTCCTGACACATCACACAGCACACTTGCACAATATTTATTTTTTTTCTTTTTCTCCGCCTGACACAAGCATTGTAATGTGACCCTTTTTTTTTTTTTTTTTTAAAGGCTGGGTCATGTGCAAACCCGCGGATTGATCTGCGGGTCAAATGCAAACCCGCAGAGAAATCTGCGGGTTAAATGACAACCCGGCTGTTGACTGGTCAATGTTGACCGTTGACCAGTTGACTTTTTTCTTCTTTTTTTTTTTTCGCGGTCTTCCTTTGTTGTTTCGGGCGTTGTCATTTCGAGCGTTGTCATCGGGGCTTTGTCAATAGGGCGTTGTCATCGAGGCTTTGTCAATAGGGAGTTGTCATCGGGGCTTTGTCAATAGGGCTATATCATCAGGGCTATGTCAATAGGGCTTTGTCATCAGGGCTATGTCAATAGGGCTTTGTCATCAACGCCTTGTCATTTGTAATTTGTCTTAGACTTGTAAAAAATTGCATGACCCTGTCTTTTGACCAGTTGACCTGTGACCTGTGACCCGACGATCGTTGACTTTTTGACCCGTTGACAGTTGATTTTTTGGCCGTTGACTTTTTTTTTTTTTGAATATCCCTCTGTCGCTTTAACATATATTTTCCATGTTTTTTTGTAGCTGTGGTTGAGGGATTGCATATTGTGTAGCTTCATTAAAGGACTATAGACCACCTTTCTTTTCAGGTACGTCACGATCTTCTTCTTAGCATACCTTTTTATGTATACTCAAGTACTGTAGCTAGGTAGTTGTTTCAACAGTAGCTAAGTAGAATCATTTTCCTTTTAGGATGTCGAACGAAGAGTCTAGTTATCAGTCGGTGAGCGAGGAGGATTCTGGGGGGTCAAGTTCAGAGACTGATTCAAGTACTTATGATGTTTCCAACCAAAGTGCTAGTGATGAAGATTCTTCTTCTTCCCAAGATATTGAGATGGATTCTTATCCTTCTACCATTACTGTAGGGCAGTTAGAGCGTATTAAAGCGATTTACGACATTCCCTTATCTGTTAGTCTTAGATGCCCTGGTGAGAGAGAAGTGATCCATCGCCCTCCTGATGGAGAAGTAGGTTTTTATTTGAAAATGTTGGATTGTGGGGTCAGACTTCCTCTCCATCACTTCCCTCAGAGAGTTTTGTCTTTGGCTAGGCTAGCACCTGCTCAGCTTGGGCCAAACGGATGGATTGTTGTACTTGGATTCTGGGTTCTTTGGCATCTTCATAGCAGTGGAGAAAGATTAACTTATAAGACTGTGTATGCTCTTTATCGATTGAAGAATCTTCCTAAGGATAAGTTTATCTACTACTTAAACTTTCGAAAACATCGAGTAGTAGGGAAACCTTCAATTTCAAGAAATTGGAAAAGTAAATGGTTCTTTGTTGGTGGTGACTGGTTGGCAGAAACTCCTAAAAATAGTCGTACTCACCGTGTGCCAAAGTCATTCAGGTTTTCTGGTAGGTTTTCGATAGGACTTTATGACTGACCTTTTTTTTTATACCTTTTGATTTTTATTCTTTCCTCCATTGTGTTGCAGCGAGAGATTGGAAGGTTGCACCGCTAAGAGACTCAACTAAGGAGATAATTAATCGGATCTTAAGTGTTCCAATTGATCAACGTGAACCTTCCATCCTTCTTTCAGATCAATCACTCGTCGCTTCTGGCCTTGCTCAACCTATCGTTGAGGAAATCAGTGAGTATTTGCTATATGTATACGCACATTTTTTTTGAAAACATTGCATCATAACATATCATTAGTCTGACATCTTGTTGTTGCTTCAGATATGACGGGTGAGGCAGCTCGTAAGTACATTGACGATAGAAAACGTCAGAAATGCGTAGATGACTCTAGTCGGGCTCCAAAGAAAGTGACTAAAAAACAATCTGGCCTTTTTGAAACTTCAGTTGAAAAGCGTCGTCGTGAGTCAGATGTTGGCAAACAATCTTGCACTACTACAGTTCCGAGCTTGGATGCGGGTCCTTCTTCTCACCATGAAGTTCGACATCTTTTTACCAACCCCGACTACATTTACTATGGTGAGAATGACGAGTCTTTTGAGAAAGATGTCGGACTGATCAGCTTAAAATTTCAAACTGTTTTGTTGCTTGCTCGAGATTGTGCACGTTCCATGCCCACTCAGGAATTAGCTGAATTGGCTGTTGAGGATTACTTAATGGTATGCACTCTTTTATTTTATCATTTTTTTTACTCAGGTGATTAAAAAACATACTTTGTCTTCGTTAGGCTGGAGCTCGGATGAACATGATATGTGTCCAACAAGGGAGAGAGATTTCCCTTCTTCAAGAAGCGGTGAAACTTCACGAAGAAAATTCATCTGATAATGCTCGATTGCTGGAAGTAGAGCGTGTTGAAAAGGAGAAGCTGAAGAGTGAACTAGCCGAAGCGAAGAGAATCTCAGATCAAATTTCAACCAGGCACAAAAGCACCTTACTCAATTTTAGCGAACTCAAAGCTAAGACTGAGGATAAAAAAGAGTTGATGACCATGTTTAAAGCTGTTAATCAGGGTGTAGACCCGGAGGCTTACCTTTTTAGCCTTGGCGTCGATGCAACACTTGATGAAGTTGCTGAGAGATTTCCAGATTTAAACCTTAATTTTGTTAGGGAGCGTTTTAACCTTCCCCCTCATTCTCACGCCACGTGCCTCGGTGATGATGTCGACATTGAAATTTTGGGTGACTCTGCATGATGCCTTTTTCTGATTTAGTTTTATCGTGTTTCGTGGGGCATGTCCACTGATGAACTCGTTTAGCTTTTATTTGTGTTCCTTTTTAGTTCCATATAGGTAGGATTATTTGCTTTTAACATGCTTTCCTGTTTTGTTTAGGATATCTCCGAACTTATGTTGCTTTACATCTTCTTATTTGTTACCCTGAAATAATAATTCATCTCATGTTGCCTTCATTTCTCGGTTTTATTTATTTTCTAAGTCTCGTCAATCATACATAGCTTTGTAACCTTACATTATGAATGAACTTAGAATTTTTAGTGAACTTAAGTTTTTGGTTTTTCTAAGTTTTGTCAATCAAGCGTGGCTACGTAGCCCTACACTTAGAATCAACTTAGAATTTTTAACCAACTTAATTTTTATTTTCTAAGTCTTGTCGATCATTTATTGCAATGTAGCCTTGCACTTAGAATTTTTAGTGAACTTAAGTTTTTAGTTTTTCTAAGTTTTATTAATCAAGTGTGGCTAAGTAACCCTGCACTTAGAATTTTGATAAACTTAAGTTTTCGTTCTTTCTAAGTTTTATCAATCAAGTGTGGTTAAGTAGCCCTGCACTTAGAATAAACTTAGAATTTTGATAAACTTAATTTTTGTTGTGCTAGTAGCTCAGTCTTGTTGGTGTGGCAGCATAATGCGTAGTGGTAGTGCATGTAGTAAGTAAAGTAGTAGTAGTAGTAGACCCTCACTCAAGCGTCACTTTATAACTTAAAGTGTTACTTGAGTTTGCGAGTTATTGAAGTAGCTTGTTCTATGCGCAGCTTAAATTCATACTTGGTGGTAGCCTCTGCTTATGCCTCATTGATTCTTCTCATCACAAATAAATTTATGAAGTTGAAAATGTACGTTCTTATTTCATTTCTTGGAATGAAATTACAATGAATTGAAATTGTTATAGAAATAACTTGAACGAAAATGAAATTGTAAAGAAATCATTGAAAGAAGGTCTTGAGGTGCTCTGCATTCCATGGATGGTGTAATGTCTTGTCGTTGAAGTCTTTCAGTCTGTAAGTACCTGGTCTCACAATCTCAGTGACCTTGTATGGTCCTTCCCAAGTTGGTCCTAAGACCCCGCTATTTGGGTCCTTTGTATTTGGCAACACTTTTCTGAGAACGAGGTCGTCCACTTTGAAATTGCGTGGTTTGACTCGGGAGTTGTAGTACCGTGCCACCCGATTTTTATACTTAGCTACACGGAGACGGGAAGTCTCCCCATGCTCTTCAAGGAGATCAAGGCTTAACCTTAGACATTCTTCATTTGTCTCCGGATTGAAATGTTGTACTCTTGGGGAAGTGAGACCTATCTCAATCGGCACAACTGCTTCGGCTCCAAATGCTAGTGAGAAAGGAGTTTCACCTGGGGAGGTTCTAGCTGTTGTTCTATATGCCCATAACACATTAGGTAGCTCTTCTGCCCAGAGCCCAGAGCCCCTTCTAGTTTGGTCTTTAAGTTCTTTTTGATAATTTTATTCACTGCTTCCACTTGACCATTAGCTTGAGGATGTGCAGGAGAGGACTTGAAGTGCTTAATACAGAGCTCTGAGCACCAAGACTTAAACTTCTCATTATCAAATAATTTTCCATTGTCAGAGACAATGGCGTAAGGAATACCAAATCTGCATACTATGCTCCTCCACATAAAGTCGGTAGTTTTGCTTTCGGTTATTGTATCTAAGGCTTCAGCTTTAGCCCACTTAGTGAAATAATCCACAGCTACAATAGCAAATTTAGTCTGACCTTTTCCTTGAGGAAGTGGTCCTATTAAGTCAACCCCCCACTGAGCAAATGGCCAAGAACTTGTGACATTTGTTAGATATTCAGGTGGTTGTCTAGGGATCACAGCAAAACGTTGACATTGGTCACACTTTTGAGTGGCATCTTTGTGTAAGGTGGGCCAGTGATACCCCTGTCTTACAATTTTGTGAGCTAACGACCTTCCTCCTGAATGGTTACCACACACTCCCTCATGAATCTCTTTCATAACGTAGTCTGCCTCCTCGGGTATAAAACATCTGAGTAGTGGTAGAGAGAAACCTCTCTTATATAAAACATTTCCTACTAAGATATAGTGCGTTGCTCGGTGCTGAAGTCGTCTTGCTTCAGCTTTGTCAAGAGGCAACTCCCCACCTCTTAAGAATTTTATTATGGGATCCATCCAGGAAGGGGTGGACGAATGCAATGGCTGCTCAATATCCATGGCTTCTAAATCATCTATGCTTGAGCTGGGTAGAAACTCTATTGGTACCGTACGACTTAACTCAGTCTCGTAAGCGGATGCTAAACGTGCTAACGAATCAGCATTAGAGTTTTGCGAACGTGGTATCTGATTTACCTCCCACCACTCAAAAGTGCAAAGAAGATTTTTCACCTTGGCTAGATAGGCAACCATTCTTTCTCCCTTGGTCTGATATTTGGTTGTTATCTGGTTGATAACCAACTGAGAGTCGCTAAACACTTTGATGCGATTCACCCCTACTTTTCTTGCCAAGCGCAATCCGGCTAGAAGGGCTTCATACTTAGCCTCATTGTTGGAAGCTTTAAAACCAAACCTCAAAGCATACTCAATGTGGGCTCGGTCTGGTGAGACTAAAATTAGGCCAGCTCCGCAGCCTTTCATGTTGGAAGACCCATCCACATAGAGTGTCCAAACGGACTCTTCGCTTTGTGGAATGATGAGTTCTTTACCTGGACCAAGTACTTCTATCTGAGTAGGAAGTGACTCTTCTTTTTTTGGTGTGAGCTCTGCTATGAAATCAGCTACAACTTGTCCTTTAACTACAGTTCTGGGCTTGTACTGAATATCGTACTCACTAAGTTCAACTGCCCACTTCATCAAACGACCTGACGTCTCTGACTTCTGCAAAACTTGTCTTAGTGGGTGATTTGTCAGAATGACTATTTCATGTGCTTGAAAGTATGGCCTCAACCTTCGAGCTGAAGTTATTAAGGCCAGTGCCAATTTTTCCATTCGAGGGTATCGAGTCTCAGCATCCAGCATAGGTTTGCTGGTGTAGTAGATAGGTAGTTGGACTCCATCTTCTTCTCTTACTAAGGCTGAACTTATTGATGTCTTAGACACTGCCAAGTATAGCAATAATTCTTCACCTATGACGGGCTTGGAGAGTAAAGGTGCGGAGCTCATATATTGTTTCAGCTCTTGGAAGGCACGTTCACACTCCTCCGTCCATTCAAACTTGCATCCCTTCCGAAGAATCTTGAAGAAAGGCAAACATTTATCAGTTGCCCTGGATACAAATGTTCAGTGCAGCTATTTTGCCATTAAGACTTTGCAGCTGCTTCAGGTTCTTTGGGGATTCCATGTCTAGAACAGCTTATAATTTGTCAGGGTTTGCTTCTATTCCTCTTTGATGAACCATAAAACCGAGGAATTTGCCTGAAGTTACCCCAAATGCACATTTTTCTAGGTTGAGTCTCATTCGATACTTTCTCAAAACCTCAAATGATTCAGCTAGGTCGGAGGTGTGTTGATCAGCTTAATGACTCTTGACTAACATGTCGTCCACATATACCTCCATATTTCTTCCTATCTGATTTGCAAACATTTTATTTACCATTCTTTGATAGGTTGCCCCAGCGTTCTTTAACCCAAATGGCATGACTTTGTAGCAATACAGGCCCTGACTTGTTACAAACGACGTCTTCTCTTGGTCATACTCGTACATTTTAATCTGATTGTAACCCGAGTATGCGTCCATGAAAGTCATCATCTCATGTCCAGCTGTTGCATCCACCAGTTGATCAATTCGAGGTAGAGGGAAACTATCCTTTGGGCATGCTTTATTGAAGTCGGTAAAATTTATGCATACCCGCCATTTTCCGTTAGCCTTTTTGACTAACACCACATTAGAAAGCCAATCCGGATAATGCACATCACAGATAAAATCAGCTTTTAAAAGTTTTCCTACCTCTTCAGCTATAACATCATTCCTGACCTGGTCGAACACTCTACGTTTTTGTCTAACAGGTCGATAAGTATGATCAACATTCAGACAATGAACCATGATCTTTGGGTCAATGCCAGGCATATCGTCATGGCTCCAAGCAAAAACATCGATGTTTTCTTTTAAGAAATTGATCAGTTTCTCTCTCTGTTCTTCCCCCAGTCTTGTCCCGATTTTGACAAACTTTTCTTCATTTAGAAGCGAGACAGACTTCATGTCTTCTGTTGGTATTGCTCTTTGTTCGAACTCTTTCGGCGATACTACTAAGGGAGGTTGCTTCGCTTCTTCAGCTGGGAAGGCCGTTGCGAACTGCATCTCTTCCTCAGTTTGTTCTACCGCGATCATGTTTACCAGCGTAGCACCCTTCATAGCTGTGTAATAACACTCTCGGGAGACCTTATGCTCCCCTTTGATTACTCCTACCCCGTCTGAAGTAGGGAACTTCATCATTTGATGGTAAGTCGAAGGTACGGGCCTGAGAGCATGGATGGTAGGTCTCCCCAATATGATATTGTAAGCTGATGGGCGATCGACCACTGCGAATTCTACCATTTTAGTGATGGTGTTGGGTTCTTCTCCGAAAGTGGCTGGCAATTCAATACTCCCTTCAGGGATGACCTGCTCTCCTCCTAATCCCACCAAGGGTGCTGAACTTCTTTTCAATTTTTCTCTCCCAATTCCCAATTTTTCAAAAGCACTGAGAGAGAGTACGTCTACCGAGCTACCTCCATCGACCAAGACCCGATGTACTCTTAAGTTAGCCACAATAATTATCACCACAAGGGCGTCATTATGAGGCTGATGGATATCAACCACTTATTCTTCATCAAAATTTATCTTTGCCTTTCGACCAGACATTGTAGAAGTAGAAAAGACCTTGAATCTGGGTGGGGCGTGACTCGATTCTCGAGCGCTCGCCTTTCTTTTTCTACTTGACTCTCCACCAGCTGGTCCACCAAAAATAGTTCTTATGTCACCACCCAAGGATTCTTGACCACCTCGGTCTTGGTCTTTTCGTTCGGGTCGAGCTTCACGTTGTCCTTCTTCCCTTCTCATCACGAACTCCTTTAGGTACCCCCTTTGAATTAAAGCTTCAATTTCCTCTTTGAGGTCAAAACAGTCGGAGGTAGTGTGACCATGATCCTTGTGGAAGAGGCAATATTTATCTCTATTCCTCTTATTCGACCCTGCCTTCATCCTTGGCGGCCACCTAACCAAATTTTTATCTTGAATCTCCATTAGTAGTTGTTCAGCTGGGATAGTAGTAGGGGTGTACTTCTTGAACTTGGTCACAGGATTACTCCGCTCCTCAGTTCGTTGTTCTGTCCTGCTTCTTTTCTCATCCCTGTACCGGTCATCCTTTCGAGTAATGTTTTCTGTTCGATCTTTCCTTTTGTGCTCAGAATGTTTGCTACTCCCTCCTTCATCTGGAGATTTTCTTGCACTAAGTAATTCTCCCGCACTCATATACTTTTGTGCTCTTGCGATGAGTTCTGTGTAGGTAGCAGGAGTCTTTTTGCCTAGGGACCACAAAAACTTTTCATCCTTCAATCCAGCCATCATTGCGGTTAGAGCTATGTCGTCGCTGTAACCTTCAACTTTCAATGCTTCACTGTTGAATCTTACTACGTAGTCTCGGAGACTTTCTCCCGACTTTTGACGCACAGTCAAAAGGTGCGTAGCAGGTTTTTTATGATCTCTTCCGCCTAGAAATTGAGTTACGAAAGATCTAGTAAGGCCTTTAAATGATGAGATAGACCTTGGCTTGAGCCGTCTATACCACCCTCGTCGCGAGCCTCCTAATGTAAGAGGGAATGCCCCGCATTTGATAGCATCTCGGACTCCCTGGAGCTCCATCCAGGTCCGAAATGTATCAACATGCTCAACTGGATCCTTTGAACCATCATAAGTTGCCATAGTTGGCATTTTAAACTTAGTAGGAAGTTCTACCTCCATGATATCATCCGTGAATGGTGGTTCAGTTTGCTCGAGGAGATATTCTAATACAGGGGGAGCCTTTCCGCCATACTCTTTCTTCATATGACCAAGCTCGTCTTGGAGCTTCTTTAACTCCGATGCCCAAGGTTGTGAACTTTCAGCAGTAGACTTTGCTATACTAGTTTGTGCTTTTCTTTTTTCGTTGAGTACTTCTCTAAGGTCAGACCTTCCTTTCATGCTTGGATGCCTCTTGGGAGAAGACGTATTGGAAGAAGGAGAAGTGTCCCGAGTATGTAGCCTCGACTTTCCCTTCGAACCACCCTTTTCGTGATTCCGAGACTCTGCAACACCTTCTATAGGTTCTTTTTCTTTTTCTTTCTTCGATCGTAAATCATGGTTGTCAGTGGGGGCTTGGTGATCTGACCTTCGTGTGAGTATCTCTAGTACTTTTGCAAGATCTCGGTTCACACCTCGAACTTGCTATTCTAAGACATCTACCCTTCTGTCTGGCACGGGCGCAACCCTTACCACTTCTCGATTTTCTTCAGCTTGTTATTGTCGTTCTCTATTGCTACGAGTTTGATATCTCGTATTATGAGGGTTACGGTTTTCATCGTCATCCACATCATCACCGTGTTGACTTCTTCGACTCATCCTAAATGGTAGAGCACTTAGTTATGTACTCTTTCCCACAGACGGTGCCAAATGTTGTTGCGTAAAAATGGATAGCTTCCACGTAAGCAACGAACTAAAAGTATGGGACGAGTCGGATGTAGTGCGCTGCATTGGAGGTGCTACGTAGGTGATATGCTGAGTAGTTGACGAGCACTGTATGTACCTGCAAAGGAAATAAAGAGAGCACTGGTGTGGTGCCGGCCTAACACTCTCCGATGCTTAAGTCAGTGCAAGCAGAGCTAGTGTGCCAGAGAGAATCGTAGTAGAAATTAATTACCTAATGAATGGATTTCTTCTCCTATTTATATGAAAGGAGTTTGATGACATCATCATACCACGTGTCACGTCGGGATTGGGCCACGTGTCGCTTCCCAATGACGTGTCGCTTGTTGGCCATGCCACGTGTCATCGTTTGATTGGATAATAATATAATGTAGTTTCTTGGTCTTTGATACGTAGTCTTATTAGATGACATAGACGTAGACTCTCGGGACTATGTAGACGTACCTTCCTAGGCGACGCAGACATAGCCTCCCAGGCGATGTAGACGTACCCTCATAGGTGACATAGCTTTATCTGTCCAGGTGACGTAGACATGTCGATTGTGCATTCTTTGAACAAGTTTAGAAATTCCACGTGTACTGATATAATTTCACCCACAACAAATTACAATTAAAAGAGTTATTTGTAAAAATATATAACGCGGAAGCCAAAAGACCATTTAAATGCATCATGAAACTCAATTATCCATTACTTAAAAAACAGAACCAACACATCATTTCCTAATGTTTTTAATAATATTATAAATATACAAGACGGATGAGGAGACCAAAGACATTTATAACTTCTTTGACAATATAAAAAGTTTCGTTTTCTTGAACAAGTTGTTTCATAGAATTGGCAGAAAAAGGATTTATTCATTTGACATTTATGTGGGAAGGTCATTGTGAGTATAAATCCAATTTTTCATGTTTGGATACTCTTATATTGGCGTTTTAAGTCGAAAATGAGTTTGAAGGTATTAGAGATTTTGAGTTAAAAAAATTATAGAGTTTCATATTTGAAGATAAGTAAATAGTTCGTACAATTAAATGCTATAACATTGGTTTATGCTTATCAACCAAACAATATTTTAAAGTAATTTTATTACATTACTTTTTTTTTTAATTATTCAAAAGGTCCTAAAATCATCATTTTACTAAAATATTAAAGAAAATTTAAAATTCACATGCGAAGCACGTACTAAATAACCTAGTATTCGTTAAAAAAAATCTATAGTTAAACAATATTAAACAAAAATATAATTAGTTTAACAGGTTTATATTTATTAAAATACGTGAGTAGAGAGGATAAGAATAAAAAAAAAAATTAGAAATTAGAAATCACAAAAACAAACAATGAATATTAAAACCTACTTGGCGGGGAAGTTTTTCCTACAACCAACCATCGTAATATTCCTTGCGATGATAATAGGTTGAGACTCATAGTCTACATATACCGAATTCTTATCAAAGTGACCGCCGTGAATTAGGGACGATTGTATTTAGGGTTAAATGCATTAATGACCTCTGCACTTTCAGACTTTTTAAATGTACACCCCTACAATATCAATTTAGATTTTTTCACCCTACACTTTATACTTTCCAATTTCTGTCCAAAAATGTGTTAAAACTAACGGTTGTTAATTAATTAATTTTTATTTATTTTTAAGGCTATGTGAAAATACTTTTCTACCCATTACTTTATTTCTTAAGTCAGAGTCATCTTCTACGTCACCTCCTCGTTTCGTAGCTGGCTTCACTGATTACATCACCGCCATCTCATATTTGGGGGCAACATCGTACTTTTTTCTTCTTCCTTGAGACAACAAAAATGGTGGCAACGAAAGCAAGTATAAAATCCTGACGACATCAACACCAATTACGCTTCCAGATTCTTCACTTGATGATGATGGTGGTGTACGGGATTCCCTTGATGATAATTGTTTTTCTGGTTTTTAATCAGATGAAGGAGAAGAGTGGCTTGGAGTACGACTCATGAGGTGATGGAATGAAAAGTATTGGAATCTAATGAGAGATAGGCATTGCTATAGCAAGTGGAGTTAGAATTGGATTTGTTGTTATTTCAATTGGGGGAGAAATCACACAACCAAGTTTCCAATTGGTGAAGGATTTGTTGTTAGTTCATGAGGCGGTGGGGAGTTCACGATGGGATTATTTTTCGAAGCAAGAATGTTGCGAGACAGTGAAAAGAAGAAGAAGAGGCAGCGAGGGACTTCCTAAAGGTGAAATTCCCACTCCATGAAGATGGCAGTGGCTTCACCGCCATTTGATAGGCTGACTGGTTTCAATATTCACACCATTTATTTCCAAGAAGAGATAGATGGCGAGAAACCCCAGTGAAACTAACGGCGAAACAGGGGCGGATGTGACGTAGAAGATGACTCTAACTTAGGAGGTAAAGTAATGGGTAGAAAAATAATTTCACATAGCTTTAAAAATAAATAAATAATAATTAATTAAACGCTATTAGTTTTAACACTTTTTTGGACAGAAATTGGAAAGTATAAAGTGTAGGGGTGAAAAAATCTAAATTGATATTGTAGGGGTGTAAATTGAAAAAGTCTGAAAGTGCAGGGGTCATTGATGCATTTAACCCTTGTATTTATCTACCCATCCTACTAAATGAGAAGATTAACAGAAAGAAATGAAAAACAACGAAAAAGAATACAAAAATGGTACTAAAAGCAAAAGGAAAAACGAATGTATGAAGATACGAAAAAGAAGAAGTATATAAAAAACGGAAATGGAAAATAAATTAGATTGACAACTAATCACCTACAAATCATATGGAAATTAAAAAAAGAAAACGTAATCTAAGGAAATCATGTCCAACAAAATAAAAAAAATTAAAATAAAATATCACTTCAGATGTGTTTGACAAAAAAAAATGTACGTAATTAATGAAAGGGTAAAAAAAAAACTAGATTGTTTAGATTTGTAATTTATTGGTACTCATATCTATTCCTGTAATTACATATTACAATTTAGTTTACAGTGTAATTAATCACATATAAATTTGGAAAATGTAAGTGTTTAGGTATGTTTTGTCATTAGTTTAGTATAGGGTTTTTTTAGTACGGTAGAGTAGGGGCATATTTTATATTTTACCTTTTTCAAATACAAAATCATGTATTTTTGAATTATCTCTCCGAAATTAAAAAACACTATGGCTTGAATAATTTATAACGATTTTTTTAATGGATAGATAAGTTACAGTTTTCACACACACATATATACTAGTTTTCACCACGAGCGTTGCACGTTATTAAAATAACATTTAAGCATGTTCAAAATTTTATTTCCTTAAAATGAATTAGATGCAACATAAAATAATAAAATTTTATGTATTCAATTAGAGTGCATATATAGAGGCTTGAATTCAAATGCATACGGTCTTTTGTCACTTGACATATTGAGAAATCTTGTATCTAAGTTTTTGAGACATTACCAAGCTTGAATCAAGCAATATAAAATTTTGCACAAACACATTAAAAAAATGGAAAAGAAGTAGAGAATAGTAAGGGAGTAAAAATTTATACATATATGACATGCCGGTATTTACATAGACTAGTCCAATACTACGTGCGTTGCACGTGGAAACATTTTTTTGACAATTTAAAAATATTTAATTATATATAAAAATATATTATATAACAAAGTTTGAAATTCTCTATAAAAATTAACAGAAAAAAAATATACATTGTTTATACTTTTATCTATATGAAATAACTAAAATTATAAATATTGTTTGATTAAAAAGAAAACCAACTTAAGAAGGTAAACAATATAATTAGGCTTATTTTCTTTCATACAATTCACCTAATTTTTTCTACAAACTAAATTTTATATTGTATTCAAACTCAAGTCGTTCAAACCTAAACCAAAATAAAAAATCGAGGAACTAAAAAAAATTGAAGAAAAAATGTAAGGTTTTATGGAAAAAAAAAACCGAGAGGTATATCTTTGAACCCTACATAAAATATCTAAAACTAAATGAAATTCAAATCTTAAGCACTTCCCAATAAATTAGTTTTACATTCATGAATTAAAATAAATAGATTAAACCCTAAATTGTAAAAATCCCTAAACCCTAAACCAAAAAACAAAAATTGAGAAGGTTACCAAATGGGCCCTTATTAATCCTAATAAGGCCATCGTGATTGTTACAATCTTCAAATGCCCCCGAACAAAAATTCAAAAGAGGAAATTATATGATTTATTGAGTTTTTCTGTAATGAGAATACAAAGTTTGCCATAGCTAAATAATTTTATTAATGAAAATGTTACTATATGCTTTTTCTTCAATTAAAAAATAAAAAATTACTAATATGATAATATGATATAAATATCCATATAACTGATAATTCATACAACATTTTATTGATCACCAAAGAGAACTATGAATAACCGAGCAAACTTCATCAATAGTGGCCATTGATCAATAGTAGGTGTTACCCAACTTATTCAAATCCTTAGCCAGAAACAAAGATGTTGGTTATGTCCAAATGGATGATTACAATGACTTATATTCTCTTAAAATCTCTCTCCTTTGTTGACCTTAGCTTAAGTTCTCATCCTCTCTATTCCTCTTATCATTTCCATCCTCAATTCGCTTGTTCTGATCACATCATCGCATGGTATAAATAGAAAGGTTTTCAACACTAAATAGTAATTCCTTTTTCCTCTGAAATCAAAGTTAGTTAATCATATATTCGTGCATTCATGTATTATTTGAATTTGAGACAACTATTCTCTTCAAATTCTTACTAAGGTTCATTATTACTTAATTCATTGTAAAAGACTATTCAGTTATATTTTATTTAAGAGTTTAATTAGATGCATGCATGAGTTGGTTCTATCAATATTAAAAGTTAAACCAAAATTAATGTTGACCAACAATTGAAATAATAATTAAGCCTCTTTTCATTTTTTTAAATATGTAAAATTACTAAACTTTAAATTTAAATAATTAAAATTGAATTTAATAATTAAATAAGGGGCAAAAGGGGAATTCAAAAGTTTCTCCCCTTAAGTCCCTTTTAGAGGTAGTATAGATTTATCACATAAGAGAAAATTACAAGTGCGAAGAAGAATTGAAAGGATAACAATCAAAATTTTAAAAACCTACCGACCTCCCCTTTCCACTTTCGGGGCAAAAACATAACCATCATTTTAGAAAATATAGAAACCTTAAATTTTGATAGAAGATGGAAGGCATTCCTCCTTAGGTGTATTTATAAGGTTTTTTATGGTATTATAAATCATTTAGTCTTGAGAATTCAAAAAGTCATCCGATTGAAATAAGTTAAACAGAATAGTTTAATGCTAAATTTAATGGAAAAAAAAGGGAAGAGACATGTCTTTTCAGTTTTTTAATAATCTTCATAAATGTAGTGTTTGTAATAATTATATAAGTGAAAACAGTCATTTTGTATTAAAAGCTAAATAAATCATTTTGAAAGTGATAATTTAATTTATTTATGGTACAAATAAATTTATAGTCATTTAGTAAAATCTATATATAGACCATTTTAATTATAAAATGGTTATTCATTGTGTTTTAAGTATATTTGATTTAAATGTGATACATCTTGAAAATAGGCTTTTCAAAGATTTTTTTTTTTTAATTTCTAAATTCAAATTTATTTACTCCTATTTTCGTAAGTTAATAAGTTTCATAAAATAGTATTATTTGGTAATAATATTCAATTTGTTTATTGTATTTAATTAATTGGTAATAAAATAATTATTAATTTTGATTTCCCTTTAAGCCACTTTTAGATAGTACATTTAGATAGTATAAAACTTAGTTATTGTATTTAATTATTTGATAATAATATTCAATTATTAATAATAAGAAAGTATATTTAGAAATATTTAGATAGTATAAGATTTGTTTATTGTATTAATTAATTTAATAATAAGAAAGTATATTTAGAAAAATTTAGATAGTATACAATTTGTTTATTGTATTTAATTAATTGATATTGTATTTAATTAATTGGTAATAAAATGATTATTAATTTAAAATGATGGTATTATAGAAATTTAAATGAATTATAAGGGGCTTAAAGATAAATCAAAAGTTTTTCCCTTTAAGCCACTTTTTAGATAGTACATATATATATATATATATATATATATTATAATTAATTAAACAAAACATTGATACCTCAAGAAACTTATGATTTCTCCCACATTATATACTTATAAAAATTATTGCATAAATTGAATTCTTCTTAAATTAATTTATTTGAAAATAATATAGATATATTAGTATATATTTTATAAACGGTTATTGAGATGTTTTGAATTAGAAATAAGTATTTTTTTTTATAAAAAATTTGGTTAGTTTTTTTTTTTTATTATTATTTTGATAAACTAATCAACGTTAAAAAGTGTAGTTTTTAAATTTCTTTGAAATTTTAACTATTTTTAAAATTTACTATTGAAAAAATATCATTTTTAAAAATATCTCTAAATATTATACGAATATGTTATTAAAAAAAACATTTATTTTGCCCACCCCACCAAGATTCCCATCTTGCAAAATTGAAGTTCTCTACATCTCACGCTCATTATCAAAATTCCAATCATATTACACCTTTTTTTTAATAGTTGAGAAGAAAAAAGAAATATTTACAAAGGAAACAGATATCTGGTTGAAGCTGTTTAAATTTTGATCAAATCTTGTTTGTGAATGCTATAAATAATGATATTTGCTGTGGTGACATGTTACTCTTTGTATTGTACACCATTAAGATCATTAGTACAACTTCAGTTTTTTCGTTTTCGTCATCGTCCGCAAACGCTCGTTGTTTGATCGAGTTTCTAACTAATCTGTAATGGCTTTTATCTAGAACTAGACCTCTGTGTGTACTCAGCAACTAGCTGAGAAAATGAAGATGACTTGTTCTCCAGCAATCTTGTTGGAGTGTCATACTCGTCAACGAGTCCTGCGCCAAGTAAAACCGCATTGATGAAGCTATATGGACCGACATGTAAAAATAATTTGATCAACTCTATAGATGGTTGTTTATACAAACCTCGACTTAGAAGTAAAACCATGTCGCTATCGATAACAGAAGTTATCCGATGTGCAATTGTAATGACGGTACAATTCGAAAAATGGTTTTGAAGAGTTTGTTGAATCAAATTATCTGTAATTGTATCGACCGATGCAGTAGCTTCGTCTAGCACCAGCACCTTACTCTTCTTGAGTAGTACGCGACCGAGGCAAACCAATTGCCTCTGACCCATGCTCCAATTCTCTCCATTCTCACTAACTGCAATAACCACAAATCAACAAGCAGTTTTGATAAATAGCTCTCTGAGATTTCATTGAAGCTTCTCCCGGAGTATCGAAAAATATACCTGTCGAATCTAGCTTTCCATTCTTTTTTCTTACTTCATCTCCAAGTTGACATTTATCCAATGCCTAATGATATCAATGCAAACTAGTGTTAAAATGACTGCATCTGATAATAAATAAAGTAAAAGAGGAAATCAAGCTACCTCCCAAATCTGTTCATCAGTGTATTCTTCAAGGGGATCGAGATTGCTCCGTACGGTTCCTTCAAACATGGTTGGTTCCTGAGGGATGATGCTTAGCTTGGACCTCAAATCATGAACTCCAATTAAAGATATGTCGATTTTATCTATCATAATATGACCGCCTACAGGTTCAACTATCCGGAAAAGTGTTTGTATCAGAGTGGATTTACCACTTCCCGTTCTCCCCACAATGCCGGTTTTCTTCCCTCCTGAAAACGTACAAGTGATACCTCGCAACACAAGCGGCAATTGCGGTGCATAGCGAACCTACATCATATTCAATTACCAGCACCATTAACCATATATACAATAATTATAGGTATGAAGTTCTGAAAGATGTTTGGCATCAAAGTATAGAAAACAAACTAAAACTACCTGCAGATCATGAATTTCAACTTCTCCACATGTTGGCCAACTATGATTCGGTCGGTTCTCCTCTATAATCAATGATGGCTCGCTAGGGATTGAAGTGTATTGAAATATCCTTTCCACTGATATGATTTTATTCTCCATATTGCAAAGGTCCCATATTAGTGCGGCTTGCAACATATTAAGGTTAAGTCCATAAATTACCGACAAGCCTGCTATGCCTTTAGTGAAGCCGAAGAACAAGCAGTCAGAGGAAGAACTTGAAGCTTATTGCTTCTCTAGCAATCAGAGTTAAGACTAAAAAGAATAATTTGAGGATAGATCATGGTAAATTATGTACCTGGATCAATAAATCCTTTAGGAACAGATACTAAGAAAACCAAAAGGAAGACAAATGTAATGGAAGACAACAAATCGAGACGGAAGCAAAGCCATTCCATTGCTCCAGAAGAATGGAACTTCGGCCGAGAATACTCATCTGTCAGCTTCATATTGGTGTCCTGGAATCTTGATTCTTGATCAAAGCTCCTAATAGTAGTTGATCCCGATATCGTTTCGGAAAAATGTTGTATCACTGGAGCTTTGCACATTCCAATCAACCGTGCCAGCTCTCGTGCAGATGAAATATAGTATTGCTGCAAAACAAAAGGTCTCAAAGAATTATTCCACATCATGTAACTATATTCCTTTCAATCTCAATTCTGTCGGAAGGTATACCTCGTACCAGATGCACAGAGCCATCACAGGCATAAATATAATGAAAACCTGCCATGTAACTCGAGACATAACTGCAAAGACTCCTAGGAGCTCAATTATTGAGAAGAAAAAGGACCCAAGTTGAAATGGTATATCCATATCAATGGCACTTTGGTCTGTAGAGGCCTGCAAACAGACAGGTATAGAGTTAAAAATCACGATATGACGTCAAAATCAATTCAAAAAGAGCATTTAAACAAATAAATAACAATATTTACAAGTTTATGATTGCAGATAACAAGAAGACAATTTATGAATTCACTCACTCTATTTAGGATTCTTCCACTTGGAGTGGAATCAAAAAATGACATGGGTGCACGAAAGATGCATGTGTGCATTTTGAGAAAGAGTTCAGTAGCCGTTTTAAATCCCGCTAACACAACGAGGGCTGATCTTGCAAGGACACAAAAAGAACTCCCAATGGCCAAAGCCACATAGACTACAATCAACATGAAACTTGTAACGACAGGTTTCATATCATGTGAAACAGGAGTTGCCCATGCCATCCAATAATTGCTTCCAATTTGAATAATCTGAAAGAGAACCTGAGAGATCAATATAATCGGCACGAGGGCTCCTCCATATGCCGTTGTGATATAGTTAGAGTAAACTGAAAGTCCGACTTTTCCCTTCTCTCTCTCTTCTTCCTGGACAAGTTGCCCTTTCAAATCAGTCGCATCGACTACTTTAACTTCTTGAATAGGAATGTTTTCTTGCTCTTGTGCAATGTCACTAGTACCATGCCTAAGACCATCTTCCTTGCTAATTGAAACCTCATTAGAAGCATGTCCTTCCACAGAACTAAAAGCTGATAAAGCTTCCTCATGTGCACCCACAAGTGTCATAAAGTCAGTTCCAGATCGGAGAATTTCGTCGTACTTTCCAGCTTGAGTGATTCTTCCATCTTTCAGGACCTGACAATAATGGATATGTTGATCTATTTGAGGCATAAAAATAAATATGTACTACAAAAAAAATGTAAGATAAAAATTCTTGAACAACTTACCAAGATAAGATCAGCAGCAGGTAAAAATTCAACTTGATGAGTTACATAAATAACTGTTTTTGAACTCATAAGACCAAGTAAACATTCCTGTTAGAAAATATTAATACGTGAGTGATCGGAATCTCACAGTTCCGGTCTCAAAAACATTGAATGGATGTCACGAGGATATCCTAGACTTAAAAACAAATGAAAAGAATGTACGAAAAAGAACTACCTTGAAGAGATGAGAACCTGTGTGAGCATCCACTGCACTAAAAGGATCATCAAACAAGTAAATATCGGCATCTTGATATAAAGAACGTGCAATTTGAATTCTTTGTTTTTGTCCTCCACTTAAATTAATTCCCCTCTCTCCTATGATTGTCTGATCACCAAATGCAAGAATTTCAAAGTCCTTTTTAAGGGAGCATGCTTCAAGAACCATTTCATACCTCTCTCTGTCCATCTTTTTGCCAAACAATATGTTCTCTTCTATCTTTCCACTTTGTATCCATGGTGACTGAGCTACATAGGCCTTTGTACCGCACACCCTCAGGTTCCCAGATATTTTAGGTACCTCTCCCAAGATACACGATAGCAAGCTGGACTTACCCGAGCCTACGGTACCACAAACAGCAACTCTCATGCCATGTTGCACTTTGAAATTGATATCTTGCAATGTGGGATTAGGAGAAGACAAATCCCAAGAAAAGTTCCCATTTACAATCTCAATTGCTGTATCAGTACTACCCCTTGGAAGGTTCTCTATAATATCAGACTGCAAATCATCTAGACAAAGGAATGATACTAATCTATCAAGTGCGACTTTTGTTTGAACCGCCATTGAGATCGTGTCAGGAAGATTGTTAATTGGTTGTTGAAGAATACTAAATGCTGCAAGGGAAGATAAAACTTTGCCTGATTCTAATGGAATTCCTATAAGCATGCAAGTCCCAAAAGTGACCACAGACACAAATGTTGGGGCAACGCAAAAGATAAATGTGATGAGTGACAATGTGTGGAGATATCGTTTCAACCATCCGGCCTCGGTTTTCCTGAGGTCCATGAGCTTGGAAAGAAACTTCATCTCCCATCCTTGGAGCTTAAGAATCCTCATATTCCTCAAGATCTCGGATGTTGCCTTCATCCTCGTGTCTTTCGATTCCATCATCTTGTCTTGAAATTTCTCCTGCAACTTTCCTAGTGGAATATTTACCAACATGACAACTATAGTTGCAACTAGAGCTGTAATCGAGGCAAGACCGAGATTTTTATATAAAATCAATAGGGCTAATCCGACTTGAAAAACAATCACCCAAGGATCATGCATGTACCAACTGAAAGCACCAATCCTCTCAGCATCTACAGTCATGAAATTGATGATCTCTCCACTACTGTGCAGTTGCCTCGACTGGCAAGAAATAGTTAGACTCTTGTTGTAGATCATCGCAACCAATGCGGCCCGGATTCTAAATCCGATTTGTTGTACTCTAAACCACAATTGTCTCATTGAGAGACACTCTACAAGCTTTCCAATGAAAAATACAGAGACCAAAACATAGCCCTCATTTTCAAAATCTCGATCACCGTTGAGATATCCAACGAAAGTGTCAATAAGATAAGGGCCAACATAAGTAGCAAATGTGTAAATCAATGCAAAAAAAGCAGTTATAAGTATGTCTTTCCATACCGAGTAGATTAATACCTTGATCAAAGCAAACGTGGTGATTTTATTGGTTGTTCCACAATCTGACTCAAGTTTATTTCTCAGAATTGGAAAGGTCTCAAAAACAGAATCACAGGCAGCAAGTTGAGGAATATCCTCAAGGTTTAATGTCTTTTTATTTTCAGCAGCAATAAGAGGACCCATCCAAGAGAAAGAAAGGATACTGAAAATTCTAGCAGTGGAATAAGGGGTCATAGTTTCATCTCCTTTAAACTCATTTGGCTCGACACCAACATCGACATTAGAGTTTGATGAATCACCATTTAAAAGGTGGTCTTCAAGAAGATTCTGTTCATTCACAATTTCTTTCCCAAAGAAGCCAACATATATGAAAAACAAAGCAGTGATGACTGAAACAACATCAGAAACGACGACTAAGTATGATCGTTGTCCATGTCAATGAAGAAGTGAATCGACAACAAGACAATAACAAGAAGAAGAAAAGTAACAAAGCCACCAGACTCTCAATAATCTGAACATGGGTTGGAAATGAAATGAAAGAGTACCCCATGCAAGTGATTTAAGGCCAAAATCTAAAAGGGTCCAACCATTTCTATACTGATAAAAACATAGAAGAAAGAAAAAAACAAGATTGAAAACAGAGACAAATAATATTAGCATAAATCTTGGTTTTGAAGCTGCATTATAAAACTTTAACGTAAGCATGAGAATTAACAACAAAACCAAGTGTGCAGAAGCAGATAGTATGCGGGGGGAAATGGGTTCAATGAGAAACTGAATAGAAAACGAGTTATCAAAGAAACCCATGGTTTGTTTGTTTCTGATATGTTTGGCATTGACAGGAATAGGATTCTATTTTTTCATGTTGAGATATTACATTAAATTGGGGGAGGGGAGACTCGAACCTTCACCTCATGGGAAGGGAATAGATATCTAACCACTTGAGCTGTGCTCGTGTTGGATTCTATTGAATGATGAATAATGGATTTTCTTGTAATGTCTATATAGTTTGAGAGAGCTTGCAACTATGGAAATATAATCAAATACATAATTAACCATGCTGTATGTGGCTAAATATGTTTATAATACGCAGTCACAGATCAGAATTGACAGCTCATTTTTTTTTCACTGCTAAAAAGAATGCAAACTTAGATTGAATTTTCAATAAACTTATTTGCTAATTGCAATAGTATTTATATTTTTAATATGTTTTCATATTTGGTTCATATTTTATTGTGTTAAAATTAGTAATTTTATTAGTATTCATATTGGTATATTATACTTTTTCATTCAAAGTTTTATTTTATAACTGCTCAAATAAAATAAAAAAGGGTTTTTATTTTATAACAACTCTATCATTTCGATTTTAATTACAATAAGATCCAAATTTTTTTTTCTCATGTTTAAATTAGAAAATAAAAATAAAAAGCAGAGGCACCCGTTAGCATTGATAAATATGGCTATTTTTTTTTTCATTTTCTACATGATCAATAAGATCTGTTTTATCTTATAAATTGTAATATTATATTATATTACATATGTTATTTATATTCTTCTCGATTATTTTTATAAAAGAATATTATATTAGCGATCATGATTTTTTTTAGTGGTTTATGTTTAAATTAGTTCAGAATTGAAATTATGTGGAGAAAAGAGATTAAATTATGGGATAATAACACTAATATTCAATCAATACATGTTTATTACTAAAAGAATGAGATTTGAAAATTAATTACAAAGATAGACACCTGCCACCTGCCGGATGAACCTGATGACCGAAATGCCCTTGCACGTGTGAAAGAAAAAACGGAAAGGAAAATTGAAAACTGGCCCACGAAATCAGCTCGTAAATTAAGGGATTTTAAAAAAGAAAGGCCGGATATTGTGTGCATTTTTGAGATCGTGGGGATTTCAAAATCCAAATAACAAAATCAAAAACAAAATCAGTTTGGGATATGAACAAAACCCTAGGAAAAATGGCAGCTGAAAGGAAAACAATGAAGATGAAGAAGGAGATAATGGAGGCTAGGAAACAACTGATTGAAGCTTCAAAAATGGTAGAAAGTGGTAGTGTTGAGAAAAGTAAGAAGATAAAGAAAACGAAGAAAAGAAACTTCCAAGTGAAGAGAAGAGTACTGATCGATATGCAAAGGTATGTAACACATCCAAAATATTTTTAAAACCGAACATTCAAATTTTTCCTAAAACAGTTGTATAAAATTAAACAGAACCAGGATCCGATTGAAAATCAGGAAGAAGAAAAAGGTTATACAACAGAATATTTTGATAGTGAACATGAAGATGAAATCGAGGATAGTAGCTTTGAAGAAGATGTAGATCTGGAAAAAGACGAAGATACAGAATAAGTGCAAAAAGAAAATGTTGAATCTGCAAAAAAACAGGGAAAAACAGAGGGGGCAAAGAAGGGAAAGAAGAAACTATGATGATGAAGAAGGTGAACATTGCAACTCCGAAAACAAACAATAAGGTAATTATAGATTTAAATTAAATATAATTACTTAAAAAAACATTTAACAAACTGCAATATTTTGTTCTAATTGCATCCTGGATTTGTTCTGAATAATGGATATGAACACACAAGTATTTAAGAATATGCAAAGTGTATGCTTTGATTTAATTATGTTAAATGTTCTAGAAAAATTGTTTTGAAATTGAAAAGTGTTTTAATAAATTAAATATTTGAGTTGGGTATTATCAATTTCCCATCGAAATTGATGCAGCATCTGATAGGAAGGATTGTATGTAATTCAAACCCAAATGTTCTTAGTTTCAATTTTGACGGAAAGATTGAAACCTTCAGTATAAAGGAATTTTGTATAATATTAAATGTTATGATCTGTTTAATTTTATACAATACTAACCAATTTTGGCAAACACAGGCCATCACACAGAGCAAAATCACTAAGGCCCAAAATTAAATCAAGATCAACCAAATATCCTTACATAAAGGAATTTGGTTCGAAGGAAAAGCCGATTACATTGACTCAAGAACTGAAAAGATCAACACCAACATTCAACTTATTCACTCAGGAAGGAAATGATGATTCTATATGACTTTTTTTTCAATGATGTTTTGCTAATTATAAATTCATAATTTGACATGGATTAGGTATTTTGATGTCATTTTCTTTTGAAACTTTACTTTTGGTGGGAATTTATATTGTGTCTTTTGATATAATTGATTGTTTCCAAATTATGCTAATTATATGAATAGTATACATTGATTAAACTAAGTGTTATCGAAGTAAAAACAATTTAAAAAATATAAAATTATAAAAACAGTTGAATAATAAACAACTGTTTAAATACAAAAATCAGAGGAAAAATAATTTGATAAAATACAATTATAAGTATAATAATTGATATATAAGTTACAAAGTGAAAACTGTTTAATAATTATAAATAATATCAAATGTTTAATAAATAACAAATGTTTTAAACATAAATAATATCAAAGTGATCCGAATTAAACATAAACATATTTGACAATATTAAATATTTAAAAAAAACCAATATTTATAAATTCATAATCCGAATTCAAATAACAACAATTGCAAAATTGGTCAAATTAACATAAAAACAACAAATAGTTTAGATAAATTATTAAGAGTTAAATTCAATCCTACGAACAAGGGCATTCCTACAAGACTTGCGGTTATGACCACTACCGCCATATCTGGAACATTTCTTGGAGTTTTAATCTTATTTCATCAATAAGCGAAACAATGTGCAATTCTCTAGCACAAAAAAGGATAGAATTGTAGCTCTCACAGATGTTCATAGTCATAACATTGTGTAAAACCCTGACTGTAATATACCTACCCATATTAGAGAAAGAAAATGTGAAAGAAATCGAAAGAAGAAATGAAAATAAATGAACACGTAAACTTGGAAAACAAAAACGTAAAATAATAAACCCTAAAGCAGAAATCAAGCACGAAAAAAGGAGCAGAAATGATACGATATGAACAGATTTGGAAAGAATATGTGGAATAAAGAAAATTTGAAAATGAAATATCAAATCAGAAACGGTTAGGGAACAAAATCTCAATTCATTAATATATGAATTAAATTAAAATATCCGAATATTGTAAAATTTTATTAAAAATCGTTTTACAATAGTGAAAATAAAGAAAGAGAAAATAAGGGGTAAACATGGAATGAAAAAAAGAAAAACCACCAAAAGTGGCCTACAATGGATATTGACGTAATTAAAATTGAAACACCAATATTATTGTAAATACGTGCTCCGATTTGATTTAATGAGTAAATATTCCTTAAATTATTATGGTTTGTTGATAAATCATAATAATAAGGTAAATGGATCTTTTTATACAAACAGGGTCAAGCCCAATTGCCTTCCTAAGCCCAAATGTCTTTTGTCCTTTTGCTAAGTTTTGATACAGAATCATCAAATTACAAAAGATACGTAATTACTTTTGGCTTCAGGCTTCAGGCTTTAGGCGTGTGTCTCTTAATTTGAGGCGGTGGATTATCTTTTGCGTACATTTATATATGACGAAGAATGAAATTGACCTAGGGAGAAGAGTAAAAAGAGGCAGCTTTTATATTTTTCACCGAGAGCAAAACGTCTTACACGGCAGTAGGTGATTTGTGAATAAATCCAATTCGGGTTTATTTGGGGCTATTCTTATTGAGAGAAAATAGAGAGTTCGTGATCGATTGTAAACTTCTAATTTTTGTCTCAATTATAATCTTCATCTTCATAATGGAACCTGTAAAATTTGCGAAAGACGGAAGACATATCAACTGGGAACCTGTATAAAATTCTCAGGTGACATATTTTCTCTTGTTTATTATTTTATTTTTTGTGTTGCTATTTATTGTTATTGAATTAGGGAGTTGCAAACCCTTCAAATTCCCAACATAAATAAACTGTTTCTATTTTTCATGCTTCACATATTCTCCTACAGTAATAAAAATGGAAATAGGATTTAAAAAGCTAAGTATCATCCTTTAAATAATTATAAAGACATTTCTTCATTGTTATTCTTTTAAGAGTAAACTCTTGAAACTACATTTGACCAACAACCTACAAAATCTTCTCCAAATCCTTCAGTAATAAGTGGCATGGCAGCCAGGGGTGTAGTAAGAAATTTTTTATAGGGGCAAAAATTATATAAAGCTAATTTTAAAAAATTAAGGGGTAAAATAGATTAATTAGAGTAAAAATTCAATTTATTACCTATAATATTACTATTTATATATACGTTTTTTTTTTTTAAATTGAGGGGGCAATAATCTATAAGGTGGCTCCGCCCCTGATAACAACCTTCTCAAATATCAAATCACTCTATATCCAATGTCAAGGTCGTGACTGAACCACAACACAAGAATAAAATAAATTTATATCTCACCTTATTAATCGGAAAAGAAAAAGAAAACCACAAAATAAAAATGAAAATCATCTAACTTATTTAAAACTAGGAAAATAATTATCAGCATAATTTCGTCAAACATACTGTGCAGTCAAGGTAGAAATTACACTTGTTGCCATATAAATCTAAAATAATTTTAGATATCCATAAAACTAGAATTGAAAATTGATGGGTGTCAACTACTTACATGAGACCTATAAATTCGATAAAGATTGGTTTATACAACAATGAACTTCATGTTTTATTACTTGCAGGTTTGATTATGAAAAAAAAAAGGATGCCGATAAATTTGTAAACTTGTAATAATTTTTTAAGGCTTTTATAAACTCATGCATTCTAAAGAAAGGGAGAAAAAGAGAGAGATACAGCAAGGATGAGAGAATGATTCTCAGCATAATTAAGGTAAGGCAATCCCATAGAGTATATATAGCCATAATACATGGCACATGTTACAATAAGAGAGGACAAAATATAATAGAAAGGGACAAAAGAGAATAAAAGGGAAAAATATATGAAAGTAGATAATAACAGAAATTAGCCATCAGATGCTGCCTCTGTCATTGTGGGCAATGATCCATTATCTTTGACATCCCCCCAAGTTGAAGGCCAATGGTTGGACTGAAAGCTTGGTATGTAAAACGCAAAAGTGATGCTTATTTGATCCTCAGAAGGAATGAATCGAACAACCAGCTGTTTATTCAAGACTTTTTCTCGAATGAAGTGGAGATCTATTTCAATATGTTTGCTTCGGTTATGCATGACTGGATTTCCAGCAAGATAAATTGCACTGGTATTGTTGCAATGAAGAAGTGGTGATGATGGATGAACAAAATTTATTTCACCAATAAGAGATTGTAATCACATAAGCTCAGCTGCAGCATTAGATATAATCCCCTATATTCAGATTCAACGCTTGAGCAAGACACCACTCTCTGTTTTGTAAAAGACCAATAAATAAAATTGTTACCCAAGAACGTACAAAAGCCACTTGTACTACGTCTGTCATTAGGACAAGCGACCCAATCAACATTAGTATAGCATGTTAAAGCCTGCGTGGAGGAAGGAGTTATGGAAAGACCATTGAGGAAGTGTGTTTAAGATACCGGAGGATTCTGTTAACTGCTAGCCAATGAGTAGTGGTTGGAGTATGAAGGAATTGGCATACTTTGTTCACGGCGTAGCTTAAATTAGGTCGGGTAACAGTGCAGTATTGAAAGGCCCCTATAATGCTACGGTATTAAGTAGGTCTGTAAGGGGTTCGCCATCATTGACAGATAGGGATAAGCCAGTAGCCATGGGAGTATTTGTAGGTTTGCAATCAGTCATGGGGGCTCTGTTAAGAAGATCATGGATGTGTTTGCTTTGGGAGAGATGCAAGAAGTCATTGACTTTGGTTACCTAAATACCCAGAAAGTAGGAAAGGGGGCCGAGGTCTTTGAGTTTGAATAGCCTCATGAAGAGACTGAATGAAATGGTTAATAAAGGATGTTGATGTTCCAGTGACTATGATGTCATCAACGTAAATAAGAAAGACAATAAATTCATTGTTATTCCTGTAATAAAATAAGAAGCTGTCAAATTTGGAAGATAAGAAACCCCATGAAAGTAGACAGGAACTGAGCTTCATAAACTAGGCACGTGGACTTTGTTTAAGACCATAAAGATCCTCAGTGAGCTTACAAACATGTGAAGGAAAAGATGCATCTATGAATCCAGGTGGTTGGCTCATGTAGACTGTTTCAGAGAAATCCCCATTGAGGAAGACATTATGGACATCAAGTTGTCTAATGGACCAGTGAAAGGACACAGCTAGGCTAAGGAGGATGCGTATGGTTGGTTTTACCACTGGACTAAAGGTCTCAAAGTAATCCATTCCATAACATTGATTAATGCCCTGGGCAACTAAGCGAGCCTTGTATCGTTCAACCTGTCCATTGGGCTTAAGTTTGATTTTATAAACTCATTTGCATCCTATTATTTTCCCATTTGGTGGAGGAGGGACAAGATCCCAAGTGTTATTTTGCAACAAGGACTGATATTCCAGCTGTATAGCTTGCTTCCACTGTCGGTATCGTATGGCAGATTTGAAGGTAGATGGTTCAATTGCTGGGGCTAGAGGTATGTGAGTGGTCTTAGAGAGCCATAATTTTGGTTTGAAAATGTCATCCTTAGCTCTAGTAATCACGGGATGGTTGTTGGACTGTAATGGCAGTGGAGTAGGTTCAGAGATAGGGGATATAATAGTTGTTGGAGAGAGATCATGTGTTGTAAATATAATTAATGAGGACTATGAGAATTGGGAGGAGGGGAAGTGCTGAGTTAGAGAAAGATGCTGAATGAGATAGAGATGGTTGATGAAGAGAGTTTGACAGTGGTGGTAAAGGTGGAAGTGGGGGAATGAGAAAGCAAGGCAAATCTGGAGAAATATAGGTGTGAGGGAAGGAGGTGGTATCATAATGAAAATTCTGGATTGAAGGCAGCTCAGTGGTAATTGAGGAGCAAGAGAAAATATTTTCATTAAATATGACATGTCTTGAGATGTAAATTCATCAAATGGCAGGGTTAAGACACAAGTAGCCACGATGGTTGGAACTATATCCAATAAAAGTACATTGAGTGGATGTGTATTGAAGCTTTTGGTCATTATAAGGCCGGTGATAGGGGAAGCAAACACACCCAAATACCTTGAGTAGAGTGTGGTCATTGTAAGAAAGCACCAGAGTTATGTTATTGCAGAGATGATCAATGGATGTTGAACCAAGGCGGACAAATTACAAATGAGATTCAGGGAACACATTTATGAGATTGAGAGAGAGTAAAACATTAGTCATGCAACCTCAATTTAGGGTAATTAATTTTTAAAATATAACAAATTCATTTCCCTCCTTAAAAACAACTAGATTTGTCAAACACATACTATTAAAATTTAATGAATTATATTTATTAAACCTGTCGAGATATTTAAAAATTTATTAAAATTCTTGTATTGAATACACACACATAAAAAGTAATTATCATTCACCACATATAACTAAAATAAAAATTAGGTGGTAAAGTCCGAGTATAACAAACCAGCAAATAGCCAATACTTTATTTATTAAATTAAAAAACACGCATACATATTATAAGATGAAAAGATAAAACACACTCATACAAGAAAACAAAAAGAGATAATTAAAACATAAATTAAACATATTGGCCGGATGAGGTAAGCGGCTATGGAAGATGAGGTTTAGGAGTACCACAGACTTTCTTGCGCAATGCTCTAATAGGCAGAGATGGAGGGTGAGTCACAATTTTCCAAGGAGGCCGGTTTGAATTTGCTGCAATAGTTAGAGATTGGATGAGGTCTAACGACTTTCTGAGGGACTTTCCAATAAGAGTTTGAATTTACTCCAGTAGGAATAGATTGGGGGGGAGTAACCATTTGGTATGCATTTGCTTCAATAGGAAGAGATAGAGTGAGAGTAGCCACTTTTTTTCCCAAGAAGGCATGTTTGAATTTGCTTCAATAGGAAGAGATGGAGGGGGAGTAGCCATTTTCTAAGGATTTCGGTTTGCATTTGCTTCAATAGGAAGAGATGGAGGGGGATTAGCCATTTTCTAAGGAGGTCGATTTGCATTTGCTTCAATAAGAAGTGATGGAGGGGAAGTAGCCATTTTTTCCAATGAGACCAGTTTGCATTGGTTTCAATAGAAAGAGATGGAGGAGGAGTAGCCTTTTTTTCTTTTTCAAGGAGGTCAGTTTGCATTTGCTTCAATAGGAAGAGATAGAGGGGGAGTAGCCATTTTTCAAGAAGGCCGGTTTACATTTGCTTCTGGTAAGCTGATAGGCAGAGATGGAGGAGTACAAACTTTCTTTAACAAAGCATGAGGTGGTCGAGGGATTGCCATGGTAAGTGTGAATAAAAGAAGCAGAACCAGAAAAAGCAATATTTGAGAGTTCATTTTCTCTATTGTGTACATCTCATGAGAAAACAAATTTCAAATTTATAGAGAGCCCTAGCCACAGAGCTATAAACCCAGCTTCTTTTTGGGGCAGAAAAAGGAAATATTATTTTGATCTCACATTCACTGCTCTTATTCTTTAGGCTTAATTTTTGCTGGCTAATATCACGATTATAGAAAAAAAATTCACTTTAATTATTTGTTTTTTTTTTTTGCCGAATATAACAACACCGAGGTGGAGTTGAGAACGGTTTCACTTGGTCTGCCCCACCTCAACGTCTACTTGCACTTAATTCCCTATAAACCACTTCAAATATTAAATGTAGAAAAAAGTACGCACTAGAAAACGTATCTCTAGCAAACACATAGAACAAAACACATCAAATTTTTGTTATTGAAGAGATGATCAATGAATGTTGAACCAAGGCGGACGAATTGCAAATGAGATTCAAAGTGAGGCGTGCGAGATTAGGGAACACACATATGAGATTGAGAGATCAGGCATGCAACCTCGATTTAGGGTAATTAATTTTAAAAATATAATAAATTCATTTCCCTCCTTAAAAACAACCAAATTTGTCAAATACATACTATTCAAATTTAATGAATTATATTTATTAAACATGTCGATATATTTAAAAAAATTGTCAAAATTCTTGTATTGAATACACATAAAAAATAATTATCATTCACCATATATAACTAAAATAAAAATTAGGTGGTAAAGTCCGAGTATAATAAACCAGCAAATAGCCAATACTTTAGTTATTAAATTAAAAAATACACATGCATATTTATAAACTGAAAAGAAAAAACACACACATACAAGAAAACTAAAAGACATAATTAAAACATAAATTAAATGTATTGGCCGGATGCGGTAAGCAGCTATGAAGGAAGAAGTTTAGGAGTACCACTAATCCTCATGAATGGGTCGGCCTGGGTCGGTTCGACCCTTAAATGAGCTGGAAAGGGTAGGGACCGGGCCAGACTTAGCGGGCAGGCTAGGTCCAAGTCTGACTTAAAATAGTAAGCTCAAGTCAAGTCCACAAACTTGGACCCATTTTATAAAATACGGGCCGGGAGCCCGTCTGTTTAAGTTTTTATATATTGTTTATTAAACTTTTAAATTAACTTTATTTATCATTCTTGAAGGTTAGTTTGATTATATTAAATTATTTTTTTAATTAAATTTTTAATTGTATTTTTTAAAACTGTTTTTAAATTTTTTTTTTTAAATTATAATATATTATGTTTTATAATAATATAAAATTATATTTTATAATTATATAATTATATTAAAATATAAAAAATAAAATAAAACATTTACATTATATTTTATAATTATAGATATTAATAATTTATATATATATTTAAAAATAATAATTTTTTATTGGGCCTCAAGCTGGGCTTTGAGTCGGGCCTCGAGTCGGGTCTGATGGGGGCCTTATGGATAAAGCCCGTGAATCGGGCTTGGGCTCAAATACGTGATCCACATTCAGCCCAAAGATTTAGAGGCCGGATTGGGTTTGGGTTGGGCTTGGGTCGGCCCACGGGCTTGGCCCAAGTGATGAAGCTTAAGAACCACCGACTTTCTTGCGCAGTGCTCCAATAGGCAGAGATGGAGGGTGAAGTCACAATTTTCCAAGGAGGCCATTTTGAATTTCCTCCAATAGTTAGAGATGGAGGAGGTCTAACGAATTTCTAATGGACTTGCCAAGGAGGGTTTGAATTTACTCCAATAGGCAGAGATGGAGGGGGAGTTGCCATTTTTCAATGAGGCCAGTTTGCATTTGCTTCAATAAGAAGAGATGAAGAGGGAGTAGACATTTTTTTTCCAAGGAGGTCGGTTTGCATTTGCTTTAATAGGAAGAGATGGAGGGGGAGTAGCCATTTTCCAAGCAGGCCAGTTTTCATTTGCTTTATAATAGGAAGAGATGGAAAGAGAGTAACCATTTTTCAACGAGGCCGGTTTGCATTTGCTCCAGATAAGCTGATAGGCAGAGATGGAGGAGTACAAACTTTCTTTAACAAAGCAGGAGGTGGTCGAGGGATTTTCATGGTAAGTGTGAATAAAAGAAGCAGAACCAAAAGAAGCATTTGAGAGTTCATTTTCTCTATTGTGTACATCTCATGAGAAAACAAATTTCAAATTTATAGAGAGCCCTAGCCACAGAGCTATAAACCCAGCTTCTTTTTTGGGCAGACAAAGGAAATATTTTTTTGATCTCACATTCATTGCTCTTCTTTTTTAGGCTTAATCTTTGTTGGCTAATATCACGATTATAGCCAAAAAAATTCACTTCAATTATTTATTATTATTTTTTTTTGCATAATATAGAAACACAGAGGTGGAGTTGAGAATGGTTTCACTTGGTCTGCCCCACCTCAACGTCTACTTGCACTTAATTCCATACGAACCACTTCAAATATTAAATGCAGAAAAAAGTACGCACTAGAAAACGCATCTCTAGCAAACACATACACAGAACGCACCAGAGTTATGTTATTGCAAAGATGATCAATGAATGTTGAACCAAGGCGGACGAATTGCAAATGAGATTCAGAGTGAAACGTGTGAGATTGTGTAGGGATTTAGGGCACACACATATGAGATTGAGAGATCAGGCATGCAACCTCGATTTAGGGTAATTAATTTTTAAAATATAACAAATTCATTTCCATCCTTAAAAACAACCAGATTTGTAAAATACATACTATTCAAATTTAATGAATTATATTTATTAAACATGTCGAGATATTTAAAAAATAGTCAAAATTCTTGTATTGAATACACACACATAAAAAGTAATTATCATTCACCACATATAACTAAAATAAAAATTAGGAGGTAAAGTCCGAGTATAACAAACCAGCAAATAGCCAATACTTTATTTATTAAATTAAAAAATACATATACATATTATAAACTTAAAAGAAAAAACACACACATACAAGAAAACAAAAAAACATAATTAAAACATAAATTAAATGTATTGGCCGAATGGGGTAAGCAACTATGAAGGAAGAGGTTTAGGAGTACCACTAAGCCTCATAAATCGGTCAGGCTAGGTCGGCATGAGTGGGCTAGGGTTAGGCCCTGGCCGGACTTACAATGCCTTGTTAATGAGGAGTCGGGCTAGGCCCCGACCTGACTTAAAATGGTAAGCCCAAGCCAAGTCCACAGGCTTGGACCCATGGGATAAAATACGGGTGGCCAAGCCGGTCCGTTTAAGTTTTTATATATTGTTTATTAATTCTTGAAAGTTAGTTTGATTATATTAAATTAATTTTTTTATTAAATTTTTAATTGTATTTTTTTAAACATTTTTTTAAATTGTTTTATAATTATATAAGATTATATTTGATAATTATATAATTATAAGATTATATTAAAATATTAAAAATAAAATAAAATATTTACATTATATTTTATAAATATAGATATTAATAATATATACATATATATTTAAAAATAATAATTTTTGAACGGGCCTCAAGTCAGGCTTTGGTTTGGGCCTCAGGTCGGGTCTAATGGGGGACTTATGGATAAAGCTCGTGAGCCGGCTTGGGCTCAAATACGCGCTCCATATCCAGCCCAAAGATTTAGAGGCCGGATCGAGTTTGGGTTGGGCTTGGTTGGTCCATGGGCCTGGCCTAAATGATGAGGCTTAAGTACCACCGACTTTCTAACGCAATGTTCCAATAGGCAGAGATGGAAGGTGAAGTCATAATTTTCCAAGGAGGCTGTTTTGAATTTACTGCAATACTTAAAGATGGAAGAGGTCTACGAATTTTCGAGGAACTTTCCAAGGAGGGTTTGAATTTACTCCAATAGGTAGAGATGGAGGGGACTAACCATTTGGTATGCATTTGCTTCAATAGGAAGAGATGGAGAGGGAGTAGCCATTTTTTTTCCAATGAGGTTCGTTTGCATTTGCTTTAATAGGAAGAGATGGAGGGGGAATAGCCATTTTCCAAGCAGGCCATTTTTCATTTGCTTTTATAGGAAGAGATGGAAGAGGAGAAACCATTTTTCAAGGAGGCTAGTTTGCATTTGCTCTGGATAAGCTGATAGGCAGAGATGGAGGAGTACCAGCTTTCTTTAACAAAGCAAGAGGTGGCGATGGATTGCCATTGTAAGTGTGAATAAAAGAAGCAGAACCAGAAGAAACAATATTTGAGAGTTCATTTTCTCTATTGTGTACATTTCATGAGAAAACAATTTTCAAATTTATAGAGAGAGCCCAAGCCACAGAGCTATAAACTCAGCTTCTTTTTGGGGCAGACAAAGGAAATATTTTTTTGATCTCACATTCATTGCTCTTCTTCTTTAGGCTTAATCTTTGCTGGCTAATATCACGATTATAGCCAAAAAAAATCACTTCAATTATGTATTATTTTGTTGTTGTTGCATATGTTAGGAATGGTGTCCTAGAACTTGTAATTATTTAATAATAATAATTTATTAAGAATAAATTAAATAAATAAACATAAGTTCTTTATATTATCTAGATTGATTCAATTAATGATATTAGGAATATATGGAAATATATAAATATCAAACATTCAAATAGTAAAACCCTAAGTCACTCTTATGAAATCACGACTTAGTATGTGAGTCATACGAGAGGATTAAAGTCGAGATGAGTAACTTAAAAGTGTCTACAATAAATGGATAACGTTTGGGAACCTTATCCTGGTAACATCGTTGATAGCTTCGCATTTTGTTTATAGACAAATGATCTAATCCTGATCATTCATGTGGGAGACATGAAATGGAAGTATCATATGCAATGTTGATTGTATAAGACAGGACCACGATGTTCGATCAAATTTCTCATTATTACCGTTTACGAGAAATGATCGAATATCAAACTAAGTTTATCAACCGTGATAGATCTCAATCCTGAGTGAAATGCGGACTCCTATTTGTGGAGTTATGTTCTTTGATTCACATGGTTGAGAGCGATCTGTAAGAACGCTCAATACACTCCTGTTTTGGGAACATGACTAGATAAGTAGCTGGGAACTCATTTTCACGAGATGGAATTCATTACTTTCCTATAAATTAACGGTATCAGTGCGATACCTAAACATTTTAGGAACTTTAGGAAACTCCCTTGATGTACTGATTCGAGACATGAACAAGTGGCGCCACGACTTCTATTGATCACAGAAGTATCTTATCTCTAGTTCGACTAAAGATAAAGTTCATTGGAGAATCAGCGGGAACACAAGGGTAAAGCGGTAATTACAGGGGCAAAACGGTAAATTTATCCTTTGTAATTATGAGGGTTCCACGTGAAGGATATATCACGGATATAAATAATGATAAACTAAATGGACATAACTCATCTATAGTGAGGGGAGTTCAGCTATGAATCTATAGTGGAATTATTCATAGTTAGATAATAAGTAATTAACTGATTATGAGTTAATCAATTAATTGACTAATTATTAAGCCCATGATCTATAGGTCCATCGGGTCCCTATGCTAGCCCAAATATCGTAGTCGCGAAATCAAGTAGAAGAAATGGAAATTTTAAGTAAAGTGAATTACTTAAAATAGGCAATATTAATTGTTTAAATATTGAGTATATTTAAACGGTAATTAATATAAACATTATTAATTGTTTAAATAATGAGTTTATTTAAACATGAAATTAATAATGAAATATTATTAATTATACATTATTAATTATTTAAATATTGAGTATATTTAAATGGTAATTAATAATTTGAAATTAATTAACAATTATTAATTGTTTAAATAATTAATTATATTTAAACGGAAATTAATAATTGAAATTAATTAAATTAATAATAAAATATTGTCAATAAAATTATTAATTTATGGAAATTAATAATTATAATATTTATTATTAATTATTTAAATAATGAAAATTATTTAAATGGAAATTAATAATTAAATATAAATTGGATAATATTTAGTCGGGAGAAAATATTAATATTATTAATTGTTTAAATAAAATATTTTATTTAAATGGTAATTAATAAATTAATTAATTAAGTTGGACTTATTAATTTAAGAGAGTTTCAAGCCCAATTGGATTAATGAACCCAATTGAAATTGGCCCAAAATAATTAATTAAATAAATTTGATTTATTAATTATTTATTATTAATTTTGGCCTTCATAGATAATTTGTAGGAGATAATTATTTGAATTATATCCTATAATAATTATATAGATTTATTTACCCAAGATAAATAAAATAAAGAAAAGAAAATAATCTCCTATTTATCTATGGCATTTTCGAAATTGCAAGATAAAGGAAAGTGATAATCTTTATTCTTTTGGTATTTATCTCTATAGATTAATCCTAACGTGATTAGGATTCATATTTTCCTATAAATAGGAGGGTTGGGTCATTCATAAATCACACAATTAAATTCCTTAGAAATTCGGAATTCTCTCTTCCTCCTCTCCCCCCTTGAGTGCCGAAATTCCCTATTCAAAATTGGGAGGAAAATATTTTTCTTCTTCCCAATTTCTTCTTAAGTTCGATCCCACAATCGGATTTCGTTTGATCGATCGGGATATAGCGTAGAAGATCCGGTGTTGCTGAGGATTTGATGCTGTAAAGAAACCTCCAACCGATTCTCCATTTATTACTCAATGTAAGTTTTGATTTTAATTTTCGAAATTTAAAGCATGAATCTACATGTTTTTCACAAATTGCATGATATTAATAGATCCATAATTAAATGTTAATTAGTTTACTAAATCAAATTCCGTTAGTTTAGTAAATCATCCCTTCAATTGGTATCAGAGCTAATTTTAATTATCATGCAAAATTGTGAGTTTTCGAAAATTTTGGTGGGTTGCATAAAAATCGTTTTATGTATGTTTATATAAATTGTAGAGGTTTGCTAATTGACTGTTTAGGTATTCTTGAGGCACTTAGGATTTTAAATTTTAGTAGAAAATTTGTAAACCCTAATTTTAGGGAATAGGAAAAAGTTGTAATTTTCCCATATCAAAGGAGGCAAAAATCGGCTACACCAAAGGGGAGGAAGAAGAAAATTTTTCTCCACCATTCCATGAGGTCCACGCCCAAGGAGAGAGAAAAGATGAGATATGGTAAGATATTTTATCATAATTATCTTGTTATCTCAATTTAAAAATTTAATTATTTAAGATAAGGATAAAATCATTTTAAGATTATCTCCCTATCTTAAATTATGAATTTAGAAATTGATATAGGATTATATGGAAAATATTTTCTTTATTTTTTTTTCTATTTTCCATATAATTAAAAGATAATTATTTTAAAACAAGTATTTATGGAAATATTATGAGAGATAATATTGCCTCCATAAATACCCTATTCACGCCTACACCATGGAGAGGGAAAGTTGAAGCCTCAAGTTCTACAATGGAAGATTTAAATTAATTTGTAATTTTAAATTTTCCGTTTTAGAAATAGTGCCAAGAATACCGGTCAATTTAGCTATTTATTATTTAAATTGTTTTATATGTATGATATAATTTTTAAATAATGTTCATGCATAAGAGTATGTCATGTAGAAAATCCCACCATAGGTTGTATGATTTTAATTAATTGTACATACATGCATCATGATATAATATGTGTTATTATATGCTAATGTATGTGAAGCATGCTATAATTTTATTTTATAAATGTTATTATCGAAAATTATATTCTAATTGTTTTAGAATTAAAAGCATGCTTATTTAGTTAAAATTCAAAAGTTAAATCTAGTTTAAAAGTTGAATAGAAACTAAATGAATTATTTGTAATATGGAATTATTGTTTAAACAATTGGGCCAAAATCCATATAAGATAAACAAATAGAAACTTTTAATTAAGGGTTAATTAAAAATTAATAATTGAGATTAATTAAATTGAACGGATCTCCGGCGAAAGCTCGCCCAGGCGATGAGGTTTCATAAAGTTCCCCTAACACGGAGCGCCTCTAGCGGGAGCCGTCTGGGAGAAAAGTTCAAATTAATAAATCAAAATTATTAAGACGGCTCATAATGTGATTAGTTTTAATTAGGAAAACTTGAACAATCACTTTATAAAATTAATCTAACCAATTTAAGAGTTAAAGTTGATTAGGTTAATTAAAACTTGGATTAATGAGTTAGCCTGAATTAGTCTAAGTTATGAAACCCTAACTCAAAATATTAAGTGGGAGAAGGAAACATGTCAATGTATCCTATGGTCTCCACTAATGGGCTCGACACGTGAGATTTATACATGGCCTCCGTAACACTCGCTGGTGTTCATTCCCATAGGAAGGTTTATTGTATAAATCAATATCAAGTTGGGTCTCCCAGAAAGGGATAAAGAATTTTAAATGAGATTGATTGAAGACTGAATCTACACTTCGTAGACACTCTTCAATTTTATTTAAAAGACTAAATAAGTGGGTCACACTTAAAAGAAATTTGATAAATTTTGTTATCAAAACTCCTGGACCAAATACACGTAAACAATGACATAGGAATATGAGTTATTCTGGAGTTGTCAATTGTTCAAGTGGCATCTCGTTTTAATGATGGTACTCGACCTATCATTCGACGACACTTCACTGGTATCATTAAAATATCGTGACATAGTAACATGTTTTAGGGCTTTTCTGTTCATTAATATGTTCGCATTCATGCATCATATTTAATTTTATGTCGAAACTTTGTGTATTTGAATGTTGAATGCATGTTAGATTATTAAGATAAAGTTTATTTAAATTTCAGTAATATAGCATCTGTTTTAATCACTATACTTGGAAAGAACAAACTGAACGATGAGAACTATGTTTCCTAGAAATATGAAATGAATAAATTAAGTAAAGCAATTTACTTAAATAAATAGACAATATTAATTATTTAAATAATGAGTTTATTTAAATGGAAATTAATATCATTGTTATTAATTATTTAAATAATGTGTTTATTTAAATGGTAATTAATAATAAAATATTATTAATAAATAATTATTAATTATTTAGGTAATGTGTTTACCTGAATGGAAATTAATAATTAAACATTTATTATTAATTTTAAATAATAGTGATTATTTAAAAGGATAATAACATATTAAGTTAAATAATATCGATTATTTAAATAGAAAATAATAAATATTTATTAAGAATAAAATACAAAATCGGAATATAATATTTTATTTAAATGATTGATTTAAATAAATATGAAGAACTAATAAATAAGATTTATTAATAAGGAAGAATCTATAATTGAATTAATGAATTCAATGGATTTTGGTTCAAATTATTTGAATTATTAAATATCAAAATCAACTCATATATAATATTTTAGGAAATAATTGTTGAATTATTTTGTCTAAAATAAATATATAAAAGAATGTTCAACCAAAGACAAATTAAACAAAGAAAAATTAGTTTTTCTTATTGATTTTATACACATAAAATCGGCACGTAAGATAAATAAGGAATAAAATTTGATTTTATTCTTGGCATTTATCTTGTATTTATTTTAATAGTATTTCCTAATTCGATTGGAAAACTGTTCTGCGTATAAATACAAACGTCTTGGTTGTTCATTCAAAAGCTTATAATTTCAATTTTCGAAATTGAAAACTCTTCTTCTTCCTATTCTCCTTGTAACCGATTTTACAATAGTCTAAAAGGGAAGAAAATATTTCTCTTCCCAAACCATAGTTTTCGAGTTTAGTTTAGTTATCAATTTGTTTTTATTTTGAATTATGTAATAACTATTGGTTCTCATTTCGTATGAACCAAGTTTGGGAATATTTTAAATAAGAGTTATTTAGGTAGATATTCCTTTACAATTATATTACAAAGTTCCAAAGTGTGATTGGATGGTTATTCAAAATACTTAGTATAAAACAAATAAATTCCAAATCCAAATTCTAAACTCCGGTATATCTAAATGAGTTATAAGGTTTAAAAATGTTTAAATACTTAAGTCTAAAATTACTTAAATAAGTTAGAGGGATTAATCTCTTAAAGATGGTTCTCAAGGATTTTGAGATGATAACCATATTAATCCACGAACTTATGGGATAAGTAAAATCGAATATCTTTTGATTTATCAAAGATAACTAGACTTAAACATCACTAAAGTTGGACATTTAGATGTTAGAACTTAAGTGATAAGTAAACATTAAATCGATTTCTTATATTCCAAACATTCAGTTATTTAAAAGGATGTTTTAAAAGTACTAACTGATATGGAATAAACAAAACCGAAATCAGAAAGTAATAATTTGTGAATTCAATTCACTAATTATTAAAGAAAAGCTCAGTAAATCAGTGATACTGAAGGCTTTAAACCTTACTTAAGATATAAAAGAATTACAATGATTTTATTTCACAATAAAAACAAGTAGTTATTTAAAATTTTAAATTGTTAAACTACTTGTAGAACTTTATTTGAGTGGGAGCGTCATAATACGAACCAAAGGACTTTCGAAGTCCAAGTGAAACTCATTGACTTCAAAATCAATGAATAAAGTTCAAAATAAATGAAATAAAAATGACATGAATTTTCAATAGTTGAGTTGAAAAGGGTCACTTATACTTATACATTATTTTTGGAAATAATAAGAAGTATAAAATTGTAATCATTAAACAAATGAAAGTAATGGAGAATTACTTTGTAGTGGGAGCTTAAGCATTTCGAGAATCCTAGAACCAATGTGACTAAAATAAAATTTACAAATAGTATGTTAGTGCACATAGATAAAATGAGAGATTTTATGAGTTGCACAGACTCAAATTCGAACATGAATTTACTTCCATGTAAGAATTTGACAAAAGACCTTTGCGAATTAAACATTAAATGAGTTAAGTATAAGTAAAATGAGCTTTTACTAACTAAACTCTAAATTCGCGTGATTGCTAAGACGTTAGTAAATGAAAGGTGTATGAGCATGATGGTTTCAAATCAATAGTTAATAGAGTTTATTTTATGGCGATAAAATATGGAATCTATTAAACTTAATGAAACTAACATCAGACAAAAAATAAATACATACTAAACAGATGAAAACGTTACTGATAAAGTATTAAAATGACTACCATGGCTTTGATAGTCATCCAGTTTGACTGGAATTACAAGTCAAATCTCCAAAAATCTAGGACAAGTGGGAGATTGTTAGGAATGGTGTCATAGAACTTGTAATTATTTAATAATAATAATTTATTAAGAATAAATTAAATAAATAAACATAAGTTCTTTATATTATCTAGATTGATTCAATTAATGATATTAGGAATATATGGAAATATATAAATATCAAACATTCAAATAGTAAAACCCTAAGTCACTCTTATGAAATCACGACTTAGTATGTGAGTCATACGAGAGGATTAAAGTCGAGATGAGTAACTTAAAAGTGTCTACAATTAAATGGATAACGTTTGGGAACCTTATCCTGGTAACACTGTTGATAGCTTCGCATTTTGTTTATAGACAAATGATCTAATCCTGATCATTCATGTGGGAGACATGAAATGGAAGTATCATATGCAATGTTGATTGTATAAGACAGGACCACGATGTTCGATCAAATTTCTCATTATTACCGTTTACGAGAAATGATCGAATATCAAACTAAGTTTATCAACCGTGATAGATCTCAATCCTGAGTGAAATGCGGACTCCTATTTGTGGAGTTATGTTCTTTGATTCACATGGTTGAGAAGCGTCCGTAAGAACGCTCAATACACTCCTGTTTTGGGAACATGACTAGATAAGTAGCTGGGAACTCATTTTCACGAGATGGAATTCATTACTTTCCTATAAATTAACGGTATCGATTCGATACCCAAACATTTTAGGAACTTTAGGAAACTCCTTGATGTCCTGATTCGAGACATGAACAAGTGGCGCCACGACTTCTATTGATCACGAAGTATCTTATCTCTAGTTCGACTAAAGATAAAGTTCATTGGAGAATCAGCGGGAACACAAGGGTAAAGCGGTAATTACAGGGGCAAAACGGTAAATTTATCCTTTGTAATTATGAGGGTTCCACGTGAAGGATATATCACGAGATATAAATAATGATAAACTAAATGGACATAACTCATCTATAGTGAGGGGAGTTCAAGCTATGAATCTATAGTGGAATTATTCATAGTTAGATAATAAGTAATTAACCGATTATGAGTTAATCAATTAATTGACTAATTATTAAGCCCATGATCTATAGGTCCATCAGGTCCCTATGCTAGCCCAAATATCGTAGTCGCGAAATCAAGTAGAAGAAATGGAAATTTTAAGTAAAGTGAATTACTTAAAATAGACAATATTAATTGTTTAAATATTGAGTATATTTAAACGGTAATTAATATAAACATTATTAATTGTTTAAATAATGAGTTTATTTAAACATGAAATTAATAATGAAATATTATTAATTATACATTATTAATTATTTAAATATTGAGTATATTTAAATGGTAATTAATAATTTGAAATTAATTAACAATTATTAATTGTTTAAATAATTAATTATATTTAAACGGAAATTAATAATTGAAATTAATTAAATTAATAATAAAATATTGTCAATAAAATTATTAATTTATGGAAATTAATAATTATAATATTTATTATTAATTATTTAAATAATGAAAATTATTTAAATGGAAATTAATAATTAAATATAAATTGGATAATATTTAGTCAGGAGAAAATATTAATATTATTAATTGTTTAAATAAAATATTTTATTTAAATGGTAATTAATAAATTAATTAATTAAGTTGGACTTATTAATTTAAGAGAGTTTCAAGCCCAATTGGATTAATGAACCCAATTGAAATTGGCCCAAAATAATTAATTAAATAAATTTGATTTATTAATTATTTATTATTAATTTTGGCCTTCATAGATAATTTGTAGGAGATAATTATTTGAATTATATCCTATAATAATTATATAGATTTATTTACCCAAGATAAATAAAATAAAGAAAAGAAAATAATCTCCTATTTATCTATGGCATTTTCGAAATTGCAAGATAAAGGAAAGTGATAATCTTTATTCTTTTGGTATTTATCTCTATAGATTAATCCTAACGTGATTAGGATTCATATTTTCCTATAAATAGGAGGGTTGGGTCATTCATAAATCACACAATTAAATTCCTTAGAAATTCGGAATTCTCTTTTCCTCCCCTCCCCCCTTGAGTGCCGAAATTCCCTATTCAAAATTGGGAAGAAAATATTTTTCTTCTTCCCAATTTCTTCTTAAGTTCGATCCCACAATCGGATTTCGTTTGATCGATCGGGATATAGCGTAGAAGATCCAGTGTTGCTGAGGATTTGATGCTGTAAAGAAACCTCCAACCGATTCTCCATTTACTACTCAATGTAATGTAAGTTTTGATTTTAATTTTCGAAATTGAAAGCATGAATCTACATGTTTTTCACAAATTGCATGATATTAATAGATCCATAATTAAATGTTAATTAGTTTACTAAATCAAATTCCGCTAGTTTAGTAAATCATCCCTTCAGCATAATATAGCAACACATAGGTGGAGTTGATAATGGTTTCACTTGGTCTGCCCCACCTCAATGTCTACTTGCACTTAATTCCCTACGAAACACTTCAAATATTAAATGTAGAAAAAAGTACGCACTAGAAAACGTATCTCTAGTAAACACATAGAATAGAATGCACCAGAGTTATGTTATTGTAGAGATGATTAATGAATGTTGAACCAAGGCAGACGAATTGCAAATGAAATTCAGAGTGAAACGTGTGAAATTGTGTGGGGATTTAGGGCACACACATATGAGATTGAGAGATCAGGCATACAACCAAGATTTAGGGTAATTAATTTTTAAAATATAACAAATTCATTTCACTCCTTAAAAACAACCAGATTTGTCAAATACATACCATTCAAATTTAATGAATTATATTTATTAAACATGTCGAGATATTTAAAAAATGGTCAAAATTTTTGTATTAAATACACACACATAAAAAGTAATTATCATTCACCACATATAACTAAAATAAAAATTATATGGTAAAGTCCGAGTATAACAAACCAGCAAATAGCCAATACTTTATTTATTAAATTAAAAAATACACATACATATTGTAAACTGAAAAGAAAAAACACACACATACAATAAAACAAAAAGACATAATTAAAACATAAATTAAATGTATTGGCCGGATGAGGTAAGCAGCTATGGAGGAAGAGGTTTAGGAGTACCACTAAGCCTAATAAATCAGGCTAGGCCCAGGCCTGAATTAAAATGGTAAGCCTAATAAATCAGGCTAGGGGTTTGGATCCATGGGATAAAATACGGGTCAGGCTAGGCCAAGCCCGTCCGTTTAAGTTTTTATATATTGTTTATTAAACTTTTAAATTAACTTTATTTATCATTCTTGAAGGTTAGTTTGATTATATTAAATTAATTTTTTCATCAAAAATTTAATTGTATTTTTTAAAACTTTTTTTAATTATAATATATTATGTTTTATAATTATAAGATTATATTAAAATGTCAAAAACAAAACAAAATATTTATATTATATTTTATAATTATAATTATAATTATAATTATAATTTATATATATATATATATATATATATATATATATATTTAAAAATAATAATTTTGGAACGGGCGTCACGTCGGGCTTTGGGTCGGGCCTTGGGTTATGGGACTCAAATACGTGATCCATATCCAGCCAAAAGATTTAGAGGCCGGACTGAGTTTGGGTTTGTCTTGGGTCGGCCCACGGGTTTAGCCCAGGTGATGAGGCTTAATTACCACCGACTTTCTTGCGCAATGCTCCAATAGGCAGAGATGGAGGGGGAGTAACCATTTGGTATGCATTTTCTTCAATAGGAAGAGATGGAAGGGGAGTAGCCAGTTTTCAAGGAGCTTGGTTTGCATTTGCTTCAATACGAAGAGATGGAGGGGGAGTAGCCATTTTCCAAAGTTGTCGGTTCATTTTTCAAAGAGGCCGATTTGCATTTGCTTCAATAGGAAGAGATGGAGGGGGGTCACCATTTTCCAAGGAGGTCGGTATGCATTTGCTTCAATAGGAAGAGATGGAGGGGGAGTAGCCATTTTTCAAGGAGATCAGTTTGAATTTGCTTCACTAGGAAGAGATGAGGGGGTAACAATTTTTCAAGGAGGCCGGTGTTGTGTGAAATCGTGTTACTCAAGTGCACACAGTCAAACAAGTAATAAAGTGATAAGAAGATATCGTTCCCATGAGGATTAGTAGTTTTAAAAGGTGTTTAACAAATAATTTAAGGAATAAAAAACAATAGTGTTTTTGAAGGTGATGTGATTTATGAAAATAAACAACTAAAATTATTGAATTTATGCAAAACTAAATGACTAAATTCTAAATTAATTATGAGAAATAAGTAAGGTGGTTTTAAGTGGCTTAAATTACTCCTAAAGTATGCAAGAATATTCAAGTGATTAAACTATGTAAAGACAAGTGGTTGGAAAATCAAGAATCCCCCTAAAGAGCTTTAGAATTCACAATGGTGCAGCAGTGCTACAGCTGTGCTGCAGTAATCTGCAATAATAAATATACTTTTTATGCAAGTAAACCCAATTGTTCAAGTGACTTCGTCAAGCCTAGCATGATTCTGATTATCCTATGTCTAGTAAAATTAGATTAAGAAATATGTTTTAGTATTCTGGTTTAGGCTTTAGGGTGTAAATACATATGTTTATGCAGTACTAAAAACAATTTCAAGAATCGTTAACCCCTATCAATCAATATTTTTCCATTCAATTTTAACCTTTTCAGAATTAAAACTAAACTAAACAATTCACTTAGGTTGATCAAGCATAAGCTGAGACAAAAATATCGAAACTATTGATTAAGCATAAAAACTGAATTCATTCAAGCCATGAAAACTAATCCCCCTTAGAGTTCATTTATCAATTCTAACCTAAGAAATTTAGCTCATAATAAATTCTAAATTAACAAAAGTGTTCTTAAAAAATAAACCTGAATCTAACATAATTTGAATTCAACAATGGAAATCTAAAGAATGGAGAAGAAAGAATAATGAAAAGCAAGAATGATAAATGGAAGAGGAGATCCAAACGAAATCGCCAAGGAAGAGACCTCTATATCCCACGTTCAGCTACTGCGTTTTCCTTTCCTTCTCCAGCGTTTTTCTCCTCTCTTTTCCACGTTTTTGCTGCTTTTTAGTATAGGTTAATTTTTCTCTTTTCTTTTTGTTTTGGGCTTGGGCTTTTCTTCAATCTCCTCCAAAATTGCCCCTAAGTTGGGCCCCAATAGTAGACTCATTTTATCTCACATGGAAGTGCTAAAATGGGCATAGAAAATTGACTTTTTAGGGCTAAAAATCGTTACTCAACTGCTATCCAAAATCTGCTTCAGAGTGCTGCAACACTGCTACAACGTTGTGCCAAAATCTGCTACTTTCTTCCCCGCTCCTACATGAAATTTGCAACTTTTTAGGGCTTTCTTTCATTCAAAATGACAAGATTAAAATAATGAAAGCCTAAAACACTTTCAACATATTATTTAAAGTGCTAAAAACTCGAGTTTTCTCAAAGTAAGCTTAATTAAAGAATGATGTAAAATGAGTTCAAAGTATGCACAATGTGAGCAAAGTTCAATCAAATATTCATATTAAATGCATGAAACTAGGACCAATTAACTCTATTTTATAGAGTTATTAGCCGGTATGCATTTCCTTCAATAGGATGAGATGGAGATGAAGTAGCCATTTTTCAAGAAGGCCGGTTTGCATTTGCTTCAATAGGAAGAGATGGAGGGGGGTAGCCATTTTCCAAGGAGGCCGGTTTGTATTGCATTTGCTTCAATAGGAAGATATGGAGGGGGAGTAGCTATTTCCAAGGAGGCCAGTTTGCATTTGCTTCAATAGGAAGAGATGGAGGCGGTTGTCATTTTCCAAGGAGGCTGTTGCATTTGCTTCAATAGGGAGAGTAGCCATTTTCCAAGGAGGCCGATTTGCATTTGCTTAAATATGAAGAGATGGAGGGGGAGTAGCTATTTTCCAAGGAGGCCGGTTTGCATTTATTTCGGATAAACTAATAGGTAGAGATGGAGGAGTACCAACTTTTTTAAACCAAGCAGGAGGTGGTCGAGGGATTTCCATTGTAACCCTAAACTACAAGAGTGTGATTTGTCATTTCTAAACCACAGGGGATGTTCATGCATTTGACAAAAATCACGAGGGTATTATTTGCAGTTTACTCTCATTTAAATTAGTAATTTTATTTAGGGTAAAATGTAAAATATACCCTTACACTTTCAAAATTTTTTAAAGCATGCCCGGACACTAAATTAATGGCAAAACATACACATGCACTTTACATTTTCCAATTTTATATACCCTTCTCTTAACAAGGGTTAAAAATAACTTCATTTAAGAAGAAGAAGAAGAAAAAAAGCATCATTCTCTTTCTCTTTAACCACCACACCAAGCTTGAGAAAGATCATCACTAGAATGGTCCACCTCATCATCAAGTTGTTGGTTCACTAAACCAACAAAAATATCCATTATTCATTTAATTCTTACTTTGGCCAAATTAAATTATATATTCTTCATTGCCTCTTGTTTTAAACTTGCTACTCGTAGATTGTATAATGGGTGTTCTATTAAATATGATTAATACAATTTGTGAATAATGGATTTTCGATGTGTCTAATGTGAAGGGATGTTACAGAGTTTACGCAACGGAAGTAGGGTTCTAATTAATCTAATTAATTAACATGGAAGACTCAGATCTACATTAATATCATGCAAAATTGCATGAAAACATGTCGATTCATGCTTATTTTCGAAATTTAAAGCACTTTGCTTACATTGAGTAAATATGGAGAATTGGTTAGAGGTTTCTTTACAGCATTAAGCCTTCGACGCTATATCCCCATCAAACAAGCAAAACCCGATAGTGGGATTAAACTTTAGAAGAAAGATGTAACGCCCCGTCACGAGAAAGTTACAAAATGAATATTATTTTTAAAATAATATTAATCAGGCTTAATCGATTAATTAGAGTAGAAATACCGTGTTATTTCAAAAGGGTATTATGGTAATTTTTCCCGAAAAACCTCGAAATTTGAACCTTGTGATTTGAAAAATATTTTGACATAAAATTGATCGTCTCAATGTCACGATTCCAACGCAACTGACGGTTCGTCGTTCTGAGACCCGGTGATCGAGTTATAGACGTTTTAAGGTGAGTGGCAATTTCGTAAATATGCCAACTCGTGAATTTTAACCTAGGATGACTTCCCTTTTGGCTTTATCATATTTTAGACTCTCATTCTTGCCTCCATGGCCGCTGCCCCCTTGAGAAGACCCGTGTTCCGATTTGTTCGTCGTTTCTTCATCGATTCAAGGATCGATCTCGTATTTGGAGTGTTTGGAATATCCTTATTATATCAAAAGGTAAATCTTCTTGTTCTTTTGAATTTCCCAACTTGCCGCCGCCTTAGGCTTTTGAAATCGATGTTCGGTTCGTCAAATTTTATTGTTAGGTGTTCGATTTGATCGTGGTGAGTCGTTAGGTGAAGATTGGAGATTGATCTCGTGATTTCCTATCGTTGGGTGAGTGTTTCGAACCGATTATTAATCTTTTTAAATTCTGGAAATTGGTGTTAATTATGAAATTATGATGTTCTTGAACCTTGCTCAAACACTCATTCCATATTGTCTTTTGTCACTTAATTCTTCGCCTAAAACTTAATCGGTGTTGATGCCCTTTGCCTAAAACCAAAACCCATCAATACCGATCACCCGGAACTTGAAACCGAGACCAAACTGTGACCCGAAGGCCACGGTTCAGCCATGGCAAAAGACAGCAGCGCCGTAGCTGCTGTCTCCTTCAAACGGTGACCATTCGTCGTTTGCCTTTTTCCCGATCTTAGAGCCATTGAACCCCAATCTTTTTAACACCTCTTGGTACTGTTTTAGCATGAAAATTTAATGTTTAGGACCCTTGTTTCAGGTCTGATTGGTGGTGGAAACTAGCTTGGAAATTGGAAATTTAGCAAAGACAAGGTGAGTTAACGGTTTAGTCAACGGTGGAGTTTTAGAGAAATCTAAGGCTCTTACCGTAGTTTATTCATTTCATTATATTTAATCACGATATTCTGGAACGTTTGGATGAATTTGGACCATCGAAGATATCGTTTTTAATTTGGGAGAATTAGATTTTCGGTTAAAGCTAAAATAGTCAATTTTCGGTAAAAGTGAGTTTTCTTTACATCGAATTGATTTTGTTTGAGATGAATGATATTCCTAGAAATTATGGAGTTTTAAGATGAGTTTTGATATTGGAATCATAAGAAAAATCTATTGGAATAATTTATTTTTCGGTTAGAACTAGTTTAGGCGTTTTTGGTGAGTTTTTGGAGTTTTTCATTTCTACTTGGTTCTGATTGATTTGAGAGTTAATTCTGGGATATTATGGAGTATTTTATGGTGATTTGGCATGAGTTTTGAGTTGAGCATAATTAGGATTGAATTATTAGTTTTGACCGTTTTCGGCAGTTTTATCGTAATGATGTATTGTGCATGCTTTAATTAGAACCTTTGAGCTACTGTATTTTAATTGTGTTTTCTGATTGTGAATGAACATTATCAAGAGTATAATGTAAAGAGATTGTGGAATGATGGCTTGACAGGTGTGTTAAACTAGTATGAGGCTACAAGCTCATACTTAGTAAAATATATAGTTATGAGAGTGTGCTCATAACAGCTAATGGACGTTGCTCGTATGAACGATCCATTAGGGGATTAGTTATGGTTACGACTGTAACTAAGTGCCTAAGAAAGGTTTGTAGTCCCGAGAGACCGCCTTCTTAGTGGAGAGTATGAATGATTGATTGATTATGTTTGTTTGTTAAATTATTTGCTTGTTAAAATAGAGTTACCCAGTTATCCGGAATGTTAAGTATTGTTGTTGGGATATTGTGAATGAAAACCTTGGGTATGAAACTAGTGAGAGTTGTCTACCCAAGTAAAGTAAGTTTTATTGAGAAACCTTGAATATGGAACCCGGTAGTGTTGCCTATTCATGTAAGAAGTTATTATGCATTTCCTTGAATATGGAGCTAGTTAGGTTGCCTATTCATGTATGAGAATGAGATTATGAAAAGTGTGGATATTTACAATGGTTATGAGAACGGAAAGATTAGTGATGTAAGTGAGATTGGTGGTTAAAGGTTTTGGGTATGGAATCAGTGAGAATTGCCTATTCATGTAAGCGAGTGAGACTTGATGTTTTAAGTGATTTTGTGCCTTAGATGTTATTGGAGAGTGTTTGAGTGCTTGGGACTCGGTTTGAATTGTTAGAGACTATCTAAGACTTCATCTTTGATTAAGTCGTTTTCTCACTGGCTTTAGCCTCACAGTGCTATCTGTTGTTTTTTTTCAGGTAACAATGGACCGAGAGGTGGCGGTTGATGAAGTGGAAGAGATGAGGGTTCATGTCATATCGGAGCCGGTTTTATTTATTCATTAATATTTATGAATAATATACATATTTTACTTGGGCTTTTATTTGGTCATCGGAACTTTATTTTATGATTTTGAGTTGTCGAATTTGAGGTTATGTTTTTGGATTCTTGTTTTGTTTTCAAAGTTTGAACTCCTGGAGTTTATGTTTTGATTTAAGTATTTATTGATTTGACAGTTTGCATGTTTTCAATAAAGATCATTTATTGAGTTTTCCGTTGTTTTAAATACGTTTGTTTTATACTCTGAAAAGTCGGGTCTTTACAAAAGAAAAAAAAAATCTTCCTATTTTAATATAAAAATGGGCAATAGGGCTTAAGGAGGAAGAGAAAAGAGAAATTCAATTTCTGAGAAATCGAATTGATGTGATTTATGAATAGCCTAAGCCTCATATTTATAGGCCAATAGAATATTTAATCAAATTATAAAAATTCCAGGTAGATAAATATAAAAGAAAAAGATTTTTCTCTCTTCTTTATCTCTTTGTCCAAAATTGGCTATATATAAAAGGAAAATTTGATTTTTCTTTATTTGCTTTATCTTGGGTAAATAAAATCTATGTAAATATTTTTAGAATATAATTTGAAACAATTATCTTCCTAAAATATACATAATGGCCGAAAATATCAATATTAATTAATTAATACATCTAATTTATTTAATAAGTTATTTGGGCCATTTTCTATTGGGTTCACTAATCCAAGTGGGCTAGAAATTCTCTCTTAAATTAAATAAGTCCAACTTAATTAATTATCTATATCTATACTAGTTCTAAAAGGGGCTTGATAGGAGAAACTTTTGATTTCATCTTTTGCCCCTCTTTTAATTATCTTTAATATATTTATTTTATTATTATTATTATTAAACGACATATTTTAAATTAAATGAATTAAGATGTAGTTAATTATTTCATGAAATAGTATATGATTTTATTCTTTTTGATGTATCCTCATCCCTCGATCAGTGCACTACATTTTTTGAAATTTTAAAACAAATTTATTAAATTAAATGAAATGGATCTTATTAAAGGGGAGAAACTTTGGTTGCAATTTGATAAAATGGAAGTGGTCTTTTTAGTGGATGCTTGAATCTCCAGATGGTTTATCAATGTTGATGGTGATGCCATGATTTTATTAGGGTATGAATATTGATCAATTTTTTTGGTTTTTATTTTGTTAAACAACCATGTATAGATTTGATCATTTTGTTAAACACAACCTTAATTTAATATTCTCGATCATTATATAAATTTTGAATTTAATTTCCAATCTCATGTAATTATTTTCATTACAAACTTCTGGTTTGATACAAGTCTTTTTTTTAGTACTCCCTTTGATACAAGTTTGTTCTTATTTCAACACTAGATGCATATTTTTATTAATACATTTCTAAAAATACACCTTCTCATCATTTTGAATACTATTTAAAAAAAATTCCTATCAAATATTTATTTTTAAACGTTAAAAAATACGTGCAACACACGTTATTTTGATCAATTTCCTCAATATTTTTTTTATGTCTATCTTTATTTTCTTTTTGTTTCGGTAGAAAAATTAAATTCTTAACTTGAGATGGAGAAAGCTAATCAGAATGAGTAATTGCTTGTTTCAAATGTTCGTGGTTCAATTTTGGGTGGATTAAGACAATTAACAAATTTGGTGAAAACGTGGTCCTCAACTGCTTTTGATTTTTCAGTTTTGAACTTAAATTGTCATTTCCACTTTATTCTATATTTTCCCTTATTATTATATAAGAGAGTGAACACACATTGATTGAATTATCTCCAACTTTCATATGGTCTTAAAATATCTTTTTCTTATTTCTTATTTTTGCTAATATTTTTCAAAGACTATACAATGAAATGATTTGTACCAAATTTGTTGAAGAAGAGGTGATGATATAATTAGTGTTAATAGTGTAATATATATATATATATATATATATATATATATATAAAATTAAAATTAATTCACGTTTACATGGGTGGTAACTTTAATTAAAAATTCATTCACATATATAAGAAATGAATATTGAATAACAAATTTTTTTGTAATTTGGGATTATTAATTGTAATTTTTCTTTCAATTTCGTTCATCAATTCTTTCTTTTACACTCTAATTAATCTATCTCTTAGTATTTTTCTTTATAAATGTGATCTTGATTGAAATTACTACATTTATCAGTAATATTAACTTATTGACAAATAAACTAAAAAAGATAGATTTTACAATTAATTGAATTAAAATATAAAATAATGTATTCTATTATTGCAGGTCAATTGAATTTTTTAAGAATAAATAAAATAACATGGTATTGAAATTTAAAAACACTAGTAGAAGTAACGTGCGTTGCACGTGGTTAGTGTATATTGTTTTTATATTATTGAAACTGTAATTCCAAACATACTCAACCAATCCATTAGTTTCATCATGTCTGGCATTACACCTGTAAATAAATTTAAAAAAAAATGTAGTACAAGAGCAAAAAAAAAAAGTTTAAAAAATGCATGGTAACATGGCAGTACATAACCCTTTGCTTAATAATCAATATAATGTTCTTTTATTGAATATGGGATTTTAGTTTGTATTACTTTTCTTCCTCCTCTTATTTCTCCATCGGTCCAGTTCTCTTCATGCTAGACTCGAGAGAGAGTTAATTATGTGAAAGATTGCAATAAAATGAAAAATAAATTATGCATTCTTTTTTTTTAAAAAAAACTCTTCAATATAGTACATTACAAGTGAGCATTTTTGTGAGAGAGAAAGGAAAGAGGTGTGAAAACCATTTAAAATAGCAGAGAAAATGAAAATTGAGAGAGAAATCAAAATAATTCCGATAGATATAAAAGAATTTATAATAAAAAATTCAAAATTTAGATCGAATAAAAAAAGATGTGTCCATCACAAAAGATAAACGAATTTCACCACTTGAATCTCAGGCACAACAGACAGTTTTGAAACATCCATAATTCTTTGATTTGACCTTTTATAGCAAAAATTTCACTAATTAGTTAAGTCTGGTTTTTTACTAATTGATTGATCTTTTATCTCGCAAAAAAATGACCGCCTAACAAAAAATAAAAACAAACTATAGTAAATGAAATTCAAATCTCAAATTGTAGCAACACATAATTCAAATTATTACTTGGCTCAGCAAAATATGATCATATCATCTCATTGCTCAATCAGATCATGGTTGGCTTGGCAAAATATTAATCACGGTAGTGAAATTCCTAAAGAATTCTCCATTTATCATGTTATGAACCAGAGCTTCCATGGAGTGATTATCCAATTTTCCAAACCGGATGTTGTCTTAATTTTATTGGGATTTAAGCTCCCTTCCTTTGTAACTCTGCCTTAGGGCTATTGCCGCTGTTGGTAATTAAAATTATATACGTAATTTTTACATTGACCTATAATCTCATCATTTTTTAAATATTTAGTATAAATCTTTTTAATTTCAATATCATAAGTAACATAAAAGGCATAAAATACAAATTATATAAAAACATACCAATGTGTTCACCGTCCTTCCTGTAAAACATCGAAGAAGAATACATAAAAATTACAAATTAAGATTAAAGATCAAAAATTGAAAAATCAAAATAAATGGTTTATACTAATCTACTGAATAGATCGTCTCATACCGTAATAGAATAATATTGTGTAGCGTGCCACTATGAAATAGTTGTGCTAGAAATTGATAGATATAAGACGGTCGGGGCAATCAAACTCGTTAGTCAAGTGGGTTCTGAAGGTTTAGAACATGGTGTTTACCCCTAGGGTATATGAATTTACCGCTAGACTCTAATGGGAAGAGATTGATAAAATTAGGGAAAGAATGAGAAAGAAGGGGATGAATTATAATGGAATGGCTTTTAATAATTTGTGCACGTATTTATGGAGGAGTTATCATTTCTCAAGGGAATATTAAAACAATTAACAATCAGGCTGTAGATTCAAAGCATTGAAAATCCCTCTTCATACATATGTATTTCGAAATGCTACTTTTTGGGAGATGTAAGAGTTTTATGGAGGAAATTAGATGGTGGGAAATGGAGTGGAGTTGAAAGGTGGAGGGTAATATGGGTATAAAACATTGATGAAGGATATTATAGGTATAAAGTATTAAAATAAGGGTAAAAGGGGAACCTAAAGATTCTCCACTCTTCTCCTCTTTTAATATAGTAAGATAAGATAAGATAATTATTAAGAATAACTTTTTTACGTTGATAAATGAAATTTATTAAACAATAAATGAAAATTGAAGAATCACCAGAGTTTGATTTAAGTCTAAATAAGTTTTTTACTTTTAACTACTTAAATAAAGTTATTAAAATGTAAAAACCACGTGCAACGCACGTGATGTTGACTAGTAATCTTAAATAATAATTTATTTATTAATTACCATTTAAATAAAATACTTTATTTAAATAATTAATAATATAAATATTTTCTCCCTATTAAATATCATCAAGCAATATTTAATATTTAATTTCCATGTAAATAATATTAATTATTTAAACAATTAATAATATTTATAAATATTTTAATTATTAATTTCCATTAAATAAACTCATTATTAAATTAATAAATAATACTAATTGATAATATTTTATTATTAATTAATGATATTGATTTAATTATTAATTTCCATTTAAATAAATTAATAATTACCATCTAATAGTATTTCAATCATTAATTACCTTTTAAATATATTCAATATTTAAACAGATAATAATATTTAATTAATAATATTTCAATATTAATTTTCTGTTTAAATAAACTCATTATTTAAACAATTAATAATGTTTTCCCGCGTGCTTTATTCTCATTCTGGGTGGAGCCTTTCTTGCTTGGGGCCAACTTATCGAAGGACAAACCGCATAAATTAACCTATTATTCGTGCCGTCGAGCTGTTAGCTTGGTCCTCAAGTCAGTTTTGGATGGCAGGGCCCTTTTTTCCTTTCTCGGTCGTGGTGGCCTTCCAACGCTGTCGCCTAGCTTGTGATCTCCTGTTTTGGGCCTAAAAGGTCCTCCCTCATCGTCATCGAGAACTTTAGATCTCTCACCATCTCCATGGAGCGTCGCTCCACTCTCTTCCCCCAATCCAGATAGAGCTTTGGCTTTTCTTACTTCTTCTATTAACATCTTGTTGAGTTCTATCAGTTCCTTATACTCTGCTGCCGGAATGGCCACTGTCTCCGGGACACTTCTTCATTGTCATTTTGAACATCATCGCCTCCTCCCTGGCGAGTCTGTGACGTCTTGTCATTGCGAGCTCGTTGGCTCGCTAGTCGTATAATTGCATGGCTTGTCATCTTCAGGTAATAGAGCTACCGCGTGAGTATCAAGAGTTATCGAAAAATGCTTGATGAATGGGCCACACAGTGGGCGCCAAAATATGTGGGATATTTCTCACAGTTGAGCATTAGAGGACATGTGCTTGATTTCGGTGACTCTCGTTATCTGAAAAAGGAAAAAAATGGTCAAAAAGGCACCAGTGTAGTACCAGCCAATGACCTTCCGACGATCAAGTTAATTGGTGGATAAGGAGCCTCCTAGAAAATTAGTTCTAGATGTTTGTGCACTTACTTGATTTGATGGGTTGGCAGTTTTTATATACTCCTTGAATCGTGGGCTTGTTTGAACTTGCTAGTTTGAACTAGGCTTTATTGGGCTTTCATTTGGCACATTTGTGATAAGCTCATCTTTATGCAAGGCATATCGGGCCTGAGCCCTTTCGAAATTGATCCAATTTGCATGGCCTGTAGATGGGTGATTTTTACCCTTTACAGTTAAACGACTACTTTAATTCTATTGATCTTTGTAATTGGGATATAATTCATGAATGATATTTGATTCTTTGATTTTATTGATAACTAATTTAATGGTAAAACTTTCCATATTTGCTAATATGACCATAACTCAATTGGTTAGGCATCTACTCAATTTCCTTAAAGTCGAAGGTTCAAGTCACTCCTCTCTAATTTGATGTAATATCTCGAATTTTTTTCCCCTTCCTATTTCCCTCTTAGTATGGAAGGCAAGAAAGAAAGACGAGGAAGACGCAGACAATCAAGTCAAAGATTGAATTTATTTCTTCCATTCTTTTTATATTTGCGTCTTTTATTACAGTTTGCTGTCTATTTTGTTATGTATTAAATTCAATGAATTCATTTTGTTTGCTAATTGAGTTTCCTATAAATAGAAGTTCTCTTCCAGTTTTTGAGATATATAAAAAATAAGGCTGTGTTTGGTTGCTGGAAAAGGAAAGAGAATCCTTTCCATTTCTGTAGGGGATTCATTTCCTTTGTTTGGTTTGATAATTTTACAAGGGAATCTTTTCCCTTTCCCTTTCCACCATTTTGAAGGATTTGCTCTCCCAAAGGCAAGACTTGACTTGGTAGAGGTCTTTCCTTTCTCTTTTTCTTTCCTTAAAACTATTTAAATATTATTATTTTACTAATAATGATTAAAATATTATTATTTAATAATAATTATTAAAATATTATCATTTAATTATAATAGTTATAATATTATCATTTAATTATAATAATTAATAAAATATTATTATTTAATTATAATAATTAATAAAATATTATTTATTTAATAATATAATTATTATTAAAATACTATTATTTAATAATATAATTATTATTAAAATATAATTATTTAATTATAATAATTATTATTTGATAATATAATTATTAAATATTATTACTTAATAATAAATATTATTATTAAAACATTAATAATAATAATAATTATTAAAATATTATTATTTAATAATAATTATTATTATTATAATATTGGTATTTAATAATTAAAATAGTAGTATTTAATAATTATTATAATAAAAATATTAGTATTTAATAATTATTATAATTAAAATATCAGTTAAGATAATAATAATTAAATATTATTATTTAATATTAATAATAATAATTAAATACTATTATTTAATATTAATTATTATTTAATAATTATTAAAATATTATTATTATTACAATATTTTTTTATAATAATAATTATTAAAAAAATATTGTAATAATAAAAATATTTTAATAATTATTAAATAATAATGCTGTTGATTCCAACAAACTGTACCAAAATTGATTATGATTCCTTTTCCTTTTCTGATTTCATTCCTTTCCATTCCAGTCAACGAAACACAGCCTAAGAGTATTACTTCTAATTCCCTACTTCTCTTTAGCTCTTTCCGGATTTTTTTATTTTATCTATTTTCTTGATTCTCCTGTTTAAGTTTTAGAGAGCCATTCTTGAGAGGTTATATTAGATTCGTGTTTATTTAGTTGTTGTTCATACAAAACAGGTCGTTGTATCTTACAAGTCAAATTGCCATTATACTATAAATAACGGTTCGAAACAAATATAGTCTTAAGAACAATACAACTGCGTTTCGGCATTCATTAATCCATATGTTCATCAATTTATGGGAAATTTTTATTATTGTAATTTCAATTCAGTTAAAATTCTTGAATTACTAATCTACTTTGATTTTGTAAATAATACCGATATCAATATACATTTATACGATCATCTCAATTATTGTTATTTGAGCTCCAAATCCAACACAATGTACATAATTGAGGGAAAATCGTCATCTGTTATCCAATAACTTCAAGATCAAGGAAGAAAATTATGGATTGAAGATGGACAAAATATGAGAAAAAATAATGATTTATGATTTTGACCTGGTCCTGACAGATAATCTTAAAATTAACAATTGAGCAAATCATACCCCAGCAAATTTAACTCATATTGGCAAAGTCTAAGCTAAGTAGTAAAGCCTAGCACGCATTGAAAGAGTCAATTCTTCCATCACATTTCAACACAGATCTCTTAATTTCAAACGCATTGAAAATGAAAATCCATACAAGAAAAATGAAAACATAACAAAATTTGTTTAAAGAGGTTTCTAAAAGCAAAAACAACTGAAAACATTTTTAAAAATCTGTTCTTGAAAATAACATCTAAAAATACAACTAAATGATTTTATTTGAGATATATTATTAAATGATTAAATTTACCTTAATTGGGTCTATTGGTGTGATTTAATATAGTATCAGAGTAGGATATCCTAAGTTCAAACTCCTCTACATTGTCCTTTCCTTCTTATTCCACGTGAATAGGTTTCGTGTAAATATTCGAGCCCGCAAGTAAGAAGGGATGTTGATATATACTATCATAATTAAATTGGTATTCGACAATTTAAACTATTGGGTATAGTAGTGATTTAACAAAAACTAATGAATTACACTATTCGAATGATGCGTAATTATCAGTTTCTAAAAAAAAAAAATCAATTATCAAGTCAAGATTCATTCAATCGCTTAAATTAACCCAAAAAAAAGGATAATCAATATCAAAATAATTATGATTCAGCTACTTAGGCCAGGGGACCAAAACAATAATTTGTCCCAAATGTGCCCCACTTAGACTTTTTAAGAAGTAGAGGCAAATTTACATCCCCTCCAACCTCAGCTTTCAACCATTCAATTGAGTGCCTCCATTTCCAAGACTTTGAGTGAGATTGAAACTAACCCTTCAATAGAACAAAAATTGAAATCAAATTACTCATCAATCAGTACAAGCAGAAAAAGCAGAAGCCAAAGAAGAGTGATGGGAGTGTTTGGTTGCAGCAATGATGGAAACCTGAATGATGCCAAGTTCAGTGAGCCCTTGCCATGGATTGGTGTCTACATAGCAGCAGCCTCTTTAGTTTGTCTCATAGCCATGGTTGCAGATTTCATTAACGGCATCCGCCACAGCAAATCGTGGTTTCCTTGCAGATTCTTCACTATCAACTCCACTTCCCTTACCTTGATAGCCGTGGCAATCAAACTCTCAGTGGATCTTAATACCTCCATGCCTCGCCGAGAGGATCAGCTTGTTAAGCTAAGTAGTTCTGTGTTGATGTGCACTATCATGGGTAATTCTATGCCTTCCCTTGGAAGTATGGAGAATAAGGAAATTTTTATGAATGTTATGGCTTTGGGGATTCTTGTTATTACCCTCATAGTGAACATCTGTATGGAGATGGGTACTGGAGTGATCTATGTTTTTATGAAGGAGCATGTGATCATAATATTCTTGATGCTGGTTTTGCTTGGCATCTTCAGTTTTTCGGCTTTGATCGTTCCAACTACTAAAAGCTACCTGGAAATGAAGTACAGTATAAAACATAATTTAGCTTTGAAAGAATGTTCAAGTGAAACATCAGGCAAAGCAGCGATTGAAAAGCTCGAGAAGGATATGGTGAAATATTGGATGATGGCTCATACCTGCAGTCCCCAATTCGTGATAGGTCGGTCAGCCACCTGCACTGCTTCTGGAGCAATCTGTCTTCTCAGTGCTGCAACCTTAGCAGAAGCCATGTTTACTTCTTACTTGATGCATAGATCATTCAACTTTTGCAGTGGCGAGTCTGATTATAAATGGTCCATCACTTTGATTCTCATTATACAGTGTGCTGCAGTGGGATTAGGGACAATTGCCCCAGCATTCAGATGGTTTGTGGCCATAAATTTCAGGTGTCCAAACAAAGGAAAAAGAGAGAAATTTGAGGTGTACAAGAGAGAATTTACATTAGAAAGGTATTGGGTTCAATGTTTAATAGAAATGAAAGATTGTCCATTCACTTTCAGAATTCGTAACCGACGCTGCAGAAAGCTTGCTTATAGTGCAAGAGATAAATTTTTGGATGTATGCATTAGACTGCAAACTGTCATCGTGTTCACATGCAAAGTGATACGCCTCATTTCAATTTTCCTCGTCAGTGGAATATTCTCATTCTGTTACTGCTTCAAAAGTTTGAAAAGTAAGTTTTCTTTCAAAGACATCAACAGTTCAAGCTCCGAGGCAGATACTGATTCAAAGCTAGATCTCAGCCGTTTCGTTCTGCATCTCGAAGGAGAAGATCATCTGGTTAAACTAATGATAGCAAACAATTGTCACGCCACAAATCACTGGATTCAAAAGGGTAAAAAGAAAAACCCAAAGCATCTCATAAACCTATTGGAGAGAACAATCATTTCACGAGGTTTCAAAGGAATATCTGAATTCGACAGCCACCAAGTTCCCTGTCTAGATTGCAAAGAACCCCCAAATTTCTGGGCACTTCCCATAGTGACACTAACAAGCATAGCAATTTCACTTCCAAACATAAGCCGTTGTTCAATCAAACAGTTGGTGAACGCAGTAAACGAAGGCCTTCCCTACATAAGACTCGTTGAAGATAACCTAGACACACAAGGGGATTTCATAAACCTCAAGAAAGCAGCCGATATCATTTGGCTAGGAATCGATCTCCGTCACAAGTGGCTAGATGTAGATCTCCACAAAATCAAACACCATACCGAAAACCCAAAGGAAATCCTTGAAAAACTCTCAGATTATGCAAAGAAAACTTATGCAGCGGAAAAGATGATTAATCTGAACATGTGCTTGAAGCTAAATCCTTCAAATTGGCCAGTAAAGATATTGGCTGCTAATTGTATGTATAGAATAAGCCAATCAATTCTACTGAAATATGAAAAAAAATACAATCAAATGAATGAAGAATTGTTTGCAGCAGTGGCGGAAATGATCTCCGCGATTATAGGAGCATGTTTCACAAATTTGCATCATGTAGTAGCAAGGAAGTGTACGAACACTGCCATTGAAGAGAGAGAAAGGAGTGTGAGAGAAGCAGCTTACATTCTTGGGAAGACGGAGAAAATTCTGAAACTGGTAGAAGAGACGAAGATTCATGGTCTGAATCCAGATCAAATGGCCAGCATTGATGAGTGGCGGTTCGCTTACAAACTGGAGATTTAAGAGCATTATCGTGAAGCTCACATAACAATACTACTTTTGCAAGTTGTAAAATACACTTTGATAACTTTAGATTTAGAACCTTTTAAATTATTTCTTTAGTACTTAAATTTTAACAGTTATGTTAGTTTGATATTGAATTAGTCTTTTTTTACAGGACAGTTAGTACTGTTCTTTGATGCCGTGCTATCCCGTTGATGTTGATGTAGCACCATTTAGATACAAACGTCAACAAAAGTTTGATAGAAGGAGCTATTTGGAAACTTTGAAGTACAAAGACTGAATTGAAATCAAAATGATAGTATGAGAACCAATTTATAATATGTTTTCACTTGAATTTTGTTCGTATATGTTTATATCTACATATTCATGTTTTTCAAAATCAAGTGTATGGAAAGTTAGTTCTAAGTAGTCACAATAATAACTAATACTCTTTATCTTGTAGGTGAGTATCTATATACAACGATGTACAATTAGAATTTAATGTGAAATATATTTTATAGTTTTATTTTTCATAATTTCTCTCTCTTTTTTTGTGATTGGTATTAATTAATGTGAATAGTTTTTATTTTTATTTACTTATTTTTTTTATAGGAAACATAGATATATATTAAAATAAGGAAGAGAATACAAAAGAGGCGATAGTTAAATCACCAAGCCAAAGGATTACAAAAAAACTCTCCCAGTTGGCATTAATAAAAAAACTGTCGTAATTACAAAAAACCTAGTGAGGGAACTCCATTGAGAAATTTTGAACTTCAAGACATCCCACACCTCATCGGAAGATCTCCTCTTGTTGTTGAAGATTCTGAAGTTTCTTTCCAACCACAATTCCCAAACGATACCTTTAACCGCAAAGTCCCAAAGAATTTTGGCTTTTTTGGTGAAAAGGTGGCCAAGAAGGAGGCTTTCAATGTTCAAACTAACTTTTTTGTGAAGACAGAGACTTAAATTGACAGTAGAATTGAGGGTGTTCCATAAATTTTGGGCAAAAGGGCAAAGGAAAAAGAGATGGTCATGGGTTTCATTTTGGTTGAGACAAAGGTAGCAAACATTAGGGGAGATATAAAGCTTTGGGTTTCTTTTTTGGAGGAGGTCATTAGTGTTGAGGCCACCTAAAGTAAGGTTCCAAACGAAGAATCTGACTTTTTTAGGGACTCCCTTTCGCCAAATGCTGTTGTAGAGGGTAGGATTTATCACTTCAAATCTATTGGTTAGGTTGGCAAGAAAGGACTTTGGAGTGTAGGATCCATCTTTTTCCAAGGACCAAAAGAGCTTGTCTTCTTGATCGTTTAAAGAATAAGAATGAGTGGTGGAGAGGAGACTTACAAAATCTTCAATTTCTTTGTCACTAAGATATCTGTTGAAAGTGATGTTCCAAGAGCTACAAGAAAAGTCCCAGAATTGGTTCACCTTGGCTACTTTGTTGGTGGAGAGTTGGAAAAGTCTAGGGAATTGTCTTTTGAGAGGGATTCCATTGGTCCAACGATCATTCTAGAAGCTTGTGTTGTTGCCGTTACCAATCTTAATGTTGAAGAGATCCGCGCATTTTTTCCTGCAAAAAGAAATGTATCTCCAAGGGATGTGCTTCCTTGTAGTGGTGTTGAGGGTAAATCTACCATTATCGTGGATTCCATACTTAGAAGAAATAATAGTGTGCCACAGAGAATTTCTTTCTCTAGAGAATCTCCAAAACCACTTGAGGCTAGGGCCATATTCTTTTCCTTTAGGTTGCGTAGACCGAGACCACCTCCATCTTTGTGATTAGAGACCTTTTTCCAGTTTATAAGATGATTGCCATGATCCACTCCCTCCTTAGCCCAAAGGAAATCTCTGATTTTCTTCTCAATCCCAGTAATCACCTTGTTAGGCATTTTGAAAATAGCATGAGATAGGTTGGGATGTTCATGAAAATAGATTGGATTAAGGTAAGTCTCCCTCCCTTGGAAAAGATGGCATTTTTCCATTTATCAAGGCGCTTGGAAATCTTTTTAGAGACAGGATTCCAGAAAGTGATAGAATTAGGATTTCCCCCAAGGGGCATACCGAGGTAGGTTAACGGCCAATGGCCAATGGAACAGCCAATGGTTGAGGCTTGGAGAGAGACTTCTTGGGGGTCAATATTAATGCCATTAAGAGTGGTTTTAGCAAGATTGATCTTCATCGCAGAGCTGTCTTCAAAGGGTTAAATTATAGCCCCGGCAGATTCATTAAAGTACCCCAAGAGCTGTTATATAGAAGATCGTTAATATATATATGTTAGAGGGTGGATTGGAGTTTAAGGTAGTATATCAGAAGGCTATTGATCCTCAAGTGTATCAAAGAAGAAAACGTTCCGGCTTATCAAGCAAAGCATGGATTCATATACTGAAGGTTGGGCAGAACGTTTTCTTTCTCAATCAGGGAAGAAGATGTTTATCAAATCGGTTGGCTACATGAAACCTAAATTGTTTAAAAATCCTTATTTCCCTATGTAAGAATATAAATACAGAGTTGGCTCATTTCTGGTGGAGGAATTCAAATGAGTCAAAAGATATCCATTGGGATTCTTGGGACCTTTGACAAAACATAGGTGGGATGGGGGGCTCATTTAAAGATATTAGATGCATGTATTTGGCTTTGGTTGCTAAACGATGCTGGAAAATATAGTAAATAATCTTGGTTCCTTTCTAACTAGTGCTATTAAAGTAAAGTATTTTCAAGGATATTCATTCCTAGACGCTAAGGTTGGGGGAAGAGTTTTTAGGGATGATTATAGAGTCTAAGAAATTTTTACAGTAGGCTAGATGGAGAGTGGGAGCAAGTGATAACATTTGAATATGAGAGGATCTTGATACCTAGTCTAAATACCTTTTGTCCTACTTTTGTGCCTAATATTTTAGTGTGGTATTTGATTAGCTCTCGGATAGTATGCGAGATTCAGATGAGTGGAAATTGAAGCAATGCTTCCTGATGATGATTTAAATTTGGTCCAAGCAATTCCTATCAGTAACTATTCACTTTTTACTCAGTCAGGAACATACACAGTAAAATCTAGATACCAAGTAGCTAATAATTATTTTAGAAGAAGTGAAGTATATAATTGGTAGAGTTGTTTAGGGTTCTAGAAATTAATCTGCAATTTGGAGGCACCTAAAGAACTAAAAGAAAAATTTGGGAGCTTGTCATGGCTCTGCAGTGGGATTAAGAACTATTGCCTCAACATTCATATTCTAGCTCAGGTGTCCAAAACAAGAAAAAGGAGGCTACTAGAAAGAATTTACATTGGAAAAGTATTGGGTTCAATGTTTCCATTAACTTTCAGAATTCGAAACCAGCAGAAAGCTTGCTCATTGCGCACGAGACAAAGTTTTGGATGTATGCATTAGACTGCAAACAGCCACTGTGTTCTAAAGCAAAGTGAAATGCCTCATTACCATTTTCTTTCTCAGTGGAAACTTTTCATTATGTGGCTGCTTCAAAAGTTTGAAAAATAAGCTTCCTTTCGAATCAGAGACAGACACAAATTCAAAGCTAGATCACAGTCATTTTGTTCTGCATATTGAAAGTGAAGATGAACTAGTTCAACTAATGATAACAAACAATTGTCATGCCACAAATACTGGATTCAAAAAGGGAAAAAAAAGAAAAACCCAAAGCATCTCATAAACCTATTGTAAAAAACAATCATTTCACGAGGTTTCAAGGGAATATCCGAATTCGACAACCACCAAGTTCCTAGTCTAGATTCCAAAGAATCCCCAAGGCCAAATTTATGGGCACTTACCATAGTAACACTAACAAGCATAGCAATTTCACTCCCAAACATAAACCGTTGTTCAATCAAACAGTTGGTGAACGCAATAAACGAAGGCTTTCCATACATAAGAATCATCCAAGACAACCAAGACACAAAAGGGAATTTCATAAACCTCAAGAAAGCATCTGATACAATCTGGCTAGGAATCGATCTCCATCACAAATGGCCAGAAATAGACCTCAACAAAATCACACACCACACAGAAAACCCAAAAGAAACCCTCGAAAAACTCTCCGATTACGCAAAGAAAACATATGACAAGCAAAAGAAAATACATCAAAGCCTAGACTTGAAGCTAAATCCATCAAATTAGCCAGTAAAGATATTAGCAGCTAATTGTGTATGTATAGACTAAGCCAATCAATGCTAATGAAATATGAAAAGAAACACAATCAAATGATGAAGAATTTATTCACAACAATGGCGGAAACGATATCAGCAATTATGGGAGGAGCATGTTTTACAAATCAGCAGCATGTAATAGCGAGGAAATGTATGTATAGTGCGATTGAAGAGAGAGAGAGAGAGAGGTGTGAGAGAAGCAGCTTACATACTTGGGAAAACGGAGAAGATTCTGACATTGATGGAGGGAGAAGACGAAGATTCATCATGGTTTGAATTCTGATGAAATGGGAACTGTTGATGAAAGGCTGTTTTTGTTTGTTTGTTTTTATTTTTTAGATATTACATTAAATTGGTAGGGGTGAAAGCTAAAACCCTGATCCCGCTTCTCCTCCCGACCCCATCAAATCCGCATAATAAACAGGGAAGGGGAAAGTTTTATTTGTTTATTTTTATGTTCTATCGTGCACTATTATCATTGAAAATTTGAATTTTGAATATAAAATAATATACGAAATCATGCATTTTTAACAATTTCTCCACCCTGTTTAGCCTCCACCCCGCCCCGTTTAATAAATGAGGCGGCGTACGGGGCGGGAGATATAGTTAATTGAAGCGGGGTGGGGTGAGGAAAAAAACCTTAAACGGTACCCCGTTCACAACCTGCTTCGTCCCATTTACACCCTTATAAATTGGGGTGGGAAATTGGAACCTTTTATCAGAAGGAATTACGTGTCTGACCAGAACTATGTTTCGTTGGCAACGAATGGCTGTTTGTCATAGCATGTTTCTCCGGCGCCATCTGGTTTGCTGGAATATAATTATAAGGTAGAAGATTTTAGTATAAAAGAAACTTTCAACCAATTCTATGTATATTCTACTTTATAATTATGTATATTCTACTTTCGAAAATGTTATGGATAAATAGGAGATTATTTTATTTTCTTTATTTTTATTTATCTTGGGTAAATAAATCTATGTAATTATTTTAGGATATAATTCAAACAATTATCTCCTCAAAATACATGTCATGGCCGATTTTATCATCATAAAATAATAAATAAATACAATTTATTTAATTAATTATTTTGGGCCAATTCCAATTGGGTTCATTAATCCAATTGGGTTCATTAATCCAATTGGGCTTGAAATTCTCTCTTAAATTAATAAGTCCAACTTAATTAATTTATTTATTAATTACCATTTAAATAAAATATTTTATTTAAACAATTAATAATATTAATATTTTCTCCAGACTAAATATTATCCAATTTATATTTAATTATTAATTTCCATTTAAATAATTTTCGTTATTTAAATAATTAATAATAAATATTATAATTATTAATTTCCATCAATTCATTATTTAATTAATAATTTTATTGACAATATTTTATTATTAATTTAATTAATTTTAATTATTAATTTCCGTTTAAATATAATTATTTAAACAATTAATAATTGTTAATTAATTTCAAATTATTAAAAATTAATTAACATTTAAATATACTCAATATTTAAATAATTAATAATGTATAATTAATAATATTTCATTATTAATTTCCTGTTTAAATAAACTCATTATTTAAACAATTAATTATGTTTATATTAATTACCGTTTAAATATACTCAATATTTAAACAATTAATATTGCCTATTTTAAGTAATCCACTTTACTTAAAATTTCCATTTCTTCTACTTGATTTCGCGACTATGATATTTGGGCTAGCATAGGGACCCGATGGACCTATAGATCATGGGCTTAATAATTAGTCAATTAAATGATTAACACATAATCAGTTAATTACTTATTATCTAACTATGAATAATTCCACTATAGATTCATAGCTGAACTCCCCTCACTATAGATGAGTTATTGTCCATTTAGTTTATCATTATTTATATCTGTGATATTATCCTTCACGTGGAACTCTCATAATTACAGGCGGATAAATTTACCGTTTTGCCCCTGTAATTACCGCTTTATCCTTGTGTTCCCGCTAATTCTCCAATGAACTTTATCTTTAGTCAAACTAGAGATAAGATACTTCTGTGATCAATAGAAGTCGTGACGTCACTTGTTCATGTCTCGAATCAGTACATCAAGGGAGTTTCCTAAAGTTCCTAAAATGTTTAGGTATTGCACTGATACCGTTAATTTATAGGAAAGTTATGAATTCCATCTCGTGAAAATGAGTTCCCAGCTATTTATCTAGTCATGTTCCCAAAACAGGAGTGTATTGAGCGTTCTTACAGATCGCTCTCAACTATGTGAATCAAAGAACATAACTCCACAAATAGGAGTCCGCATTTCACTCAGGATTGAGATCTATCACGGTTGATAAACTTAGTTTGATATTCGATTTTTTCTCGTAAACGGTAATGAGAAATTTGATCGAACATCGTGGTCCTGTCTTATACAATCAACATTGCATATGATACTTCCATTTCATGTCTCCCATATGAATGATCAGGATTTGATCATTTGTCTATAAACAAAATGCGAAGCTATCAACAGTGTTACCAGGATAAGGTTCCCAAACGTTATCCGTTTACTTTATACACGTTTAAGTTACTCATCTCAACTTTAATCCTCTTGTATGACTCACATACTAAATCGTGATTTCATAAGAGTAACTTAGGGTTTACTATTTGAACGTTTGATATTAATATATTTCCATATATTCCTAATATCGTCAATTGAATCAATCTAGATAATATAAATAACTTATGTTTATTTATTTAATTTATTCTAAATAAATTATTATTATTAAATAATTACAAGTTCTAGGACACCATTCCTAATAGCTTCGGCACATCCCACTGTCGAAACCTACCAACAGGATTAATTGCTCCTTCATATGTGCGGACAACAACAGCTATCAAATAAAGGTCAATAACACATGTTCCAATGGGGATGCACAAGAAATTTAATGCAGCACATCCGTGAGCGCATGAGATCATTTGTTGTTGCCATTTCCCACATGAACACATCCTATACGGAACATCAATGTCATAATCACCATGAGTGTCACTGACCATCAGTTTGCATGAATCAGTTGCGTTAACCTATAAAAAAAACGCATTCCACACTTATCTATGATGGTATACTATATACAAGCTATACAATATATACTATGTTATCTTACCTTCATGCATCTCCCAGCCTGGATTCGCTTCTGCAGCACCACGTGAGGAACATCAGCGAATATATTGTGATTATTAGCAATTGAATCCGGCGGGCAAGAAACCAATATTGTAATTTGATAATGTACTCCTCTATAAACGCAACTAAAGGATAATCACGGAATGGTGACATAACTGAATTAAAGCTTTCAGATATGTTAGTTGTCATAATCGAAAAACGAGATCCGGGAAACAATGCTCGAGCCCACAAAGATGAACCGGCATCTTCTAAATACTGCTGGGCTGACGGACATATATTGTACAACTGATTGGTATGGAATTCTAACTCTTAAACCGTATAAGCCCTGGCAGCGCGCATGAATATCTCGCCCATCCCTTTTTTCTTGAACCGACTTTTCAAGTTATTCGACAAGTGATACATGCAATAGCCATATTTTGCTTCAGGCATTACCTTACTAACAACAGCCTTCTTGATGCTATGATGTCGGTCCGAAATAATTGCAATATCAGATAAGTTGTTCCCAATAACAACCCTCAGTTTGCTGAAAAACCATCCCCACGCAGCGTCGTTCTCCGAGTCAACTACAGCCATACAAATTGGGAAGATATGGTTGTTTGCATCCATGCATACCGCAGCTAACATTGTTCCACTGTATTTCCCACGAAGAAAAGTACCATCAATGGATATTACAGGTCTGCAGAACTTGAAACCCTCAATGGACGCCTTTAGTGCAATAAACATGTACTTGAACCTAAATTCCTCACGATGAACAACAAATATAACCGTACCTATAAATGAAGAAAACATATATTACATACAGTACGTATAGTTTTTTTTCTGTACAGGATAATAATTTTTTTTTACTTCTGTATAGTAAATACATGTCGTATAGCGTATATAAAAATTGGAAATATATAGATAATAATGTAAATGCTTTTATACCAGGGTTTCTCTCCTTCACGACATAGAGAAATTTCGTCAAGTTATGATAAGAAACTTCAGGACTACCACGAAAGTATATCAAGGCTAACTCACGTGCCTTTCGTGCCTTACAATAACTAACGTGTATCCCATACTCAGACCTCATAATCTCCTTTTATCTCATACGGGCGTAATAGCTTACCCTTAATTGGTGGATGAAATTCCTTAATAAATTCTGCAATGATCGTCGCGGTTGCCTGGGGGTGGTCGAATGGAACATAGTCAACAGGGCAAGTGTGCACATTATGTAACGTATGGACTTTGAAAGCTTCAGCATCTGCAACCCTTGAACAATGCAAGTGACAATCACACCCATCCTTATGACACGCAACATACACACGTGTTCGATTAGATCGGACAACCCTAAAATAGAAATTGTTCTTGATAGCCAGAACCTTAAAAGCATCCATAAACAATTTTTTGCTTGCGTATACATCATCAACGAGAACATCAAAGGTACTTCGGTAGTCTCTTATATCAAGCGGCCGTCCTCCGTGGAAACCAAATACAAATCCATCTCCTCCTCCGTCTCTTCCAAATGCAAACGGAAGAGAAGAAATTTTCCATGGAGGAGTAGCCATTTTCCATGGAGGACGGCCGTTTGCATTTGGAAGAGACGGAGGTGGAGATGGATTAGGTCGGCCATTTGCATTTGGAAGAGACGGAGGTGGAGATGGATTTGCATTTCGTTTCAACGGAGGACAGCAGTTTGCATTTGGATTATATGGAGGTGGTCGGGGGATTGCCATTGTAAGTGAGAATAGAAGAACGAGAATAAGAATAAGCATTTGAGCATTCATTTTCTCTAGTGTACATCTCATGAGAAAACAATTTGCGAATTTATAGAGAGATGGAGGTGGAGCTCTCAGCTTAGTAAGGTTTCACTTTGGTCTCCCCAACCTCCACGTCTACTTGCAATTAAACATGCAAGAAATGCTGATCCAAACTGCAAAATAACTTCAATTATTTGCTTTTTTCTTCTTTTTTATGGACGAATATGGCAACACAATAAGGGCCTTCAAATTCCTTCTTCACTCAAGCCCAACTTGCTAGTTATCCTAGTGGAACCTTTTCCTTTTAAACCAATCATTCGGCAGCCCAATTTGAACCTTCAAATAAAATCAGCCCATTAATTTCAATACAATTTCAAACTTCCTAAATTTTTCTCCACCTCATAGCTTCATATTTTTCACCTATTGCACATATTGCATCTTTGATGGACCCATTTATTCCAAACCCAATTCTACGAAACAACCATTCCTTTCTTACCACCTACTTGTAAGCCCAATTGGAATCTTGGTCCATCAATTCCAATTCCACCAAAACCAAATTTTAAGTTTCTTGAGTTGGACCCTTATCTTATAAACCAAATTAAGCCCAAAGAAGATTTTTCCATTCACTTTTCACCATCTATTTTGAAGCCCAATTACCATGATTTTAATTTCAAAAAGTGGGCTCGTTGGAAGTAATTCTCATGGATTTTACTATTTGCACCTTCTTCGTGGCTATTACTTTGGTGCCACTTTAGATTTGGAAAGAAGTGCGGTGTGCGTTCTCAATTGGAGTCTTCTTCTCTTCGCGGGGACCAAACTCGAGGTCGAGTTCATTTTTTTAGTGTGGTAGATTGATGGAGAGCATAATAGGTTAATTAATATAGGGTTATTTATTAGGGAATTAGTTTACTTTTAATGTAATTAATTAGTATTAGTTTTAATTATTTTAGTTAAATTTAGGGTTTCCGTTGTAAGGCTATATATAGCCATTTTAGGTTCATTTGTAGTTATCTTATCTTTTATCAATTTGAATCAAAAATCAAATAGAGAGAGTTTTCTCCTCTTTGGGTCTTGTTCTTCGGGATGGATTTCCCGTTCAAGCATGAATTTACTTGTTGAGGCCGTGGACATCACAGCTCACCATCATCAATGGGCCGAGCCGAGCCGAGCCGACTTGGCCCAAACATTATAAGGCTCAAGCTCGACTCGGGCTCGAGCCCAACGAACCTATACTTTTGGTCGAGCCGAGCCGGCTCGGCCCAATATAAAATTTTAAGGCTTGCATTTGTTTTACATGGAGGACGGCCGTTTGCATTTGGAAGAGACGGAGGTGGTCGGGGGATTGCATTTGGTTTCCACTTACCACTGCCGTTTGCCATGGTAAGTGAGAATAGAAGAACGAGAACAAGAAGAAGCATTTGGGACTTCATTTTCTCTAGTGTACATCTCATGAGAAAATTTGCGAATTTATAGAGAGATGGAGGTGGAGCTCTCAGCTTAGTAAGGTTTCACTTTGGTCTCCCCAACCTCCACGTCTACTTGCAATTAATTCCCCTTGTTTTTTTTTAACTTATATGTACATAATAAATTATAAGATCTCAATATGTTTAAATAATTATAAAAGTAATTTCTAACATTTTTCTTATTTGTACATTATAAATTTTTTTATACTATTTTCTTAAACTACTATATAAAATTCTTTGAATTAGTAGACTATACTATATTCCAAATTATAAATTGAAACTAAAATATAAATTAAAAAACAAATAAACCTCTTTTGGGTTTAAAATATTAGGAATGAAACTAATAAAATATAAATAATTTCTAAAAAAAACCAAATGTTATACTTTCAAATATTATAGTCAATATGAACATAGCTCAACTGCTTAGTCACCTCCTCTATTTTCATGAGGTCGATGGTTCGTATCCGCTCTACGTGGTAAAAAAACTAGTGTAGAGGTGGTTTTAATTATGGAGGTTGAAACCCATTGATTATTTTATTTTTATTTTTATTTTTTCAAATTTATAGAGAGAGCTAAACTCAACTTCTTTTTGGGAGAGACAAAAGGAAATTGAGTAATTGATATTTTCCTTTAAGCGACACATATCACATGCTACTTGATCTCAACCTCTTCTTCCTCTTTAGGCTAAAACTAAACCATGAATTGAATATCTGTGCTGGCTAATCACAATTATAGACAATCTATTTTCCCCAAATGCTGATCCAAGCTACCAAATAACTTCAATTATTTGCTTTTCTATTCTTTATTTATGGATGAATATGGCAACACAGTAGGTGGACGGTTTCACTGGGTCCAGCCCCTCAAATTTTGGATATATACTATTTGATTAGGGTCACATTTTGATGTATAAATTCAATAATAAATTAAGATTGATTATTCAAGAGTAATTTTTAATTCTCTCCCATTTTTCTTTTCTCTCTCACTTTTCTTCTTTAGACTAAAACTAAACCATCAATTGAATATCTGTGCTGGCTAATCACAATTATAGCCAATCTATTTTTCCCAAATGCTGATCCAAACTGTCAAATAACTTCAATTATTTGCTTTTTTCTTCTTTTTTATGGACGAATATCACCATCATCAATGGGCCGAGCCGAGCCAGCTTGGCCTAAACATTATAAGGCTCAAGCTCGACTCAGGCTCGAGCCCAACGAACCTATACTTTTGGTTGGGCCGAGCAATATAAAATTTTAAGGCTCGCGGCTTGGCTCATGGGCTAAGCTCATCTAGCCGAGTTTAGGTCTCGCTCGTTGGAGCGAGCCAAACTCGGCCTATCATACGAGTTCATTTTTTTATTACATCAATTTTATTTTATCATATTTAGTAATTACACAAAAGTATCAACTTTTAATTATTTTTTTTATTAATTATTTCATACCTGAATATTTGGGAATAGAGTGCATCACTACAATAGTACACCCCAACTAGGTTCGCACCCATTCATTTGTCAATTATACGCATTTTTCTCAACTTATATTATAGTGATACACTCTTCAGTCATATATTTTAAAAAGAAATGAAATATATTATTGTTTTTTTATTTTTACTTTTTAAATTGGTAATAATATAAATTATATTTAAATAATAAATAAATATTACGAGTTTTTTTTGGGCCGAGCTCGAGCCGGCTCGTTGGATCGGCCCTATAAAGGCTCAAACGAGACGGCTCGTTCAAAAAAAGGGAGGCTCATATCCAATCCAAACATTTAACGAGCCGAGCCGAGCTGGCTCATCAAACGTTGACTTTCGGCCCGAGCTCGGGCCGAATCAGAATTGAGCTTGGGCCGGCCTTTAGGCCGTTAGCCGGATGATGATGGTGAAACGAATATGGCAACACAGTAAGGGCCATCAAATTCCTTCTTCACTCAAGCCCAACTTGCTAGTTATCCTAGTAGAACCTTTTCCTTTCGAACCAATCATTCGACAGCCTAATTTGACCCTTCAAATAAAATGGCCCATTAATTTCAATACAATTTCAAACTTCAGCCCAAACTCAAGCCCAACTTGGAGGTTCGTACCATCAATAGGTAATCATGAATTAGAGTTTTGGACAATAGTTCAATCCCGAAAAATTAAGTAAAACAATAAACAATAGTATTTAAAATACCCTAACCATCACAAAGTAAGGGAAAATCAAACGAAACGGGTTTCCAGCTCAAACTCGATTTTAGGGTTAGGGTAAGTTTCTAAAATCACCTAAAACGACTCCCTTGATTGAAATATTTGAGTTTCTTGACAAGAAATCAAAGGTTTCAACCAAAAACTCCATTAAAACCCTATTTGAAGCTTAAATCAGAAACTCTGTCATACCTTGAGGCCTTTAGAAATCGAAGGAAAAGTTTGTTTGATAGGTTGGAAATGATGCTTGGACCGAGGGCTATCCAACGCAACCAAAATTACGACGATCCGTCAAGAATTGAAGAAAAGCCAAAAAGAAACCCCAATGATAAGGAGGCTACGACCTTGGAAGGAAAGAAGAGAAGAAAAATAAGAAAATTGTCTAATTTTAGCTTATTTAAGGAGATGGATGGATAGTGTTAGGATATTTTAAGAAATTGGAAATGACGCATATATCCCTTATTTGCCTTTACCTTTTAAAACGAAACCCGAATCACTTAAACTAGTCAAAAGTGATTAAATAATTATTAATTGACCCATTAATAATTATTAATACAACCGAAACTAATTTAGGCTAATTAAGGAAATAAAAATGTTTCCGAATGAAATTAACTATTTAATTCTAAATAACTAATTCTAAAATTAACTTTAATACTTTAAATAAATAAATAAAATAATAATAATAATCACCTCAAAATAACGGGACGTTACAAAGACGATATCCACGAGTACAATGGGTAGAAAGCCCTCTGAAAGAACTTTCCAACGCACTAAAGAACGACGAAAAAGGTTGAAAAACGAGCGGATTCTGGGCCTAGGAAGTCCCTCTTGTTGCGTCGGCCAAGGGGGGAAATGGAGAGTGAATTTTCTTGCTTTGTCTTTTTGTGTCCTAAAGAAGATGATGAATAGGTTGGTGAGATATTTTATGGTATTTTCCAATTGACCAAAGTGTCCTTCCCTCCACTCTGCTTTCATCTAGACCCGTCCTTAGAACGTAATTAATTCTAATTAACAACTAAGGATAAAAACTAGCTAGAGGTCATTAATGATTATTAGTTGGCCCGTTAATAATCATTTATAACCCGGACCAATAAATATAAACAAATGGAACTAAAGGTCTCGAAACAATTAAAGCTCCTACGTAATAAATTTTAATTCTAAATAAATTTAAATGCATTAAAGAATAAAATAATAAAAATAAAAATTCACCTCAAAATAACTGGACGTTACACAATGTATCCTATGGTCTCTTCTAATGGGCTCAAAATGTGAGATTTATACAAGGTCTCTGTAACACTATTGCAGGTATTCATTCCTATAGTAAAGTTCTTTTGTATAAATAAATATGAAGGTGAGTCTCCCGAAAAGGATAAAGAATTTTAAATGCGATTGGAGACTGAATCTATACTTCGTAGACACTCTTCAATTTTTATTTAAAAGAAAAAATTAGTGGGACACACTTAAAAGAAATTTGATAAAGTCTGTTATCAAAATTATGGAACAAACACACGGTAAACAATGACATAGGAATATGAGTTATTCTGGAGTTGTCAATTGTTCGAGTGACATCTCGTTTTAATGATGTTAACTGACCTATCATTCGACGCAGTTCACTGGTATCATTAAAATATCGTGACATAGTAACATATTTTATGGCCTTTCTGTTCATTAATATGTTCGCATTCATGCATCATATTTAATTATATGTTGAAACTTTGTGTATTTTAATGTTGAATGCATATTAGATCATTAAGTAAGGTTTATTTAAATTTCAGTATTATAGCATCTGTTTTAGTCACTATACTTAGAAAGAATAAACTAAATGGTAAAAATATGTTTCCTAGAAAAATGAAATGAATAATTTAAGTAATGTGGTTTACTTAAATAAATGACAATATTAATTACTTAAATAATGAGTTTATTTAAATAGAAATTAATATCATTATTATTAATTATTTAAATAATATATTTATTTAAATGGTAATTAATAATAAAATATTATTAATATTTGTTCAAAAAATATATATATATTATTAATAAGTATTTATTATTTAGGTAATGTGTATACCTAAATGGAAATTAATAATTAAACATTTATTATTAATTTCAAATAATAGCGATTATCATGGATAATAGTAAATAACATATTTATTATTAATTTAAATAATGTCGGTTATTTAAATAGAAAATAATAAATATTTATTAATAATGAAGTTAAAAAATCGGAATATAATATTTTATTTAAATGATTGATTTAAATAAATATCAAGAATTAATAAATAAGATTTATTAATTGAATTAGTGAATTTAATAGATATTTGGGTTCAAAATATTTGAATGATTCATATACCAAAATCGACACATATTTGATATTTTAGGAATAATTGTTGAATTATTTTGTCTAAAATAAATATATAAAACAATGTTTATTCAAAGACAAATTAAATAAAGAAAAAAATAAGTTTTTCTTATTGATTTTATACACATAAAATCGGCACATAAGATAAATAAGGAATAAAATTTGATTTTATTTTTGGCATTTATCCTGTATTTATCTTGATAGTTTTCCAATTCAATTAGAAGACTACATTGCATAAAAATACAAATGTCTTGATTATTCATTCAAAAGTTTCTAATTTCAATTCTCGAAATTGAAAACTCTTCTTCTTCCTATTTTTCTCATAAACAATAGTCTAAATGGAAGAAAATAATTTTCTTCCCAAAAACCATAGTTTTCTAATTTAGTTTAGTTATGAATTTGTTTTTTATTTTTAATTATGTAATAACTATCGGTTCTTATTTCGTATGAACCAAGTTTAGGGATATTTTAAATAAGAGTTATTTAGGTAGATATTCCTTTACAATTGTATTACAAAGTTCCAAAGTGTGATTGGATGGTTATTCAAAATACGTGGTATTAAAACAAATAAATTTTAAACCTAAATTCTAAACTCCGACATACTAAATTATAAGGTTTTGAAATGTTTAATAACTTAAGTCTAAATTTACTTACATAAGTTAGAAGGATTAATTTCTTAAATATGGTTCTCAAAGTTTGAGATGATAATCATAATAATCCACAAACTTATAGAAATAAGTAAAATCAAGTATCTTTGATTTATCAAAGATAATTAGACTTAAAAAATCACTAAAGTTGGACGTTTAGATGTTAGAACTTAAATGATAAGTAAATATTAAATCGATTTCTTATATTCCAAATATTCAGTTATTTAAAGGATGTTTTAAAGGAGTTCTAACGGATTTGGAATAAATAAAATAGAAATAAAAAAACAATAATTAGTGGATAATTGAATTCACAAATCATTAAAGATAAGTTCAGGTAAATCAGTGATATTGAAAACTTTAAACCTTACTTAAGATAGAAAATAATTACAATAGTTTTATTTCACAATAAAACAATTAGTTATTCAAAACTTTAAATGGTTAAACTACTTGTAGAGCTTTATTTGTGTGGGAGTGTCATAGTACGAACCAAAAGGACTTTTGAAGTCCAAGTGAAACTCAATGACTTCAAATTCAATGAATAAAGTTTAAAATAAGAAATAAAACTGACACGAATTTTCAATAATAGAGCTGAAAAGGGTCACTTATACTTATATATTATTTTGAAAATAATAACAAGTATAAAATTATAATCATTAAACAAATGAAAGTAAATGGAGAATTACTTTGTAATGGAAGCTTAAGAATTTCGAGAATCCTTGAACCAATGTGACTAAAATAATAATTGCAAATAGTATGTTAGTGCACATAGATAAAATGGAAGATTTTATGAGTTGCACGGGATCAAATTCGAATAGGGATTTACTTCCATGTAAGAAGTTGACAAAAGACGTTTGCAAATTAATCATTAAATGAGTTCAGTATAAGTAAAATGAGTTTTTACTAACTAAACTTTAAATTCACGTGATTACTAAGTCGTTAGTAAATGAAAGGTGTATGAACATGATAGTTTCAAATCAAAATTTAATATAGTTTATTTTATAGCAATAAAATATGGAATCTATTACAACTAACATTAGACAAAAGAAATACATACTAAACAGATGAAAACGTTACTCATAAAGTATTAAAATGACTATCATGGTTAAATACTTGATAGTCATCCATTTTGAATGGAATTAAAAGTCAAATTTCCAAAGATCTAGGACAAGTGAGAGATTGTTAGGAATAATGTCTTAAAACTTGTAATTATTTAATAAATATAATTTATTTCAAATAAATTAAATAAATAAAGATAAGTTCTTTCTATTATCTACATTGATTCAATTGACGGTATTAGGAATATATGGAAATATATAAATATCAAACATTCAAATAGTAAAATCTTAAGTCACTCTAATGAAATCACGACTTAGTATGTGAGTCATACAAGAGGATTAAAGTCGAGGTGAGTAACTTAAAAGTGTCTACAGCAAATAGATAATGTTTGGGAATCTTACCCTGATAACATTGTTAATAGCTTCCCATTTTATTTTTAGACAAATGATCTAATCCTGATCATTCATGTGGGTGACATGAAATGGAAGTATCATATGTAATGTTGATTGTATAAGGCAGGATCACAATGTTTGATCAAATTTCTCATTAGTACCGTTTATGAGAAATGATCGAATATCAAACTAAGTTTATCACATGATAGAACTCAATCCTGGGTGAAATGTAAACTCCTATTTGTGGAGTAATGTTCTTTGATTCATATAGTTGAGAGCGATCTGTAAGAACGCTTAATACACTTCTACTTTGGGAACATAACTATATAAGTTGTTGGGAACGTTTTTTCACTAGATGGAATTTATAACTTTCTTATAAATTAACGGTATCAGTGCGATACTTAAATATTTTAGGAGCTTTATGAAACTTTCTTGATGTACTGATTCGAGAAATAAACAAGTGGCGTCACAACTTCTATTGATCACAGAAATATATTATCTCTAGTTCGACTAAAGATAATGTTCATTAGAGAATCATCAAGAACATAAGAATAAAGCGTAATTACAGGGGCAAAACAGTAAATCTAATCCACCTGTAATTATAAAAGTTCCACGTGATGGATATATCACAGATATATATAAAAGATAAATAAATGGACATAACTTATCTATAGTGAGGGGAGTTCAGCTATGAATCCATAGTGAAATTATTCATAGTTAGATATAAAAAGTAATTAACTGATTATGAGTTAATCACTTAATTGACTAATTACTATGCTCAAGATCTATAGGTCCACCGGGTCCCTATGCTAGCCCAAATATCGTAACCGTGAAATCAAGTAGAAGAAATAAAAAATTTAAGTTAAGTGAATTACTTAAATAAGCAATATTATTTGTTTAAATATTGAGTATATTTAAAATGTAATTAATATAAACATTATTAATTGTTTAAATAATGAGTTTATTTAAACAAGAAATTAATAATAAAATATTATTAATTAGACATTATTAATTATTTAAATATTGAGCATATTTAAATGATAATTAATAATTGAAAATTATTAATTGTTTAAATAATTAACTTTATTTGAAAAAAATTAATTATTAAAATTAATTATTTAATAATAAAATACTGTCAATTAGAACTATTAATTAATTAAATAATGAACTTATTTAATGGAAATTAATAATTAAAATATTTTTTATTAATTGTTTATATAATGAAAATTATTTAAAGGAAAATTAATAATTTGATAATATTTAGTTGGGAGAAAATATTAATATCATTTATTATTTAAATAAAGTATTTTTTAAAATGGTAATCAATAAATAAATTAATTAAGTTGGACTTATTAATTTAAGAGAGTGTTTCTAGCCCAATTGGATTAATGAACCCAATTGAGAATAGCCCAAAATAATTAGTTAAATAAATTTGATTTATTTATTAATTAATATATATACATATATAATTTCGGCTATAATGTTCATTAAAGAAAAATATTTATTTGAATTATATCCCATAATAATTATATAGATTTATTCGCACAAGATAAATCATATAGAAGAAAACAAATTATCCTCTTATTTATCTATGGTATTTTCGAAAATATCAAGATAATGGAAAGAGATTATCTTTTTCTTTTTGTATTTATCTCTATAGAATATCTTTATGAGATTATATTTTCCATTAGTCTATAAATAGGAGGCTTGGGTCATTCATAAATCACAAAATTCAATTCATTAGAAATTGAAATTCTCTTTTCTTCTCCTCTCTTGCTTTTGCCGGTTTTGGCTATTAAAATTGGGAAGAAAAATAGTTTTTCTTCTTCCGAATTTCTTCTAAACTTAGATCCCACAATCAGTTTTCATTTATTCAATCGGGATGTAGCATAGAAAATCTGGTGTTGTTAATGATAGATGCAGTAAAGAAACCTCCAACCATATTCTCCATTTATTACTCAATGTAAGTAAAAGAACTTTTATTTTCTAAAATTAAGCATGAATCTACATGTATTTCATTTTTTTTATCACAAATTTCATGAGATTAATAAATCATTAATTAAATGTTAGTTTAGACTACTAAATGAAATTCCGCTAATTTAATATCACTCCTTTCAAGTTTAAGGCCAAATTTTTTAACTGATAGAACTATTAAAATAGGGTGGGTGGTTTCTGCCAGTTTGTAAGATATTTGGCTGTCAGGTAGTAAGGAGTACAGGCATGGCTTGATGTAGATGATGATTTAGTAGATCACTGCTTGGAAGTAGAATTATGGTTTTGTGCCCCCACTGGAACTTGTAGTTGTTGTCTCGACCATCGTATAAGATAGATTTGTCATATTGCCATAGGCGCCTCAACAAAATATGACAAGTGTCCATATATACTACATTGCATATGACAGTATCCTTATAAAATTTCCCAATGGAAAGTTGGATATCACAGACCTCTGTAGCACGATGTTTTCCTCCTTTTTTAATCCATTCGAGTTGATACGGATTTGGGTGTTTTTCTGTGGTCAGCTTGAAGGTTCTCATCAACTTTGTAGCCACAATGTCACAGACCTTCTGTTGAATGGTACAACGTGTGCAGAAAATCTGGCTTCTTTGAGTGACAGTAGGCTTCTTTAGTGTTAGTAAAACACGTTGAATCACACAAGCTATTCTCTCTCCATCATCTTCACATACCTCCTCTACTTCATCTTGCTCAGGAGTTTCTACACCGAAATCTATGTTAGATGAGGGATCCATAGGTCTGGTTTTTCTAAGAGGACATTAATTGAATTTATGGTCGGGTTTATTACACTTATAGCATCGGATCGGGTTAGGTTTGGAATAAGGGTTTGAAGTCTTTGATGGTCAGGGTCAGGTTGGTAGTTTCGGTGGGTCTTTAGGGATGTGGGTTGATGTTGGTGGGAGAGGGTTTTTGCCTTTTTTTTTTTTTTTAAATGGTCTCCAAAATTTCTTCGGGCTGGATAGGGTTTTGTAATGGGCTTGGGCTGGAAATCCTCTACTTTTTGGGCTAGGGTGGTGGCTTTGGATAGGGTTTTAACCACTATAAGAATTTCGAGAATAGGTGACGCTATTTCTGGATCAACTACTATCAGGAGCTTTGATTAAGAATCAAGATTTCAGGACACCAATATGAAGCTGACAGATGAATATTCTCGGCCGAAGTTCCATTCTTCAGGAGCAATGGAATGGCATTGCTTCCGCTCGATTTGTTGTCTTCCATTACATTTGCCTTCCTTTTGGTTTTCTTAGCATCTATCCCTAAAGGATTTATTGATCCGGGTACATTATCAACCATGTTCTATCCTCAAATTATTCTTTTTAGTCTTAACTCTGATTGCTAGAGAAATAATTAGCTTCAAGTTCTTCCCCTGACTGCTTGTTTTTCGGCTTCACTAAAGGCATAGCAGGCTTGTCGGTAATATATGGACTTAACCTTAATTCGTTGCAAGCCGCAATATATGGTACCTTTCCAATATGGAGAATCAAATCATATCAGTGGAAAGGATAGTTCAATACACTTCAATCCTTAGCGAGCCATTGTTTATAATAGAGGAGAACCGACCGAATCATAGTTGGCCAACATGTGGAGAAGTTGAAATTCATGATCTGCAGGTAGTTTTAGTTCGTTTTCTATACTTTGATGCCTTTAATTATCTTAAATGTTGGTCATGTATATATGGTTAATTCTGCTGGTAATTTAATATGATGTAGGTTTGCTATGCACCACAATTGCCGCTTGTGTTGCAAGGTATCACTTGTACTTTTTCAGGAGGGAAGAAAATCGGCATTGTGGGGAGAACGGGAAGTGGTAAATCAACTCTGATACAAACACTTTTCCGAATAGTTGAACCTGCAGGTGGTCATATTATGATAGATAATATCGACATATCTTTAATTGGAGTTCATGATTTGAGGTCCAAGCTAAGCATCATCCCTCAGGAACCAACCATGTTTGAAGGAACCGTACGGAGCAATCTCGATCCCCTCGAAGAATATTCAGATGAACAGATTTGGGAGGTAACTTGATTTCCTCTTTTACTTTATTTATTATTAGATACAGTCATTTTAGCACCAGTATTTAATTCATAATGAAAGTTAATGTTGCACTGACATCATTAGGCATTGGATAAATGTCAACTTGGAGATGAAGTAAGAAAAAAGAATGGAAAGCTTGATTTTGCAGGTATATGTTTGGTGAAAGCTTTGATGAAATCCTATAAAGCTAAGTTATATTTAAAATTGTTTGTTCATTTGTTGTTATTGATTATAGTTAGTGAGAATGGAGAGAATTGGAGCATGGGTCAGAGGCAGTTGGTTTGTCTAGGTCGTGTGCTACTCAAGAACAGTAAGGTGTTGGTGCTAGACGAAGCTACTGCATCGGTCGATTAAGTTACGGATAATTTGATTCAACAGACTCTTCGACAACATTTTTCAAATTGTACCATCATTACAATTGCACATCGGATAACTTCTGTTATCGATAGCGACATGGTTTTGCTTTTAAATCAAGGTTTGTATAAAAAAACCATCGATAGTAGTCGATCAAATTATTTTTACTTGTCGATCCATAGCTTCATGAATGCGGTTTTACTTGGCGCAGGATACATTGATGAGTATGACATTTGATGTTCAAATATAACAAAAAAAGTACAACTCGTAATAATACAATGTACGTAATATATAAAATGCTACAAAACTGTACTCGTGAAGATCTTCAAATATCTCAGTGCGTACTTCAATATATTCCCCCAGCTCCTCAATATTAGGAATGCCATGAATATCGATAAATGTACAAGAAAACCCAACAAAGTTATTGTCTTCATCCCAATAGCCATTGTATTTCACAATAACTTCAAAATGATTCATTCTTACAAATGTAAGTAAGTGGAAGCAAAATGTTAACAAAAGGCTGTTAACACATAAAAACTCAGAAAATGTATAATTTTCGTAAAAATGACATAACACACAAATGCTTTTGAACAATAGAAACAAAATCACCTTTGAATAACCAATCGACACATGAAAATGTACCATTTTCGTATAAACAATGAGCTGAGAAATGAAAGAATAAAATGAAAAAACTGAGAATATGGAAGTTTGGCTAAAAATTGACAACGTTCTGATGGGAAAATATGATATTAAAATATAAAAAAGAGGAGGGAAATCACTTTTCGAAAAAAGGGGAAAAATTAAAATACAAAGCTTCCTTGAGAAGCTAGATTTTTTCCTTGAAATCTAGTTGGTGGGTTGAAGAACCATTGGTTAATTGATTCATTATCTACTGGGCAGCCACTTACATCATGTCCAACAGTACCTGAAAGTTTGAAAAGAAAATAGCTTATGATTGCCTAGGAGGGTATAAATGGCATATATAAAAAAATATCTTCAGCAAGTGGTCAAAAATTGATTTATAAAAACATGTGGCCATTTTTCGTTTGAGGTATGTGAAATCCTGGCTATTCTCTTAATTATCTCAATATAAAATCTAAAAAATAAATATGTATTTAATTTTTTTATACATGATACATATATTAGTTTTTAAATAAAATTTGAAAATAATTACTAGTTGTAATAATTTTAATCATTGTACGATTAAGTAAATATTTAGTATTGTATTGTTTCTTTATTATAATTTTTTTATATAGTTTTGTATTTGAATAATATTTTTATGTTTTTATTGTTTTAATGAACTTCATGTGATCAAATTAATATAAATCATAGTTTACTATAATACAATTTTACAAATCTTCTTTTTGCATATTATTAAAAAAAATATTAGATTTTAATTTATTTTTTTTTAACTTAAAGATTCTTATAATCAGGGCCGGTCCTAAGAAAATAGGGGCCCAGTGCGAAAATTATAATTTCGGACCCCATATAATCTTTAATATTATTATTATTTTTTTTTATAAAATTGCAATAATAAGAAAATTATAGAGTATAAAGAGTTTAGAAAATATATTTTTCTTAGTCCATATAAATAAAAAATGAAGTTTTTTTTAATATATATATATAATATTCTTTCAATTTATTTAATAAAACTCTATCTTGAGTATTAACAGATATATGATTTAGGTTTAAAAGTATAATGATGGACGATCTACATACATAATTAAGTATAATTATACTACTATCATTTTAAATGATAATTTTTTCAAAATATATTTCAAATAATAACATAATATTTTAGAATGTTATGAAATGATATTTTTGAACGTTCAATGAATAAAATAATAACATTAAATCAATAAATTTATAACAACAAATCAAACTAATAAACTTAAAAAATAATTTTCAATTTCAAAATATACCAACAATGTGATAGGTAAATCTATAATATTAGAGAAAAAATTATTATTTTTTAATCAAAATTTAGTTAAATAATAAATTAAGATTAAAATTTATTGGGCTATTTTTTCATTATATAAGGTAAATTTGATATAGATGAAGTGAGAGGTAATTTTTTAATCATATATAAAATTTTATTTTATAAAATCTATAAATAAACAAATATATAACAAGTAAATAATAAATAACTAACATAAAAAGAATAAAAAAAACAGAGTAAAGTACCTCCATTAAGAATCAATCTCGGAAACTGAGGCGTGGCAACTCAAAATCGGAGGACAGGATGCCAACGCTAAGAGACTTATATTCATTATTTCGCATTTTTAAATTATATTTAATAACATAATAATTTTAAATACTATATAGACCGGTCCTTTATTTTGGACCCTCGATATTTCGACGTCCTGTTCCGTCGCACATGTTGAACATGCCCAGGGCCGGCCCTGCTTATAATATTAAATAGCATATTGATGTAAGAGGTATTAGCATATTAGTATTAATATAATTAGGGTAGTTTTGTAATTTTGTTTAGCGTTAGATAATTAGTCTTTTTCTATAAATAGGGGATTTTAACCTCTTGTAGTTGTATTGGAGAAATTTAAATATTAATAGAATTTCTTTTGCATTCATTGATTGAATTGTATCAATATTGCAAGGAAAAATAAAACTCACCTTTATATCAAATATCAATTAGGGACAACTCCTATTGCCTTTTTTGACGCGGTTATATTTTGATTGGATTATAAATTAATGACATCCGCATTTAAGATAACAGGAAATGAACAGCCCCAGAAAAATTGCATAAATCACCCCTGAATTAGAGGGGTTGTAACACTTACATTTTTAAACTTTCAATTTAATCAATTGACCCACTGAAGTATATAAAATGTTAAAATTGGACCCCAAAAAAATTAATTTCTCAAATTATCCCGTAAAATTATTAATTTACTAATAATTTTCAGAAAATCTATATAGAGTCGTGTCCCTGAGGGTTCTCGTTCCATATCGACATCATTCATAACCCCGAACACAAAACCCCTATAGGGTCAGGAATGAGAATTTTTCTCGAATCTCACCTCTCCTCGTCCCGTTGACATTAGAAATGTATTGTTCGTCTTTACAATAATTTATGAGGGTCTAATTTTAAAAACTAATGAAGTGATTGGAAAAATTAAATTTGTATCTAATCTTAACACTTTTTAAAGTTTAAGAGGTCAATTGCTCAAATTAAAAGTTTAAGCATGTAAATATTACGACTCTTATAGTTTAGAGGTGGTTTGTTCAATTTACCTTAAGTTTTATTTATCTATAAACTTGTAAAGGCTTTTACTAAATGTTTTTTTTTTAATCTAACAAAATATCCACAACTTGAAAGTTATCAGAGATATATCCATTTTCCCTACGTGGTAGAAAGTGTTGGGAAAAACACTCTTCCCACATTCACCGCTAGGAATAAAAGAAAGAACCCGAGAAAAATAAGGAAACAAACACAATCAAAACGACACAAAGATTTATACTGGTTCACCCAAATTGGCTACGTCCAGTTGCTACCGCTGCGGATTTCACTATGATGAATCAAGAGTTACAGTGAAAAATATCCAATACACTTAACCGTGTATTACGCTCAAAAAGCCCTCAAGAAAGTAAACCCTTTCTTTTACAATATTTCTCACACTCTCATCAAAGCCCTCCCTGAACCCAATACAAATACACTCTCAGTATTTTTGGGATACTTTTGCCAACAAAGATTACTTCTATTTATAATACAAATAGCCTTGGTCACCAAGTTTAATTTAATGGTCATCATTCATTCTTGCCCACCAAGCAAATCCAATGGCCACAATCAAGACTTGGTCACCAAGTAAACTTGTTGAGCAAGTTTAGGGTTTTATCCATCATTTTCATATACTTGCCAAATCCCAACAAATTTCACCTTGGCAAGATAGATGAAGAATCCATAGCTTCTGCTACCATCATTGTCTTCACCGACAATCATAGTTCGCAAACTAGAGAGCTATCCTACTCCACCATATAAGTAGACCACTTGGAATATCACCTTCCAAGATTTTTCCTTTTTCGGCACATGTCGATAAACCTTGCTGAAATTATGGTGCAACTTCCACCTACTTGGCTTCCCTAGAAGTTCTTCAACCATCGACATTATTCCACCACACGCCTTGCATAACTGCCAAGTCAATGCTCGTGTGCATCCGCTAACAACACATCCTCTATCATGGTAAAGCGGTCATACCATGAGGATGAATTTCTTCTCTCTTCAAACGAAGTCTTCGTCTCCCTGAACAAGAGAGACAATGTTAGCTTCCAACCCAGAGCCTTTTGCCGAACCTGCTCTGTTTGGACAATCTCTTCTCAGGTGACCACCACAGAAATCACTGTCATATGATTTCATTGAATCACCATCACCGCTTGACTGATTGGGAGTACCACCGCTCGGTCTTCCTTTCAAAGCCTTGTGTAACCCAGATTGTATCAATACATCCTTGACTTGCACTTGCCACAAGCCAAAATTGATCATTCCATCAAATTTCTCCACATCAAACTTCACTGGACTCATAAAGTTTGACATACTTGCTTCTCACTCCTAGCTTGAATCAACGGACAGTTATAACCCGTTTCAATAAATCTTTTTCTGATGTGGAAGATCAGACAAAGCTGCAACCACAGAGCATACGAAGAATTTCAAGAAACCACTAAACTAAAGCTCTGATACCAATTGTTGGGAAAAAACACCCTTCCCACATTCACCGCTAGGAATAAAAGAAAGAACCCGAGAAAAATAAGGAAACAAACACAATCAAAACGACACAAAGATTTATACTGGTTCACCCAAATTGGCTACGTCCAGTTGCTACCATCAGGATTTCACTATGATGAATCAAGAGTTACAGGTGAAAAATATCCAATACATTTAAGTGTATTACGCTCAAAAAGCCCTCAAGAAAGTAAACCCTTTCTTTTACAATATTTCTCACACTCTCATCAAAGCCCTCCCTGAACCCAATACAAATACACTCTCAGTATTTTTGGGATACTTTTACCAACAAAGATTACCTCTATTTATAATTCAAATAGCCTTGGTCACTAAGTTTAATCTAACGGTCATCATTCATTCTTGCCCACCAAGCAAATCCAATGGCCACAATCAAGAATTGGTCACCAAGTAAACTTGTTGAGTAAGTTTAGGATTTTATCCATCATTTTCATATACTTGCCAAATCCTAACAGAAAGAACCTTTTCAAAACATGTGATAAAAAATTCCAACTTTAATACTTCTCATAAATTTATCTAAAATCGGGTTCAAGAAACTGGTTTTCACACGTGTTGATTAAACTCTAGTTATTTGACCAATATTCAAACGTGGCGATGAAGAAAAGTTAGAGACTGGTTCTCTAAACTCAAGTGTTCAAAAAATGGGCATATCTCTAAAAACTTTTACGATAGCTATTTAGAAGATAAAGAAAAGAAAACAAAAACAAACAAACTTAGTTCTTGATGGATTTAAAAAAGTATAAGAAATAATTTCAAAAAAATATGATTTGAAATATTGAAATTAATTTTATTTAAATTAAATCTAATTTTAAAGTTTTGTTTGGACGTTAATTATAAATCAATTGAAAGTGAAGATTTTATTGATACAACATTTTGTTCATAATTTGTGAATGGAAAGTGAAGATTTTTTTTTTTAACTAACACCTTAAGGTATTTTTATTTATATTCTATACTACATTAAAATGTGTTATGTCTGTATTGAAGTGCAAAGAATTTTCGACGTTGGTTTATTAGGTTTAATTGGCATCTATTTGTTCATAAATTAATATATTTCTAAAGATATATCCCAAATTGAAAATTATTTTATGCATCAATCTATTTACTTTTTTTCTTCTTCCTAATTTGTGAATTAGTAATTTAGTATGTCAGAAAGAAAAAAAAAACCACTTAGTTTGCTCTTTGAAGTTAACCGATGGAGACCCATCTCATATCAATGTAAAAAATTAAGAAATGGAATATGGGTTTATGCAATTCGCGTACTTAATCATTTCATTTAATGCTCTTAACTCTGCTCTAAAAAAAAAAAAAAAAACTCTGCTCTAAATTATTGTGCATATAATTAGGAAAAATACTAAGCATCCATATATATGCTTATAAACCAATAAAAAAAATTATATTCAGATTTTAATAGATGATACTTTTTTATGAGTAATTTTAAAAGTAAAATGTAAGAATGACTCATGTACTTTTACCCAATTTCAAGTATGACTTCTACACTTTATTTTTTTTAAAATATACCCCTGCACTTATCAAAAGGTCATCATCTATTAAAAATTCATCCATTTTAAAATTGGAATATTATTTCATTAATTTTTTTTAACATTTTAACATGATATTATTATTTTAATCTTTATGACTAACCTTAGGTAAAAAAACTGAGACCTCCAATATTTACATAAGCATTCAATCATCTTTTACTTAAAAAAAATTACCATCTCCTTCAAAATTAACAATTTACTCATCAAGATTTTTATAATAGCATCCGACCTATACCTTTCGTTCTGCTACAAATCGAATCAGGTAAGAATCAAACCACGAATCAGGCACAAACTTCATAACAAAACTTTAGAAAATTGTGGGTCCTAATTTTTTGACCCAATATTAATTAAAAATGTTAATAAATATTAATATTCTATTAAAATGTAAGAAAAAGAATAAAATTATAACTCAATGTTAAAATGATTGATTTTTTTAATAAATGATGGCTTCTTGATAAATGCAGGGGTGTATTTTGAAAAAAATAAAGTGTAGGGGTCATATTTAAAATTGAGTGAAAGTGCAGGGGCATTCTTGCATTTTACCCTAATTTTAAAAATGACAAACATTTAAAAGCATTCAAAATGATATTTCTCAAATTGAGATTCAGATATTACTTCGAGAAATGTCATTTTTGAAATTTTTTATTATTTTAGAAAATATAAATTCCTATAAAGCCATATTAAAAAAAAACCTCCCAAAATTATAATTCTACTTTTTTATTTTTCTCTTTTATCTATATGTGGCTTTTTTAATTGACTTATAGGCGTATTTAATGCTTACATATAACCACATAATATAGTTCATTGATCAATATCTGATTGCTGATTAGTAACCCTCTGTTTAGATCCAAGAAAGTATGAGAAATGATTTTAAATTCCGTGATCTGAAATATTAGAAATGATTTTAAATTCTTAATTGTGTTTAGAATAAGTAGATTTGAAATGAATTTAATTTTGATTGTGTTTGGATGTTTGTAGGAAATGAAAACAAAGTAAGGATATTACTAATTTACCATTTTGGTTTCTAAATAGTTAGTGCGTAGTTAATGGAAGAAATGTTATATAGGTAATTTACTTTGAAATCCTTTAAAATCCTGCAAAATCCTACCATTTTGGTGAGGAAATTTTATTACGAAAAAAATTGGATTTGAAATCATTTGATATTTTTAATAGAAATGAACACTTGATTTGAATTCCTTTTGGATTTGAAATCTTATGAAATCCAGTGGAAACAAACAGAGCATAAATGATGGAAATAGATTGAAAAACATTCCATCTTTCTCTTGAAAACGTATTACTTCTGATTCTCCACTTCTCTTTAACTCTCTCCCGATTTTTTTATTTGATCTATTTTCTTAAATCTTCTATTTAAGTTTTAGAGAGCCGTTCTTAGGAGGTTATATCCATGTTTAAAAGTTTTTCTTCACGCAAAACATGTTGTTGTATCTTACAAGCCAAATTGCCATTATACTACAAATAATGGTTCGGAACAAATATAGTCTTAAAGACAGTACAACTACGCATTTCGACGTTCATCAATCTATCTGTTAATCAATTTATAGGGAAAAATTTATTATTGTAATTTCAATTCACTTAAAATTCTTGTATTACTAATCTATTTTGATTTAGTAAATACCGATATTAATATACATTTATACCTTCATCTCAATTATTGTTATTTGAGCTCTAGATGGAACACAATTAACATAATTGAGGGAAAATCGTCATCTCTTATCCAATAACTTCATGATCAATGAAGAAAATTATGAATTGAAGATGGACAAAATATGATAAATCATGATTTTGACCTGACAGATAATCTTAAAATTAACAATTGAGCAAATCATACACCAGCAAATTTAACTCATATTGGCAAAGTCTAAGCCAAGTAGTAAAGCCTAGCACGCATTGAAAGAGTCAAAATTCTTTCATCAAATTTCAATACAGATCTCTTAATTTCAAACACATTGAAAATAAAATCCATACAAGAAAAATGAAAACATAACAAAATTTGTTTAAAGAGGTTTCTAAAAGCCAAAACAACTGAAAACATTTTTAAAAATCTGTTCTTGAAAATACTATCTAAAAATGCAACAAAATGACTTTATTTGAGATATATTATTAATTATTAAATGATTAAATTTACCTCAACTTAGTAATGTAAATTTTTGGATCGATTGGTGTGATTTAATTTGATATTAGAGTAGGAGGTCCTAAGTTCTAATTTATCCTTTCCTTTTTATTCCACGTAAACAAGTTTCGTGTAAATATTCGAGCCCGCACGTAAGAAGATGTGTCGATATATACTATTTTAAATTTTTGGGTCTAGTAGTGATTTAACAAAAACTAATGAATTACACTATTCGAATGATGAATAATTATCAGTTTATAAAAAAAAAGGTTCAATTATCAGGTCAAGATTCATTCAATCACTTAAATTAACCCAAAAAAAGGATAATCAACATCAAAATAATTATGATTCAACTACTTAGGCCAGGGGACCAAAACAATAATTTTTCCCAAATGTGCTCCACTTAGACTTTTTAAGAAGTAGAGGTAAATTTACATCCCCTCCAACCTAAGCTTTCAACCATTCAATTGAGTGCCTCCATTTCCATGACTTTGAGTGAAACAGAAACTAACCCTGCATAGAAAAAAAAAATTGAAATCAAATTACTCATCAATCAATACAAGCAGAAAAAGCAGAAGCTAAAGAAGAGTGATGGGAGTGTTTGGTTGCAGCAATGATGGAAACCTGAATGATGCCAAGTTCAGTGAGCCCTTGCCATGGATTGGTGTCTACATAGCAGCAGCCTCTTTAGCCTGTCTCATAGCCATGGTTGCAGATTTCATTAACGGCATCCGCCACAGGAAATCATGGTTTCCTTGCAAATTCTTCACTATCAACTCCACTTCCCTAACCTTGATAGCTGTGGCAATCAAACTCTCGGTGGATCTTAATACCTCCATGCCTCGCCGAGAGGATCAGCTTGTTAAGCTAAGTAGTTCTGTGTTGATGTGCACTATCATGGGTAATTCTATGCCCTCCCTTGGAAGTATGGAGAATAAAGAAATTTGTATGAACGTTGTGGCTTTGGGGATTCTTGTTATTACCCTCATAGTAAACATCTGTATGGAGATGGGTACTGGAGTGATCTATGTTTTTATGAAGGAGCATGTGATCATAATATTCTTGATGCTGGTTTTGCTTGGCATCTTCAGTTTTTCGGCTTTGATCGTTCCAACTACTAAAAGCTACCTGGAAATGAAGTACAGTATAAAACATAATTTAGCTTTGAAAGAATGTTCAAGTGAAACATCAGGCAAAGCAGCGATTGAAAAGCTCGAGAAGGATATGGTGAAATATTGGATGATGGCTCATACCTGCAGTCCCCAATTCGTGATAGGTCGGTCAGCCACCTGCACTGCTTCTGGAGCAATCTGTCTTCTCAGTGCTGCAACCTTAGCAGAAGCCATGTTTACTTCTTACTTGATGCATAGATCATTCAACTTTTGCAGTGGCGAGTCTGATTATAAATGGTCCATCACTTTGATTCTCATTATACAGTGTGCTGCCGTGGGATTAGGGACAATTGCCCCAGCATTCAGATGGTTTGTGGCCATAAATTTCAGGTGTCCAAACAAAGGAAAAAGAGAGAAATTTGAGGTGTACAAGAGAGAATTTACATTAGAAAGGTATTGGGTTCAATGTTTAATAGAAATGAAAGATTGTCCATTAACTTTCAGAATTCGTAACCGACGTTGCAGAAAGCTTGCTTATAGTGCAAGAGATAAATTTTTGGATGTATGCATTAGACTGCAAACTGTCATCGTGTTCACATGCAAAGTGATACGCCTCATTTCAATTTTCCTCGTCAGTGGAATATTCTCATTCTGTTACTGCTTCACAAGTTTGAAAAGTAAGTTTTCTTTCAAAGACATCAACAGTTCAAGCTCCGAGGCAGATACTGATTCAAAGCTAGATCTCAGCCGTTTCGTTCTGCATCTCGAAGGAGAAGATCAACTGGTTCAACTAATGATAGCAAACAATTGTCACGCCACAAATCACTGGATTCAAAAGGGGAAAAAGAAAAACCCAAAGCATCTCATAAACCTATTGGAGAGAACAATCATTTCACGAGGTTTCAAAGGAATATCTGAATTCGACAGCCACCAAGTTCCCTGTCTAGATTGCAAAGAACCCCCAAATTTCTGGGCACTTCCCATAGTGACACTAACAAGCATAGCAATTTCACTTCCAAACATAAGCCATTCTTCAATCAAACAGTTGGTGAACGCAGTAAACGAAGGCCTTCCCTACATAAGACTCGTTGAAGATAACCTAGACACACAAGGGGATTTCATAAACCTCAAGAAAGCAGCTGATATCATTTGGCTAGGAATCGATCTTCGTCACAAGTGGCTAGATGTAGATCTCCACAAAATCAAACATCATACAGAAAACCCAAAGGAAATCCTTGAAAAACTCTCAGATTATGCAAAGAAAACTTATGCGGCGGAAAAGAAGATTAATCTGAACATGTGCTTGAAGCTAAATCCTTCAAATTGGCCAGTAAAGATATTGGCTGCTAATTGTATGTATAGAATAAGCCAATCAATTCTACTGAAATATGAAAAAAAATACAATCAAATGAATGAAGAATTGTTTGCAGCAGTGGCGGAAATGATCTCCGCAATTATGGGAGCATGTTTCACAAATTTGCATCATGTAGTAGCAAGGAAGTGTACGAACACTGCCATTGAAGAGAGAGAAAGGAGTGTGAGAGAAGCAGCTAATATTCTTGGGAAGACGAAGAAAATTCTGAAACTGGTAGAAGAGACAAAGATTCATGGTCTGAATCCAGATCAAATGGCCAGCATTGATGAGTGGCGGTTTGCTTACAAACTGGAGATTTAAGAATACTACTTTTGCATGTTGTAGAACACACTTTGATAACTTTGGATTTAGAACCTTTTAAATTATTTCTTTTGTACCTATAATTTAACAGTTATGTTAGTTTCAGAATTAGTCTTTTTTTTACAGGAAAGTTAGTACTGTATTTTGATGCCGTGCTATCCCGTTGATGTTGACGTAGCACCATGTAGATACAAACGTCAACAAAAGTTGATAGAAGGAGCTATTTGGAAACTTTGAAGTACAAAGACTGAATTGAAATCAAAATGATAGTATGAGAACCAATTTAAAATATGTTCACTTGAATTTTGTTTGTATATGTTTATATCTACATATCATCATGTTTTTCAATATCAAGTATATGGGAAATTAGTTCTAAGTGGTCACAATAATAACTAACTATTCTTTATCTTATAGGCGAGTATCTATATACAATGATGTACAATTAGAATTTAATGTGAAGTATATTTTAAAGTTTTATTTTTCATAATTTCTCTCTCTTTTTTGTGATTGATATTAATTGACGATTTAAAATTATAGCCCTGACATATTCATTAAAGTACCCCAAGAGCTGTTATATAGAAGATCGTTCATATATATATGTTAGAGGGTGGATTGGAGTTTTGGGTAGTATATCAGAAGGCTATTGATCCTCAAGTGTATCAAAGAAGGAAACGTTCCGGCTTATCAAGCAGAGCATGGATTCGTATACTGAAGGTTAGGCAGAACATTTTCTTTCCCAATCAGGGAAGAAGATGTTGATCAAATCGGTTGGCTACATGAAACCTAAATTGTTTAAAAATTCTTATTTCCCTGTGTAAGAATACTAATACTGAGTTGGCTCATTTCTGGTGGAGGAATTCAAATGAGTCAAAAGATATCCATTGGGCTTCTTGGGACCTGACAAAACATAGGCGGGATGGGGGCTCATTTAAAGATATTAGATGCATGAATTTTGCTTTGCTTGCTAAACGATGCTGGAAAATATAGTCAATAATCTTGGTTCCTTTCTAATTAGTGCTATTAAAGTAAAGTATTTTCAAGGATATTCATTCCTAGACGCTGAGGTTGGGGGAAGAGCTTTTTAGGGATGATTATTATGGAGGCTAAGAAATTTTTTACAGTAGGCTATTAGATGGAGAGTGGGAGCAAGTGATAACATTAGAATATGAGAGGATCTTGATACCTAGTCTAAATACCTTTTGTCCTATTTTTGTGCCTAATACTTTAGTGTGGTATTTTATTAGCTCTCGTATTGGATAGTATGAGAGATTCAGATGAGTGGAAATTGAAGCAATGCTTCCTGATGATGATTTAAATTTGGTCCTGGAAATTCCTATCAGTAACTCTTCACGTTTTACTCAGTCAGGAACACAGTAAAATCTAGATACTGAGAAGCTAATAAATTTTTAAGAAGAAGTAAAGGATGTAAAAGGTATAGTTGTTTAGGGTTCTAGAAATTAATCTGCAATTTGGAGGCACCTAAAATACTAAAAAGAAAATCTCTGGGAGCTTGTCATGCTCTGCAGTGGGATTAAGAACTATTGCCTCAACATTCATATGGTTCTAGCTCAGGTGTCCAAAACACAAAAAAGGATGCTACAAGAAAGAATTTACATTGGAAAAGTACTGGGTTCAATGTTTCCATTAACTTTCAGAATTCGAAACCAGCAAAAAGCTCGCACATTGTGCATGAGACAAATTTTTGGATGTATCCGTTAGACTGCAAACAGCCATCGTGTTCTCAAGCAAAGTGATACGCCTCATTACCATTTTCCTTCTCAATGGAATTTTTTCATTATGTGGCTGCTTCAAAAGTTTGAAAAATAAGTTTCCTTTCGAATCAGAGACAGATACAAGTTCAAAGCTAGACACAGCCATTTAGTTCTGCATCTTAAGTGAAGATGAACTAGTTCAACTAATGATAACAAACAATTGTCATGCCACAAATACAGGATTCAAAAGAGAAAAAAGAAGAACCCAAAGAATCTCATAAACCTATTGGAAAAAACAATCATTTCACAAGGTTTCAAGGGAATATCCGAATTCGACAACTACCAAGTTCCTAATCTAGATCCCAAAGAACCCCCAAATATCAGGGCACTTCCCATAGTAACACTAGTAAGCATAGCAATTTCACTCCCAAACATAAACTGTTCTTCACTCAAACAGTTGGTGAACGCAGCAGTAAAAGAAGGCCTTCCATACATAAGAATCGTCGAAGACAACCTAGACACAAAAGGGGAATTTCATAAACCTTAAGAAAGCAGCTGATATAATCTGGCTAGGAATCGATCTCCATCACAACTGGCTAGAAATAGACCTCCAAAAAATCACACACCACACAGACAACCCAAAAGAAACCCTCGAAAAGCTCTCCGATTACGCAAATAAAACATACCAAGAGCAAAAGAAAATCCATCAAAACCAATGCTTGAAGCTAAATCCATCAAATTGGCCAGTAAACATATTAACAGCTAATTGTGTATGTATAGAATAAGCCAATCAATGCTAATGAAATGTGAAAAGAAACAGAATCAAATGAAGGAAGAACTATTTGCAACAATGGTGGAAATGATATCGGCAAATTATGGGAGTATGTTTTACAAATTTGCAGCATGTAATAGGCTAATAGCGAGGAAATGTACGAATAGTGCTATTGAAAGAGAGAGAAAGAAGTGTGAGAGAAGCAGCTTACAGACTTGGGAAAATGGAGAAGATTCTGAAATTGATGGAGAAGACAAAGATTCATCATGGTTTGAATTCTGATCAAATGGGAAGTGTTTGATGAATGGCATGTTTCTCTTACACCGTCTGGTTTTGCTGGAATATAACGTAAGGGTTAACATCAGTTTGGATTTTTCTAAAATTACATAGTCGATTGAATGGAAAAAACAAATCAAATAAAAATAGTTTGGTTTAGATCGGTTTGTTTCTTACATTTTTTATTTTTCTCAATTATTCATAAATACTTGAAACGGGAGAATTTTTTTTTTCTACAATCTCGTTAAAATATCGGCGATATATGATAATATCGTTGATATTTAATATTTATCGACGACATAAATCAAAAAGTCACCGCTCTATCAAGACGGAAATTAAAATTTTCACTCTTTTTGGGCCCAATGCTTATTAAGCCCAAACGCAAAGCGATGAAAACCCTTGAGTAGACTTTGTTTTATACGTTGTATCATACTATTATTTTCAAATATAGTCGATGTGGGACAAATACAAGGTACTTTTTTTAACAACCTCCCACTCTTGTAAATTTCTCTTTTCCCTCTTTTTTTTTTTTTTAATTTTATAACATAGATAATAATATAATATTGTTTTTTTTTAAAACCAATACTAATATTAGCATTAAGATAAATGATAATAAAAATATTTTAAATATTAATTTATAATATTAATACTTAATGTATTAATTTTATTTAAATAATAATATTAGTATTTTTGCCATGAATATAAATTTTATGGTTATATTTTTTTTATCACATAATTAAACTATTTAGGTGATTTTTAAATTTATTATTTCAATTATTGATGTTTAATATCATTTTTAAGTGTGTATAACTTTATTATATGAGAGATTATGACTTATTTGAACTACTATGAAAGTTTCATTGATTAATTCTAAAAATTTATTAAAGTTTCTACTGTTTCCGTGATTTTTACCGGAATGTCCGTCAACATCGATATTTCCATCGACATATCAGTAAAAATGAACCTCGACATCTCCGTCGACATCGACATCTAACACCTTGATTTCAATTCATCTAGAAGTTCAATGAAACACCAATTACTAATACAAACATAACAAAGTTATAAATTTTTGTTATGATTATACAACCATAACACATATAATATTATAGATTCTTCCTATTTTTTTTCATTTTATTGATATTTAAAAATTCAAATATATCTTATATTATATATTAGTTTGGTTTGGTTTAGATCGCTATAAAAATCTATCAAAATGAACCAAACTATTATTAATTGGTTTGGGTAAATGAAGGCTTAAAAACCAAACCAATCGGAGTTTTTGTACTTCCCTCTTCATCTTCGGTCTTCCCAAATTATCATCGCAAATGTAACATATCTGAAGTGCTATAAGTCTTCTTTGATTGGGGTTCTCACGTTTTGTGGGTGGGAATGGGAATAAATTTGTTTGGAATTGATATTAAATAAAAATAAAACTGAAATGGGATGGAATGGAATGTCATGCTCAAAAGTTTGTAACTATTCGTTTATATGAATAGTAATGAGCCGAGTTTAAAATAATTAAATGTTGATATCAAAAACCACCACCATTCCAATTCCAAGTGAGTGGGTAAAGAAAAGTTTTTCAAATAAATTTATATTTTATTAAAATACCATTTTAAACGTATTGTATTAAAATGATACAAACAAAAAAAATATTGTATTAAATAAGAGATTATATTTTTCAAAACAAAAAAGAGATATTATATATTTTAAGATTTTTAAATAATTAATTGATAATGGAAATAATTATTAGACTGACATACTTTATAAATTTAAGAAATAATAGGGATATAATAGTACAAAAATATTCTTCAAGATCCCCACTTTTAAGATAGTAATAAAGATGTTTAATTTCAAAAGTTACATAATTTCTTAAATTAATGTCTATTTGATATAAAAAAAAATGTAGATACAACTCTTAAACATGTTAACTAAATGGTTTAATTAATTAATTAATTATATTCGGATATCTCATATGCTGGTGTGGTGAGTATCCATATAGAACATTTTTTTTTTTGAAATACCATATTTTTACATGCTAATTACTAAACTAACTCAATAATTAATTGAATTAAAAAATGTAAAAAAAAAACAAACAACAAATTCATTGAAGATAACAAAATATTTCAATAAACTATTGAACAATAGTTCAACTAATTAAAAACGTAAAAAAAACCAAAAAAAATTATGGAAAATAGCAATGAAAAATAACAAAAAATTTCAAGAAATTATTGAACTATAGTTCAATAATTAATTAAACTACTATTTGGGTAATTTTTTAAAAGTTCTGACATTTCACTAATTGGTATGTAGATATATGTTGTTTGAGACAAATTCTATAGATTCTAGAGGACTCGTGCTATGTAATAGATATTACATAAGTTCATTTTTTTCATAATTTTCCCCATCTTTTTGTAATGGATTTTATAATGTAAATAGTTTATAAAAGGTTCAATTATAGAGGCAGTTCTTATGGTTTGGGGTTTGAGTCCATTATGAGTTTAATGCAAAGTGCACCCTTGTAGTTTAGATTATTACTAAATCATACCCTTACACTTTATTTTTTTAAAACCCACCCCTTGCATTATAGCAAAATTATAAAATCACACCCTTTTATCCGTTATTTTTAAGGAAATTAAGATACATACATATTCTTCACATGTCATGTATTTCAATTTCATGAAAAATAATTTTAAAAAATCGACAGATGAGAAGAAATTTCAAAATTAATGGTAATGTTACTAAGATGTAAAATCTATAAAATCACACCATGTTCAAATTTTCTGTTATTTTTAACGATATTTGAACACATGATATGTGTAGAATATGTTTGTGTTTCAATTTCGTTAAAACTAACTGATAAAAGAGTGTGATTATTAATTTTACTAAAAAATAAGGATTTGGATGGATAGAAAACGCCTCATTTTGATTTGAAAAATGAATGTTAAAGCTTGTGTGATCATCTTAGCAAATTACATTATCTATGCTTCAAGTCATTCTCCCACGTGCAAGTGAAAGGATCCGGTCTCAAGAAGATATTTTTCATCTGTTGTAGCTTGCTGAAGATGCAGAAGCTGTTTTTCTTGTTATTTTGTTGTGACTCTCAAAGCTATAGCTAGTTGAGGGAAAATATCTTATATATAAGTCTTGTGTTGAAGTACTTGCAGAGAGGTTGATATATTTCAGTTTTGTAAGAGAGATACTTAGGGTCTGTTTGGTATAAGTTCCCCTAAAAACGTTTTGAGTCAAACATTTTAAAAGAAATACCAATTAAGTGTTTCATCTAAAAACACTTTAGTGGAGTATTTTAAATGAAATACTTGTTTATAAACATTTTTGGAAGAATCACAAATAAAATATTTTCTCAAAAACACCTTTTAGTATACTCAAGTGTTTTTAGATGAAACACTTAACTAATATTTATTCTAAAAAGTTTTACTCAAAACACTTTTAGGGGAAGTTGTACTAAACGGACCCTTAGACTTGTAATCATTTTCTTATTAATAAAGTGTGTTGATACTTCATAATGTTGGAACAAACAATGGAATATGAAGAGTAACAAATTGTATTGATACGAACTGATTACAACAACAAACAGATCAATAATAACAAGAAAATAATAAGAACAGAAACGAAAGACAACGAAACTGTGAAGATGCTCCAAAGCACGGACATGTCGTTGTCCTGAAGTCGATATTGCCCCGCTCAGATTTTTTGTGGTTCGATGGCAATTTGGCTCGACAGGATTCGATGGAGTATTTCTTGAGTACAACAACCAGAAGCTTAAGAACCCGCCAGAACCCCTCTAGAACAGCTCTCAAAAGAACAATGACAGAACAGAAAAAATGAAGAGAGAATGGAGGAAGAGAAATCAAGAGTGTACAAATTTGTAGTGTACTGAAAGGAGAAAATTTGTTTCCTATTTATAATGAAACGAATTCATAACTCCAAAAAACGAAATTAATTCTGGATTAAATTCTAGAATTAATTCCACCTATGTAACAGTTCACTGGAAACGGTAACGTCGCCTGAAACGTACGTCGGCGACCGGAAACGACTCATCGTCACCGGAAAAAGCCATTTAAGAGCTGCTGTTACAATTTTCGAATTTCAAAAGAAATAATCTTTTAATAAAAAGAATATTATTTTAAACCTGGCCTGACTCGAGACCGAACTCGACCCGGCCTGACCAGCCCGGGATGGGCGGGTCACGCGCGCGCGGACTGAAGCCCGTTGGGTGCCCGCTCGGTCTTCGCAAAATCTGTGAAACCCCAAAGGGCCCAACTCATTGTCTAAGTGTATGGTATATATGGAGGTGTAAGTTTTATGATTTTTTCAATGTGGGACAAGTGATTTTTCACTTTCCCACAAATCACAACTTCTCATTTTTACCTCTACACTTCCACTTACTTTCACTCTTAAATTTTATACTTAAATATGTATAAAATCCAACAATCCCCCAATGAAAGTAAGTAAACCTAGAAAACATGAAAACAAAAAATTATGTCACTTTTGATAGCACTTGTTAAGTTATGCATCATGACAAATGTCTTTTGGACTTAAACATTCCTTAGTGATAGACTATCGAATTTACCGAAGAAATAATAAAACGTATTTATTAAACTTTCCTTCTATTGATAAATTGAGACAATAATCTATCACACATAATTCAACTCATTCTATTGAGTTCTATTCGTTTGAGTCCTTTTTGGTCATAGACTCGATCTCACAATTCGTGAGAGATTTAGAGAATACAAGCCTGTATTTGTTCTCACTGAAGTTTTATCCTTTTAGGTAAAGGAACTTGTACCTTTGCTAAACACCCTCACACTTTCAATATTTTATAAGTAGGGAGTTTTTCATTCCACAACTCATAAACCAACTTATTAGTCTTCTTTTGTGGAATTCAGTTTAAAATAAAGTTTGTCGTAAGCAATGCTTCCCCCTACAAGTTCTGTGGTAAACCTGAACCATTTAACATGCAATTAATCATGTCTTTAAGATTTCAGTTCTTTCTTTCAACTAGACCATTTTTTGTGGTGTATAAGGAGCTGTTGTTTGATGTATAATACCAGCTTCTGCACAAAAATCAGTCATATAAGTGGACTCATATTCACCTCCTCTATCTGATCGAAGTACTTTTAATTTCTTTCCAAGTTGATTCTCAACTTCTGTTTTATAAATCTTAAAGACTTCTAAAGCTTCATCTTTACTATTTAGTAAAAATACTTGACAATATTTACTAAAGTCATCTACAAATGTGATGAAATATTTCTTTCCTCCCCGTGAAGGATTATTTCTGAAATCACAAATATCACTATGAATTAAACTAAGTAATTCACTATTTCGTTCAACAAAAGGATGAGATTTCCTTACGAATTTTAATTCAACATAAACTTTGCATTTATGTCTATTACCAATTTCAAATTTAGGAATTAATCCTAAACTTATCATCCTTTGTATGGATCGATTATTAACATGTCCCAATCTTGAATGCCAAACATTAAATAACTCAACAATATAAGAAGAAGATTCAACTTTATTGATAATTTTGGGCTTTTGGGCCAATACATTCAGCTTGAACATGTTCTCAGTAAAATACCCACGACCCACATACATCCCGACCTTGGACAGTACAAACTTGTCCGATTCAAAGACTTGTTTGAACTCATTCTTGTTCAGAAGTGGCCCAGATACAAGGTTCCTTCTAATGTCAGGAACATAGTAGACATCATTCAGGGTGGGTATCTTCCCAGATGTCCATTTGAGCTGGATGTTTCCTTTGCCTATCACATCAGAAGTGGCAGAATTTCCCATGTACAGCTTCTCATTGTCGTCAACTTCTTTGTAGTTGAAGAATAGAGATCTATCCCCACTAACGTGCCTAGTAGCACCATAATCAATCCACCATCCTTTAGCAGCGATAGTCATGCACACTTCGGAGATCATCGCAACAAGCGGAATATCATCCCCATTATCCACAGTCAGATTGACTTAGTTGTTGGACCTATTATTGGGTTTATTCTGTCCGAGATTCTTGTGATGCCTACAGTCAGCAGCTCTATGTACCTCTTGCCACAAGTGTAGCAGTTCCCAGTGATGCGTTTGTTGTTAGTATGCTTAGGGCCTAGGTTATACTTCTTCTTAGTTGGCCTATTCTTGTTTTTCCCAGCCTCGGTGAGATTTGCCTTAGCCTATTTGGAGTTTAAGGATTAAGTGTTCCATAGAGCACTCCTTACTTTTGTGTTTAAGATAGTTTTTAAAATCACTCCAGGAATGTGACAATTTCTCAATCATAATTGCCACTTGGAATGGTTCACTCATCCTCATTCCTTCGCTATGCAAGTCACTTATGTTGACTTGTAGCTCCTCAGCTTGGTTTCCCCGCAATAAACCTCTTAACCCCTGCACCAACTAATCTATACTTCAAGTCAAGTGCATCCCATAATTCTTTTCCACTCTTAGGGCTCGTTTACTAATCTGGAATCGGAATGAGAAGGAATCGAAATCAAAATAGGAGGAATCGGAATCAGATTACGATTGATAATGTTTACTAAACTATAAGGAATGAGAATCAAATTCCCATTGACGATGTTTACTATGTTAATGAATGGGAATGAGAAAGTAGACAATTACTATAAAACCCTTAATAAGGATGAGAATAATTAATACTTCTTATAATTAATTTAAAACATGTTTTTAAATTACATAATAATCATCTATAGAAATGTTATACTAAAAATAAATATATTTATTTTAATTTAATAAAGAATGGTGGTAATGATGAAATTTATATTAAAAAATATAATTGAGATAATTTTAGTAGATTATTTATTGTTGTAAACCAAATAAATGATTAAAAAGTTGTTATAATTTTTTAAGAGAATACATTTTTTATAAGGCAATTATCTACAAGATATAAATGCTATTTGAAAAAATGCTGGTTTTCAATTTTAAAAACTTTTGATCGGATAATTTTTTTTTTAATAAATGTTGATTTGTAGCCAAAATCTTTCTATCCAAATAGTTTTCTATCTTTTTGTTTAACTTTTTTCTTAATAGTATTGATTGGTTTTTTATATTCATGAAATAAAAAAAGAAAAATAAATCTTGGATTTAGTTTAAAAGTAATGATAAAATAGTAAAAAAAAAAATATTTTTTTATAATACCTGTTGAAACAGAATCGTAATGGGAGTCCTTATGTTTTTAAACATAATCAAATTTTGGAATGATTCCTGATTTTAAGGCAGTTATTATCAAGACTGGGTGATTACAAGACATAAGTAAACAGTGAGAATCGTAATGAAAATAGTCATTACGATTCATTCATTCTGATTACTGAGAAGTAAACGAGCCCTTACAGTTCTCTTACACTTTATACAAACTATCAATTAAACTATTTAAAATATAATTTCTACATAGATAGTCTGAATTTTCAAATTGGTCTCGTTCCATTATCCCATCGTATGTGACGTAGTTCTCATGCACTTCAGGCATTGGTTCTTTCAGTACATATGTGAGACCCAACGTGGTGAGGAAGAACATCATCTTCTGATGCAACCGTTTGTAATCTTGACCGTTGAATTGAGGCGGATCCTTTGAGTGGACCGGCTTTGGTGGATAGCTAGGAGGATACTTACTAGTTTGAAAAGCAGCAGCATTGTAAGCATCCCCTTGATGATTTGCAGCTACGGATTGACAACAGGAGGTGCAACCAAATTTGGTGCGCTATTTTGTGTAGCAGCAGTATCAGTTGCAAGATGTGCAGCAGCTTCAACAAAACCGCATTGGCGGCAGCAAGGGCGGCAGTGGCCGTAGAAGCGATGTCGACATTGGGAAGAGCCAGAGTTTCAGCAAGCGGTGAGTCGTTTGATCCGTAGATGTTGACGAATTCCATTGTTGTTATCGACTTCAGATTGTTGGAACAAACAATGGAATATGAACAGTAACAAATTGTATTGATGTGAAGTGATTACAAAAACAAACAGATCAGTAATAACAAGAAAATAATAAGCACAGAAACGAAGGACAACGTAACTGTGAAGATGCTCCAAAGCACGGACAGGCGGTTGTCCTGAAGTCGATATTGCCCCGCTTAGGTTGTTTGTGGTTCGACGACAATTTGGCTCAGCAGGATTTGATGGAATGTTTCTTGAGTACAACAACCAGAAGCTCAAGAACCCGACAGAACCCCTCTAGAACAGCTCTCAAAAGAACAATGACAGAACATAAAAAATGAAGAGAGAATGGAAGAAGAGAAATCAAGAGTGTACAAATTTGTAGTGTACTGAAAGGAGAGAATTTGTTTCCTATTTATAGTTAAACGAATTCATAACTCCAAAAAACGAAATTAATTCTGGATTAAATTCCAGAATTAATTCTGCCTATGTAACAGTTCACCGGAAACGGTAACGTCGCCTAAAACGTACGCCGGCTACCGAAAACTGCTCATCATCATCGGAAACTGAAAAAGCCATTTAAGAGTTGCTGTTAAAGTTTTCGAGTTTCAAAAGAAATAATCTTTTACTAAAAAGAATATTATTTTAAACCCGGCCCGGCCTGAGATCGAACCTGACCCCTACCTGACCGGCAAGGGACAGGCGGGCGGCGCGCGTGGACTGAAGCCTGTGAAGGGATGATTTACTAAAATAGCAGAAATTTATTTAGTAAATTTATTAACATTTAATAACGGATCTATTAACATCATGCAAATTGTGATAAAAACACGAAGAACATGTAGATTCATGCTTAATTTTCAAAAATTAAAATCAAACCGAAACTTACATTGAGTAAAATTGGAGAATTGGTTGGAGGTTTCTTTACAACATCAATCCTCAGCAACACCGGATCTTCTATGCTATATCCCGATCGATCAAACGAAATCCGATTGTGGGATCGAACTTAAGAAGAAATTGGGAAGAAGAAAAATATTTTCTTCCCAATTTTGAATAGGGAATTTTGGCCAAGGGGTGGGAGAGAGGAAGAGAGAGTTCCAACTTTCTATGGAATTGAATTGTGTGATTTATGAATGACCCAACCCTCCTATTTATAGGAAAATAGGAATCCTAATCACATTAGGATTAATCTATAGAGATAAATACAAAAAGAAAAAAGATTATCTCTTTCCTTTATCTTGCAATTTCGAAAATGTCATAGATAAATAGGAGATTATTTTATTTTCTTTATTTTATTTATCTTGGGTAAATAAATCTATGTAATTATTTTAGGATATAATTCAAACAATTATCTCCTCCTAAAATACATGTTTGGCCGAAATTATGTATAAATAATTAATAAATAATTCTAATTTATTTAATTAATTATTTTTGGCCAATCTCAATTGGGTTCATTAATCCAATTAGGCTTGAAACTCTCTCTTAAATTAATAAGTCCAACTTAATTAATTAATTTATTAATTACCATTTAAATAAAATATTTTATTTAAACAGTTAATAATATTAATATTTTCTCCCGACTAAATATTATCAAATTATATTTAATTATTAATTTCCATTTAAATAATTTTCATTATTTAAATAATTAATAATAAATATTTTAATTATTAATTTCCATTAAATAAACTCATTATTTAATTAATAATTTTATTGATAACATTTTGTTATTAATTAATTAATTTAATTATTAATTCCGTTCAAATAAAATTAATTATTTAAACAATTAATAATTGTTAATTAATTTCAAATTATTAATTACCATTTAAATATACTCAATATTTAAATAATTAATAATATTTCATTATTAATTTCCTGTTTAAATAAACTCATTATTTAAACAATTAATAATGTTTATATTAATTACCGTTTAAATATACTCAATATTTAAACAATTAATATTGCCTCTTTTAAGTAATTCACTTTACTTAAAATTTCCATTTCTTCTACTTGATTTCGCGACTACGATATATGGGCTAGCATAGGGACCCGATGGACCTATAGATCATGGGCTTAATAATTAGTCAATTAAGTGATTAACACATAATCAGTTAATTACTTATTATCTAACTATGAATAATTCCACTATAGATTCATAGCTGAACTCCTCTCACTATAGATGAGTTATTGTCCATTTAGTTTATCTTTATTTATATCTGTGATATTATCCTTCACGTGGAACCCTCATAATTACAGGCGGATAAATTTATCGTTTTGCCCTTGTAATTACCGCTTTATCCTTGTGTTCCCGCTGATTCTCCAATGAACTTTATCTTTAGTTGAACTAGAGATAAGATACTTTTGTGATCAATAGAAGTCGTGACGTCACTTGTTCATGTCTCGAATCAGTACATCAAGGGAGTTTCCTTAAGTTCCTAAAATGTTTAGGTATCGCACTGATACCGTTAATTTATAGGAAAGTTATGAATTCCATCTCGTGAAAATGAGTTCCCAGCTACTTATCTAGTCATGTTCCCAAAACAGGAGTGTATTGAGCGTTCTTACAGATCGCTCTCAACTATGTGAATCAAAGAATATAACTCCACAAATAGGAGTCCGCATTTCACTCAGGATTGAGATCTATCACGGTTGATAAACTTAGTTTTATATTCGATTATTTCTCGTAAACCAGGTACTAATGAGAAATTTGATCGAACATCGTGGTCCTGTCTTATACAATCAACATTGCATATGATACTTCCATTTCATGTCTCCCACATGAATGATCAGGATTAGATCATTTGTCTATAAACAAAATGTGAAGCTATCAACGGTGTTACCAGGATAAGGTTCCCAAACGTTATCCATTTCATCGTAGACACTTTTAAGTTACTCATCTCGACTTTAATCCTCTCGTATGACTCACATACTAAGTCGTGATTTCATAAGAGTGACTTAGGGTTTTACTATTTGAATGTTTGATATTTATATATTTTCATATATTCCTAATATCGTCAATTGAATCAGTCTAGATAATTTTAAAGAACTTATGTTTATTTATTTAATTTATTCGAAATAAATTATTATAATTAAATAATTACAAGTACTAGGACACCATTCCTAATAGCCTGTTGGGTGCGTGCTCGGTCTTCGCAAAACCTGTGGAACCCCAAAGGGCACAACCCATATTCCAAGTGTATGGTATATATAAAGGTGTAAGTTTTGTGATCTTTCCAAGGTGGAACAAGTGATTTTTCACTTTTCCACAAACCACAACTTCTCCTTTTTACCTCTACACTTTCACTTACTTTCACTCTTAAATTTTATACTTAAATATGTATAAAATCCAACACATAATTCTCAAATCTTTCATTTATGTTCATTTGATTAGTAGTTGTTGCAAGCTTTTAGTTGTTTGAGTGAGTTGAGTTCATCAATGACTCATCGAAATTGAAGGAAACTCATTGATTATACAAATTAACTTAACTTAAGGGTCGTTTGGTTGCCAGGTTTGGGTTGTAAAGTAGGGGATTGTTAAAACTGTGTTTGGCTACAGAACAGTGAATTTGTTAAGTGTAAAATGTGTTGAAATTGTGAAAATAAATAGGTTTGTTAAGAGGGATGTTAACAAACTCATCATATTGTGTTTCAAAACTGGGAAATAAACATTGGTTAGGATTGCGTAAACCCGACTTGCTAACCAAACTTAACAACCAAACAACCTTTAGGGGCTGTTTGTTTCACAAGATTCTCAGATTACCATGGTAATATAATCTGAATAACAGTATTTGTTTTACAGAATTTGTGGATACTCAGGCATCTGGAAACTCAGAATTCCCATGTTCATGGGAATCTGGATACCTTATAAAAACATGGGTTTTCTAGGATTCCAATGAAAATGTGATTGAATTATGATATTTTTACTCCTTTTAAGGTTCTACTCTTTTTTGTTATTATTAATACATTATTTTAAATTATTTTTTTAGAATAAAAATATTGTATTCCAATAATTAGAAATTTTGCATAATATCTAACTAAATATTATTTTTATATTGAGTAGGATACAAATTAAACAATTTTTTTTGGGATCAAAATTCTTTAATTTATATAATTTCAATATTTAATTTTAATTTTAAAATTAAAATAATTTGCATGTATTAAACAAGTCTAACAATCAAATTTATTCTAAATTAATTTCTTTAACATTTTTAACACTCTTATATTTTTTTTCATATTTAATTATATTTAATCAACTCTCTTACTTTCTATTTTTTATTTTATTTAAATAAATCAATTCAATGATCTAATAGTAAAAAAAATTATATATAGAATAAATTTTATTTTCATTATGTAATATATTAATCAACGGTTCAATATTAAGTTAAACTATAATTAGAATAAAATAAAATAAAAATTATTAAATGAATACATGAAATTTTTTATAATAAAAATCATGTAATTTAAATATTTTATTAATATGAATTAATTTATACAGATAAAAAATACAAGAAAAGTAAATATGAGTAAAATTAGAAGTTATTATAATAAATTCTCTACATAAATGTTGCACAGTTACCTAAATATTCTGAAGCATTCATCTAAAAAATTTCTGCAAAACAAACACAGTAATCTAAAAATATCGGGTATCTGGATTCCGGACATTTGAGATTCCGGGCATCATAATTGAAGAAAGCTAATTGGTTTCATAAATTAATTTTATTTTTAAATGAATGAATTTAATTTTAAAAAATAAATACGAAATTAATCCATATATACTCATTCGATTAAAAAAAAGATTAAAACTTAAAATTAAATAATGAAAATTAAATTTAAATAGTTAAATTGGAGTAAAAGGAAAATTAAAAGTTCCTACTCTCAAAAGATTTTTTGGATTGTTTGATTGCAGAGGTTTTTAACATTGTGTTTGATTTCAAAACTGAGAGACAAACACTGATTAGAGTTATGTGACCCCAACTCACTATCTAAAATGGTGAACCAAACGGCCTTAAATGTAGTCTATTGATAGTTTAATAAAAACCCACAAATCATCTTTGTCAGTATAAAAAAATTAACAAAATGCTTACAAGGTGTTTTTTTTTTAATATGGTAGCCATGTGATACAGACGAATTACGATATGATGTTAACTAACACGTAGATGTAAATGATTTTTAACGGGCAAATTTGACATAAAGAGGGATATTTTATGAATTTTTTATCAAAGAAACTAAATTGAACGAGGTCGATCCTAAGATAATAGAGGTCTCTTCCAAAAATGATATTTTGAATCCCTTATTGTATAATTTTAAATATATAATAAATTTTAAAAAGATACAATAGAATATCATTTTCGTCCCTAAACTTTTAAAATTGTTATTTTTCATCTCCGAACTTTACAATTCGTTCCATTTTAGTTCTTTCATTTGTGTTTCCATCTGGGACACTGATAGAGGGCTTATGTGGTATGTAATTAATGATCTGAGGTTAAAATGATGTAGAAAACGAATAACAATTAAGGAGAAAATGATGAGATTAATCTCATTTTATATTCGTTTTTCCATCTGATTTAACCTCACTGCATTTTCTATAATGTTGCATTATCAATTACATGCGGCAAACGAAATAACTAAATCGGAACGAATTGTAAAGTTTAGGGATGGAAAATATAACTTTTGAAAGTTTAGGGACAAAAATGAAATTGAAGTGAAAGTTCGGGGACTAAAATTATATTTTACCCTAAAAATATGACATTATTAACTTCAATCAAATATTGAATATCAAAAGAAATAATATAATTTATAATGTGACATTTTTCATAAATATTTATAGATGCCAAATTATCTACTAAAATTTTGATATCAATGTCATCTAAAGCTTCACTCTCAATTGATATCAATGTCGATCTATTGAGTCTCTTTTTGTGACATGTTTGACCATAAATAAAGACTTCAACAATATTTTTTATTAAAAAAAATCCTTTTTTATATACACGGGTAAACAAATTGTTTTTATATATTTATATTTATTACAAATCATTAGAACACGAAAATTTAAATTTTATAATGGAAGGATTGAGTTCTAAAGAAATTAAAAAGTTATAAAGAAGGAACTAATAAAAAAAACAATTAAGAAGATACAAATAAATAAAATAAAGTTTTTAAAATAATTAGAAAAAGTTAAGTAAAATTCTTCAACAATCTTTTCTTTAAGAGTTGGGGCCCAAATATTGGGTCCTGTGCTATGGCCTGGTTGCACATAGCCAGGATCGACTTTTAAAAGTATAGGTACTGAATTGACATAGACCACAAATCATGAAAACTAAATTGATACATACCCTAAGTAATAGAGATAAAATAAATTTTAACTTTTTTTTATAGAATTTAAGCCACTATTATGGAAAAAAAATAAATTATTATTATAGTCTTGACATATTTTTTTACATGGTTAACGGGGTGTCAAAGAGGAGATCACTGTCAAACTAAGCTTAACTCAAATGATCAAACCTCTGTTCACGGAGGTCCTAAAGTCTTTTTTCTTAATTTTATATAATATCTAAAACGAAGAAGAGATCGCCAATATGTTAGGTAAAGATGTAAATGGGAGTCGTGGAAAGTATATTAGAATGCCATCGATCCTCAATATATTGATGAATGAAACATTCCAATTTGTCAATGAAAGAGGAGTTGATCAAATTAATTGGTTGGCTTACAAAATCTTATCTATGTGATGAATTGTTTAGGGTCTGTTTGGTTTGCAATCCAGATTCAGTTTTATGAATCTGGATTGAATGAATAAAATGAATCTGCTTTGTTTTGTGTTTGGTTTACAATCCAGAAAAAAGCAATTTGGATTCAATTTCTTTTTTAGGCTAAAAAATGAATTCAACTAAAACAAAAATCCAAAATATCCAACTCAAAAACTAAAAAACACAGATTGACCTCACCCACACAATTTAATCCACGGGTTTGAACACATGAGATAAAAATACGAGTCAGACCCATTTTTCGGATTTGGGTCGGGTCGGGCCCATTTTTTGAGGTTGACCCGGTCCGTTCTAGATTTTATTTATTTAATTAAATTTTTAATTGCATGTTTTTAAGTTGATTTTTAACTTTTTAAATTTAAACTTAATTCTAAAGTGATTGAAAAATAGTTAATTTATTTTTTCACTATATCCTATTTTTTATTTATACTTTGGTTTTATAATTATATATAAGATTAATTTAAATATAAAAAATAAAATAATATATATATATATATATATATATATATATATATATATATATATATGTTTTGGAGGTTGTTGCTCACATTTTTCTCTGCTTATTGTTTACTGATGTATGTAGTACTATTTGAATAACGCTATTGGAGGTTTTTAATGCCCAAATGATCTCTCCATTCAGTGTGAAAATATTTTTTCAGATTCTCTTTTATTGAGAAATTCTCTCTTTGGTTGCACTAGGTTCTTATGAATTTTAGAATGGATCTCATTGTGTCTTGTATAGTTCTCCTTTTGGAAGAAATTGAGTTGTTTTAATCTAAAGAGTTTATTTGATAGACTTGCAATGCTTCTATTATCTTTATTATAATTTTTTTAAAAAGAAAAATTTATCCTAAGAATGAGGTCTTGTATAGTTCTCCTTTTGGAAGAAACTGAGTTGTTTTAATCTAAAGAGTTTATTTGATAGACTTGCAATGCTTCTATTATCTTTATTATAATTTTTTTAAAAAGAAAAATTTATCCTAAGAATGAGAATAGTTATAGTTGATGCGAATAAAGATGTTTTCAATTTATAAGTTATGAATTATTAGTTTTTTCAAACTTAAAAATGAATGATTTAAAGTTGGAAGTATTATTTTCACCAATCTAATTTTAAATTTTTTGAGTAACCAACCAAACACATATTTCAAATTTCTGAATCTCGATTATAAATTCTGAATCTATTACCAAACACAGTTTCAGAACCAACAAATTCACAGAATACAACTCTGAATTTATTAGAATCCACTAAATTCAAACTCTGCTTTTCAGATTGCATACCAAACAAGGCCTTAAACTCCCTATTTCAATGTGTAGTGATATTAAAATTATAGGAGAGTTGGCTCTCTTTCAGCCTTAATACACTATTTCAAAAAATAATAAGAATTTTTCTTTTTATTTGACATAAACAATCTAAAATCGATCAATTTACACCTTAAAAAACGTTTGGTTGCCAGGTTTGGGTAGTTGGTTGGGGGTTACACAATACTAGTCAGTGTTTTGTTTCTCAGTTTTGAAACCTAATATGATGAGTTTGTTAATATCTCTCTTAACAAACCTATTCATTTTCACAATTTCAACACATTTTACACGTAACAAACTTACTGTTTTGTACACACCAAACATAACGTTAACAACCCCCAATTTAACAACCCTCTGCTTAACAATCAAAACTTGGCAACCAAACGCCCCATATACTCTATCACATATGTGTAGATTATTTGTGGTCATTTAAACAATCACAAATATACATTCATAAAAATGAGTGTTAAATAGTTTATTTGTTTGCTTTTTTAAATAATTCTATTCAAATTTCAACCAACATTCCTATTTGCAATATGAATCTTGTGATTTTTATTTTTCATGTCAAAATAAATGAATAAAAAAAACTAGAAAGACTTTTTAACTCTTATATCTCAACTTTAGGGGAAATAATGAGTAAAATTGACCGGATTTTTAAACCGTGAATATATCACAAGAAGTTGGTTGGCTTTCAACCTCTCTTTAATATATCTTCCATCAAAGGAAATAAATGAAAGAAAATTTGAAACCTAATAGAAAGCTCTCTCTCCATCTAAATTTTGAGGGGGGAAATAAATGAGAAATTGAAATCCAAAATCACCTAAGATTTTTAAATGCGACAAGTTAAATTAATTTTGTTGTCTGGTCATGGACATGCCAACTACCAATTTAATGCTTTGCTTGCAAAATAATGGAATTACTTTCATAAAATTATTCCATACAATGTTTTACATTTTACCATGGACTGGATATAAAGTTTCATGAATAATACAAGATATGATTTGTATCATTTTTCTTTTTCGTCGAATATATTTTTTATTTTATTATATTTAAAATAATCGATTTTACTCTAAAATAAACAAACTTAAAAAATTAGTTTTTATGAAATTATAGTATTTAAATTAAATTCACTTGGCTCACATTAAAAAAATGGATAAAATCACTTCGTACCAATACAACAGCAAGAACGACCATAAATGCAACTATAAATCTTTATATAAACGAATAGATATTCAACTAATAGAAGATACTGATAATACTATTTTTTAAGTGTTTAATTTAATGTTATGAAATAAAAACTATAATTTTAAAATTTACTCACCAAAATAATAACATGAGTAAAAAAATCCTCCTTGATTTATTTCATCAATTTTTTGTTGTTGCAAAAGAGTGGTAATATTAAAAAACATAAAAATAGAGGGATCTCACAGCCCGAGATCAAGATAACAAAACAAGAACTCTCTACTTAAAAAAATAGAAACAAAACAAACCAAAAACACAACACCAAAACAAAAAACAACAAAAGAAAAAGATCTCAAGCAGAACAATCCATATAATCTGAAACACTATTATTACTACCCTGCCAAGTAACAGCTCGGAAAAAATATCATGCTGCACCAGCTGAAGAACAATGTGAAGAGACGAAACAGACCGATCATAAAGATGATTATTCCTCTCTTTTCAAATGTGGTATATCATAGCGCACAAGAAAATACGCCAAAGTCTTCAAGAAATAATCATCAATCTTTGTGTTTATAACATGTTATATATATATTTTTTTTGAATTACAAAGAATTTTAAGAAGGCAATTCTTACGTTATATTTCTTCGGGAAAAAATAATTCAAAAGCCATATTTTTTTTAATATAGTGATGATTGTAATTTTAACATATATTTCTATTATATTTATAAATATAATAATTTTAAAATATTCATAGATAAAAATATTATTAAACACACCAATAAATGATGATGATTATTATTATCAATATCTAAAAATATTATTAAGTTATCTAAATCAATTGTTACACTATGATTTCAGTTGTACACTGACTTTTAGATTGAAATCAAATATTCTCTTTATTAAGTTCGATTATTATCATTACTAGTTTGAAAAAAATAATTTAGAAATATAAAGTATAAAAAGGCAATGAAGAACAAAAAGAAATGAATATTTTCAACCTTTTTATTTCTTGTTAAATCCCACAAATAGATGAAAAATAAAATTTGAATCTTAAATTCCATCGTAGTATAATTAAAAATTCAACTAACTCCATAAACAGAATTCGAATGACACAAAACCATAATATTGATTACTACTCTATTATAGTATCTATAAATATATAAGTGCATCATATAGATTTTCTTTTATTTTAGATATTATATTATATTAAGATGGACGTCAGTTGAACCTTTATCTTCATAAAAATAGAATAGGTATCTAACACAAAACCTAAAAGAATATTGAAAATATTGTTACAACTAACATAGAAACTCCAAACCCATTTAAAAATTTAAATTCCACTAAAAATAAAAAAAAAAAGTAAAAAGAAAGAGAAAGAGATGGGTAAGTCAGCAGTCCACCATCTAAAAAAAGTCACCAAAAGAGTAGAGTTGTCATTTGCAGCTCACTTACTCTTCAAGTTAATTCAATCCAATTCCAAACCCTAAAAAAAAAAAAAAAATCTTTTTTTATTTTTCAATTCTCATAAAAATCAAAGTAAAGTAGGGGGAAAAAATAACAATATCAAAGCATTGTCTGAAATTGACATTATACAATCCATCTTCTTTACAAAATCTTTATTATTTTTCATTTTTTCAAATTTCACTCCACTTCTTCTCTCACTCCCACAGGCAAGAATGGGTGAACCAAATTCAGCAGACCCATTGAAGCAAACCCAAAATGGACCTTAACCCATTTCTCCAACATTGTTCCCAATGGGAAAAAACGACGAAGAACAGCCACCGCCGGCCGCCGTGGCCTCGCCGTCGTCGAACGGCTGCCGATGGTTTTGTGGGTTTCTTTGGATTCGAAGACTCATTGGGTTTAAATGCGTCTTCATTCTTCTATTATCCATTGCTTTGTTCCTTTCTGCTGTTTTTTCGTTTCACTTTTTCCATCGTCACTCGGATCTGGATCTTAATTCCACTTTTGAAGGTGGGTTTTTATTGAAATTCTGAAATTTTGAAGATATAGATCTGGAATTGCTTTGTGGGTTCTTCTTTTTTTTGGGTATGCTTTTGTTAAGACTGATGAAAATAAGGGTTATCGAAAAGGGTTTGTTTTTTTAACGATAAATTTTATTGATTTGATGAGTGTTTTTAGGCTTTCTACTTGCTACACTCTTGGTAGAAACTTTATAGTGTTCTAGTAACGGAAATTCCTGATTTTTAGCTTTTTTTTTAATTTTTAATTTGGTTCTTAATTGAGTATTTAGGGCAAGTTATTGGAGCATGCAGTGGCATTGGTCTAGAAATGAAAATGAGTTTTTTCCCCCTACATTTTAGTGATTTGATTTTGTTGCTAAAAATGGATACTTAAGAATATAGATTATTTGGATTGTTTGCATCAACCGTGATTTATTTTATGCTTAAAATGGAACTCATTGTCTTTATTTCATTTATTGATTAGAGGGATTGATATTTTTTTCATGACTAAGCCGAAGGATTTCAAGTAATATATCAATCTTTATGTGACAAATTGGTTCAAGTAAAGGGAGGAAATCAAACCATTTAAAACTTGAATCAATTGAGCTCTGTGCTTCACTCAGTTGAATATCGAGTAAATTTAGAATTATTCTGTTTTACTTAACTTGTCTAACACTTTGAATGTGAGTTACTCACATATACTCCTAGATTTTATACTCAGGTTCTATTTTTTGTTCTCGAAATAAAATGCAATCACCTGCCTTTTTCCTCCAAATGTTTGGCTTAAAAAATCTCACCATTCAATATAGAAAAATGAAGAAAAGGAATTTTGCTTAACTGAACCATCCATGTGCAACAGAAATAAAATGTATATAGAGCTGATGATAATTATGGCCTTTGTTAAGTTTGAAGATGCTTGTTTTGTTTGTCGTTCAAATTGGTTCTCTGCATTCTAAAAATCGACATCACATGCTGCTGATGATTTTGCCCTTCCCCGTAGATGGGTAACGGATGTACTATACTCGTGCATTGAGTTTTTATTATTTATTGGGAACTTTGGAAATAAATTGTAGAATTTTTTATGTGAAGTGTATTGATTTCAGGCGTTTTTTAATCTGTAGACACTAGATGCATCTATGCAACAGTTTCTTGATTTTGAGTCTGTGACTTCATATCTTTTTTATCAACCTTTTCAGTTTTGTTTTTGTGAAAATAATAATCGCAACTGGCAGGAAGAACTTATATTTTTTGATGGAATGCAGAAAGAACTTATATTGCCGATGATGAGATTGCGACTTAAATTTTTTTTAACAGCAATCACATTCGTTCTCTATGTTGTCTCTTATGCTGTTAATTTCTATTTTCAGGTCATGATATAGTAGCAACTTTCAATGTCGAGAATCCGGTTTCTTTGCTGAAAGACAATATGGCGCAGCTTGTGAATGATATTTTTGAAGAGTTCTCAGTACCTTCTGCCAATGTATTTACTCCTTCATTCTTATTGATTGTGTACTATATACTTTCTCTATTTAGATCTAATGGTCTTTAAATCAGGTGGTGATACTCTCTTTAGAAGCCTTACCTGGATCAAACATATCAAACGTTGTGTTTGGCATTGATCCAGATCCAGATGCAGAGGATTCCAAAATTCCACCAACTTCCTTAAGTTTAATCCGGTCAACTTTTGCAGTTTTCGTTACAAATCAATCAATTCTCCACTTATCTACGTCCTTGTTTGGGGAGGCTGTTTCGTTTGAAGTACTAAAATTCCCAGGAGGAATAACGATAATTCCCCCACAGAGTGGATTTCTTTTCCAGAAAGTGCAAATTCTTTTCAGCTTTGCCTTGAACTTCTCTATCCATGAAATTCAAGTGCAGTTTAATGAACTGACAAGACAACTGGAGGCAGGATTACGACTAGCTCCATACGAGGTTTGGTGACACCCTCTCTTTCCTCTCCTTCCCCTTCCCCCTTATTTAGTTCATTGCATGCCTTGTAGCCAATACTAATATGCATGAGCTTAAATTATGACACTATTTCTCCATTAAAAATAGACATTAGTTAACAAATTACCAAAAAAAATGGTGTTCTTTTGGAAGACAGGATACAACATTTTCAATATATAAAATCGAAAAATTAGCAAGGATTAAAAAATCAAGGAACAAGAGTATAAGATCTTTTAAGAAACAGAGAATTCCCTAATATCATTAATTAAACTTCTCAAGTAATGTACCAAAAATAAAATAACTGAGAATATTCCCAATTATCAAATATATGCTCATATGATTCACTTCCCCCTTTATATGGAATTCATGAAGAAAGAGAGTTGAACATATGAGGTCTTTTCTTCCGAGATCTGAACAAACTTTTCCTGCAGCCAACAACCAAATTTGGTCCTGGATTTTAGAACATGTCCCTTAAACCTATTCGTGTGTAAAATTCAAAATTAGTCATAGACAATCAGTAAAAACAAAGTTTTGATAAGGACTCAAAATTTCATGGGAAAAGTAACTTAGTTTGTAATTTGGGTGAGAGGCGTCATACGGAGTAGAACTTTGACTGTGGGAAAGAAAAATCTGATTATTTGGTTTTAGCTACAGGGCATTTGGTTTCCTCTCTGTAAGCTAAACTAGTAAAAGATTTGTATTTTCTTGAGCTTCTTGTTTCCTGAGTGCTATTGGAGTTTATAGTCAGATACCATTTTTTTTATAGAAAGATACACTTTCATTAATCAAAAGGAAATAAAGAGTACAAAGGAGGATGAGGAATTCTCAAGCAGGATGATGAAAAATCCTATAAGAAGTAACTGAAAAGTTGCAATAAAGAATTCCCACTTAAAGAAAGATAGAATTAATAGGAAAACTCAAACCTAGGGGATTTATAAACTTAGCCCAACAAAAAGTGCGCTACAAAATTAAATCCCAAATATGGTCCCAATTATATTCAGATGCTATGCTCTACTTTTTATTGTAAAAACTATGAAAGTTTTACTTTAACTGTTTGATCTACAACAATCATAATAGGTTTTATTCTGAATGCAGATTTTATATATTAAACTGTGGAATGAGAAAGGTTCTACTGTGACTGGCCCCACAATTGTCGAGTCATCTGTTCTTCTGGAAGTTGGAACTCCATCAATGCAAAGGCTGAAGCAGCTGGCTCAGACCATCGCGGGTTCTCATTCTAGCAACCTTGGCCTGAATAATACTGAATTTGGAAAAGTGAAGCAAGTTCGTCTTTCGTCTTTTCTTAAACACTCCATCAATGGTGGTAATGGAAATCGCCCCATGGGGCCTTCTCCTGCTCCTACACCTCAGCCCCATAACTACCATCATCCCCCTACTCATAGTCATGGCCATCACCATCATCATAACTCTCTAACTCCTGAAATTTCACCTGCCCCTGCTACTGGGAAGGGTGCACCAGAATATGGTTCACCTGCCCCGAAAAGAAGTTCAGCATCTCCTGAGAGAAGTCACGTGGCAAAGCCACCTGGTTGTCAAGATAGGTACAAGAGGAAGTCTGCGAGGAAGGAGGGAAAGCAATCTCATTTAACTCCTCTTGCTTCACCTAATATATCTCCTGTTTATTCTGCTCCATCGCCACAACATGAAGTAGACCCACCAGCACCCGTCTCTCCGATTCCAGCATCAGGTCCTCTGCCAAATGTTGTTTATGCTCATGTTCAGCCTCCATCAAAAAGCGGCTCAAATCCAGAAAAATCCAATACAAATCCCTCTCTTGCACCGTCTCCATCCCCATGTGAGTAATTGAGTGTGGTAGGATGGTTGATGGTCTTTAAGTTTCTCTCAACTCATTTGCTTATAGTACCTTGACCACAGCTCATTTCATTAAGCAATCCAAAATCTCCGTTATGTCATCAATTGTATTGATAATTAGTGTCCGTTTGGGATAACTTTTGGAAGTGTTTAAAAGTGTTTTTGATCACCATTAAGAAACACTTCAAAGAACTATCCCAAACGGGCCCTTACTGCTTTGGTTGTAAATAGTTTTTAGCTTAATAAAGTAATTAATTTTGATTCGTCCGGTTTTGCAGCTTCAGCAGATCACCATACCGTCCGATGGGAGTTTGCACTGGTTCTAATCCTTGCGCTGCTGCGTATGTTACCTTGAAGGAAAGACTACTCGTTTTCTGATGAACGTGCCTCCCGGAAATTTGATGAAGGCCTGGATTTTGTAAAATGAAGTGCAGGAGTTACTGAAAGTGTGAGCAAAGCAAAGAGCATTGCTTGCATCAGAGTGAATGTAAGATGTTTCTGAGTGTGTAAATATCTGATTAAGAAAAACTTGTTGCAGAATCACAGATGCAGTTTCAGGTCAAAGTCCACAGAGGTGGCAGGCCTTTAGAAACATGCATTTCCACTGTTTTTGTGTATTATCTTCTCCTTTTATATAAGGAGACAGAAAAAAAAAAAAAAAAAAAAGGAAGGAAAGGAAACAGCAAATGCATAACTTTACCATTGTGTTTCCCAATTCCCTTCACTTTTTTTGTTTTTGTTTTTTTAACTCTTTTAGCCATAACATTTTGTACCCACAAAGCCCTTTCTCCTGTACTGCTGGAAATTTGAACCATATGTTTATATATAATCAAACACATAAAAACAGCCTGAGCCACATGCATGGGAGCAAGTAGCAATTGTGTCATAACTCGAAAAAATATAGATTTTTTTTGCTTCCTAAGATTACAACTACCCTTTATATATATAATATATATATATATATATATATATATATATATATTTTGAAGAAATTAAAGACTTTGGCAATTTTTGGACCATTCAAATTGAATTCATTTGACAAAGTTACCACACCAGGGTTTAAATCTTGTGTCGGTGCTCATACTGTTGCCTTTTTAAACAGGTTTCAGAATTCTTGTGTAATTAGGCTTTGTTTGGGAGTGTTCTCTAATCAATTAACGGTATATCACACCTCCATTATTTAAAAATGATTTTCAACGTAAGATTGTAAAACATTCCTCTCTATCAGTTAGTTTTTAAGAATGAAGTTGAGACGTGTTTATTTTACACATGTCATGTGTTTTAGTTCCATAAAAAATAATTAAAAAGTTTAATATATGAATGTGAATTGTTGATTTAAACCTTGTTAACAATATAAATTATTCAAAATATTACACTAACTTGTTATATTTTTTTTTTTTTTAAATAGAATTGGATAATGTAATAGACATAGAATAAACATGTGTTTCAATTTCGTTAAAACTAATTAGTAGAGGGATTTATTTATAATTTTAAACACCATAGAGGTGTTGAAAATTGTTTTTAAACTACAAGAATGTGATTTACAAATTACACAAACCTATCTGATTTACAATTATTCTAAATTTTTTTATTTTTTTCAAATTCAAAGTCAGAATCATGTTATATATTTTTTCAGAAGAGGAAAACAATAACTGAAATTACAGGGACGGATAATGTCTTTCCCTGTTTCTATTTTCGATCATGAGGATGGGCAATGGCATTGTCTACCCTGATCCCCAAAATTATTTATTTAATTAATTTTTTTTTCTATCAATAATATATAATTAATAATCTTTTAATTCACATATTATTAAATTTTTATGATAATATATGTTTTATATTTCAAAAATATAAAATACAGCACAATACTAAATTATAAATTTATTAAAGATATGTATAAATATAATTAAAATTAGAACATTTCAAAAGTATTTTCAAAATTGAAAAAATTCTCCAAGGGAAATCCTCATCCCCGACTTTTTAAAACATAGATAGATTTTAATACGGAAGCTGAATGATTTAGGATACTGGGACGGAGAATGTATTCCCCACTCGACCTCCGCTCAGTAACACCCTTAAATTAAATCCAACAAGCGGTGACAAAATTTTATTCGGTCTAGTTTTATAATGTTCGATAAATTATCGCTTTATTTGTAATTAATGAATAAGCATAAATGTAGTGTTGGTCCATAAAAAATTTGATTTAGTTTCTTGTTAGGTACCAAACTTCCATAAATCGAAGGTGTTTTTGGTCGTGAAGTTAATTTTATGTGTAAATGTAACAAAACAGTGATTTGAAGTTAATTTTCCATTAAGCTCTTCCATCTCTCCCTCTTGTTCTCACTTCCGGATGGTTTTTGAAAGTGTATAAAATTATTTTTTTAATGATTATGAAAAACAATTTCTTTATTTAAAATATATTTATATACTTTTAAAAATTATCTCAAACGGACAGTTACCCTATAATTTTGAGTTGGACTTGAATCTCAATTTTGAAGAAATTTTTTTTAGAACACTTAAAAATTAATAAAAGTTATATAATTTAAAATTTATCACATCATCATTGACATTGTCACATCAGTTTTTTTTTTCTTTTTGATAAAAGCCTTTCAGGTTGATCACTACAAAAAGTTAGGAGAATCTTATTTAGATCGTAGTTCGAGATAAAAATGTCAGTTTTATAAAATGAGGGGGAAGAAAGTATATGCCTAACCAGTTGAGCTATAATCATGTTGACATCTAGAGACTAAATGAAAACGTAAACTAAACCTCAATTGTAACAAAAAAAAAAAAAGCATTTATCCTAAATTAATAAAATCACCTCACAACATTTCATGAGATAAATTTTTAATAAATTTATTCTATAAATTCAAAATTTCTCATGTTTTTGTAGCGTCCATGTTTTTCTTGTTATTTGCCTACACATAAAATCGCACAACAAGATAAGGGTGTAGAAGAAAGATGGATTTGAAAATTTTCCCAAAAGAAAAGGGCATCTTTTATTGTAATGTGACAACTTTCATTGTAATGTATAGTACACATTCCCTTTCAAAATTCAAACATAAACTTTTAGGTTAAGAATTTATTGTAGGGGAAGCAAGCTGCATGTGAAAATTGATCACAGAAAGTTTGGTGCCCATTTCAGCCTTTTACTTCTTCTTGTCATAATAATGGGGAGAGGTCGATCTCAATGAATGGTTTATTCTAGGGATAATTGTAAATTATACCCCGTGGTTTATCTAAATTACAAATCGCACATATGTGGTTTAAAAATGCTTGAAAATATACCTTTGTGGTTTGGTAAAATATAAAACACATCCCTCTTTCAATTTGTTCATCAAAATTTCGACCGCGTTTTTATTCTACGGATGTCACGTGGTCCAATTACATTCAAATAATTAGAATTTTTTTAATAAATGAGTGCAATTTATAGAAAATATCATTATGAACAAAGTGTAAAATCTAAAATTCGCACATATCTATTAATTTTTATTTTATAATTTGAATGGAATTGAAACACGTGACATACGTAGAATAAGTATGTGTCCAAAATTTCAATAAACTAACTGGTAGAGGGATGCGTTTTGTAATTGCACAAACCACCGGGGTATTTACAAGCATTTTTAAACCACAGTGGTGCTACAGATAAACTAGAGGGGTGTAATTTACAATTATCCCTTTATTTTATTATGGATTTGAGATTCATGCTTCTTATACACCTTAAAATCTAACTTCATTTATCAATTAATAACAACTCTTTGGCTGAAAAAAATAAACATAAATCATGTGAAATAATAGATTTTAGATATGTATTTAGAAAATATATCTTTTTAAGTTCTTAAGTTTTAGACTGTGTCTATTTGATCCTTAATATTTCAATTTGTCTCTATTTCGTCGTTGAATTTTGAGAAATTGGTCAATTTGATCCCTTCTGTTATTTTTTCCATCAATTAGAGTAGATGAATTCCTTTATAGATAGATGGAAAACTAAGTGTATGCTGGAACTAAATAGATCTTATTTCTTAAAACTTATAAAATAACAAATTGAAAACTCAGGAACCAAATAAACATATTTATCAAAACTCGAGGATGAAATAGACACAATTTAAAAACTTGGCTGTAACCAAATAAACACAAAGCCCAAAACTTAGAAACTAAATAGATAATTTTTCGGGTCAGTAACTTTGATTTTTTATTTAAAAACATATCTATTTTCAATAACTTATTGAACCGTTGATATTCTTATAAACTATAAACTTACCTCAACGAAGGTCAACCTCACGTCCTCACACCATCGTTTTTATTAAAAGAAGTTATTTCCTCGTTCGTCATGTCTATCAACCACAATCTCATTATTATCTACATCTACATTTAATTCTCATTTTTTCTTGATATTACATCAATTAGAGAAGGAAAGACTTAAATTTTCGACTTCATAAGAAGGGAGCTGGTGCATAACTACTTAGACTATGGTTAAATTGATATTTAATTAATTCTCTATTTTTTCCCCATCTTTTTGTTCAAATGAAAGATACAAGTTAGAGTAATATATATAATGTATATAGTCAATATTCATTGTGATAAACCAACTCACGAAAACAGCAATCAAATGACAAGAAAAACTAAGAACAAATCTTAATCAAAGGCTAAACAAGAAGAGAACTTTGAATCTATGATGAATCAACACAATCTCATTAAGAAAATGTATACAATTTTCTGTCTCTCTCTCTTGCACTGGAATCAATCAACCTCTCATAAGAACTATACATTCAGTCTTATATACAAAGAAAAGTTTTCTAAAAAAAACCCAGATTTGACAGCTGTGATAGAAAGTAACAGAAAAACAGTTTTCTGTTGCTTTCTTTCTCCTTTTCCTTAAGCTGAGTAGTTAACCTTCCTTTTGAGACTAGATTGCTTCACTTGCACGTGAGAAGAGGACTTTCTAGACTTTCCATTTGAGTGAGCTAAGATTTTCACACTTACTACAACAAATCTCCACCTTGTGTAATCTTCACAGCAAACTCAATTCCACCTTTCTCTAAGTGAAGAACAAGACTAACTCTTTAACTCAGTTAGCTTAATGTCATCAAGAAACTTGTTGAATTTAGGACCAGGAATAGGTTTAGTCAACATATCAGCTGGGTTGCTGTCAGTATGGATTTTCTCTAGGCAAATTTCTCCTTTTGCTACAATATCTCTAATAAAATGTAGCTTGACATCAATGTGCTTTGACCTTTCATGATACATTGAATTCTTTGAAAGATACAATGCACTTTGATTGTCACAATGAACTTTTACCTTCTTACAAATCTCTCCCAGCTCTTCTAGAATTCCTTTTAGCCACAAACCTTCCTTCACTGCTTCAGTAATGGCCATATACTCTGCTTCTGTAGTTGACAGTGCAACAGTTGGCTGTAATGTGGCCTTCCAACTAACAGCAGTTCCATACAAGTTAAACACATATCCAGATATTGACCTTCTTCTATCTATGTCTCCAGCAAAATCAGAATCAACAAAGCCTTCTAAACAGCTTTCTTCTTCCTTATCAGTCTTATGATATTCCAGTCCCAATTTATGAGATCCTGCTAGATATCTCATGACCCATTTTGCTGCCTGCCAATGTGTCTTTCCTGGATTTGCCATATACCTGCTAATTAAGCTAGATGCATAGGCAATGTCTGGCCTAGAGCATACCATTGCATACATGATGCTACCTACCACATTTGAGTAAGGAATCCTCTCCATTTCTGATTTTTCTGCATCTGATTTTGGGCAAAGTTCACTTGAGAGTCTGAAATGACTTCCAATGGGAGTGATCACTGGTTTAGCTTGATTCATGCTAAACCTTTCAAGCATCTTCTGCATATATCTGGATTGATTTAAATGAAGCCATCCTTCTCTGGTATTCCTGCAAATTTCCATGCCAAGGATTCTCTTTACTTCCCCCAGGTGCTTCATTTCAAATTCAGTATTCAGGATGCCCTTCAATTCATCTATCTTCCTTTCATCTGTAGAGGCAATCAGCATATCATCCACATAAATCAGTAGATAAATGCTTGTTTCTTTCCCTCCTCCTTGATAGTAGACACATGAATCAAACTTGCTTCTTTTGTAGTGATGTCTTAACATGAAATCATCAAATTTCAGATACCATTGTCTTGGTGATTGCTTCAGTCCATAAACAGACCTTTTCAGCAAGCACATTTTGTCTTCATCTCCCTTCTGAACATACCCCTCTGGTTGAGCCATTAAAATTTTCTCATCCAGACTGCCATGTAGGAATGCTGTTTTTACATCAAGTTGTTCCAATTTCATGTCAAATTGTGTTACCAGGGCCAAGATGATTCTAATGGATGCATGTTTCACTACTGGTGAATAGATTCATTATAATCTACACCTTCCCTTTGTGTGAAACCTTTAGCTACTAACCTAGCCTTGTACTTTGGCTCTTGGTCTATCAAAGTTGCTGGTTTAACTTTTAATATCCACTTACTGCCAACTAGTCTTTGATTTGGCTCCCTTTTGACAAGAATCCAGGTTTGGTTCTTCATCAAAGACTGCATTTCTTCATCCATTGCTTGTTTCCACAGCTCATGATCTTTACATCTTATGGCTTCCTCAGCCACAGTCAGAGCAAATGATATGAAATCAGAAGAAGTATACCTCTGTGGCTGTGTGATAGTTCTCCTTGTTCTATCCCTGGCCAACTGATATCCATCAATAGCTCCACCTTGCTCCTAAACTATTGTTGTTTCTGCCTCAGTTAGCGGTAGTTCAGTATTTACCTTTTGGTAATTCTCCACCTCAAACTGAGTGCATTGTCTTTCATCAGTTTCATCCATCATTTGTCTTCTATTCATGTACATTTCATTTTCTCGAAAGATAACATCTCTGCTGTTGAAACATCCCCCATTTCTGCCTTCTTCTTTCCACAGTTTGTATCCTTTAACTCCTTCAGGGTATCCCAAAAACATACATTTTTGGGCCCTTGGATCCAGCTTTCCATCCTTTACATGTGCATATGCCACACATCCAAAGGTTCTTAGGTGTTTGTAATTAGGAGCAATACCTGTCCAGATTTCCTCAGGGGTTTTGAATTCATTTGCTGTGGAAGGACTTCTATTTATCAGGTAGACTGATGTTGATGCTGCTTCTCCCCAAAACCTTCTAGGCAACATTGAGCTTGACAGTAAACACCTCACCTTCTCCAAGATTGTTCTATTCATTCTTTCAGCCAATCCATTCTGTTGTGGTGTGTATGTTACTGTCTTGTGCCTTACAATTCCCTCATCTTGACAGAATTTGTTGAATTTCTCATTCACAAACTCAAGTCCATTATCAGTCTTTAGCTTCTTTACCTTCTTTCCAGTCTGTTTTTCTACCATGGTCTTCCATTCTGTGAACTTGTTAAAAGCTTCATCTTTAGTCTTCATCAAGTATAACCATGTTTTCCTGGAATGATGGTCTATGAAAGTGACATAGTACCTATTACCTCCATTTGTTTCAACTCTGGCAGAACCCCAGACATCAGAATGCACATAGGCTAGTGGTTCTCTTGTTGTGAAGTCAGATAGCTTGAATTCAGACCTGCAAGCCTTCCCATAAACACAATGTTCACAGAATTTGAGTTTATCAGGCTTTCCATCTATCAGATTGAATTGCTTTTGTAGTTCCAGCAACCCAGTCTCACTGATATGCCCAAGTCTTTGATGCCATCTCTCTAAATTTCCCTCATTCTTGCTTTGAACAGCTGATGCAGTGCCCACAATGGTGCTGCCAATGAGTGTATAGAGGTCATTTTCTCTACTTCCTTTCAAGATAATCTCTGACCCCTTTGCAATATTCAAGATTCCATCTTTTGCCCAGTAATGATATCCTTTTTTCTCAAAAGTTCCTAGAGACAGGAGGTTTCTTTTCAATTCTGAGACATACCTGACCTCTGTTAACAGTCTCTCTTTTTCATCATGTGTCTTGATCCTAATTGTGCCAATTCCAGTTACCTTGCAGGGTGTGTCATTTCCCAGCAGCACTTCTCCTCCATTCTTTTCCTCAAATTTCTCGAACCAATCTCTATTTGAGGTCATGTGGAAAGAACAACCCGAGTCTATCATCCAGCTTTTGTCCACTGCTACATCAGTGACTACAAGAGTCAAGGCATTATCAAATTTTTCATCTTCAACCAATGCATTTCTTGGTTTTTCATCATAGTTTCTTCCTACCTTCTTTCTTTCAGGGCAATGCCTTCTAATGTGCCCTTCTTTATGACAAGTAACACTTGAAGGATTTTGCCCCACCCTTTGATTTCTTGTTGTTCTTGCCTTTAGATTTGTTGTAATTCAAATCTTTCTTTTCTGCCCTTTCTTGAACATTTAGCAATTCTCCACTGCTTTTGCCTTTCTTCTCTCGATCGCAACTCAAGATCTTTGGATCTCAAAGCTTCAACTACCTCCTCCATTTTCAATGATATCCGTCCATACTTCAGCCCAATCTTGACTTCTTTAAAAGTATCAGGAATGGCATTCAGGAGCAGAATTGCTTGATCCTTGTCACTTGTCTTTTCACCAGCATTTGTTAAAGATTGGATTATCTTCTTGAAGTCATCAAGATTCTCATCCAGAGATTTGGATGATTCCATCTTGAAATTGAACAGTCTTTCCTTCAAGAAAATAGTATTTGGCAGTGACTTCACCAAGAACAGACTATCCAACTTTGCCCAGAGTTCTGATGCTGTCAAATCCTCATCTACCATACGTAGGACATTATCAGATAGGTGCAAGGTAATTATGCTTGAAGCAACTTCTTGCATCTCTTTCTTTACTAATTCCCTCAATTCAGCAGGCATTTCAGATGGATCTTGTAAAGCGGCAGAGACCTTTTGTTGGATTAAGACAGCCTTGATCTTCCTTTTCCATAGTGCGAAATCACCCTTCCCATCAAACTTTTCTACTTCAAAACGCGTGAGACTCATCTTCGAAGATGTTGCAGATTCTTGATCGCGAGAATTTCCTTCTTGCAATGGCCGTGGATCTCAAGAACAGGCTCTGATACCAATTTGATAAACCAACTCACGAAAACAGCAATCAAATGACAAGAAAAACTAAGAACAAATATTAATCAAAGGCTAAACAAGAAGAGAACTTTGAATCTATGATGAATCAACACAATCTCATTAAGAAAATGTATACAATTTTCTGTCTCTCTCTCTTGCACTGGAATCAATCAACCTCTCATAAGAACTATACATTCAGTCTTATATACAAAGAAAAGTTTTCTAAAAAAAAACCCAGATTTGACAGCTGTGATAGAAAGTAACAGAAAAACAGTTTTCTGTTGCTTTCTTTCTCCTTTTCCTTAAGCTGAGTAGTTAACCTTCCTTTTGAGACTAGATTGCTTCACTTGCACGTGAGAAGAGGACTTTCTAGACTTTCCATTTGAGTGAGCTAAGATTTTCACACTTACTACAACACATTGTATACGCATTATAGTAAAAATAACTCTTTTTTTTTATCAGTTCAAAGTTATAAAAGTTACGGAAATTTGGGTAAATTGACCTAAAAAATTCATAACTAATGGTTTAAGACCTTCATTCTCATATTAACCTTTTTGACCTTTGATGATGTCACTTTGGGGTGAAATATCAAAAATACCCTTCACTTATCTTCTCTAAATTTCCACTCCACTTCTCCCTTCTCCAATTCTCCACTCAACTTTTCTCTTCTCTATTGATCTTTCATTCATCTCACTTTCTCCATTGGTCTTTCATTCATTTCACTTTCTTCGTTGATCTTAACGAAAGAATACGGCGAAAAGGTACGACGAAAGTTACGAATAAAGTTACTCGAATGAAAGATATTTCAAAAATCCATGGATTTCGTAAGGATTTCCTTCGAAATTCGGAGGAAACCCCGAAATCTGGAGAGAGAAAAAGTGGGGGACCTGCGGAATCCGGAGGAAACTTCCAGAATTGGGAAAAAAAAATTAAAAAAAAAATTGTGGGATCTTCGGAATCCGGAGGTGGCTCCCCAATTTTTTTTTTTTTCTGGAGGTGTCCTCCGGATTCCGGAGATCTCCTCTGGATTTCGAAGGAACTTTCCTTCGAAAACCGATTCCGGAGGAATTTCCTCCGGATTTCCTTCGAAATCCATGGAAATCCGTAGATCCGAGGTTTCGGGATTTTCGAATTCTAAGTTGTTGTATCTTTTCTTTCACCGTGTAGTCTTCTTTCCGTTGTTAGAGATTGAAGATCAATGGAAGTTGAGAGTTTTGTTTAGAGAAGTTGAGAGGAGATTTTTTTCTTCTTTTTGGAATGAGAGAGGAGAGGGAGAGTGGAGAAGAGATTAAGAGTATATTAGATTTTTCACAACATTATGACATCATCATAAGATCAAAAAAGGTTAATATGAGAATGGGTAAAAAGCATTTATTGTGGATTTTGAAGGTCATTTTAGCCAAATTTTCAAAAGCTACCCAAAGTCAAACAAAAACAATTTTTTTCCTGTGCACGAAGATGAACGACAAAAATCAAACTTTTCTATGGAAGCTTCGAAGGAAAAGTCTGGTCGATGGAGCAAAGAAAATGATTCAAAACTTTTTGAGAGGATTGTGTGATTTTAATCCTCGATTTCTTTTTATTTTTTTATGTTAATAAATGTGGTTATATTAATTTGGTTATGTATTTTCCAATCTTTTTTTAAATCCTTATTCCTACTTTTTCGATATTTTCACACACGTATAATTTGTCAAATGATTTTGATATAGCATTAAATTAAAAGAGGGGAGATCGAACCTTCAATATCATAGAAAGGGATATTTAAGTTAGCATATTTCAAGCATCTTTGTCATAATAATTTAACTCAATTGAATTAACATGGCATATTTGTATTGAATTTTACCATGTTAGTTTAAATCCAATTTGAATTTTGTATACTGTTTGCCACAGTTAGTTTAAATCTAATTCAATTAATGTGATTTTTGTATTAGCTAGAATTAGACTGAATAAAAACTTGATGTTTTAAATTTAAAATTTTCAAATATCAAAGCCGAATTAGAAATTATGGTCAATACTAGGAACCAAATATATATCAAAATAAAGTTTTGATTCAATATATGGGGTGGGTAAACAAAAAGCATAATTTGAAATCTAACAAAATTGACAGCAAAATCTAACAAAAAATAAATAAAATAAATCTAACAAAATTGACAGCAGACGGAGAGAAATTTGAAGGGCACATTGAATTTTTTTATCTATCAGCCAAGGAATTGAAACAACCTCAATTTAACTAAACAAATTGCCTGCAAATATACTAAATATAGAACCAAAATGATATGTATATATAAAAGAAGGCATCAAAGTGAAGGAAAGGCAAAGCAAACTAAATAATTGAAGGAAAAAAAGGTCAATTTGCAAAGACAAAGAGGTTGAAAATGGCCAACTTGAAGTTCTTTACAATTACAGTCATTTTATGGATGTTGGTGTTGGTGTCAACCCCTTTCGTATATGGGGCTATTTCTTCCCCTAACCACATTTTCATTCTTGGCGGCCAAAGCAATATGGCTGGTCGGGGTGGTGTTCATGTTGATGAGGTTACGGGTAATAGAACTTGGGATGGATATATTCCACCTCAGTCTCAATCTCAACCTAATATCCTCCGATTTTCAGCTCATTCAGGATGGGAGTTAGCTCGTGAACCACTTCATCGTGACATTGATGTCAATAAGACGAATGGGATTTGTCCTGGAATGGCTTTTGGCAATGAATTCTTGGCCAAAGCCGATAAAAATATTGGCGTCATTGGTCTCGTTCCGACTGCCATTGGAGGAACTTATATTAGAGAATGGAGTAAAGGGACGGAGAATTTCACTAGATTGGTCAATCGGATCAAAGCTTCTGAAGAAACAGGTGGGAAAGTTCGTGGATTTTTCTGGCTTCAAGGAGAGTCAGACGCTGCTTCTGATATAGAGTATAAAACATATGGAAAACTACTGAGGAGGTTTTTTTATAACTTGCGTACAGATTTAAACCGTCTAGATTTACCCATCATTGTGGTTTGGTTTCTCTCCTTCTTTAATCATCTATATGTGTGTTATTTCTCTCTCCAATATACATATGTTTTTTTTATGGGAATTAAATTTCGCAGGTGAAAATAACATGTCCAAAGCCAATTCATTTAGAAGAAGTAAGGAGGGCTCAAGAGGCAATAAAAAATAAGTTACCAAACATAAGAGTCATAGACGCAAGGAAAGTGCTGAAGCGATATAAAGATGCTCTTAACAAAGATAGATGTCATTTCAATATCAAATCTAATATCCAGTTGGGTAAAATGCTTGCCCATACTTATCTCTCATCTTTTGGTCGTGAGCTTCATCAATAGAATTGTTTACTTTCTAAACCAGAGCTCTATAATATTCTATGAATTGTAGAAGATCTGGAAAAAGGTTATTTGAAATTACCATGGTGGTTGTAAGAAATATCATAATTATTTATTTAATGATGTCACGATCAATGTTGAATTTTTCTTCTTCTTAATCTTCTATCTTAGCCAATACGAGCATAACTCAAGTGGTTAGACACCTGCTCCCTTCGGTTGTAAGAAATATCATAATTATTTATTTAATGCTGTCACGATCAATGTTGAATTTTTTTTCTTCTTAATCTTCTATCTTAGCCAACACGAGCATAACTCAAATGGTTAGATATCTGCTCCTTTCTCTTAAATTCGAAGGTTTGAGTCTTCCTTCCGCCAATTTAATTTAATATTTAAAAAAACAAACAAAAAAAACTCCTATTTTAAATGAGCGCTCATATACCATAAATTATAATTATAATTTAAATAAAATACTCATATCGCATGCTCTGCATGTATTAACTAAGATATTTTTTTAAAATAAAATATTTCATCATAAATAGGTTGATTTATGAAGTTTCATGAAAAAAATTGATAAAAAAAGTAATACCAAGTTTACTAATCTCCCATTCAGTTATATACCACTAGATTCATATAACCACGTGCGTTACATGTGTATTTTTTTTCAGTTTAACAAAATTTAAATATAAATATGAAGTTTTAATTTTTATTTTTCCAATATTTATGAAATTATTTAGAATATATTTAATTTTTTAGAAAAAAATAATCATTATTTTAAATTAAATTAAATAATTTATAATTAAATAAATATATTGTAAAAGTTATTTTAATCTAACAATAAATTTAAAAAATTAACCTCATCAACTTCATAGTTATAATTTGTTTTTGCTTCTCTTTTACTCGTTTTTATTTTCGTTCTTTGTTTCTTATGTTATAAAAACAAAACAAAAAATTTAAAGGGCAAACTAACCATGTTTCTTATTTTTAAATTAATAAAAAATAATTTTGAAAATTCTTTTATGTTATTTTTAATTAAAATAAAATATTTATTTATTTGGAGTAAAAGAACAAATAAATAGTAGGGTAAAATGCAAATGAGACCCCTGTGGTTTTTTCAAAATGCATGAACGCCTTCTGTGGTTTGAAAATGACAAATCACACCTCTGTGGTTCCAATTTTTTTCAATCAGACCTCTCCCCTTCAATGTCAATAGTTTTCTTTTAGCCATAACTTCTTCGTTTGGACTTTGATTTGGATGATTCAAGATGTTTTAGAATCCTCATTTCGGTCTCTATGCTATTGTCATTTCAAAAATTCTAAATCATCAATAACCAAAACAGTTAATAGTGTCAATCATACCTAGTATTTTGATGTTAATAAACTCTTTTATTTATTAATCATTTAAAAGTTTCGAAGCTACTATTATGTAGAGCTCGAAATGAGGATTCTAAAAACATCTTGAATCATCCAAATCAGAGTTCAAACGAAGAAGTTATGGCTAAAAGAAAATTATTGACATTGAAGGGGAAGAGTCTGATTGAAAAAAATTGGAACCATAGGGGTGTGATTTGCCATTTTCAAACCACAGAGGGTGTTCATGTATTTGGAAAAAACCATAAGATCTAATTTGCATTTTACCCTAAATAGTAATATAGAGATTTTTTAACATATTGAATGATTAACGAAAAAAGTTTAAATATTTATAAATTTGATAAATAGTTATATTCAAATTATTATTTTAATATTTGTAAAGGTACATTTTTTAAAATTTTCACCTTGTTATATACATAAAAATTCAAATTAATATCAACAATATATATGTATTAAATATAATATGTTATTTGAATGATAATAATTTATTGTATTAATGAATTATTGATAAATTGATAATTAATTTATAAGACTAAAATTAACATAATTAATACATAAGTTGTAATTAGTGATAATGACATATTTTGTGAACCAAAGGTTTCATGAAGGATAAATTTAATATAAATAATAACATATTTTGTAATATTTAAAACTTAAGTACGAATAAAATAGTAAAAAATGTATATTAAACCTCCCTCGTTTTTTATCTTAAGGATATGGATTTTTACCATGTTAGTTTGAATCAAAACTAACAAAATATATTCTAACTTAACAAAACCGATGAAGTTTCCACTAATTTTTCGGGCAAACCTTCCAATAATTTTTCTAATGTACATTATGTATTATGATACTGTGCGTACATTCAATATTATACAATATCATATTTGAGTTTCTCATTCATTCTTCAGCTTCATAAATATACTACATACATTCGATAATGTACTATAATGTACTATAATGTGTTTGAGTTTGTTCTTAGTTCTTTAGTCTCATCAGCGTACTGTTTGTACATACAATATTGTACTATACTAGATTCGAGTTTATCAATAATTCTTTAGCTTAATCAGCGTACAGTAATATATTATATTATATTATATTACATCAAATTAAGCGAGAACAAACTCGAATTCTCAACCTCATAGGTAAATAGCGTGAACCTAACCATTTAAGTTATTACTCATGTAAGATACTACAAGAAAAACGTGAATTAGCGACGGAGGATTAGCGACGAAACGGGCCTATAGTTCGTCGTTAGATATAATTAACGACGGAACGACCTGACGTTATTTTTGTCATCATTAGACAAAACTAACGACGAAATGTATCGTTAATTAATGAGGGAAAAATGTTCCATCGCTGGCTTTCGTTGACCAGAACCTGGCGATGGATTGCGTTGTTATAATAGTCAAAGTAATCGTTGACTATAACGATGGAATGCGTCGTGGATAAGTCAAAGATACATATTGACTACAATGACGCCATGCGTCGTTAAATAAGACAAAGTGATCTTTGACTCTAACGATGGAATGCGTCGTAGATAAGTCAAAGATACATGTTGACTACAACGACGTAGTGCGTCGTTATATAAGTCAAAGTTATATTTGACTCTAACGACGGAATGCGTCGTCATATCTTTTATTTTTTAAATAATTTAATTACAAATTATTGTGAATTGGAAATTAAATTTAATCAAAAATAAATTAAATTAAATTTAAGAAAAAGAATATTATATAAATAATATTAAAAATCTCAAAATAATACAAAATAATGTTTTAACCCTAAAGCCTAATCAACAGGAGGATCAGATGGAGGATTGGGAGAAGGCCAAGCAAAACCGGAAGTCGAAGAACCCTCGTCGCGCATCTGCGCCATGAACATGTTCATCGTTACCTTCATCGATCTCTCGGACTCATCGAGAAGAGCCGTAATCCCCGTCACCTCCGCCATGAGCCTTTTGTTGCTCTTCTGAAGCTCTGCAGTCTCAGCCCTCAACGTCTTGTTGCTCTCGCGAAGCTTAACAGCCTCGCTCAAATGAGCTGCCTAGGAAGACCATGGCTGATCGGCGTAAATGACTGGCCCGAGGTTGCCGAGTCCAGGAACAATGCCGTCTTTACGTCTCCCTCCTGCTGCCTCGAGAAAATTCGACTTGATATCCTCCTGTGTCGGTAGAGTGTAGGAGCTCGGTAACCGATCAGCGAGAATCGCTTCGTAACGAGCCTGAAAAAAAAAGATCAAATCATTTCATTAGGTAAAATACTAAAAATCAATAAATTTGAAAAAAGAATAATTAACACTTACCATTTTCTCTCTTGCCTTATCGTCTACAAAAGTCTGCTTATCTCCACCCTTGGTGTGGAGATGGAGAAACAGCTCAGCAGCATGAACCGGACGACCTAATTTTTGTTCCTACGAATGTTAAAAAATTAAAGAATAATGAAAATTAAAATAAAGTAAAAGTTAATTATTACATAAAATAACTTACGAGTCGTTTCTTGTGCTCGTATGTCGAGCGTGACCCTCCAGTGTACTTCGACGGGTTGGTGTTCCGGTTGGCGGTATTGATCGAAGAAATGCATTGAGCATCTGATGTCTGAGTACGCGCCAAGATATCCGCCAAGTTCTCCGTAGAAATGTGGGCCGACCGTTTATCGGCAGGGGCATGGAGATTAGTGTAGCCAGCATCCCTGTACCGAACGCCGGCCTGCTGTTGCCAGAGAGCGTATGACCTCGTCAGTCAACTCGTCTGGAATATTAAAATATTGCTAAAAAAAATTAACTGTCAGTTTTCAAAATATATTATATAAAAGAATGAATGAATAATAAATATAAAATTTTGAATATGTTTACCTTCCAAGCTTCGAATATCTGCATCTTATGCGCAGCAGAGACGCTCTGCCAGTAAGGGTATCCTCGTACAGGAAGCATCTTCAATACCTCCGTAAATCTCCTCGAGGCCTCCCGTGATGGATGTAACCTATTGAAATGAAGCAAAAAATTGAAAAGTTAGAATTTTTAAATAATAAATATTAATGAAACAGGAATACAAATTAAACAAAACTTACTGGCTACCCTCGAACGTCAGGCGAACCATCCTGGAAATAGACATCTCCACGGGATCCTGCGCCGGGTAGCTATCCTCCTGTTGAATGATCGTGTCAGGGGTATCCCCGAGACGGACATCATCCTCCTCACGGAGGGGATGACTCTCTGAGCTGATGGCACCAGATGTGTCAGAAGGTGCTGGGGGGCGTCTACGGGGAGGCATGACCTACAATACAATAATTAAGTAATTAAAATTCTAAACTATAAACCATATACTCTAATTACATTATAATTAAGTAATTATATAATTACATACTAATTACATACATTATAACCAATTACATATAATTAATTAAAACTAACAAATTACATATAATTAAATGAAAACATACTAATTTCAAACTAAATTAACTAATGAACATATAATTAATTAAAACTAACTAATTACATATAATTAAATGAAAACATACTAATTTCAAACTAAATTAACTAATCAACATATAATTAATTAAAACTAACTAATTACATATAATTAAATGAAAACATACTAATTTCAAACTAAATTAACTAATCAACATATAATTAATTAAAACTAGCTAATTCATATAATTAAATGAAAACATACTAATTTCAAACTAAATTAACTAATTAACATATACTTAATTAAAACTAACTAATTACATATAATTAAATGAAAACATACTAATTTCAAATTAAATTAACTAATTAACATATAATTAATTAAAAATAACTAATTACATAAAACTAAATACATATTACATACATTATCCAAATTACACAAAATTAAATTAAAGTCAACTAATTTCAAACAAAATTAACTAATAACGTGCTAATTACAAATTTAAACCAATTACATAAAAAAATATTAAATTTGACGAAACTTACTCGGATTCGTTCCAAGGATGGAGATTTTTTAGAGAGGGGAAGGATTTTTAGAGAAATGAGAAGGAATTGACTGAGGGAATCAAAGAAAGAAGAAGTAGAGTTGAGAGAAAAGAAGAAAAAAGGAAGAAGAAATGGTGAAAATGGCAGCCACGGTTCTGTTTTATAGGTGATTTAATGACGTAATTCGTCGTTAATCACTTAAAAACTTACCGTGCATGATTTTGTAATGACAGAATCCCTCGTTCCCTCTATGAAGAACGTTGTCTACGTTCTTCTGGAAATGAACAACACGACGCAATTGATCGTTGATTTTATGTAGACGACGAAATGCGTCGCTAGGAGTAAATTTTCAAATAAAGTCAAAGTGACTTTTCATATTCCTGGGCAACGGATTGCATCGCCCATTCGCGCCATAATTTTCGTGAAATTTTGATCTTTGCACCTTATTATTTACAATTAGCGATGCATTCCGTCGTCCCGATATATGAACAGTTAAAAAAATACTATCTGTTACAATAGGTTAACGATGCAATCCGTCGTTATGTTCATTCCTATACTTAGAAAATCTTACCCCAACATTCTCTTCTTTGAAACATAACGACGGCTGGCATCGTTATATTCAATTCATCTCTAAGTTTAACGATGCAATCTGTCGTTAATGTCATTCCTATACTTAGAAAATCTTACCCGACATTCTCTTCTTTGAAATATAACGACGGATGACATCGTTCTATTCAATTCATCTCTGAGTTTAACGATGCAATCTATCGTTAATGTCATTCCTATACTTAGAAAATCTTACCCCAGCATTCTCTTCTTTGAAACATAATGACGGATGGCATCATTATATTCAATTCATCTCTGAGTTTAATGATGCAATCCGTTGTTAATGTCATTCCTATACTTAGAAAATCTTACCCCATCATTCTATTCTTTGAAACATAACGACGAATGACATCGTTATATTCAATTCTTCTTTGAAACATAGCGAGGCAATTCGTCGGTAATATTTGTATTTGTTTTAAAAAAAAATTATTTCAGTGTCTTCTTCGTTTGTTTCATCTAGAGAAGAATCTTTGTCATTTTTAGGTGAAACATACACATTCCCTTCATCAAAAAGTGTCTATGATGCATCATTCAACGGATGCGCAATATCAGAATTAATACCTTCATCGATTTCACAATTTTGCACTTCATCCTCATGGAATGCAACGTAGTTCTCACTATTTTTATCAAGGATGCTGTCATCTATTATGATCGGTCTTATTTTACAGACAACGAACCAATAAGATACATCTCGACGGTGAGCGGGATAATTTAAGTAGTAAACCTGAATTGCTTGTTGTGCCAAAACAAAACGATCTTCGGTGTGCATGTGTTTTCTCCGGTTCACCTCAACAATTTTAAGATTGATATTATTGCGAATTCCACCTCGTCGCGTTGTTTCAAACCATGTGCAGTTAAAAACGATTGTACGTTTTGTTAGGAATGGTGTCCTAGAACTTGTAATTATAATAATAATTTATTAAGAATAAATTAAATAAATAAACATAAGTTCTTTATATTATCTAGATTGATTCAATTAATGATATTAGGAATATATGGAAATATATAAATATCAAACATTCAAATAGTAAACCCTAAGTTACTCTTATGAAATCACGACTTAGTATGTGAGTCATACGAGAGGATTAAAGTCGAGATGAGTAACTTAAAAGTGTCTACAGTAAATGGATAACGTTTGGGAACCTTATCCTGGTAACACTATTGATAGCTTCACATTTTGTTTATAGACAAATGATCTAATCCTGATCATTCATGTGGGAGACATGAAATGGAAGTATCATATGCAATGTTGATTGTATAAGACAGGACCACGATGTTCGATCAAATTTCTCATTAGTACCTGTTTACGAGAAATGATCGAATATCAAACTAAGTTTATCAGTAGTGATAGATCTCAATCCTGAGTGAAATGCGGACTCCTATTTATGGAGTTATGTTCTTTGATTCACATGGTTGAGAGCGATCCGTAAGAACGCTTAATACACTTGTTTTGGGAACATGACTAGATAAGTAGTGGGAACTCATTTTCAAAAGATGGAATTCATAACTTTCCTATAAATTAACGGTATCGGTCACGATACCTAAATATTTTAGGAACTTTAGGAAACTCCTTGATGTCTCGATTCAAGACATGAACAAGTGGCGCCACGACTTCTATTGATCACGAAGTATATTATCTCTAGTTCGACTAAAGATAATGTTCATTGGAGAATCAGCGGGAACACAAGGATAAAGCGGTAATTACAGGGGCAAAACGGTAAATTTATCCACTTGTAATTATGAGGGTTCCACGTGAAGGATTATATCACAGATATAAATAAAGATAAACTAAATGGACATAACTCATCTATAGTGAGGGGAGTTTAGCTATGAATCTATAGTGGAATTATTCATAGTTAGATAATAAGTAATTAACTGATTATGAGTTAATCACTTAATTGACTAATTATTAAGCCCATGATCTATAAGTCCATCGGGTCCCTATGCTAGCCCAAATATCGTAGTCACGAAATCAAGTAGAAGAAATGGAAATTTTAAGTAAAGTGAATTACTTAAAATAGGCAATATTAATTGTTTAAATATTAAGTATATTTAAACGGTAATTAATATAAACATTATTAATTGTTTAAATAATGAGTTTATTTAAACATGAAATTAATAATGAAATATTATTAATTAGATATTATTAATTATTTAAATATTGAGTATATTTAAATGGTAATTAATAATTTGAAATTAATTAACAATTATTAATTGTTTAAATAATAAATTTTATTTGAACGGAATTAATAATTAATTAATAATAAAATGTTATCAATAAAATTATTAATTAAATAATGAGTTTATTTAATGGAAATTAATAATTAAAATATTTATTATTAATTATTTAAATAATGAAAATTATTTAAATGGAAATTAATAATTAAATATAATTTGATAATATTTAGTCGGGAGAAAATATTAATATTATTAATTGTTTAAATAAAATATTTTATTTAAATGGTAATTAATAAATAAATTAATTAAGTTGGACTTATTAATTTAAGAGAGAGTTTCAAGCCCAATTGGATTAATGAACCCAATTGAAATTGGCCCAAAATAATTAATTAAATAAATTTGATTTATTAATTATTTATTATTAATTTTGGCCTTCATAGATAATTTGTAGGAGATAATTATTTGAATTATATCCTATAATAATTATATAGATTTATTTACCCAAGATAAATAAAATAAAGAAAAGAAAATAATCTCCTATTTATCTATGGCATTTTCGAAATTGCAAGATAAAGGAAAGAGATAATCTTTTTTCTTTTTGTATTTATCTCTATAGATTAATCCTAATGGGATTAGGATTCCTATTTTTCTATAAATAGGAGGGTTGGGTCATTCATAAATCACACAATTCAATTCCTAAGAAATTTGGAATTCTCTCTTCCTCCTTCTCCCCCCTTAGCCGATTTTCCCTAGTCCATTGGGAAGAAAATATTTTTTTCTTCTTCCCAATTTCTTCTAAAGTTCGATCCCACAATCGGATTTCGTTTGATCGATCGGGATATAGCGTAGAAGATCCGGTGTTGCTGAGGATTTGATGCCGTAAAGAAACCTCCAACCGATTCTCCATTTATTACTCAATGTAAGTTTTGATTTTAATTTTCGAAATTTAAAGCATGAATCTACATGTTTTTTCACAAATTGCATGATATTAATAGATCCATAATTAAATGTTAATTAGTTTACTAAATCAAATTCCGCTAGTTTAGTAAATCATCCCTTCACGTTTAAGACTCGGACCTGCAAATTGAAGCTCAATAATCTCATCAATGATTCCATAGAAATATTCTGTATTGTTCCCGAACACTTGACCTTTTATACATACGCCACTATTGTTTGTTGCTTGGTTCACTGAATGAGCTTTTATTTGAAATCTGTAACCTTGCACCAGATAATCGGTGTAAGATCTTGCAATTCTGAATGGACCTTTTGCAATCCAAATTATACGTTGATCAGCGATCGGAATTGTGGGATTGTCAACGTAATTGTAAAACCAGGAACAAAAATGTTTATCGATGATGTTCCCTTCTTTTGATTCAGTAATACCGGGATGCGATGGTCGTACACATGAATTCACAAATAATCTACATAAAATGTATTAATTAATAAAAATTTAAACAAAATTATTCATGTTAAATAAAACAAAACTTCATGAATTAGAAAAACTTACTCAATATATGGCTCTACTTCCGCACAGTTGCATAATAAATAAGTCTGGACGACATGGTACTTCTCATCACTTAAGTTTCTCCGCATATATTTGCCTGAACCTTTACCTGATATGATAAATATATCCAGGTCGTTCAAGTCTACACCTTTTGAAAGATTGTTAACAACGTTACGGTTCACTGGGCAAAAGTGGTCGGCGATATGTTGATCTAAGTAATAGGAACAGAACGTAGTTGTCTCATGTACCAGGTACGCATTACAAATCGATCCTTCCACTCGTGCTTTATTTCCAACAGTTTTCTTCAATCAATGCAAATATCTAGAATCCGTGCAGTAAAATAAATCTAAAATTTAGCATCATAGATATTTAAATATATTAAAAAGGGTAATTAACATAATAATATTTTACCTTTCAAACGGGTACAGTCATCTATATTGAACAGGGCCCCCAAGTAGTGCCTCATACGGTAGATGAACAAGAAGATGCTCTATCGAATCGAAAAATCCGGGTGGAAACATTCGCTCCAGTTTGCATATTATAATTGGAATCTCTCGGTTTATTGATTCGATTGTCTCTCGTGTTAAATCTGCGCATGTCAAATCTCTGAAGAACACACTTAACTGCGCCAACGGTTCCTAATGTTTCTGTTCGAGGAACGGTCTGAACGCAACAGGCATCAAACGTTGCATGAAAACGTGACAATCGTGACTTTTCATTCTTAAAACAGTATGACTCTGCACGTCAATGCATCTCGAGAGATTAGAAACGTAACTATCAGGGAACTTAATCGATCGCATCCATTCAAACAGTAATTTCTTCTCTTCTGTATTTAACATGTACTTGGCCTTGGCGTAGTGCCCATCTTTATCCGGCTCTAACTCGAGGCGACGACATATTTCGTGGATATCATATTGTGCCTTCAGGTTGTCTTTCGTCTTATTTGGCACATTTAAAACTGTATTGAAGACATTGTCGAACACGTTCTTTTCGATGTGCATTACATTCAAGTTGTGCCTGATTAGTAAATCTCCCCAATACGGTAAATCCTAAAATATACTTCGTTTCTTCCATCCACTGTTTTTACCAGCGGCCTTGTTTGCAACCTCAACACCTATTTCAGTAATTTTTTTCATGCCAATAGAATCTAACCCGTGTAATATTTCGATTCCGCTATAAACTCAGGGCGGGCCTTGGTTGCGTGCATTACGACCCTTATACCAATCTGCTTTGTTTAATCGAAACAAATGGTCGCTCGATAAAAGTCTTCTATGACAATCGAACCAACACGTTTTTCGTCCATGTTTCAAAGAGAAAGCTCCAGTGTCAATCATGCAATGAGGACAAACAAACTTTTCGGATGTGCTCCAACCTACGGTAAGTTTAAATTAATTATACATATTATTATGCAATGAAAATAATTTATAATTAATAAGCTACCGTGCTTGCCAGATAACATTGAATATGCCGGGAAGTCACTTATCGTCCAAATTATTGCGGCTTTCATACAGAAATTTTGTTTTCTCGATACATCGTAAGTCAACGCTCCATTATTCCACAAATTAGTCAGCTCAACAATAAGAGGTTGGAGGTAGATATCTAACCTTTGTTTAGGACTCTTTGGACCCGGTACGATAACTGTTAAGAATATCATAGGATCTTTCATACACATCGATGAAGGGAGATTATAAGGTGTCAACATAACAAGCCATATAGAGTATTGTGCACCGGAAGCATCGTACGAGTTAAAACCGTCAGTACATAACCCCAATCTCACATTTCTAATCTCACTTGCAAATTCTTGATGACAACGATCCAAATGCTTCAACGCGTCAGCATCAGATAGATGTTTCATATGACTATCCTTTTGAGAATGCTCGTAATGCCATCTCATATGAGAAGCCGTGACTTCTGATGCATACAATCATTGAAGTCGAGGAGTGATCGGTAAATAAAACATACAAGTATGTGGAATGAGAGTGTGTTTACCTTGTTTATATCTCGGATGGAAACATAATTTACAATTATGAAGACTCGAATCTCCATCACCCCAGAATATCATGCATCTGTTTGGGCAACAATCAATCTTCTCAACAGGCAACCCGAGACCCTCCACTGATTTTTTCGTGTCGTATAAACTTTCTGGCAGCGTGTTATTCGCAGGAGCACAACAATGAAACCATTGCGCAATTGAATTAAAACTTCTCTCTGGAATATGATATGCCGATTTTATATTTAGAAGCTCTGTAGCTGTAGCCAGTTGACTGACATCACAACCCGGGTATAACGGCATATGATACATTCGTTGCGCTTTTGGATTTATTTCCTCCTCCTCCTCTAGAATAGTTTGATTATCGTCTTGAGTATGATTAAACGTACCTTCGTATATCATATGCTGCATCTGTCTATAATCTTGCTGTCTTTCATCACGATCTTCTTCCAAATTCGGTACAACATTTGAGCTGCTTCCTTGGTACAACACGGCTCGCTCCAACGCCGTATTATATTGATCGCCAAATTCCCCTTAATAAACCCACTTGAAATAATTCTCCACAAACCCACGACTATATAGGTGTTTCTTCACATCAAATGAAGAATATAACTTCATATTTTTATATTTTCTGCATGGACATCGTATCATTTTTCCATTACGATCAAAATCCTTCGTACTTTCACAAAACTCGAAGAACTCTTCAACCACTGCTACGAACTCATCGTTCAAATAGCCTTCTAAGAGACGAACATACATCCATTCATGCATTTTTTTATGCAGTAGGAAAAAAACGAAAAGAAATAACAAAATGTTTTTGATGATGAATATTTTTCATTGCTCGGGATGTTTGTGTATATAAACTGTTATGTAACAATGGATTTCGTCGTTCATATAGAGGGAAACGTCCTCTCCATAACATGGGGTGACGAAATCTGTCGTTAAATTTTGCGGGAAGTTTCGCTCCATCGTATACGACGCAATGCATCGTTCCATTTATCGCGGAAATTTTTTGCGCGAATTTTAGCGACGGATACCATCGTTATGTTCCTATTACTTTTTCCCGCTAAATATATCCGATCAATGAGGCGACGGAAGGCATCGCTGAAAGTCAACTCTCCACATGGGCGATGCATTCCGTCGTTACATTGGGACACATGCGGCTTTCGTCGCTACACGTCCGTCGCTATTCCGACAGTTTCTTGTAGTGTTTAATGCATCTTTTTCATAATAATTTAACTCAATTTAATTAACATGACATATTGATATTATTGATTTTTTCCCTTAACTAGTTTAAATCTAATTTAATTAACATGCCACATTTGTTTTGATTTTTACCATGTTAGATTAAATCCAATTTGATAAATATGTCAATTTTGTATTATTTTTAGCCATAGTTAGTTTAAATCTAATTTAATTAAATGTCATTTTGTATTAATTTTTACCATGCCAGTTTAAATCCAATTTGATGAATATGTCATTTTTGTTTTATTTTTTTCTTCCTATAATTAGTTTCAATATAATTTAATTAACACATTATATTTATATTGATTGCTGTCATATAGGTCAATTTTTTTAAAAAAAAAAATACCTTATTTAAATTTTATCCCTAAAAGCTAAATAATTGTTGTAAAGATTTAAAATTGCAAATTATAAGTATGCTATTTTTCTCAACTTTCCACAACAAACTTGTTATTATGAACCTGAGGTTTGGAATTGTTAATAATAAATTTCTAATTATCTCGATTTCTTAAAGATTTGTTTGAAAAAAATTATACTTTCCTTTTCCCAAGATAAAGATCTGTCAAAATTCGCTAAAATCCCTTCCTTAAAATTGTTTGTTATAATAAAATTTTCATGAAGAAAAAATATTTGTTTAATATAATAATAATATTTTTTTAAAATTGTTTAATAATGTAAAACTTTTAAGGTTTTAAATATGTTTTCATAAGTAAAATATACATTTCCAAAAGTTCTTGTGATAGAATTTGGGTATTTTAGGACGTTGATCTCTTAAACACATGTTTAATGTGGGGAATTTAATTTCAAAATATTAAAATTTCTTTCCAATAATCTTTTCTTAATGAATTCATATTGTTCATAATTAATATATCATTTTTACTATTAAAGATATTATTTACTAAACACTAAAAAAAATAAACATTTTTTTGTTGTTTAAAACAAAGTTTTTTTTTTTTTAATAAACAATATAAAAACAATAATCGTTTTCAAACGAACACAATATGGTGATAAATACATTTTCTAAGCGTGATTAAATCCTCAAATTAATTTTCAAAATTCACATACCTTTTTCTTTATTCAATTTATTTTGGGTGATCAATCACACTTCATTTATCTATAATGATTGAGTGATGACTCTATTTTTTTTTCCCATAGGACGTTCAATCATTGCATTGTAGTCTCGTAGATCAGTAGCGACAATTATTAATACTTTTATTATTTCTAGTGAAAATATATGAAGAATCTACTACTTCATTAATTCATAATTATTTAATGTACAAAAATTTCTCATAAAATATTTTATTAAATTGTACATTGCAAATAATAGTGATAAAAAAAGGTTGAAGCATGAGCACAACACGTGTTAAATAACTAGTAGTTATTGTAATTTTAAAAATTTTTGAATTTAATCCATATGATACGGAAGTGTATCAATTTAGTGTTTATATTTTGATGAAACTTTACCTAAACACCTCTATTATTATCATATTTACAAGTAAAAACCACACCTATCATATGATAATTAACACTATAAGTAGTAATATTGTGGTAACATTAAAGAAGTTTCTATTTTACGAGAATTAATTTAAAAGTCTTAAACTATAAAAACTAAATTGATATAAGAATAAAAAATAATTAAATTAAAACTTTTAAAATTACATAAACAAACCCGATATAAAATCAATAAAAGATTTGATTTATAATATTCTTTGAAAATCGTTAGAATTTTTATTTTTTGGGATTTGGAAAAGTGGAAAATGTGGAGAAAGAGAGATCAAAAGTGAGGGAGATTTTCAGTTCTTCAGCCAACCGTCCATCATTTTCCACTTTCCAGTGAAAGGCCAAAAAACAGCAGCTCATTCGAATATAATCTTCCTACTACAAGACATTCATTTACTTCAAAAAAATATCAATCTCTCTTTCTCTCCTACTTTTTCTATCATCATCATCATCAAGAATCTGTATTCGAAACGATAAGATTTATCAAGTTTCATTTGCCACCCAATGAAGCTAACTCTTCTTCCTGCTCCATTGAATCTTCTGTGAGTATATTTTATTTTGTTTTTGATTCTTAAGATTCATTGCTTTAAATTTTGATTGTCAGCTTTTATTTTGCCTAACCCAAGTGAAAAAAAGTGATTTTTTTTAATGTTTTTAATCAGTAATTGCAATTGCACTGAAGAAATTTGATCTGGGTTTGATCCAATTCTCAAGGATATGGTGAATTTGGGATTGTTTTCTGTGTCCAAGTCTACTAAATCGGTGAATGTGAGATTTAGATTGCCTTATTATACTCAGTGGGGTCAAAGCTTGGTAGTTTGTGGTTCCGAGCCTATTATCGGTTCGTGGGATGTGAAGAAGGGGTTGTTACTGAACCCTGTTCATCAAGGAGATGAGTTAATATGGTGTGGAAGTATTGCAGTGTCCAGTGGATTTGGATGTGAATACAATTATTATGTTGTTGATGACAATAGAAATATCTTGAGATGGGAGAAGGGAAACCGGAGAAAGGTGTCGTTACCGGAAGGATTATTGGGTGGGGAGGTCGTTGAGCTCCATGATCTTTGGCAGGTGCAGTCTTTTACTTTGTCTGTGCCTGTAATTTTTCTCCTTGCTTTCTTTTGAATTTGTTTGAACTTTCTATTCCTTATTGAGTTCAAAATTTGGCTAAAATTGTCAACTTATAGTATTAACTAGTTGACTTGATGCTTTAAATTTGTTTTGATTCTATTACAATGTGTAAGCTGTAGACATTTCAGTGCAAACTCAGGATGTTCGTGGGATATGTCTCGGTGTTCCCATTAGATTAAAGACATAAAAAGTAAAATTATGAATTTTCCACCCTCCCTATCGGAAAAGTTTTTCAATTTCATTCAATTGATGTTTGCTCAATTCTCGAAGTCATTTCATTTTCTTTCTAGAATAGACGTTACTCTCTTTCCCATCCTTACTTGAACAACCACCTCCTAAAAAGAAGTAAAAAAAAGAGAAAGTTCAGGCAAACTCTCTATCATTAAGGTTTCTTTTAAAATTCAAATTCAAATTTGAAGAGTCGAAATGATCGTGCATTGTTGCAATAAAGGGAATTGTACAATGGGTGATATAATAACGATGGGAGCATCTCGGAGCGGAGGAATAGAATCGACCATCTTTCCCACAAACCAATATCCTCCCTGCTAACCAGAGCAAAAGATGAACACATTCTGTATGATGAATTTTCATGGCAGAGGAAGCTTGAAAAGAATCATAACTGATGGAGAAAACCTTGAACCTACTAATGGCAATCTTATACTATAAGACAGAATTTTCCTGTGGGAATCTGCAAATTACTTGTCTGGCAGGATCTGGTTCTCATAGACCAAATTGCCTACACTGAACCCACCTCTGTTTGTGTGTTGTAGCTTTGTCCACTACCAAATTTGCATCATAATTATTTTTTAAATGGTTTGAAGTTCATAATTTTGTTTGAATGAGATAAATTTGGAATGAATGTGTTTAAGGTTTTTTGTTAATGAAAAGAAAGGGGCCATTTTACTATTATATACTTTTGATTAATGAGAATTTAATATCTGATAAGCCTATATTTGTAACTTTGTTTATTTTAAGTTGAAATACTGTAAAATCCGACTATTTTAGGCTGGTTTCTTTCTCTTTAGTTAGAAACAACTTTCAAAATCCTCTTTGATTTCAAATCCTTTTACTTTAAATGATAACAAGCAAAGAAATTCATTTAAAATCCATTTTGATTTGGAATCTTTTAAAATCTAGGAGGACTGGACTAAACTAATGGCCTGGGGAGCTACGTATCAATCTAGGAAAGTCACTTGAGTAACGTATCTGGATTTTGGGATGAAAACTAATGTACAAGAGCTTAATTCCTATAAAGGAGTTGATGCTTTGAAGTTTGAAGATTTTGTTTTTCTTTTGCTCTCTTGAAGATCTCTTGTCCTCCAATTTTTTCTTTCCCTTATTTATTAAATCCCTTTAGTGAAAGTTTTGTTTCTATATACAAAATTCTATCATCTTGACTTGACATTCATGTTCTTGTGTTTTTGGGAAATATTCTGCCAGTGAGATCATGCTACGTTACACTTGGATTTGTGCCAATTTTTGTTGTTGCTCTTGATCTGCTAGGAGAGTGAGTGACATATTTACATCCACAGACTTTGTTGATAAGTAGTTGCTTTTTGGTTCTCTTCTTGCTTCTTTTTAAACGTTACTTCTGAAATTTTTCTACAAAATGGTCTTATAATAGTTGAATGTTGAACTCTAGAATCTACTAACGCATTTCCCAATATTAAATATCTCATCTCCTTCTATTTGATACATTAACCCTAGACTGGTGCTGATGCGCTTCCTTTCAAGAGTGCCTTCAAGGATGTCATCTTTGGAAGAAGTTGGAATTGTAGCGTGGAAAAACCACTAGGAAATTTCTTTCATAATAATTTGGACGAGGATGGTAAGTTTGATAATTTATTTTCTTGTTTTATTAATTTTCTTCTTTAACATAGTATTATTCTGTTTGAAGTAATATTTTGTCTTAATCAAGTCATATTGTTTTTCTTTTTGACAAAAAGAAGATTCAGTTGTTGTCCAATTCAAAATTTGCTGTCCGAATATAGAAGAAGATACTACGGTAAATTTCTATTTCTATTTCTCGAACTCGTTTTTTGCTTTTTTCTTTTCTCATCTGCAAATGAATGGTTCGTTGGTTACTTTTCACGCTAGCTGGTATTCAATTTCAATGCTAGTTATATTTTATGAATTTTTTCTTGTGCAGATCCATGTCATTGGTAGCTCTCCAAAGTTAGGACAGTGGAAGGTACAAGATGGGATTAATCTTAGTTATGTAGGTGACTCAATCTGGCATGCAGACTGTGTCTTGCAAAAGAGTGATTTTCCCTTAAAATATCCTTTTGTGTTGTTTTCTTTAATAATTTGAATAATTATCTAAGTTATTTTTTGATCCATCTTTAGTTCTCCCTCTTTCCCGTTCCTTGTCCTTAACGACAATTTTACGTATAAATACTGCAAATATGGAAGAGCAGGAAATATTTCTTCAGAAATTGGGCCAAACCGGGACCTTGCATTTGATGCTTCAAATACTCAACCAAGATATATTTTACTTTCAGATGGCATGTTCCGAGTAAGCTATTGGGAGCAAATTTCTTCTTCTGGTGAATATTAGTAACTTGTCTTTTAGGTAGGTTAGTTCTCCAATTTCTTTTATCAGGACATTCCTTGGCGTGGTTCTGGTGTTGCAATCCCCATGTTCTCTGTTAGATCAGAAGCTGATCTTGGAGTTGGCGAGTTTCTTGACTTGAAATTACTTGTTGACTGGGCTGTGGAGACTGGGCTTCATTTAGTTCAGCTTCTACCAGTTAATGACACATCTGTACATGGAATGTGGTGGGACTCATATCCTTATAGGTACTATCTTATTTTGATGTCGGATTTGAAGTCGAGTCTTCCATCTTCTTCTTTTCTCTGGTGATTGTAGAAGATGGAAAATGGCGTCTAATAGCTCTTAGATTTGTTCAATATCAACATCCTTCTATATTCTTTAATCCATGGTTGGTATATTTTGGTTTTCCATTGTCTTAGAACCAGAAAAATGAGCGTAATAGCCAATTATTTATGTTCCTTCTCGAGAAATTTTAACACGAGGATGACTCTTCCGCTTTTTGGTTTCTACTGAGTATTGACACATCACGATTTTCTTTGTTCCTTTTGTATCTGTTAATTTTATCTTGTATGATCACAATTTTTTACCTTAAAAAGTATCATGCATCATATTTCCAGAAATTATTCATGAACTTATTACCTTAATGATAATTTTACCAAACTCTTGCAGCTCACTTTCTGTATTTGCATTGCATCCATTGTACTTAAGAGTCCAAGCACTTTCTGAGAATATTTCAGAGGATATCAAGGTGATCATTTTTTTTATATCATTATTTTTTCCAAGATATTAACTATTAATCTCCTTTGACTATTTAATTTTATCTTTTACACACTGGTGATTTTTCTTTTTCCTTTTTTTCCTTGGGGTGGGGTGTATTCTCTGCAGGTAGAGATTCAAAAGGCAAAAGATGAGCTGGACGGCAAGGTAGTTATTCATGCTTGCTTGTTGCAACATCGACAAGGAGACGGCTAAAATTAATATTATTTATTCTCGTCCATATCCTTTTTATTCTTTTTCATCTCTTGAGTTATGAGAAAAAATTTCTTAAGTTCATATTTTTACATCTTCTATCACTCTTTTTAGCAATTGCTTCTTGTTGATAGGTTAATAAAATATAAAAAATGACTTTTGCTGAAGGACAGAGTTTTGCCTACAGGGAAAATTTAAATCGCTTGCTTAATATATAGTTTGTTAACCACCATTCAATTAACATGTACAGTTCTGGATCTATGCAGGATGTAGACTATGAAGCTACTATAGCTGCTAAACTTTCACTTGCCCAGAAAATTTTTGTTCAGGAGAAAGATTTGATACTGAACTCCAGTTCTTTTCAGAAGTATTTTTCAGAAAATGAGGTTTAAAGTTTTGTTCTCTCCCAAAAAATATTAGTCATGGTGAAAATGATGCTTTATATAGTTTTGATTTTTCTGGTAACTATATAATAATTAATATTCAGTTGATCTCCGTCTTATGTTGAAAATCTAAGTTTTATTGGTACAGTCTATTAACAATTTATGATAGCTTTCTTACTGCTCTGTGAATTACCTGAAGGAATGGTTAAAACCCTATGCGGCCTTCTGCTTTCTGCGGGACTTTTTTGAAACATCAGATCACAGTCAATGGGGTCGTTTTTCTATTTTTTCAAAAGACAAGGTGGGTGGAGAGTTTGAATGTCTTAAAATTAATGCTTGTTTCTGAATACATACAGCCTCCCAAATAGTTGAATTTATCTTAGCATGTATATTATAAAAATAATATAAATACATTAACAATAGTCTTTTTAACAGCTTGAGAAGCTCATCTCAAAGGACAGTTTGCATTATGACGTCATCTGTTTTCACTATTATATCCAATATCATTTGCACATACAGGTACATACATTTTCAATTTTATGTTTCATTATTTACTTCTGCAGTTGAATTGTAATGCATATCGATATTATATTTGTTTGCTGGCATTATCAATTGAAAGTTGTCAGAAGCAGCAAATTATGGACGAAAAAAAGGAGTGATCTTGAAAGGAGATCTACCTATTGGTGTTGACAGAAACAGTGTAGATACCTGGGTTTACCCAAATTTGTTCCGCATGAACACGTCCACTGGTGCACCTCCAGATTATTTTGACAAAAATGGACAGAATTGGGGATTTCCAACCTACAACTGGGAGGAGATGTCGAAGGATAACTATGCTTGGTGGAGAGCTCGTTTAACACAGGTTCTGCTATAATCCCATGATCCTTTATCGTCCATCCTTAAACTTCATTGGCCACATATTAAACTTATTCATATGTAAATTTCACGTTTGATACATAGATGTCAAAGTACTTTACAGCTTATAGGATTGATCATATATTGGGCTTCTTTCGCATTTGGGAGCTTCCAGAGCATGCTATGACTGGTCTAGTTGGAAAATTCCGCCCTTCTATTCCTTTAAGCCAGGTATGTTTGGTCAGTTCAAAATCAAATCTTTCACCTTTTCACAATGAATAGTTGTGCTATTTTGTCACAAAAGTTTTTCCTCGATAGGAAGAACTTGAAAGAGAGGGGATATGGGACTTTGATCGCTTGAGTCGTCCATATATCAAGGCTGAATTTTTACAGGTCACTATATTTTGAATATGCTCAAAAAACAATACCTATTATGACATCCATTTGTAATTGATTTTTTTTAATTTAATTAATGAATTGTTTTCATTTGTATTGTAGAATGCCAAATCTAATTGTTTTTTTTTAATGTACATATTAGGATATTTTAAATTAAAATTCAATAATTTTTCAAGTTTGATTAGTTTTATGATGAAATGAATTCTTTTCATTATTTAATTATTGAATATGTTAAATCACCAATTGAACCAAAAGCTTAAGCCAATGGTTTAAGGTAAATTTAATCATATATCTCAACACTCCCCCTCACATGTGGGCTTGGATATTTGCACAAGACCCAAACATGTGGAATATTTAAATGGGGAGGAAATTAGAGCAAATGACATAATGGAGGTTTGATCCCAGGACCTCCTGCTCTGATACCATGTAAATGGGAAGACTAATGATATATTGAATTAGGTTAAATTGTATGGAGGTTACATTGACTTATATAGAAAAGCAAACCTAGCTAAACTAGGAAACCAACTTCAACAAGTAAACTAAAAGATAAGGAAAATATCCCTATTCTAAATAAGGAATAACATAAATATATATTCTAACATCCCCCCTCAAACTCAAGATGGTATAACATAGACCAACTTGAGTTTGCTAAACACTTGACCCAAATATGATTTTGTGAATCAATGTCTTCGTTGAGCGGAAACTATGAGTGATGCCCGAAGAAAGCGTCATTGAATACGGAGTGGAAGCAAACAAAACTGATGTCGAACAAAGATGTCCGGCAGAACCGACATCAAAAGCAGAGCGAACCATCAGACAAAATTGACATGATTATTGACTTTTGGACAAACGGTATCACCGGCGGTTTCTCTTCCCTCCTATGTGAAGAAGAGTCAACAAATAACCACAACATAATGTTAACCCAAAATCCAAACCCTAGATTTATCTAGGTATAATGAAGAAACCCTAACGGCACACCAAGGTCCACAAAACCCAAACACTCTTAAAAAATCCTAAGCTCGTATGTCATACGTATGTTCCACACCCAAAGACGATATCCAACTGGAGCTATCAAAACCCAACAAACGGCTAACAAAAATCCCAAATTAGCCAACGAATGGGTAAATAAAATAGCACAAACTCTGGAAAGCAAGGAAGTAGCAGCAATCAGCAATCAGTAGTCAAATCTGGACAGCAAGGCAGAAGCAGCAAGCAGAAGTCAAATCTGGACAGCAAGCACAAATCCTCGTTTTCTTCACAATCACGCACGGTTTGCTCCCAAAACCACCACAAATCAACTGGCAATATGTTTCCGATCAAAACCAAACAAACCACGATGGCAAGGAGTGGCTCACGCGCCTTCACTCGCGACAGGGAGGACAGAACGGCGGCGCGTGGGCTTCACGCGCTGCTGTTTTTGGCGGACGGTGGATGCGAGTTGGATCTCCAGCGTACAGTGGCTCTTCCTACGGGGATGGTGACAACAAACAACCAATGAAAGGTTGAATTCTAAGATCCAAACCCTAATTTTACCTTAGGTAGGATGAACAAAACAAACCCTAAATCAAGGGGTTTGAACAAAAATTCAGAAGATCAAATGAAGGTGCTCCCTCGCCCGGAAAAGCTTACCCCGGCGAGGGAACAAAACGGGATCGAAATAGAGGCGGCAAGAAAATTTAATACCGAGGCTCTGATACCATATTGAATATGTTAAATCACCAATTGAACCAAAAGCTTAAGCCAATGGTTTAAGGTAAATTTAATCATATATCTCAACATTAATGAAGGTTAGAAAACATGCTGTTTTTGAAAATTCTAAAAACTTTTGCCATTTTTGAAAAAAAGTTCTTTTTTTGAAAATACCTTTTATTTTCAGGATAAGTTTGGAGCTTCTTGGGGATTTGTTGCATCACATTTTCTGAATGAATACCAGAAGCACCACTATGAGGTGATACTTAGACTATAATGGATGAAAATGATTTGTATGTTATATCCAATTTTGATCTTTAGAAGTTGTATGTATCTGATATAAGAATAATGTGATGCATTAGCTGAATATACAGTGGCTTAGATTCAAGAAATTATTAGTCCAAGCAGTCCAATTTCTTTGCTTCAGGCTGAAAACTCTGCAGTTTTCATTTAATATTAAAATGTATAGAATTTTTAGAGAATGTAGGATTCGGATCTCTGCTAGTATTGATTTCATTTTGCATGTGCAGATTCTTGGTTTGAACAAGTGGCATAGATCTAGATCTTCTAAACACATTTTAGCATTGTGTCTTGAGTTGTTTTGAAAGTTTGTAATTTATATTCTGGATTGATTGTGGGTAATCAGATGTTAGTGTCAAAGGTTCTGTCAAGTATCACATAGGAAAGCTCTATTTAGTTAGTTGTCAATAGCTTTCAGATTCGTCGACCTGTCATTTTCAGTCTAGCAAAGGAGCATCTATCTCTTCATAATTGTTGCTCATATGTTGTATTGTATCTTGAAAAAACTTCCAAATCTTTATGGCTCTCTGTTTTTCCTCTCCATAAATTCTTGTTTCTTTTAGTTCTTATTAAAAACTATCTCATCGATCATTTATTTAGAGACAAATGAAAAACACATCCTTGTGATATTACACTAAAATGTATTTCTCAAGGTTCACAAATGGTTTTTGATGTCTAATGTTAAATCATTTTCAATTTAGACCAAAAAGCTTAAGTTGATGGGCTAAGACTAATTTAATCATTTATATATTCTCAACACTCCCCCCGTGTGGTCTTGATGTTTGCACAAGTCCCACTCCCAATCACGTGGAATTTCAATAAATGGGGAGGAAATGTCATCACAGCGAACTCAGGAGCTCCTACTGTGATAATATGTTAAATTACCAATAGACCCATAAACTGAAGCTGATGGGCAAGGCTAATTTAATCATTTATATATTCTCAACACTTAATCTTAAAAAACATCAAAATATTCAAATTTGCACGAGCACATGTAAATTTTCTCACAGGTTTTTCTCCTTCCTTTCTTGACTGCCTTGATGATTACCACTTCCCATCCTTTCTTTGGTCTCTCTTTCTCCCCCTCTCTTTCCTTTCCACTTCCTTCCCCTGTCTCCTAAACAAATACTTACTGATATGCTGACGAACGTTAGCAACCGCATATTAGTTGTTGTATGGTCATTTCATTTCCAAGCTATTTCAATAATTCATTGCTTCCTATTCTAATCATATCACTTTGTGTGCTGCTTACGGTTTTTTCATGTGTCATTATCAATATAGTTACTGTAGTGTAGGCATTGAAAAGGAACTAGCAATCGACGACTAAATTTAAGTGATTTTGTGCTGTTATTTAACTTTTTCTTCTCCCTTATTCTATTATCTTGTAAGTCTTATCGGGGCATCTTCTATTGATTGTTATATTGGGAGCTTGGTCTTAAATGTGGTGCATATTTGTCTCTCAGTTCAAGGAGGAATGTAACACAGAGAAAAAAATTGCTTCCAAATTGAAGTCACTTGAAAAATCTCTGTTTGAAAATCAAGTTGAAATACGACGTGGACTTTTTGATCTTCTTCAGGTAACACACTACAACAATTAGTCTTGTTTTTTAAGGATCATGTGAAATTTCAGCTCATATGAAGGGTTCTTTCAGGGTTCATTAAATTTGATTGCATTTTTCATTTCTATCCATATGCTGGTCTTCAGTTTCTTTTGGTTTTGCAGAACATAGTTCTTATCAGAGACCCAGAGGATCCAAGGAATTTCTTTCCACGCTTCAATCTTGAAGATACTTCCAGTTTTAAAGATTTGGATGACCACAGGTTGCACAGTCACCTGTATAGTGGCGAATCACCATTTTTCTTCTCTATAAACTCTTGTTTGAGACTATATTTCAATTTGGGATACAAATTGTTATTGAGTTTTAACTGTTCAATTTGGGATAACATTGTCTCTAGTCCAATTTCTTTCTGTATTTTTGTATCTAACTGCTGTTAGTTGCATATTTAATAATTTACTTTTTACACAATGCAGCAAGAATGTTCTGAAAAGATTATACTATGATTACTACTTCCAGCGGCAAGAGGACCTATGGCGGAAAAATGCTTTAAAGACCCTGCCCGTTCTCCTAGACTCTTCTGACATGCTAGCCTGTGGAGAAGATCTGGGCCTTATTCCTTCTTGTGTTCATCCTGTACGGTTAAAATTGTTACAATTACTCTTCTAAAGGCTGAAAACTACTTGCATGGCATCAAATTATATAAAAAGAGATCAATATAAAGACAGTTGGTTCCCCAGTGGGATGGGATGGTGTTGTGTTTGGAGTATAAACTTATTCTTACCCATTTTAAACATTATTTCAAAACTTTATGATTGCTTGATTTTGATGCAGGTTATGGAGGAGCTGGGATTAATTGGTTTACGCATTCAACGTATGCCTAATGAACCTGGTGTAGAGTTTGGGATCCCTTCTCAATACAACTACATGACCGTAAGATCCTGCATCATTTTTTCCATTTCTTTATATGGTAAACTTAAGTATTTTTTCAGCCATGAAAAAGAATACATAATATGAATGGTAGACATGAAGTTCAACTCCAACTGAACTTGTATGCTGCAAGCCTGAAGTATATGGAAGGATAAGGAAAAAGTGTAACCTTCCCACTACCTTAGGAAAATATGAGATATCTCAAAATACTATTGTACCTTCTTTGAAATTGAACATTCTGTGAGCCAGAACCAAAATACTATTGAACCTCCTTTGAAATTTTGGCTTTACAATTATCTTTTGAGGTAGCATGGGTCCACGAGAGGTTCTTATTATGTATTTTTTTTTCTTCCAGTTTATGCAACATTTTTTGATGATGCACATTGTGGTTTGACAACTATTATATACTTGAGAAATATTATATTACTATCACGTGATTTTTTCGAGCTCTGGTTTTAGAATGACTCGATGAGAACTAATTTTGCTTAGATAATCCACAAGCTTTGGTAAAGTCCAGTTTTTTTTTTTTACCTTTTGAATTACCATATTTTAATTCTTATGACTTGTTTGAAGATTTATTTCTTCATTAAAATTAGCATTATTGCTTCTTTCTCCCCAAGTATATCCTGATGTTATTTCTAAATTGTCTATCAATGCTTGCCACGGACATGGCTAAAATAAGATATTAATGTCCAACACTTCTTTTACCTTTGTTACCTTCATCTTAGATTCCGTTCAGTTAGATGGTTCCCGCATCTGTGTATTATACCCGTGAGTAGTAGGTATTTTACCGTGTAATAATGTATGTTCTTCCTTGGAAATGATCTCTACAGTGAGAATCTTTCTGCACATCTTGACAAGAAATGCTCGAGATTCAAAATGTTATTTGCTTATCTTTCATTACAACTTGACTAGCATGGACATGTGTTTTAGGTGTGTGCTCCATCATGCCATGACTGCTCAACTTTGCGTGCTTGGTGGGAGGAAGATGAAGAAAGACGAGGACGGTTTTTCAAGAGTGTTATAGGTTCTGATATATTGCCACCAAGTGAATGTGTTCCAGAAATTGCATATTTCATCATAAAGCAACATTTTGAAGCTCCATCAATGTGGGCAATCTTCCCTCTTCAGGTGATGTATACCTTCCCAAGCTGTTTAAATTCATGGAATAAGAAATTTACATCTTAACATGGGGACTGTATGGAGTTTTGAACAATGAATGGCATACCACCAACCATGCTGAATTGAAATTCACCGATCACTTTTGAGGCCAAGGTCGAATGCTCCCCCCTCCTATTATTATTGTTTATTTTTTTGTTGTTCATAGGGTAGTTTTGACCGATACCCCTGCACTTTTAAAACTACTAATAGATTTAGGGGGAAAATATTTCGTGCTTGTAAGTTGTAACCAAAATATTACATTGTCAGTGGGAAAAGTAGAGTTTTCTTTATCCCCTCAAACGAATCTTAGTTGATCATAAAATCTCGTGTAATATTATTACGGAAAGAGTTGAAAAGTTTCACTTACATAGGCATACCTTTTTGGGTGAAACCATGGGAAAAGGAAATGTCACGGTGCTCCTCTAAGTCTATAGCCTGAAATTTTAGCCAAGCCTCACTCATTCTCATAGTGGGGTATTCGTTCTCTGTTTTCATTTCTCTTGAAAACTGTAGTTAGTCTCTAATCAATAACATTATTTTTCATCAAACCCGTAAGACGGGTAAGCGTTTTTCTTCATTGTGTTGCTCAGCATCCAAATGATAGTCTTTACCATTTTATTTCATAAGTTCCCAAACTTTATATTTGTGCGTATGTATGTATTCATTTTTCGTGTTGACACCAGGATTTGTTAGCATTGAAAGAGGAATACACAACACGTCCAGCAATAGAGGAGACAATCAACGACCCAACAAATCCGAAGCACTATTGGAGATACCGTAAGTGCATCTTTATACTTCCAAGTATGCTGGAAAAAATAAATTTTTTCATAGCATTTGTAAAGGTTACACCTCAAATGTTATTATATGACCTTTCACATTGCATTGGTTAAATTTGAGCTATCCAAAATCTTGTCGGAAAATCATCCATTTTGTATATGTTTACAGGTGTTCATGTGACATTAGAATCTTTAATGAAGGACAAAGAACTCAAAGAAACCATAAAGAATCTTGTCCTGGAGAGTGGGAGATCAGTTCCTCATGAAGCAAAGCCTGCCGAAAATCCGTCGTCTGCAACTATTGTTCCTGAGAAGAAGGAAGTTGAAGGTGAAGCCAGTGTAGAAAAGATTTCTCTAGCAACAAAGTTTAATGGAACACTACAGAAGGAGACACTTGCAGTCATATGATGCACATGCTTTAAATTGTAAGTAGATTTGAACTCAAGTCTTTCCAATGGTACAAAATAAGGTGTTTTAGAGGTTTCTATGGACCGTTCACTACCGCAAACGTTTTACAAGTGATTTCTTTCTAAAGTTTCCAGATAAAGAACTTCTAGTATGTAACTAATAATGTGTTTTTTTTTCTGGATGTTTATAGTAATTAATAAATACTGTCTGCATCATAATTGTCTATACACAGTATCATCAAATCTTGAATCTAATTTAGTGTTGCTGCCATTGACAATTGCAAACTACAAAATAACTTCAAAAGTTTGAAGGTATTTTTACGATTTTTTGCTCTCTTTGATGGAATGAATGTTGTATCATGTCTTAGGCATATCCTTTCATCAATTATACCCTTAAACTTTAAAATTATTACAATGTCACGTCTCAAAAATTTATTTACTTTTTTACTTTTAAAATTGTTATAGTTCTACCCTTTACGTACGTTCCATTAACTTTTTTTTGTTAATTGTTACAACAACACAATTCTCGTTAAATTCTATATATTTCTTTTTTAAATTCTATATTTTTTTTGTTATCAAATATTTAAAGTCTGGTGGTAACCTGCCTTAATTAGGGTTGGAAACGAGTAATGAAAATGTTTTTTCTTAATTAAATTTTGAAGAGAGAAAAGAAATAATTTTATTCTCTGGTTCCAAGTTTTTAATTGCTATATTTATTCTGAATTTTTCTTCAGTTGACTAGTATAAATATATATATATAATATTTGTATAATTTTTTTTTAAAACCTGTGTATAAGCAAAAGACTCTTTTCCCTATTTTTACATGAACCTATGTATTATCATAACTATTTTTATTTATAAAAAAGTTATAAGTTGTAATTTAAAAGTTAAAAAATGAAAAATAAATTATATCTTTGTTTATGGAATCTATACACAATTTTTCCGAAATCGAACTATGAGTTGGAGACAATAATACGAATTTCCTATAAGTGAAATTTCAGAGATTTAATTTTAATCATCTCAAGGTCAATTTTATATATTGAAAAATTTGCCAAAAAATTGAGTAAAAATATGTAACTCCACAAATTCTTTTCAACCATTTTGAAACAATAATTTTTCTTTGTTTTCTTCCAACCCCACTTTTCAATTTGAACCATCAGCCACCTTAAGAAATACTTTGTTATTTAACAAAGAATTTCCATTATTTCTCACAAACTTTTTTGGAATCTCCTGCAACATAGAAAAAAAAAAACTAAAGAAAAATAATTTTGGATGCTTACCAATTTTCCCTCCTTGAGAGTATGATGAAGGATGTGATCTTGAAAAAATGACTTTTGGAGGTGAAATACGGAATATCTTCTCGCCGGCGCTCGATGAAGCCATGGATGTAGTATTTCTGGCCACACGAGTATAGTTGAAATGGTTAGGCACCAACTCCCTTTTGATCATAAGAACGACCAATTTGATGTAATATATATATATATATATATATAATTTCTAGCTGGAATTAAAATCTAATTTGGTTGAATAATTTATTTGTGGTTACTTCAAATTTCTCGATGGGAATTTATTTTCTTATTGGAGGTTGCGGTCTTGTGGACAAATAGAAATACTTTTATACACAACGCTCTATAAAAAGATTGTATGTTTTTATTGAGGGAGATACATAACAAAACTTGAAAATTTATTTAATTCTAATTGAAAACACTTCTCAATTATCATCATAAAATCGTAATGAGATTCATCATTCTACATTTACAATATGAGGGAAAAAAAATTAATGAAATTAAATTAATTTATTTAATGAAAGCGCAAAATGCTATATTTGAAAATTAGTGGAAAAAATGTAATTTTTTGTAACTTCTCAATTAAAAATATAACTAATTATTGATCAAATCCGTCATCAATATTTATTAAAAGGGAAAATTAAATTTGCTCTAAACGATGTCTAGAATTCAAACTTGGGAAGAAATTAAATTGATTCATACAAAGATATGATAAAGCCTAAAAGAGATTAGTGGTTTATTTAGGAATCAGTCTCGCAAAATAAAAATCTTCATTGATAATTTATGGCTTGTGATGATCATCTCAAAAACACAGATATCTCCTTCAAGCAAGCCAGTTTCACGAGCAAATATCTTCCAACCTTTCCCCAATTCAGCTCTGATTCCGTTACGAGTTTCATAAACAGAATAACAAACATTCCAAGTTCGTATATCCGACGAAGCCAACTGAAGAACCATATCTACGCTCTCGTTGAGATGCGTTTGTGTAAAGTTTTCTGGTACACTCTTTAAAAGAATACACAAAAAAAATGACAAATTAAAATTAGTTAAAATGAAATCAAGATACATTTATGTTCTACGTATCTCATGTATTATGATTTCATGAAAGATAACAAAAAATAAAGGGTAAAATACCATTTTCGTCCCTGAACTTTACATCTGGTTTCATTTTCGTCCCTAAACTTTCAAAAAAGTTCATATTCGTCCATGAACTTTCCAAATCGTGTCATTTTCGTCCTTCCGTCAGTTTTTCCGTCTGGGAGAGTAACGGTGGCCTACGTGGACTTCATTAATTGACGTGGCATTAAATTTGTGGGCAAATGTCATAAATGATGTGGAAAACCAAGCTGATGTGGCATTTTCTATTAGATGTGGCATGATCTGGACCTTTAAACAGACCTAATAAATCTCAACCATCCATTTTTAGAAATTGAATTAATATCTAACTGGTAAAGTAAAACTTCCATAAACTGTATCCTTAATCCTTGATCCGTAAATTGACTGCCCTAAAACCGTGAAGCAGAAAAATCAACTGAGACGAAGACGAAGACGAAGACGAATGAGAAGCGAAGGAGAAGCGAGGGAGAAGTGAATGGTAAACGTGGAGAAGCGAAGGAAGAACAAGGGGAAGCGAAGGTGAACTACTTGAAGGAGAAACGAAGCCATTACAAACAAGATTTGCGATTTCTGGTACACGGTTTTGTGAAGAAAAAATCCCAAAAAAATGTCTGAAACTTGTGTACCTTAGACTTGCAGTGGAAAACCCTAACCTTGTACAAGCCCTAACTTGTGCATTTGTCACCCTTTATTCCTTCTAAAATCTAAGTGTTTTTTGTCTGAAATTTGGAGGAAAAATGGTAGATTTGCAAGATTAATGTCATTTAGTGATACATTACAGAGGACGGCTAGTATATACACCGAAGTTCGCCTATGTTGAGGGTGTTCAAGAAGTAGTCACTTACGAAGTAGATAGACTCTCTATTATAGAGTTGGGAATGATTATGGTTAGGTTGGAGGTTTACAACTATGTGTGGTTTCATTACGTGAAACCTGGAATGGACATCAGTGACGGACTTCGTTGTATATTAGTTGATGAGGACATCCCTGAAATGGTGAAGTTAATTCCAGAGGATAGGTACATCCACATTTATGTTGAACACAACCCAAATGAAGTGTTCTATGTCGTAGCGGAGCCGATCACCACAATTCTTCACATACCTCTTTGGGATGGCATGATATCGAGTATCAAAATGTAGGTGATGATACGGTGGAGTTGGATGAGAAAGACAACATAAATGAGTGTCTCCTTCTTGTTTATCCAATGAAGAAATGCCGTGGTCCCCTCCCCGTTTTTCCAATGACGACATGCCATGGTCTCCTCCCCGTTTTTTCAATGACGACATGCCATGGTCTCCTCCCCGTTACTCCAATGAAGACATTGAACTACCCAATTCACCAACAAATTTCTCTACCAAATTTGCTGAATGCTCTATTAGTTCCCCCCTATTTCCCCAATCAATGCCTCAATCAATTCCCCTCCAATTTCACCTATCAATGCCCCAATCAATTCCCCAATTTCCTCAATCAATTCCCAACCAATTTCCCCAACCAAATCACTAGCAGACTGTGACGATGGTGAAAACAGTGGGCATGTTGAGGCTGGGGCTGTGTCTGAGCATGAAAACAGTGGTGGTGAAGACATTGTTGAGGCTAACGAAGATGGTGAAGACAGTGTTGAGCTTGAGGATGAAAAGGTTGAGGGTGAAGAGGCTGAGGGTGATGAGGATGAAGAGGTTGAGGGTGAAGAGGCTGTCTGTGAGGATGTAGAGGTGATGTCTGAGGATGAAGAGGTTGAGCTTGAGGGTGAGCATGAAGAGGCCGATGATGAGCATGAAGAGTCTGAGGAGGAGAATGAAGAGGCTGAGGCTGAGGCTGAGGAACAGTATGAAGATGCAATGGGTGAATTTGGTGAGCCTGACCATGAAGATGACGATGAATTTAATGAAGAGGCTGACCATGAAGAGGGTGATGCTGCAGTATCTGATTGCTCAGTGGATTCTGAGATTGACTTGAATGAATGTCTGAATTTTGAAGGTGACGTTGAATCGAATTACGCACCATCAGATGAATTGAACACACCTCCTAACTCAGATGGTGAGAAAAGGGCCAAGTTATGAATGGTTTAATCCACGGGCTGACATGGAAAATGTGGAATTTACTATTGGGAAGAAGTTTCCCACAAGAAAAACTTGAAGACTGCCATTAAACAATATGTCGTGACAGGGGCATTCAATGTAAAATTGGTGAAGAACGACAAGGAGCGAGTTCGGGTAGTGTGTTCTGGCGAGTGCGCTTGGAAACTTCATGCCTCTCGGGTGAAAACTGAGCGTGAGACATTCCAAGTTAAAACCTACTATGGAGAACACACTTGCCCCAGGGAATTCACAAATCGGAATTTGACTTCGTCTTGGATTGCGAGGAAGTACATGGATAGGTTTCGTGTTCAGCCAAAATGGCAATTGAAGGAAATTCAGGAGACGGTAAAAACAGAATTATTTGTGACAATTTCTAAATCAAAAGCCTATCGTGCACGAACAAAGGCATTGAGAAAAATTAACGGAACACTGGTGGAACAATTTAGAAGGTTGCGAGATTATTGTGAGCAGGTGTTGTGTTCAAATATTGGATCAACCGTGAAGATTGAAACAGATAGGTTGGATGATGAGAGTCCTTTAATCTTCAAGCGACTATACGTGTGTCTGAAGTGTTGTAAGGACAGTTTTAAGTATTGTCGCCCGCTTATTGCACTGGATGCCTGTCATTTAATTAGGCCTTCACGAGGTCAATTAATGGCTGCCATGGGAATAGATGGCAACGATGGTATTTGTCCTATTGCGTGGGCAATTGTTGAAGCTAAAACTAAGGATTCCTGGAGTTGGTTTTTGCATTTGTTGGATGAAGATGTGGGAAGTTTCAGAAGTCGGGATGTTACTTTCATCTCGGACAGACAAAAGGTGTGGCCTTCTTTCTTTGTTTCTGTTCTTATCTTCAGAGTTTCACATTTCGTCCTTCCAAGGGACCAAATGTGAAACTTTGATGAAAATACATTTCGTTCTTTCTTTCTATCTATTTTCGTTTTGAATTTTCACATTTAGACATTTGAGACCAAATGAGGAACTTGGAAAGTTTCACATTTGGTCCCTCATAAGGACGAATTGTGAAACTGTAAATTTTCACATTTCATCCTTCTGAGGGATCAAATGTGAAACCTTCCAAGTTCCTCACATCTCTAACATCTTATCACTCATTTAGAGGGACTTATACCTACTTTTGAAGAAGATTTCCCTGGCATTGACCACAGATATTGTGGCAGACATCTATATGCCAACTATAAAAAACAATTCAAGGGTTTGCAGCTGAAGAATTGCTTCTGGAATTCAGCGATGGCAACTACAAGGGCTGAATTTGACCGCTGGATGGAAAAATTAGCAAAGTTGGATGTCAACGCCTTCCAATACCTTAACAAATATCCCGGCAAGGTGTTGGTCTAAGCACGCTTTTAGGACAGAGCAACAGTGTGATATGCTGCTGAATAACCATTCTGAGAGTTTTAATGCAATTATTACGGAGGCGAGGGATAAGCCCATCATTCAATGTTTGGAAATTGTTCGAAAGCTCGTAAACAGTAGGATTACGAGGAAGATTGCACTATATAGTACTATGAAAGGACTTATCGGGCCAAGGATTAAACAAAAATTTGCAGAGATCACGAAGTTGTCTAGGTATTCAGTGGCTACATGGTATGGAGACCAGAGGTTCGAGGTTGAGAAGTTTAGAGAACAATATGCAGTTGATGTGGAAAAAGCAACATGTACATGTAGGTCATGAGACTTGACTGGGATCCCATGTGATCATGCCATACCTTGTATCCAGTTTCTGAAACTTGTTCCAGAGGAAAACATTGCTAGCTGCTATCATAAATAGACATTAATAAACACTTATTCCCGCTTTATGTTTCCTGTAAGTGGTCCAAATGCGTGGCCTAAATCCCCATATGAACCTGTGCTACCCCCAACTATTAGGCGCCCAACTGGTAGACCGAAAAGGCAGCGGAGAAAGGCTGCAGAGGAGGCCCCATCTTCAAGTAATAAGAAGAGTAAGAAGTTTGGCTTAATCTCATGTCGCAGATGCAATGAAACTGGACATAATATAAGAACATGTAAAGGGCCAATTAATACAAGAACAAAAGCATCAAGGCCTCGCACCTTCATAGGGTTCAACATCCCAACTGTAAGTTCATATAAATTGAATATATTACCCTTTAAGTACAGTAACTATCTCATATATTTATCTTTGTTATATATAGGATGTACCTAACAACTCTGCAGCTGGACCCTCTGATCAAGTTGGATCTGTTGAGGCTGAATCTGCTGGGACTACATGTGCTGGATCTGGAAGAGGTAGGGGAGCTGGAAGAGGTAGGGGAGCTGGAAGAGGTAGGGGAGCAGGAAGGGGAAGTGGATCTGCTGCAGCAGGAAGGGGAAGTGGATCAGCTGCAGCTGGAAGAGGAAGAGGTTCTGCTGCTAGAAGAGGAAGAGGATCTGCTGCTGCTGTTCATGGATCTGCTGCTGCTATTCATGAAGGTGATACTGCTGTTCATGGGGCGGCAGCTGAAATTGATGGGCAAGGATCATCTTGGAGATCTGGAAGAGGAGTTGGCCGCACATATTTAACAAGGAGAAGAAGTCATACTGCTTCTGGATCAGAAGGAGAACCAACTCTAGAAGATGACAATTGATTTTCTGTTTCTTTACATTATCTATTTGCTGTTTTAGGGTTTGTAGACTCTATTTTGGTGCACTTATGTGCATACCTGTATTAGGTGTAATTGGTAGGTTAATGAGGATGCTTTTTGTGCACCTATGATCTGTTTTATTAATGTACATCACGGGACCACATGTCCTTATTTTGTGTAAGAGATTCCTCACAATTTACAATCTCAAAATATTCTCTTTTGTTTCCATTGTCTTGCTCAAGATTTACAATTTCAATAAAAAAAATACTAAAAAAATCCATTCATAGCAAAAGTTGAACACAAACTGATAACTATGAATTCATTTCATTTCATTCATCCAGCTGATACAATATAGGGAGCAAGGGACTATTGTTCATATGAGCTAAAACACAAACAGACCTTTTGAGGGACTAAAATTGAAACCTTCCCATTCAGCAGCTCATGCTACCTTTTGAACAGACTTTTCCACTCATTAACAGCTTCCTAAGTACATGTACATAATCAAACCTATAACTACAACCATAGATAAGTAACAAGCTCTCTTCCACTTTAGCAGCTTCCTATTCTTCTTCTTCAGCTTCTTAACATCATCTTTCAGTTTGTTTATGACCATCATTTCATGATCTGTGAACTCTGAATCATACCAGTGGAAAAACCCACATCCTAACGAACCTCCCTATGAAGATAAATGAGTAGAATAACATATCAGATTAAAATCATAATATAATTTCAAAATCAGAAAAGAACAACTTGTATAAATCTAACCTTGTAATATGCATAACCAACGAATCTACGCCCTGGGTTTGCATTTGTCCACGATGTCTGTAACTTACCACAAACTCCACAGTAGCACGACGCCACAGTCTGATTTTGGTTACTTCTCCTCGATCCATCGTTAATACTCGATTTGAGTTACCTAAAACGTTTTTAAGCCGACATCCAGTTACGAGTTTAGATCTTCCTTCTCCTCTTCGTCTTCTCCACTCTGATGTGCGAAACCAGAACCAGACTGCCCTAGTTTTTTAGGGAAGAAGACAACCAGCTCGATCTGATAAGGAAAAAACGTAAATAAACCAGAACCATATTTCCCTTTAAGAATTTTTTTGGGATTTCTCCACGTTTACCATTCACTTCTCCCTCGCTTCTCCTTCGCTTCTCCTTCGTCTTCGTCTTCGTCTTCGTCTCAGTTGATTTTTCTGCTTCACGGTTTTAGGGCAGTCAATTTACGGATCAAGGATTAAGGATACAGTTTATGGAAGTTTTACTTTACCAGTTAGATATTAATTCAATTTCTAAAAATGGATGGTTGAGATTTATTAGGTCTGTTTAAAGGTCCAGATCATGCCACATCTAATAGAAAATGCCACATCAGCTTGGTTTTCCACATCATTTATGACATTTGCCCACAAATTTAATGCCACGTCAATTAATGAAGTCCACGTAGGCCACCGTTACTCTCCCAGACAGAAAAAAGGACGGAAGGACGAAAATGACACGATTTGGAAAGTTCAGGGACGAATATGAACTTTTTTGAAAGTTTAGGGACGAAAATGAAACCAGATGTAAAGTTCAGGGACGAAAATGGTATTTTACCCAAAAATAAATTGACACGTGTGTAGAATTTTAGAATAATTTTTTATGTTAATAAGATGTAAAATCTATAAATCACACTCAAATGTTCAATTTTTTGATAGTTTTTGAACACGTGGTATACGTATAATATAAATGTTGTCTAAATTTCGAAAAAACTAATCGATAAAAGGGTGTGATTCACAATTTTCTTAAAGTGTAGAGGTATTTCAAAACAAAAACAAAAAGTGAAGAGATAGGATTTAACAATAACCCAAAGTACAAGGTTATATTTTGTATTTATCCTTTTTTTCTTCTCAAGATATTACATTACATCAATTTCGGGATATTTGCCTATTTGACCTCGAAATTTGAGTCCTAATGAAACCTCACTTTTCAATTTTCATAAATCAAACCTTATGCTGATATCACTAAAGAGTGAAAAGACCAAAAACCCATTTTTTATATTGATGAACTCTCCTCAAACTTACTTTATATTTCTCTCTTTAAACTCTAAATTTTTATCCAAAAACTTACAAGTCTCTTTCTAAACTCCAAACTTGTTACAAATTTAGATTCAATGGATGAATATAAAAAAAATACGAATACATCAATATCTTATTTGCGTGAAACAGAGTTCAGATAAAAATTTAACACCAACGTATTAAATTTTTGAAGAAATAAAAATTTGAAATTTTTTTAATTGTTGCCTTTGATCTAACCGATCATAAGCAATGATCTTACCGATTATAGGCAACGATCGGTTAGATCATTGAACACTCAAAAAACGTATTTTGCTTATAATTTTTTCTACAAAATTGAGAATGCCACAAATTTAGCTTCAATAGATAGATAACGAAAAAACGATAGAAACTAATATCTTATTTGCGCAAAATGGAGTTTGGATGAAGAAGTTAACACCAAAATACTAAATTTATGAAGAAATAAAAATATGAAAAATTTCTTGGAAAAAGAAATTTCAGGGATCTGATAGATCTCAAGTGAAGATCGGTTCGATCAGACCGCTAGATCGTACCAATCATAGATGATTATCGGTCCGATCAGACCATTTTTTTTTAATTTTCAGGGTTTCCAGAAAAAGAAAAAAAAAGTTGGGCTGGGATCTGACTGATTACAGTGTATGATCGAATCGAACATATGCAATATATATTTTTTTAAATTTTCCAGATTTTAATTTCTTCAAAATTTTAGTATTTTAGTGTTAACTTCTTCATCCAAACTCCGTTTTACACAAATAAGATATCGATTTCTATCATTTTTTTGATATCTATCTATTGAATCTAAATTTGTGGCAATCCGAATTTTGTAGAAAAAGTTATAAGCAAAATACGTTTTTTGGGCATTCAATGATCTGACCGATCATTGCCTATGATCGGTAAGATCATTGCCTATGATCTAACAGATCATAGGCAACAATAAAAAAAAATTGATATTTTTTTTTTCTTAAAAATATTAGTACATTGGTGTTAAATTCTTCATTGGGACTCCGTTTCGCGCAAATAAAATATCAATTTATTTGTTTTTTCGATATCTATCTATTGAATCTAAATTCATTTCAATCCCCATTTTTTAGAGCAAACTATTCTTTAAGAGAGAGAAGAAGTTCACCTCTACAATTATTAATATATAAAAAAATAGAATTACACAAAACTCAATTCAAGCATTAAGAAAATTTTAACCCTGTGATTATAGAAACTGTCGTGAGAATTACTCACTTTTATCCATAATTTCTATAACGAGCCACTTCATGGTTCTATTTACCCACACTATTAAATTCTCAGTACACATTTTTACCATCTAAAACCCTGATAAGATGACACTTGATCATATTAGAACTATTATAGTATTATTTTAAGAAATTTTCTTAACTACCCCTTTTAACCATTCAACTTATCAAAAATACCTAAATTACTCTAAAATTCATAATTAACCGTTGATTGATAGGTAAGATTTCGCATGAAAACTATTACTAAAGGTAAAAAAAAAAAACAAAGACTTTTAAAACCATTCGTAATTAAAGAGTAGATGTGATAATCTTCTTATTATTAATATGGACAATCACTGAAATAACATATTTTTAAATACTAATTATTGAAATGTTAGAACTTTTCAAAAATTATTAAAATAGCATAATTATTGACCTTGAACTTAAAAAAGTAAAAAACTTATAAATTCATTAAATACCCATGAAAAATAGTTCAACAATTTATTGAGCTATAATTCAATATTTTTTTTGAATTATAATTATGCTATTTGAGATAAATTCTTCTATGGCTGATTGTCCCCATCCCTGTCAATGTATGAAGGAAAATTCTTTGTTGCCGGGTCAAACCCAAGAAACAAGGATAGTTTTTATTTTATTTTATTATCTCTAAGTTTCCATATTCCATAACATCTGACTTTCGTATCCTATTCTTCATATATATAACATTTTTCATTTAGAATTCTTATGAATAGATTTGGTATTTTCTTCAAAATAATCATGAAAATTGAGAATTCTTGTATTTTATAATTGAAAATTTAAGAGTTTCTTGCAAAAGATGATTTGTATTTGGAAACATATTAGAGGGTTGTATACATGATAGGTTTTAATGAAGATTGGCCCCCTATTTTTTTTATAAGTTTTCTTAATTTTAAATAAAGAATGATTAAAAATATATATTTTTCTTTTAAAAATATTGGAAAAAGGAGGTAGCTAAAAGGTTGTAAAAAAACGAACAAAATAATATGATTTTTTCTACTTTTGTGGTCATGGAAGCCATAATTGCTCGGTAAGTTATGTTTTAAAATCAAGAAAATTATTAGGTCATAACAATTGTAAGTACTAATTTCTATAGGGCCTAAGGTTGCCTTAATGACTTGACATGCAGAAAACAAAATCTCTAAAAAAAACATAATATATGTTATTTTTTATTTCGGTCAATATGTGTAGTTATTTATTTTGTTTTATTTTTATGTTAACCAAGCCTAGTGAATCTCATATACATTCAGAAATTTATTGAAGTTTTAAGAAGGAAACATGCTTCAAAAGCTACAAAGAGATGGTAAGGAGATATCAATTGTAATGTCTCATATATTATTATTTCAACATATTATAATGTTATAACTTATGTTAGAGTTTATTAATATTGAGACATGCTAGAATGGAAGTATGTTTAGTGATCATGACTAGATGTTGAAGAAATTAGACATTTGCATAACAATCGCTTAAGATATTGGTAAAAAGCAAATTTTCAATATACTGTTACGAAATAGTTTTCAAATCTGAAATGTAAGGATCAATTTTGTTTCTATACGCAATTTTTTGACCATAACCAAAAGGTAAATTGCCATTTTTGTTTCAAAGTAGTATACATACGTATGTATACACATAAATGTATATATATAGATACAAACAAATTCATGCATGTTTATGTATCTGCATATAGATGTATACATTGTATGTACATGGATATATACATTTGTTTGTATATATGTTATACATTTGTATTATATGAATATATATATATATATGTTATTCATATGTATGTCATACTTATATGATATACAAATTAATATCATACATTGATATTATACACATGTATGTCATACATGTGTGTTATGATACTCATGAAGTAAATATGAAAAATCTTATTTTGGAAGATAAAATATTATCATTTGTGAAACCTCATTCTTTTTTCTTAAAAACTTATATAATAAGTCAACTAGCATTAACCCTTTTTATATCTCTATAAAATCATATTTTTTCTGAGTTTCAAAAACATAAAAATATTCATACGATATTATTTTGGTGATCTTGATGATCATGTTGGTGTAGAAACATTTTTTTAGATAATGGAGGTTTATACCAACTTACTTATTGAAAATTTCTATAAATATTATGCTTCTCACTCAAATCCATCCAAATCGAGTGGTGTAAAATCCACATGTAGCTTTGTTCGGTTATAGTCTTCCGAGATAATATCAATCGAATGAATTTATGAAACGTCAAAAGTCTAATATTTTGTTTTTTAAACGCTTTTGCTTATAATTAGTGATACTCTCTTCTCTAATTCTTTCAGCTCATTCCTCTGAACATTTGATATTCATACATATCTATGTATATATACATACAGATTTATACATGTATGTACATATATATATACATATGTATGTATATATGTTATACATTTGTATATCATATATAAAAATATCTATGTCATACATGTGTTATTCATATATATGTCATACTTATATGATATACATATGAATATCATACATTGATGTGATACATATGTATGTCATATATGTATGTTATGATACCCATTAAAGAAATATGAAAAAATTTGTTTTTTTTTTAAAATAAAATAAAATATTATCATTTGTGAAACCCCATTCCCTTTTTCTTTGAAACTTATATAATAAGTCAATTAGATTTAACCATTTTTATATCTTTATAAAAATATAACATATTTACGTTTCGGAGTCATGAAAATATTTTTTACAATATTATTTTTGATGATCTTGATAAGCATGCTTCTAAAGAAATATTTTTTTTTAGAGAATGGAGGTTTATACCAATTTGCACAATGAAGATTTCTATTAAAATTGTGCTTCTCACTTAAATTCATACAAATCGAGTGGTGTAAAAAAACTTCTATTAAGGCTAGTTGTACTGAGCATTCAGAAGCAGCGTTGTCCTCCAAATAACTACAACATCTTAGAAACCTTAAGGGGAAATGAACTCCACAAATAAATTTTCATGTAACCCCCACATGCCTTTGATGTCTTCTTCATTCACGAGGCCTCCACAAATCCCAGCAATCTCAATAACAAGTTATTCTCTTCGTATGTAATTTAAAAAAAAAGACAGAGGTTAATGTATGACATGCAGGTTGAGAACTTTGAGAGGTTTCACATTAAATGACATATATTTTCATGTAACCCCAACATGCCTTTGATGTCTTCTTCATTCACGAGGCCTCCACAAATCCCAGTAATCTCAATAACAAGTTCTTCTCTTCGTATGTAATTTAAAAAAAAAAAAGGACAAAGGTTAATGTATGACGTGCGGGTTGAGAACTTTGAGAGGTTTCACATTAAATGACATATAATGATACTAATATTTAATATTGTTTTAAAATATTTTTAAGTTTAATAGAGACAATATTATTAAGTAAATTCATTTATTCATAATATTAATTAAAACTATGAAATAACTCATTATTCAAATAATGATAATTAATTATTGGTAATGACACGAATTGTAAATATGAGAAATAATATAAGGATAAAAGGGTCAAAAATGATTCTCCAACATCCCAACTTTTAAGATATTAAAGATGATTCGTTTTATTAAACTCAAATAAGTAATGAAATTAATAGGTTTAATTAGAAATTTGATCCATAGGGTATGTTTTAATTTAGTTCTTAGGGTTCTAAAAATTTAAATTTAATCTCATAATTTTAGTTTGTATCATTTCTGTAAGTGACCTAATTCTTTGAAATAAAGTAGAAAATATTGTTATTGACCGTCTTTACAATTGTAAGTCGGTTATTGTATTTTATCATTTATGTTACTGTTATTCTTTTACCTTTAAAATTTTCATTTAGATAGTTTTTTACAACCTATATCAATCAATATAGTATTTATAGTTTTATTAACTTCATTTTAATACTGTGTATCTTGTAATTTATATAACGTTGGCCATAATCTTATTATTATTTATTTTTTTGATAATTTTTTTTTAAATCTTATTGATTGTTCTTAAGATCATTAAATCATAGTATTAATTTCATCGAAAATTTAAAAGATTTAGTAAGTGTGTGGGGTATTTCTCTCACACAGTTGAGCACGTGTCGTCACGTACTAGGTTCTCGCCGGCGTGACTACTTGAAATTGAATAAGACGATGATCAGAAGGGCACCGGTGTGGTACCGGCCAAGGACCCTCCGACGATAAAGTTAGGTGGTGGTAGGTGAGCAAGTAGAGTGCGCCGCAAGAATAGATTAGGGTTAGGTAAACTTAGAGCTTGTTTGAACTTACTTGATTTGATAGGTCAAACTGCTGGGGTTTCTGCCCTAAATCTTATGTAATCCAATTAAACTATAAATAAATAAAGGAATTATTAATTAGTAGTATTTACATTGTCATTTATTATTAGTTTAATAAATGTAATCCATTATAAGATCCAGAGTTACTTATGATAACTTAAAGTGAGCATATGATGCGAGAAGATTCATTTAAGTGTAACTCAAAAAGTATGTGGTTCATGAATAAAGGTTGGGTGCCTTATTTCTGGTAATACCACTAACACGGCCCACTTGTGAATTGACACAAGTGATCTCATCTGGATCGCTCATGTAGAGACATGTGAGTGGGGGTGTTGCTGCAATAGAGATTGTAGTAGACTGGACTAAGATAAACTTACTGTCTTCTGGGAAAGCCGTTACAGAAAAATATGTTGTTTATCAACCAGTTGATCATGTTAATCCTGAGTGGATTACGAACTCCTGTTTGCAAGGGACAAACCTTTGATTTGCATATAGGTGAGAGTGACTCGAATAGTTCGCTCAATAAGCCTCCCACTTTGGGGATTGCATCTTGCTTACAGCTGGGAACGTAATTACACAAGAATTGGAATTCACTCTTTTCCATATAGGAAAATAGATAAGTAGTTCCCTTATGGACTGATTCGGTCTTGAACAGCGGGGCCCCATATTCCTTTGATCAAGGAAAAGGTTAAAGACGCATATTGGAGATTATGTAAGGTTGTTCATTGGAGAATCAGTTGGGCTTAAGGAAAAAGATGTATCATGGAGGTTAATACGGTGAAAATACCTAGCCATGGATACGAACTAACTTGTGAAGGATCAAAGTGTAGTTAATGATTATAGCCAATGGACATAACTATGTCTATAGTACTAAGAGTGCAACTCTAGATATTTAGTGGAGTTATCTAGGAGTTAATGAATGAGAATTAATTGATTAAAAGAAGTTTTAATCAAAGGTAATTCTGGATCATTGGAGCTTAGTCGTATAGGTCCATTAAGTTCTCCGAGCTAACGCATGTAATTGAGAACATAAATTAATATGATTAATTTCTTTGGAAAAATGGAATTAAATAGAGGAGTCTATTTGATTAATTAAAAGAAATTAAATAGAGAAGTCTATTTAATTATTTAATTAATGGTGTCTATTTAATTATTAAGTCCATTTAATTAATTATGAGAGATTAAATAGAAGAGTCTATTTAATTAAATTAATTTTGAGTTGTCTAAAATTCATGGGGATTTAAATATATGAGTCTATTTAAATATTTCATTTGAGATATTAAAGAGGAAACAAATAAAAGGAGTTTTATTTATTGGAATATTTATTTAATTATTTAACGGAATTGTTCCATTAAATAAAAAGGAAAATAAATTGCCCAATATTGTCATATGATGATGATAGGGGCGTGTGACCCCAAGAGTTGACTAAGTTTTGCATTTTATTTTATTTAAAATATATGAATATCTTATTTTAAATTAATGTGATTAATTTAAATGGAAGATATGGAATAATATATTTAAATTAATATTGATTAATTTAAATAAAAGATATGAGATATTTTATTATGGAATAAAATATAATATCTTTATTATTCAAATATATTTTAGAATATCTTATTTAATTATTTGATAATCAAAAGATATTAAAAAGATTTTCTGAGGCCTTAGTTTTCCTATAAATAGGAACCTTGGGGTGATCCCAAAAAACACAACTAAAAGAGTTAAAGTAAAAGGCTCAGGAAAAATTTCTCTCCTCCTTCTCTCTTAGCCGCCGGCCATAGTGTGGTCAAAGGGAAGAAATTTTTCTTCCCTTTTCCTTTTTCCAAAGGAGATAGTGCTCACGCACCAATTCTCTGTTGTGCTTAGTGAGGAAGATCTTTTTGGTGGTCCCTGGATCGTAACCAGCCAAGAACGAGGAAGAGCCAGACACTTCTCTACAAGGGTTAGTATTTCTTTTATGCATTTAGATTTTGATTATATTATATTGCAAGGAAAGATCCTTGGGACTTCCATTTGAGAACTCTTTTAGAGGCCTCAATCCCAATACAAGCAACCTTTTATAGTCTCTTGATTGTTGGCTTCTTGACTGGGCTAGTGTAGGACTAGGCTTTGTGGATCTTTTAGTGGCCCAGTGGGAAGCATTTCCCCCAAACGGTGATCCTGATGGGCTTGAACCCATATGGACCGATCTGATATACCCGGCCCGTATGAGTGCTATTTTCACCCTTTACAGTTTTCCCCTATTTTCTGGATCGGAAAGTTCGGTGTAGGGAATAGAATGTGCTTGGATCGTCGTTGTGTCGTTTCGTGCGACCTGCCATCGACTTCATGTTAAATTTGGTTATTATAATTAGTTGTAGTTTACCTATTAATTGGTTTAATTAATAGGTATTATTTGTATTTACCTTTATATATATAAGGTGAGATAGATGACTTAGAGAATTAAATTCATTATCATCATGTAAGAGTGAGATGGGTGTATGGGGTTCTTGGAGAGAGTTCCATAGCTATGCATTGTATTTTTCTCTTGATTGTCTCCTTTGTAAACAAACATATCTAGTGAATTGGCTGGTCAATCCGGCAACTGGACGTACGATCCTTCGTGATCGGAACCAGTATATTTCTCGGTGTTATTCACTCCTCGATTTCTGATTTCAGTAGAAAAGATTCACAACAAATTGGTATCAGAGCTGAGGTTAGGGCTACTGAAACTAGATTTAAGAAATTGTCCGTTCTGTTCTTTGTTTTGCCCCTCGGTGTGAAGATTTCTCAAGCGAAGCCTTGTTTTTAGGCGGTTATTGTCTCGTGTGGCGATAATATGTGCACCAATTGAAATCAAGAATTGGAGCGAAGGAAAATGGAATTGAAATTCAATGTTCTGTGTCAATCGATGTTTCGGTTGTAAGAAATCCATCTGCATTCCCAAATTTATGCGATGATTTGTGATTGAAAAATTTGTTCGGAACTTCGTTTCAAATGATTCTGGCAGGCAAAATTAAGAAAGAAATGTCTCTAGCACATTGAAGATTTGATAAAGAATGGATTCAAGAAAGTCATGCGACAAAGCTTCAAGAAATGAAGAAAGAATTCGAGAAGTCGTGAGTTGAGATAAATATCATACACTGCTTGAAGACTTCAAAATTCTTGAATCTTGGTGTTGGTCAATTTGAAGTTCATCGAGGAATCAAAACCAGTGAAAAATGTAATGGAATGGGGCATTGACTACAGATAAGACAAATTGTTCAAATTTTGGTCAAAGATGAGTCAAATGGTATTTTATGTGAGAATTTCTTACAAGAATTGATCAATTAGATCTTCGTCAAAGAAAGCCATGGGGTGAAAAAGTAGGTGCAGACTTGAAAACTTTGGGCAACGAAATTTCCACCGCATCAAAATTGATCAAAGAAATTGGTAAGATTCATTGATTCTCCAAGTCGGTCAATTGGGTTTCTTGCCTCAAAGTGTCTTGAACTCATATGGTGCTTTGATCCACGACCATAAATAATTCGAAGGGCCTCCATCAGAAATTGAGACTTGATTCCTTGAATTTCTAATTGAAGAAATTGATTAGTTGAGTTTCTTTTTAGGGGACACAGGGCCTCCACAAGTCCACATTGGTATGATATTGTCCACTTTGGGCCTAGACCCTCATGACTTTGCTTTTGGTTTCACCCAAAAGGCCTCATACCAATGGAGATGTGCCCTTCCCCTTATATTCCCATGATCATCCTCTTCCCTAACTGATGTGGGAATTTGTTCGCACTCTAACAATCCTCCCCTCGAACAAATTCACCGAGCCTTCCCTCCATCCGTCCACTCTATCCAGGCCAACTCTCTCTCCGGAGCTCACCGCCTGTCCGATAGAGCCCACCATGGATCGGGTTTCCGAGACTACTCACTTTGTTCAGCACCCGAGGATTCCACCCACATCGTTAGGATCGGGGCATGGCTCTGATACCACTTTTTAGGGGACACCAGACCTCCATAACTTCACATTGGTATGATATTGTCTACTTTGGGCCTAAACCCTCATGTCTTTGCTTTTGGTTTCACCTAAAATGCCTCATACCAATGGAGATGTGTCATTCCCCTTATATTCCCATGATCATCCTCTTCCCTAACCGATGTGGGAATTTGTTCGCACTCTAACACTTCATTGTTCAGAAAGACGCGACCTTCCGAAAAATATACTCATTGGGCCTCATGAATGGGCTTGGCTTACAACAGATCTTTGCGAATGCGGATCGTTGTGACCCTTCCCATGTGTCACGATCGTTTGACGTGTGGCCCTTACTTTAAATAGTGTACCCTCTCAGAATTAATGGCTTGTTTTCCATTTGAATTCCAAGGTTGTTTGAGGGTGCCCTGCTTACGAAAAGCTTTTCGCCATTGACGCTCTGCTCTTCAAGTTTCTTCCCAGTTGATCAATCTGAAGTAGTTTTGACCGCCGCCAATTTCGCTCATTTCGCCGTCGACGTATACAATAAGAAACGGGTTCTCTTTCTTGCTGATGTCGTAGATCATAATACAGTCGTGGATTTTGTATTATTCTCAATGAAATGAAAAACCTAATCTAATCTAGGGTTTAGAGTTTTGTATTATAATGGTGAATTTTGTATTATTATATTAAGACAATGATTGAAATAACATATTTTTACGCACTAATTACTGAAATATCATAACTTATACTCAAATAACATAATTATATTTCAATAAAAGTAAAAAAAAAAATACTAATAAATTCATTGAAAATAATAATGAAAATTAATCCAATGGTTTCGATACATTATTGAACTTGAACTTAAAAAAGAAAAAAACAAACAAAATCATTAAAAATACCCATGAAAAATAGTTAAATAAAATTTATTTGAGTATTTTTTTAAAAGTTATGATATTTTAGTAATTAGTATGCAGATTTATGGTATTTGAGACGAATTTTATATTATTTTTTAATTCCTAATATCATGATAATAATAATATTACTTACAAAAATTTGATCAAATAAGTTTATTATTATTTTATCATACACCTAATTTATTTATAGTATGATTTGCTTGTATCATGCTAATATTTTGAATGAATACTTAATTTGGAGAGTGAAGGAGATGCAGTTGAGGTTGCAAGGGTGGTGAAGCTGCACGAACAAGTAGCCCGTCTTACGATCGAGGTTATTGATTCTGCTACGGTGAGAAGAAGCTCTATAAAGCTAAGCTTTTGGTCAATCCTGAATTGTTTGGTCTTAAACAACTGCTGGAGTTCAAGCCAGTTTCCCCTCCTCATCTTCTTCTTCCTAATGCTAAGAAATTAGGAGGATGACAAGTTGTATCACCGCATGATCCTCCGGTTCATGATGCCGCAAATTTTGTTGTTCAGATCTTACTGCGTATATCTAATTGTGAATGCTCTTATCAACTGTTGAAGATCATTCATGCAAAGGTAAAGGTCGGTCATATTTTTTTCTATTTAGATTTTCATACTTTTTTAAATCTCAACTTGATTCATAGTCTGATACTTTTGTTTGTACAATGATCACCGGATCACCTGAAGGAGAAGACGAGCTACGATCGAAGGTATGTCATGATGAACAAGGCTTCCATATTATCTCGTAGATGGTGCCACCAGAACATCTTACCTGGGATTCGAACTTGGAATGCGAAGAGAGAGTTGGAGGGGCACTACCGCTAAACCAAACCAATTCCTACGTAATGTAATGTATAATAAACAACATATTAAAATCTGAGGGGGGGCACGTGCCCCTGGTCCTTAGGTGGCTCCGCCCCTGCATGAGAGTGGATACTATAAATAATATACTAAAATGTATCTACGAAATTGAATTAAAAATTGAAATATGTAGTATAAAATCAAAATACAAAAATAATAAAAATGTACAACATATACTAAATACACTGAAGAACTATGGACAATATACTGAATATACCCAAAAACTGGGAAAAGAAATAATGCATTGGGAAAGAAAAATGTTAGAAGTGTCAAAATATACGTGTCAGATGTGTCAAACTATATCTGCCATACGAAAAAGGAAAAATATGTATATTAAAAAATTGAATAGTAAAAAGTGACTAAATATCACATTTTTTCAAACACATGGCCATAGGTGAAAAGACCCACCTCCAAGTGGCTATTTTGATTTTTCACCCCAAAAAATTACGTTTCTACTTTTTTTTTTTTATAATTCTATAGTTTATCCAGTTTTCTGTTTGTATTATTAATAAATCCTCTCTTTTTATATAATGAGTTTGATTAATATCATTTATCAACAAGTTGGATTTTTTTGGGGTTGATTTTGCTACTTTGATAAGATTTTTTCTTCAGGTTTTTAGTAATAGTGGGTTAGGTCAGACGACTCGGTGGGTCAAGTTCAACCTGGCACGATGTGAACTCGACATGAAAAATAACCCGGCATGACTTAACCTGTAATCGGCACAACCCATAACCCAACCCAACATACTTGTGACCCATGACCCATGGCTAGGCACGCGACCCACAACTCAATTCGGCACGACCCATAACAAATTTCATATAACTAAATATATATATATATATATATATATATATATATATATATATATATATATATATATATATATATATATATATATATATTTTGTAACCTATTTATTTATAAACATAAACAATATTTAAGTAAATTAAAATAATATATAATTAAAATATAATTTACCTTACCTAAATATCAAAGACTTAAATTATAGTTTATAAATCTTTTGAACTATAGTTAGAAGATTATAGTTTACAATAAAATTATTGTAACCTATTTCCTGTTGTTTTTTTATTTAAACTGACGAGTAATGAAATTGTCATAATTTCACATTTCCTTTTCTTGCAAGAGATGAAAGTTCCAAGTCTGGGAAAGGAAGTGGTCAAAGTAATTGATCTGAATAATGCAGACCATGCTAAGTGGACATATAGTAGAAGTAATCAAAAGCACAGAAAGACAAACTAATTTGACTAAATTCTTGAAATGAGGTAGTCATCTTTCCTTGTAGTCTATTTATATTGATATAGGACCAAAATGTTTGGAGAAAATTAGATTAAAAAAATAAAAAGTAAAATATCTTGTTGTCCCTGAGTTTTGAGAAATAGATTATTTGGTCCATGAATTTTTAATTTGAGTATATTATATATTCGGGTTTTGAGAATTAAAGTCTGTTTGATCAAGTTAGTCTTCCAACCATCATGAAACGAATTCTTTACACTAATAAAAGAAAAAATTACATAAAAAAAACCAAATTGACCTATTTTCAAAACTCATGACTAAATAAATAAAAACTGAAAATTCAGGAAAGTCTAGACCTTATTAAACAAAAAGGTATTTAAAACATAGAGCGTGGGAAGCGGATCTGAAAGTAACGGTCAAAACAAAGAAAAAGTTAGGAAATTCTGTTTAGTTAGAGAGATACAGTTAGAGAGAGAGAAATAAGCAAATAGTAAAGACAACCTGTAAAAAAAACTAAAATCAAAACCCAAATTAAGAAAATGACCAAAAAAAGGGTGTTTTGGAATTTGAATGATAAGATAAAAGGAGAGAATTGGGTTTGAATTTTGGGCACTGCATGCATTTGGGGTTTTGTTAAAATTAAATTTTTTTTTTTTTCAAGGGGAGCGGGAGGGCTCTCTTTCTGCTATTTTCTTGGTGACTCAATTGCCTTTCTCTCACGCTCCCATTCCCTCTATGCCTTAACCCAGTCTTCAAGGTTATCTATTCTAATTCTCTTTCTTTTCTTGTTTGGTTTCTGGGAAAATTATGAATCCTATTAAATATTAGTGGGAAAATAGGAAATTGTTTATATTGCAAAATTTGTATTAGATTAGGAATTACTTTTTTTGAATTGATTTAATTACCTTTTCTTCATGTACCTAGATCAGATGGGAGTTTTGTTGTTTTTTTTTTTTTTCCGGTTTAATTACAAATTTTGTCACTATGGTTTGGTTTGGGGTCTGTTTCGATTGGGAACGTATGGTTTTAAAGGTTTTGATTTCGAGGTCTGTGTCAATTTGGTACTTATATTTTTAAAAGTTTCAATTTAATCGTGGTTTGGTAAAAACTCATGATATCGACTGCCGTTGCGAAAAAGTTAACAAATTTATTAAATCACATGGTAAAAACAAATGACGGTGTAGGGTTAATTAACGTGTAGATGTGAGGCTTTTTGACGTGTAACTATGGTAACAACATGAATGTTTTGTGAGCTTGTATCAAACTATGAGAACTAAAAAACCCTTAGATTAAATTGAACCGACTTCAAATTATAGGGACTACATTAAAAAATTTAAAATTATAGGGACTAAATTGAAAAAGACCCCAAACTATTGGAACAAAATTTATTAAACCATTTGTTTTGTTTTGTTTGTGTGTTTTGTGCTGGGTTTCATTTAGAATATAAGTTTGTTATTGTATCCATTGAACAATTTTATGAAAGCTTGTGGTATTGTTTTGCCATTTGCTTCAAGAATACTAATATGATTAGTAGATGAAATGAAATCTTTAAAAAAAATGGGGTGTTGAGTTTCATTATTTTATTTTTTGTGAAATATGGTTTCTTATATTATTTGCATGATATGTAGTTCTTTATTTTTCATTACATTGCGACGGTTTAATCCCGAAGGGGCGAGGGATTGTTTGGTTTTCTTACTATTCAAGAATTTCTTTTTAACATGATTCATATTTTCCTTTCATTCTTTTGATTTTTCTGCTTAGTGCAAAACGCAGGTTGTGACTCTTGAAAATTGGGCGGAAGGCGGCATGTATTTGTAAAGCATCCATAAATTGATACAAATTTGCATCTGATATTTTGAATTTATTTGACTTCAATGGGTAAGGATTATATTTCTTGCTCCATCATGACTATCAATTTTTCTTTCTTTCTCTTTTGTAACATACTTTTATTAGAATGATTACTTATTTGTGGATTCAACCGATAGCATGTTTAATTGATAATCTAGGAAAATGGTTCCATTAATGAGGTTTAACGACCTGTAGAGGACGTCCAAGTTTTCTTTGATGTTTTAATATTCTCCGATTAAAGTATTTAAAGATATACATTAGTATCGAAAAAGTAGTGATCTGATTGCATTGAAGTACTCATTTACTAAATAATGTTATGAACAATATTCATATGAACATTGGAAACTGGCAGGTTATCTCAAGTAAGAATAGTACTTTTATGCTTAAATTCTTGATCTTTTCTTGGATTGATATTATAAGTAATTGAATCTAAAGGCGGTTTTCTTCGAAATTAAATGGCCAACTGATTCTTATTTTTTTTTCCCAACATGAAGACATGTGAGTAATGTTCCAGGGAAGACAAGTCTTCAGGGAATACTGTGAATAATATCTTTCATTGGCATGCAACTGTTCTTAAAATTGCACACAATGGCCGTTGCAGTTGATCAGCATTGTGAATTTAAGCCATTTGGCCGATCTCATAAATTTAGACTTCCATCTTATACCCATCTTGACTACAGCAATTGCGAATTTGTCCAAAACGATCTCGTCAATTCCTTGAGAGAAGCATTTGAAGTTGCTAGTATACATCGAAGCTTTTCCACACCGTGCCTGTCCTTTGTAGAAGAAGTATTTGAAAACAAACCGAGAATTAAAATCGTGGCTGGCCATAATACCATAAAACTACAAGCTGTTGTGGCAGAGGCTGCAATGGCTCTGGCCTCTGGTTTTGATCCGGTACCACTGTCTAGTGGGTTGGGCGGTGCATATATCTTGCGTAACCGAGCTGGTGATAAAATCGCCGTTGCAAAGCCTATTGATGAAGAACCTTTAGCCTGTAATAACCCCAAAGGTTTTGAAGGTAGGATGCTGGGTCAACCTGGATTGAGACGATCAGTTCGGGTAGGTGAAACTGGTATTCGTGAATTAGCAGCTTATCTGCTTGACCATGGTGGCTTTGCCGGTGTTCCCCCAACAGCTCTGGTGGAAATTTCTAATGTTGGATTCCATGTTAATAATTCAGCAGGAATTTCAACTGCACCATGTAAGATTGCTTCACTCCAAAGTTTTGTAGACCACGATTTTGATGCTGGAGAGCTGGGACCTTCTAGTTTCTCGGTTGCTGCAGTTCACCGAGTAGGGATTTTTGATATAAGACTTTTAAATCTTGATAGGCATGCAGGAAATTTACTTGTGAAGAAACAAAATTGTGTTGGGGCGGTTGAACTTGTGCCCATTGATCATGGACTTTGCCTACCTGAGTGGTTAGATGATCCATATTTTGAATGGCTTCACTGGCCTCAGGCATCGGTTCCTTTCTCTGAGACTGAGCTCGAGTACATTTCCAATCTCGATCCCTTCGAAGATGCGGAACGCTTAAGAACTGAGCTTCCCATAATTAGGGAGGCTTCCATCCGGATCCTCATTCTGTGCACCATTTTCTTAAAGAAAGCTGCAGCTTCTGGGCTCTGTCTTGCTGATATAGGTGAAATGATGACCCGGGGATTTGGCAGTGGAGAAGAAAGCTTAAGTGCATTAGAGAGCATTTGTGCTCGAGCTATAGCTGACATACCGATCATTTCAGGTGAGCATGAAACCAAACAAGACCATGGAGACACGGAAATGTTTCAATTTGATATTGAAAGTAAATATGGTAACAAAGAGGAATTGGATCTCAAACTCGTAGAGACTCCCGGAATTCTTAAGCCTCCGAAATTTCCAAAGCCCTCATTCATAGGATCAAAGACTACATTGGTTGCTGAGGAAAACAGTGATGAAATGTTTCTCAAAAGTAATCATGGTAGTAGTTTGCTCAAGAGCAAGAGTTTCTCTGTGCAGACTCTTCACAATGAAAGCGGTGTCATTTCATTCGGAGAAATGAGCGAGGAAGAATGGGAACAATTCTTAAAAGCTTTCGATACGTTCTTGCCCGAAGCACTCGAGGAAGCGACAAGCATGAGTTTGAAGCAGAGGATGGGAACTTCTTGCCAATTCTGATGCAATATTTTGGAGGAAATTAAATTAAAAACAGAATTGAGTAAGTGAATGCAGTTTTCCTAACCTGTATCTAGAAGAGCATTGTACATTATTATGGGTCAAATGACCTTTTATTTTATAGTATAGGAGAAGATTATTATAGGGGGGGCAGGAGTGGAAAAGTGAGTGGTCAATAGCCATCCTTTCCTTGTATGACTTTCTTTAACTACCTGTATTTTCTTTCTTGTACATTAATGGTGGTGAAGATGATTTATTTATTTTTATTTTGTTGCTGGTGATTTCATTATTTATACCACCATTTATGACTAGAAGAAATTATCCAGGCTCTTTCCCTTTATTGTATTCCCATAATTGATTAAATTTATGTATATATTATTATTCTATGGACATTTTATGTACCCCTTTTTTGTGATTCTGTCTGTCTTTTCAAAGTAAAGTCTTTGGTCGTTTCTTTTTTACGTGGAGAATATACCTAACCAGTTGAGCTATGCTTAGATTGATTTAAATAAAAGTTTATTTTAGATAAGATAAACAACCTAATAATTATTGATGGAGAAGGTAAAAAATTTGTAATTTTTCAGCCAAACTCGTGATGGTTTTGAAAATGTAAAAAGACCTAACTCAATTGATTTTTATTTATTTTCTTTTGTGTGAGTTTTCTTTATTTTAAAAAGATTTTTCTCCTTTTTTGTGTGTCACTTCTACTTCTAGTAAGGTGACTTTTGAACTTATATAATTTTTTTTATTAATAATATTTGGTTACTCAAACCTAAACCACCAAGGCTACTAAGCCTATAAGACAATGCCACATGGGTAAAAATTGTAAAAAGAAAAGAAAATAGTTGCAATTTTAACCTATGTGACATTTTCTCATTAAGGCTGCTTTAGTTGCTTAATTTTAAGCCATCAAATATTGCTCTTGCTCTTTTGTTATGGGCTCCTTAACTGATATTGAGTATAAGAAGTACAACTCACTCTATATAGATTTAAAAAGAAAAAAAAGGAAAAAAAACTATAAGGAGAAAATTAATATGCTAACTTTGAAATCTTATAATATTCTACTTAAGTAGGTTTGCTAAGAAATTTTATATGAATTACATTAATAATTTCACATTTATGTTTATGTTTATGATTTGATTAATAATTTTCTTTCAAAGCCTTGTTTCATTTATCTCAAGTATGTTATTATGAGAATATTGTAAAGAGAGATATTTATTTGAATACACATTCATTTGAATAAAAGAACACGAAAGCTTCTGTCGTTGCAAAAAGAAAACTAGTTTTGAGATAAAACTTTTTTTCTCTCAAAGCCCTAGCAATTTTTCTCCGGGTCTTGCAATTTTTCTGTCGATTAAGGTAAGATTTTGATGTATTCTTATAATGTAGTAACTCTATTTTGATTTCTTGCTCTCAAAACTCCAATTTGAATGTGATTTGAAGGTTTTGTGATCTACATTTTTAGATTGATGTTCTTCAATTTCCGGCAAGATTGATCATTTTTCAGCCATTACTCTATAATCTAACTTGATTTCAACAATATTGGTAGGTTTTTGAAGTGGTTAATTTAATTATATTTTTCCAAGAATTAAATAGAAATAGTTACTTAGGGAATATTTTGATGGAAATAGTAATGTTTTAATATGTATTTTCTTAATTGAAAAATTGTAAAAATTGTTGAATTGATTTATAATTGTTTTTAGGTGTTGGATTGATTGGTGTCAATTTTGTGTTATGTGAATGAAAGTATAATTGATGGAAGTAATGAGACTGAATATGATAAACCGACAAGTCGGATGTTGAACTTTCATAGTAGTATTGGCCATCATCATTTTGACGTGGTCCAACCTAACAAAAAATTATGGGTTATTCAATGTAAGCAAATATGGACAAGGGGTCAGTGGAGGCTACGTGCATGTCCTTGAAAATCACATGGAAAATAAAAAAGTATTATGGTGTGCATATTTGTCTTTTTCAGACTTACGCACAGGTCATGAGCAAATTGATTCGAATTTAATTGATAATGAAGAGAAGCAGTTTGTCAAAAATGACAACTCTTAAAATTGTTTCTTTACAAGAAATTTTGAATAAAATGTTCGGGTATAATGTGCATTATTAGAAGATGTGGGATGGAAAATTAAAGGCACGAGATTTGTTGTATGGGAATTGAGAAGATTCTTATAAATTGTTACCAAGTAGATGAATATTTTGAAAATGACAAACTTTGGTACTGTAGTTTAGTGGAGGCTTAGAAGAATGAAACATGTAATAAGATGTTATAGAGGGTTTCAAACATTGTAAACCCATTATACGAATTAATGAGATCTTGTAAGAGGCAAATATAAGGGCAAGTTGTTGGTCACAACTGTTGTTAATTCTAATGTACACATATTTCTTCTAGCTTTTGTAATTGTTGTGGAGGAGAGTGTCGAGTCATGGGGTTGGTTTTTATGGCATCTATGACGTAAGGTTATCGACATGGAGGGTGTTTGTCTAATCTCAAATAGGCACAAGGGGATTACATGTGTTGTGAATGATGCACAAAGTGGTTGGGCGGAGCTATTGGCACATAACAGATTTTGCTTACGTCATATCTTGAGTAACTTCAATCACAAGTATAAAAACAAACCGTTGAAAACTATGGTCTTGGTGATCGTGTTAGAAGTCGTGGTGATCGTGAACAACACATGCGACAAGAGCAACCTCCTCGTAACCGATGTTGACCCCATTGTGGAACTGGTGGTCATCATTAGTTTTTATTTTTTAATGCTAGCTACTTTATGTTAATGTTTTGTGACTTCCTTAAGATACGCTTTTGTGACATTTTATGTTCATGCACATTCTTCATCAAGACATTTCAGAAGTATTGAAACTACTTTCATTCACAATTTATTTTTCTTTTTTAGATAAAAAAAGGAAAAAAAAAACTCTAAATACCTGTATTTCTAGAATATGTATGTTGATTAATCACTAATCAAAACCGGTCAGACAGAATGAGTATTCCTTACATACACATTGTCTTTGAGATACGTAGTCATATCTGACGTGGCAAAGGCGACCCTAAATACGTAACCAAATGCTTTTCCTAGATAGAATTTTTAGAAGTTTATTTTCCTAAATTTTTTTTTTCCGGAATACTCTCCCAATTGACCAAGTTTTTTTCTGATAAGAATCCCAATTGACCAAGTTAAGAGACCAAAAGTAGGTAGGCAACTTCTTTTGGAAAAAAAATATATTAATGAATGATGAATTTAAGATCGTTTCCACAAAACATGACCGTATAAAATAAAATTCCAAATCCTTTAAACTTCAACAACCATATGACTCCATATATGTGTTCTGTAGTGATATATGATATACACTTAACTAAAACGATAAATAAATAAACATATATATCACACATGTGATAAAGTCCTAAATATGGGATACCTGGCCAGGAAAAATGGACATGAGAGGTTTTCATATTTTTCCTCTTCTTTTCCTCTCTTTCCCTTTTCTTTTTTTAGCTTTTAATTCGAGGACAGAAAATTGAACATCTTTCAAATAGCTTGGTCCATACATAGTTTTGACAGCATCCTTCCTTACAAAACATACGGAGTTGTCTTCAAAACAAGTATAATCTGAAGCTGAACCTGTAATTGAATATTCGGAGTAACCACAAACAAACAAAACTTGATCACCAAGATCATGCACACTTTCCCAGGTAAACCCATTTTCTTGCATCTTGAAAACCTTTAGTTCTATTTCTGTCTTCAAATGAAAGGTATGCAAGATTAAAAACAAGTCGCCAGAAAACTCGACCAAATGCTTTCGACCTTGATGATAGTATGATGCTCCCTTCAATGGGGGCTCAATAACTCTAGTCAATTCTAATGAAGACTCATCAATCACCAAAACAACCATACTATCATCAACAGCATAAAACATCCCTTTATAATGTATAATGTCATGAAAGTGATGATATGATTCGTAACGAACCACGGTCCATACCTGATCTCCAAGCTTCAATGAGCAGAGATCTCTATCTCTAGTACCTCTGATCGCCAGAATTCTACAATCCGTTTGAGATAAAACCACTTTCAAAAGGACACAGTGTAAAAATTCATCATGTTCGACCTCGACCGGAACGGAAACCGTCCAACGGAAATCCAAATGGTAAGCTTTGGAAATTTCAGAGACACGAAAATCCATTAAATTAAGTGTCTTTGGGAGTTGTTTAGGAACCCCTTTATTAAGTGAGTGTGGGTATTTAAGGATCGGGTTTAAATGGACCATCTTTGGATGAGGAGTTTCCCCTGAGACTTTTATCAAACAGGTGGTGGGCGTTTGATCAGTAACGAGAGATTCAAGAAAATATATTTTGCTTTCACGTAAGGAGAATAAACCTCCACGATCGGCATTGATAGGGTCGCCGGAAGAGATGGGAAATGGAATCTGATGAGAGAGAGAGAGATTTTGGTGAAAGGGAGGGAGAAGGGATCGCCATGAATGACAAATAGAACGAAATCGGAGATTATCAATGTAAGAATTTCGAATGTTTTTGACGATTTCGAACAAAATGTCATCAGTAAGGTTCGACCAATCGCGGTTCCGATTCATGATCGCCGGAGCCAGGGAACGGGGGTTGAACAGCTTTAGAAGAGATTGGCCTTTACATAATAAATAAATGGTATAATGGAGATGGCATAAAGTAGGGTTTCTCACCCAACCCATTTTTAATACCGAATCACAAAATTAAATTACTTTTTGTAAAGTATTTGATTATTTTTTAAGAAAATTTAAAGATAGTATTTGATTAGTTTAATACAAGGTTAATAGGGGGTTAAAGTATAGATATAGTTAATATATTTATCCGATCGATTTGGATTGACATAGTTTGCTTTTTTTTTTTTTTAACATTCACCCAAGGAGTCAGATATCGATGTCGACGAAAATACCGAGATTCAAATTTACGGAAATATCGATGTCGACAAACATTCCCAGAAAATTCACGGAAATGATGGAAACGTAGGTGAATTTTTGGACATTTTAAATGAAACTTCCACAATAGGTTAATTTAATCCTTATCTATCATATAATGAAGTTATACACCTATAAATCATAATAACCCTATCAAAATTATTGTTATATCTAACTAGCATGCTAATAAAAAATAACTTTGAGTTAAATTGAACCTATTGTGTATTAAGAATTATTTTGTTGGTAATAAAACTATACATATTATATAAAATATAGATTAATGGATTAACATAAAAAAATGTAAAAATTAAATACTATGATTAATTTCAAATTAAATATAGATTAATGGATTAACATAACAAACATTTCATTTCATTTACATCCACGTGTAAATGGCAATCCATATTAATTGTTTATTTTATTTTCTTCTTCCTTTCTTAAGAGTTAAGTTTAGGCCATAAAAAAAAAGTCTAGAAGATTCTCTGAAAAACAAAAAATCTAGACATATCTTTTGCTTAAAAAAAACTTGTGAATGAAATTGCACTAAAAGAATTTCAGGATCTATCAATTTAAAGACTAAGAGATAGAGAGGAAGAATTGAACACGAGGAATTTATCCTGGTTCGGATCAAATGATCCTAATAATCCACCTGGAGAAGTGATCTCCAAGATTATGCACTAGAACCTGCCTTTGAACAATCACCAAATCAAAGTCTCAATACAATACTCTCAACCTCACTCATGAAAAACATCATGCAATGATTTCTTCTACACAGCCTTTGGCTTTTTCTCATTGTCACAAAGAGGAAGAGAAGAAGAATCGTATTCCGAGAGAGCAAAAGAATGAAAAATGAAAAGTAGAAGCTTCTCTCCGGCCTTTTCCCACTTGTACTCCAAAATAACAAATGGTTATCCTTAGCCCACGTGGAGATAGCTCCTCCTTACAACATGTATAAGATATTTCATAACAGAAATAACAAATTGAGCTAAATAGATCATATGGGCTTCTATTGGGCTTTACAACTCAAAACAGTGGGCTAAAAAGTTTGCTGACATTTTAATCAACTCTCACAAATCTCCACCTTGATTAACATGTTCTAGCCTTCCAATGCATAATCTCTAAGACACTCTCCAGCTCATCAGGTTTCTTCAACCTGGATCAAAACAAGTCACACCAAGATAGTTTAGACACTTGCTAAATTTAATGGTAGTGACTGGTTTTGTTACCATATCGCCAGGGGTTCTCATCGGTGTGAATTTTAGTAATTAACACATTACCTTTGTTGATTATATCCCTTATGAAATGATACTTCACCTCTATGTGTTTGGTCCTATCATGGAAGACCTGGTTCTTGGTGAGGTGGATGGCACTCCCGGTCGTCACAGAAAATCTCAACTTCTTGTTCTTGAATCCCAAATTCGAGATACAAGTCCCTTTATCCATAAGGCTTCTTTGGCGACTTGATTCTGACCACATATTCTGCCTCAGTGGTGGAAAGTGCTACTACAGGTTGCAAGCTAGCTTTCCAATTGATTGTGTTGCCAAATAGAGTGAATACCATGCCTGATAGTGATCTTCTTTTGTCTAAGTCACCCTGCAAGTCGAATCACAATACCCTACAATTGCATTGTTAGAAGCATCACTCTTAGTGTATTTTAACCCATAGTTCCAAGTACCCTTTAGGTACCTCAATACCCATTTGGCAGCTTCCCAATGCCCTTTCCCTGGATTTGCCATGTACCTGCTGATAAGACTAGAAGCATATGCAAGATCTGGTCTTGTGCAGACCATAGAATACATAATACTGCCAACTACACTTGCATATGGGATGCTGTTCATTTCATGTTCTTCCTCTACAGATTTTGGACTTAAAGATGCAGACAGTTTAAAGTGTGCAGCTATGGGAGAAGAAACAGCCTTAGAATTATTCATTTTGAACTTTTCTAAAATTTTCTGGATGTACTTGTGTTGTGTGAGATACATAGTGTTGTTTGTCCTATCTCTATTAATATGGATTCCTAAGATGGTTTGAGCTTTACCTAAGTCTTTCATCTCAAATTCTTTATTTAGTAAGACTTTTAGTTTATCTATCTCATTTTTCTTAGAACATGCTACTAGCATATCATCAACATATAATAGAAGGTACAAAGGACACTTATTATCTATCCATCTAATATACACACAACTATCATGGTAGCTTCTTGCAAATCCAGATTTTAGCATGAAATTATCAAACTTGAGATACCATTACCTAGGGGACTGTTTTAGACCATAAAGGGATTTCTTTAACAGACACACTTTATGTTCATTTCCTTTAGATACAAAACCCTCTGGTTGAGACATATAAATAGATTCAACTAGATTGCCATGTAAGAAGGCTGTTTTGACATCTAACTGTTCAAGCTCAAGGTTATATTCAGTGACATAGGCTAGGAGTATTCTTATGGACACATGTCTAACTACTGGTGAATATATCTCATTATAATCTATTCCCTCCTTTTGGGTGAACCCTTTAGCTACTAGCCTAGCCTTGAACCTGTCTTTTTCTACCCCTGGTATCTCATCTTTTCTCCTCCATTTACAGCCTACCAATTTTTGGTTTTTAGGTTTGTCTACTAATGTCCAAGTCTTATTCTTATTTAGGCTTTCCATTTCTTCTTTCATGGCAGTAATCCATTTTTCTTTATTGACATCAGATAAAGCATCCCTATAAGTTAGTGGTTCACTACTTATAAGTTGATTTGCAACAGAGAAAGCATAAGATACATAATCAGCATTTGCAAACCTGCTTGGAGGCCTTATTTCTCTCCTATTTCTATCTCTGGCTAACTGATAGTTGCTGAGATCTTCATTGGCTTGCATTTGAGTTTCTGTTTCAGCATATTCTTCTTGATAATCTCCCATTTGAGCAGGTTGAGGTGTCTCTTCATCATTCTTGCTGCTCCACCTTGTCAGCTAGCTCCACCTGCACTTGAGTATCCTTTTCCTTTCCTGTTTCTGTACTATTCTCACCAGACAAATTAAATGGTTTCAAAAACATTTCATTTTCATTAAAAGTCACATCCCTACTAATAAATATCTTGTAATGTCCTTGATCTAGAGGTTGCCAAAGTTTATAGCCCTTTACCCCATCTGGATATCCTATAAACATACATTTGGTAGCTCTAGGATCTAATTTCCCTTCTTTAGTATGTGCATAGGCAGTGCTGCCATAAGTTCTTAGGTGCCCTATGTTTGGAACATTTCCAGTCCAAACTTCCTGAGGAGTTTTAAAGTTTAGGGATGAAGAGGGACACCTATTGATTAAAGTAACAAGTTTTTTTTGTGACCTCGGCCAATTTCTTTGGCTGGTTGGCAGTGTTCATTATGCACCTTACTCTTTCAAGGATGGTTCTATTCATCCTCTCAGCAACTCCATTTTGCTGAGGGGTGAGCCTAACTGTTTTGTGCCTAGTTATTCCCTCTTGTCTACAAAACAAATTAAACTCTTCACTAAGATATTCTAATCCATTATCGGTCCTTAAAGTTCGACTTTCCTATTGGTTTGGACTTCTACACTCTTTTTCAGTCTTTGAAACATTGAAAAGCATCGATTTGTTCTTAAGGAAATATACCCACACTTTCCTAGAGAAGTCATCAATGAGTGTCATGAAATACCTACTATTTCCTAAAGATGGTCTGTTTGGATGGTCCCCACAGATCCGAATGGACATAGTTTAGGGTTCCTGTGGTGGTGTCTTTGAGATCTATTGAAACTAACTCTTTTTGACTTTCCTAGAACACAACTCTCACAGAAATTAAGTTTGGTTATCTTAGTGCTATCTAGAATTCCTTGTTTGGCTAACTCTACCAAACCTTTTTCACTAATGTGACCTAATCTGTGATGCAGAGTTGGGTTTGACTTTCAGCACAGAGGAAATAGTTGCGGCCAGATCCAAGGAACCACATCTCCTTGAAGGTAATATAGTCCATTTCTCTTAATTCCTTTGAATACTACAAGAGAGCCACTGATTACCTTTAGAATTCCATTCTTTCCTTTATATTCTAGGCCTTGAGTCAAGAGTTCCTAGTGATATTAGATTTCTATTCAGGCCAGGTACATATCTAACAATATTCGAGTTCTAATTGGTCCTCAACTGGTTTTGATATTGACTCACCTATTCCTTCTACCTTGCAAGGGTTGTCATTTCCTAGGTAAACACTACCACCATTATTAATCAATTTTAGATTAATAAACCAGTCTTTATTTGGACTCATGTGAAAAGTACATCCTGAATCTAATATCCACTCATTACTAGTTTGTTTAGTTGACACCATAAGAGCATCCCCATCATCCTCATTGTTTGCAGCTTTTCCTACATTATTAATTTGATCCTTTTGGTTTTGATTATGGCCTACATTGTCTCTACCATTGTTCTTTCTTTTGGGACAAAATCTCCTAATATGACCTAGTTCATTACATGAGTAACATTTGACAGTTTTAAAGTTACCCCTAGATTTAGACCTAGATTTTCCCCTCCACTTCTTGTTCCTATCAGTTGATCTACCTCTGATATTAAGACCCTCACCTTGACTACTGGCATTATTATGAATTTTGTCTGTCTTAAACTCTAATTCCCAAGACCTTAGGGCAGAGATTACCTCATCAAGAGTGATTGTTGTCCTCCCAAACTTGATGGCAGCTTTAAGCTCTCTGTAATTGTCTGACAGTGCATTCAAGAGGATAATTGCTTTGCTTTCATCACCAATCTTCTCTTCATCAATTGAAGCCAAAGTGATGGTGATTTTCTTGAATTCGTCTAGGTTCTGTTCTAAGGTTTTAGAGTTGTCCATTCTAAAACCAAAGAATTTTTCCTTCAGCAATATCCTATTCGTGAGAGACTTTGTCATGAAGATCTCTTGTAATTTCTCCCATACTTCATATCCCGTATCTAGACCATCTACCTGCCTCAGTACATTATCAGCCAAGTACAGGATGATAATGGAATAGGCATTCAGCTGTAGATCTGCCCTCTCTAGATCTGTCATGGTGATAGGTAAGCCTGTTGGATCTTCAATGGCCTTGTGGAGTTTCTGTTGTACTAGGAGAGCTTTCATCTTCTTCCTCCAAGAAGCGAAATCTCCAGTTCCATCAAAAGGATGCAATTCGAATTTCATTGACATCTGACCTTCCTCTATTGATCTTTGATCTGAACTGACTTTCTCAAGAATTTAAGATTTCTTGAGATCTGTTGTCTTCTTCAAGAATTTCATATTTTCTTGAAATCTTGAACCTTCTTCAACCTCTGTTCTTCGTCTTTTCCTTTGATTTCCAGCTCTGATACCACTTGTGAATGAAATTGCACTAAAAGAATTTCAGGATCTATCAATTTAAAGACTAAGAGATAGAGAGGAAGAATTGAACACGAGGAATTTATCCTGGTTCGGATCAAATGATCCTAATCCAGCCACTGGAGAAGTGATCTCCAAGATTATGCACTAGAACCTGCCTTTGAACAATCACCAAATCAAAGTCTCAATACAATACTCTCAACCTCACTCATGAAGAACATCATGCAATGATTTCTTCTACACAGCCTTTGGCTTTTTCTCATTGTCACAAAGAGGAAGAGAAGAAGAATCGTATTACAGAGAGCAAAAGAATGAAAAATGAAAAGTATAAGCTTCTCTCAGCCTTTTCCCACTTGTGCTCCAAAATAACAAATGGTTATCCTTAGCCCACGTGGAGATAGCTCCTTCTTACAACATGTATAAGATATTTCATAACAGAAATAACAAATTGAGCTAAATAGATCATATGGGCTTCTATTGGGCTTTACAACTCAAAACAGTGGGCTAAAAAGTTTGCTGACATTTTAATCAACTCTCACAAAACTAGATGCCAGACATGCCCTTCTTTCTCCATCGTCTTTGTTTTCATTTCGCTCAGCACAGATGTTATATTTATTCCACTGTAAAAAAAAACAGTGAAAAATCACACTGGAATCCAAATCTGGGCGACATGGGCCAAATCTCCATGAAATTACTTAATAAAAACTAATTTTCTTTTTACTAGTGTCTTTCTCTCATGAACAATTCTTTTAGTTTCTCTCTCTATTATGTTATGTCAGCTTATCTCCTCACTAGTTATAAGATGACTTAAAAAAGAGTTTAGGAACTAATCGACTTTTAGAGTTTTTGAGAAGGGCCAATTATTGAAATATCATATTAAATATAGAATATTATTTAAAAAGCAACACTTTTCATATATTATCCATATAACATAGTATAGGTTCAAATTCAAAATCATAACATAAGGAAATTACCCATATAGTTTTTGTTTTTGGCTTATTTTTTTGAGAGAACAATAGTGTAAATACTATGGTATTTGAGGGTATGAAAAAAATGTTGAACGCGCGAGAGAGGAAAGAAAAAAGAAATACTATTTGAGTAATGTTTAAAAAGTAAGTATATTAAATTAAATATAACCCAATAATATTTTATTCTAGAAAATTTCCTTTCAAAGAATTGATATCTTTAAAAACAGCAAAAGATTTGAATTTTTCAAAAATGACATTTCTGAGACTGAGACATGAATCTCAAACTGAGATTGGTAGGATCTAAGTCTGAAAAATATAATTTTTAAAATATTTCAAAATATAGGTATTTTTTTAAATTAGCCATAAAAAGTGTCATATTTTGAAATTTCTCTAAATATATTTATTCAATCGATTTGGATTAAAATAGTTCTATTCTTTTTTTGAAATAATTACATCAATAACCTAATTAATTCACTCAACTACAAATATGCTGGTGGTTATGATCTTATTTCATTCATACCCGCAAAACCCCATTATAGGTTGCCAGTCGGTGGTCTTCATCAGCAATGTTTACCTTGGTCCTTAATACCCCTTTCTTCAATGTGTTTTTTTTTTCATTTATGTTACATTTTGATTTGTTGTCTCCATAATTTATGAGATATTTTCTTTCACCTGTATCTGCTTTATAATAATTATTTTTTATTCTTTTGGTGTTTTCCTTTTTTTTTCAATTATTGTTTAGTTTATTTTCAATTTTTGATGTTTCTGCACTTTTTTCTCCCAATCGTCTTTAATAGTTTTTCAGATTTTATTTCTTCTTCGTTTTTTTATCTCGCATTCCTGTCTTTTTTTTGCCCGTCATTATTATTGTTATTCATCATGCGTTCAACCTCCATTGATTTATTGTATGACGGTACCTCTCAGAGGTTTTAAATTAAAACCATGGTTATTTTTAAGGAATTGAAGTTTGTCGTTCTAGTTAACAATTTTTTTTAGAGACAATAATGAGAATGGCCACATTTTGTGGTCCCATTTTATAATATAACCACTATTGCCTAATTTTCAAATAATAGCCACTAATTTACTATTATAAGAATATTCATCCCAAATATACCCTCCTTGCATTATTTCTTTAATATTTTTAAAAATGGCCACCGAAGTAATGTTATCATATGTTCATACCGAATGTACATGATTATAATCATTACTTTTAGAGGATTGATGTGCACACGGTACCCGAGGTCTGAAATTTGTATGTCTTGTTACCCATGTTCCACCAAACATTGCGTATTTCCAGGATAATTTAGTAGCTTCTCAAACAAGCTTTATACCTTATCCCCAAATGCAATGTTAGCTCTTTTTTTTTATTTGGTTTTTGCAGTCAACCAAATTATTTTATTTTGAAACCATTTTCCCTCCAAAATATCATTCAATACCCACAATATGTAATCTTACTCAGAGGTATTTCATATGAGTTATGTGAAGATTTTGTAGTTCGTGATACTTGTTTTACTAGCCTTAGAAGAAGGTGGGGGGAGGTAAGGGTTTTTTTACCTTTCATTCTTCATTCATTTTTTCCATTTGTGCTTTCTTCCATAATTTATAAGTTTTTTTAATCGACATCATAACCTAAGTTTTTGTTAGTTCTATCCCTATTTCGTAACCATACTCGTTAACTGTTTTCTCACTGATGTTTCTCTTTATTTTGTTAATGGCAGGATCAGAACCATGTGTCATTCCTATTAAATATGGAGGCAACTGGAACGTTGACAAAGAGTATGTTGGATTCTCATTTGCACTGGTTGTGATGAACAAATTTTTTGATTACGATGGTTTTTTGGAGTATGTAGAATTGAAGACTGATATTCTTCAAGGGTTTGATGTTTTTTGTATGTTTATTGAGCTTGTTTCTGAATGCAATGTCTCAAAATACGTTCCTTTGGATGATTTCAAAAATTTCAATTATTTGTTATCTTGCCTCAGCAGCAAAATCTTTTCTTGTTCAGTTATTGTTGAGAAGTGGGGTAGCAACATGGAGGTAGATGAAGACAATGTTTTGAATGAGGAGTCAATTCATGCTGTGCGAGAGGGATAAATGATTGAAGATGTGTTTGATGATGTTATTAGCGCAAGTGCACGGGTGATGGAGGTTGACGTGATCGTCTCAGAATGTGTCGCAACTAGAGGCAGACAACGTGTACCACAAGTACCATCTATATACATATTACCAACTATACTAGAAATACCAGATATATCAATTGAGGATGAGATGTTCAGCGGTCTAGATATGGATGTTACTGGGAATGAGGTTGTAGAGGAGCAAGAGGCTGATGTTGACATTCCAGAGATTACAGCTGAGTATGCCTCATTCTGTTTGGATGTTGGTAGTGAATATGCAAATGCGATGGAGGTTGATGTAGGTCTCACAACACTTGTGGATGTTCTAGTCAGACAAATTATACCGCACGTACCATCCATACGCATATTACCAACGGTACTCAGAAATCCAGTTACATCAGTTGAGGACGAGATGTTTAGTGGTCTAAACGTGTTGTCAATGATAATGAGGCTGTAGATGACCAGGTATAAAGACCCGACCTTTCAAAGCAATAAATATACTTATTTAAAACAGCGGAAGACTCAATAAATGATCTTTATTGAAAACATGCAAACTTTATAATCAATAAATGTTTAAATCAAAACATAAACTCCGGAGTTCAAGCTTTTGAAAACAAAACAGTAATCCAAAAACATAATCTCAATTTCAACAACTCAAATCATAAAAACAAAGTCTCAATGACCAAATAAAATCCCAAATAAAACATGTATTTTATTCATAAATATTATTAAATAAATAAAACGGCGCCGGCATGACGCGAACCCTCATCTCTTCCAATTCATCAACCACCACCTCTCGGTCCATTGTTACCTGGAAAAAAAACAACAGATAGCACTGTGAGGCTAAAGCCAGTGAAAAAATGACTTAATCAAAGATGAAGTCTTAGATAGTCTCTAACAATTCAAACCGAGTCCCAAACACTCAAAACGCTTCCAAAGTCTCTTACACACACAAACCGTTACTTAAAACTTAATCTCAACTCTTTTCATGAATAGACATCTTTCACTAAATTCTTATCCACGATAACCCAATCAAACATTCTCATCGTCTTTACTGATTACTGAACAACTATCATGCTTTATCTTATTTAACAATATAAATCACAAAAATCCACTAAGAAGGCGGTTCCTCGGAACTACTAACACTTATTAGTACTTGGTTATAGCCTCAACTATAACTGATAATCCCCTAATCTTTCATTCATACGAGCAATGAACATTAGTACTCGGTTATGGACTTTTCCATAACTAACATGACTTAGTGTTGAGCTCGTAGCCTCAACACTAGTAAACAAATTCAAGCCAGCCATCAATATCAATCCAAACATCATTATACACAAGATAATGATAGCTAAAATGCAATTACAAGCATGAAAACACAGCAACCCCAACTCAATATATAAATTTCACAAAACTGCCGAAACATGGAAAATGTACTTTTATGCTCCCTAACTCAAAACTCAAGGAATATAACACTAAATATCTCCAATTAATTCCATATTTAAACATATAATCAATCAGAGGCAAATCGAATATAAAAACTTCAATTTTCGTCGAAAAAGCCTAAACTAGTTCTAACCGAAAATTGTTTTCTTCCAAGTGAATTTCGGTATTTTCAAAAGTCCGTTCTCATCCTAACTTTCCGTAATATCATAATTAAATATAATAAAATGAATAAACTACGGTAAGAGCCTTAGATTTCTCTAAAACCCACAGTTGACTAAACCGTTAACTCACCTTGTCTTTGCTAAAATTCTAAATTCCAAGCTAGTTTCCACCACCAATCAGACTTGAAACAAGGGTCATAAACATTTAATTTACATGCTAAAACAGTACCGAAAGGGGTTAAAAAGATTGGGGTTCAACGGTTCGAAGATCGGGAAAAAGAAAAACGATGAACGGCCACCGTTTGAAGGAGACAGCAGCTACGGCGCTGTTGTCTTTTGCCGTGGCTGAACCGTGGCCTTCAGGTCACGGTTTGGTCTCGGTTTTTGATTCCGGGTGATCGGTATTGATGGGTTTTAGTTTTAGGCAAAGGTGATCAACACCGATTAAGTTTTAGGCGTACTATTATGTAACAAAAGGCCATATGTAATGGGTTTTTGGGCAAGGTTCAAGAACATTAAAGTTTGATAAATAAAACAAAATTCCATATTTGAAAAGAATGAAAAACCAATCTAAATACTCACTCAATTGATAGGAAATCACGGATCCGGACCACGAACCTTGACTAATGAATTCCCACGATCAAAACGGACACCTATTAACAAGAATTGATAAAGAAATCAACTCCTAAAAAACCTAAGAGGGGCGGCGGCGCTAGGGGAAACCAAGGGGAGAAAAATTACCTCTTTTGATTAGAAAGGTAGTCCCCAACCACTTCGAATCCGAGATCGGAACACGGATTAACGTCCAATTGAAGAAGGAAATCGAGCAAATCTTTCGGGCATGCACAAGGGTGGCGGCGGCGTGAGGGAGAGGAGAAGAGAAAGAAATTTTCTATTCTTTTCTTATTTTTCTAACAAATGAGGCAAAACTCTAGCCACCTCTTCCTATCTTTTCCTTAATTGTTTAAACATCCTTCCAACCAAACAAATTGTCAAAGAGTCATTCCCTCGCAATTTGTCTCCCAACAAGCCTATGAATGTAAAAAAAATAAATTTTAAATCGAAAAAATTCAAAACTCGGTATTATTAAATGAATTCTTTTACCGAAACTTTAAATTACCTTGTTATGGGGCGTTACACCAGGAGAATAATGCGGATATACCAGAGAGTCGAATTGAGGTTGACATGTTTAATGGTGAAGATGTTGATTTTAATGGGTATGAGGCTGTTGACGAGGAGGACACTGATGATGATATGAATATACCTGATGGTGATGTAGTTGACATTCCTGATGGCTATAGGTTTATAGATAGCCTGGACTTATGCGAATACCGATTGAACTTTGATATGTGTGTGAGGGGTATATATATATATGCTTCCAAAAAGTTGTTGAAAATGTCAATGAAGGTGTTGGCATTGAGGGGTCACTTTCAATTCAGTGTTATCCGATCAAATGTCTCGCGAGTATATTTTGCTTGTTTGTATAATGCTTGTGGATGGTTCTTACGTGCTTTCAGTTTCAAGAATTCTAATGCATTTATTGTTCACACAATAAATGGGTCACATTCTTGCCCAAAAGATTTCCTTCGAAATGATCACAGACAGGCGACTTTTGATATTGTCGCAGAATTTGTCAAGCAGTTTTATCCACCTGTCCGTGGCCACGTAATGAAACCATACAATATAATCGAGATGCTCAGTTGTAATCATGGATTATCTGTTAGTTATGCCAAAGCTCAGGCTGCCAAGGAGATCATTTTTAATGAGTTGCGCGGAAATCCAAAATCAAGCTTGTTTTATTTGACTAGGTTTTACCACGAAGTGACTGTGAAGAATCCTGGTACGCTTGAAGGTTACAGTATTTCTCTTTTTAATCAGAAAAACGTACATATTATATGCAACGTGACGATTGTATTGACATACTTTATTTTATTATATTACAGGGACATACATAGAGTATCAGTACGATGATGAGTTTCGTTTTAAGTACTTGTTTGTTGCGCTTGACGTTTCGATCAAAGGTTTTTCTCACTGTCGTCCTATTATATCTGTGAATGGTACTTTCCTAACTAATAAGTACGACGGGACCATGCTTGCAGCTGTTAGCATGGACGCTAATAATCAGATTTTTCCCATCGCCATTGCAATTGTGGACTCTGAGAACGACTTATCATGGAAGTGGTTTTTTGTTCATTTAAAGATTGCGTTGGGGGATGAAATTAAGCGGCTATCAATTATATCTGACAGACATGGCAGTATCCGGAAAGCGGTTGACAAAACTTTTCCAAATGCGGATTATGGTATGTGTATGAATCACTTACCGAATAATATCAAGAGCCGTTTTAGGAAAAAAGGCTTATGCAAAGTTTTCAAATGTGCCAGTAGTGCATATTCAGTTGATGATTTTGAATATCATAGAGACTATATGTATAGAATGGAGCCTAGGTTAGAAGCGTATTTAGAGGGTGTCGGTTTGTCTCGATGGGCACGTGCGTATTTTTGTTGTTTATATTTTAACATCATGACAACAAACATATTCGAGAGCTTCAACAATGCTATGAGCCCATTTAAAGAATTCCCGATAATTTCGTCCTTGGATGAAGCTATTTTAAAGTTGCAAGCATGGTTTTTTGAGCGTAGGTCTCCTGTGCTTGAGTGTAAGCATGTTCTATCTCTTCGGGATAAAGTGGAATTTAGGAAGCACATGAACATTAGACGACGTTGTATGACGTATATGCTTTATACATTATATACCGTATATACAATATTTTTTTCAACACTTATTGCAGGTGCGGGTATCGAACTCTGCCAAATATATGGTCAGTGACCTGCATTAAAACTTTTTTGTTGATCTTGTTCGAAGGGAGTGCTAATGTTGGAGATGGCAGATGGAGTTATTTCCTTGCTATCATGCTTGTGCTACTATTGGTCATAACAGCCTATCTCCAGTCTCATATGTTGATTACTTTTACTCCAAAGATTCTTGGTATAATACGTATATGGGACCTGTTTTTCCAACAAGTAGAAGGAGTAGTTGGAATACGCATACTGATATTCAATTCATACACCTCCTTCTTCCCAATACAAGACGTGTGAGTGGTAGACCACGAAAGAAGAGGATTTGTTCTGGTGGGGAGTTCAAGAGGGTTCTCAAGTGTGGGCGATGTAATGGCTCCGGCTATAATCGGAAGACTTGCCAAACACTTACTGTAGTGCGCCACTCATCTACCCGTAAGAGGAAGCAATTTTGAAGACAAATCATTTTGAAGTTCGATACAGAATGTGGTTCTGTTTTGGTTTGCATTGTCTATTGAACTTTATTAATTATATAATTGATTTTCTTAAGCACAATTTTTATATATTTTCCTTTAAGTGATGTAATTTTGTGGATATATTTTTGTGGGAGATGTAATGCCTTTGGCTATAACAGGAAGATTTTGCCCACATGTAATTGCAAGGTGCTATAATTTTTTGTAGTTATTTTATGTATGAGCTAATGCTCAGTATTAGTGTGTGTTTTTTATTGTTAAATGTCAAGTTTATGTGAAGAAGGTTCAAGTATTATCTATTATTCTCTATATGGTCAGAAGTAAAGAAAAGAATGTAAAGATTGGAAGAAAAAAAATCATAGTTTTGTAATTCGATGGAAAAAATTTCAACGGTTTTGGATATGTCGTTGAATTTTATCTAAAAAAAGTTTACAATTCAAGGTTTTTATCAGAATGACTAACTTGCCCTGCGATGCTGTTTTTGTGGTAATTTCATTGTTCATACACAACGACATACGTGATTCATATATACCACATATACCGATAGTACGTATAACACTATAATAAATTTACTTTACATAATAAACTACAAGTTTAGCATACGAAGATGAGGTTTCACAATTTATACGTTCATTTCGTTTACACACGTGTTTCAATTGATGCACATGTACCACATATAGAAATAATACGCATAATATCTAACCACTTTTATGCAGTCGTAATGATTTGAAAGTTTCCAACATTATCAACTTTATTAAAGACACATTTTTGTTGTCTATCTATGCATATCATAAAAAATATACTCAGCACATAATTATCTATCTTAAATGTAAACCATTAAAGTAATTTGATCAACTGTATATAAGTTTTAAAAAAGCAGCAGAGCACACATTGTACACATATACAATGTATACAAATTGTACATGCAAGACCGGATATAATGTTCATTGTTCCATCATAAGTTGTAAAATTAACCATGTAGATGCATGTATCATAAACCTAAGCTGTAAAGCTCTAGTTATCTGGCTGATTTTTTTCATTTTCAGCCCCTTTTGGATGTTGCAGCATCTGGACCGTACCCCTTTTTTTGTTCACCCTTATATCAACTTTCTCTTTGGATGCAAATGAAGTTATGTAGGGTTTTTGCCCATGGCGCCCTAGCTTGGTGTCACGGGTTGACTTCATCATTGTTGGACCTGTTATATATGTATAAATGAAAGCCCATTAGAGAAGAGTAGTTATTCATGTATTATATATATATATATATATATAATTGTTTTTAGAACATACCTCCTGCTTTTTGGGTGACTTCTCAGTTGCAATATATGCATCAGGTATTGTTGTAGTAAGAAGTACGTTTGTCAACTGTTTTTAAAGTACGTGTTATCATAAATGTTCATATAATACCAATTATACCAAATATAATTATTTAATTAATCCACACATTGTACATTTAAAGTCAAGGAATATAATATGTATTGTTATTTACCGGGTTTGTCTGTTCGGCATACTTGGCAACTAGATTCTCGTTCTAGGCAGTTTGTATGGAATCTTCACTTGGATGTTCTATTGTCATTTTTTGTGCATCCTCAGGAAGATATTCATCATTGGTCTTAATTTGTTTATCCAAGTCATGACCCTGTGTTATAAAAAGAGTACCAATTATACAACAGGTTTCAAGTTTTAAAGTTTTATACACAAATACACTAAAAAAAATGTTTTATATACAAAAAAAATTCCATTTGATACAAACAATACATACCACATTAGCCTCAATATTGTTTGTTGGTTGTGCAGCTAGATCTTCTTCCTCTTGGCTCTTAGGCACATCTCCTATTTCGTGACTCATACGGGTCTGCGTATTACTCAACAGAAAATTGTTTTGCATGTACTACTATTACTCAGAACATTAAATGATGAAATAATATATTGATACATATGATTTGTTGCAAACTTACGAACCTGCGTATTTTCTGTTCCGGATCGAGCCTTTTGGCCTCCACAAGCTGTCATTAAATGATTATCTAACCTTGTGATAACATCATTTATCTTGTCAGTTAGATGTGTAAAACCTCCAAGGATAATCCCTTTTAGTTCTATCAGGCTTGTGCGCTCGGTATCCGCACTTCCAGGACGTGTTGATCGTTCATTAATGTGTGGGGTGTCTGACAGCTCGAATCCATCATACTCAGTATCACTGTCACCTTCATCATCATTAATATTATCTTCACCTTTTTCACATTCTTCTTCAGCCTCTCTCTCGCTTCCACTTCCCTCTTGCATGTTCGAGCTTAGAGCTTCATAAACAAGTTCATCTTTTATTGGTTCTAGGGGAACAACTACAATCTATATAAACAGTACATAGTGTCATACGAAATATACAAACAGTACAGATATGTGCTAGTATATATTATGTTCATATTACCTTTTCATTGAAAATCTCTAGCTGCAGCCTCCCACTGTCTGTGATGTTATAAATATCTCAGCTCATTATGCTTGGTATCCCCGTCCCAATCCTCTTTTTGTATAACTCGTTTGCCGACAACTTCAGGATTATTTCATAAGCTCAATAAACTAGAGCATATGCAAACCCTGTAATTGTCATGGAAGAGGATCTCGAGCTGCTTACAGAGTTTTCTATACCTTTAATGAGATGATTGTAAGCCACTCGCCCCCATGGCTATGCTTCAAACTTGTCATCATCCTCGAGTAACCTCATGTGTAGGAGATCCATTTTATTTGATGGAAGCCTAGCAACAACTATACTTTCAAGTATTGCTAGTTTTGCCAACTTCACAGAAAGAATGTCATCCTTGAAGTTGTAGTCTTCTATTTTCTCTTTGAGGGGAGAAAATTTGGGTGCTACATAGTTCTAAAAGAGTTCTGTTTCTAGTTTTCCTTTTGGGAGCTTATCTACATTCATGTATTTAACTTCCTTCCAATCCAGCCCCGTTATCAGCGAAAAGTCATTGATTGTGAAATCTATCAATGCGCCTTCTAGGTTGAAGCTCAACACTTTTTTTGTTGTTGTTTGCTACACGCATACATAGCAGCTGGAGTAGCAACTGGGTTGGAAAGTTTTTGGTTGGTAGGTTAAGGAAATGACTACAGTACGAACGCTCCAAAATTTTCTTTTGCTTCTCACTCATCTTTTGTATCAAAGTTTCCAGGATCTTGGTTTTACAGTGTATGTTTACGCGTTGGTCATGTAACCAATCTTCTTTGGGATGTATCAAAGTTGGCCCCTATATTCAATAATGGTTACGTTGTTATAAAAGTATCTACACTTAATTTGACAAGCAATGATTTCATGACACACTAATATAATTATGGCGACAGTATATTGTGTAATATAGAACATACAATACATAACATAGGTGTTGCGACAATATATTTTGTATTATAGAAAATAACATAGTGTACACGATATATGAAATATAATACGTACTCATCGTCTATAATGTACTCAATTTTATAACATACACTATCCTAATGTATTCAGTCAGTTAATAAACAAGAATAATAACTATCATTCACTACTCGTTATCCACATCATAGGAAAAAAACCCAACTACATTATATTTTGTTTGATTTCCTTGGTTGTGGATACATGGTATATAAGATATAGTACGTACTCATCGTATATAATGTACTTAAGTTACAACGTACATTATCATATTGCATTCAGACGGACAATAAACGCGAATACTAACTATCATGTAGTACTTGTTGCAAAAAAAGTTTATCCACCCAAATTCATCATGAACACATAAAATAACCAACATCTTATACTTACTATACCTGCATCTCAACATCTTCTACTTGTTTACTGCCCCCTTCATCTCCTAAAGTTTCCATTCACTGAGTAAAGATAAGAGTTTGGTATGGTTATTTGAATATATAAAACATGCACAAGTGGAATCTGAATCTGTAGAAATACATGGAAAATTCATGAGAAATTAAAAACATGCACATATCAGTAGAAATCCATGGAAGATTCAAACATGCACAAACTAGATGGAAGGAAATTGAATTTTATCTAACATTTTCAGAGTAGAAAATCATGGAAGATTTAAGGAGGGTGAATTTTACCACAATATAACTGGATATACCAACAACAAATTGAAGTTTCAGGACGATTTTTGAATTGAGGGATGAAGTTTTTCGAACTCAAGGAGGAAGATTTTCGAACTCAGGGATAAGAGATTTGGGGGGGTTTTTTCGTTTGAAAAATTGGTTTCGTTTGAAAATTTGGCTAAATGTGTACCTTTTTTTTTAATTCTAGCCAAAAGTAGCCACCATCTTCCATAATGGCGATTAGATGTGATAGACGATGCCCCTTCCCCATATGAATGATGATGATCTCAAACCGTCTTCGTACAACATGCCCACGTAAATAGAAAACTGAAAAAGGAGTTATGTAAGGGTATTTGCGTAAATTCCCTTTTAAATGTGGTTATATGCTAAAAATTATAATTAATTGGCTATGTAATCTTCTTTCATATCCAAAGTGGCCATTTGGATGGTTAATCCTTTTTTTTATTTGTTGTTTTCAACTTATTTTTGTTCTCAATTTATCGGTAATAAATATTTATTTTTGCTAAACATTTTTGCTCATATTATATTACAGACTCAATTATAGAAAAACTACACTACATACGTGAACATTTGCAGTTGCCTCTTCTTCAACTATTTTCGGTTCTATTATTCCCTTTCCCATTTGTCTTTTTAGAAAACTTACCATTCATCCTCTTGTCGCACCGTCATTCATGGTGTTTCCTCTCGTTCTTGCCATTTTTTCTCCTTCTACACGGGCTATTCAGTTCTCTCGTTCTTGTTTTTTTGATAAGGGTTTGTTCTTTTTTGAAAAAAAAAATTGATTTTGTTTTTTCATGCTTGTAGTTTTCATTCTTTGACGGTTTTTCTCTTTCATAGCTATAATTATGGAAGTGATGGTTTATTGACATGTAGGGGTAAAACTTGTCTTTTCATTAACAGTTGGGAGGCGTGTGTACTACAATGGGGCATATATGATATTTATTATAAAAAAAAACAACTATTTTTTTTTAAATATCCCCTATTTTTTTCAATATTTTATGTATATCTTTACCACCTACTCAGTTGCTAGTTAATTAATGGTCAACAAACTATGTTGTAAGTTGTGTCACACTTTTACTATAACTAGTTATTAACTCTAGAGAGAGAAAGTAGAGAGAGAATGAAAAGAAAAAATGAAGCTTAACTTTCATTTATGATTCAACAAGTTATTTATACAAAGTGAAAGGGATTTAATACACCCAACTTGTATAATAAGGTCAATAAAATTGTAGAAGGCAATGCTTTTATTTATTTATATTTTTTTTAATTATGTTAATATTTTGTTAGTGTGATTTTTTGATGATTTACTAATTTTTTTTATTGGGTAAAATCACAGTTTAATTTTGATGGAGTATAAATTGAACCACTTATAAAAGTTTATGGTAAAAATTGATGAAATTGAAAGTATAGTGTTTGAATTTGTAACGTCCCGTTATTTTTTGTGATAAAAAAAATTTATTTATTTTATTTTAATTTAAGTAATTAAAGTTTATTTTAGAATCGGTAAATTAGAATTTAGTAGTTTAATTCGATTTAAGTCATTTTAATTGCTTTGTTAGTTTAAATAAGTTATGGTGGTATTAATAATTATTAATAGGCCGATTAATAATTATTAATCACCTGTAGATTTATTTAAGAACTTCGGGTTTCGATTCATAAGTCAAAAGTCATAAAAGGACGCAACCGTCATTTCCAATTTCTTAAAAATATCCAAATTACTATTCATTCATCTTTAAATATACCCATTTGACCAAAAGTCTTCATTCTTCTCATCTTTTTCTTCCCCATTGCCGTGAGTCCAAGAGGGTTTGGGGGGAGATTTGGCTTTTCTTCGTTTCTCGACGGATCAGCTCGATTTCGGTTGCATCGGAAAGCCCTCGAGTCTAGGATTCATTTCCACCCAACCATCATGCCTTTCTTCCATGATCCATGGAGTTCTCGATAAGTTTATCTTCAAACCCTAAGCTCCAAATAGTGTTTTAATGGAGTTTTCTCTTTGATTCTTCAATTTCTTATCGGGGAACTCGATGTTTGTAAATACGGAAGTTGTTTTAAGTGTTTTTGAAAACTTTCCCAAAACCCTAAAACCGAGTTTCAGTCGAAACCCTTCCCGTTTGAAATTTACCTTTCGGGGTTTGAATATGGGTTATTTATTATTGATATAATGTTTATTGTAATTCAATTCGGGAAATTACATATTGTCCAAAAACCCTAATTATCGATACCCATTGAGATCGGGAACATCGAAATTGCTTGAAACCAACTCGAAACACATCTAAATTGCCTAAAAGCCGGAAAACCAAATCCGAAACCCATTTTATGGGGGGGGGGCCGAGAACCTCAATGTGAGAATTATAGGGTTTTTCGTCGTTTTGTACGCTTAGATGTTGTTTGATCGTTATTTGGTAATTTATTGATTGTTAGATATAATTCTAATTGTAGGTGGTTTAAACTTTGCTTGATCGCTCTATCGGAGGATGGGAGCGAAATCATCTTTTACTAAGGTGAGAATAGTTAGAATTTAAAGTAACTTTAGAAAGCGAATAAGTATAATGATTTGTAGAATTGGAAACTAAGACTAAGATTCGAATCTAAGAATAGAGGAAAGTGAGCTAGTGTCCTTAGGATTAGGAGCTAGTTCTCTAAGTGAGAACTTAGGATTTCTCAAGGAAAACATTGAATCTTAGAATATTCTAAGTTAGATTCGTTTCGAAGCTTAGGATGGATCATTGGAAGTTAAAAGATCCAAACTTTTAGATGGAACGGTTAATAGAACCTCGGATTTTTATTGGAAGTTTAGAATCCTTGAAGGAATAGGTTAATCGTTTAAGATAGGATTTACTTTTATTATTGTATTGGAGTTCGATTTACATATCGTTCTTCCGGAATTTCCTATCTATTTACTTTATGTCTTTTACTTTATGTCCCTTTACTTTATGCTTGTTTCGGCTACTTTAATATTCACACTTTATTTTATTTACTTTTGCAAGCATATGCATAACATCTCGCATCATTGAAAGGAAGGGGAGAATGTTGGACCCTTCGGGGAATGTTCGCATCACCTTCAGAGAAAAAGAAAAGAAAATGAGAAAGAAAAGAAGGAGAGAATAATGGATCCTACGGGGAAAGTCCACATCACCTTCAGAGAAAAAGAAAAGAAAATGAGAAAGAAAAGAAGGGGAGAATGATGGATCCTACGGGGAAAGTCCACATCACCTTCAGAGAAAAAGAAAATAAAGTGAGAAAGAAAAGAAGGGGAGAATGTTGGACCCTACGGGGATTGTCCGCATCACCTTCTTCATTCATAAGGTTGAATGTTGGACCCTACGGGGAATGTTCGCATTACCTTCATTTATGCATAAAGGGCGAATGCGAATCCTACGGGATGTCCTCATTTCCTTCATGCATATGATCAATGGAAATATATATCATGGATAGAGAATCGAGATGTTATATTTATGCAAAGTTTATTTACTTTTCTTGTTTATGTTATAACAAGTTAATGGATGAGAGTTAGACTACGTGTGTTAGTAATATCATCTTTTGGAGATTATAGAATGAAATTACCTAGAGTTTGGAGAACTTTAGGATTGCTTGTGTCAGATTAATTGGACACAAATCGGAATACGGGTTTGAGGTCTAACTTTACTTCTTATTCTTATTATTCTCACTGGGCTTTGTTGTTAGCTTATGATATTACAAAAATTTCAGGTAATGCCCTGGTTAGAGGTCGTGGGAGAGGAGATGGTGCTGCGTGATCGAGGGATGATGACCTCGAGATGGACTAGGTTGATTTAAAGTCCATGGACTATGTTTTGTGAATTTTACACATATTTTGGATTTGTATATTTGTAAATGGCTCATAAGAGCTTATTGTCTTTGCTTTTATGATTATAACTCTTTTGAACTCTTGGATAGGAACTTAATGTTCCTTGTGTATTTTAAATTCTGAAACTAAAATGTAACAGGTTTTTGGCTAGCCAATTTTCAAACATAACCACGCCATTTTTCTTAAAATATAAAGACTTCCACTGTGTTTTATATTTAAATAAATTTAAAAAGTGTCGGGTCGTCACAGAATTAAAACATCCTATAAAATTCAATAGTATAAATTGAGTGTGTTTTTTTTTCTCTTTTCATTTTGTTTTGAATTACCACTTGCTTTTTACCCTTGAAAATATACAATGCCACACGAGAGTTAGTCACACCCACAAATGATATAAAATACTATAGTTACCATATCTTTATTCATATAAATAGCTTTTTTTTTAAACATCCATAACATTGATTATCTATATGGATCTTAAAAAAAGGATTAGGATATTTCGAATTCGGTAAATACATTCAACAAGTAGTTCTATCTAAGGATGGCATGAATAACGTATAAGTTTTGAACAAATAAAATCAAATGGTTTTATTTCTCAAATCTTTTCAATCTTATCTATGTTTATATAATGTTCACTATATACGATGTACGATGTAGTTCTTTATTCTTTTAGGTTATCTAAATTTTATTTAGATAATTTAGATTTGTTTAGATTTAAATAATTTGAAATTGAAAGAGTTAGATTTAGTTTATAGAGTGTCTTTAAATTAGTTTGGATTGAACCAAATCAAGTTAATATTTTTTTAATTAAAATAAAACTTTTTTTTTTAATTTATGATCGAAATATTTTTTACTTGTCTTCATAAGCTTAACTTAATGACTATTTAAACTTTTCTTTTTCTCTTCAATGATTTTTATCCAGTAATATTAATTCAACTCACATGAAATAAAATGTGATATTTAAGTATTATTTTAAATTAAATGATTAAAAACATGAAACTATATCTTTAAATTATCTATTGTTTCATTATTTATTTCATGAAATTTTAAAAATATATAACCCTAACCAACCCAACTTGATTATCCTTTGTTAAAGTATAGGTCAATTTTCTAAATTTTACCTTTTTGCTCCGGCGATCATGAATCTCAACGGCGACTGGTCTGATCTTCCTGAGGGAATTTTACACGAAATCTGCAAAAACTTTCCCGATTCTTACATTGAAAACCTCCGAATGCGTTCCGTTTGCTCTTCATGGCGATCCCTCGTTCCTCCCTTCCGCAAAAATCTTTCTTTCCCTCTCCAGCTTCCGTTTCCCATCTCTTCCGGCGACCCCATCAACGCCGATCGTGGAGGTTTCTTCTACCTAGATGAAACCACAATATATCTTCTTCAACCTCTCTTAACTTCGTCTTCTTACCAAACGCTCACCACCTGTTTGATAGAAATCTCAGAAAAGAATCATGGTAAAACGATGGCCCTTCAAAACCATCTCACTATAAATCCATTTGATGGGGTTCCTATAAAACTCCCAAAGTTAATTAATTTAATGGATTTTCATGTCTTTGAATTATCCAAATCTTACCATTTGATTTACCATTCCTCGGTTTCAATTGCAACCGGAATTGAAGAAAGTTGGTATCTTTTCGCTTATAAAGTGGTTTTATCTCAATTGAATAATAGAATCCTTGTCATTAGAGGTACTGGAGATCTATGCTCATTGAGGCTTGGAGATCAGGTATGAACCGTGATTCGTTACGAACTATATCATTACTTCCATGACATTTTACATTATAAAGGGAAATTTTATGCTGTTGATTATAAAATGGCTGTGTTGGTGATTGATGAGTCTTCATTAGAATTGATTAGAGTTATTGAGCCCCCATTGAGTGGAGCATTGATCCGTGGCTTTGGTCGTAATCATTTGGTCGAGTCGTCTGGGGACTTGTTATTAATCTGGCCTGTTGATAGAGATACAGCCTATAGTTTGAATCCTTTTGTGAAACGAAAAGTAAAGATTTTCAAGCTCCAAGAAAATGGGTTGAATTGGGAAAGAGTGTATGATCTTGGTGATCAAGTATTGTTTGTTGGTCTTGACTGCAACTTTTCGATCTCATCTTCACCAGACAACTCCATATATATTGGGAAGAAGAAAGATGCCCAAAATTTTGACAGACCAAGAAATTTGCAAGATGCTCAAGTTTTTATCTCCAACTTGAAATATGAAGGCCAGTTGAGATATATATATAATTAAATTTGACTTTACCCATCAGCTTAAATTTTGGGTACAGTGGGTGATTTAACATATCTAATATGGTATCAAAGCTTCAAACCTCGATTAAATCATTTACCCCCCATTTAAATTCCACATGTTTGGGTCTTGTGCAATTATTCAAAAATGTAAACGAGAGTGTTGAGAAATATATGATTAAGTTTGTCTTTACCCATTAACTTAAGGTTTTGGGTATAGTGAGTGATTTAACATATCTAATAAAGCTCTATGCCCACTTCTCTAGGCCTATAATCTCATCATGAGGCTTTTATTTATGCATTACTTATTTTAGGGAGCCATCTACTTGTTCAAATGTACGGATGTCAAAATTATAAAATAAAATTTTGACCATATAATTTTTTAAAAGATGCTATTTATATATTTAAAAGATACGAAATCTATTTCAAAAAACAGTTGTAACTCTACTTAGTGATTTTTAATAATCTATCCGATTTGATTTTACCAAACAATAAAAAGATAAGTTTAAATTTTATTTAAAAAAACCAGTTGACAATTAAACATTTAAAAGAAATTATCTAAATAAGAAGATTTTAAATGTGTATTTTCATTATGTCTTTACTTTTAATTATTTACCTAAATAGAAATTCACTAACTTATTTTTTATTATTTTAAAATTTTAACTAATTTTTAAAATAAAAAGAATAGTTTTAAAAAACTTAATTCTTTTTTTTATTATTATTTTAAAAATTTGATCAAGATTTTGAAAGATAGATAAAAAAATATAAGATTTAAATAACCAATTTTTTTTTATAAAGTTTTTTTAATAAAATGAAAAATCAATATTTAATGGGTTAAAATAAAATAATTGATGGTAAAAAATAATTGATCTTAATTCAATGTGATTGTGTAGATAATTTGAGATATAGGTAATTATTTATAAAACTAATTTGTAAATGACTACAAAGATATTCAATCAATGGAATAGTGAAATTCAGAATATAATGATGAAAAAAAAATATTAAAATATTAACCATATAAATCAAAATAACTTACCTCGCTATATATATTAATGAAATTGAAGTGGAGTAAACTGAGACAGTAAACTGAGACCAAAGGGCGGAATGAAGTATTTTCGAAAATCTAAATGACGATAGATGAAAATTAAACAGAATAAAAATATATTGTTGAAGAAATGAGGCTCATGTGGGTTCTTTTTATACTATAGAATAGAATGAAAATCTTATTCAATTATTAGAATTATAATTTATTTACTAAATATGATTATAAAATGATTTCGTTTTTACTTTTTTAATTTTTAAAATAATTTTTATGAGTATTTTGATTTAAATAGAGAATGGACGGTTTTGAAATTCTTTCAAACAAGAGAAGTTATATTTTGTTATCTATATCTCAAATTTTATTTTTAGTTTCAAATTTTTGAAAATTGATTTGTTTTTTACTTTTAAAAAATGAAATTTATTTAATAATATGATCATCATCATATTTTTCCATTTTTCAATTCATGATTTTAAATTTAATTAATATTTTAAAAGCTTATTTCATTTTTACTTACAAAATAGATTTTAGATTGAGATTTTTATAATTTTGAAATAATGGATTGTTTATAAAAGGTTGTCCCTACTAGAGTGGGGTGGGTGTAGAGAGTTTCTTCTGAACTCTCTTTGAAGGAAAAATGGAAGACGATCTAGTTGCTATCCTTGCAAGGTTTCAACTTAACGAGGGTGAGAATGCTCTGCTGCTCATTCCTATTGAGGCTAAAGCAGAAGACAGGGAAAATCACAAATGGTGTTTGATAGGGGAGTTAATATCACGGAAAAAATACTATAGGAATGCGTTTAAGAAGACCATAATGATGGCTTGGAATTGTAATGATGGTATACATTTTATGGAATTGGAGGAAAACATCTATCAGATTAGCTTTTCATCGGCACAAACCATGCTCTTCGTGCTTAACCAGGGTCCATGGCTATTTGAAGAAAATCTTTTTGTTTTGGCTCAGTGGGATGGCAAGGATAAGACCTCTACTGCTGAGGATGTGGTAACTCAAAGACATTTCATCTGTTTGAAGGTTGAAGGTTGAAGGTTGAAGGTTGAAGGTTGAAGGTTGAAGGTTGAAGGTTGAAGTGAATATAAAAAAACCGCTCATTCGAGGCTTAATCATTGAAAAGCGATAGATGCAAAAAGTGGATATGGATAAAGTACGAGAGACTCTTGAAATTTTGTTCCTATTGTGGAATTATTGGGCATGAAGCTCTTATCTGTGAAACAAAATTATTAGTAGAAAACATGGGAGAAATGAAGTTAGAAGTTTTGTATGGGGGATTGGATTCGTGTAGGGTCCCAAAAAAACTTCTTTATACAACAAAGCTTTCAAATCAACTTCCCAGGGACGATCAAACTCCGGTCAGCAGCCGGAGGTGGAGCATGAACATGACAAAGAGACAATAAGGACAAACCCAGATAAGGAAAATGAGGGATTGAAGGTGAACTTAATTATGGAAAAAGCAAGATTTGAGGATAATATATTGGTGAGTAATTTCCATGCTGAAACGTCTGTGATGGGAGAGAAATCGGGGATGTGCCAGCCAACCATAACTGATACGATGGAAGTGGAGGATTTAGAGGAATCTACAAAGAATGATATCCAAAATGGGATATTGACAGATTTGGTGGATATCCATATTGGCCAGGCCCAGGAAGTTGTTACTATAGAGAGTCGAAATGCTGAAGATATTCATGGCCCCCCAGCCTAAAAGCAAGTCTCTGGTAAATGGGCTAAATCATGTACTTTGAAGAGAAGTAAATGCCCAAGTATTAAAAAAATTGTCATTGTCAAGTCTTCCAGCTCTAGCATTCAAGAAAAACATAATTTAGCATCTTATGATCTAATTGCTTCCCTGGGATTATCACAACATGCTGGGAAAAAATTAAAATAGACCTTGGAACTAGCAGAAGGGTTTAATGATCAGGCACAAGAGACCATGGTTGAAGGGTCTCTTGTGCAGCAGCCATGAAAATCTTAAGCTGGAATTGTCAAGGGATTGGGGGTCCTTTGGTAATTCGTAGCCTTAGGGAGCAAATACAGCTCCATAACCTTGAAGTGGTGTTTTTATCTGAAAAAAAAACAGACAGAACATCATTCAAAGTCTAAAGAAAATTTACATTATTATTCATGCTATATTGTTGATCCCCAAGGTATTGGTGGGGGTCTTTGTCTTCTTTGGAGGCTTCCTATTTTTGTCACAGTAGTCAAAAGTGCCTCTTTTTTTTATAGAAACTTTGATAGATGACCCTGATTCAGATTCATCCTCACCATGGACTTTTTGTAGGATATATGCAAACTCGGTAGATGCTGTTAGTGGAAAACAATTCTTAGAGATTCAGAAAAGAATTGAATGTAGAGGTTCCCCTATATTATTGATAGGGGATTTCAATGATCTTTTTCATAGAGAAGAAAAAAGGGGTGGTATACCTCGAACTGTTCAGAGTTTGAGAGCCTTTAGGAATTTTGTCTTTGATAATCAGCTGTTGGACCTTGGTTTTCATGGCTTCCCCTTTACATGGTCAAATAGACGGGATCCTGATGTGTTTGTGCAGGAACGGATTGACAGGGGATTATGTTCTGAATGCTGACTTTCCCTTTTTCCAAAAGCTGTTGTTAATCACCTTGATTCTTTTGGCTCAGATCACAGAATGTTGCTTCTAGACACTGATCCTCATCCTTATAAGAATTGTACTTATTTTAAATATGATCAGAGATGGAGTAAAGAAGAAAAGTGTATTGCTACTATAAAAAAAAGCCTGGTATTTATCTATCCGTTGAAGCCCTTCCTTTAGAATCATGGAGAAGCTGAAGACATCTAAACGCAACATCCTTGTCTAAAGGAAAAAAAATCCAAATGGAATGCTAGCAAAAGCATGATGGAAACAAAGGAAACTCTTTGTCAAGAACATAACTTACTTAATCCGAATATAACAGAAATTTGAAGACTGTAAGAGAAGTTGAAAATTGCAGTAATTGCAGATGAACATTTCTGGAGGATCAAGGCCCGTAATCTCTGGCTGAAGGATGGAGATAAAAATACGAAAATTTTCCATTCTAAACTAAAGAGTAAAAGAAGATTAAATGTTATTCGTGGCTTAGAGGATGAGAATAGAATCTAGCATGATGGAGAAGAGGAGGCCGCATCCATTGGAATCTCATATTTCAAAAACATATTTGCATCTACTACTCCTGGAGGCTTAGCTGACTGTCTGGAAGCCATTGTGCCTAAAATCTCTATGCAGGATAATTTGCATCTTACTGTAGAGGTTTCAGAAGCAGAAATCGAAAGGGCTGTATTCCAAATCCACTCTAATAAATCACCTGGGCCAGATGGGATGACAGTGGGTTTCTTCCATGATCACTGGGGCATTGTTAAAGATGAGGTAGTCCAAATGGTGAAAGACTTCTTTACAAGAGGAAGAATGCTCCGCAAATTGAATCACACTTTCATCTCTATAATACCAAAGACCAAATGTCCTCATTCTATGAAACAAATGAGACCTATTACACTTTGCAATGTCATTTACAAAGTCATTTCGAAGGTACTTTGTAACAGGTTGAAGCTTCTTCTCCCCAAAATTATCAGCGTCTGCTAGATTGCTTTCATTAGTGGTAGACATATAACTGATAACATCTTGATAGCTCATGAGGTGATGCACTCCCTAAAGCTATATGGTAGTGAAGCTAGACATGGTTAAGGCTTATGATAGACTGGAATGACACTGCATTGAGGCCATTATGATCAAAGCAGCATTGTGTTCAGCCAAAATACTCCTTCAGACTTTATAAGAGAGGCGATAACTATCGAGTTGGGCATTTCTACACATGGTTTGGGGAAATATTTGGGCCTGCAAATTGAGTTTGGAAGCTCCAAAATTCATATTTGTTAAGCATGAAAAAGAAGAAAGAAAAGATGCAGTACAAACGGATTAAGAAAATTCAAATTTTCCTTTTCTTCTGCACACTTTGTCCATTGCTTTATGTTGCTTTTCATTGCCTTTATTTTTCTGTTAGGATTCTTCCTTTTATATTTAGCCACGTGTAAAGCTATATGTCCATATATAGGTTTTCTCTCCTCAGCTTTATTTCTAATCAGAGAATCAAATCCATTTTCTTCCCTTTGCTTTTCTTTCACCCTTTTTAATTTTCATGGTATCAGAGCCATAAAAGCTGTCATGGCATCAGGTTCTGGGACGTCTTCTTAGGCCGATAATCAACGCCCTCATATCACGCTTCCACCTACTACGCAATCAATCAATACCACTGCCGTTCAAACTCCAGTAGCTCCATTAAATCCAAATAGGCAAACTCTGCCTCCCTTTCCTAACCTCACTCCACCTTCAATCCAAAGACAACCAACCTTCGTGAATCCAGGAGCTCATCAAAACACTCAACCTCATCCTGATATAGGTACAAATCCAGGAGCTCAAACCTTCTATCCACAAGGTTTTTACCCAAATCTACCACCAAATGGCTTTCAACAATCTCCATTTCAGCCCTTTCCACATTTTCCCTTTTCAAATACTTCATCCCAACAGCCAACAAATCTGGGCTCTTCTTCCTTAACTGTGAAATTAACAGATTCCAATTACCTACTTTGGAAAAATCAATTGCTAAATGTGATTATTTCCAACGGGTTATAAGCCTTTATTGATGGAAGCCTTCCTCCTCCTCCTAAATTTTTAGATCCACACAATGTTCAAGTGAATCTTGAATATTATTTCTGGCAAAAGGCAAACAGATTGGTAATGGGATGGCTCTACTCCTCTCTCTCTAAAGACAAAATGAGCGAAATAGTAAGTTGTGTTTCTGCTTTTGAAATCTGGGAAACTCTTCGAAGAGTCTATGAATCTGTATCTACCGCAAGCATTATGAGTCTTAGATCCCCACATCCCAGAAAGCAAAGAAAGATGGAATATCCGTGTCTCAATTCCTAGCTCACATTAAACAAATTGCAGATAAACTAGCTGCCATTGGAGAGCCATTATCCTATAGAGACCATGTTGCTTACATTCTTGATGGCCTTGGGGCTGAATATAATCCCTTTGTTACATCCATCCAAAATAGAACTGATAAACCATCATTAGAGGATATTCGAAACCTTTTGCTGAGCTATGAAGTTCGATTAGAGAGGCAGACTTCAGTGGATCAACTTAATTTGGTCCAAGCTAATCTTGCTAACTTTTCTTATAACAATTCTCGTCGCCCTCCTTGGTCTTACTCCCCAAATTACACTCCACAACCACCTGTTCCTACCCCTCCTGTGCAGTATCACACTCCATCTTCAAATCCTTTACCCCAATCTCCAAATCCAAACTTCTCTCCTAGACCAGCTCAATCCAACACCAATTCCAGATGGGGAAGACAAAGGCCTCAATGCCAAATTTGCTCTAAAATGGGTCATACTGCATTGAATTGTTATGAATGAGATAATAGAGATAGATATCCAGCTGTCTCACCCCGTCCTCAAGGCAATCTTGCCGCACAGTTTTCTCTCAACCCCATACCTTCTGTGCAGTCCCATAATTCCAACCCATCCACCTTTCAGGCCAATTTTGCTACATTGCCAGATCCTAGTCAACCTTACTCTTCTCCCCAAAATCAATTTGCTCCTCCATACCAAAATACCATATCCCATAATCCTCACCCTCATCCTTCCACATCTTAACATACTCACCCTGATCAGGAGTGGTTCCTCGACTCTGGGGCAACACATCATATGACTCCCTCTCTCAACTCCTTATCTACTGTCACTCCTTACACTGGTTCAGAACAGGTTATGCTTGGAAATGGTACGTATGTTTCAATTCTAAACACTAGTACTTCTTTTTTGCCATCCAAATGTCAGTCCTTAAAACTAAATTCTGTTCTTCACATTCCCTCTCTTTCAAATAGATTAATCAGTGTTGCCAAACTTTGTTATGATAACAAAGCTTTTGTGGAATTTCACCCTTCTTTCTTTCTTGTGAAGGATCTCCACACCAAGGAAGTACTACTTCAGAGACTGCTTAAACATGGCCTCTACACCATCAATACCACACCTGCATCTCCAGCCTTTTCATCATCATCCACTGTCTCCTCTCTTCAAGCAATTCTGTCTTCTCCAAATATATGGCATATTAGACTTGGTCACCCTGCTCCCACCATTGTTAGTAAAGTGTTGAGTCTTTGTAATCAGTCCTGTCAATTGGCTACGAGCCATAAATCATCTATGATAGATTTTTGCAATGCTTGTCAATTGGCCAAGAGCCATCGTTTACTTTTTCCACAATCAACTCATGTTTCTACTGTCCCTTTTAAACTTGTACATTCGGATTTATGGGGACCTTCTCCCATTATGTCAATCAATGGTGCTCGTTATTTTCTACTTTTCATTGATGATTTCTCTGGTTTTACTTGGCTTTATCTATTGCAATCAAAAGAACAAACACTTTACTACTTTACGCATTTTCTGAAAATGGTTAAGACACAATTTGACAGTAAGCTCAAAAGTTTACAAACTGACTGGGGAGGTGAATTCAAGGCTTTGTCTGCTACTCTTGCCAAGAAGGGGATACACCACAGAATATCTTGTCCATATACTCCTCAACAAAATGGAAGAGTTGAGAGAAAGAATAGACATGTGGTAGAGGTTGGTTTGGCACTTTTAGCACATTCTACATTGCCTAAACAGTTCTGGTCCTATGCTTTCCAGACAGCCACTCACCTCATAAATCGCCTACCTTCTCTTGTGCTGGATAATCAATCCCCTTATGCCCTTCTCTACTCTAAACTCCCTGATTATCACCTTCTCAAGGCTTTTGGCTGTGCCTATTTCCCATACCTTAGACCATATAATAAGTCTAAGCTGCAATTCAGAACTTCCCAATGTATTTTTATTGGTTATAGTTCTAATCACAAAGGTTATTTATGCCTTGATCCCTCTTCTGGCAGAATTTATGTGTCTAAACATGTTATCTTCAATGAATCCTCCTTTCCTTACTCCTCTCTGTCCAAACCTCCATCCACTGTTCAAGCCTATCACTATGATATTTCTTCTTTTCCACACACTTTTATACTACCTTCCTTTTCTCCTAAACCTCCACCTGATAATTTCAATTCATTAATCTCTCAATCTACACCAAGTTCTACCACAAATCCATCCATTCCCACATCACCTCCTTCCTTTCCCTCTCAAAATGATACACCAATCAATTCCCTTATCCTTACTCCCACTGCTACTAACACTGCTCACTCTGATTCCCTTCCCACACCTATTGTTCAGCAATCTCCAACAGCTCATATCCCTTCTCTTCCAATTCAACATCCCATGATTACAAGATCCAAATCTGGAATCTTCAAGCCCAAAGTCTGGCTATGTAAAACTTCTTCTTTACAATCCTCTATCCAAGAACCAACTTCCTTCAAAATTGTTGCCCAACTACCAGTCTGGCAGAATGCTATGCACCAGGAATTTAAAGCACTCCTTCAAAATCAAACATGGATTCTTACTCCTCCTCCATCCAACTGCAAATTAATCGGCTGCAAATGGGTTTACAAAACCAAATTGAAACCAAATGGGGATGTTGAGAGATATAAGGCTCGCCTCATAGCTCAGGGATATAATCAAGCTTATGGTATAGACTTTTTTGAGACTTTCAGCCCTGTAGTAAAGCCTGCTACAATTCGAATTATCCTTAGCTTGGCTGTTTCTAAACAATGGCCTATTCAGCAATTAGATGTTCATAATGCATTTCTCAATGGGGATTTACTTGAAGATGTATTCATGAGTCAACCCCCTGGTTTTGTTGATTCTCATCATCCTGGCCATGTCTGCAAGCTCAAAAAGGCCCTCTACGGCTTAAAGCAAAGTCCACGAGCCTGGTTCACCAAGTTGAGTTCTTGTTTAACTTCATGGGGCTTTACTTCCTCCAAGTTTGATTCATCATTGTTCTTCTACAGGCAAAATGAAACTTTCATTGCCATTTTGATTTATGTGGATGACATAATCATTATTGGATCATCCCCTTCTCTCATTCAACATTACATTCAGTCCCTCAATTCTCTTTTTAAATTAAAAGTCCTAGGTCCTTTACATTATTTCCTTGGAATCCAAGTTGTTCATCTCAATGGCCATCTACACCTCTCTCAAACCAAATACATTACAGACCTTCTTGCTAGAACTTCAATGTCTGACTGCAAACCCTCACCCACACCAATGGCCATCAATTCACCTTTATCAATCATGGATGGTGAACCCTTAGAAGATGCGACTCATTACCGAAGTGTTGTTGGAGCTTTACAGTACTGTACAATTACACGGCCTGATCTGAGTTATGCAGTCAACAAAGTGTGTCAATTCATGCATAAACCTTCATCCACCCACTGGCTAGCTGTGAAAAGGATCCTTCGCTACCTCAAACATACAATCACACATGGTCTTACCTATTCTCCTTCTTCCCAGCAGTCCATTACTTGCTACACTGATGCAGATTGGGCCTCTTGCCCTGATGATACACGTAGCACCTCTGGTTTTAGCACTTTTCTTGGCCATAATCTCGTTTCTTGGTCCAGTACAAAGCAAAAGGTTGTTTCCCATTCAAGCACTGAATCAGATTATCGGTCACTCTCTAATGCAGCTGCAGAAATTATTTGGCTCCAATCTTTGCTGACTGAAATTGGATTCTTGGAACCAATCATTCCTTTGCTTCTTTGTGACAATATGAGTGCTATATATTTGGCAGAAAATCCAGTGATGCACAATCGGAGCAAGCACGTGGAGATTGATCTACACTTTGTCCGGGAAAAGGTCATATCCAAACAACTCCTTGTTCGCTTCGTATCCTCTGAAGACCAGCTTGCTGATATCTTAACAAAACCACTGTCATCACAGCGTTTTAGTAATCTTCGTGCCAAGCTCAATGTTCACGTTGCTCCCATTCGCTTGCGGGGGGATGTTAAGCATGAAAAAGAAGAAAGAAAAGATGCAGTACAAACGGATTAAGAAAATTCAAAATTTCCTTTTCTTCTGCACACTTTGTCCATTGCTTTATGTTGCTTTTCATTGCCTTTATTTTTCTGTTAGGATTCTTCCTTTTATATTTAGCCACGTGTAAAGCTATATGTCCATATATAGGTTTTCTCTCCTCAGCTTTATTTCTAATCAGAGAATCAAATTCATTTTCTTCCCTTTGCTTTTCTTTCACCCTTTTCTTCCTCTCTCTTTTTCTATTTAATTTCAATATTTTCCAAGAAATCAAAGATAGGGTTGAAAGAAAGGCAAGAGGATGGGCGGAGAATTTTATGTCACAAGCTGGTAAAGAGATTCTAATTAAGGCCATTGCTATGTCAATGCCTATTTATGCAATAAATTACTTTAAGATTCCTATATCTATTTGCAAAGAAATTAATTCTATAATTGCTAAATTCTGGTGGTAATCGAATAGAGATCCAAGGGGCATTCATTGGGGACCTTGGAAAGATTTATGTAAACCAAAAATGGAAGGAGGCCTAAACTTCAAAGAGCTACAATGTTTTAATCAGGCTTTGTTAACCAAACAAGACTGGAACATCCTCAATAATCCTAGTCTTTTGCAAAAAAAAAATGTTAAAAGCCAAATATTTTCGTCATTGTTCCTTCCTAGAGGCAAAGACGGGAAATAAGGCTTCATGGGGTTAGAGAAGCATCTTAGAAGGCAGGAAGATTCTTGAGCTTGGTTTGAGGTTGGGGAGTTGGGAATGGGCAATCTATTCAGATCTGGGATGATCCCGGGCTACCATGACCCTTTTCTTTCAAACCAATTTCTGCAAGACATCCATCATGTTCAATGGTCTTTGATCTTATGCTAAGCTCCTCTTTAAGATGGGATAGTGCAAAAATTCTAAGCATCTTCTCTCCGGTTGATTCCAACATGATCTTAGCTATTCCAGTAAGCTGTTTTAATAGCCAAGATAAATTCATTTGGCATTTCAACTCCTCTGGTTCTTATACTGTTAGATCTGGGAATCGCTCAGCACTATTGAAGAAGAGCCACAACTATTCTTCTTGCAGATGGAAGTAGCAGTTCATCAGAGAGTATGGCTAAAGGCTGGAATAAAATTTGGGGGCTCCCAACAACTCAGAAAATAAAAAATTTCATATGGAGGGCTAATAACAACTATCTGGCTTCAAATGCTAATCTACATCGTAGAGTTTTGAATATCAATCCATACTTTTATTAGGAGAAGTGCAAACCATGTAGCTCATTTGTTGGCCAAGCAGGGTGTGCTAGATTTCAAAGCCCCTTTTAATCTTTTCTTTTAATAAAGAAGGACGTTGGAAAAGAAAGAAATAATCGATTGTTTTGAAATTGTTTAGGAGAAGTTATATTTTGTAATCTAAATATCAACTATTAATAATGATTTAATTTTTAGTTTTAGATTTTTGAAAAATGATTTTTTTAGTTTTTAATTTTATTTTTAAAAATGAAATTTATTTATTAATAAAATCATCATTATCATATTTTGAAATTTATATTTTAATTTTTTAAAGCTTGCTTCCTTTTTAAATGAAAAAAAAAAGATTTTAGATGAATACATATTTATTTTTTTAGTTTTTAATTTTTAAAAACTAAAATTAATTTTACTAATAATAATTTTTAAAACCTTATTTCTTTTTTACTTAAAAAAAAGATTTTAGATTGAAATTTAAAATTATAGATTTCGTATGGAAATGATAATATATGTAATTTGTCTAAAAAAAATTCCCCAACTTTTTAGCTTTTTAAGGTAGTATAAAATATGTTTGTTATGAATCTTTTGAAGGCTCTTCCTCTTCTTCGTTTGTAGAATTTGTTAGACCCGGATTTATAAAATTTCTTGGAATGGATTTATCACATAATTAAATAGATTTATATGTTAAATTGTAAGCCAGTATATAAAAAAGAATAAATCAAAGTTATAATTTAATATGAAAGTTTCCTATCAAAGTTAGATATATAGAATTCACACATATTTATATCACAACAAAGGTTAAAATCGCCATTGAACATCAAAAGATTAAGATCAATACTATGAGGCCAGGATCCCATTTTTATATAAGATTAAGGTTTTTTCTAGTGGCGTGCCCAAACAAAACAGAAAGAAACACAAAAGAAGGAGAAGAAAAACTCAAAACAAAATGGCATCCACATGAGATCTCGAAGCTCACTCGGGGAAGAGGTGATCTTTTCATAACTTTCTTCATTTTATCTATTTTTTTTTATTCCTTTTAAAAGTTTAGAAATATTTTTTTAAACATATTTCTCAAAGCAGGGAACGGAAAGCCGACCGGCTTGAGCAAAGAAATGCATACAACAAACATTCAAGATTAGGAACTCCAATAATATTATAAGGGAATTCAAATCATCAATTCAACCTAAATACAAAACAGAGGCTAAATTGTGAAAAGCAAAAATGAAAGAGAGTAGTAGATGAATAGAGTCAGAAGTTGTGGGTTCTTTATATACTCTAAATTAGATTGAAAATCTTATTTTAATTTAATTATTGAAATCTTATTTCAATTTATCTACTAAATCTCAATCGTCATTAATTTTTTATATTATTTTAATTTAATTAGATAACAAATAAAATTTGAATTCAAATAAAAAATGTTGATTTTTTTAATTAGATTGCAAATAGAAAACTTAGTTTGTTTGATTCGTATCAATATTAATAAATCCTTCATTTTTTTAATATATATAACTATATTATTTTATATATAATTTATATCATTATTTTGTTATTTACATTTGACGTTTTATTAAATTTATAATCATATCGGATTAGGATAGCTGTAATATGTTAATTATATAGAGGGTATTTTTGTCTAAAAATATTTTCCCAACTTATTAGATTTTTAATGGAAATTTGGGTAAATTAACCTCCAAAATTAACAACTAATGGTTATTGTAAACTCTTTTTTAAAAAAAATTAAGAAGATAAGGTTGAATTGTTTAAAAAAAAAAAGAAAAAGAAGAAGATAAGGATTAAAAAAAACACATGTATTTAGTTGCTTCCTTGGTTGACATGTGGCATTGATGTGTTAAAAAAAATAAAACACAAACTCATTTTGGTTCAGCACCCGGGGGCAAGGAAAACAAAGGAGGAAGTGGAAAAGAAAGAGAAGGAAAAAGAAAAGCTTGGGAATTTTTGGAAAAATAACCTCAAATTGTGGAGTTTTGAGTTCAATTTGTGATGAAATTGCTTGTTGGTAAGTGAATTCTTCAACCCAATTCTTCTACTTGATGGATTTTGGTAGTTTTTGCTATGCTTCAAGGTTGGCTTATGGGTTTTATGATTTTTTGTTGTTTATGAATTCTAAGTGATATGGATTAAATTGAGTGAAAGGTTGGTGTTTAAGATTAATTAAGAATGGTGTAGAAATGGAGTTGTTCCATATTTTGATGGAGTTGTTATGGAAAATTGTATGAACTAGAAAGAGGATTATGTGTGGTTTTTCTTCACTTTGAGTTGGGATTATGTATGGGAAGAGGAAGAGCAACATGGATTGATATTATTTGGCTTGAAAAGTATATTGAAAATATAGTAATTGAAGCAAAAGTGAAGCTCTAGCCATTGAGATTTTAACCGTCATTTTATGTGTTTTCAATTTGTTTTTCTAACACATAAAAGTACTAAAAGATTATTAATGAGTATTTTTATTCAATATATATTTCAGGTGATACGGAGATTGACACTGTTTATAACCCGAGATCGTAAGCGGGATAGTTTTTATGAGTGGTTAAAATATTATTTTTGAATTATCCATAATTATTTGCTTATAAATTTCAAGTTAGCCTATATATTATGAATATCCTATTATATACATGTTTTTATGATTTACAAATTATGTTTAAGTGTTTTTACTATTACTTATGAATATTCTTATGAAATTGGACATTACATTAATATGGAAAAAGTATTAGCTTTCATGGATTTATGATGGTTTGCAAGTTATATAACAGTTTTCGTAAGCTATTTTCAAACCGCTAAATTGTCATACCCACTAGTTCAACTTTCAGCAGGTCTTTGGGACCCACTTCAACATACACATAGGGCTTTGGGCCTTATGAGCTCTGCGCGCGTATGACCAGTTTCACTATAATCAGTTGCTCTGCTGCATAATTTGATTTATCTTGTGTGTAGTAGGTGAGATTTTTAAATCATTGTAGTTTTTAAAACAAATTAGAAAAATGTTATACATTTGGAACATTTTAGAAAATCGTGGTAGATTAAGATATTTCGGTAAATACCATTGTTTCCTAAACTGTTTCAAATATACAATTTTTTACTAGTATGTTTAAAAACTACAATTATTTTAAAAATAATCCCTGTATTCACATCAATAACATTTATTATCTATGCCAAAAAAAGATAGATTAAGATATTTCGGTAAATACATTCGTAGTTCTGACTTTGGATGGCATTAATGACGTATAGATTTAGAACAAATAAAATCAAATGGTTTTATTTTTCAAATCTTTCCAATCTTAGTTATGTTTATATAATGTTTATTCTGTTAGGTTCTCTAAATTTTATTTAACTTATTTAGATTTGATTTGCTTTAAACAATTTGTTATTGAAAGAGTTGGATTTAGTTTATGGATTCTCTTCAAATTAGTTTGGATGGAACTAAATAAAAAATAATAATAATAATTAAAAATTAACTTTTTATTTTTATTTTTTATTTATAAGCAAAATATTTTTACTTCTTGTCTTTGTAAGCTTCATATAACTTAATGACCATTTAAACTTTTCTTTTTCTCTTTAATAATTTTTATCCAATGGCATTAGTTCAACTCATTGAAGTATTATTTTTAACAAAATTGAATGTGTTATTTTAGTACTATTTTAAATTAGGTAAAATATAAATAACACCTCTATAATTTTCCCCTATAGTTCTAAATTATTTGAATGAAACCTATATCCTTCCACGCCATTAATTCAATTTAAAACTTCTAAATTAAGATTTAATAGACCTAGTATTTTGATAATAAGCTCTTTTATTTATTAGCGATTTTAGATAAATTATCTATTGTTTCACTCTTTATTTCATAAATTTTTAAAAATATATAACCCGAATCAACCCAACTTGAACACGGCTTATCAAGGTATAGGTCAATTTTCAAAATTTTACATAGCTCCGGCGATCATGAATCCCACCGGTGACTGGTCGGATCTTCCTGAGGGAATCTTTCACGAAATCAGCAAAAACTTTCCCGATTCATACATTCAAAACCTCCGATTGCGTTCCGTTTCCTCTTCATGGCGATCCCTGCTTCCTCCCTTTCGCAAAAATCTCTCTTCCCCCTCCAGTTTCCGTTTCCCATCTCTTCCGGCAACCCCATCAACCGTGGAGGTTTCTTCTCCCTACATGAAACCACAATATATCTTCTTCAACCTCTAATAACTTCGTCTTCTTACCAAACGCTCACCATCTCTTTGATAAAAGTCTCAGAAAAGAATCATGGAAAAATTACCCTTTTAAACTATTTCACTAAAACCCCACTTAATGGTTTTCCTAAAAAACTCCCAAAGATAATTAATTTAATGGATTTTCATGTCTTTGAATTATCCAAATCTTACCATTTGGATTACCATCCCTCTGTTTCAGTTCCAGCCCAATTTGAAGAAAGTTGGTATCTTTTCGTTCTGAAAGTGGTTTTATCTCAATTGAATTACAGGATCCTTGTCATTAGAGATACTGGAGATCTATGCTCATTGAGGCTTGGAGATCAGGTATGGACCGTGATTCGTTGCGAATTATATCATCACTTCCATGACATCTTACATTATAAAGGGAAATTTTATGCTGTTGATTATAAAATGGCTGTGTTGGTGATTGATGAGTCTTCATTAGAACTGATTAGAGTTATTGAGCCCCCATTGAATGGAGCACTGATCTGTGCCTGTGGTCGTAAGCATTTGGTCGAGTCTGCTGGGGACTTGTTTTTAATCTTGCCGGTTGATAGAGATGGAGTCTTTCGTTTGAATCTTTGCGTGAAACGAAAAGTAAAGATTTTCAAGCTCCAAGAAAATGGGTTGAATTGGGAAAGAGTGTATGATCTTCAGGGCCGTTCCTATAAAAATAAGTATCCAGTGCGATACATAAATTTGGGCCTCCAATCATATAATTCCTAATATGAAAAAACACAAAAATATATATAATTTTTGTGTTAATTTAAACACAATATCAATAAAAGAATATAATAAAATAATGGCATAAAAATATAAAAATTGAACTTTGAACTTATATTGGGATCAAACTCAAATCACAATGGAGGAACATAGAGATATTGTAGGGAGAAGGTCAGTCAATGCGATTTAGAATAAATTTTCATTTATATATTATTAATACTAAATTTTTATATCAAGATTTGGGGCCCCAAAAGTTCGGGGGCCCTGGTCCGTCGCACCAGTTGCACCATGCCAACGACGGCCCTGATGATCTTGGTGATCAAGTATTGTTTGTTGGTTTTGACTGCAACATTTCAATCTCATCTTCACCAGACAACTCCATATATATTGGGAAGAAGAAAGATGCCCAAAATTTTGACAGACCAAGAAATTTGCAAGATGATCAAGTTTTTATCTTCAACTGGAAATATAAAAGCTTTATGCCCACTTCTCTAGGCCTATAATCCCATCATTAGGATATTATTTATGCATTACTTATTTTAGGTAAGTGTATATAAATCAAGAACACATATATGGAGCCATCTGCTTGTTTAAGGATTTGGAATTATATTATATATTGTCTTGTTTAATGGAACTGATCTTAATTTCATCACAACAAAAGGTTTTAAACCTATTTTGACCTCCAAACTTTGGTTCCTTTCCCGTTTGGGCCGGTAAACTTTCACAAGTTTCATTTTAATCCTCAATCTTTACATTATATTTGGTCTTATTGATTTTTGTTGAGCTTGACAAGGAGAGAGAAGTGATATGTACTGTTAGGAAATTGAGCTGGGGAACCATGAGAAAGAGAGTATATGGAGAGAGAGAGAGAGAAAAGGAAATGAATTAATAATATTATTTTATTTAAAAACTTGTTTCATAATTATAGAAGATATAAAATATTGTTAAAAAGCACATCAATAATGTTACATTATTATCTAAGTGCCCAATAATGAAAAGTTGATGGTAAGGACTCATGAGTTTTTTCGCGGGTTCGATGGATTTATTAAGTTTGGATTTGTATTTCGAGAGCTATTGTAAAATGTGCTTGCATTGAGAAAATGAATGAGTTTTCTATTTTAATAAACTTTTTTAAAATCGTTATATATATATATATATATATGTTATAAATTAAAGGAAAAGAACAACATGTATTAGAGAGAAAGATAGATGATATATTCACTTGGGAATATACCACTCTTTTTATAACTTATATTTGTAGGCTTACAATGACATAGCTAATTAATATATGACAGTTTTTCAAAAATGACATTTTAAGAATTTATATAAAAAAAAAAAAAAAAAAAAACAAAAGTTTTAAAATTTTAAAAAATGACATTAGATTGGTGGTCTCAGTCTCAGAAATGTTTTTTTTTTTTTTTAATTTCAAAACATTGGTTATATTTCAAATCTCATAAAAATTGCCATATTTTGAAATCTCTCTCGACATATTTATTCAATCGAATTGGATCCGTTTACTTCTATTTTTACGATTTTTTTATTTATCTATATCTCTACCTCCTAGTCAGTTGTCATTTGGTTAATTGTCAACAAACTATACGAGTTACAACTAATATTAGTTTAGTAGTATTACACTTCGATTATAATGATCTTACTCTAAATATGGTCTGAAAATATATAACAGCAGAGAAAGTTTAAAAATCATGAAATATGAAAAGAATAAAAATATTTTAGGGTAAAATACTATTTTTAAATCCTGAACTTACACTCATGTTTTATTTTCGTCTTTAAACTTTCAAAAGTGATATTTTTCGTCCGTGAACTTACTGGAGTGCTTATGTGATATAATCAATGATGTGATAATAAATATACAATGAGGTTAAATGACGTGAAAACGAATATACAGAGATTTAAGACTATAATTAAAGAGAATGATGAGATTAACCTCAATGTATATTCGTTTTTCCATGGCATTTAACCTTACTACATATTTTTATAATGTAACATCATCAATTTACATGCCACACATAATCCTTGTATTAGTTTCTTAAACGGAAAAACACAGACGAAATGTTAAAACGGAATGAATCGTAAAATTTAGGGACGAAATGAAAGTTTGAGGACCAAAATGAAATCGAAATTCAATGACTAAAATGATATTTTATCCAATATTTTATAATGAATTAAACTTATAAAGTTTGACATTGGACCACAGTACATAACAAATAGTGGTGTGAAATTCAGTATTTACTTTCATCCCTAAATTTTGAGTTAGTTTTTCTTTGATTCTTGAGTTTTAAAAGTCAATATTTCAGCGTTTTAGTATTTCAAAAAATCACTTCGTTAGTCCATGCCATCAACTCCTCGTCTCTCTCCATCCCCTCTCTACTCTCACCGTCTTGGGTTAAATTTAAAAATAATTTTACAAAAATCTCATTCTCCTATTCAATTTCACGACACTCTTTTATCAATCAAATGGTTTTCATATTCAACAAAATCAATAAAACTGAATATAATACAAAATTTAGAGAATAAAATAGAACTTTTAAAAAAAATTAAGAGCCAAAATAGGAAAAGTACAAAAGTTTCGAGACCAAAAGTAGGTTTCAAAATTTTTTTTATTCACAAAACATGACCATATAAAATAAAATTCCAAATCCTTCAGCAACGAGAAGACTCCATATTGTGTTATAGAGTCATACTAAAACAAATAATACTTAAATACACACACACTCTCTTTTTTTCTTTTCTTCTCTTTCCTTTCTCTTTTTTCAGCATTCAATTTGAAGACAGAAATTTTAGCATCTTTCAAATACGTTGGTCCATACAAAGCTTCGACAGCATCCTTCCTTGCAAAACATATGGAGCTGTCTTCAAAACAAGTAAAATCTGAAACTGAAGCTGAATCTGTAAATTTAAAGTAATCACAAACAAGCAAAACCTGATCACCAAGATCATGCCCACGTTCCCAGGTAAACCCATTTTCTTGCATCTTGTAAACCTCAACCTCCAAGAATAAAAACAAGTCCCCAGACGATTCGACCAAATGCTTTTTACAATGGATTGCGGGTCCCGTCAATGGGGGCTCAATAACTCTAATCAATTCTAATGAAGACTCATCAATCACCAAAACAACCATATTATTATTAACAGCATAAAACTTCCCTTTATAATGTATAATGTCACAGAAGTGATGACATTTTTCGTAACGAATAACGGTCCATACCTGATCTCCAAGCTTCAATGAGCAGAGATCTCTATTTCTACCTCTGATTGCCAGAATTCTGTTATCCGTTTGAGATAATTAAACCACTTTCAAAACGTCCGCGCCAGGAAGTGAAACCGTCCAATGAAAATCCAAATGGTAAGATTTGGATATTTCAGAGACACGGAAATCCAATAAATTGAGTGACTTTGGAACTTGTTTAGGAACCCATCCATTAGGTGGGTAACCAAAGAAAGGGTTTAAATGGATCATCTTTTGTTGAGGAATTTTGCCTGAGACTTTTATCAAACAGCTGGTGGGCGTTTGATCGGTAACGAGAGATTCAACAAGATATATTTTGCTTTCATGTAAGGAGAAAAAACATGCTAGATCGTCGAAGATATGGTCGCAGGAAGAGATCGGAAACGGAATCTGATGAGAGAAAAAATGATTTTTGCGAAAGGAAGGGATAAGGGATCGCCATGAATAACAAATAGAACGCAATCGGAGATTATAAATGTATGAATTTCGAATGTTTTTGACGATTTCGAACAAAATATCTTCAGGAAGATTCGACCAATCCCGGTTCAGATTCATGGTCGCCGGAGCCAGGAAACGGAGGTTGAACAGCTTTAGGAGATTGGCCTTTGCTTAAATAAATGGTATAATGGAGATTGGCCTCAAATAGGGTTTATGATCTAACCGACTTTTAGGGTTTTGATTGACCGACCCTAATGTTTATTCTAAATAGGAAGCCATGTGATTTTTTCCAAAAATAAAAAAAAAATAAAAAATTGGTATTTTTTTTTCTATTGTTATTTATTATTTTTAATGTACACTTGAAAATAATAATAAGGGTAAAATGTAAATGAGGCCCATGTGATTTTGATCAATTATATGAACACCCTGTATGGTTTAAAAAGAAAAAATCACATCTATGTACTTCCAAATTATGTCAATGAGACTTCTCCTTCAACATCGTTAACTCTTTTTTAATCATAATTTCTTCGTATAAACTTCGATTTGGATGATTCAAGATGTTTTAAAATTCTCATTTCGAGCTCTACGTTACGGTCGGTTCAAAAATTTGAAATCATCAATAAACAAAAGATTTTATTATCATCAAAATATTCGGTATGAGATTGAAGCCACTAACCTTTTGTTTATTGATGATTTAGAAGTTTTGAAGTGACCATAACGTAGAGCGTAAAATGAGAGTCTCAATTGGAATAATTTAGAACTACAGGGGTGTGATTTGCCATTTTTAAACTATCGAGGGTGTTCGTGCATTTAACTAAAACCACAAAAGTCTTATTTACTGTTGTTGCGTGAAAACGGTAGTAAGTGTAGTGTACTGACGTGCTTCACGCCAACGCCGCTCTCGCTTCCACGTGTGCAATGAACAATAAATTTGTGTTGAGTCAGAGGCGATGTTCCGTGTAGACGGTGACTTGCGTAGGTGTTCAGCTGCGTAGGAGGTCACCTGCGCAATAGAGTAAGTAGCACCAATATGGTACCGGCCTAACACCCTCCGATACTTAAGTTAAAGCAGAGCAGAGCTAGTGTGCCAAGCAAGAGAGGAATGAATATTAATTACCTTTTGGCCATTTCTCATCTCCTATTTATAGGAGTGGAAATGGATGATGTCATCAAGCCACGTGTCACACATGGATTGGTTGGGTCTTGTGTGACGACCCGACTCAATGTAAAATAAATAAATAAATATTAAAGGAATTAATTTCAATTTATAAATAAATCAGAGTAAAATCAATAAATGCGGAAGCCTTTTTATTAAATAACCAATAAAAGATAAAAACAAAACATTTAAATGTGTTGCCATTTTAAAGAATAAAATTCTAATGAAAAACAAATAAAATAAATGAGTTTAATAATAAAAATGAAATATCCCAAATAATTGGAAAAATAACCAATAATGAAAATCCGAAAGAGAAATGCGTAAATGAATAAGTCCCAAGGCCTCCATGTAGCACCATCCTCGTCACGCGCCTCGATTCCTAACATTATTATTGTTACCTGCAAAATTTAAATTTCCAGGGCATTCGAATACCGTGAGTTTTTAGCTCAGTAGATTAATTTCAACTTATATAAGTAAGCTAAATTGAAATCACACCAAAAGTAATAACTATTGGATACTAGTCCAAATCCCCAATTTCTCATTTATAAATATAGGTACTTAGTCTATTTATTTAGTAGGTACTTAGCCTACAACATTTCCTTTAGTCTTTGTTTTAATTAAATTTGCATATATGTATCATAGTGGGGTATAGGGCCACTCATGATACGTGTCATACTATGCGCTTGAAAATATGATCATAGTGGGGTATAGGGCCACTCATGATACGTGCCATAGTATACGCTCTACAAATTTAATAAGTGTTATTTATTAGGTTCAACCCAAGTTGTAAAACCTAAAAGGCTCTCTTTATCACATATTGATAACCAAACATAATAATAATTAAATAATATTCGGAAGTCACAATAATCACATAACAATTCCTAGAAACTAATAAATCATCTCCCAAGTCATACCATTAATCAAAGACAAAACAATCAAACAAAAGAAATTCAATTTAACACTTTAAGTAGGAATTAACCTACCTTAATAGCAAATTGAGCAAGCAAACGAACCCCAAACGATGCCAAATAAAATCCTAGAGGTGCCCAAAACCTGTATTGACATTAATTTAAAGTCAACTTTATGAAAACCAGAAGAACGGGGCGAAAACCGGATGAAAATGAGCTAAAATAGCCCTTGAAACCGGCTGGACCAGCTGAATCGGTCCAATTGGACCAAGCTCAGCCGGTTCAGTTGGACCAGTTCTTCTCCACAATTCCAATCGCAGACGCTGAAGGGAAAACGCTGGTTGCATAGCGTTTTCCTTTTTGCTTTATTTTTTTAAATGAAATCAAAGGAAGCAGCTTACACAAAAATCCAAGGATTCTTCCACCCTCGTCTCGGATCCCACGTAGCTATTAAACCCCCCGCAAAACAGCTCCACAATCGAACAATCAACAACGAACAAACCCAGATTCCGACGAGGAAGAAGTCAGTTCGGCGAGGCTCCCTTTTTGAACGAAAATCCAATGAAAACTCATTCGATTAACAAATTCACTCGAGTACAATAACTAATCAATGAAGAATAAAATTAACGTAATTACCAAAGGATTCAGGATTGAACGGGGTCAAATTTTCTCGAATTTCCAATAAGTTACAGAGCTCGAATCTGTCCTTGAACGGCAGCCCAAAAGTCAAAATTTAATTCAGAATTAACGAAAAAGAAATAACGAGTTGATAAGGATCAACCATTACCTTGCGAGAATCCGAACGCACGAGCACGGTGAGGGAGAAATGGCGCTGATACAAGGAAGGTGAGGACAAAATAATATTCTAATTGTTTTGACCTTGGTATTTGTGTCAACAGATCGGCTGGAAAAATACAATAATACCCCTGAAAGGATATTATAAGTTAGGGACGTAAACGGTATTCAGGCCATATCTTTTTACTCGGAATTCGAAATTGAGCGTAGTCAATTTCGTTGAAATCGTAACGACACGATGGTTAATAATAACTCAAAATAAAATTATTTAGATTGAAATTGAAGAAAAAACCAAAATGCCCTTACCAAAACTCGGGTTGTTACATCTTGATTGGGTGTAGGTATTGCAAGGAGGCTGATGCGCACCTACACTTCTCTGAGATGGGAAGGTAGATACGCATAGCGCAGTTGTAGAGCTTCTCACTTGTACACTTAGTCAATATTTCACCAAGATGGGTCCACGTCTCTACGCACCTACGAGTTTGTCACTCCATCTTTAATTGGATGGTTGTGACTTGTCGTCTTTGGCAATTGAGACGACTGCGGACCACTCCTGATGGTACGTTCTCCACTAGTGGTGGAGGTCGGGTCCGCCGAGCGTGGCACGTTCAAGTGACTAAGCTTACACGCGTAGACCGAAAGAGTTTGATAATTCCGCGTGCCTCATTGTATGCTCAACACGTGGTCATTTTACTTTTAATGATATTTCACCCATAACATTTACAATTGGGATTGTCAACGTGAGGGACACATGCACCCTCCTTTGGGTGTGAATCTCAGTTGTATTTGAGGTTTTTATTCCAAGATTGAAAATATTTAATGAAGAGGGTCATTTGTTTGTTTGGGCCATTTTTAAACAAAAATACTATCATGACGAAATATCTTTATTTTCCTTAATTTTTTTCTTTAGTTATTCTTGTATAAGCCTCATATTATTTTGAGAGTATTTAAATTAAGTATATTGTATTAAATTTAAACATTAATTATGATATTTAAATTTTATTGTTTAACATAAGTCCTAAATTATTTATATATAACTTTAATTTAATTATTAAAATAAAACTACAAAATATGATACCAATAGAATACCAACAATATAAGAGACAAAATATTAATTATGGGAAATATAGATATTTTCTAAATCTATGACTGTTTTCAAACCCTTCACCAACCAATTTAAATTACATTGTGAAAAGACGAAACATATCTCGATTTAATTTTATTTTTTAAAAAAATTAAATTTCTTCTTTCTTCTTTCTTCTTGAATCATCCTCCATCAGCCACTATAATTCTTCAAGCTCTGGATTTTTTTTAAGAAAAACACAGTAAGTTTAATAATGATAACCGTTTATAAATGATAAACAAAACAAAAAAAAACAATAAAAAATAAAATGTCTAAACAAAATAATCACACAGAATTTGACACATTTATTTTTTATATATTGTGAATAATTGATAAATCGAAAAAGAAACAAATAGTAATAAGTATTAATTTTTATTTTTAATACCTAACTATAAGTTTTTTAATGTGTTTATCATTAGTAAAATCAGTATTTATGTTCAACTAAAATAATTAAAAATGTCAGATTCAACTAAATGTAGAAGTTATCAAGAAAGAAAGGAAACTAATTTGAGATGAAAAAGAGTTTAACAAAAAAAAAAAAAACCAACAAACAAACAAACGCAAGGTTGAATTGAATGTTTGATAAACAAAAAAATCCATAAAAAATGTCAAATATTTAAACAAACAATATACAGAGTTTAAAATGTTTTTATTTAATAAGCGATGTATTATTGATAAATTTTTAAATAAAAAATATATAATTTAACATGTTTATATTTAATAAAACGATGTATTATTGATAAACCAACCTGTAGCAGCAACTATTAAATATGTAGTAGAAAACGAAACAAAAGCATAGGATGAACTCCGGCGAAAAATCTAGAGGTGATTTCAACCAAACGAAACAAAACCATTGCATAAGTGACCGAAAATCAACAAAACCATCCTACACGGAAATCCTGGAGATGATTATCGTGGTTAAGAATGATAATGGGAACAACCATTGGTAGGGATGACAACAGGGCAGGGCGGGGTCGGGGATACATTTATCATCCCCTAACCCGCGGGGATTTTTAATCCATATACCCTACCCTATCCCCTAATAAAAAAATTGAGGGAAGGGTTCAGAGATTCCCCGTTCGGGGATCGAGTTTCACGCGGGGAAAATTCCTCATTTTATATTTTAATTCTTATTTAAAAAGGAATATAAAAATGAAATATATATTTAAAATATACATTTTTAAGACAAAAAGAAAATATAATACTAAATATTTTATAATTTATTATTTAATATAATCATTTTTTTTTCTCTAATAAATAATGATAAAAAGTAAACAAAATAGATAAGATATTATTAAAATATCGGGTTCGGGGTGGGGGGCAGGATGAGGAATGTATTCCAATCCCCGTACCCTAAAACAAATTAGGGGGAATTTCCCCCTAACCCTAATAAAACGGCCAGGGATTCCCCGTCTCTATAGGGTCTGGGACTGCGGACCCTTAACTCGCGAGGAATTTTGCCATCCCTAACCATTGGTATAGAGGATGGAACTGGTTTTTGGATGACTAAAGATTAAAATTCATCGGCCTCTCTGTGTGGATGGAACGCAAGCATAGGTCACTAAAAGCTATAGCATCGCCATGGTCAGAAATTGAAAGAAGAATAGAAGAAAAAGAAAATGACGAAAAATGAAGCCATTGATGAAGTTTTTAGAGTTTTATAACTGTAAACGTGTGGAATGTACGAAAAAGACAGTAACGATTAATAGGATGAGTACAGCGGTAGTAAGGGGCTGAAGAAGGTATGTGACTTTTCCTCTTTTAAGTTAAGTTTCTTAATCGTTAAATAAGGATCCCAAAAATCAAAGAAGATTGATTTTAAATTTTAAAAAAAATTATAAATTAAATGCTATGTAATTGATTAGATATAGTTATTAGGGAAAGATAAAATGATAAGATGGTAAACTTTAAAATCGGAAACCACCATATCACCATCATAAATGATGTTTCTTAGGTATGTTTGATATTCATTGTAATTTGTCATTAATTTTATGAGTGAATTAAAGTGGTTATATCTATAATTAATTCTAGGGAAAAAGACATTTTTGGTCCTTCAGTTTTGAGTTTATTGACAATTTGGTCATTCAGTTTTCAAAACCGACATTTTTTACCCCTGAGTTTTCATTTTGTTGTCAATCTCGTCCCTACCGTCAAACCTCAGTTAAATATATAACGGAATGTTGATGTGTCATTATTTTATTAATTTTTTTATATATTATATTGCTGACATGACATATTTTAAATGAGTTGGATGATAAATGAATTTTATATTAATATTTTATTCATTAATGTATTATTAATTTTATTTAGGTAGCATTTTTTCTCTCTACTCACCCACTTCCTCTCTCTCTTCCATCTTAATATCTTAAGTTAAATCTACACTTTCTCAACCACCATGAATGCTTCTCAAGGTTCATCTTCTTCAAACTCTCACCGGAATAAAAAACCCAAATATGAAATTCTCACCGAAACTCATCTCTTCATCGTTCAAACACCAACATTCCCATACCCATTTCCAAGCCTTCAAGGACAGGCACCGACAACAAATCTAAGACGAGGTAGTGATGGAAGAACTAAAACTCGATTTGAAAGAAAGTTCAATTTTTCGATGAAATGTCACCATTGTAAATTGATTGAAGAAAACCCAATTTTGACCAAACTCGGCAGCCTCAAGTTACAAGCTCCATCATGAAATTGAGATTACCCTAAAGCACGGATCCATTTTGTCATAGATTAACAATCCCAAAAATATTTTACCCCTTAACAAATTTAACTATTAATTAATTAAAAACCTAAATTCCCCCGAATCCTCCCTCTCACGCCGCTACCGCCACCTTCATTTGGAAGCCGGGAAATCGGTTCGTTTCTTCGTTGTTTAATCGTCTCTTGCTATATCAAATTTAGATTAGGAGTAATTGAGAATAATCTTTTAATCAAGGAGGTAAATTTTTCTCTTCCCTTTGTTTTTCCCCAATGTCGCCACCCCCCTTGGGTTATAAAGTGATGTTCTTGTTAGGTTTTGTGGAGATATATCAAAGACCCAAATTTATGTAAAGCCCATTTGATTTAATTCCAATATGATCAAAGTGAAGTCAAGGCCAAGAGCCCATTATTTCAAATGGCCCATTATGCAAAACCTAGCCATTTCATGCATGAATAAGGTGAGGCGGTGAGATTGTGTCTTATATAAATGAATTTTGTGGCTGCTCTATGGATTGAGGCTGATGGCCTTCACCAAAACGAGAGGAACCAATTTCTCTTCGTGGGGTTCGTGGGTAATGACTACCAATCTAATCTTGGTTAATTAGGGTTTGTTCATATTGAGAGAAAAATAGAGAGGGGGCAACCGTTTGAGTGATTCTCGGGGTTATGTATAATTGTGAGCAATCATACACTCTTTATTTTTCGGTCTCATTGATGTAATCTTCAACTTTATAGTGGAACCTGCAAAGTCTGCAGAAGACAGAACGTACCAATTGGGAACCTGTATAAATTCTTTGGTGTCGTTATCTCTCTCTCGCTTTTACTTATTCTTTGTTGCAAATAATATTCATCGTTCTTGTGTTAGTGGGAGTTTAGGGTTTAGAAACCCCCTTCAAATTCCCAACAGTTCTTCGTCAATTTTTCGAGTTATAAGTGATCGTTTGGAACGCGGGTGATCGTTGGGGAAAGATTGAAGGCTTTTTCCGTGAATTCCTAACCTTGGGTAAGCATTTTTTATTGTTTAGTTAACTTTATAAATTCTGGAAATTGGTGAATTGATATTTAAATTCAATGTTGAGAACCTATCCTTGAAACCCAACCGCCATCGCTTTCCAATTCCCAAACCTTAGCTTTAATCCTAATCGGTTTTGATCTACCTTGCCTAAAACCAAAAACCATAAAAATCGATCTCCAGAAACACGAACCCTAGACCAAACCATGAAGAATACCACGATTCAGCCACGGCAAGGAGACAGCAGCGCCGTGACTGTCCCCATTCGCCAGCGGTGATCTGTTCGTCGTTTGTTTCCTCGTTCTTCGAACCGTCGAACCTCAAACCTTTTTACACCTTTTGGGAATATTTTAGCATGAATATTAATTGTTTAGGACCTTCGTTTCAGGTCTGGTTCATAGTGGAAAGTAGCGTGAAAATTTGGAATTTAGCGAAATTCAAGGTGAGTTAACGGTTTGATCGACGGTGGGGTTTTAGATAAATCTAAAGCTCATACCCTAGCCTGTTTATTTCCAAATATTTAATTATGTTATTCTGGAATTTTAGGATGAGAATTGATTTCGGAAACACCGAAAAATTATTGGGAGAATTTTTTTTTTCCGGTTAGAACTAGTTTAGGCGTTTTTCGACGGAATTTGATGTTTTTAGTTTCGAAATGATTCTGAATGTTAATGAACCTAATTCTGGAATATTTGGGAGTTTAAGATGACCATTAGCCATGAATTGTGATTTAAGAAGTGTTAAATTTGATTTTTCGACTTTTCGGCAGTTTTATCGTGTTTCGACAGTTTTGAGAATTGGGCTATTGTATTTCAATGTTTAATATCAAATTTGTATGAACATTATCATGTGTATAATGTAGAGGAAGTTGAGATTGATGGCCTGTCACGTTGTGATAACTAGTATTAAGGCTACGTGCTTAATACTTAGTTTAAATTTAGTTATGGATGAGTCCATAACCAGGTACTAATGATCATTGCTCGTACAAATGATTCATTAGGGGATTTAGTTATTGATGCGTCTATAACCATGTACTAAGAAGTGATAGTAGTCCTGAGGGACCGCCTTCTTAGTGTTGCATGCTTAATTAATTGTTTTGATAATTTACAGTTATTTAGTGACCGAAAGTGTTAAGACTTGTTGCTGGGAATTTGTGAATGAAAACCTTGGGTATGAAACTAGTGAGAGTTCTCAATCCATGTAAGAGTATGATTAACGAAAGTAGGGATGGCAAAATTCCTACTGCGGGGCCCCGACCCTATAGGGGCGGAGAATCCCCATTTTATAGAGTTAGGATTAGGGTTAGGGTGAGAAATTTCTCCCCGATTTGTTGTAGGGTACGAGTATGGGAATACATCCCCCACCCTGCCCCCGACCCCGAACTCGATTTTTTAAGAATATCTTATGTATTTTGTTTACTTTTATCTTTATTTATTGAAAAGTATGTATAAAATATGATTATATTAACGAATAAAATATAAAATGTTTAGTATTATGTTTTCTTTTTTTACTTAAAAATGTATATTTTAAATTTATATTTCAATTTTATATGTCTTTTTAAATAAGAATTAAAATGTAAAACGGGGAATTTTCCCCGCGGGGAACCCGATCCTAGTACAAGGAATTCCCAAACCCGACCCTGATTTTTTTTTATTAAGGGATAGGGTAGGGTATGGGGATTAAAAATCCCTACGGGTTAGGGGATGGGAAGCGCATCCCTGAGATCACCTCGCCTCGTTGCCATCCTTAAACGAAAGTCTTGAATATGGAATTTAGAGTTAATTGCCTATTCATGTAAGGATTGAGATTGAGTTTAAGTGACGCTTTGAGCGTAAGAGATTTTGGAGAGTGTTGAGTGCTTGAGACTCAATACGAAGTGTTTAGAGACTATTTAAAACTTTACCCTTGATTAAGTCGTTTTCTCACTGGCTTTAGCCTCACAGTGCTATAATTTTTTTTCAGGTAACAAAGGACCGAGAGGTGGCGGTTGATGATGTGGCGAAAATGAGGGGTTCAAGTCGTGGTGGCCGCCTATTATTTATTCGTTATTATGGATGAATAAATTTCTGAATTTTAACGGTTTTGATTGAATAATGGGATTTTGAGATTTTGTTAGTCTTTAATATTTTAATTTTTTTGAGGACAAGTTATTATTTCATTGATATTTATTTTAAACTTTTCAACTCCGGAGTGGTTGTTTTAATTGAATGATCATTTGTTTTAGTGGATTTTCATATTTTCATTAAATGTTAATTATCAAGTCTTCCGCCGTATTTATTTTATTTGTCTCTGAAAAGTTCGGTCCTTACAGTATGGGTGTTTTGAAATAAAATTAAAATGTAGGGGTATGATTTAACAATGAAATTAAACTATAACAAAAAAAAAATTGCAATTTTCTGATTACTTCTTTTTTTTTTTTCCGATCATCCTCCAACCACTATAAATACTTCTTCAAACTTTGGAATTCTGTTAAGAAAATCAACGTAAGTTTAACAATGATATGCTAGGGTTTCTGCTCTAAATCTTATGTAATCCAATTAAACTATAAATAAATAAATGAATTATTAATTAGTAATATTTACATTGTAATTTATTATTGTTTAATAAATGTAATTCATCATAAGATCCAGAGTTACTAATGATAACTTATAGTGGGCATGTGATGCGGAAAGATTCACTTAAGTTGTAACTCAAATAATCTATGGTATATGAATAAAGGTTGGGTATCTTATTTCTGGTAACACCACTAACACGGCTCAATTGACACAAGTGATCTTATCTGGATCGCTCATGTAGAGACATGCGAGTGAGGGTGTTGTTGCAATAGAGATTGTAGTAGACTGAACTAAGATAATACTTACTGTCTTCTGGTAAAGCTGTTACAGAAAGACACTTCGTTATCAATCGGTTAATCATGTACAATTGATCTTAGTCCTGAGTGGATTACAAACTTCTGTTTGTAAAAGAAAAACCTTTGATTTGTATGGGTGAGAGTGACTCGATATAGTTCGGTCAATAAGCCTCCCACTTTTGGGATTGCATCTTGCTTATAGTTGGGAACGTAACTACACAAGATTGGAATTCACTCTTTTGCATATAGGAAAATAGATAAGTAGTTCCCTTATGGATTGATTCGGTGCTTGAATAGTGGGGCCACATATTCCTCTAATCAAGGAAAAAGCAAAAATGCATAATGGAGATTATGTAAGGTTGTTCACATTAGAGAATCAATGGCTTAAGGAACAAGATGTATCCATGGAGGTTAATACGGTAAAATTATCTAGCCACAGATATGAACTACTTGTGAATGATCAAAGTGTAGTTAATAATTTAAGCCAAAACACACAACTATGTCTATAATACTAAGAGTGCAACTCTAGATATTTAGTGAAGTTATCTAGAAGTTAATGAATAAGAATTAATTGATTAAAGGCGTCTGATCAATATAATTCTACATCATTAGAGCTTAGTCCTATAGGTCCATTAAGTCCTTCGAGCTATCGCATGTAATTGAGAACATGACTAATCACCTTGGAAATTGAAAAAAAATAAATAGAAGAGTCTATTTGATTAACTAAAAGAAATTAAATAGAGGAGTCTATTTAATTATTTAATTAATGGTGAAATTAAATAGAAGAGTCTGTTTAATTATTTATTAAATAGAAGAGTCTGTTTAATTATTTATTAAATAGAAGAGTCTATTTAATTAAATTAATTTGCAGTTGTCCAAAATTAATGGGGATTTAAATAGAGAAGTCTATTTAATTTGAGATAGTAAAATTAAAGAGGAATTAAATAAATAAAAGGAAATTTATTTATATAAATATTTAATGGAATTGTTCTATTAAATAAAAATGATGCGGACATGTGACCCATGGGTAGGTCACACGCCACTTTAGTTTTCTATGAACTAAAATTATGCATTTGATTTTATTTAAAATATATGGAATATCTTAATTTGAATTAATATGATTAATTTAAATGAGTAAGATATGAAATGTTGTGATATGAGAATATCTTAATATGGAATAAGATATTATATCATTATTCAAAATATATATTATAATATCTTTATTTAATTATTTGATAATTAAAAAGATATTAAAAAATTTCTCGAGGCCTTAGTTTTCCTTGGGGTGACCTCAAAACATACAACTAAGAGAAGATAAAATGCTCAGAAAATTCATCTCTCTCTCACTCTTGCTGCCGCCACTATATTGGTATAGGAAAGAAATATTTTTTCTTTCCTCTTCCTTTTTCCAAGGAAGAAAAGTGCCTGTGCATCGTGTCTCTGTTGTGCATAGTGAGGAAGATTTTTTGGTGGTCCTAGGATCATAACCAAGGAAGAAGAGGAATCATCAGACACTTATCGACAAAGGTTAATATTCTTATTTATGCATTTACTTTTGAATAATATTATACTGTAAAGAAAGATCATTGGGACTTCAGTTTGAGAACTCTTTTATAGAGGCCTCAATCTCAACATGATAAACCGTTAATAAATGATAAACAAAACAAACAAAAAAACTAATAAAACCGTAAAATTTCTAAACAAAAAAAATAACACATAATTTGACACGTTTATTTTTTATAAACTATCAATAATTAATAAATCGAAAAAGAAACAAATAGTAATAAGTATTAATTTTCATTCTTAATGCCCAGTTGTAAGTTTTATAATGTGTTTATCATTAGTTAACCTAGTATTTATGTTCAAGCAAAAGAATTAAAAATGCATATTCAACTAAATGTAGAAGTCATCAAGAAAGAAAGGAAACTAATTTGAGGTGAAAAAAAAAAGTTTAACAAAAAAAAAAAGCAAGGTTGAATTGAATGTTTGATAAACAAATAAAATCCATAAAAAATGCCAAATAATTAAACAAACAATATACATAGTTTAATGTTTATATTTAATAAACGGTGTATTATACCTTTAACTAATCAAAAAATACAGTTTAACTTGTTTACATTTAATAAACAGTATATTATTCATAAACCAACCTATAGCAGCAAACGAAAACAAAACCATATGATGAACTTCGACGTAAAATCCAGAGGTGATTTCAACCAAATGAAACAAAACTACTGCAAAAGTGACCGAGCAATCAACAAAACCACCATACATGGAAATCCTGGAGAGGATTATTGAGGTTAAGGATGATAATGGATCGGCCATTTGTATAGAGGATGGAATTGGTTTTTGGTTGACCATAGATTAAAATTCATCGGCCTCTCTCTATGGATGGAACTCAAGCATAAGGTCTTTGAGAGCTCTAGCATCGCCATGGTCAGAAATTGAAAGAAGAAGAGAAGAAAAAGAAAATGATGGGAAAAAGAAGCCATTAATGAAGTTCTTCGAGTTTTATTATTGTAAACGTGGAAAGCACGAAGAAGACGTTAATGATGAATATGATGAGTACGGCGGCAGCAAGGAGCTAAAGAAGGTAGGTGACTTTTCCTCTTTTAGGTTAAGTTTCTTAATCCTTAAATAAAGATTTCAAAAAAGAATAAAAAAAATTTGATTTTAAATTTAAAAAAAAGTAATTTATAAATTAAATTATATGTAATTGATTAGATATAGTTATTAGAAAAGATAAAATGGTAAAATGATAGACTATAAAATCGAAAACCACCGTATCACCATCATAAATAGTGTTTCTTGGGTATATTTGATATTGATTATAATTTGTCATTAATGTTGAAATTGATTGAATTAAAATGGTTATATCTATAATTAATTCTAATTGCATGTGGAGGATTACTTTCAATTGAACATGATAATCTAGATACATATTCTCGGGATTGAAATGATTACTCTCAAAGTGTTTTATAATAGAAGTGATTTACTTAAAACATTTGTCTAAAAGTTCATCACAAACTCATAGGCAAGTAGGTGGAATTTCATATTAAGGGGTCTTTTTTTAAATAAAAAAAAATATTATTTAAAGGTAAAGATTTAGAAATGAAAAAGGTCAATGCTCTATTTCTATCATTCAAAACCTGTTCGACCGCCGTTGCTTTTCTCCGGTGATCATGGACATGAATGTCAACCGCGATTGGTCCAGTCTTCCTGAGGAGATTTTGTCCGAAATCAGCAAAAACTTTCCTAATTCTTATATAGATAATCTCCGATTGCGTTCTGTTTGCTCTTCATGGCGGTCCCTTCTCCCTCCCTTTCGCCGAAATCTTTCTTTCTCTCTTCAGCTTCCGTTTCCCATCTTTTCCGGCGACCCCATCAACGCCGATCGTGGAGGTTTCTTCTCTATACGTGAAAGCACAGTTTATCTTCTTGAATCTCTCTTTACTTCGTCTTCTGACGAAACGCCCACCACCTGTTTGATAAAGGTCGCAGAGAAAAATCATGGAAAAATGATCCTTTTAAACCCTCTCACTAAACACCCACTTGAAGGTGTTCCTAAAGAACTCCCAAATGTTCTTAATTTAATGGATTTTCATGTCTATGAAGTATCCAAAGCTTACCATTTGGATTACCGTTGCACGGTCTCAGTTCCAATCCAATATGATGAAATTCGGCACCTATCCATTGATAAAGTGGTTTTATCTCAAACGGATTATAGAATTCTTGCCATCAGAGGTACTGGAGATCTCTGCTCATTGAAGCTAGGAGATCAGGTATGGACCGTGATTCGTTATGAACCATATCATCACTTTAATGACATTATACATTATAAAGGAAAGTTTTATGTTGTTGATAGTAATATGGTTGTTTTGGTGATTGATGAGTCTTCATTAGAATTGGTTAGAGTTATTGAGCCCCCATTGAATGGATCATCAATCCCGGGTCATACACATTTGGTCGAGTCGTCTGGAGACTTGTTTTTAATCATGCAGGTTGATACAGAGGACGTCTTTCGTATGAATTTTTGTCTGCATACAGAAATGAAGATTTTCAAGCTGCAAGGAAGTGGGTCTACCTGGGAAAGTGTGTTTGATCTTGGTGATCAAGTATTGTTTCTTGGTCTTGATTGCAATTATTCAATTTCTGCTCCTCACTCTACCTCTTTTGAAGAGAATTCCATATATTTTACCAAAAGAGATGATCGAAATTATGATCGACCGAGGTTTTTGAAAGATGCTCAAATGTTTGTTTTCAACTTGAAAGATGCAAGCCTTAAACCAACTTATCTGGGCCAATAATCCCATATTTAGGACTTTATCACACACACATATATGTATTTATGCACTACTTGTTTTAGGTATGTGTTTATGACTCAGAAACACATGTGGAGCCATCTGCTTGTACAAGGGTTTGGAATTATATTATATATCGTCATGTTTTGTTGAACTAATCTTAATTTCATTATATTCGCATAATTCAGGTCACCAAACTTTTGTACTTTTTCCTAGTTTGGCTCTTAAATTTTTAAAACTTCTATTTTAATCCCTAAATTTTACATTATATTCTGTTTTAGTAATTTTTTTTTTAACTTGACGAACATTAGATTGATGAAGGGTTGACCTGAAATCAGATAGAAAATGAGATTTTAGTGAAATTATCTTTCAAATTGAATTCATCTAGTTCAATTTGAAACTAGATAAAATCGAATATAATCGGATAAAATCGAGGAGAAGGGAAGGGAGGAAAGAAAAGGAGATAGATGGTGAAAGAAGGGAGGAGAGGAATATTAGAACTTGTTTGATTGCTGTCTTACAAACTATTTTCAAAAATTTTGTACATCTAATGAAAATGTTAAAATAATTTGTATGAAGGATTTATTAAATTAGTTACTCAAAGTGTTTGATAATCATAATCTTATAATTTTCAAACAAGAGAATGAGACCGTGTTATGGCCCATTTGGGATACCTTTTGAAAGTGTTTAAAAGTATTTTTTTAATACTTATAAAAAATACTTACTTTATTCAAAAACACTTTTCAACACTTTTAAAAACTATCTCAAACAGGTATTTATATAAAGATGGAAGATAGAATAGGAGATTAGAGATGAGCGATTAGAAGTGGACAAAGCACATTATCAGTCACATCTATTTAATAGTTTATTCACAGAAAGTAGATGGAAGAGACTAATGAATGGTTATTTTTTTTAAATGGAGAGGGCACATCATCAGTGTCATATCTTTTAAACAGATTATTCACAAAAAGTTGATGACATAGACTACTAAATAGTTTTTTTTGAAATATCAATGCTAATATTGAGTTTTAAAACTCAGGGATCAAAGTAAAAACTAGGTGAAATATAATTTTTGGTCTCTATTGTATAATTTTTTTTTAAGTTTCATCCCCAATGTTTCAAAGTCTTCAATTTCATCCTTAATGTTTCCAAAGTTTCAATTTAATTCTTAATGTTTCAATTTCTTCCTTGGCCATTAAAACCGTTTGAAGCTTTTATCGGGAAAGTGGAGATTTTTGCATCTCCAAATCAAGTCAACACATAAAAAAATATTTAAAAAAAAAAAAACACCATCAAGCTTCAAACGGTGCAAAGGCCAATGATGAAATTGAAACTTTGAAACATTAGATATGAAATTGATAAAAACTATACGTATCAGAAGCCAAAAGTTATCCTAAAAACTAACTCAAAATTTCAGGACTAAAATGCATTTTATTAAAAAAAAAAAATAGTCATCGTGGTCACTTTTATTATTTAAAGTGTAAAATTAAAATAAGACCGTTATGGTTTTGGTCAAATGGAAGAATACCCCATGTAGTTTTAAAATGTTAAATTACAACCATGTAGTTCAAAATTATGTTAATGAGACTCATTCCTTTCAATGTCGTTAACTTTCTTTTAGTCATAATTTCTTCGTTTGAACTCCAATTTGGATGATTCAAGTTATTTTGAAATTCTTCTTTTGAGTTCTACATTATGGTCACTTCAAAATCGTCAAAAAATAAAAGTGTTTATTATCACAAAAACATTAAATATGACTGAAGCCATAAACCCGTTTATTTACTCATGATTTTGAACTTTTGAAGTGACCATGACGTAGAGCGTGAAAAAATGATTTCAAAACATGTTGAATCAATTAAATCATTGTTCAAAGAAAGAAGGCATGACTAAAAAGTTAACGACATTGAAAGAGAGATATCTGATTTACATATTTTTTAATTTTGTGGGTGTAATTTATCAATATTAAATTATATGTGGTATTCATCTATATGATCGAAACCACATGAGTCTTATTTACTGTTACCCTTATTTTAAATTTTTAAGAATTAAATTAAAACCTTTGAAATTTTATAGACATAATAGAAAAATAAAATAAAATACTTCATGGACCCAAAATTATATGAGCTTAAAAACTAAAAAAAAAAAAATCAGGGATAAAAATACGATTTATTAAAAAAAAAAAACAAAAAAACATTTGAGTCATCATTGTAAATTTTATGGAAATTTGGGTAAATTGACCTCCAAAATCTTAAAATAATGTTTATTGACCTTTATTCTCAAATTAACCTTTTTTGACCCTTTGATGATGTCACTTTGGTATGAAATATCAAAAATACCCTTCACTTTATCTTCTCCAAATTTCCATTCCACTTATCTCTTCTCCAACTCTCCCTCAACTTTCCAACTTCCATTGATCTTCATCTCCAATGATCTTTAATAACCATTGATTCTTCTTCATCTATCAACTTCAACTTCCATTAATTCTTCATCTCTAACAACGAAAAGGTACACGACGATTCGAAATCTCAAAACTACTTCGATTTCCGGAAATGGAAATCCTTCGAAATCCATGGAAATCCATGGATTCCATACCTCCGGATTCCGAACAACACAACAACAAGAAGAATAAGAGGAAGAAGAAGAATAAGAATAAGAAGAACCCATGTTTTTAGCTTCATCTTCAATGGGTTTCGTTCATAATCTTGAATAAAAATGGGTTTCGTTCATCATCTTGAATAAAAAAAGTGGGGGAACTCCGGAATCCGGAAAAAGAAAAAAAATTCTTCGAATTCAGGAGATCTCCTCCGGAATTCGGAGTTGACCTCCGGAATTCGAAAAAAAAAAATTCTTCGAATTCCGGAGATCTCCTCCGGAATTCGATTCCGGAGCTCCGGAATCCGGAGTTGACCTCCGGAATTTGGAGTTGACCTCCGGAATCCGGAGATAGACCTCCGGAATTCGAAAAAAAAAATCAAAATTATTATAAGAAATTATAGTTATTGTGATTTCGAATTGTTGTGTAGCTTTTCGTTGTTAGATATGAAGAATCAATGGAAGTTGAAGTTGAAAGATGAAGAATCAATGCTTGAAGGATGATGAGAAGTTGAGATGAAGATGAATTTCTTCTTCTTTTTGGATGGGAGAGAGGAGAGTGGAGATGAGGGTAGATTGGAGTTTTCACACAAAGATGACATCATCATAAGATCAAAATGAAAATGGAGGTCAACAAACATTAATTTAGGATTTTGGAGGTCAATTTACCCAAATTTCCATTTAAATTGATGAACAAAAACCTTAGAAAATATACATCTTTTATAACGTTTTCATTTTAAAATAAGTTTTCGCAATCTCTCCATTTTACGAAGGGAGAATCTTCTAAGTTGTTTCATTAAAAAGCCATTGCTTGGCTCCGTCGATCATGGACATGAATCTGAACGGCGATTGGTCCAATCTTCCTGAGGGAGTTTTGTCCGAAATCAGCAAAAAATATCACAATTCTTACATTGATAATCTCCGACTGCGTTCTGTTTGTTCTTCATGGCGATCTCTTCTCCCCCACTTTCACAAAAATCTTTCTTTCCCTCTCCAACTTCCGGTTCCCATCTTTCCCGGCGACCGTATCAACGTCGGTCGTGGAGGCTTCTTCTCCTTCAGTAAAAACACAGTATATCTTCTTCAACAACTCTCTACTTCGTCTTCTGACCAAACGCCCACCACCTGTTTGATAAAAGTCGCAGAGAAGAATTCTGGAAAATTTGTCCTTTTACACCCTCTCGCTAAAAACCCAATTGAAGGGGTTCCTGATAATATCCCAAAGATAATTAATTTAATGGATTTTCATGTTTTTGAAATATCCAATGCTTATAATTTGGATTACCATTTCACTGATTCGGTTTCAGTTCCGGTCCCGAGCCCATATGATTTAAGATACGACCTCTTCTTTGACAGAGTGGTTTTATCTCAAATGGGTAGTAGAATTCTTGCCATCAACGGTCATGAAGATCTCTACTCATTGAAGTTTGGAGATCAGGTATGGACCATGATTCATTTTGAATCACATCATTACTTCAAAGACATTATAAATTATAAAGGAAAGTTTTATGCTGTTGATAGTGATATGGTTGTTTTGGTGTTTGATGAGTCTTCATTAGAACGGATTAGAGTTATTGAATCCCCATTGATGGGAACATCGATCTCTTTTCTTAGTCGTCAGCATTTGGTTGAGTCGTCTGGGGACTTGTTTTTAATCTTGCAGGTCAATACAAAAGAATTCTTTCATTTAGAAATAAAGATTTTCAAGCTGCAAGGAAGTGGGTTTACATGGGAAAGTGTGGATGATCTTGGTGATCGAGCATTGTTTCTTGGTTTTGATTCAAATTATTCAATTTCTGCTCCTCACTCTACTTTTAAAGAGAACTCCCTATATTTTGCAATGCTAATGCCGTCTTTTATGAAAGATCAAACTTTTGTCTTCAACTTGAAAGATGAAAGCCTTACGCCCATTTCTCTGTCCAATAATCCCATATTTTAAACTTTATCACCTCTATGATATATATATATATAGATTTAGATTTAGATTTAGATTTATGCATTACTTGTTTTAGGTAAGTGTGTATGGCTCAGGAACACATATATGGAGCCATCTGTTTGTTCAAGGATTTGGAGTTATATTATATATTATCATGTTTTGTGGAACTAAACTCAAGTTCATTACATTCACATCATTCATCAACCCTTTAAAAAAAGGTTTTAAACCTATTTTTGGTCTCCAAACTTTCGTTCTTTTTCCTATTTTGGCTCTTAAAATTTTAAAAGTTCAATTATAATCCCAAATTTTATATTATATTCGGTTTTATTAGTTATGTCGAACTTAAGAATCATTAGGGATAAGTAGGGTAGGGAGGAGAGGAAGAGAGCATATCATCGATATCATTATTTAATAGTTCATTAATAGAATGTTGATGACATAGACTAATAAAACGGTTATTTGAAATATCAAAGGAGTTTAATAACTCAAAGATCAAAGTAAAAACTGTAACGACCCGACTCAAAATAACCATACATAAATAATCTCCTTTAAAGTATAAATAAATCAGTTATTAAACTCGAAACGAAAAATTGGTGAAATGGCTAAAATGCCCGGCTTGAGGGTTAGTGGTTGACGTAAGGAAGAGAAAAAGCAAAGAAATATGAGATTGACCTAGGTTTTAGTGTCCAATCATTGGCTTGAAATTATGATAATACCCTTAAAAGAATATTATAAGTTAAGGACGTAAACGGTATTCAGGCTATAACTTTTTACTTGGAACTCAGAATTGAGCGTAGTCAATTGCGTTGAATTCGTATCGACGTGACGATTAATATGAACTAAAAAATGGCGTTGATTGGATAAAAATTGGTGAAATGAATAAAATGTCCTTGAGTGAAAATCCGGGTTGTTACAAAAACTAACTAAATTTTAGGGATGGAAATATATATTTTTTCAATATCTTTTAGTTAACATTGTCACTTTTTTATATAAATCATTGAACAAAAATTTGTAGAAATTTATTTAATTTATGTGATGACTATATGAAGAGATATTTGATTACAGTTTGTTTGACAGCTGTTTTAAAATTTGCTTTCAATTTTTCTAGTACAAAATTTGATGAAAATATGCTAAAATAATTTGTATTAAAAACAATACTTTAGAAAATCAGAGACTTGAATTGATTTAAGTGAAATTACATTTTATTTGGTTTTATGTCCATTTTTCTTGGCCAATAATCCTGTATTTTAGGGGTGAACATGCTGTGAGGTCGGCGTATCCCATTGACAACTTGACCCTGTTTAAAAGGATAAAAGGGCACCTTGACTCCGCCCCATTTAAATTCTACCCTGACCCCACCCCATTTAACTATTGAGTTTGGGTTGGGGTATAAATAAATTTTAAAAAGAACAACTCATAGTTTTGTTTTTTTTAAAAAAATGACTTTTTATAAGAGCGTTTGTTTGTATCTAATAAATCAATTCAACAATTCATGCAAAGAAGCATAAAAAAATTCATTTTTATCTATTCAATCAATCAAAAAGATAAGAAAGAAACGAGAAAATAAAGGCAAGAAAAGGGGAAAGGGGGGGGGGGGCAATTGGGGTTGGGTCCCGATGGGATCAATCCGCATCACCCTAACCCCGCCTCGTTTATAAACGGGGTATGAATTCCCACCCCTACTCCAACCCCCGATTATACCCTTAAATGTGGCTGGGCGGATTGACACGATAGTTGGGTGTATGTTCACTCCTACTAATATTTAGGAGTTTATCACATGTGTGATTGATATATTTATGCATTACTTTAATATTAAACCTTTTTCATCTCCTTCATCTTAAAATTACAAAACATCTCACTCATGACTTTAATATTAAAACCAATTTAAGAAGAATACTACAAATAAATATTATAAATTGATTGTATTACTTCTCCATTTTTAGGCTTTTTGTCTTTTATGTTTTCTCTAAATTATAAAAGATATCATTCCATACTTTTATTGTTTAATAAATAAACTTTATGAAAAAAGTTCTTCAATAATGATTATTGATCGACAATGGCAATACTTCAAATAAATGATTTATTAATATGATAATTTAATTTCAAAAAATAACTAAAAAACACAAATTGTGATATAAAAAAGTTAAGATAAAAAAACAAGAACAAAACCTAATTTCTTGAATTAGTAAGGGTGTAATATTTAATAATATTTAAATAAAATTATTTTTATAAATAAAAAGATAAAAAAAATTAAAATCAAACAGAAAAACCTCAATGACAAAAATGAAGGGATGATTTACTAAATTAGCGGAATTTATTTAGTAACACGAATTAACACTTAATTTAGGATCTATTAATATCATGCAATTTGTGATAAAAACATGTAGATTCATGCTCGTTTTTCGAAAATTAAAACCCTTTACTTACATTGAGTAAAATATGGAGAATCAGTTGGAGGTTTCTTTACAGCATCAAATCCTCAGCAACACCGGATCTTCTACGCTATATCCCGATCGATCAAACGAAATCCGATTGTGGGATCGAACTTTAGAAGAAATTGGGAAGAAGAAAAATATTTTCTTGCCAATTTTGAATAGGGAAAATCGGCACTCAAGGGGGGGAGAGGAGGAAGAGAGAATTCCGAATTTCTAAGGAATTGAATTGTGTGATTTATGAATGACCCAACCCTCCTATTTATAGAAAAATAGGAATCCTAATCACATTAAGATTAATCTATAGAGATAAATACAAAAAGAATAAAGATTATCTCTTTCCTTTATCTTGCAATTTCGAAAATGCCATAGATAAATAGGAGATTATTTTATTTTCTTTATTTTATTTATCTTGGGTAAATAAATCTATGTAATTGTTTTAGGATATAATTCAAACAATTATCTCCTACAAATTATCTCATATGGCCGATTTTATCATAATAAAATAATTAATAAATACAATTTATTTAATTAATTATTTTGGGCCAATTCCAATTGGGTTCATTAATCCAACTGGGCTTGAAACTCCCTCTTAAATTAATAAGTCCAACTTAATTAATTTATTTATTAATTACCATTTAAATAAAATATTTTATTTAAACAATTAATAATATTAATATTTTCTCCCGACTAAATATTATCAAATTTATATTTAATTATTAATTTCCATTTAAATAATTTTCATTATTTAAATAATTAATAATAAATATTTTAATTATTAATTTCCATTAAATAAACTCATTATTTAATTAATAATTTTATTGATAACATTTTATTATTAATTAATTAATTTTAATTATTAATTTCCATTTAAATATAATTATTTAAACAATTAATAATTGTTAATTAATTTCAAATTATTAATTACCATTTAAATATACTCAATATTTAAATAATTAATAATGTATAATTAATAATATTTCATTATTAATTTCATGTTTAAATAAACTCATTATTTAAACAATTAATAATGTTTATATTAATCACCGTTTAAATATACTCAATATTTAAACAATTAATATTGCCTATTTTAAGTAATTCACTTTACTTAAAATTTCCATTTCTTCTACTTGATTTCGCGACTACGATATTTGGGCTAGCATAGGGACCCGATGGACCTATAGATCATGGGCTTAATAATTAGTCAATTAAGTGATTAACACATAATCAGTTAATTACTTATTATCTAACTATGAATAATTCCACTATAGATTCATAGCTGAACTCCCCTCACTATAGATAAGTTATGTCCATTTAGTTTATCTTTTATTTATATCTGTGATATATTCTTCACGTGGAACCCTCATAATTGCAGGCGGATAAATTTACCGTTTTGCCCCTGTAATTACCACTTTACCCTTGCGTTCCCGCTGATCTCCAATGAACTTTTATCTTTAGTCGAACTAGAGATAAGATACTTCTGTGATCAATAGAAGTCGTGACGTCACTTGTTCATGTCTCGAATCAGTACATCAAGGGAGTTTCCTAAAGTTCCTAAAATGTTTAGGTATCGACCGATACCTGGTTAATTTATAGGAAAGTTATGAATTTCATCTCGTGAAAATGAGTTCCCAGCTACTTATCTAGTCATGTTCCCAAAACAGGAGTGTATTGAGCGTTCTTACAGATCGCTCTCAACTATGTGAATCAAAGAACATAACTCCACAAATAGGAGTCCGCATTTCACTCAGGATTGAGATCTATCACCTGGTTGATAAACTTAGTTTGATATTCGATTATTTCTCGTAAACCTGGTACTAATGAGAAATTTGATCGAACATCGTGGTCCTGTCTTATACAATCAACATTGCATATGATACTTCCATTTCATGTCTCCCACATGAATGATCGAGGATTAGATCATTTGTCTATAAACAAAATGCGAAGCTATCAACAGTGTTACCAGGATAAGGTTTCCAAACGTTATCCGTTTACTGTAGACACGTTTAAGTTACTCATCTCGACTTTAATCCTCTCGTATGACTCACATACTAAGTCGTGATTTCATAAGAGTAACTTAGGGTTTACTATTTGAATGTTTGATATTTATATATTTCCATATATTCCTAATATCTTTAATTGAATCAATCTAGATAATATAAAGAACTTATGTTTATTTATTTAATTTATTCTTAATAAATTATTATCATTAAATAATTACAAGTTCTAGGACACCATTCCTAACAAAAAATACATATACACCATTATTTCAATAAAATATAATTTCTGGAATTATAAATAAAACTAGAATAAATAATTTAGAAATAAATAAATTGACTAAAAAAATATTTATAGATAATTAGAGCAAACGGTGATTTGGTAGTATAAATCTTAAAAATAAAGATTTATAGTAATTATAAAATAAATAAAGAGGAGAAATAAATAATTAATCACATACAATTCATTAAAATAGTAAAGTATATGATAATAATAAATTTTAAATTTTAACATAAATAATTTCTAAAAATAATTTTAAAACTTAGAAATATTATTAGAAAGGATATTACGTGCAACACACGTCGTAAAAAAATTAGTTAATAATAAATGAGTTAGAGGCATGAAATGGCAAGAAAAAAACATATAAATCACCTTGAACCGCCAGAAATGGAGGCTACATGCGGTGGAGGAAGAGAGAACAAGGAAGAGGAAAATAAGAAGAAGAAAGGAAGAAAAGAGGAGTGAGTCTCGGGATGAGAATTTTATCCCAGTGGCTATACCGGCGAAATTGAAAATAATTTCGCCGACATAGCTCATAAGAGGGACTCACACCCCTCTTATGTTTTTAGTCGCAATGCCGGGGAATTTCACCGACTTCTTAAAAACAAAAATTCCTCCTATAAAGTAATGTCGACGATAATTAAATTTTGCATCGTTTTACTCAAATTTCACCGGCTTTTCCTTCCTTTTTTTTTTCTCTAAACGATGAAAATTTCAATTTCGTCGGTTTTTCTTCTTCTATGTCGACGATTTACATTTCCCCGACAAAACCTTTTTTTTTTAGTGATTTTATCCCCAATTTATTTGATGTTGTATTGACACTTTTAAAATTTGACTGTTAAAAAAATTAGAATGATTAATAATTAATAAGTTTACCTTATATAAGATTAGACTCTTTGTATATAAATTTCTCATCAAAAGAAGTAAAATGTGGAATAGATATTGAATAACTGAAGTCAAAACCAAAAAAACAGTACTGAAATCACCAATATTATTAATAATAATGTAGGCATCCATCCCATATCAAAACATGCCCCTTCAAAATGGTGTCTCTTGGGTTCATTATTCTTAGGGTCGAATCCCATTTTTGGATCGAATGCCCGTTTGGGCTTATTAGGTTCTGATACCATATTAATAATGTGGACATCTATCTCAAAACCAATTGATAAATGAGAGGAGTGACCCTTAGACTTTATAAATGTTGTGAGTTCCCAACATTTTTCCGATGTGGTATTCTCAACAACCAAGATCAACCTATTTTCTTGCTACTTGAAAATCTTTATTTCTGTATATAGACAAGAATTCAAACGGAAGAATCCTTCTATATCAACCCACAAGATTAAAAACAAGTCCCAAGACGACTCCAAAACCTATTCACATTTTTTAGAATACGTGAATAATGACATTTTAAGAATTGATTGATATTTTCAAAAAGAGCAAAAAATTAATATTTTCATGACATTTTTGAGATTGTGACCACTTATCTAGATTGATGGAATATTTAAGAAATGTCATTTTTGAAATATTTTAAAAAATTAGGTATATTTGAAATTACCCATGAAAAGTGTCATCTTTTGACATATCTGTTAACATATTTATTCAATGGATTTGGATCAGCTTAGTTTTTTTTCTTCTTCTTTCTCTTTCTCTTTCTTACGTATATCTTACCACCTACTCAGTTGTCAATTAGTAAATGGTCAACAAACTCATTTATACACAAGTTACAACTAATATTAGTTTAGTAGTGTCACACTTTTATTATAATTATCTTACTCTAAATAAGGTCTCAAAAAATATAACAGGGGAAAGTTTGAAAATCATGAAGTATTAGTGTAAAAAAGAATACAAATATTTTATAATGTATCATATAAGTTTGACTTTGTAGCCTACGTACAAAGCAAATAGTGACGTAAAACTCAATATTGCTCTGAATCCTTATCATTAAAATTTAAGTTAGTTTTTACTTTGATTCCTAATATTTTACTTCTCATATTTAAAAAAAAAATACTTTGTTAGTCCATGTCATCAACTTTATGTTAATGAGCTATTAAATTTAAAAATAATTTTACAAAAATCTCATTCTCCTACCCAATTTCCAGACACTCATTCATCAATCTAATGGTTGTCATATTCAACAAAATCAATACAACCGAATCTAATACAAAGTGTGGAGAATGAAATATTACTTGTAAAATTTTAAGAGCCAAAATAGGAAAAATTACAAATGTTTAGAGACCAAAAGTAGGTTTCAAACTTCATTTGAAAATCAAAAGTAAAAAAATAAAATGAATGATGTGAATGTGAATGTGAATGAAATGAAAATTGGTTCCAACCATATAAAATAAAATTCCAAATCCTTCAACAAGCAGATGACTCCATATATGTGTTTTAGAGTCATATATGATATACACTTGACTAAAACAAATAATGCATAAATATATATATATCAAACATGTGCTAAAGTCCTAAATATGGGATACCTGGCAAAGAAAAATGGACATAAGAGGCCTTCATAATTTTTTCCTTCTTTTCTTCTCTTTCCTTTTTCTTTTTTTAGCTTTCAATTTGTAGACAAAAAGTTGAGCATCTTTCAAATAGCTTGGTCCATACATAGTTTTGACAGCATCCTTCCTTACAAAACATATGGAATTGTCTTCAAAACAACTATAATCTGAAACTGAAGCTGAACCTGTATATTTAGAGTAATCACAAAGAAACAAAACTTGATCACCAAGATCATGCACACTTTCCCAAGTAAACCCATTTTCTTGCATCTTAAAAATCTTTAGTTTTGGCTTCAAATGAGAGCTATGTGTTTCAACCTCCAAGATTAAAAACAAGTCCCCAGACGACTCGACCATATGCTTTTGACTTTGATGATAGGTTGATGTTCGCTTCAACGGGGGCTCAATAACTCTAATCAATTCTAATGAAGACTCATCAATCACCAAAACAACCATATTATCATCAACAGCATAAAACTTCCCTTTATAATGTATAATGTCATGGAAGTGATGATATGGTTCGAAACGAATAACGGTCCATACCTGATCTCCGAGCTTCAATGAGCAGATATCTCTATCACTATTAGCTCTGATCGCCAGAATTCTACAATCCGTTTGAGATAAAACCACTTTCAAAAGGGCAGAGTGCAAAACTTCATCATCTTCGACCGCGATTGGAACTGAAACCGTCCAACGGAAATCCAAATGGTAAGCTTTGGATATTTCAGAGACACGAAAATCCATTAAATTAAGTGTCTTTGGGAGTTTTTTAGGAACCCCTTTACTAAGTGAGTGTGGATAATCAAGGAGAGGGTTTAAAGGGATCATTTTTCGTTGACGAATTTTGCCTGAGACTTTTATCAAACAGGTGGTGGGCGTTTGATCAGTAACGAGAGATTCAAGAAGATATATTTTGCTTTCACGTAAGGAGAATAAACCACCACGATCGGCGTTGATAGGGTCGCCGGAAGAGATGGGAAACGGAATCTGATGAGAGAGAGAAGGATTTTTGCGAAAGGGAGGGAGAAGGGATCGCCATGAATAACAAATAGAACGGAATCGCAGATTATCAATGAAAGAATTTCGAATGTCTTTGACGATTTCTAACATAATATCATCAGGAAGATTCGACCAATCGCGATTCAGATTCATGATCGCCGGAGCCAGGGAACGGTGGTTGAACAGCTTTAGAAGATTGGCCTTTACATAAATATATGGTATAATAAAGATAACCTAAAATAGATTAGGGTTTTTGATAGATTAGGGTTTTTGATTGACCCTATTAAAAGTTATTTTGAATAGGCCATAAATTGAAAACATGAACAATTATTGATCCCCTAAAAAATATAGAAATAATTGCACACATAACCATAATAAATCACTTAAATCCACTTTTTATGGTTGTTTGTTTTTTATTTCAGATTTACCCATAAAACACCATTTTTGGTGGTGATCTGACGGTTTTCGTTTTTAATGTTGTCTATTTTACCCTTTTATCTCTCTACTTATACCTAATTAATTACATATCATTTAATTTATTATTTACTTTTTTTTTATTTATTTTTGAATTCAAATCAATCTTAATTGATTTGATCAATCTTTATTTAAGGAAAACCTAGATTTATTCTTCTCTTTCCCTCCTCATCCACGTTTTCTTGACCGGCCGTTTTCTCCTCATCAACACTAAATCCATCATCTTCTTCCTCTCATTCTTCACGTTTCTTCCTTCTCCTTCTTCCAAATGCACGCCGTCATTATCAACAGTGAAAAAACTCCCACGATTTCTGCCATTGATCTTCGCCACATCGGTTTTCAATCATCTCGCCGTGAAATACAGTGGAAAAAGCAATCAAAATCATCTCTAATCAATCAAACCCTTTCATTTTCTTCAAAGCGGCAACGACAATCGGTGGTGGATGATCTCGTCTTTCCCTTTCGAGCTTTGCGTTATTAAGCTTTCTTACTGGTTCCGCTTCGGTATCGGAGTCGAACTTTGGATAATCGATCCTCGAAATCGTCAACGTTTGAATCTGGTTGTGAGGGTTCTGTATTGGAAGTGGAGATTCGGGATCTGACGATGATCAGGTTGTGAAATTGGATTTGTACATTTTGGAAATGTGTCTATCGGGGTTGATATTAAAGAACCAGTTTCTATTCCTGTACAAGTTGACTTTATTAGCAACCATCCCAATCCCCTCATACAATCTCAGCCTGTTTCTATTGTGGTTGATATTAAAAAACTAGTTTCTATTCCTGTACAGGTTGGCTCTATTAGATACGAAATCGTCGACGTTTGAATCTGGTTGTGAGGGTTTTGGATTGGAATGGGGAGATTCAGGATCTGACGATGATCGGGTTGTGAAATTGAAGGATTTGGAATTAGATTTTTAGGGTTTGGAATTGTGTCTATTGTGGTTGAAATTTTTGTTTTCTTGTATTTTTAGATTTTTTAGATTTAATTTTTCTTTTATTTTTTGTTATAGTTTTTTTTTGTTTAGATTTGATTTTTCCATTAATTTTGTAAAATTTAAGGGATTTTAAAAATTTCCTTAAATTTTGCATAAATTAAGGATAAATTAAATACGGGTATATTTTGTCTTTTCACATGTAATTTAATTTGGCCGGCGGTGGTTTTTGGGTACTTTTGATATATATATAAAAGATACGGTTTTCTTAAAATTTCTATTTATTAAATGGTTATTCCTGAAATTAACCCAAAAATATAATAAATATTAACATTTTTTTTTCTATTGTTATTTATTATTTTTAGAGTTTAGCCCCCGTTTGGTTCGGGGTAATCTTAGATTCTCTTATAAGGAGTATTTAATTAAATTGTTTGTTTGGAGTTAATTTAAAAATATATGGGTAATCTAAGATTCTGACATCTATATTTTCCCAGATATGAGGGTATTCGATTATCTTTGAAATCGGGTGCTTTCTATGATTCCCACGAGAAGGTAATCTTCTTTTTTACAATTTTAACCCCATTTTATTATAAAAAGTTATTAAAAAAATAGGAAAATAACCTACACTCACATTTTCATTTCTTTTTCTTAATTATGTGGTTTCTCTAATTTCCTATTTGTATTATTAATTAATCATCTCTCTTTTTATATAATAGGTTTGATCAAAATCATTCTCAACAAGTTTTTTTTTTTTTTTTCCGGTTCATTTCGCTACCTTTGATAAAGATTTTTTCCACTGGGTTTTAACTTTATGATATTTTGATTTCTTCTCCATACATTTGATAGACCCCAAATTCCTTTGAGATAAACCTATTATTGTCGAAATTGCAAGTTTTTTTTTTTCTTTTTTGCATTTTCTTCGTGATTGAATTTATCTCTATCTGTAGATTTGTGGATAAATGTTGTAACATATTTTGTAAATGAATTATTGTGTGAAATTTTATTAGTTCAAATTACTAGGCAACCTCATATTATTATTAAGTTAAACAAACAAGGTAATCTAAGATTCCCAGTAATTAAATACTCTGGCATCAGCATGCCAGGTATTAGATTACTGGTGGTATCTTAAATTATAGTGAACCAAACGGGGGCTTAGAGGTAAAATCCTATATGGGATGAGACCAATGTCAAAAGTCCAATCTTTATATAATGTTACTATTAGAGTTGTGCTAATGTTACTATTAATCAAAATTCAAGTTTTTGTTAGTCAATTATTTGAAATGTGGATTTTATGACCTTTTAACTCTATTTTAAAAACGTGTATTATACGTGCAACGCACGTCATGTTAAATCTACTAGTAGTTTTAAAATTGTGCAAAATTAGCCCCTTCCTGCTACACAGCTATTTTTTTCGCCATAACTTTTCGTTTGAACTCCAATTTAAATGATTCAGGATGTTCTGGAATCTTCGTTTCGAGCTCTACGTTATAGTCACCAAAAATTATAAATGATCAGTATATAAAAGTGTTTACGAACTTCAACCCGATCTAATATTTTGATGATGATAACTCTTTTTTTAACTGATGGTTTCTAAGTTGTTAAGTGACCATAATGTAGAGTTCAAAACAAGAATTCCAGAACATCTTGAATCTTTAAAGCGGAGTTCAAATGAAAAAGTTATGGCCAAAAGAAATTTAACTGTGTAGTTCAGATTTGCATAATTTTGAAAATATAGGGGTATAAATATTCATTTTTAAACTACTGAGAGTGTATTTGTATTTGACCAAAGCCACAAGAGTGTTTTTTTGTATTTTGCCCTTATTTTTAATGTACACTTGAAAATAATAATAAGGTTAAAATATAAATTGAGGCCCATGTGGTTTTGACCAAATGCAGTATGAGCACCCCATGTGGTTTAAAAATGACAAATTATACCGCTTATTTCCAAATTATGGGAATGAGAGCCACAATCTTCAACATCGTTAACTTTTTTTTAGCTATAACTTAAAACTTTGAAATCATTAATAAAAAAAGATTTTATTATCATCAAAATATTCGGTAAGATTTTATTGGTTTTAATTTTTTATTTTTTAATCATGTTATTGATTTAACAAATATAAACTTGTTAAACTATCCATTATTTTTAGTTTTAAATTTTGTAGCTTGAAGAATCGTCAATGACGGATTTATACTACTTGAAGAAGAAAAAAGTTTGCTGGAAGTTTGATTTTGTATATGGAAATAATGTAATTAGTTGATAAAATTAGATTTTAATTTTTATCTTTTAATTTTACTAAAACCTTATACAATTTAAGAGATTTCATAATTTTCCTTAAATATTGCATGATTAAAAAAAATTAATCGAGGTTATTTTTTCGTCTTTTTACCATATGTTTTTATTTGGCCGGTGGAGGGCTCATCATGAGAAGAGAGGGGATACCTAATCATTTTAATTATGCCCTTGTTAACATAAGAAAATACGAGTTTTTGATTAGGAGCTTATTACACCAACTTATCTTGGCCAATATATAATCCCATATTTAGGACTATATCTCACACACACACACATATATATATACACTAGTTGTTTTAGATATGTGTCTATTACCAGGAACACACATATATAGAACCATTTGCTTGTTCAAGGGTTTGGAATTATTTTATATATGGTCATGTTTTTGTCATGACCCGACCCGGGATCTCCCTATACACTCGGGACGAGTCATGTGCCGATGGCAAGCGATAGCCAAATGTCAACACTTACCATCAAGGCAAATTAAACATAATTATGCTAATATTAAAACAAACTAAAAATAATGATTCATGTACTAGTTGAGCTGATGCAAAACACGTGGTGGATAACCTCGTTGTAGGCTCGATCATCTTCTGAAACTCGAAAGCTACCTTTGGGGGGGGGAAACATTTGAAAAGAATGAGCTAAAGGCCCAGTGAGTAGAATTTTTATTAAACTAATATTTTCTTCAAAACTACATAATATATAGTAGTTTCCAAATTCATAAAACTGTTTAAATCTAATATTCGTAAAACTTAATAATCATAATATTCAAAACTAAAACTCGTAAAACTGGTTATAGTCGTAATTTAAATATCATAATATTCTACTGTCGAAACTAGATCAATACTTGTACGTAAATATATATACAATAGAAACTGTTCATATACTATATCATAGTGATAAAAACTAGGGGTGAAACCGGTTCGGTTCGGTCCAGTTTTTCAATTAATTTTAAAAACCGGATCGGTTCTGTTTATAATAGGAATGGGCCCGGTTTTGAACGGTTTTTGCAGGTTCGGTTTTCGGTTTTTTCCGGTTTTTCTAGTATAGGCCATTTGCTTTTAGTTTTAAAAAAAAATCCTCCAAGATTGAAGGATGAAACAAAAGAAAATCAAGCATAAACAAAAACTTAGTTGAAAAAATTAGATTAATAAATATATAAAATATAAATTAAAATAAAGTGATAAATTAATAAATATATAAAATAAAACAAATAAATAAAAATTAGGGGGAAATAGGGAAGGGGTATGAGATTTTTACTTGTTTTTTAGAAGCCGGTTCGGTTCCGGTTTTAACCGGTTCTGTTTGGTTCGGTTTTTGCATAATGAAAACCGGGACGGTTCGGTTTTTTACTGTTTCGGCCCGGTTTATTTTCCGGTTTTCGGTTTTTTGGTTTTTTCTTTCACCCCTAATAAAAACCCACTAAAAATGTACCCTTAACTGGTCATACTGCATATAGAGCGAAGTCATGCATGCAGCAGAGCAACTGAATACTGAAACTGGTCATACGCGCGCAGAGCTGCCCCCAAAGGGCTATGCACCCTAACATACGGCCCAAAGCCTATGTGTATGCTAAAATGAGTCCCAAAGACCTGCTGAAAACTGATAATTGAGGGTACTGTTTCTAGCAGTTTGAAAATAAACTACTGAAAATAATATCATAATTTCCAAACCATTTTAAAATTGCAATTGAAACTTTCGTAACTGGCATAAATCATATATACTGAATAATGAATATCTAAAAAAAAAACTTTCATTTATATATATTTATATCAATAAATAATCATATATGATAATATAAACTCTAAAACTTTTATGTTTTGTAAACTATTAAAAGCTCAATACTACTAATAATTTCAAATGTGAAAATAGAATCCACTCACAAACTTTTGCTGTGAACATTCCAAATCGTAAATATTTAAAGTCTCGATATCACCTGAAATAGTAATTTAAGAAATACATATCAATCATCTACTTAGTAATTTGAAATGTTAGAAAATCGTATTGAAATATTATAAAATTGTGGTTAATATCACATGGCTAAAGCTTCATTTTTCCTTCAATGACTACATTTCCAATATACTTTTCAAAGCCAATAATATCAATCTTGTTGCTCTTCCTCCTTCCCAACATATAAAATCTCAACTCAAATTGAAGGGGTAACCACATACAAATCCTCTTCCCAATTCATACAATTTTCAAAACAACTCCATCAAAGATGGAAAACTCCATTTCTACGCTATTATTGATCATTCTTAAACACCAACCTCTCAATTAAACCCATAGCAATTAAAATTCATAAACAATAAAACTCAAAAACCAACCTTGAAGCATAGCCAAAAACTACCAAATCTCATCAAATAGAAGAATTAGGTTGAGGAAAATACTTACCAAGTAGCCATTACACCAAAAATTGAAACTTGAAACTCCACAAATTTCCAAGCAATTTTTCATTTTTCCTTTCTTTCTTTCTTTTTCTCTCTTTTTTCTTTCTTTCTCCATTCTCCTCTGTTTTGCTTTCCCACGGTGGCTGAAGCAAATTCAAGGTTTATATTTTTTTTAATTTAATGCCCCATTGCCACATGTACTCAACCCCACCAAAGCCAAGGCCATTCATATTTTTTGACCTTATCTTATCTTCTTTTTTTCTTTTTGAACTTATCTTCTTCTTCTTTTTTTTTTTAATAAGAGTTTACATTTTTATTGAACTAATCTTAATTTCATTATAAACACATAATTCAGCAACATTTTTTTTCTTTAAAAAACAGGTCTCCAAACTTTTCTACTTTTTCCTAGTTTGGCTCTTAAATTTTTAAAAGTTATATTTTAATCCTTAAATTTTACATTATAGAACTTGACAAACATTAGATTGATAAAGGGATGACCTGAAATCAGATAGAAAATGAGATTTTGGTGAAATTATCTTCAAATATTGAACTCATCATGGATAAAATTGAGGAGAATGATGGGTGTCGAAACCACTAAAAATAATAACTTACTCTTAGAATTTAGAATTTTGTAGTAGCGGCGAATAAGGTCGATCTCCACAGGGAAAAGAGAAATAAATTAAAGTTAACAAAAGGGGGATTTTGAGTTGTGAAAATAAAACAGAGAATAAATTAAAAAGAATAAGAAATCAATAGAGAAAGCTTCCAACTAAAGGTTAATCTCGGTTATGGTTCATGGATTTGATCATCGATTACTAAACATGAATTCTTAAATTCTTCTCTAAATTAGTTGGCAGTCGCCAGAACAACAAGTGCTCTTCCTTAGTTTCTCGATAGCCAATATACGATCTAATGACTACTTTCCTAATTAACAGATAACCCTATAATACGATAATAAGATTTAACCCATTAACAACATTAAGATGAGAATAACTCAATTCTAACTAACAAAGGGTACAACCGATTCATTTAAGTTAGATCATAAATTCCCATAACATAAATTAAAAAGTGTCTTTAATCAATTTATGCTATTATGCTACTTGTATTATAGAACAATTAAACAATTACGGATTTAACGTTCTAACTAGCAATATGAAAATTAATCAAAGAACAAGTGGTCAATTTGCACAATAATTAATCAACAGTAAAATATGCAAAGAGAAAGCATGAATAAAGAGAAAATATGAATAAAATTAAGAACGAAACGACGTCACAAAATTATGAACCAAACCTCGATAACCCTCTAGTTGGAATAAAGAATTTAGCTAGAAAACATATTAAAAAAACTATCTAAGAGTCCTAGCAAAAATAGGGGAAGAAGGGATTTTGAATTAGGGTTCAATTGGGGATTTAAATAGCCAAAAATAAGATAAAAATCGCACAAAATCTGCAATTAAATTTGCCCAAGCCGCGTAAAAAGCCGAGCCATTGCTTCTGTTTTGTGTCACGAGCCGTTTGGAGCCGCGAAACCGTCGTGGAGCCAGCCGGTGTCTTCCCTGGAAATTAGGAAGCGACGTGTCTGTTGACGTAAATTATCAATACCCGCAAGCGTACGGAGTCAAGTTTTAATATAGTGATAAGAACAAAGGGTTGTCGTCCTCTAGAAAAAAGAATTAATTCTACCTAAGTACTAATGTATGACTAACTCAATTTTATTTAGAAATCGTAAAATAATGATGATTGGAATAAGCTAATAATAATAAACTAATAAGAAAAGACAAAACTAAATGAAAACAGGTTGAATTAAATCAATGGAAAAATGTCCTAGAGAAATGATTTCACTACTTTAACCGATGGAATTAATATTCGCTTAGTTAAAGAACACTAAGACTCTTAATTACCTCTCCCGAGCGTCAATCAAGAATCACAATTAATTAAGAAACTAATATCCCTATTCAATTTCAGTAATTAAAAGTGTATGATTCACAAGTTCTTTTTAAGACTTCTAAATTAAGATTAAGTTTCCCAACTCTAATCTACCTTCAGTTATGTTCCCAAGATCTATCCTAAAACCACCTCTCTCGAGTGTTAGATTTCAGAATTAAAATCAATTAATCTATGGCTAGTAAATTAAAAGCATTAAGAACATAAGAACATAAATAGAATAATAAAATTGTCTTCTATACTAAAACTAATTAATACTCAAACCCTAAAAATAAAGTAGCTACATCAATCCCCTAAGAATAAGAAAATTAGCTATCCATAAAAACAGAAATCAGCATAATAAATAATCCAGAAAACATAAAAATACTAAAAACGCTGAAGACTCGTATCGACGCCCTCGAAAACTGATGAAAATCGCCTAAAATTGCTCTCCAAAGTTGCTGTCTCCAAGAATAATGAAGAAAATTGCTTCAACCCCTTTAAATAGACTTCAAAAGTCGGTGGCTGAGATAAGGATCGAGCGACGCCTCGCTGATGGGCGAGCGATGGCTAGCTTCGTTATCGTTTGATGTTCATTTAAGTTGACGAGTGATGGGTCGCTATCTTTCAAGCGATGGGTCGCTTGGACATAATTCTCGACTCTCCTAATTGGTCAAGCGAAGCCTCGCTTAAATTTCTGCCAATAATTTTTCTTTTCCCTCATTTTGCAAATACGTTTCCAAACCTACATATAAAAAGAGAAAAACTAACTAAAGTAGCATCAAACTCATCAAAAACCAATTAAATTAAGGGTAATATTATGATATAAAACCATGTCAACAGTGTCGCCATTAGACGAGCGACACGTCGCTCGCCTACTGTAGCTTTGGTCATATTGCACGCTGACATCATCACAGATTAAATTCATTATTTTTCTATTTTTCTCATCACAGCGGCGACAAGTCTCACCATCGCAGCGACCACTCTTGGGTTTTTGGCCCGAATTTTAATTTTTTGCAGGACGCAGCGACCGAATCCCTTTGCCTCAGTGACGAGCCTTTTTGAATACTAAAATGGGCATAACTTCTTCGTTTTAAGTCTGATTTGAGTTCCGTTTTCGCCTACGTTCATGAAATTTAATGATTAACAATATTATAGACATTTGAATTAATTAAAAATCATATTTTAATTATTTTGGAGATAATAATACTAATAATTAGGCGTAAATTACGAGTTATCAGAGAAGAAAGGGGAGGAAAGGAAAGTAGAGATATGGTGAAAAAAGGTAGGAGAGGAATATTAGAACTTGTTTGATTGCTTTCTTACAAACTATTTTCAATTTTTTTTTGTACATCTAATGAAAATGTTAAAATAATTTGTATTAAGGGTTTTTTAAATTAGTGTGTTTGATAATCATAATCGTATAATTTTCAAACAAGTGAACAGAACCGTCTTAGAGCCTGTTTAAGATAGCTTTTTAAATTGTTTAAAAGTGTTTTTAACTAGAGTAGAGTAAAGTAGAGATGGGAGACCAGGAGTGAAGCGGTCACATCATAAAAAAAGTTGATGACAGACTAATAAATGGTTAATTTTTTTTTGAAATGTCAAAGCTAAAATATTGAGTTTGAAAACTCAGGGATCAAAATAAAAACTAGGTAAACTACAATTTTTGGTCCCTAATGCATATTTTTTTAAAGTTTTGTACCCAATGTTTCAAAGTTTTCAATTTCGTCCCTAATGTTTCCAAAGTTTCGATTTCTTCCTTGGCAATTAAAACTGTTTGAAGCTTTTATTGGGAGAATGGAGACTTTTTTCATATACAAATCAAGTCAACATATAAAAAAATATTAAAAAAAACACATCACTGTTTGAATAAAGCTTCAAAGGGTGCTAATGCTAAGGATGAAATTGAAATATTTTAAAACATTAAGAATTAAATTGAACTTTTGAAACATTAGAGACGAAATTGATAAAAGCTATATGTATCAGGGACCAAAAGTTATCCTAACAACTAACTCAAAATCCTGGGATAAAAATGCATTTTATTTAAAAATCTTTTTAGTCGTCGTCGTCACTTTTATTATTTAATGAAAATAAGACCCTTGTAATTTTGATCAAATATATGAATACCCCATATAGTTTTAAAATGTCAAATTACACCCACATAGTCAAAATGATGTTTATGAGACCCATTTCTTCTAATATTATTAACTTTCTTTTAGTCGTAACTTTTTCGTTTGAACTCCGATTTAAATAAAAAATGACATTAGTATTACTTAAATATGAAATATTATGTATTGAAATTTTAAGGGTAACGTATTTACACTTAAAAATGTTTAACATTTTATATTTTTTGTTATAGGATCAATAATCATCTGTGTTTTTATTTGGGTAAAATACCATTTTGGTCCCTAAACTTTTGCTTCAGTTTCATTTTTGTCCCTAAACTTTCAAAAGTAGCATTTTTGTCCTTAAACTTTACAATTTGTTTCGTTTTGGTCTTTCCATCTTTGTTTTTCCGTCTAGGACACTAATGGAGGGCTTATGTGGCATGTAATATATAATGTGACGTTATAGAAATATATCGTGGGGTTAAATACCATGGAAAAACGAATATATAGTGATGTTAATCTCATATTTTTCTCCCTAATTTTAGTCTTAAACCTCATTGTATATTAGTTTTTCAAGCTTTTTTGCAAACTATGAGAAAATCTCCCTTTTCAAGCGTTTTTGCAATTTGGTTTATTCCTAACAACTTGAAATTACTTGTTAACAAGAAAACCAAATAATTCAATTCAAAAACTCTCAGAACTTAAGCATTTTAAGGGATAAAACATTCAAATTAAAGACATTGAAAACGAGTTATCAATTCAGTAAACCTAAAAGAAATTCAAACTTTTAAATATTATTATCAATCAACAACAATATGATGGTAAAAACCCAAAGCAAAAGCTGAATCCTCCTCAAATATAAACCCAAAATCAACATTATGAAACATAAAAATGAACCATGCTTGATATGAAGACGTACTCGTACTGGTGATTGATGATTTTGGAGGACCCTAACTCTGCCGGTGAAGAAATCCGAATCACAAAAGCAAATCATCCTGTGAAAATGAAAATGAAAAATTCAAAAGATAAAATAACTCAATCCAAATCTTAAGAATTCAATAAGAATAAAAGTATTGGCTTACCAGTGATATGGTAGTATCATGCTATGTTTTCTCATCGTGGAGATATTTTGGCTAAAATAAAATAAATTACTATGTATTATAACGTTAGAGAATGGGGATAAATATGGCCAAAAATATTCTCCTCCATCCTCACTTTTAATATAGTAATGATATATTCAGGGTCGTCGTTGGCATGGTGCAACTGGAACTTTTAGGGCCCCAAATCTTGAATTAAAAGTTTAGTATTAATAATATATAAATGAAAATTTATTCTAAGTTACGTTGGCTGACATTCTCCCTACAATATCTCTATATTATCCGTCATTGTGAGTTGAGTTTGATCCCAACATAAGTTTAAAGTTCAATTTTTTTATTTGTTTTGATACTACTTTGATAATTTTATGTCATTATTTTATTATACTCTTTTATTGATATTGTATTTTAATAAAAAATAATGTTTTTATATATATTTTCGTGTTTTGTTATATTAGGAATTATATAATTGGGGCACAAATTTATATATCGCACTGGACCCTTATTTATGTAGGAACGACCCTGGATATATTGATACAGTCATGTTTCGTATAATTTAATTATGGTGTTATGTTCACAATGATTTTTGTCATTGATAGATTGATTTAGAGTTTAATCTAATGAATTAATTACACTAATAATCAGTTTAATTCACCTAATTTCAAATTGGTGAATTATGTTTTATATCAGATTTACCCACAAAACACCATTTATGGTTGCATTGTTTCCCATTTTCAGTTTTCGACTTTACCCTTCAGCTCACCTGCTTTCCTTTTTCTGATTCCGCCTCATTCTTTTTTTTTTTTTTTTTTCATTTATTCCATTTAGCTTAAATTAAGGGATATCAAGCAATCAATTCGTATTTGACTTTCTTTTGAAATTAGATTCTATTTTTATAAACTTGATCGTCGTTTCTTCTTCTTCTTCATCACCAAGTCCAAAACTCAAAAACTCTCTTAACTAACTTTCTATTTGGAAGGCGAGAAATTACTTTATAACATCAGAAGATCATTCAATTTGATTTCATCTTTCAAATTTCAAGTTTTCTCCGATTTTCTCATTGATTCAGAAGCTTGAAAATGAAAGTGAAGGTAGCAAAGACGTGTTTTTCAATTATCGAAATCTATTCCTCATCCTTCTTGTTATTTTTGACTTTGCCCTGTGATTGACTCAAACCCACGCCTCTTCTCTCAATTTTTTGGTCACTTCTGCGGTGGTTTTGTTTCATTTGGTTGTAATCACCGCTGAAGTTCATCCGATGGTTGTTTTTGTTTGCTGCTACAGATCATTTAATGGCTGATGCTACATATTTGTTTATCAATAATTCACCGTTTATTAAATATAAACATATTTATAATATGGCTGCTGCTACAAATTAGTTTATCAATAAAATACCGTTTATTTAAAATAAATATGTTAAACTATATTTTTTTTGTAATATTGGTCAAAGCAACCATTTTATTGTTAACTGCTACAAGTTTTCATGGCGTTTTTATTGGTTGGTTTTTTAATTATACATTGTTTATCAAATATAAATGTGTTAAACTATGTATGATTTGAGTTTTCAATTTTTTTATGTTTTATTTATAATTTAACCTTGCATTTGGTTTAGTTTTGATAAATTTTTATTTTAAGAAAATGAGTTCTTATTACTTTTTTTTTCTTTTTTGGTTTACAGTTTACTTTTGGTTAAACTAACAGTGATTCTCTTTTAAAAATTTCAGAATTTAATTAAGTGTTAATGGCGGTTGGAGGATGATCGAATAAGAAAGAAATTTGAATTATTCCAAAAGAAAAAAGTATTTAGAAGCTTTAAGGATTTTTTTGTTATAGTTTTAATTTCTTTAGATTTAAATTTTCCATTAATTTTACAAAATTTAAGGGATTGTATAGCATTCCTTAGATCTTACACAAGTTAAGGAAAATTAAATTAGGGTTATGTTTTGTTTTTTCACAATGTAATTTAAATTTCCGTGTTTTTCTGAAATAAACAATATTAAATTTTCTACTAATCTAATTACCATACCTTATTTTATTAGATTTTGTCATACTAGTTTATATACTTTCAATTAGTACGTCATATTTGAATTAACCTTTATCGTGATAGGATTAATAATTCTAATTGATAGATTAAATGTTCTCTAATATGATTTTTTGATTTGTAATCCTATTGTAAATATTGGCCTACAATAGATATGATAATAGAGATTGAAATTTAGAATTAATTAGGATACTAATCTTCCAAGTTTCAAAAGAATCTAGAAGAAATAATCTTATCTTGAAATCAAACTTCGATTATGGAAATTTAAATTATTATAAGAATACTAATTTTTTTTTTCAAAGGCTGAGAATGAACATCTTAAACCAAAAACAAACAAAACTCATAGATTTTTTTTTTTCAATCTCAATGAAATCTAGGTCAAAACTAATACATATTTCTACAATCTCGATCTTCCAATTTTGAAAGAAAAAAACAACTCTAATTGTAATTTGCTTTTTTCTTAATGTAAAGTTTATCTTTGTTAAAAAAAAATAAAAATTCTTGATCTTCCAATTTTGAAAGAAAAAAAATAACTCGTATATATTTCTTCAACTCCTTCCATAATTCTAATCTCGATCAAAACTCATACATATTTCCTCAATCTAGGTTCCAATCTTGATCTTATAAGATGAAATGGAAAGTGATGATTTTCTTGAGAGGATGAAAAAAAAAAATAGAATTAGAATTATTTGGTTTAGAATATTATGTATTTTATACATTGACTTTTAAGAAAGGTTAACGATATTATAATTTTTGTTAGGGATAAGTAAAGTAATCATTCATGGTTATCATTTTTTAAGTTAGTTTTTCTAAAAAAGTAAAAAAAAAGGTTAGTTTTAAGAGAAACCCTAATTTAAGACATGAATCTGAACCGGGATTGGTCCAATCTTTCTAGGGAGTTTTTTTTTTTTTTTTTTGTCAAACGATAAACTTTATAAAAGAAATCAAACCACCCAACAATAGTTCAAGCCCCTCTTGGCTAAAGAGTGAGCCTCAGAATTACAATCTCTACGAATAAAATAAAAAATGAGCAACTCAAAAAAAGGAAATAAAATATAAATAGCTTCCAAAACACAGAAGAAATCAAGAGGGCAAATGGTTTGCTTAGTAATAACATCAATAAGCAGCTTAGAATCAGAGAAAATGGCCAATTTGGAAATATTCAAATCTCGAGCAGCTTTCAAACCATGAAGAACACACTGACCCTCCGCCTAAAACGAGGACAAACAACTACCACCTCTATTTGAAAAATTTGCAACTCTATTCCCATAAGGATCTTTAATCACCCAACCAAAACCTGAAGAAAAGGAGGTTGACAGCCAAGCAGCATCACAGAATAAAGAAAAGCAATCACTAGGAGGCAAATCAAAAGAAGAAGTAGCTCGCCCTCTGTTGAAAGGGATCGAAAATCTCTAGAACTCTCCAAAGTCCTCCACCATTTGAGTAATGTTTTTATCCAACTCCCACTTATCTTCCACGAACAGCCTAGCATTGCGCATCTTCCAAATCCTCCAAATACCAAACCCAAACATAGAAAGTAGATTACCACTACAATCAGCCTTGCGAAGCCGATTAAAGATAACAACCCAACTATTCCAGAAACAACCTCCTTCAAATTGACCGGTATCCAGTTGAAGAGGAGAGCCAAACCAAAACCTCTTGGCAATTTCACAAGTCAATAATAAATGATTAATAGACTCTTCTTTATGTGGACACAAATCACAATTAGAATCGATAGACAAACCTCGACCTCGAAGATTTGCTTTAGTTGCCAGATACCCGTTACAAGCTCGCCAAAGGAAAAGTTTCAATCTAGGGAGTTTTGTTTGAAATCATAAAAAAGTATTCCAATTCTTACATTGATAATCTCTGATTGGCGATCCCTCCTTTCTCCCTTTGGCAAAATTTTTTATTTCCCTCTTAAAACCCTTAGGAAAAAAAATTAGTTTTTTGAGAAACCCTAATTCACTTAACCCAATCGGGGTGTGTTGGGTATGCTAGGCCGATGTTATCGGGTGATCATGTTTTTTAACAACCCTAATCCAAGATGTTTGGTAGAAGGGATGAAGCTGGGGTTGGAATTTCATTAATCTAATCCATATTTATCAAATAGGTTTTATCACTCTAGATTTAGTTTTCTTAGACTCGCGATTTTAAATCCTCTTAAAAAGAATTTCAATAACATAAAACTCAAATGGAAGCATATCTACAAAACGCATTACATAAACACATGTTTCTAAAATCCATAGTGACTAAACACATGTCACATAAACCATGACTTAATAACTTCTCCTATTGAATCTACCTTTCTACTTATATACTAGTGTATTACTAGGCTTTCTATCTAATGTGGAACAATTATATTTGTCTAATAAATGATCTATAATGCTTTGAGCATTTTGGAGTTTTATTCTAAATAATTTTATAAATGAATTGATTATTCTGAATTAATTTGCACCAAATATTAACTTTCTACTCATTAATAATTTATTGTTCTTAATCAATAAACCTGAACATAGTTCAAATGGTTAGACATCTCCTCCTTTTCCTTGAGAAGGTTTGATTCTTCCATCTCCCAATTTTGATGTAATATTTATAACAAATACTAATTAATCATATCACCGGGTGTAGTTAATTTGTCTTTAATAATTCATTCTATTTTATGCTCTCTTAAATTTTCAATTTTTTTAAAAAATAGTTATAAATTAATTTTGCATAATTTGTCAAGACACCTTTATCAACCGTCGTTCCTTTGCTCCGGCGATCAAAGTCATGAATCTAAATCGTGATTGGTCGAATCTACCTGAGGGAGTTTTGTTCGAAATCGTAAAAAAAACTCAAAATTGTTACATTGTTAATCTCCGATTGCGTTCTATTTGTTATTTATGGCGATCCCTTATCCCTCCTTTTCAACCAAATCCTTTTTTCAATTTCCAGATTCCGTTTCCCATCTCTTCCACCGGCAAAATTCACGTCCGTTGTGGAGGTTTATTCTCCCTACGTGAAAGCAAAATATATCTTCTTGAATCTCTCGTTTCTAATCAAACGCCCACCACCTGTTTGATAAAAGCCTCAGGCCAAACTCCTCATGGAAAGCTGATCCATTTAAACCCTTTCTTTGACTACCCACACAAATTTAAAGGGGTTCCAAAACAACTCCCAAAGACACTTAATTTAATGAATTTTCGTGTCTCTGAATTATCCAAAAGTTACCATTTGGACTACTGTTGCACGGATTCAATTGCTGTCGAATTTGATGAATTTTGGTACTTTTCCCTTTTGAAAGTGGTTTTATCTCAAACGGATTGTAGAATTCTGGCGATCAGAGGTACTAGAGATAGAGATCTCTGCTCATTGAAGCTTGGAGATCAGGTATGGACCGTGATTCGTTACGAGCCATATCATCACTTCAATGACATTATACATTATAAAGGGAAGTTTTATGCTGTTGATGATAATATGGTTGTTTTGGTGATTGATGAGTCTTCATTAGAATTGATTAGAGTTATTGATGAGCCACCATTGAAGCGAACATCAACCTATTATACATATCGGAAGCATTTGGTCGAATCATCTGGGGACTTGTTTTTAATCTTGGAGGTTAAAACATATATCTATTTGAAGAATAAACTAAAGGTTTTCAAGATGCAAGAAAATGAGTTTACCTGGGAAAGGGTGCATGATATTGGTGATCAAGTTTTGTTTCGTTGTGATTACTCTGAATATATAAGTTCAGCTTCACCTTCAGTTTCAGGTTATAATTTTTTTATAGACAACTCCGTATGTTTTGTAAGGAAGGATGCTGTCAAAACTATGTATGGACCAAGCTATTTGAAAGAGGCTCAACTTTCTGTCTTCAAATTGAAAGCTAAAAAAAGAAAAAGGAAAGAGGAAAAAAGAAGAAGAAAAATATGAGGCCTGATGTCTATTTTTCTTGGCCACGTATCCCATATTTAGGACTTTATCACATGATTGATATATATTTATGCATTATTTGTTTTAGGTAAGTGTATATGAGAGTCACTATCTGCTTGTTGAAGGATTTGGAATTTTATTTTATATGATCATGTTTTAAAACTTTTGTACCTTTTCCTATTTAGGCTCTTAAATTTTAAAAAATCTTGGAATTATATTCGGTTTTATTGATTTTGTTGGATATGAAAACCATTTGATTGATTGAAAAGTATTGTGAAATTGAGTAGGAGAATGAGGTTTTTGTCAAATTATTTTTTATTTGAAGGCCTTTCAGAAAAAGTAAGACGGTGAATGTAGGGAGGAGAGGAAGAGAGACGAGGAGTGAAGAGAGCACATCATCAATGTCATGTCACTTTTAAATATAAATAATAAATATAGCAATCGTTTTCAAAACGAACATAATATGGTGCTAGTACATTTCCTTATATGTGAATATTCTATTCTATTTTCAGTTATCGAGTGACCAATGACATCTATTTTAAATTGATGATTGGTGGAGACTTTCTTTTTCTTTTTCCCCTGGTTCGGGAAATATGTCATACACTTTGCATTGTAGGTATGTAGCAACGTATAATATGTTAGGTCAAGTTTTAACCATTTTGTTTTTGAACTCTCAATTTAGCCTTTCAAATACTTCAAAATATCTTTCTCATTAAATTTAGGCGCTAATGTCATATGCATATATTGTCTTATCCCCGCACTTTTTGAAACCCTAATTTACATTTCTTGTTAATGGTAGTTCACGAAACGACCATGGGTGATTCACAAACAGGGATTGAAGTCAAAGCTTCAATTTCAGTTGCAACTTATGGTTCAACCTTGCATTAAGATTCAAGGCAGTTTTTTTAAAATAAGTTTTAAATTTTGTATTTTTTATGGGGCTCGAACATTTAACACAAATCAAACCCAATATTTAAAAATATAGCATAAAGCTCAAATTCACATTTATAAGATTACATTAATTGCCACTAGTTTTGTGCAACTAATCACTAATTTCCACACATATTTTTACTAATTCACTACTTTTGGGAATCACTTATTTTATTGATTCATAATATAATCGTTGATTCACCTTCTAAGTTATCACTAATTCACATGAATGAGAGTTTTAAAAAGTATATATTATTTTTACAAAACATTTTTAAAAATAATATATATACAAATATTGCAGAAAAATCTGATATCCAATAAAAAATTTCTATTATTATTTGTAAGACAATTTTTATTGGGTGACAGATTTTTATGCAATATTTGTAAAAATATCAACTCAAATTTTTTTTTGCAAATATAAAAATTTTCATCATGTTTATCAGTGATTAACAATAATTTATGTATTTATCAGTGATAAACATAGTGTAAAAATATGTAATTCAATGTTTATCACTGATAAATCCGATCAAAATTTGCTATATTTACAGATATTTTTTTGAGATTTTATTTTTACAAATATTATTAAAACAAAATTGCTAGATTTGCAAATGGTTAGGTTAGGGGCATTTTATATGGAGTAAAAACATTTAAATAGCACTATTTTGCTCATTCTCTTAACAAAGAGCCACCCTTTTTATTTTATAAAATATTAGCCACATGTCCATGTAAAAAGACAAAAAAACCCTTAAGGTCAAATCATACTCTCTCTCCTCTCTCCCCCTCCTTCACTCAATGTCCATTCCTATCTTTTCTTTTTTATTATTTTTATTTTTATTTTTAATATTAATATAAGTGTCTCTACTTTTTCATAATTATTGTTAAAAAGAATTTCCCTCCCATTTTTCCCTCCAGTCCCCCCCCCCCCCAATTTTCTTCTATATATTAGACCATCTCCTTCACACCCTCATTTTTTTCCTTCATTTTTTTTCATTTTTTCTCTCATTTCTTTATCCATACCCTATCATTTTCTTTAAAATCTCCATGGATTATCTCATTCTTTCTCGTTCTTTTAAAAAATCCACCATTTTATCTTCTACAAATGTTCATCTCACAAATTTCCTACAATTTTTAATTTACTATCTCTCTCTTTAATTTCTTCTCATTCTCGTTTTTTTCATAAATATTTTTCACTGTTTTTTATTCCGAATCTCGAAGATCTAAACCAAAAATAGCATTAATTTGATGAAAGGTATTTTTTTTATATATTCTTTTCTTATTTATGTCATTTGTTGTTTTATGTAATATACGTAATTTCTTAATAGTGTCTTGTGTGATTCACGTAATATATGCAATATATGTTCTTTTTGTTTATCTTTCAATGTGGTGTTTCTCTAAATGTAGCCTTTTTTTGTAATATACGTAATATACATAACTGTTTGTTTTTCATACTGTTTCTATTTTGCTTAATATACAATTTGTAATATACGTAATATACACTTTTTTCTGTGATCTGTTTAAATACATATTTTTGTAATATATGTGATATACATAACCATGTGTTTATATTGTTTTACTAAATTTATATTCTGTAATACATGCGATCTACGAAATGATGGATCGTTGATGTACACAACCCTTTCTTTTATGTTCATTTTGTAATATACGTAATATAATATACATTTCTTTTTGTTTTGTTTGCATATTAAGTAAATTTTTTTACATTAAATATTATGTAATTAACACTCTTTCGTTTTTTCATTTGTAGATTAAATGACATCTATATTACGTATATTACGTACATCTACACCATTCTTTTATGTTCTTTTTTTTGTTACCCGTACATTATGTAATATACGTTTGTTTTTGTTTGTTTGCATACTAAGTATTTTTTTTGTATATTAAGTATTTGTTTAATTAATATTTTTTTGTTTTTCATTTGCACGACATGTTTATTATGTACATACATCCACACTTTTTCTCAAATGGACTTGTGAAGCGAAAGACTATATACCCAATATATCAAATGGACAAAATACTATATATGAGAGGGGAAACTATGAATAATATACTACAATGAATCTAAAAAATTGAATTAAAATCAAAGTATGTAGTATAAAATCAAAACATAAAAAATTAAAATTTACAAAATATACTAAATCCACCAAAGAACTATGAACAATATATACTGAATATACCATAAACTGAGGAAGAGAGAATGCATCGGGAAAAAAAATTGCATTGGAAAAGAAAAAATATCTGTAAAAAGTAAAAAGTTGGCTCTCTCAAAAAGATGAACATTTGTTAACTTTGACCCCAAAAAGTGGCTATTTTGATTTTTCACTCTTTTATATGTTTAACTTAAAAATAATAAACAACCGTAGATAACTTTTTTATTATTACATTTTTTAGGGTTAGGTCAAAAATCATACTTTAGGTTATCTGATTATACCATTTATTTAGCTTTAAATTTCTAAAGCTCTTCCCTTGCTGCGGCGATCATGAACCGAGATTGGTCCAATCTTTCTGAAGGAATTTTGTTCGAAATCTTCACAAAAACTCAAAATTCTTTCATTGATAATCTCCCAATTGCGTTCTATTTGTTATTTATGGCGATCCCTTATCCCTCCCTTTCACCAAAATATGTCTCTCAATATCCAGATTCCGTTTCCCATCTCTTCCACCGACAAAATCCACGTCAATCGTCGAGGTTTATTCTCCCTACGTGAAAGAAAATTATATCTTCTTGAATCGCTGGTTTCTGATCAAAAGCCCACCACCTGTTTGATAAAAGTCTCAGGGGAAGTTCGAAAGATGATCCATTTAAACCCTCTCTCCTTAAATACCCACACTCATTTAAAGGGGTTCCTAAACAACTCCCAAAGACACTTAATCTAATGGATTTTCGTGTCTCTGAAATATCCAAAGCTTACCATTTGGACTTCGGTAGAACGGTTTCAGTTGTCGAACACGATGAATTTTGGCACTTTGTCCTTTTGAAAGTGGTTTTATCTCAAACGGATTGTATAATTCTGGTGATCAGAGCTATTGGTGATAAAGATCTCTGCTCATTGAAGCTTGGAGATGACCGTGATTCGTTACCAATGACATTATACATTATAAAGGGAAGTTTTATGCTGTTGATAATAATATGATTGTTTTGGTGATTGATGAGTCTTCACTAGAATTGATTAGAGTTATTGAGCCTCCATTGAAGCGAACATCAACTTGTTATACATATCGAAAGGATTTGGTTGAAGTCGTCTGGGGACTTGTTTTTAATCTTGGAGAAAGTAGAAGTTTTCAAGATGCAAGACAATGGGTTTACTTGGTCAAGGGTGCATGATCTTGGTGATCAAGTTTTGTTTCGTTGTCATTACTCTGAATATACAAGTTTAGCTTCAGCTTCAGTTTCAGATTATAATTGTTTTGAAGACAACTCCGTATGTTTTCAAGTTTAGCTATTTGAAACATGCTCTAACTTTCTGTCCATTTTTCTTGGCCAGGTATCCCATATTTAGGACTTTAGCACATGTGTGCTATATATTTATGCATTATTTGTTTTAGGTAAGTGTATATATCTCAAGATTTGGAATTTTATTTTTATATATGGTCATGTTCTGTGGAACCAATCTTTATTCACATCCGGAAAAAGTTTGAAACCTACTTTTGGTCTCCAACATTTTGTACCTTTTCCTATTCAAGCTCTTAGTACACGTGGAATTTCTAAACTTGTTCAAAGAATGCACAATCGACATGTCTACGTCACCTGGACAGATAAAGCTACGTCACCTATGAGTCTACGTCGCCTAGGAAGGTACGTCTACATAGTCTCGAGAGTCTACGTCTATGTCATCTAATAACACTACGTATCAAAGACCAAGAAACTACATTATATTATTATCCAATCACATGATGACACGTGGCATGACCAACAAGCGACACGTCGTTGGGAAGCAACATGTGGCCCAATCCCGACGCGACACGTGGCACGATGATGTCATCAAACTCCTCTCATATAAATAGGAGAAGAAATTCATTCATTAGGTAACTAATTTCTACTACAATTCTCTCTGGCACACTAGCTCTGCTTACACTGACTTAAGCATCGGAGGGTGTTAGGTCAGCACCACACCGGTGCTCTCTTTGTTTCCTGTGCAGGTACAAACAGTGCTCGTCAACTACTCAGCACATCACCTACGCAGCACTTCCAGTGCAGCGCACTACATCCGACTCGTTCCATACTTTCAGTTCGTTGCTTACATGGAAGCTATCTATTTTTGGGCAACAACAGAAATCATAACAAAAACTATCCCAATTCTTACTTTGATAATCACCGACTACGTTTCAATCTTCCGGGAAACGCCCAGCACCTTGTTGGAAGCATTGATAAAACTCACAAGCAAAATAAAAATGACTCAAAACTTCACAAGTTTGAAGAGAAGAAAGTTGTTTTCTAACAAAACTCAAGATTAATATACAAAAGACGAAAAATTATTCTCTTGAATAAACTTTGAATTGCATTGCTTTTTGCGTGATGTTTACTAACGAAGAGAAAATTTCTATTTGTATAACCTTAATGTATCTAGCTTATATATAAATTCGAACACACCTATTTGATAAAAGTCGAAGAGGTCTTTTTAAAAACCCTCTTTACTGATAACAGACTGACTTGCCTAAACAACTTCCAAAGATACGAATATCATCTTCAACTCTACATGTTACTTGTTTTGAAGAGAACTCCATATATGTGGCGAAGACGAAAGCTTCCTAATATGATTTAGAATTACCAAAGTATATGATGGAATTAGATGATCAAATTTTTGTCTTCCAAAGATGAAAGCCCACTTATCAAATAATCCCATAATTGAAAAATAATATTGAATTAAATTGTATAATTTAAAACCAAAATCAAAATTGAAATCATATATTTTTGTTTTCTTTTCTCTTTTTTTTTTTAAAAAAAAATTAAAAAAATACAAGTATGATATTTAGGATAATATTTTAAATATCCAATAATTTTGATTAGTTTTATAAAGGTATAAGGGTTAGGATTTATTAAGTATATCTAAACTAACCCTTATTACCTTGATCCGGCGATCATGAATCTGAACCGCGATTGGTCCAATCTTCCTGATGGAATTTTGTTCGAAATCTCAAAAATAACTCAAAATTCATACTATGATAATCTCCGATTGCGTTGTATTTTTTATTCATGGCGATCCCTTATCCCTCCCTTTCACCAAAATCTTTCTCTCAATTTCCAGATTCCGTTTCTGTTAAATATGAACAAGTTAGTAGTCTTTTCCAGCTCATTTTAGCAGCTAGCTACCTCTTGGCTTATGTTAGCTTTCTGTTTAGGGTAGTTAATAGATCTAGCTGCTGCTTATATTTGTCGTAACAACTCATAATGAATCTACACTTCTTTTTCTCTCTTCTTCCTAATCTTCCAATCTTCATAGGTTTCTTGCTTCTCGATTTCTTGGTTGTTTCATTCACAAATTGGTATCAGAGCTACAGTTACAAAGGCAAGAAACGAGAAATCTCATCAATGGCGAATCACAGATTCGAGGTGGAGAAGTTCGATGGCAGTGGCGATTTCGGCTTGTGGAAACTGAAAATCAGGGCTGTGATGGTGCAAAGAAAGACGTTGATTGCATTGGAAGAGACACCGGTGTGGCCAACTGGATCAACTGAAGAACACAAACAGAATGTTCTTGACAATGCTCATAGCATTTTGATTTTGCATCTTAGCGATAATGTACTGAGACAAATCGCAGAAGAAGATACAGCCCTAAAGATTTGGAACAAGCTTGACTCGATTTACATGGCTAAAGATCTTTCGAATAAGATCTATGTAAAGGAAAAGCTTTTCACATTCAAGAGCGAAGTTGAAGTGCTTTCTTTGTCACAAAGAGGGGCACTTCAAGAGGGAATGTCCAGAGAGGAAGAATCATCAAGAAAGAGGAAGAACTAGAGAAACACATGCTGAAGCAGCCTATGGTGAAGAAGGATTCACGTTTGCAGAAGCATTAACAGTGGAGGGTAACAGCAATCCACAAATGAATGATAAGAGGGAGAAAGAGTGGGTCCTTGATTCAAGGTGTACATTCCACATGACCCCTTCAAAGAAATGGTTCAAGACTTATAGAACCTGCAATGGAGGCACTGTCTACATGGGGAACAACAACATATGCAATGTTGTTGGCATTGGGACAGTAGAGTTCAAGCTTTCAGATGGAACAATAAGAACATTAAAAGATGTGAGGCATGTCCCTACTCTAAAGAGGCATTTAATCTCTTTAGGGGTAGTTGATGAGCAAGGATGCAGCTATAGTGGTAAAGCAGGTTTGCTGGAAATCAGGTTGGATGGGAAGTTGATTCTTGAAGCAAGGAAGGAAAATGGCTTGTATTGGGTAAAAAATGCAGCAGAACATGGAATCTCCCTTGTAGCAGAATCAACAGACATGACAGAATCTGATCTCTGGCATAAAAGGCTGTCACATATAAGTTCCAAAGGTTTGTATGAGTTGTCTAGGCAGGGTATAATACCTAAAGGAGCTTCAGAAGGCCTAACATTCTGTGAGCACTGCATATTGGGTAAAACAACAAGGCAATGCTTCAAGAAGGGACAACATCATACAAAAGGAGTTTTTGACTATGTACATGCTGATCTTTGGGGGCCAACAAAGACAGTTTCTCTGAATGGGTCAAGGTATTTTCTCTCCCTCATAGATGATTACTCAAGGAAAACTTGGGTGTACTTTATGAAAACTAAAGATGAGACACTAGCAAGGTTCAAACAGTGGATAGCAATGGTAGAAAATCAAACCAGCAAGACAGTGAAACACCTAAGGACTGATAATGGGCTGGAGTTTTGTGGAGAATCCTTTGATGTTTTCTGTAGAGGGAAGGGTATTGTTAGACACAAAACAGTCAGATACACACCCCAACAAAATGGAGTGGCAGAAAGAATGAATAGAACCATTCTTGAAAGGACAAGGTGCATCATGCTAGATTCAGCAGTAAAGGAGACTTTCTGGGCAGAAGCAATGTCAACAGTGGTGTATACTATAAATAGAGGACCAAATGCATCACTTGATATGAAAACACCAGAGGAAATGTGGACAGGACATCCTCCAAATCTAGAAAATCTGAAAATCTTTGGCTGTGTAGCTTTCATGCATGTTTCACAGGGAAAATTGAAACCAAGGGCAGTAAAATGCATGTTCCTTGGGTATCCTGAAGGGGTGAAAGGGTTCAAGTTATGGAATCCACAAGAAAGAAGATGCATAGTCAGTAGAGATGTGGTATTTAGAGAAAAGGAGATGTTTATCACTGCAAAAGAAACAGAAGGGGCAGCAGAAGAAACTTCTGAGTCAAACAAAGAGATAGCTGACTTTGAGGTGGAGCCTTTAGAGCCAGAATCTGATGTGCAAATTTCTGCCCCTAGCCCTCTGGAAATTCAACAACCAGTCGTAGAGGAGGGTGAAACTTCATCACAATATGATGAAGAACAACAGGACTTGACAGGATATTCACTGGCCAGAGACAGAGAAAGGAGAAACATCAGACCTCCCAGCAGGTTTGATGGTGAAAATTTAACAGCTTATGCTTTTAATGTGTTTTCTGAGTCCTGTGATGAAGAACCAGCAAGTTTTCAACAAGCAACTAATGGTCCTGAAGCTAGAAAATGGATTGAAGCTATGAATGAGGAGATGGCTTCCCTGATTCAGAATAAAACTTGGATCTTGGTCCCAAAGCCTGAAAACCAGAAGCTCATTCAGTCAAAGTGGATATATAAAAGGAAAGAAGGAATCCCTGGTGTGCAGCCCTTGAGATTCAAAGCCAGATTGGTGGCAAAGGGGTACACTCAAAGAGAAGGAATAGACTACAAGGAAGTGTTTTCTCCTGTTGTTAAGCATAATACAATTAGGCTACTCTTGGCAGTTGTGGTTCAGAGGGATCTTGAGCTACAACAATTAGATGTCAAGACTGCTTTTCTCCATGGAACTTTGGAGGAAAAGATATTTATGCAACAGCCACAAGGTTTTGAAGTAACAGGGAAGGAAAGTATGGTCTGCCTGCTCAAAAAGTCATTGTATGGTTTGAAGCAGTCTCCGAGATGCTGGTACAAGAGGTTTGATGATTTTGTACTGAGTATTGGGTTCAAAAGAAGCCTGTTTGACAGTTGCACATATGTAAGAACAATAGAGAAACAAGAATCCATTTTCTTATTGTTATATGTAGATGATATGCTGCTGGCAGGAAGGTGTAAAGAAGATCTTAAAGTTGTTAAAAATCAATTGAACTCAGTGTTTGAGATGAAGGACTTGGGAGATGCTAACAGAATTCTTGGAATGGAAATCACAAGGGATAGACAAAAGGGAACTCTCTGTGTCAGACAAGAAAAGTATTGCAAAAGGGTACTTACAAGATTCAAAATGCAGGATGCAAAGGCTGTTAAGTGTCCTCTAGCTCAGCATTTCAAGTTATCTACAGAGAATTCACCAAAAGAAGATGACTTTGAACACATCAGGTATATGAATTCTATTCCTTATGCTAATGCAGTGGGCTGTTTGATGTATCTTATGGTGTGTAGCAGACCTGATTTGGCTTTGCTGCTAGCTTAACTAGTAGGTATATGGCCAATCCTGGAAAAAGACATTGGGAGGCTGTTAAATGGGTGTTTAGATATCTGAGAGGAACTTTTGAAATGGGATTAGTTTACAGAAAGAGTGACAAGCCAGAATTACTTGGATATGTTGATGCTGACTTTGGAGGAGACCTTGATAAAAGGAGGTCTATGTCTGGATATATTTTTACCTTGGGAGGATATACAATAAGTTGGAGGTCAGTTTTGCAACATGTTGTGGCCTTGTCAACTACAGAATCAGAATTTATAGCCTTGGCAAATGCTACTAAGGAAGCAATTTGGTTGAATGGAATTGTGAAAGAGTTTGGGTTTGAGCAAACTTGTGTGAAGATTTTGTGTGACAATCAAAGTGCTATCTACCTTACAAGAAACCAGCAATTTCATGAAAGGTCAAAGCATGTAGATGTCAAGTTACATTTCATTAGAGAAGTGATTGAGAGAAAGGCTGTTGCTGTTGAGAAAGTGCATACAACTGAAAATTTGGCAGATATGCTTACCAAAGTAGTTACACAGCAAAAGCTTATTTTTTGTATGAAAAATGCTGGAATAATGTAGTTGATTTACTGTGTGAATTAGTAGTTTTTTACTTGTAATTGTTCATATAGGTGGAGATTTGTTAAATATGAACAAGTTAGTAGTCTTTTCCAGCTCATTTTAGCAGCTAGCTACCTCTTGGCTTATGTTAGCTTTCTGTTTAGGGTAGTTAATAGATCTAGCTGTTGCTTATATTTGTCGTAACAACTCATAATGAATCTACACTTCTTTTTCTCTCTTCTTCCTAATCTTCCAATCTTCATAGGTTTCTTGCTTCTCGATTTCTTGGTTGTTTCATTCACAGTTTCCCATCTCTTCCACCGACAAAATTCACGTCCGTCGTCAGGGTTTATTCTCCCTACGTGAAAGCACAATATATCATCTTGAATCTCTCATTTCTGATAAAAAGCCCACCACCTGTTTGATAAAAGTCTCAGACAAAATTCCTCATGGAAAGCCGATCCATTTAAACCCTTTCTTTCGCCACATAATTTTAAAGTGGTTCCTAAACAACTCCCAAAGACGCTTAATTTAATGGATTTTCGTGTCTCTGAAATATCCAAAACTTACCATTTGGACTACCGTCGAACAGATTCAATTGCGTTAAAATATGATGAAATTTGTTACTTTTCCTTTTTGAAAGTGGTTTTATCTCACACGGATTGTAGAATTCTGGCGATCAGAGCTACTAAAGTTAGAGATCTCTGCTCATTGAAGCTCGGAGATCAGGTATGGACCGTGATTCGTTATAAACCATATCATCACTTCAAAGACGTTATACATTATAAAGGAAAGTTTTATGCTGTTGATAGTGATATGGTTGTTTTGGTGATTGATGAGTCTTCATTAGAAATGATTAGAGTTATTGAGCCCCCGATGAAGGAAACATCATACTATTGTGAAGGTCGAAAGCATTTGGTCGAGTCGTCTGGGGACTTGTTTTTAATTTTAGAGGATTATAGACACAATATCTTTAGTTTAAAGAAACAAGAGGTTTTCAAGATGCAAGAAAATGGGGTTACCTGGGAAAGTGTGCATGATCTTGGTGATAAAGTTTTGTTTCTTTGTAAATACTCTAAATATTCAGTTTCGGATTATAATTGTTTTGAAGACAACTCCGTATGTTTTGTAAGGAAGGATGCTGTCAAAACTATGTATGGACCAACCTATTTGAGAGATGCTAAACTTTCTGTCTTTAAATTAAAAGCTAAAAAAAGGAAAAGGAAAAGGAAAGAGAAGAAAAGAATAAAAGAAATATGAGGCCTTATGTCTATATTTTTCCTGGCCAGGTATCCCATATTTAGGACTTTATCACATGTTTGATATATATTTATGCATCATTTTTTTTAGGTAAGTGTATATGACTCAGTATCTGCATGTTGAAGGATTTGGAATTTTATTTTATGTCATGTTTTAAAACTTTTGTACTGTTTTTCTATTTAGGCTCTAAAATTTTAAAAAATCTTTGGATAAAGCAAGACGATGAAGGTAGGGAGGAGAGGAAGAGAGACGAGGTGTGAAGAGAGCACATCATCAATGTCACGTCACTTTTTAATATAAATAATAAATATAGCAATTGTTTTCAAAAATGAACATAATATGATGCTAATACCTTTCTTTATGTGTGAATATTCTATTTTATTTTCAGCTATCGAGTGACCAATGACATTCATTTTAAATTGATGATTGGTGGAGACTTTCTTTTTCTTTTTCCCAGGTTCGGGAAAGATGTCATACACTTTGCATCATAGCTATGTAGCGATATATAGTATGTTAGGTACTCTCAATTTAATCTTTCTAATACTTCAAATATATTTGTATTTCTTACTTAATTTAGGCGCTACTTTTAAGGGGTTGGCCTTCAAATAAAAGTAGTAATGTTATTTGACACCCTTGAAAATAAAATATTGGTAACATTTTGCTAATGTCATATGCATATTGTCTCTTTCCCCTCACTTTTTGAAACCCTAATTTACATCTCTTGTTGATGGTAGTTCAAGAAACGACCATTGGTGATTCACAAACAGGGATTGAAGCCAAAGCTTTGTTTAAATAAGTTTAAATTTTTTTATGGGGCTCTCGAATATATAACATAATCATATACCCAATATTTATAAATATAGCATAAATCTCAAATTCACGTTATAATATTAGGAAATTTCCACTAATTTTGCGCAAATAATCACTGATTTCCTCACATATAATCACTAGTTCACTATTAAAGGTATCACTTATTTTATAGATTCATAATATTTATTTATATTTTGCATATATAATCATTGATTCACCTTCTAAAATTAGCACTAATTCACATAAATGAGAGTTTTAAGAAAAAATGTTATTTTTGCAAAAACTTTTTATAGAAGATATATATACAAATATTTGTAGAAAGTTATGCTATCCAATGAAATTTGGAACAAATATTAAAATAGCACTTTTTTAATACCTAATTACTCAAATAGCCACAATTTTATTTTTTCATTAAAATAGCCACATGCATTTGTAAAAATACAAAAAAACCCCTTGTCAAATCATTTCTCTCACCTCTCTCATTTTCTCTCCCATCTTTTCAATCATCATTCCTTCTTTCCTCTCTCTTCCCTTTCCCTCACCACCCTCATTTTTTTTTTAATATTCATCCCTCTCTAATTTTTTTAAAAAAATTTCCCTCTCATTTTTCCCTCCCATTTTTCCCTCCCATGTTTTTCTATATATTTCATTCTCTCCCTTTCACCCTCATTTTTTTTCATTTTTCCTCTCATTTCTTCCTCCCTCCCTCCCCCATTCTTTTTATCCATTTCATATCATTTTCTTTCAAACTTCCATTTTATTTCTTATTCATTCTCTCATAATTTTCTTTATCCATTTCATATCAATTTCTCCCATCCCTCCTTTCTTTCATTTTTTTTTTCAATAATCCACCATTTTAATCTTTTACAAATGTTTATCTCACAAATTTCCTACACTTTTTAATTTAGTATCTCTCTCCTTAATTTCTTCTCATTCTTGTTTTTATTTTTTTAGTTTTTTTATATCCTTTTATCATGTATGTCATTTGTTGTTTCATGTAATATACGTAATTTCGTAATAGTGTTTCTGTGATGCGTGTAATATATGCAAAATACGTTTTTTTATTTATCTTTTAAGGTGATGTTTCTTTAAAATGTAGCTTTTTTGTGATATACGTAATATACACAACTGTTGTTGGTTCTCGTTCTGCTTATGTTTTTCTTAATATACAGTCTGTAACACACGTAATATACACTTTTTGTTTGTTTGTTTAAATATAGTATTTGTAATATACGTGATATACATAAACTATGTGTTTTTCTCATACATAATATACATTTTTTGTGGTCTGTAATATACGTATTATACAATTTTTCGTGGTATGTTTAATATTCAATCTGTAACATACGTAATATACGTTCCACTATATGCTTAATATATAGTGTGTAATATACGCAATATACATTTTTTCATGGTCTGTTTAATATTCAGTTTATAATATACGTAATTTACATTCTACTTCTATGTTGCTTAATATACAGTTTATAATATACGTAATATACTTTTTCTGTAGTCTGTTTAAATATATATATCTTGTAATATACGTGTTATACATAACTGTCTGTTTTATATTCATCATCTCTCTAATGTCTTTTTAATGTATAGTTCTGTAATATACGTAATATACATAATTGTCTGTGTTTTTCTGTCCACTATGTTGGTTACTAAAATGTACATTCTTAAATATACACAATATACGCAAAATGGCGAGGGTTGGTGTCTACAGCCGTTCCTTTATGTTCTGTTTTTTTTCTTAGTCGTACATTTGGTAATATACGTACTATTCGTAATATACATTCCCCCCTCTTTTATGTTCTTTTTTTTGTTAGTCGTACATTATGTAATATGCGTATTATACATAAAATACAGTTCTTTTTCGTCTATTTGTATATTAAGTATTTTTTTATATATTAAGCATTGTGTAATTAACACTCTTTTTGTTTTCCAATTGCAGATTAAATGACATGTATATTACGTACATCCTTCACTTTTTCTTAAATGCACTTACAAACCGGAGGATGATATAGACAATATATGCGTATGTACTCAATATACCAAATGGACAAAATGTTTTACATAAGATGGGAAACTATGAACAATATACTAAAATGAATCTAAAAAATTGAATTAAAATTGAAGTATGTAGTATAAAATTAAAAAATTAAAAAAATTACAAAATATACTAAATCTACCAAAGAACTATGAACAATATACTAAATATACCATAAATTGAGAGAAGAAAGAATGCATCGGGAAAGAAACTCGCATTGAAAAAAAAAAATGTCAGACTGTACGTACTATACAGACATGTCAGAATGTCAGGAAGTGTCAGACTATACATGCTATACGAAAAGGGCAATTTTGGTATTTTAAAAAATTGAATAGTAAAAAGTGGCTACCCCATTATATATCTCAAAAAGTGGCCATTTGCTAACTTTGACCTCAAAAAGTGGCTATTTTGATTTTTCACCCATGAAATTTCTCTATTATTATTTGTAAGACATTTTTTGTTTCGCTATTTGTTTTCACGTTAAGATTTATTTATTTATGGTTATTTGTAAGACTTATGGTTTGTTTGTTTTTTGTTTAACATGATCATTCCCAACCTTGGAGTCAATCTTGGTGTAAAATTTCAACCTCGATTAAAACACATACAAGTTTTTAAATCTCTCAATGAAAAATTATAATCTCAGTGAAATCTCAGTCAAAATTAATACATATTTCTTCAATCATGATAAAAATAATTCCAATTTTTAAAAAGAAAAAAAAAACTCGCTCATATTTCTTTGCATCATAGCTATGATAAAGCATACCAAGGTTAACTTGAAAATAATAAACAATTTTTATTATTAATATTATTATATTTTTTAGGGCTAGGTCAAAAACCCTACTTTCGGCTGTCTTCATTAAACCATTTATTTAGTTAAATTTCTAAAGCTATTCCCTCGCTCCGGCGATCATGAACCGAGATTGGTCCAATCTTCCTGATGGAATTTTGTTCGAAATTTTCAAAAAAACTCAAAATTCTTACATTGATAATCTCCGATTGCGTTCTATTTGTTATTCATGGCGATCCTTTATCCCTCTCTTTCACCAAAATCTTTCTCTCAATTTCCAGATTCCGTTTCCCATCTCTTCCACCGACAAAATCCTTGTCAATCGTCGAGGTTCATTCTCCCTACGTGAAAGCAAAATATATCTTCTTGAATCTCTCGTTTCTGATCAAACGCCCACCACCTGTTTGATAAAAGTCTCAGGAGAAGTTCCTCCACGAAAGATGATCCATTTTCTCTTTGATAACCCTCACTCATTTAAAGGGGTTCCTAAAAAACTCCCAAAGACACTTAATTTAATGGATTTTCGCGTCTCTGAAATATCCAAAGCTTACCATTTGGACTTCCGTAGCACGGTTTCAGTGGTCGAACACGATGAATTTTTGCACTTTGTTCTTTTGAAAGTGGTTTTATCTGAAACGGATTGTAGAATTCTGGCGATCAGAGCTACTGGTGATAAAGATCTCTGCTCATTGAAGCTTGGAGATCAGGTATGGACCGTGATTCGTTACGAACCATATCATTACTTCGATGACATTATACATTATAAAGGGAAGTTTTATGCTGTTGACCATAATATGGTTGTTTTGGTTATTGATGAGTCTTCACTAGAATTGATTAGAGTTATTGAGCCCCCATTGAAGCAAACATCAACCTATCGTGAAGATCAGAAGCATTTGGTCGAGTGGTCTGGGGACTTGTTTTTAATCTTGGAGAAAGTAGAGGTTTTCAAGATGCGAGAAAATGGGTTTACCTGGGAAAGGGTGCATGATCTTGGTGATCAAGTTTTGTTTCTTTGTGATTACTCTGAATGTAAAACTATGTATGGACCAACCTATTTGAATCATTCTCAACTTTCTGTCTTCAAATTGAAAGCTAAAAAAAGGAAAATGAAAGAGAAGAAGAGAAGAAGAAAAATATGAAGGCCTCTTTTGTCCATTTTTCTTGGCCAGGTATCCCATATCTAGGACTCTATCACATGTGTGATATATATATATATATTTATTTATTTATGCATTATTTATTTTTGGTATGAGTATATATTCTAGATCACATATCTATCTCCTTGTTGAAGGATCCGAAATTTTATTTTATATGGTCATGTTTTATGGAACTAAATCTTCATTTCATCACATTCTCATAAAAATAAAATGTTTGAAACCTACTTTTGGGTCACCGAACTTTTTTTACTTTTTCTTTTTTTGGCTCTTAAATTTTTAAAAGACTTTGTATTATATTCGGTTTTATTGATTTTATTGGATATGAAAACCATTTGATTGATGAAATAGTGTCGCGAAATTGAGTTGGAGAATGAGGTTTTTGTCAAATTATTTTTAAATTGAAGTCGTCTTGGATTTAAAGCAAGATGCTGAGAGTAGGGAGGAAAGGCAGAGAGCACATCATTTTACGTCACTTTTTAATAGCTCATTAACATAGAGTTGAAGACATAGACAAACAAAGTAATGTTTTGGAATATTAGAACTAGATATCGATTTTTAAAACTCAAGGATCAAAGTAAAAACTAACTCAAAATTTTGGGATCAAAGTAAATGTTGAGTTTCACATCACTCTTTGTTTTGTACTTTGGTCCAAAGTCAAATTTTGTTTAATTATAATTTTTTTTCCCTCAATATTTTATGATTTTTAAAATATTCACTGTTACATATCTCTTTCAATCTCGGTTTAACATTCTAATCTTGATCTTCAACACAAAATAAAAAGTGATGATTTATTTGAGAGAATAAAAAAAAATAGAATTAGTATTATTTGGTTTAGAATATTAATTATGTATTTTATACGTTGACATTTCAGAAAGGTTACTTTTATGAGAAACCCTAATTTATGCCATCTCTCCATTTTACCATTTATAAAGGGAAACATTAATCATCTAAATTCTTCCATTCAAAACCAGTTCGATCTTCATTGCTTTACTCCGGCGATCATAGACATGAATCTCTACCGCAATTAGTCCAATCTTCCTAAGGGAGTTTTGTTCGAAATCATCAAAAACTATCCCAATTCTTACTTTGATAATCCCCGACTATGTTTCGGTTTGCTCTTCATGGTGATCTCTCCTTCCTCCCTTGCGCAAAAATCTTTCTTTCCCTATTAAGCTTCTGTTTCCCATCTTTCCCGGCGACCCTATCAATGCTCATCATGGAGGTTTCCTCTCACTACATGAATGAAAGCACAGTATATCATCTTGAATCTCTCCATACTTTGTCTTCTGAGGAAACGCCCACCATCTTATTGGAAGCGTTGATAAAACTCACAAGCGAAATAAAGATGATTCAAAACTTTACTAGTTTGAAGAGAAGAAAGTTGTTCTCTTACAAAACTCAAGAATATACAAAAGACGAAAAATTGTTCTCTTGAATAAACTTTGAATTGCTTTGCTTTTTGCTTGATGCTTACTAAAGAAGAGAAAATTTCCATTTATACAACCTTAATGTATCTAGCTTATATATAAATTCGAACACACCTGTTTGATAAAAGTCGAAGAGAAAAATTATGGAAAAATGGTCCTTTTAAAAACCCTCTTTAGGCCAACTTCCAAAGATACGAATATCATCTTCAACTCTACATGTCACTTGTTTTGAAGAGAACTCCATATATGTGGCGAGGACGAAAGCTTCCTAATATGATGTAGAATTACCAAAGTATATGATGGAAGATGATCAAATTTTGTCTTCAACTTGAAAAGATGAAAGCCTTATAATACCCACTTATCAAATAATCCCATAATTGAAAGAATTAAATTGTATAGTTTAAAACCAAAATCAAAATTGAATTCATATTTTTTTTTCTTTTTTCTTTTAAAAAAAAAATACAAGTATGATATTTAGGATAATATTTTAAGTATCCAATAAAACCGAACTAAGTTAATCCTAAAATCATGGAGAATGAAATTAAAAACTACTAATTTGTTGATTGAGGTTTCAATATATTTTTCTTCCATAAACACTTTTAAATATTTTGTAAAGATAACTTAATATATTATTTAATATCATTGAATCTTCTAAACGAACAGTCCCAGACAACCTATCAAAAAAAAAAAAAAAAAAAACACTCCCAGACAAATATAATTCATCTCCGTGCCACCATTAACATTTCCTTCCATTCTTTTTATACATTTTCTATCTTTCAGAGAATCCATTGGAAATTTTAGACTCAACTCAAACAGTAATAAAGATGGATCAAACATTATCAGAAAAAAAATGATTAAATTGATAAAAAATCGTTCAACTCTTGAACAAAAAACAAAAAACAAAAAACAAAAACAAAAGAATTAAGCAGCAGAAAGCAGAAAAAATTAAACATGGGAGAGGGCCACTGGACTTCTAACATTGTGGACTCCATCAGTCCAAGTGTACCAACCGAAAGAGTTTCGATAATCATCGACTTCAATCAACCCACCACATCCGCACACTGTTATTGTGAAGCTCTTCTTCTGTCCCACTTTATCAAATTCCAATACATTTGGTGTTGCTGTTATTTCAATCCCTGTGGGTGGGTTTGAGTAGAAGTTATACACACTGCTGTTTCCACCCACATTTGTAACTGTCCTTTCCACACTCATCGATCCTCTGAAATTCGTGATTGCGATTGACGGGTAATTCAGGTTGTATGATGGCAGAGCTTCTTTTGGACACTTGAATGTTTTATCAATGTTGTCAATTCCTTGGCTACACAGGTAGTGAAGGTAGTCTGTATAGTTGGCATCATAAACCAGTCCAGGGTCGGCTGCCAATGAGGGTTGGAAGTGACCGGCCCCGTATGCAAATGGAGTTGCTAGTCTGCCATCCGCTCCGTCCGTGATTGTTGTTCCCATTGTGTTTGTTATTGCAGCTGGTAGATATTTGTGAATGGAAGTTGAATTAAATATGCAAATCATATTGCTACAATTGCAAAAAAAATAAAAATAAAGAGGGAAACACACACCTGTGGTCATGATGGCAGATTTTATGGCAGCACTGCTCCAATCCGGATGAATAGCTTTGAGAAGGGCTGCAGCAGAGGATACATGTGGGCAAGACATTGAAGTTCCAGAAAGAAGATTGTATTCAACGACTCGTGAATCAATATCTCGCGGCAGCATTGTCGGTGAATTCTCTCCGGTCCATGCTGCTAGTATATTCACTCCAGGAGCTGTTATGTCAGGCTGCATTTCATAATGCATCAAACAATCAATTCTCTCTTCTAACTAGTATAAAGAAGACGATGATATTTTGTTTAGAAAAGCTACCTTGAGGATGTATGGATCCATAATGTTTGGACCTCTGCTTGAAAACACAGCCATTTCTGGTGCTGCTTTCGAGTTGTACACCGTGGTTGGCGGAACGATGGTTGCCTCCGGGTTTTTATAAGTGTTGATGTAATTCAAGATGATGTTTGCATCATCATAAGAAACAACAGTGGCTGGAAGAAAGTGAGGAAAAGTAAATAAATTATTGTTTCCAAGTGGATTATCTGCTAATATCATTCCAACTCCACCAGCCCTCTTCACTTCCAAACTGCTTGTATATATATCTTCTCCCATTCCTCTTAAACACAACACTATCTTTCCCTTTGCTTTCTCAGCTGAAAGAAAGTTTGGAAGGCACTGCCTGCAAACACCAACACCCAGCATTTATATCCAATTCTAAAAGTGAAATTAATAAAGAATTAAGATGGTAGAAAGAATAGAATACCCTGCTTGGTACTGGTTTGCACCTTCACTAGCAATATAACCGGCGTATACTAACGGGTACATCTCGTCTTTCAACTTCAATGGAGCCACTGACATTCCCTGATTTCAACACAGAACATATTTCATCAAATTAGAATCTTTATTAATGTGAGAAGTCTCAAGTCTATGACAACCTCAAGGATTAAAATGAAAAGAAATAGTATGCATTTACCTGAATGTTGATTCCATTACCAAGAACAACATTAGAGAAGAATTCTCTGTCCACAGTACTAGCTCCAACAGTTATGATCCATGGAGCAACATTAGCCAAATGGGAGGGATCAGGACCATAATTCCCGGCACTAGCTGACACCACTATGTCTTTCTTAAGGGCGTGCAATGCTCCAATTGCAACAGTATCATCCATATAGTTAAGAACGTTTTCGACCCCAAGCGATAAACTCATAACATCAACCCCATCGGCAATGGCATCATCCATGGCAGCCAATATGTCTGTGTTGAAGCACGTGTTTCCATTGCCTTGTCCGGGAATTGGCCAGCATACTTTGTATATAGCAAGTCTCACGTTCGGGGCACCACCAGAAGCAATGCCTTTTGCGACGCCGTCAAAAGCAGAGACATTATAGACTTTTCGACCGCCGACAATTGAAGCTGTGTGGGATCCGTGACCATCCTTGTCACGAGGAGATTTGTAATCTTTTGTTTCATTTAGTTTACCGTGAACGCTCTCGTAACCACTGAGATAATACCGGGCTCCAATTATCTTCTTATTGCAATGAGACGAGTTAAAGGCCGGTCCAGTTTGGCAAATTCCCTTCCATGATTTTGGAATAGGTTTCATACCTTGGTCATTAAAGCTTTGAGATTCTGGCCACACACCTGAAATCACAACAAAATCCCTTTTTTCTTGTTAATATTTGAATTGGAGAAAATATGATATAATAAAATAAAATAGTAGTAAAGAAAGAATATGTACCACTATCAAACACCCCAACAATGACATCTTTCCCTGTATTTGCTTTAGAAACCAAGTCATTGGGTTTAGGTTTATCTTCTTCAACTCCTGAAAAGATCCATGACCTTGTGGTGTGTAGTGTATATTCTCGACTCGGAATCACCGATACCACCTCATCCATATCTATTCATCATAAACAAACATTATTAATATACTTTGATTTATCAGGAAGAATTCCTTCTGACTTTCGAGAGAGAGAGAGGATGTTAGCTTTACCTTTGAGTTTGGAGGCTTGTTGAGGAGTGAGAAGAGCAGCAAAACCATTGATGGTGTGTTTGTAGCTATAAAGAAGAGACGAAATAGCATCATGTTCCTTGTTATCTTTAACAGAAAGCAAATAAGAATGATGATATGCTTCTATTTCATGCAATGCTTTCTCTCCATTGTGTTCTCCAAAGTAAACAATATAAGCAGCAGCTTCTTCTTCTTCTTGTTTCTGTTTTAGAATTCTGGAAGAGCCCAGAAGAGGAAGGAAAACAAGAATCACAATGAAAAACGATACAGATTTTTTTATGAAAGACGCCATTCGGAAACTACTTTGATAATTTGCATGCAAAAAACGTATATTTATACACAAACAAAGACCATCAGAATCCTACCTTAATTAGGAAATATATTATTATTATTATTTATTATCGTGCAGATATAGTTTGGATATGTTTATCACATATATTCAAGATTATTATTCGTCCCAGTGGATTAATCTGTCCCGTAACTTTCAATTTTATTTTTTTTTAATTTATTTAAATAACAGATAATTATTAATTATTGTGCACTTTATTTATCAATTGGTAAAAAAAATTCCATTATTGGAGATAAGAGTGTTTTTGATAAGTTTAAGTGTTGATTCGATCACAAATATATTTAAGTTTACAATGAGACTAATCTCCATTAAAAATATATATAATAGTGTTTTTGGGATTTTTAAACTCTGTTTAGCCCGATTTTAAAATAAAGGAGTGGTGTGTTTAACTATACACGTATATAAATAGTGGACAAACCCAAGATTTCTCTCCATTAAAATTTTAAAAATAATTGAGATGATGTTTTGATGTTTGAAAGGTAAAATATTATTATGTTAATTACCTTTTTTTAGTATATTTAAATACACATGATGCTAAATTTTAGATTTATTTTACTGCACGAATTCTAGATATTTGCATAGATTGAAGAAAACTGTTGGAAATAAAGCACGAATGGAAGGATCGATTTGTAATGCGTACCTGGTACACGAGACAACTACGTTTTGTTCGTATTACTTCGACCAGCATATCTCCGACCACTTTCGTCCAGTGAACCGTAACGTGGTTGACACTCTTCCAGAAGGTGTACACTTGAATGACTTGGATATGTTTATCGTACCAGGCAAAGGTTTAGGCAAATCTATGCGGAGAAACTTAAGTGATGAGGAGTACCATGTCGTCCAGACTTACTTATTATGCAACTGTGCAGAAGTAGAGCCATATATTGAGTAAGTTTTTCTAATTCATGGAGTTTTGTTTTATTTAACATGAATAATTTTGTTTAAATTTTCATTAATTAATAAATTTTATGTAGATTATTTGTGAATTCATGTGTACGACCATCGCATCCCGGTAGATATCAATCGGAAGAAGGGAACATCATCGATAAACATTTTCGTTCCTGGTTTTACAATTACATTGACAATCCCACAATTCCGATGCGATCAACGTATAATATGGATAGCAAAAGGTCCATCCAGAATTGCAAGATCTTACACGTTATACCGGTGCAAGGTTCCGATTTCAAACAAAAGCTCATTCAGTGAACCGGGCAACAAACAATAGTTGCGTATGTATAAAGGGTCAAGTGTTCGGGAACAATGCAGAAGATTTCTATGGAATCATTAATGAGATTATTGAGCTTCAATTTGCAGGTCCGAGTCTTAAACGTACAATCGTTTTTAACTGCACATGGTTTGAAACAACGCGACGAGGTGGAGTTCGCAATAATATCAATCTTAAAATTGTTGAGGTGAACCGAAGAAAACTCATGCAGACCCAAGATCGTTTTGTTTTGGCACAACAAGCAATTCAGGTTTACTACTTAAACTATCCCGCTCAGCGTCGAGATTTATCTGATTGGTTAGTTGTTTATAAAGTAAGACCGATGATAATAGATGACAGCCTCCCTGATAAAAATAGTGAGAACTACATTGCATTCCAGGAGGATGAAGTGCAAAATCGTGAAATCGATGAAAGTATTAATTCTGACACTGCGCGTCCGTTGAATGACGCATCAGAGACACTTTTTGATGAAGGGAATGTCTATGTTCCACCTGAAAATGACAAAGATTCTTCTCCAGATGAAACAAACGAAGAAGACACTGAAGAAGATAGCATTGATTCAAAAAAGATGAATGATTCTGATTACGATGATTGAAGTATTTATGTGTAATAGGGGAAATAATTAAAAAAAAACATACAAATAACGACGGAAGGCATCGTTATATTCAGATATACATTGAATATAACGATGCCATGTGTCGTTAAAGTTCACAGAACACAATGATGGGATGATTTTTTTTAAGTATGGGAATGATACTAACGACGGAAGGCATCGTTATATTCAGATATACATTGAATATAACGAAGTCATGGGTCGTTAATGTTCACAGAACACAATGATGGGATGATTTTTTTCTAAGTATGAGAATGATATTAACTGAAGGGATGATTTACTAAACTAGCGGAAATTTATTTAGTAAACTTATTAACATTTAATAACGGATCTATTAATATCATGCAATTTGTGAAAAAACATGTAGATTCATGCTTTAAATTTCGAAAATTAAAATCAAAACTTACATTGAGTAATAAATGGAGAATTGGTTGGAGGTTTCTTTACAGCATCAAATCCTCAGCAACACCGGATCTTCTACGCTATATACCGATCGATCAAACGAAACCTGATTGTGGGATCGAACTTTAGAAGAAATTGGGAAGAAGAAAAAATATTTTCTTCCCAATGGACTAGAGAAAATCGGCTAAGGGGGAAGGGAGAAGGAAGAGAGAATTCCGAATTTCTAAGGAATTTAATTGTATGATTTATGAATGACCCAACCCTCCTATTTATAGAAAAATAGGAATCCTAATCACATTAGGATTAATCTATAGAGATAAATACAAAAAGAAAAAAGATTATCTCTTTCCTTTATCTTGCAATTTCGAAAATGCCATAGATAAATAGGAGATTATTTTATTTTCTTTATTTTTATTTATCTTGGGTAAATAAATCTATGTAATTATTTTAGGATATAATTCAAACAATTATCTCTCCAAAATAATCATGTATAGCCGATTTTAGCATTAATAATTAATAAATAATTCTAATTTATTTAATTAATTATTTTGGGCTAATTTCAATTGGGTTCATTAATCCAATTCTCTCTTAAATTAACAAGTCCAACTTAATTAATTTATTTATTAATTACCATTTAAATAAAATATTTTATTTAAACAATTAATATTTTCTCCCGACTAAATATTATCAAATTTATATTTAATTATTAATTTCCATTTAAATAATTTTCATTATTTAAATAATTAATAATAAATATTATAATTATTAATTTCCATTAAATAAACTCATTATTTAATTAATAATTTTATTGACAATATTTTATTATTAATTAATTAATTTTAATTATTAATTTCCGTTCAAATAAAATTAATTATTTAAACAATTAATAATTGTTAATTAATTTCAAATTATTAATTACCATTTAAATATACTCAATATTTAAATAATTAATAATGTATAATTAATAATATTTCATTATTAATTTCATGTTTAGATAAACTCATTATTTAAACAATTAATAATGTTTATATTAATTACCGTTTAAATATACTCAATATTTAAACAATTAATATTGCCTATTTTAAGTAATTCACTTTACTTAAAATTTCCATTTCTTCTACTTGATTTCGCGACTACGATATTTGGGCTAGCATAGGGACCCGATGGACCTATAGATCATGGGCTTAATAATTAGTCAATTAAGTGATTAACACATAATCAGTTAATTACTTATTATCTAACTATGAATAATTCCACTATAGATTCATAACTGAACTCCCCTCACTATAGATGAGTTATGTCCATTTAGTTTATCATTATTTATATCTGTGATATAATCCTTCACGTGGAACCCTCATAATTACAAGCGGATAAATTTACCGTTTTGCCCCCTGTAATTACCGCTTTATCCTTGTGTTCCCGCTGATTCTCCAATGAACATTATCTTTAGTCGAACTAGAGATAATATATACTGTGATCAATAGAAGTCGTGGCGCCACTTGTTCATGTCTCGAATCAGGACATCAAGGAGTTTCCTAAAGTTCCTAAAATATTTAGGTATCGCACCGATACCGTTAATTTATAGGAAAGTTATGAATTCCATCTCGTGAAAATGAGTTCCCAGCTACTTATCTAGTCATGTTCCCAAAACAGAAGTGTATTGAGCGTTCTTACAGATCGCTCTCAACCATGTGAATCAAAGAACATAACTCCACAAATAGGAGTCCGCATTTCACTCAGGATTGAGATCTATCACGGTTGATAAACTTAGTTTGATATTCGATCATTTCTCGTAAACGGTACTAATGAGAAATTTGATCGAACATCGTGGTCCTGTCTTATACAATCAACATTGCATATGATACTTCCATTTCATGTCTCCCACATGAATGATCAGGATTAGATCATTTGTCTATAAACAAAATGCGAAGCTATCAACAGTGTTACCAGGATAAGGTTCCCAAACGTTATCCATTTATCAGACATTTTTTAAGTTACTCATCTCGACTTTAATCCTCTCGTATGACTCACATACTAAGTCGTGATTTCATAAGAGTAACTTAGGGTTTACTATTTGAATGTTTGATATTTGTATATTTCCATATATTCCTAATATCTTTAATTGAATCAATCTAGATAATATAAAGAACTTATGTTTATTTATTTAATTTATTCTTAATAAATTATTATTATTAAATAATTACAAGTTCTAGGACACCATTCCTAACATTAACGACGAACGGCATCGTTATATTCAATGTATATCTGAATATAACGATGCCATGGGTCGTTAGTGGTCAATGTATATCTGACCTTTAACGACGGAAGGCATCGTAAGCAACTCAAACGGATAGTTTATGGGAAACTGTTCAAATTCCAAGCCGACCTATTGCGTCGTTACATGTAATTAATAAAGCGCGAAGATAAAAAATTTCACGAAAATTGTGGCGCGAATGGGCGATGCATTTCGTCGCCCATGAATACGAACAGTCACATTGACTTTGTTTGAAAATTGGATTGAATGACGCAATACGTCGTGTACATAACTATCAGCGATGAATTGCGTCATGTAGTTCATCGTCATAAGAACGTAGACGACGAATTGCATAGCTAGAACGAGGTATTCCGTCGTTACGAAAACACGCACGACGAGTTTTTAAGTGATTAACGATGGAAGACGTCGTTAAATCTCTTTTAAAACAGACCCGTTTCTTCAATTTTCACCATCCTTTCTCGTTTTTCTTCTTTTCCTTTCAAACAAAATTCTTCCTCCTTCGATTCTCTCAACCAATTCCTTCCCATTTCTCTGAAAACCATTTCCCTTTCTCACAAACCTCAATCATTGGAACGAATCCGAGTAAGTTTCTTCAAATTTAATATTTGTTTTTATGTAATTAGTTTAAAATTTCTAATTAGCATGTTATTAGTTAATTTAGTTTAAAATTAGTTGATTTTAATTTAATTTTGTGTAATTAAGATAATGTATGTAATATGTATTTAGTTTTATGTAATTAGTTATGTTTTAATTAATTATATGTTAATTAGTTAATTTAGTTTGAAATTATTATGTACGTTTTCATTTAATTATATGTATTTAGTTAGTTTTAATTAATTATATGTTAATTAGTTAATTTAGTTTGAAATGCGTATGTATGTTTTAATTAATTATATGTTAATTAGTTAATTTAGTTTGAAATTAGTATGTATGTTTTCATTTAATTATATGTATTTAGTTAGTTTTAATTAAGTATATGTTAATTAGTTAATTTAGTTTGAAATGCGTATGTATGTTTTCATTTAATTATATGTTAATTAGTTAATTTAGTTTTGAAATTAATATAGTTTATAGGTTAGAATTTTAATTACTTAATTATTGTATTGTAGGTCATGCCTACCCGTAGACGCCTCCAAGACCTCCGGCACACCTGGTGCCAGCGTTCAGTGGAGTCCCCAGTGAGGAGAATGATGTCCGTCTCGGGGATACCCCGACACGATCGTTCAGGACGAGGCTATCGACCGCCGCAGAGCCGGCCCGGATGTCTATTTCCAAGAGGGTTACCTTGTCGATCGAGGCGGCCAATAAGTTTTGTTTAGTTTGTATTCTTATTTCATTAATTATTTATTATTTACAAATTCTAACTTTTCAATGTTTCCTTTTCACTTCAATAGGTTACATCCATCACGAGAGGTTTCGAGGAGATTTACGGAGGTATTGAAGATGCTTCCTGTACGGGGACACCCTCGTTGGCAGAGCGTCTCTGCTGCGCACAAGCTGCGGATGTTTGAGGCATGGAAGGTAAACATATTCAAAATATTTAGGGTTTATATATATATATATATATAATATTTCGAAAACTGACAGTTAATTTTTTTCAGTAATATTTTGATATTCCAGAGGAGCTGACTGACGAGGTCATATACGCTCCCTAGCATCATCAAGGCGACATTCGGTACAGGGACACTGGCTACAATATCTGCCGGGCCCCTGCCAATAAATGGCCGGCCCATATTTCTGCGGAGGACTTGGCGCGTACTCAGTCGCTGGATGCCCAGCGCATTTCGACGATCAATAGCGCCAACCGAAACGCCAACCCGTCGAAGCACACTGGAGGGTCACGCTCCACATACGAGCACAAGAAACAACTCGTAAGTTATTTTCTGTATTAATTAACTTTTACTTAATTTTTGTAAGTTATTCATTATTCATTAATTATTTTTAACATTCACAGGAGCAAAAATTGGGTCGTCCGGTTCATGCTGCTAAGCTGTTTATCTGTCTCCACACCAAAGGTGGTGATACACAGACTTTTGTAGACGATAGGGCGAGAGAGAAAGCGGTAAGTGTTAATTATTGTTTATTCTTTTTCAAATTTATTCATTATTAGTATATTAGTTAATGAAATGATTTGTTTTTTTTAGGCTCGTTACGAAGCGATTCTCGCTGATCGCTTACCGAGCTCCGAAACCCTGCCTACACAGGAAGATATCGAGTCGGCTTTTCTCGAGGCAGCAGGAGGGAGACGTCCAGACGGTACTGTTCCTAAACTCAGCAACCTCGGCCCTGCCATTTACGTCGATCAGCCTCGGTCTTCCCAGGTAGCTCGTTCGACCGAGGCTGCCGAGCTTCGTGCGAGCAACAATACTTTGAGGGCTGAGACTGCAGAGCTTCGACAGAGCAACGAACGGCTCATGGCGGAGGTGACAGGGATTACGGCTCGTCTCGATGAGTCCAAACGGTCCAGGCAAGAGTTCGAGAGGTCGATGAAGGCAACGATGGACATGTTCATGGCTTAGATGCGCGGTGAGGGTTCTTCGACTTCTGTTTTTTGTTTCCCTCCTCCCGATCCTCCATCTGATCCTCATCTCGATTAGGCCTTAGGAAAAATACATTATTTTGTATTATTTTGGGATTTTTAATATTATTTATCTAATATTATTTTTTCTTAAATTTAATTTAATTTTTATTTTGTAATTAAATTTAATTTTCAAATCACAATAATTTGTAATTAAAACCTTAAACCCTAATTAAATTGTAAAAAAAATAAAAATTAATTGACCGACTCATTCCGTTGTTAATATCAAATAAAACAATGACTTATATAACGACGTATTCTATCGTTATAGTGAAAATGACTTTGACTAACATAACGATGCAATGAGTCGTTAATGTCAACATGAGTCTTTGACTATTAACGACGTATTCTATTGTTATCTTGAAACATGACTTTGACTTAAATAACGACTAATTGAGTCGTTAAGGTCAACTTGTGTCTTTGACTATCCTAACGACGAACACCATCGCTCTATTCTAGTCAACGAAACATAGCGATGTAATAGTTTTCCCTCGTTAAGGAACGAGGCATTCCTTCGGTAGATTCGTCTAACGATGGCAAATATAACGTCAGGTCATATCGTCGTTAATTGCGTCGTTAATCCCTTGTAACGACGCATTATTGCCTCAATCCGTCGTTAAATCACATTTTTCTTGTATTGTAGATAGAGAATGATGAGACTAAAAGCTATCTCATCCATTTCTAACCTTTGTGCAGCAGTGACAGTGTCAGGGATGTCTTTGGGATCTTCCAAAGCTTTTGCAACCTTTTGATGAACTAGCAAGGCTCGCATCTTCTTTCTCCACAACCCAAAGTCACTCTTGCCATCAAATCTCTCAACCTCGAATCTCGTAGTTATCTTCTTCCTAGGTTATGAGGCTTCTTCTTTCTGGGAATCTTTTTCTGGTTCCTTGACACTGATCTATAAAGAATGGTTCTTTATAATCTGAGAATGAATCACGCAGATCTTTCTCCCCTTCCCAAGCTCTGATACCAATTGTTAGTTTAAGATCACAAAACCAAGGATACAATACAAAAGAATGGATGAACAAGAGATGAACTTTATTGCTTTGAAGTTTTGTATTTACAAAGAACAAGAAATCTAAGAAAAAGTATATACAAGGAGAATCAATTTAGGCTTATATACTAGCCCTAAATGATTACCAACTAAACATGATTAAGCAAACTAATCTATTACTAATCCTCAGCTCACTTAACAAAACAAATTACAAAATACAGCTTTTATTGTCAAAAAAGTTTCTCTCAACAACTCTACTGTCTTGACCAATAAGTTGCAGCCACGTAGACTAGTTACTAGATGAAGTATCATTATTCTACAAACTAAATGCTAGTAAAAGAAAAAATTGTAGTCTAAGAAAATTCGATCATATTAACTATATGAATCTTTCAATTCCATTTTTATTGATAAAAAAAATTGATCTTAGTAAATTTGATTCTATAATTCTTGATTCAATTTTTTATGTTTTTTTTTGTTCAACCATATGCACACAAATCAATTTGAACGTTATTATTATTATTTTAATTCTTAATCCCTCAAACCTTAAAAACGAATTCAAACATAGTTCAATTTCACCATTCTAGTAGGCCTACCTTTTTTCAAAGTACCAAAAAAACAAAAAAACAAAAAAAAAGATATAAAATAAATAAAGAAAGAAAACAGAAGCAAGAATGCACGTGTGCTAGGCATTAGTGATTGCTGACTCTTTCCAACTTTAAAAAGAACAATTCTCCATTCTCAAGACTCCAAATGCAATTCCATCTCTCACTTTACTTCATTAAATATATCATCAAATCAAATTATTAACAATTAAAACCACAATCAATCAATCAACATTTTATTTCTTTTGAACTAATATCAATCAAGAATTAAAAAATAAATAAAATCCCATAAAATCCATTCATTCATTAATTCCTTTTCCAATTCTTGATTTTTTTAACAATTTCTTGGGAGGAAATTAACTTTTTCCCCAAATCCCAAGAACCAAACCCCCAATTCCAATCAATCATGATTTATCAAATTCCCCATTTTTCATATCACTTAAAAAAAAAAAAAAAAACCAATTACAAAATTCATCAATCAATCTGCTACTGATTCCACATCTTCTTCTTTTTCTTCTTCTCGTCGTAGGGTTTCTTCTTTCTCTTCTTCCCTCTCCGAATTCAACGATTTCTCTTCTTCTTTCTTCTTCTTCTTCTTCTCTTCAATTTCCGGTACGATCAAATTAAAAGATCCGAATTTCGGCGTAACTTCAGCGGAAAACCCGCAGAATTTGGTATCGAAAGTGAAATTGAATCCAGAATTCAAAACCGGCGTCAATTCGTCGAGATTTTCCAGAGCCACCGGACAGTATTTCCGCCGTTTCGATTCTCGAATTGAATCAGGATCTTCGTTGCTCCGGTGATCGGAGACGGAGGTGGTTGTCGGTGATGGCGGCGGATCTGGATCGGCGGCGTAAGGGGAGAGGGAAAGTGCCGGATTTTGGGCTAGATTTTCGTGGGTTTCAGTCTGAGGTTCTGCCATTTTTTTTTTATTGGTGAAAAAGAAGAAGAAAAGATGCTTTCCTTTCATGGATGACTATTTAAGTATCTTGATGTTCAAGTTACGGAAATGCCCTCTATGATTTGTTTTAATTACAGGTCGTGCCATTCTTCTTTGTGTTTGTTTATTCATTTAGTGGACCCTGGTTTTGGTATTGAGGAATGAGGGGAATGTGCATGAGGTGGATCTACATTTTACTTTTGGTATTGAGGAATGACTATGAGGGGAATGTGCATGAGGTGGATCTACATTTTACTTTTTTAGACTTTATTATTCTTTTGGCTTTTTCTAAAATGAAGTTTGTAAGGCCATATTAATTTTCTTTTCAATATCCGATAAAGTATCTTTTGGTCAATGAATTTTAAATTTATGTTTATTTAGTTACTGAGTTTTCAATTTATATCTATTTTATCTTGAGTTTTGAGGTATATATAATTTATTTATTTATTTATTACTGTTAAATAAATTCGTTTATTGATGACTGGAAAACTAACTTTAAGAAATAAACTTTATTTCTCAAAACGTTGAGGGGCCGTTCATTTCAATGTTATCTAAGATTACGGAGGGAGGTGTATTCAGATAATATTGTTCATTTTACTGTATTTAAAGATATAAGGATATCTTAGATTACATGTAATCAAAGAATACATGATATCTGGTCATTTTAAAATACACTCTCCACCAGTGGGTTTTTAAGATTACATTACGAATGTATTCTGTTTTTTACTTTTTTTGTCCTTCAATATTATAAAATGTTATTTTTCTTTTTACATATAAATACATAAGATGATTTATTTTCCCATCAATAACTAAATTTAGAAACATAAATAATTTTTTCGTTACACTAATTATTGATACTTTAATAAATTCATTAGTATCAAATAAGTATATAAAATTAAATTTAAATTTTTTTGTTAATTAAATATTTAAATAAATAAGTTATAAACTAATTAAATTATAAAAATAGTATCGGTATATTAATCTATCAAAAAAATATTAATTAAATTCATATATAAAATTTATTAACGAGAAACATAAAACAAGGGTATTATTGGAAGAATTATTAGTTCATTAAATTTCCTCCCTTAAATACAACCTAACAAACAATGTAATCTTTTATACCTATGAGATTCTCATTTTTAATTACTGCAAAATGAACGTTGTAATCTTATATTCTCTGCAATCCAGACACCCATGTATTCTAGATATCCAGTAATCTTAGATTAAATGGTATTTAAGATAACAGGAAATGAACGCCCTGAATGAAATAGACACAAATTGAAAACACAAGAACCAAATAAACCTTCAAATTGAAAACTCGGGGATTACTTAAATACAAGACTCAGAACTCAAAGATCAAAAAAGATACTTTACCCATGATATTTTATCTCTCTTGAATATTATATTTTATCGTAGATTTTAGATATGTATTTTTATTAAGGTTACTACTTTTAATTATTTACTTAAATAAAATTTTACTAATTTATTGAAATACTCTTTTGCAAAAAAATGTATTGAAATACTAATTCAATAATTTAGTGAACTAAGAAAAATATGTTATTTTGATGATATGATCTATAGCCAATTTAATAAATGATAATTTTAATTCTTAAAATTTCATTTAGGATAAATATTAACCTAAAATAATATAAGTAGTAAATATTAAAACTAAATTTTTTTAATAATTTATTCAACTAGTTCAATAATTGAGTGAACTATAATTAATACGTTATTTTATTAAATTTGTTAAAAGTTATACTGCATGAATAATTATAGGGTAAAATGCAAATGAGACCCCTGTGGTTTTTTCCAAATGTATGAACACCCTCTGTGGTTTGAAAATGGCAAATCACACCCCTGTGGTTCTAATTTTTTTCAATTAGACCCCTCCCCTTCAATGCCAATAATTTTCTTTTAGCCATAAGTTCTTCGTTTGAATTTCGATTTGGTTGATTCAAGATGTTTTGGAATCTTCATTTTAGGCTCTACATATTAGTCACTTCGAAACTTCGGAATGATGTTTAAATAAAAGAGTTTATTAACATCAATTGACACCGTTAACTCTTTTTTTTTATTGATCATTTAGAAGTTTTAGAGTGACCGTAACGTAAAGACCGAAATGAGGATTCCAAAACATCTTGAATCATCCAAATCGGAGTTCAAACGAAAAAATTATGATTAAAAAAAAATTAAAGACATTGAAAGGGGGATGTCTGATTGAAAAAATTTGGAACTACAAGAGTGTGATTTGTCATTTTCAAACCACAAGGGGTGTTAATGCATTTGAATAAAACCACAAGGGTCTTATTTACATTTTACCCATATATATATATATATATATATATATATATATATATATATATATATATATATTTTATTTTTATTTTTTCTAATCTAATAATTCCCATGTTAAAAAAATTGTGAGCTTCTGCTTTCTTAGTGCATGAGACATATATTTGGGAAGCGTGGTCATTCCACTAAATCCCCATTTAATTGGTGCCTAAAACAATAATAATTGATTATGTTTTTAAGACTTTTTAAAAGATGAATGAATAGTGTTCTAGATGTGGTTGTTGAAATCAATTTTTTAAATCAAATTTAGAAGATTCAGTGTAATTGAATATATTATGTCAATCAGCTCATTTTGGTATTATTTGAAAAAAAAATACGATCAATTTGACTTGGGCCCTATTTAGTTGGTCTTTTTGTCGATTTCCCACTGGTTTTCTAAGAGCCAATATTTTAGAAGGTGATACGAAAACCAGTCAACCTAACTATTAGTTTCAAAGTCGATAGGTAAAAATCTGATACACATATATGATATTAATAAGAAATCATGTTTCCTATTCTTGATTATATACCATCTAAAATTTTGTCCAATAAAATCCCTATTAAGGACCAAAAAAAAATGTGAAAACAAAGTAGAAGGGATCTGATTTTATAATAAGTTAACTTAAAAAAAGGTAGATTGTTCACTTTTAAACCATAAAAATAAAAGTATGAGGTATCTGATTTTCTAATAAGTTAATTTAGCTTGATTGTTTTATAATTTAATATAAGAAAGATATTTTGTAATTTGAATGGACAGCCCATTTTCTTGTTCACGTATATGGATTTGATTTTGTATTTAAATTTCAAATCTAAAATTGATGTCTTACATAAAAGAATTCTATTCATGACTTGTTGTCACTGTTACTACAGCCCTTGGTCTAGCAGATTTCATTTTGTCAAAGTTTCCTTATTTGAAGTCTTCTTCATTTTGCCTATAAGACGAAGCTTTTCTTATTAGCTTGTTAACCAAACTTTTTATATTTTCTCTCACTTTTAATTCAACATATTGTGCTTATGTTATAATTATTGTGAGAGTTTATTTTGTGAGAATTATTACTTCAACACACTGTATCTCGTAATTGCTTGGAGAGCGTTTTGATTCTTCGAGATAAAGAAGTCATCTTGCTCATACATCAAGGAAGGGAGTTCCTTGATCCAAATCCGAAAGGGGAACTTGTTGTATGATCAAAACAAGAACGGGAGGTTCTTGAATCAAATCGTCACAAGGGGAGCTTGTGATCGAATCCATCGTAGACGTTGTCGTTGTAAAGAGAAATTCAAAGACAAAAACAAAGAAGAGAGTTCTTTTTATTTGTGCATTTTGATTTATATTTGTATTAAACGACTAATGATTCTAGTGGATTTTTTCTGGGCAAGGCCCCATAAGTTTTTACTAATTGGAGGTTTCTCACATTAATCAATTTTAGGTATCAATTCGTCTTCTCTTTATAAAATCTGTATTCCTGCATTCTATCTCTACCTTAATTGTTGCAACAGTGATTTATGTTTTTTGCATAATTGATGAATTGAATCATCTTATTAATTTGTCTTCCTAAACGAAATTAATCGGAACTAATTAATTGAGAATTAGGTCCTAACATGTTTAAAAATGTCTTTTAATGGTAATTAAAAACACTTTTAAACATTTTCAAAAATTATCTCAAACGGACACTTAATAAGGACTAATTGATTGGTTGAGACATATAATATCATTTTCAAGAGCATTATCTCTGACCCCAACATTTTATCAAAAAGAAAAATAAATCAATTGGTCATTTTAGAAGTTATTTTGACCAAAATCAAGTCGAGTTTATAAATGTGTATTTTAATATCTTTATATTTATAATTTAAAAATTCACACTTATATTAGGAAATTTTTTATGGGTATCTACTTCTAAATTTATCATCTATGAAAATTATTTTTAAATATGTCATCTTTTAGAAATAAACATATCATTGATTGACTATAATATCATAATAACTATTGATTAATTATGATTGATATAGACAGAGAGAGTATATTACTAATTGATAGTCAATAATAATTACATATTTGTAAAAACAATTATTATTTTTTATATAGATTTGTAATCACCTATTTAGGAACTTTTACAATTTTTTTTTTATTATTTATAAATACAATAGTTTTTTATGTCATTCATCGATTACATGTAATCATCCTGTGAAGTAATTAAAATCACTAAATAGCCAATCAATTGAACAGCTAATAACATCCCATAAAATCCCTATTAAGGACCGGAAAAATATGTGAAAACAAAGTAGAAGGGATCTGATTTTATAATAAGTTAAAAACATAAAAGGTAAATTATCATAAAAGTAAAAGTAGGAGTGAAATAGAAAAATTAATTATATATACATTAAAGCATCATTGGACCAACCAAAATATAGTCAGTCCGAAAATAGAAAAAGTATGCTAGCATAGCTCAAAGGCTGATACATCTGCTCTCTTTCATGTGGTTGAACTGCTTATACATCTATTCTCTTTCATGTGGTTGAAGGTTCGAATCTCTCAATACCATAATTTAATGTAATATCTCTTTATATCTATCTATCTATCAACATATATATATATATATATATATATATATATATATATATATATATATATATATATATATATATATATATATATATATAAAAGTGAGAGACGTTTAACATTTCTTTCTACTTTATTTTTAAAATAACAAAAAGTTTGATTTATTTTTAGAATCAGTACTGTTTACTTTCATTATTTAATGCATTATTTTTTATAAAAAATTAATGAACTATTTTCATCAAATTGGTTGATTTATTTTCATCAATTACTTTCTTTTACTTTGCTGGACAATCAATCTTATTGTTATTTATTATATTTTTAATTGTGATGTATTAAATAAAATTCGGTCATTTTTTAAATTTCATTAGTTTTACTATTTTTATAAACTCGATTTGAATTTATTATATAATAAAGATTAAGAAATGCTAATTTTTAAAAGCTATGAATTTTTTTAATTATTTTGAAATTTATAATTTATAATTTTTCAATTTTGAAAACATCCGTTAAAAATAACACATGAAAAGATTTTAAATAGCTAGTGACATGGCTGTGTCAATGCATACTCTCAAATTGTATATGAAAAATTAAATCCATTGATCAAATTTTTTCGAGGTTTTTTCAGGAAATAGAATTTTAAGAATTGATATTTTTAAAAATAATATTTTTTTTTAAATTTCTAAAAAATACATTTTTCAAACTAAGATCGACTATTAATCTCAGATTGAGGTGAAAATATCGTTTTAAAAATATTTCCAAACATTTGTTAATTTTAAAATTATTCATTAAAAAAGTCTCATATGTTGGAATTTCTCAAAAGGAGATGCACTAGGGGTATCATATATTTAAAGTATGGTCAATATTTAATGTAATTTTCCTTAATGGTGGTGGGATTTCCACTAAACTCCCATTACTCTCAAAGAGTGCTTAATCAAACCAAAAATAATTAGAAATTATTTTTTTCCCCAAAGGAAATTAGTGACTAAAAACACCTCTATAAATACAACACAAGTTCTCAAGTATTTGGACACAATTAGATTTTTCTGTTTAAAAAATAACCAATTTTTGGTTACAAATTTGCAATTGTCAGAATGAAGCTGCAGCTTCTCTTGATCCTTTTGATAGCTATTTCCTTCATTTTTCTATTTTCTTCTGAGGTAAATGGAAGAAGATTGACACTTCAGAAAGAAGATAAGAAAGATGATTTTGACCAGCTTGTCCCAGATGGAAAATTTCATTCTGGAAAGGTGGATTGTGATCAAAAGAAGAAACATCCCGTTCCGGGTGGTGATGATGAAGAATCTGGGGAGGGAGGAGAGTCCGAAGAGGGTGTCGATGGCGGCGGCGATGATCAAGACGGAGAATCGGGTGAGGGTGATGAAGCAGGAGACCAAGAAGATGATTCAAAAGGTAGTGATGTTGGTGACAATGATGATCCACAAGATGATAATGGTGATAACGGCGATGATAACGGTGATAATGATGGTAACGGTGATAACGATGGTAACGGTAATAATGATGGTGATAATGATGGTGATAGTGATAGTGATGGTGATAGTGATGGTAACGGTGATGGCGATGGTGACGGAGGAGACGGTGGTGATGCCCAAAAAACTGGGGAGCCCAAGGGGTGATTTTCAAAGGACCAAAGGCTGCTGTTATGGTTGGAGATTAAAACAAGAATAAAAATTTTAGATGAAGATATATAAAGTTTTATTAATTAATGAAGAAAATATTTATGTTAAATAATTAATAGCAAATCAGATATAAGTACGAATTAATTGCATGCAGCAAAGCTAGTTAAGTAAGGGATAGATAATGGAAAATCCACCCTTAATCAAGGAAAGGTTCCAAAGCTGAGGACTTTCCATTTTGTGATCTATATATATGTTTCTTATATATGTAATTTTTGTGTGATTTCCAATCGTAAACTTGATATAATTCAATATGTTAAATATCGATATTCTTTGGTTGTATGTTAAACACTCTCTCCTCTTATATAACGAGGAAAGAAACTTCAATTAAAATATGCATAAAAATAACGTGGAGCTTACCATATATATTTATATTATAATAAAAGAAAATAACAAAATAAAATAGTAGTGTTTTAGTAGTATATGAGCCATAATATATTGGAAACTGGTTGATTTTTTTTTTATCATTTTTTTTTCACAATAAACTGGTTTAATTATTTGGACCCTAGTCGAGAAAGTAAGAATTCAAACCAGCCTCCCTAAACATGTAAAAAAGGGAGAACAAAGAAATACTTATTTTACAGATATTTTCATTTTCTTTCCCTTTTAAACCCAAAATATTAGTTTTTGACTTTATCTATATCTTACTATATTAATTAGAGTGAGAAAGACGAGGGGAGAAAAATGTAAATAATGATTAAGTTTTATTGATGAAGAGAGAGTATACAAGTATTTATACAAACGGGTATGAATGTAATTAAACACTAAAAGATAACAAACGAACTTCCTATTTTAACTAACTCTATTATTCCCCCCTCAAATTAAAGTTTAAATAAGCTTCAAATCCAAGTTTCATTGTTAAAATTTAATGAAAAATTATATGAATCGTTTTATTATAGAAATAATGAAGTGTTTATTTTAATAATCAGTAATGTGGATATTAATAAGGAATCAAATAAATTATGTCATTTATTTATTAAATTTTACCTCAAATTTTAACATTCATGACATTCAGAATTTTTTAAAATTTGACGGATTAAATAAATCTAAAATCAATAATATCACTGTTTGTGTTATTGATGATATTTAATAAATTAAATTAAAGAGATAAATATAAAACACGTATTATCCAGATTTCCCATTTCAGTGCTTTTTCCACCAGCCACGTTTACTTAATATTATCATTGGTAAATGGCATATCAGAAATTAGTGGAACTTGTTTAATTAAAAAAAAACCTATATTCTTGGTGCCTAATAAATTAATATACCATTTCAACAAAACGATAACTTCAGAGGTTATCTAAGTTGGCAGATTAGGTGATATTTTAAATAAAGAGTAAATCGCAAATAACATCTTTCTCATTTCAGTTCAAATTTATGAATAATATTTATAATATAAAAATGACAAATCATATCCATATAATTTTAATTTATGCTAATAAGACTCCTCACTTCCAATATTGTACATTTTTTTAACCATATAACTTATTCATTTAAGCTCTGATTTGGATGATTTAAGATGCATTGGATTCATCATTTCAGGCTCTACTTTATGGTCACTTGAAAACTGGTAAATTATTAGTAAATAAAAGGGTTAATGCCTTCAATCTTATCTAATATTTTGATGATAATAAACTCTTTTATTTATTTACAATTTTGAAGTTTTGTAATGACCATAACGTAGAGCTCAAAATGAGGATTTCAAAACATCTCGAATCATTTAAATCGGAGTTCAAACGAAAAAGTTATGACTAAAAGAAAGTTTACAACGTTAGAGGGAAAAATCTTATTGACATAATTTAAAAATAAAGAGATATGATTTGTCATTTTTAAACCATTGAGACTGTACATGAATTTCACATTAAATATGTTAAATCACCAATTGACCCAAAAGCTTAAGCCAATAGTTTAAATTTAATCATATATTTTAACACTGTGTACAGTCGAATCCGTAGATATAAATCGGCTTTGCATAACATTATTAATTTTCCACTTCAAATGAATTTATTTGAATCAGTCACAAGAATTAGGTTTGACAAATCAGATTAGGGGTGAAATTGGTTTTGTTCGATTTTTTAATGGGAAAAAAATATAAATGGCACTATTTTCTTCCCACTTTTCATCAATAGCCATGTTTTTTCTTTTTTTACTTAATAGCCACATGCCCCCACTAAAAATACTAAATTACCCCTACCCATCAATTCACCCATCAAATCACCCCATCTCTCTTTCCCCTTTCCTTCTCTCACGTTTCCCCCCCTTTTTTTAAACCATTTCATATTTCCCTCCCCCTCTCTCTATCTATTTTTTTTATTTTCTTTTTATTTCTTTCTCCATCACCATTGCTCTCTCTCTCTCTCTCTCTCTCTCTCTCTCTCTCTCTCTCTCTCTCTCTCTCTCTCTCTCTCTCTCTCTCTCTCTCTCATATTCCCTCATTCCACCATTTTTATCCACCTCTCCCTCTCATTTCTTATTTACAAAACCCACCATTTTTAAGATTAGGTAAGTATACTCACTTTCTTTCTCTTCATCTATTTTGATTCTCTATTTTCGTATTTTTTCACCATTTTTCGATTTTATATTTGAAGAAAATCGAAATCTTTTTTCATTTCCATCAATTTTTGTCTTAATATATCTCAGATCTATGTTTTTATTGAAGATTCAAAACAAGAAAAATATAGATCTGGGAACAAAATTGGTGTTTTTTTCTCTCTCTTTTTTCTTCATAAACCCTTAGATTTGACACGAATCTTGAAGCTTAAATAGCATGGAACTAACAAAAGGTTTGTTCTTTTTATTGTTGAAATCATTTCCTCCATTTTTCTGAAATTTTTCTCACTTTGTCACCATTTTCTGGATTTTTTTGTTTTAGATGGTTATTGTGAAGTGTACTGTAATATACGTTATATACGTATGTCTGTTTTGCTAGAAGTACAGTAAGTAATACACTTAATATACATAACATTCGCAATATACATAATTTTTTGTTTTCAAATTCGTTGTCAATTTGATAAATATATATTATGTACACATGGCTCTAATAGTCATCCTTTGTCTATTCGCAGTGCATTATTATGCATATCAAGTTTTTTCTTGTTTGTAATGTTATGTGTCCATATTAAGTATATTATGTATATTATGCATATGGGTCTTAATAATCATAATATGATACGATTCACAGTGTACTGATAAGATGTCATGCATATTATGTATATTATGAATATGAGGACTAATAACCATAATATGAAATGATTCGCAGTGTATTGAATAAGATTATATGTATATTATGTATATTAGGCCTAATAACCATTCTTTGTCTGTTTTTGCACTGCACTGTTATGAGTTCATACTAAGTTGGTATGTGTTGTACTGTTATGTGCACATATCATGTATATTAATATGTCTATATTAAGTATATTATGTATATTATGCATATGAGGCATAATAACCATAGTATGACATGATTCACCTTTTAAGATGTCATGTATATTATGTATATTATGCATATGAGGCATAATAACCATAGTATGACATGACTCGCCTTTCATTGTTAAATTTAATTTTCTTCACATCTCTTGAACTTTATGAATATTTCATTTTTTCATGGTCTGCCGCATACGTAATATGCATTTTTCTTAGTCTATAATATACACAATATACAATATACAATATACGTAAGGTATTATTATCTTTTTAATTTTTTTCTCATTTATGACATTTGTTTTTTTTTTGTAATATACGTAATATACATAACTGTTTTTTGTCTCCTCATTTTGGTTCGGGTTTGCTTATTATACAATATGTAATATACACAATATACTTTTTATGTGATTTGTTTAAATATATATACCTTATAATATACTTACTATACATAACTATGTGTTTTTTTTATAGTCTTTAATACATATAGTATACAAAATATACGTACTATACACAACTATGTGTATTTCTTGAATATACATAATATATTTAATTGTCTTTTTTTTTCAGTCCATTATATTATTTACTGAATGTACATTCTTTAATACACACAATATACGAAAATAACGAGTGGTTGATGTATATGCATAATATACATTGTGTCCCATCCGTAATATTCGTAACATATATTCAGTAATATACGTAATATACTTAAGTGTCGAAAGGATTAACGGACATCATCTTTCATCATATCCGTTTTTTTAAATGTATAACTCTGTAAAATACATAATATACATACTGCCGCATACGTAATATGCATTTTTCTTGGTATGTAATATACACAATATACAATATATAATATACGTAAGGTATTATTATCTTTTTAATTTTTTTCTCATTTATGCATTTGTTTTTTTTTGTAATATACGTAATATACATAACTGTTTTTTGTCTCCTCATTTTGGTTCTGTTTTGCTTATTATACAATATGTAATATACACAATATACTTTTTATGTGATTTGTTTAAATATATATACCTTGTAATATACTTACTATACATAACTATGTGTTTTTTATAGTCTTTAATACACGTAGTATACAAAATATACGTACTATACACAACTATGTGTATTTCTTGATAATTGTTTTTTAAATGTATAGTCTTGTAATATACATAATATACATAATTGTCTCCTGATAAGATGACATGTATATTATGTATATTATAAATATGAGACCTAATAACTATAATATGAAATGATTCGCATTAATACTGCTTAAATGACATGACTATGCATATGAGACATAATAATCATCCTCTGTCTATTTTTGCACTTCACTCTTATGTCTATGCCAATTTGTTATGTGTTGTACTGTTATGTATTCATATCAAGTATATCATGTATATTATTCGTATGAGGCCTCAATAACATCATCGTCATTTTTGCATAATAGCGCTTGTGTTCATAGTAAGTAGTTTGTATGTGTATTGTTATGTGTCTCTATAAGTATATTTTGTATATTAAGTATTGTGTAAATTATATATCGATTTTAAAGTTTGTTAACATTTTTTTTTTTTGTAGATAAAACGACATGTATATTATGTATATCACGTATATCACCCTTTTCCCTCAAATTTCATTGCAAAGTGGAGGACAACATACCAAATATACAAACATTACATGGAAAATAAAGAGAATGTACGGAATTCACTTAAAATCAAATATAAAAAAATGAAAATATACGGAATATACCAACGGAATATACCAAAAAAATAGATAATATTATACTGAAACAAAATAAAAAATCAAAAATAAATTAAAAAATAAATAAATGGATATTGGAAAGAAAAAAGAAAAAAATAAATGAAATAATAAATGAGGGGGAAAATGAATTTCAAATTTTATAAATAATTAGAAATAGAAAATAATAAAAATAATTGTTTTCATGCATTGGGAAAGAAAAAAGTCAGAAATGTCAGACATGTCAGAACATACACAGCATACGGAGGGGCAAAATTGGAATGAACAGTGTACCAAGTGGCTATTTTGATTAGTTTTTAAAAAAGGGGTCATCTTGAACTTTACACATCACCAGGTGACTATTTTGATTTTTGCCCCTTTTTTAATTGAATCATAAAAATCAGACCAATTCGATTTATCATTATTTAAAATCAGATTGAACCAATTTATAAGACCGGGAAGTGGTATGATTTTATACTGGTTTGCAACTCTCAGTTGGAGTGGGCTGGGTTGGGGCAATTGGGCTTGGGTTGGGTCTAGCCTAATAAAAGGGGCACCCCTTTTATATATATATATATATATATATATATATATATATATATATATATATATATATTAAAATTTATATTGGCCGGTTCAATTCGATTCAGTTTTCAGTTTATTGTGAGAAAAAATCGGAGGTGGTTTGTTTTTTTCACCCCTAATAGATTTTTTTTTAATCTTTTTAAAAAAATTTAGTTTTACAAATAACCTATGGCAATGAGGGGATACGCTCCTCCTCAAATTTTGACTTGATTTATTTTCTATATTATTTTCTTTTTATATATTTTATTAATAGAATTTTTTTATATCGTGAATATGAGGATCAGCTTACCCACATCACGACTAATCTCATTGGATAATCACACGACCCTATAATATTTGACGTCTGTAAACTCGTAGGATAATATCCTGGATAGGTGACCAATATGACTTGAACCCATGTCTCAAGGTTGGAAAGAAACCTCTTGGCCACTACGCCAACCCATGTTAGTTATGAATATAATTATTAATAGGGATAATTGTAAATTACACCTCTTTGGTTTATCTTAATTGCAAATCGCACCCATGTGCGGAATCAGTGATTACTTAGACGAATTAGTGGTAATTTTGTACTATTTTAGGGGCGAAATTGAGTTTTTCGCTATTTTTGCAAATAACTTGTTGGGCTTCTATTTTTGTAAATATTGGACTTTTTTCAGCTATATGTGGAAGAGCCCCATTTTTTCCCGATGGAACTCACCCTTGATTCCATAATTTAAGGGAAAAAAATTAATATTTATATTATTTATTAGTTTATAAATTAAATTTGTAAAATAAATGAAAAGAAAAATGCTACGAAATATAAAACTTTAATTTAACATTTTTTTGCAATATCTAATTCAACAATTACTAAATTAACTAGTTAATTGGTTTGATTGCAAATCTACCAATTTTTTAGGTATTATTTATAAAAACATTAACTCTTAAAAATATTTCTAAATATTGCAAATTTTGAGGGTTGATCAACGTTGAATTACATATTTACAATAAATTAATCTTTGACTCATATATTAATCAATATTAATCACTAATAAACATACTAAAAATTATTATATTTATAAATAATTTTTATATCTCTATCTCTAATATATAAAAGTGGGGAAGGTTGAGAAACATTTTTAGACAATTATATCCTTTTTAAAATCTTAAAATTACTATTAAATATACCCTTTTAAAATCTCAAAATTACTAAATATGTCATCGCTATTAATACTCCACTTTCTAATAAATATCACATTTTTAGACTATTATACCCACTTTTTATCTTCAAATTGCATGCCACATTTCATATACTTTTAGAAAAATAAATTTTGGAGATGTAAAAAACAATAGATTTATATTGTAAAGTGACATTTTTTGCATAGTGATATTAATTTGTCTCTCTCTTCATATTTATATTTTTCTCATATATTAACCTATTTTGATTTTTTTTCTTTTTACGTCATTTTTTATATAATAATATTAATATATTTATCAATCAATTAATAAGAAATTGTCAACTATTTTAATAAATTCACTGGCTTTTTATTGCTTTCACAACATCAAATTACAAAATAGTTGAAAAATTAAGTACAACATGTGAAACTGAATGTGATATTAGAATAACTATTAATTATTTAGACTTATCACTCATTTATCAAAAATAAATTATATTTAAGTATTCAAATATTAAATGATTTAATAAAGGTGATGGTGATTTAATTTTAAAATAACTGAAAAAATAAATTATTTTTTAAGTAAATATAAAAAAAAAAAATTACAACAAAATATAATTGAATGAATTTGTAATTTATAATATTAAAATAAATTTTATATTTTTTAATAATAAATATTTATAAATTTAAAATCAATCAGAAAAAACTAATATAATTTCTTGAATTATAATTAAAATTATAAATGAATAAATTAATTTAAAAAAGAAATATATATATTTAGAACAAACGGATTATTTTATTTGGTAGTACATATGAAAAAAAATAAAAATAAAAGTGTCTTAAATAAAAAAAAATCAACTACATATAATTCATTGAATTAGTAAAATATACAATAATTTAAATCTTAAATAGAAAATAATACTACGTTTAATAATTAAAAAAATTAATAGAAGAAAAAATATGCTAAATCAATTATTGTATATTAGATAGAATATCACGTGAGACGCACGTGGTAAGAATCTAGTATTTATAAATATAACATCAAATCTGTTATCCAATGAAATAGTCCAGTTAATTTCTAGAATTATAAGTTGGGGGTGAAATTATCACCGCCTCTATAATTCGACGGTGATTTTTATAATTTCTCTAAATTTTATTAAAATAAATAGTATTGATTACTATTTTAAATTAAAAAGTTAATTAATTTTAATTTTATTTGGAGTAAACTCGTCGTGAAGTTTAAGGTAACCCTACTTTCGTTATCTTTAGTTTTATAGCAACTAAGGAATTCCATTCCATTCCCAAAAAAAAACCTTTACAAAAATATAACATAAATTTCTGAACCTTGGTTTCAACTGAAAATATTCGAATCCCATAAACCGACCATGAAAGTTACGAGGATGAAACGTGGAGGAGTTCGAGATTACGTCAACAGCGCCAAGACAAAAAATGTCGCTCGTTTTGCTGTTCATGAATTCAACAAGAAATCGGTATTTTTCCTTATTTTCTTTCCTTTTTCAATTTTTTTTTTATTGGTTTCTATTATCTTATGTGTTTTGAATAGGTTAAATTATTAAAAGAAAAAAACGTTAAACTATCATGGCAAGTTTTAATTTTGTTATTGATGTTTTAAAAATTTCAATTCTACTCTCAATCTTTCAGTTTGTTTCAAAATGTACCTTTTGTTGGATAGCTTACTCATTCAAAAATACTTTTCCTGTGCAATTTGTGTTGAGTTTGATGGAAATTAATCGTTTGAGGATGTTTTTTAAAAATAAAATAAAAAGGTAATTTCTTTAGGAAAAGATAATTTTTCGAACAATGGAGATTTTGAAAGGTGATTTCCCCAACAAACTGTATTTTTATAACAAATTTAGAGGTAAAATTGAAACATATCTCATAGATTAGAGATATTGATATGATCCAAATTCATATTCAGGGGCGGATGTATTAAGGGACTAGGAGGGGCCAATGCCCCCCAAATTTTTTTAGAAAATCCATGTATGGTCTATGCATAATAAAGGTGGCCCCTCCAATTTAGATTTTTTTTTTTCATTTTCAATTATCTTTGCTACAATCTGACGCCTCCAATTTAGCTTTTTTTTTCCAATTATTTCTACTATTGTATTGATGTCTCAAGGTTGTGCAATGAAAAAACTAAAGTTTTTTTTTTCTTTTTCATGGGCTTCTTTTTAAAATTATTTTGGGCCAATTAAATTCTTTAGTATTTTAACCTAATAATAACACAAATATCATAAGAAGTTTGATTAGCCTCCATCCAAGGGTGCATTACTTGTACTTGATTGATCGACTCATTTGTTTTGTACTAACACTTCCGGTATCAACGGCTACTACAGAACGAGCTTTTTCTGCTATGAAAATAGTTAAAACAAGATTACGCAACAAAATGGAAGATGAGTTCCTTGCGGATTATTTGACTATCTACAATTGAAAGAGAAATTTCTGAAACTTTTAGCTTTGATTCAATTATAGATGATTTTTAATCCATGAAGAAACGACGGGCACAACTTTAATTGTTATTTGTTATTGTTATTGAACTTGAACTTGCTTATAATTATATATATATATATATATATATATATATATATATATATATTTTTTTTTTTTTTTTTTTTTTTGTTGGATTATAATTAAATATTGGGTTGGCCCCTCCAAAGTATGAAGTCTGGATCCGCCCCTGTTCATATTAGTATTAAAATAGAACAATAGCAAACTACTAAGTAGGTTTGGAACTCTCTCCTTCAATTGTCTAGAGACTACTATATTCAATTAATGGATGATCTCACACCAATATTACTATATACTCTATTTATATTATAACTATATCCCCTAACAAACTCTCACAATATTCCCTAATATGCCATTTATTCCCATCCAAACAAATATTTTATATAATTTAACCTTTTGAATATTGCTCTCGGAAAGTGATATTTTTTAATTTTTACCAAACCTTTAATAAATACCAAATATTTTAAAATTTCTTACAATTTGATAGTTTTGTTCGAATGTGGAATTTAATTTTTTTTTATCTGTATTTTTAAGAGTTATTGGGTTAAGATAAATTTAACTTTTTGTCAATATTTTCTTAAATACTACCTATATGTGTGGACTCCGATATTAGCACAAAGTACAATCACGTGCGCTAATGAGTTTGAGTTTAAGACTTTGGTATCATGTTAAATCATGTCCAAAATCTTAACTTGTTGAGAAACGTAAATTTAATCTTTCCGACATAATCTCAACAGAATGCTCTTCTGGAATTAAGCGGGTGTTGAAAGCTAAAGAACAGTTTGTTGCTGGAAGGTTATACCATGTTAAATTTGAAGCAGTTGATGGTGGTGAGAAGAAAATTTATGAAGCTAAAGTGTGGGAGAAGTCATGGATGAACTTTATGTTGGGAATTTGAAGGGTTTGTTAAACCTTAAACTCACACTAACACAAGAACGATGAATATTATTTGCAACAAAGAATATAAATAACAGCAAGAGAGAAAATAACGACACCAGAGATTTTATACAGGTTCCCAATTGGTACGTCATGTCTTCTGCAGACTCTGCAGGTTTCACTATAAAGTTGAAGATTACATCAGTGAGACCGAAAAATAAAGAGTGTATAATTGCTCACAATTATACATAACCCCGAGAATCACTCAAACGGTTGCCCCCTCTCTATTTTTTCTCAATAGACCAAGCCCCCGAACAAACCCTAATTGTCTCTCATGGTGAGAAGCCAATTGGCCACTCTACCAAATTGGTAACCCTCTCACACTAGGTCAAATACACAGCCATAATATATATATATGTGAAGTAAACATTCCACTGCCTCACAAAGACATAAAGCCACCGCCACATTTACTTGGTAAAAAAGAAAAATATTTGCATTTTCAAAACACAATGCAATCACACGGTGAAGCCAATTTTGGTAAGGTGCATTAATGACTTAATTTGGGCCTTACTATTTATGGGCTTTGTGATCAAATAGATTAATAACTTCACTCATTTGATTTGGGTCCAAAACCCAACAATCTCCCACTTGGACACAAATCAAGCATCTTCAACTCCCACTGCAATAGTAGTTCATCACATACTTGGAACACTAAGGCTTCAACCTGCAATGATTTGCAAAACAAAACATGTTAGAATCCACTAACATAACCCCTGCAAGGTTTCCCGATGTGAGCTATCTTCCAGGCATGAAAAGATACTCCACCAACTCCCACTCCAACTATGTAGCGGGATCTACCATCTTACCCATTATCCGCTTGCGACGAATCTTGAGAAAGGAATTTTCCACCAATGACTTGACATGTGTGCATTCAAGTCGGTTGTCAAAATAGAGACTTCATCTCCAACATCTACACCCACATTGACTCTGAACCCAGTCAAAAGTGCACTATTGCCCTCGAGCAATTTCACCAGTTCGCTATCTTGCCTGTCAGTTGAGGCTACTTTCTGAGCACTTCCAGATTCTCCCAACTGTTTTCTCCACATGAACTGATGGATTATGAGCTAACTGTCCTTTCTTGAGTTGTTGGCTCACCCCTCCGATCTGAGGGAACATCAACAACTCTCCGATTTTGCACTTTGTGTAGAACTCATATAATTGACAACAATAATTTACAAGGTCAACGACCTCACCGGTTTGTTCCAATCTTCATGCTTCATATCCTCTGGCTTCTCTCCCAACGATAAATGCAATTTTTACTATACATCATCCCGGAATGAAAAATATGAATCACCAAATTTTTCGATCCCAATATTCGTTTTGCTATCCATCGATCTCAAATACAAGTCCCTGAAACCTGAAGCTCTGATACCAGTTGTTGGGAATTTAAAGGGTTTGTCAAACCTTAAACTCCCACTAACACAAGGACAATGAATATTATTTGCAACGAAGAATATAAATAACAGTAAGAGAGAAAATAACAACACCAGAGATTTTATACAGGTTCCCAATTGGTGCGTCCTGTCTTCTGCAGACTCTGCAGGTTCCACTATAAAGTTGAAGATTACATCAATGAGACCGAAAAATAAAGAGTGTATAATTGCTCACAATTATACATAACCCCGAGAATCACTCAAACGGTTGCCCCCTCTCTATTTTCTCTCAATAGACCAAGCCCCCGAACAAACCCTAATTGTCTCTCATGGTGAGAGGCCAATTGGCCACTACACCAAATTGGTAACCCTCTCACACTAGGTCAAATACACAGCCATAATATATATATGTGAAGTAAACATTCCACTGCCTCACAAAGACATAAAGCCACCGCCACATTTACTTGGTAAAAAAGAAAAATATTTGCATTTTCAAAACACAATGCAATCACACGGTGAAGCCAATTTTGGTAAGGTGCATTAATGACTTAATTTGGGCCTTACTATTCATGGGCTTTGTGATCAAATAGATTAATAACTTCACTCATTTTATTTGGGTCCAAAACCCAATACTTTAAACAGGTGCAAGAAGTCAAAGCATGCCCATGATGGATCTTCACCTTACTATTCTCTACACCTTGGAGTCTTAGTTGGTATGTAACATTCTGATTAAAGTTTACTTTATATATCTGTAGGACATATTTGACTATGATAGTGGACCAAATTAGTTTCGGTATCAAGAAAAATATAACGATAGTCACAACGATGTTGCTGCTTGTGAAGATGAACATGATTAGCAATGTGAAGTACTATAAGTTCTAATCAAGAATTGATGTGCTTAGTAGAGTGTTTGGATTCGGATCGAGGTTAATTGAGTGATTTGGATCCACTTACTCTTTATAATTCTTTCTTTTACAATGTGCGCATACTGTTGTAATAGTAGAACTCGTGAGATATAAATCGGCTTTGCATAACATTATTAATTTTCCTCTTCAAACGAATTTATTTGAATCAATCAAAACAATTAGGTTAGACAAATCAGATTAAGGATGAAACCGGTTTTTTAATTGAATCATAAAAATCAGACCAATTCAGTTTATCATTATTTAAAATCGGATCGAACCGGTTTATAAGTCGGGAACCGGTCTGATTTTATACTGGTTTGCAACTCAATTGGAGTGGACTGAATTGGGGCGGGATGGGTCTAGCATAATAAAAGTGCTTGGCCCCTATATATATATATATTAAAAATTTTATTGGCCGGTTCGGTTTTCAGTTTCTTATGAGAGAAAAATCTGAGGTGTGGTTTGGGTTTTTCATTTTTTTAACTCCTATTAGATGTTTTTTTTTTTTAAAAATTTTAGTTTTACAAATTACCTATGTCAATGAGGGGATTTGCCCCCTCTCCAAATTTTGACTTGATTTATTTTCTATATTATTTTCTTTTTATTTATTTTACGAATATAAATTTTTTTATACCGTGAGTGTCTGGGTTAGCTTACACGCACCACGACTAATCTCATGGGACATCCACATGTTTTTAGCGGAAAGACTACATTGAATCATGTTTTATATGTAACGGTATTACATTGGTTTATATAGAAATGACGTATCTAGACAAATAAGGTAAACGAGCTAATTAAGCAAATCAGAGACAATTACGAAAGTAAATAATGAAAATATAAATCAACATAATTCTAGGCCATAATATATGCTAACACCTCTCTCAAACTCAAGTTGGTCAACTTGAGTTTGCTAAATCGACGAACGTGACTTGGAATCTGAATAGAGGCATCGAACAGAACTCTGAGTTGCAAACAGAGATATCGGATGGAACCAATATCGGAACGGAGAGGTTGGACGGAACCAACTGAAGCATAACAGTGTACAATCAATGTACTTGCAGAGGCAACAAAGAGTGAGTACTGACAGATTCTAAACAGATTCGATGAGCAGAATTGATGGATGGGGTGAGAACAAATTATGTTCAAAGAACAAAAAAAAAGAGCATAACATAGGAAACTAATTCTTGAAACGATTCGAAAGACAAACTAAATTAAACTATGATGAAAAGTAATGGAAATGGCAAAGGGTTTAGGGCAAGGGCAGTCTCGGACTCTCGGGCAGGTGATTTGAGCGCGAGCAGTGAAATGGGTTTGGGTAGAGGACAATTCGAGTAGGCGGGCAGGGAGGCGGTTTTCTGGGCAGAGAAGCGGGCAGCTTTAAAAAATTTGGGCAGGCTGGTAAGGTAAGAATTCTGTTTCAAAGATTTGGGCAGGCACATAAGGAATGTGGTTCTTTCTTCTTCTTCGTGAGAGTGATGAAAACAGAGAAAAAAAAAGTTCAGTGGTGATGGTCCATGAGAATGAATAACAATGGTTGAGTCAATGGCGTCATGAAAAGTTCAGTGGCGTGGATCTAAATTGAGCGACAGAGGAGAATCGAAGCCTACGGATCTGAGCAACAATGGATATGAACAAGATGCTAACAACTGAACCGCTAACGGGTCTCCAAATTGGAACGCACGAGCTTGAGTTTGTGATTTCTAAAGAACAGATAAATCATGCGAGGCTTTCAGATAAACGGGGGTGCTCGTCGGAAAGGAGGGGCACGGTAGTGCTTGGATCGGAGGCGTGATTACAGATCTGGTGAGTGATTTTAGATCTGGGCGTGGAGGTGTTCTTGGTCGTTCAAGGGAAAAACGGTGACTCAATGGCGAGGCTGAGTTTAATGGTGGTTGGAGATAAGTGAAGAAACACATGAGGTAAGCAACTGGATTTTGGACAGATCTGGAAAGAGGCAGACAAAGGAAAACAAATGGCTGGAAGAAAAATGAGTATGGGCTAACGAGGCTGACGGAAGATAAAGAAAAAGGGCGGCAGCGATTTAGGCTAGAATAAAGAAAGCAGCAAAAGAAAAATACAAGGCATGACTCTGATACCATGTTAGCGGAAAGACTACATTGAATCATGTTTTATATGTAACGGTATTACATTGGTTTATATAGAAACGACGTATCTAGACAAATAAGGTAAACGAGCTAATTAAGCAAATCAGTGACAATTACGAAAGTAAATAAGGAAAATATAAATCAACATAATTCTAGGCCATAATATATGCTAACACATATGACATGACTCTACAACACTTGACGTCGGTAAATTCGTAGGGTAATATCCTAGGTAGGTGGCCAACATGGTTTGAACCCATGACCTTAAAGTTGGAAAAGAACCTCTTAACCACTAAGCCAACCCATGTTGGTTATGAATATAATTATTAATAGGGATAATTGCAAATCACACCCCCTGTGGTTTGCCTAAAATCACACCCATGTGGTTTAAAAATGCTTCTAAATACCCGATGGTTTTGTAAATTGCATAACACACCCCTCTTTCAGTTTATTTATCAAAATTTCAAATACGTGCTTATTTTACGGATGTCACGTGTTCCAATTTCATTCAAATAATGAGAAAATTTTCAATAAATGAGTGCAATTTGTAGAAAATACCATTATCAACAAAGTGTAAAAATCTAAAATTCACACATATATCTTAAAAATTTTGATTATTTGAATGAAATTGGAACATGTGACATACGTAAAATAAGAATGTGTTCGAAAGTTCAATAAACTAAACAAAATAGGGGTGCATGTTTTGCAATTTAGAAAAACCACAAGGGTATTTACAAGCATTTTTAAATCACATTGTTGCGATTTGCAATTTAGGCAAACCATAGGGGTGTAATTTGTAATTATCCCTTATTAATATTATTAGGACTTAAAATTACATTTTTAAATATATATATATATATATATATATATATTTCCATTTCAAATATAATTAACAAAAATAAGACCTATGATTTTTTTCGGTGGAACTCACCCTTAATTCCATAATTTAAGGAAAAAAAATTAATGTTAATATTATTTATCAGTTAAAAATTAAATTTGTGCCAACACGAGCATAACTCAAATGGTTAGGTCTTGCTCCCTTCTCATGAACTCGAATGTTCGAGTCTCCCTTCCCCTAATTTTTTGTAATAATATCTAAAAAAAATTAGAAAATAAACAAAAAGAAAAATGCTACAAAATATAAAACTTTTTGAGCATCTAATTTAACATTTTTTTTACAATATATATCTAATTCAACACATTACTAAATTAAATAGTTCATTGGTTTGATTGCAAATCTACCAATTTTTTTAGGTATTATTTGTAAAAATATTAACTCTTAAAAAATATTTCTAAATATTGCAAATTCTGACCAGTTGATCACTGTTAAATTACATAGTTTTACAATAAATTAATCATTGATTCACATATTAATCAATAATAAATATATTAAAAATTATTATATTTATAAATAATTTTATATTTATAAATATTCCATCAAAATGTGCTGACCAATGAAATATTCCTAATTAATTTGTAGAATTAGAGGTTGGAAAGTGAAATTATTACGGACTCTATAATTCAAGGTGATTTTTATAATTTCTCTAAATTTTATTAACAGAAATAGTACTGATTATTATTATTAATTAAAAAGATAATTAATTTTAATTTTATTTGGAGTGAACTCGTCGTGAAGTTTAAGGTAACCCTACTTTCGTTATCTTAGGCCCTGTTTGGTTTGCAATCCAGATTCAGTTTTATGAATCTGGATTGAATGAATAAAAGGAATCTGCTTTGTTTTGTGTTTGGTTTACAATCCAGAAAAAAGCAATTTGGATTCAATTTCTTTTTTAGGCTAAAAAATGAATTCAACTAAAACAAGAATCCAAAATATCCAACTTAAAACTGAAAAACACAGATTGACCTCACCCACACAATTTAATCCACGGGTTTCAACACATGAGATAAAAATACGAGTCAGACCCATTTTGCATATTTGGGTCGGGTCGGGCCCGTTTTTCGAGGTTGACCCAGTCCGTTCTAGCTTTTATTTTTTTAATTAAATTTTTAATTGCATGTTTTTAAGCTGATTTTTAACTTTTTAAACTTAAACTTAATTCTAAAGTGATGGAAAAAAAGTTAATTTATTTTTTCATTCTATCCTATTTTTTATTTATACTTTGTTTTTATAATTATATATAAGATTAATTTAAATATAAAAAATAAAATAATTTATATATATATATATATATATATATGTTTTGGAGGTTGTTGCTCACATTTTTCTCTGCTTCTTCTTTACTAATGTATGTAGTACTATTTGAATAAGGCTATTGGAGGTTTTCAATGCCCAAATGGTCTCTCCATTCAGTGTGAAAATATTTTTTCAGATTCTCTTTTATTGAGAAATGCTCTCTTTGGTTGCACTAGGTTCTTATGAATTTTAGAATGGATCTCATTGTGTCTTGTATAGTTCTCCTTTTGGAAAAAATTGAGTTGTTTTAATCTAAAGAGTTTATTTGATAGACTTGCAATGCTTCTATTATCTTTATTATAATTTTTTTAAATGAAAAATTTATCCTAAGAATGAGAATAGTTATAGTTGATGCGGATAAAGATGTTTCTAATTTATAAGTTATGAATTATTAGTTTTTTCAAACTTAAAAATGAATGATTTAAAGTTGGAAGTATTATTTTTATGAGTGGGTCACCCAAAATTCGGATTATGATCTAAACACATATTCTGATTTTAAATTTTTTGAGTAACCAACCAAACACATATTTCAAATTTCTGAATCTCAATTATAAATTCTGGATCTGTTACCAAACACAGTTTCAGAACCAACAAATTCACATAATACAACTCTGAATTCATTAGAATCCACTAAATTCAAATTCTGCTTTTCAGATTGCATACCAAACAAGGCCTTAGCAACTAAGGAATTTCATTCCATTCCAAAGAAAAAAAAAAACAATTCCTTTACAAAAATATACAATAAATTTCTGAACCTTTAGTTTCTACAGAAAATATTCGAATCCCGTAAACCGACCTTGAAACTTACGAGGATGAGATGTGGAGGAGTTCGAGATATCGTCAACAGCTCCGAGATCGAAAATGTCGCTCGTTTTGCTGTTCATGAATTTAACAAGAAAGAGGTATTTTTCTTTATTTTCTTTCCTTCTTCAATTTTTTTATATTGGTTTCTATTATCTTATGTGTTTTGAATAGGTTAAATTATACAAAATATGTTAAACTATCAGTGGTGAGTTTTAATTTTGTTATTGATGTTTTAAAAGTTTCAATTCTATTCTCGATCTTTAAGTTTGTTTCAAATGTACCTTTTGTTGGAGAGCTTACTCATTCAAAAATGCTTTTCGTGTGCAATTTTTGTTGATTTTAATGGACATTAATCATTTTTTTTAAACAAAAAGTTAATTTCTTTAAAAAAAAATAATTTTTTGAACAAATAATATTTTGAAAGGTAATTTTCCCAACAAACGATATTTTAAAAGATTGAGGATAAAACTGAAAATTTTAAAACATTAAGGGCAAAAATGAAACATATTTCGTAGATTAGAGATATTGATATGATCCCAATTGGTATTAGTATTAAAATAGAACAATTACATACTATTAAACATTCGAGAGGTTTATAACTCGCTCCTTCAATAGTCTAGAGACCTACTATATTCAAGTGATGGATGATCTCACACCATTCCTATATACTCTATTTATATTATAACTACATCCCCTAACAAACTTTCACACTATTTAGTGTCATGTATTCCCATCCAAACAAATATTTTATATAATTTAACCTTTTGAATATTGCTATTGGATAGTCTTTTTTTATTTTATTTAACCTTTAATAAATACCAAATATTTTAAACTTTCTTACAATTTGATAAAAACTATATTTTTAGAGGGTGAGAAAATTGGAATGGTGACGTTTAAAATATAGACTATCCAATAACCTAAAAATACAATTTTCCTTTCAAACAACTCAAGTATATAATATACAGTCTCAATCAGTCAGAAATCAAATCTCATCTAATCTTAGATCACCAACATGCTCAAGTCAACTAAAAAGAAACTATCATCAAGTCTAATCATCAATCTCGAAAGCTAAAACTACTAATCAAATCATAATGACATGCACGAAATAGTTCTCAACCAAAAGTAAATAAGGATGGCCATTTAAAGTTTCATACAAGAGATCAAAAGACTAATTCCATAAACAAAAGAACTGACTCAAAAGTAAATTCCTATGCCATCATCCCTCGAAGATCAACGATCGCCTAGGTGCCTCCGCGATTACCTGAAAAAAATGTTAAAAGTAGCAACGTTAGCGACACTCGCTAGTATGAGAAATAAATCAAGATTCAAATGACTTTTTGAATACTAACCAAAGACTCATTTGACTCCCAACCAACCTATTATCAAAGATCAATCGAAATCGTAAATAAATCAAATATCATCTCGTTAGTCCATATCACAATCTCATCATCATTCTTATAATCAATCTCGTAGTATCTTCATCCATTGATATCTTATAATAAAATCATTCCACAATAACCCGTATCATATCATAAATCATAAATCACGACAAAACGCAAACAACAGGCATCAGGGTGTAATGCTCAACTATCTCATATGGGATCATATTCGGGATTCGTTGTTTCCTTTGAGATTGTCTCTGGGTTTGCTGACCCACAAACATTCAAGGTTTGCTGACCTTGGAGCACACAAGTATCTCCGGAAATGACTCATCGATTTCACACTCATATAGTACTTTTGCATTACACCCCACCACATAAGTCAAACAATTCTCTACTTCAAACAATAACTATCAATCTCAACAACCATTTCACGCCAATGCTCATTTAACACTTTTCACATTCACATACTATAATCTTTAGCTACTAACGATTATAAAATTCTCAAATCACATCTCAATTCCATAATGCGTGAACCTCAATTTATCCCTCACCTTCAAGTTCTAATAAAATTACCAAGGTTTACTCAAAAACACCAACTTGGGCTCAAGCTTGTCTACCACCTTCTTATTAGGATTCTTTTGATTAGAGTAGGAGGATCTCACCACCACTTCTTGTGTTTCAAACCATGCAACAAAAGAGAAGATGGTTTTTTTCTTTTTTCTTTTAGGTGACTGTCACGGCAAGGAGGAAGAGAGCTAAAGGAATTCTCCTTTTTTTTTTTTTTTAGAGGGTGACCTAATCCCCAAATGGGCAAGGCCTTTTCCTTTCATCATGGAGTTAATACATTGGGTCAAATCTAAAGTCAAAGGCCCACTAGTTATTCTATTTCTTTAATTTTTAATTACCCAAAATCATTCACTCTTGCTTGCATAAAAAAATATGTAAGTTTGCACTTTTAAATAAATAACTATCAACTAGGAAGATGTCTTAAAGTTAAATCATCATATTGCCCAACTTTTAACCTTAAAGTTTATTTTAGGTATTAATAAAAATGATAAATAAATAAATAAGATAAATTTTAAAATAATGACTTTAATACCTTAAAAGATCAGGACGTTGCATAAAGTAAATTTAACTTTTTGTCAATATATTCTTAAATACTCCCTATATGTGTGGACTCCGATATTAGCATAGAGTACAATCACGTGTACTAATGAATTTGAGTTAAGACTTTGGTATCATGTCCAAAATCTTAACTTGTCGGGAAACGTAAATTTAATCTTTCCGACATAATCTCAACAGAATGCTCTTCTGGAATTTAAGTGGGTGTTGACAGCTAAAGAACAACTTGTTGCTGGTATGTTATACTATGTTAAATTTGAAGCAGTGATGGCGGTGAGAAGAAAATGTATGAAGCTACAGTGTGGGAGAGGTCATGGATGAAGTTTAAACAGGTGTAAGAATTCAAAGCATGCCCATGATGGATCTTCACCTTGGAGTCTAAGTTGGTATGTAACATTCTGATTAAAGTTCACTTTATATATCTGTAGGACATATTTGACTATGATAGGGGACCAAATTAGTTTCGGTATCGAGAAAATATAACAGTAGTTACGATGATGTTGCTTGTGAAGATGAACATGATTAGCAATGTGAAGTACTATAAGTTCTAATCAATGATTGATGTGCTTAGTAGAGTGTTTGATCTGGAGACGCATCGAGGTTAATTGAGAGTTTTTAAGTTGGAAAAGGTTCTTTCTATCTTACTCATCTACAGTTTGCCGATTTATGTTGTATTCTTCTATGTAATAGAAATTCTTTTGCATTCTCAACCGAGCATTGGGTGCATACTTGTAATTAGGTAGCGGTGGTGGTATACCGGGTCCTTTTTATTGACCCATCCTTTTTCTACTTCATTATCTTAATAAAACGAGTATTGAAAGTGTTTGAAGCTATGTAAGGTCTTACTATTGATATATATCCAATTGTTTAGTCTATGAGAATAATTTTGTGTTTCAAACGCTAGAAGAATGGGGGGATCTCTCAATTTTTAAGTTACCGTGGGCCTATCCATAGGTAACCTTAGTTTTATTTTTTGAGTTATTACATCAAATTGGGAGGGGAGGGATGGCTTGAACTTTTGATATTATGAGAGCGAGCACTGATAACTAACCAGTGGCATTATGCTCGAGTTGGCTAGGTGATATAAGTTTTGGATGAGTTGTTCGTGACCCGAGGAAGTAAACTCACTTCTATTAACTTTGTTTTTTCTAGTATTCCAATTTACTACCTTCCTCTGTTTTTGTGATCATGTTAGATTTTCTATTTAGAATGGGGCTCATATTCTTTGCCGTTTCTTTTCTTGGGGAAGATTACTTGATTGATTCAGGTCCTTTCATGGATATATAATAACTTAATTATGATATTTTTGGAGTGATATTTGCTGCAATTATGCAATTTTAATAGGATAAAAGAAATAATTAAAAAATTTAATCCATAACTTTTTGTTTTTGTAACATGTTTGAAAATTGAGATGATTTTTGTGACATGATCTTGATCTTTTAATATTATACTTCGAGTTTTCATTGAATTCACTTTTTTTTTTAAAAAATCCTTTCATCCTTGTTTCTAAATGTTGTTGGTTGAGCTTTTTGTGTTCTTGTATTTTTAACTGCCGTAAACTAAATACACGAACTTCATCACCGAATATCGTCCCTTTGATGCAGGTAATCGAAGAGTACGCAACATATTGTTTGCTGAAGGTAACATGAGAATACAAATTTGTGTAAGTTTTAAAGCTATGAAATAAATTGAACACTAAAGGAATTCTGCGTTCCACCATTATGTAGAATAATTGTCTGCTTACTTAGCTTGATGTAAAGTTGATCTTTCCTTTTGAATTTTCTAGCATTTGAGATTTGGGATTTCTGACCTTCATTACATATGGAATTATTGTTATTCACTCTAACGCGATTAAGAACAGAACCTGATAGACACATCTTTTTCCTTTCTGAGAGGGTATGTACTACTACGATATACCCGCCTACTCGGGTCTTGTATGAAATGAATTTGCAAGAAGGTTATTCCTGAGTGTAAAGGGATATGTTTGATTGTGAGAATGAATTCATTTTTTGTGAATTCGGGTAATGACTATTAGAAAGAAATCGTAAGGAAATTGTATCCATGGATGAATGTAAACTGGTATCTTTTAAAATAGATCAAGGAATGGATGAACTTTCTTTGCAAGGAAATTTCTTGTCATTGATTCTTAAAATGGAGATGGAGGGGGATTAGAGATGGCATCTTTACTTCTAATTCATCCTGGTTGCTATTCATCTATACGAATTAGTATTTGTTTTCCATCATAATTTTTTTTTTAACTTTGTATATTGTTTACTTTGTGACATGATATTGAAATGTGTAAATGTAGACCGTCATTTTTTGTGAAGAAGTAAATTCTAATCACCGTGATGAATTTATTATATGCATGTCTTATTATTATTGTTTTAAAAAATTGATGTGTCATGATTTTTTTTCCTTCTAAGACAACCTTTATAGAGGTGGGGATCGAAACACTCATCTTAAAATGAGAATACACGCCCTAAACAATAGGGTACTAGATTTGGTGGGTAATGTTTTGTTTCAAACATGAAAGAGTGCTACAAATTATTCAAGTATATAAATTTTTTTTATCAAATCTTCTACAATATGGCTTATTCTATTTACAAGATAAGAAATTGATATTAAATTGATATGCACAAAAATTCGTTATGTAATTTAATAGGTATGGGGTGACCCTAGTTGTTGAGGGTCTAGTCTAGGATATCTGGATTGAAAAATTATGGTCTTAGGTTGTCTCTCAGGGCGAAGGTTTATATCATTATAATAATAATAATAATAATAATTTAATAGGCATGTGTGGAATAGATTCATCCTACCTCAACAGTTTGATTTTTTTTTAAATTAATTTATACCTCTATAGAATTTGTCAATTTAAACTTTAAAATTTTAATTTCCCTTTAAAGGTTTGATATCTAATTAATATTCTAATTTTTTTGGTTAACGAATTATTATTTTTTAAGGATATTTGATAGAAAGGATGGGGTGAAGTTTATTAACTCAACTCATATTTGTTTAGTAGATTTAATTATCATGTGTTCAGTTTCTTACATCATGGGTTTTAATAAGTAAAAAGTGAGTGTTTGTTGAACCATCTCAAAAGAATCTAAGGACACATAACTTAAACTAAAAACGTATCTAACACTAGTTAAATAAACCTAGGTTTTAGAAATATATAAATCAACCAAACACATTCAAATAGATGCTACACAAACTCAGGCTTAACAACTTCTCTTACCAAACACTCCTTAGGATTTATAATGAAGTGTGAACGTTTTAGTAGCTAGATGAAGCTATTTTTGTGGATATTTGATTTTTATACTTTGTATTGAATATTTATTATGGTTAGATTGGACTCTTTCCAGTTTGAACTTCTGTTACAATTTATTTTTGTGATTAGGGTTTGGGATTGGATTTTTATAGTTGAGATTGCTTGGTTTTGTAATAGGTTATTAATATTTTGTCAACTTGCTTTTTTTTATTTTTAGTTTTGTTTCGATGAGAGTATTAATTCCATTATTTACTAAAGTCTAAAGTTTAAAGTAATGAAATTAAGATTTAAATTGACAACTCTATCAAATACATAGTAGATATTGATTTTTCCTATTTTTTTTAATTTAGAGTATACATTGATTTTTTTTTTAATATCCTCTGATTGCTCTGTTTTATATACACGTGATATTAGTTATTGTTTACACTGTATATTGCAACATTTAGATATAATTGTCATCTTTAATTGAGGGTTTCAATCTTTTTTTTTTAAAGGGCAATGAATACAACTTTCATTTAGGAAGAATGAAAGATACAAAACATCATAAAACACTAGTCAAAGCACCGACAAGATCAACAAAAATTAAAATAAATGAATAAAAATTGAATAAGGGGAAAACAAGTACTAGACCAATTTTTTATTTTTCATTTTTATATTTGCCAATCCTTTTTAACCAAAAGCTTCATATAATGGCAAATAAAGCTTGATTTGCACAATAATCTTCCTTCATCTTTGAAGGGGCATAACCAAATTACCTTTTCAATAATACTCGGGAAGCTTTTCAAAAAGAACATTTTAAGAATTGATATTTTTAAAAACAGTAAAAGTTTTCAAAAATGATATTTCTCAATATGAGATACACCAATCTCAGGTGGAATTTTAGTCTGAGAAATTTTTAAAATATTTCAAAACATTTACTATTTACCATCGGTTTGAATTTCAAAAATAAAAAATACCAGATCTGAGAAGAAAAGGGTATATGATCACAATCCTCGTTCCCAAGAGAAAATGAAGATCACTAAAATGTCAAGGATGCTAATACTACAGAGGGCGATAAACTAAGTGAAAAATCTGAATGTTTTCAAGATCTTCATCTTTAATGACTTGAAGACAAAAGAAAAGTGTACCACATTTGAGAGGACATGTGGTGATTAAAAATGGAATTACAAAAATATATCCCATAGGAAGGTTTTGGGCGATATTTTTCATTATATACGGCAAGTCTGAAATAAATAAAGTGAGAGGTAAATTCTTTAAATATATATAAAATTTTATTTTTTAAAATCTATTAATAACAATATATAACAAATAAATAAATGGCATAAGAAAACTTATAAAAAATGTTAACTTACCTCGAGCAGGGATCGAACACGGAATCTAAGGCATCATATGGGTGGGGATGGTGTGATAACGTGCAAATAGCCATTTTTTTTTAATGAAACACCTTTTTAAATAATAGTTAATATTGTAATAATTTTAAACATTATATAAACCTGTCCTTTAATTTGATCCTCGATATTTGAGACCCTGTTGTGTCACAGATGTGGAATAGGCTGAGGACTGACCCTGAATGTTATCTCAAAACTACACAAGTCTCATTCTCATTCCAACTAACTACATAAAACTGACACATTCTACAAATGTGGGTAAACAAACAAAAATTTGTCTTCCATTCCTACCAAGTACTAATATCAAATTGATGTTGTACCCATTGTGTTGAAAAGCATACATTACTCCCAATAGCAATAATTGAATACCACAAAAGAGGAAAACGCCACAGGCAATTGGCCAAGAGGAAACATTTTTGGTTGACAAATTCATAATACCCAATGACAATTCCGAGCCCATCCCTCTAGCTTAAAAGGGTCATAATTCACACCTAGTTAGTATCTAAATTCTCCCATTTAAAGTGAGCAAACATATCCTATTTTCTTAAAAAAAAAAATTAACGAGTTTCGTTGGCATTGATCCATGACAAAATTCAATAGAATATTCACAATAGAAATGCCGAAGCATACCTAAATTCGTTTTGTTAGGACCGATACAAAATGTTAAAAATTTCTAATTCTTAGACATATTTAAATTCTCTATTGTTTTTTAGAAAGAACTTCTCTGATAGAGATGAGGACGTAAACATGAAGATCGCATATAAAAATGGGGGCTATTATCTTTTTTATAATCGACGAGATAAATGATAGTCAATTATCAAGCTATTTAATTTTTAATTTGGCACCTCATTAGATTAGAAATAGCAAATGGTATCTATATTTATATATTTTTTCATAAATATCATATAATTACTCTATTAACTAACTATTTAAACTATTAAATCACTTTATTAAAATTAAAGATAGTATACATATTTAATAATTACATATCAAGTCCTTAAATATAAATTTTTCCAACAAACTTTTCACTATGCATGCTACCCAATTTCCCTCTATGAAGTCAAAAGCTCAAATATAAGGAATTGACAACACTAGCTATATGACATCGAAGTCATTAGCACATTCATAAGAACACTAACAAATTGATATGTTTTTTTAGTGGGATATGACTCTGATTTGTAAGTTGGATATGTTATATTATGTTGTGTTTTTTCCTAGAAATTGATCTTGGGTTGTTGCTTAAAGACAAAGGCATAGGGATATAGGATTATATATAGCTGATGAGGAAAATAAAATAAAATAAAATATAAAATAAACAAAGCAATGTGGAGAATAGACATTGCATCAATGCTTAGTGCTGGTGATTTCCATGTAGATTAACCATTTTTTTCTTTTTCCAATGTTGAAAAAATGGTCTAATGGTAATCAAATAATTTTTACTTTTTTGCAAATTGTATTTTGCTTTTTAATGGAGGCATGTGGTTGTCACGCTTTCATTTTGGCATATGGATATGTTGGATGAAGATCTTTTTTGTTCCTTTTCTTTCTCACTAAATCTAACATGTTTTCATTTTCATTGTCTTTTCCTTGAGCAACATTAATTAAAAAAAATTATGAGAGATTGTATCTTGTATTATCATTTTTTGAATTTAATTGTGCAACCATTGGTCAAAAGTATTTGAAAAGATTAAAATAGGTTGGAGTATAATTTTAGTCTTTGAATTTTTATCTATTTTGTTTCTTGTTTATGAAGTTTAAAAAATTAATTTTGAAACTTGAAGTTTTATTAACTTTTAAATTTTCAATTCTAGTTCCTAATTCTCAAACTTTCATTACTTTGGATCAAATATGAAGGTCTTAGAACTAAACTGAAATTTAAAAATAGTTGAAAGATCCATTACTTTGCACCATATATGAAATATAATAAAAGTTTGAAAACTTAAATTAAAAAATTGTAAATAGTTAAAAGGATCAAAATACAAAGTGGATAAAAATTAATCAAAATCTAACTTGAAAAAACTCTCTGTTCGATTTATGTTGGTTTTTGGCCTAAATTATAACCAAGCCAACATATAATTTTAAGAATGGAGAAACTGAACCGATCGATCATGTTGGAGAAATCGAACCGAGTTGGTTTTGATTCAATTTGGTCTATTTTTTAATTTAATTTTTTTTTATTATTATTTATTAATAATCATTTTGGTTTTTAATTAAAAAAAATTAAAACCGAATCGAAATCAACTAGACTAACCAATTTGATTTGGTTTCAATCGATATGAAGGTCTTAACTTGCCGCCTTAAAATTCAGAGACAAAATTAGAAAATCAATAAAAGTTTTAAGGGACAAAATTATATTTTTTTAAACAAAATGAAACTATCTTCATCAAAATGATGTCGTCAAATAGTAGTTTTGTGAAATTAATTGAAATGTTATCGAAAAAGTTATAACTAAAAGAAAGTTAATAACGTTGGAGTCATTGACATAATTTGAAACTATATGAGAATGTGGTTAGCTATTTCTAAATTACAAAAGTTGTTCATGCATTTGACTAAAACCATAGGGGTCTTATTTGCAGTTTATCCTTTTAAAAAGAAATTACAGTTTATTCCAAAATTTATTCGAGAAACAAGTTATTATTGGAATAATTTAGTAAAGTATCTTAAATCACCACTAAACCCAAAAGCATAAACTAATAGGTAAAGATAAATTTAATCATATATCTCAACACTTTAAATATTTGCACAAGTCCCAAATATGTGGAATATAAATGAATGGGGAAGAGACGTCATCTTAGGGGTTCGAACTAAGGAGGTTATACTCTGATACAATCTTAATAATCATGAGCTTCCATCTCAAAATCACTTGATAATAAGAGGAGTGATCCTTAGATTTTATAAACAATCAGATCCCTCCATCTTTTCAATGTAGCATCATATATACTTACCTCCTGACCGGTCAGGAGGAGCTCTTCCTGACTATCCTAAATGTTCCCTTTCTATTGGATAAAATATAATAAGAGATAATAAATATTTTTTTTATTAATACACAAAACCCACTGATTTATTCTAACCAATAAAAATAAGACACATAAAAAAGACAAGAGGAACTCTCCTGACTAGTGAGAGGCAAGTATTTTTCTTTAACATGCTCTACAATATGATAGCTCTTATTGAATATGTTAAATCACCAATTGAACCAAAAGCTTAAGCCAATGGTTTAAGGTAAATTTAATCATATATCTCAACACTCCCCCTCACATGTGGGCTTGGATATTTGCACAAGACCCAAACATGTGGAATATTTAAATGGGGAGGAAATTAGAGCAAATGACATAATGGAGGTTTGATCCCAGGATCTCCTGCTCTGATACCATATTGAATATGTTAAATCACCAATTGAACCAAAAGCTTAAGCTAATGATTTAAGGTAAATTTAATCATATATCTCAACAGCTCTTTTAGACTCATCAATTTTAGATTGAATCCTATTTTTAGACAGGATACTCGTTTAAACTAAATATTAAATCAACATTAGACCCAAAAACTTAAGTTAACATGTAAATAGAAATTTAATCATATATTTTAATAAAATATAATAGGATAGTTCTGTCGGTTTACGTTTCGCAGGAACATATTATTGGCCACGTAGATTTTCTATCGAGACTGAACACGTCTTTATGTGAGATTTGTTTTGTTGTTTGTTTCTTTTCTTTTCTTTTTTAGAGCTACTTTTTGTTTCCTATATTTTATGAGCTTTTCTTCATTTATTTTAAGGTAACTTTCATGATTTATTTTTCCAAGAAAAATATTTTTTTTCACAGAAAAATTTGCATAGACATATTCCCAATTAATTTCTTGATAAGATGCTTATGATTTCTTGAAAACGTGTTTTAATTTGGACAAAATCAGCTCTTTTCTTTTATGTTGCTTGCTTATAATTTTAACTTGCTGGTTAATCTTTCAAAATTAATTATGTTATGTCAAAAAGAACATATCAAGATACACAAAATGAGGTTTTGTTTTTATATTACATTAAATTTAAGGAGGTGCAGGGTCGGCCCTAGACATATACAGTCAGGCCATTATACAGGGACCTAAATTTAGGGCAACTCTTAAAAAAAAATATTGAAGAATTTTACTTTACTTTAATATTTTTAAGAGTTATTTTCAGTTATTGATAATTTAATATTGCTTACTTCAGATAAACACATCTTTATATATATATATATATATCAAAACTACTCAAAACCACCACATGTCAATTTAAATTATATTGTGAAAAGACGAAACATACCCTCGATTTATTTTTCTTAATTTGTGGAAGATTTAAAGAAAGTTATAAAATCTCTTAAATTTTGTAAAATTAAAAGAAAATTTAAATCTAAAAAAATTAAAACTATAATAAAAAGGGAATTTTCATTCGGTAGCGATGCAATATTTGGAAAAAGATCAACTCTAAAATGTATTTGCAAATATGGCAATTTTTAATATGTGAATGGAGTTTGTCCTTGCCCTAGTAATTTAATATGTGAATGGAGTTTGTCCTTGCCCAAGTAATCTTGATTGTTTCTCGGAAGTTTTCCTAAGCTTGAAATCCTGTTTTACTTTTTTGTCTTTTACTTTTATTAGGAGGAGTGCAAACCATGTTGCCCATTTGTTGGCCAAGCAGGGTGTGCTGGATTTCACATACAAGCTCCTATTGTTATTAAAATATGGCATTACTAATTTATTATCACGATAATTTTTTAGTGGTCTTTCAATGCCCTCTAAAATGTGCAACCCCGTGATAAATATTCATAACCATATTCAATGATTTGATGCCTCATATTTTGCTACCTTAATAGAAGAAATTATGAGTGTCTATTCGACACTTCCCCAAAACTTAGATCCACCAACTAACATATAAATATAGCTTTAAAGTGGATTTCCTACTGTCTTGGCAACTATCAAAATTAGAGTCGGAATATCAAATGATCTCTAACTTATCCGACCTCTTATATGTGAGCATATCATCTTTAGTTCTCGACAAATACCTCATAATCCACTTTGCTGCCTTCTAATGATCCATACCAGAGTTACCAAAAAATGTACGCAATATCCAAAGACGACATATCTGAACATACATTAGACTTCATACTTCTAAAGAGTAAGAACCATTTGTATTTCTTTAACTGTAAAATTGCTTTTCGAGCACTTATTGAGATTAAAATTATCTCCTTAAATATACTAATTCTTGAGGTTGTTGAGTTTGTTCCTCGGGAATAATTATTCCAACATAAAAATTGGTATCCTTATAAGTTAGAGATTAATATCATTAATATCCTGATTAATTCACCTAATTTCACTATTACCGGTGGTTGAGATTATATTTCACTTATACCCAAAAAACACCACATTTAGCGGTTAGTAGGGATTTTCCAGCAAAACTGTTTACTATTATGCCCCCAATTTCCCTTAGCTTTCGTTGGTTCTCTTTCCTCCTTTATTACCGAATTTTATGTTTTTTTTTAAATTTGCTTGATTCGTGGGATTTGATTTTATCAATTTGTTTCCTTTTGTAAATTAATATCCATATTTTCTTTGTTTCTTTTCCACGCCCTGCTAGATCTTCATTTCATTTTCTTCTTCTACGGTTTCATGAGATCTGAGAGTTCAACAATTGCGAGCTTCCCTCAATCGTCTCAAATCCGGCGTCGAACATGTTTCTGTCTCTATAGACATATACAAGCAAGGATCTTCGTATGTTTCTTTTTATTCATTCAATCTGATTTCGTTTCTATAGCCCTTTTCCACTCTTCCAATTTCATAAAGTTTCGATTTTTATTTCTTTCATGTTCTAACATTTTGGTTATTCTTGCGACGATTTTTGGATCTTTGTTATACGAAGTTTGTGGAAGAATCGTGAACCCTATTTATGGATCGTTCGGGTTATTGCCGAATGTTAATATTAAATCTCAAAATTTTGATTTGAATTGACTTCCTGGTATTTCACTCTCTCTTTCAATCGAATGAATTTTTTCCAGATCTGAATGAATTTTTAAAACTGTTTATTTTTGTTCAACGTTTATTTTTATTCTCTATTTACATATCTATAGAAACTTTGATCTCTTTTTCATCTTCAATTGTTTTTCTCTTTCGTTTTTGCTACTTTTATCTCTGTATTTTGTTGGAGGACGAACAGCAAGGACATTTGAATTTTCCAAAATAAATGTTTACTAAAAGTAAACTGTTTTTAAAAAAAATTAAAATTTTTAATTGTTTATAAAAATTTGACCGTCTTCTCGGCCACCAAACTTATGATTCTTTACTGGTTTGGTTTTCCGGTCATGATTCAAATTCATTGCGAGATCTGAAAAATAGACGAAGGTGATCGTTGTTGTGGCTCGTGTTTCTGTTCAATCGAGGAAGAAAGCAGCAACCAAGGTACATCAATAAATGTTTACTAACAGTAAACCGTTTATAAAAATTTGTACCTTCCAATTCTTTTTCATCTCCAATTTTGTTCATTCGCTATCTCAGGAAGGACATTTGAATTTTCAAAATAAATGTTTACTAAAAGTAAACTGTTTATAAACAAAATTACATTTTCAATTCTCAGTGAACTTTGTTTTCTATGTATTTTATAGATAAGTTACTTTTAGTGAAATGTTTACTTTTATTCAATGTTTATTTTGAAAGCCTTTTTTACATATGTTTTCAAAACTGTTTCATCAATTTTTGTATCCAATCAATTTTAAGTGCACATTAATAAACTGTTTACTTTTATTTTTATCTTTTTTTTTTTTAGGATGACGAACAAGAAAGACGTTCGATTTTTCCATGAAGAAGAAGTCAGAAGGTTGAAGAACAAAGTAGAAGTTTGAAGATTTTTTATTTTATTTTTGTTATAGTTTTTGTTTTTATTTAGATTTGATTTTTCCATTAATTTTGTAAAATTTAAGGAATTTTATAACTTTCCTTAAATTTTACACAAATTAAGGAGAAATTAAATCAGGGGCATGTTTGTCCTTTCACAATGTAATTTAATTGGCCGGTGGCGGTTTTTGGGTACTTTTGATATTTAATAAAAACATCCGGTATATTTGATATATCCATTATTTTTTTGGTTATTAGTGAAATTCACCCTATAAGTTTCCTTATCCTCAATTATCTTTAAGTTTATTTCTTCCCCAAACTCAACTTCCTCAAGAAAGTTGTAGATCCCATCTCCATAAAAATTTTCTAAATGTGGGACCATAAAATTTATACCCCTGGATCATTCAACATAACCAATAAACTAATTGTTTACTATTTTGGAGTCCAATTTATTTCTATATGGTCGATAAAACGTACCCTTAGTTGGACATCCCATATATGAATTCTAGAAAACAAGACAAACTATGCTCACATTATACTTTTCATTTAATCAATAAATTCTAATAATGACATTTCCCATCTCAAGATACCGGGCACATCATTGATATCAAGTCTTTGGACAATAATACTAATTGTAAATGGTATCTTGATACTTGATAACATATTGACAATAAGTTCATGTCAAATAATAAAATTATCTTTGGATCGATTTATTATTTACATGCAAATTATTTTAAATAATTGTTACATATTGACCATTCGTGTGCATGTAATTCTCTGTCAAACATTAATCTTTCTTTGGGCTGGCTAATACTCGTATGAATTCACATACGCTTTAAACTTTTAACACCCCTCATGAAAAAATTTACACAAGAGAGGTTACTTTGGCAACATCTTGTTTCAATTAATTCACTTGAAAACGTTAAACATCCTCAATAATTATAATATATGTCAAAATTTGAATTTTTGTCACTCAAAATAGTTATATAATATATAACTAGAAATTCATGTAAATAAAATATGAGCACGAATACCATAATATCATGAATATAAAATTTCATGAGTTTATTTGGTCATTCAAATAATACACCCATAATCTAAATTTATTAACCCAATCTGTAGCAATAATGCATTTGAAATCTACCAAATATGTGGTAAAATATATATTCTTTCATGAAACTGTACTTGTCATGCCATCAAAATTGATTTTATATGATTGAAAAAATCAAAACATAATCAGATGCCACCAACCCAATTTGCTACTTGGAGATTGAGACAATTGAATACCAAATCTTGAAATTTATCAAGATTTAAATTGATTTACTCACAACTAAAATTTACCAGAACAATTGATATGTGTATGAAGACTATATATATATATATATATATTTTGTCAATTCACAAATTCAAAGAATTTCATATAAACAAAATTCTTCCCAAATTGATACCAATAGCAGAATTTGGACACATATTTCACAAACAAAAATTTAAATTATATGACCATAGGTTTGCAATCAAAAGAATTTTTTTAACAGACTTCAAAATCTAATTCGCATGGAAGATCCCTTGAATTGAACCTTAAAAAAATTGAAGTCCGAACACCCGTAAGTAAACAAATTGAAGATCAAATAACGAAGATCATTCCCAAATCTTTTCAAACTGAATCCAAAATTCAACGAAAAAAAAAATAATAAATTTGGGAATTGAGAATAAATTCTCAAGAATCAATCATGGAACGGCTCTGATACCACTTGTTGGGAGAATCTAAATAGCCCATGATTGAATTCAAGAGAAACGAAGAATACCGAAAGCAGAAGCGTACCTTACTTCTTGAATAGAACCAATTACCGTACGGGTTTTGGATCTTCCAATCCTTATGCAATCACCGTTATCTGTAGTTTTCTCAGAGGGCCCTTCATCAAATTGGAAATTTTAAATGATATCTATGTTTATATAATTCCATGGAATTATGTAATTACTCTTAATTTAACATTAAAACATTAGTAGATCAATTTATTTGACTAATCAAAAGATAGCATACACATTTAATAACTACATATGCGGTCCCAATTATTGAATTTTAGGTCAATCAGAAATATATCGAAGAACACCCCTACTAGCCTGGTACTAGAATTCTTAAAAAGCAAACAATATCTTAAATAATATAAAGATCTATATCATTGAGTTTAGCTTTTTCAAATCACTTTAGTGCAACAACGTCTAAATTTCTTTTCATTATCAATATTATTATATTAATTAAATGATTATTAAAATTTGCATTATATGGACTCCCCTTAAACTATTGGGTGCTTTTAATTCCTTTGCATGATTATCTATATCTACAAAAAATATATATATATATATATATATATATATATATTTTTAAAATATTTTGATCACTTGTGAAAGTTGAAGAAATTTAATATAAATTAGGTGGCCAAGTCGCTGTCTTCAAAAAGAAAGAAAAATAAAACTTAAACCAACAAATAATACGTCAATAAAATTATTAAACGGCTGTATTGTTATTTGTGTTATTTTTAAAATATTTTGACATTTCAGTAATTAATATATAAAAATATATAATCTTAAGACAATTTCTTAAGTGTTTAATCAAAATCATTTAAATTAAACTAAACAGTTTGAAGATTTACAGACCTATATTGTTATAGTCAATCTAAAATGTTGTTATTCTCTTTAGAAAGAGAGGGAGAGCTAAAAGAGTTGAGGAAAAAAAGGGGGAGAGAAAACAAAAGAATTGGATACAAGAAAAAAAAATTCCATTGTTTCTCTATCTCTCCCTTGAAAGGTCATTCCCTACCTACTATTCTCTCTCTCTTTTTTCAAAAGAAAAAAAAATTATATGCATTAAGCTTTTAGTGGTGCTTCAACAGCAATAAGGGGTGGGCATGAAATTGAAACACTCTTTACAACAATGGGAGCTTTGTTATTCTTTTGCATTTCGATGTCGTCCGACAATGACGACTCGTCTTCTTCAATAACAACCTCCAACTTCCCCATACTAAATTCTCCACCATAAACCTTCATTGGTTCAACAATGACTTCTTCTGCTTCCTTATCTTTGAAATCTTTATACTTTCCCCACAGCACAGAGTAAAGCCCCATCACAATCACAACACCTCCAAGAACACTGAATAAAATTACACAAATATTTCAAATTAAGAACAAGAGGTAAGTATTTATAAGTACTTACTAGTAAGCACCCAAGTATCACTTGAGAAAATACGGAAAAAGAAAAAGAAACTAACCGTCCGAAATAAATCTTCTCTGCAAGCATGACAGAGCCCATAATTGCTACAATGATCATCATCAAAGGGCTAAATGCAGTGACAAAAACAGGCCCTCTCTTCTGCATAACCATTCCTTGAACATAATATGCAATACTTGATGACACTATTCCCTGAAAGTTGATTGAAAACAACATAACCTCAATTGATCAGATAATAAATTTTTTTTAAACTAACCAAAATTTTCAGTAAACTGAATAGGGAAGCATTCCATTCATTGCTTTTCTACATGGTTCAAAGTCGCATTATCGTCATCGACCCAGAGAGTACTAGACATATATAATTGTTTGACTCGGATCAGCATAAGACGATACACTAATAAAGAGAGATAATAGGTTTAAAAATTCTCAAACTGAGTCGCTCACATTTAGGCTTTTTTTCGTATTATATCTCGTTACCTACCGAGACAGGAAGACTCGACCGATACTTTGAACCTTGTTTTCCTACGGGGAGATGGGGGAGAGAGAGAGAGAGAGAGAGACATACAGCATAAGCTGCAGCAAGAAGATTCATATCCCATCCAATGTTCCAAACAGAAGCATTCTGTTCCATAACAAAAGTGACTGCCATAGACTGCAGAGTCCCCAAGAAGCACACAAGTGTGGTAAGTGAGAGGTGAGCTGTGTACTTCCTCAGTGTCACTGCCTGTACAAAAGATTTAAGAACATCCCAATTCACATTTTTTTCCTCAAAATAATAAATTGATCGATTTTTCGATTTTCTTTTCAATATCATATAAGTATACCTGAAGGATGAAGAACATAGACCAAGCAAGAGTTGCAAAAATGAGGAGAATTGAACCCTTAACCCAATCTTTATCACTGGTTTCCATTGTGTAATTTGAGTGAGCATGCTCAGACCAAAACAAGTTTATGACATTCCCTTTGTATAATGTCATCAATATTGCTCCTCCCACTGTCACTATTGTCCCCACCACCTTGGCTTGACACCTTACTTTCTTTATCTCTAACTTCTCCATCCTTCAAGAAAGTTTATGTTTTTTTTTTCAATTTCAAATTTCATAAATTTTGAGTCATTTAATCATTAACATCTAATTTCAATTATGATAAAAACATGTTAATGGTTTTAAATCCAAAAACATAAGCTCAACTTTCTAATGTGTAGGTCAAGATATTAACACAAGACTCAAACACATAGACGATTAACTAATGGTGAATAAATAACAAATAATACCGGAGCTTAAACTCTTACTCTCCTACTGTGATACTATATTAAATACTACAGCTATTTATATAGCAGTCAATATTTTTTTTTTATCTTTCTTCTTTTTAAGAATGATTTACCTGCAGAGAAGAGCAAGGATGAATGTCATGGCAGGAAGCATATTACTCATGGCACAAGAAAAAGTTGGAGAAGTGAGCTTCAATCCAGCATAATAAAAGTTTTGATCAATCACAGGACTGTAAGAAAAAACAGAAAAAAAAAAAAAAAATCAACCAAACCAATTCCACCATGAACTGATACACAATTTTCAACAAAAAAAGATTGAATTTTTCACTAACCCCAACAGACCCAGAAGGAAAATCTGCATAAACATAGGAAAAGTAATCTTGGGTCTCACTTTCCTGCCATCCAAACAGAAAACAAGGTAAGAAAAATCAAAACTTTTTCCCAAAAAAATCAGCAAAAATCAGAACCCAGAAACCTTTCAAGGAAGAAAGCAAAAGGAGCAAGAGCAGCAGTAGCAAAAGCTTGTCTATAAGTAACAAGAACATAATGACTCATTCCACGATTTAGAGCAACTTTTGTGATAATATTCATTCCACAATAACCAAATTGAAGAGAAATCATTGCTATATATGGCTGAGCTCCCTCAATAAAACTGGCAAATCCATTTCCCTTTCTTTCCATTTCTTAGTAATTCTTTCAAGTGAGAGAAATAGTGGAGGAGGAGGAGGAAGAACACCTCAAGAAGAAGCTTGTGTGTTTTTTCTCCTAAGTTTAAAGAATGGAAACTTGATTTCGTATTTATAGCGTTTTTTCTGCTCTTTATCTAATTGCCTCTGTTTTTTTTAATAAGATAATGGGCTCTGTTTTATTTTATACTGAAAATATGATGTTTTTTTTTTAGTATACTACGTATCTCCTCACCGATCAAAAGGAACTCTTCTTAACTTTCTTACCTGTTCTATTTTTTATTACATAAATTAAATTTATGGATAGTAAATATATTATTATTTTAATAAATATATATGATTCACTTGTATATTTTATCTAATAGAAATGAGACATGTAGGAAAGTCGGGAGGAGCTCCCCTCACCGGTGAGGTGGTAAATATTTCTTTTTAATCTGAAGTGGGTTCCACGTGGCATGATCATGGAGGTGCTTTTTGATGTGGTGGTGCCCACTTTTTTTCCTCAATTTCATAGTGGTGTAGTGTTTAGTCATATTGATCAAATATCAATTTGTCTGAGATCATTGCTCATTGATTGAGAAGTGGAAAAAGATTTTTTTTTATGGAAATGGAAAGAAATTTTTAATTTTGGGGGTGATTGGTTTATATTCAAGATGATACTTCATATTGAAGTAATTCTATTGTTTCTATTGAATAAAAACTTTTAAGTAACAAATAAAATATTTTCCGTCTATTGATGATCACTATTAAATTATAAAAACTTAGATTGATATTAAATAAATGTAATGAATTGAAAGATGTAAAAGATTAAATAAATGGTATAGATATTCTTATTTCTTTTTAACATTTTATCTTTACTTAATGTAAAGGTAGATATTTGTTTGAGTAAAGTTGTTCTTTTTCTTCTTCACTATTGTGAAAACTTTATTTTACAAGAACAAGCATGGTCTTTTCTTGAGCTTCATCCTATAGTCATTTGAACAATCTATTTCCTTCCGTGTTATTATAAAAAATTTGTTTCAGTGGAGCGATATGATGATTTTGATGATCCATCCTTAACTTTATCTATTTTCACATTGTTTTCACTTGACTCATGTTAAAAAATGAAGTGTACCTAAACTAAAATGATGAAAAAGGATTATGAACATTCGAGATAATTTGTTCATGAAAGTTTTAAACTAAAAAAAATTATAATTAACATCAAAGTACAATTTTTGTTATAAATAAGTTGAACTTTAATTTTATTTTATTTTATTTTTCAAATACTAGTTATATGGTTGTCCCATCATGGAATCTAATTGTCATGCAGAGCAGACAAATTGTGAAACATATTGCACTTCCCAACTAAGCATTGTTGTATTTAGGGTTTAGCTTTTTCCACAAATGCAATGCTTATCCTAGCTACTTGGGGAGACAATATAACTAAGGGGTACCCTTTCACAAAAAGGCACATTATGGAGGATTGTCCTACAATTTGAAATTGTGCAAGGCCTTAATGTGGAGTCACGGCTTCCATACAAAGTATGAAATTAAATTTGGATTTTATTTTTCCTTTTTTGGGTTGATAATATAGAATCCCTCACCTGACTAAAATCACATCACCTCATTAAGAATTCAAAAAAACGTGTTATATATATATATATATATTCTTAAAAATAAACATGTAAAAAATTATAAATAATGATTGAATGATCTATGTTTTTAATAAGTGTCTATAATTCAGACTCATCTATAAAGTTTTTCGATTATTTTAATAGAATTAGAACATATGTTAGAGGTAGAATATGTACGTGTCTCTATTTTACTAACCAACTAGTAGAAGGGTATATTTTATTTTTTTACTACTCACGGAAAAAACTGATAATAATTTTTAAACCATATGAGTGTAGTTTATAAATTAGGTAAATTATAGGGGTGTAATTTATAATTATCCCTTAAAAAATTAGTCAAGATTTTAAAGATTCTAACAAGTCAAAATGTCGAAATGAAGTAGGTTATAAACATTTTATTTTAATTCAAACACTAAAATAATTATGGGAATATGGATTTAAATTAGTTGAGATTTTAAGTGTGGGGAAAGAATGACCTAGCTTATCTTTATTCTCTTACTTTATGTGTGTATATATATATATATAATTTTTTTTTTTTTTTTCCCACAATATTCCCTCTTCATAAATTCAAATTGAAATCGCTCAAAAAAAGAAAAAAATAAAAATAAATTGAAGACCAGAATATGGGTAGAGTAGGATTCCACTTGAAAGTATATTGGGAACCAAATTTTAATAATGGCGTGTACTCAAGGGATTTAATTTTAGGTACATTACTTTTCCTTTGTGCCTTTCCCCCCTTCTTCTCTTGGTTGCTTAGGTTAAAAAAGGAAGAAAAAAAATGCAGCCAAGCATGCTTTTCCTCTCACACAAACCAAAAAAAAAAAAAATATTTGAATAAAATAATAAATGATGATATCATTTTTAACCTATGTGACTAAAAGTAATTTGGTGGAAGTATATTTGGTTGTTGTCGAGATAATAGTTAAGTCTTGTCCCGTAAATAATTAAAAAAAAAATAATTGGGTAACCTTAAAATGGAAAGAAAAAATTTTACTCCGTACAAATAAGAGAACTTAATAATTTTAAGATATGTCAATCAAAACATAGTTCATTGATTATGCATGTAGTTCTACCTTTAAGAGAGTGGTTCAATCCTCACCCCAACATTTTGTAGGAAAAAAATTGATGATATAATTATTTTATAGGTTAAATTATATAAAATAGCCTAACCTGAGAGGTAGGTTTCAATTTTATTCTTAACGTTTTAAAAGTTTCAATTCTACCCTCAATCTTTTAATTTGTTTCAAAAATATCCTTTATTGGGGGAAGTTACCCTTTCAAAAATATCATTTGTTCGGGAAATAATATTTTGTTAGAGAAAATACTTTTTTATTTAAAAATACTCTCAATCTTTTAATTTCCATTAAACTTAATAAAAATTTGTACGTGAAAAGTATAATTTTCCCCGCAAATGGTTGTTTTGAAATAAATTAAAATATTGAAGGTAGACATAAAACTGGACTTTTTTTTTGGCTAAGTGGCCACTTTTTTTTAAGTAATAAAGGATATGTCCAAACGTTCAAAGTAATTAGGTAAATGTCCTTTTTTTTATAAGTTCGGTTTTGAAAACCCGACTTTGACTTGGGTCAACACCTCCTAGATGCCACGCTGTAAAAGACGGGTTTCTAAAACTAGTTTTATATCCAAGTGGATGAAAACAGGTTTTAAGAACCTGTGTTTAGGTAAAAATAATAATTATTTATTTTTATTTTATTTTAAAATTATTTTATATGAAAATTATATCAAGTGTGTGAGAAGGGTTTAATTCTCTTCCTACCTCTTTGAATTTAGGAGGTTTTGTTACTTTTATTAATGACATTAAGACACAAATTTCACAAATAATTTTATTAAAAAAATAAGTCACGGGTCATGACTGGCATTTATCCATTGAACACAAGGGAACAATGTAAATCGAGTAGAGAAGTTGGCAACTCATCAAACAGAAATGTGAACAAATGAGAAATTACAGGAGCAACTCATATACAGAGAAACTAACAAACGAAAAAACTGAAGGTATTCAATGAGTAGAAAATATTGGAAAATTTCAATATATGGGACCACACATGTAATTATTAAATGTATATGCTATCTTCGGTTAACAAAATAAATTGATCTATTAAAGGTTTAATATTGGCTTAATGGAGTAATTATGTAATTCTATGGATTTTGATAAGCATAGATACCATATGTCATTTCTAATTTTATGAGGGGCTAAATTAGAAATAAATAAAACTTGATAACTGATCAAACAGTTATTTTGGACAGTTTTAAAATAGGGTTATGGTCCTCATTTCTCTGTGCTTCTAACGTAACTTCTCCTCCCCATCAGAGTGGTTGCTCTCTGTAACATTACAGAGGTATGGTAAAGGCGAAGGAGAATTGGAAGATCCAAAGTTTAGTAATCGGTTTCGATCATGTAATAAGGTACGCTTCCGCTTTTGGTATTCTTTTCTCTTGAATCTAGTCATGGCTAAATTCTCTTAATAGAAAATAACCATAAAAAACTTTCACTCGTAATCACATTGACAAAACCATAAATGAGTTGATTAATTTAAATCATAGTCTAAAATTTCATAGGATATACCCAAAAATCACAATATCGAGTTAAGGCAAAATTCACTCAAAATTTTAAAAAATAAAAACAGATACCACAGTTCAAAAATCAAAAGAATCGTAATCCACCCATTGACAAAATCGAAAAATTCAACTACAAGCATTTAACAGATTCAATAAATTCTTTTTTACCTAAACACGGGTTCTTAAAACCCGTTTTCCATCCACATGACAATAGAACGGGATTTAAAAACCAGTTTTTTAGAACGTGGCGACTTGGAGGCGTTGACCAAGTCAAAGTCAGATTTTCAAAACCAGACTTCTCAGATAAAGGACATTTACCTAATTACTTCAAACGTTTGAACATATTCTTAATTACTTTAAAAAAAAGTGGCTACTTAGTAAAAAAAGTCCCTTAAAAATTTTTAAACGTTAAGGGTAAAATTGAAACTCGCCCTTTTTTATGTATAATTTCACTTATTTTATATGGGTATAAATTTATTAGAAATAATTACACCAATAACCACTTTAAATCACCATAATCTAGTTTTAATAGTTGTTTATTATTAATATAAAAAATATGGAAATTTGGGTAAATTGACCTCCAAATTAACAACTAATGGTTATTGACCTCCATATTTATTTTAACCTTTTTTGACCTTTTGATGATGTCACTTTGGTTTGAAATGTCTAAAATATCATTCATCTCTCTTCTCCATTGAGACTCTTAAGCTCCAATTCTACCTTTCATGGAGGTTTCTTCCACCCTCGCTCTATCTCTTCATCTTCATCCTTTCCCTCCCAATCCTCTCTTCACCTCTTCTAATTCAAATCCCAACTTCATCTTTCTTGTTTGTTTCCTTTTTTTGTCATCATCTAAAAATCCTCATCAAGTCATCGGAAGTATAAACTTGCTTGTTTGTTGAGTTGAAAACTTGCTCCTCGTCTAAAAAATTCTCGAGCTCCTCTCGAAAAAAAATCATGAATTCTGGACCGGAATTGTATTCCATGCCGGATTCCGGTCCGAAATTCACATTGAAAAAAAACTGTATGAATTCCGTACAGTGCGTTTTTTTTTCTTTTTTTTCACAAACCCATCACCTATCTTTCTTCTTCTTCCTATTCTTCTTCTCTATATGTTCCATCAATGGCTGCTTTGGATGAAACTCCCCAAATATCAATTGTAAATGGCATGTGGATTTTTTATCAATTGGAGTACCCCTCTTGAGGAATTGGTAGAATTTCTATGCTTTTTTTTTCCTTCTGAAAATCTGATTGATGAGTTTTAGGAGAAAGAGATCGCTGGAGATTTGGCGGAGGACAATCCGAATAACCAATTTGAAATTTGTTTTGGTAAATAAGCATAATCAGCTTTACAAATGAGGTAAAGAAAAGTCAAAAAAATTAATGAAGAATCTCAATGGAGAAGAGAGGTGAAGGATATTTTAGACATTTCAAACCAAAGTGACATCAACAAAGAGTCAAAAAAGGTTAAAATAAATATGGAGGTTAATAACTCTTGGTTGTTAATTTTGGAGGTCAATTTACCCAAATTTCCAAAAAATACCCAAGAAATACGATTTATGGTGATGATCTTGTGGTTTCCGATTTTATAGTTTACCATCTTACCCTTTTATCTCTCCTGATAATCATATCTTATTAATTACATATCATTTAATTTATAATCGTATTTTTTTATTTTTAAATTCAAAATCAATCTCCTTGATTTTGGGAATCACTATTTAAGGATAATAAACTCTAACCTAAATTAGATTATTCTTTTTCTTCCTCCTTCGTTTTTCGTTTTCTTCATTGCCCAGAAATTGCCCAAATTCGACTTTCACCGCTTTTCCGTCTCCGTTCGTCAGTGCCAATAAAATCACACGTCATTGATTCAAATTCCATTTCACTGATTGCGAATTTGACGTCCGACCGCCACTGTTTTACCTTTCTTAGCCAAAATATGTTCACGCTTATTAGAAGAAGATAAAAAGACACTTGCTGGTTTACAATGTTTTCCGATACGACCATGACCGACACTCACATGACCACGCTTTTTTGGGATTCTTCTTGAAACGGTTCGTCATTTTCGTCAGAAAATTGAGTTTCGAGAAGTTACAGAAAGCGGTGTCGGTGTGTTGAATCCAGATAAGCTTCTTACGCCGGCAGATATTGACGTAATTCTTCGTGTTATTCATGGCTGCTGCTACAGGTTTGTTGATCTATAATACACCGTTTGTTACATATAAACATTTTATTTATATGACTGCTGCTACTGGTTTGTTAATCTATAATACATCGTTTATTAAATATAAACATTTTATTTATATGGTCGCTGCTACAGATGTTAGTGGTTACTGCAAGTTGGCTTATCAATAATATACCATTTATGAAATATAAACATGTTAAACTATGTTTTTTTTGTAATTTTAGCAAAGACAACCATTTATAGCTATTGCTATAAGTTTTCATGGCCGTTCCTATAGGTTGGTTTTTCAATTATACACTGTTTATCAAATATAAACGTGTTTGATTTGGTTTTTCAATTTTTTTATGTTTTATTTTTAATTTAACCTTGTATTTGTTTTAGTCTTGTTAAACTTTTTTTTAAGAAAATGAATACTTATTACTTTTTGTTTTAATTTTTTTTATCAATTATACACGGTTTAACAGTGTTAAACTAACAATGATTCTCTTTTAAAAATTTCAGAGTTTGAAGAAGTATTAATGGCGGTTGGAAGATGATCGAATAAGAAAGAAATTTGAATTTTTCTGGAAGAAAGAAGTAGAATATTCAAAAGCTTTAAAAAAAATTTTGTTATAGTTTTAATTATTTTTAGATTTAAACTTTCCATTAATTTTATAAAATTTAAGGGATTTTATAAATTTCATTAAATTTTGTACAAATTAAGGAAAATTAAATCGCGGTATGTTTTGTTTTTTCACAATGAAATTTAATTTTTCTGATAGTGGTTTTGGGTAGTTTTGATATATATATATATATATATATAAAATATTGTGTTTTTTTTTGTATGAACAACTTTAGTTTGTCCATTACCAAAATTAACCGAAGTTATTATTCGCAAGAAATAGGTGGATTACATCGCTAGTTTTTTTATCCATTAAGAATATGTCTTACTTTTATGGAAATAATAATAATAATAATAATAATAATAATATATGGTTCATTTCAAGTAAAATTATATTAATTTGAATATATAATAGGGTGAATTTCACTAATAACCAAAAAAATTATGGATATATCAAATATACCGAATGTTTTTATTAAATATCAATAGTACCCAAAACGGCCACCGGCCAAATTAAATTACATTGTGAAAGGACAAACATACCCCTGATTTAATTTCTCCTTAATTTGTGTATAATTTAGGGAAATTTATAAAATCCCTTAAATTTTACAAAATTAATGGAAAAATCAAATCTAAACAAAAATAAAAACTATAACAAAAGATAAAAATCTTCAAACTTCTAACTTGTTCTTCAACCTTCTGACTTCTTCTTCATGGAAAAATCGAATGTCTTTCTTGTTCGTTATCCTAAAAAATACAGAGATAAAAAGTAAACAGTTTATTAATGTGGACTTAAAATTGGTACCGGAAAAAAAAATTGATGAAACAGTTTTGAAAACATATGAAAATAGGCTTTCAAAGTAAACATTTTACTAAAAGAAACTTATCTACAAAATACATAGAAAGTGAGTTCACCGAGAATTGAAAAGGTAATTTTTTATAAACAGTTTACTTTTGGTAAACATTTATTTAGGAAAATTCAAATGTCCTTCCTGATCGTCCTCTTACAAAATACAGAGATAAAAAATAAAAACGAAAAAGAAAAACAATACATCAAGAGATAGAGCGAAAGCACAACATTGGAGATGAAAAAGAGATCAAAGTTTCTATAAATATGTAATTAGAAAAATAAAATAAATGTTGCACAAAAATAAACAGTTTAAAAAGATCCTTCAGATCTGGATAAAAAAATCAAAGAAATTATGTATATTTCTCCAATTTTCAAATCGCATCTATCCCTTTACGAACAAATAACCAATTGTGCAAAAGAAAAGACCAAAAAAACAAGCCAAATTCAAGTGGGGGAATACCTAAAAATTTAGAAAAAGAAGAAAAAGATGAATTCGCAATGAATTCGAATCATGACCGGAAAACTAAACCAGTAAAGAATCATAAGTTTGGTGGCCGAGAAGATGGTCAAGAGCGCGTGAATCCAATTGGACAGATGAAAAGAAAATGAAAAGAAACGCAAGACTAAGCACAAGACAGCCAAGATTCAAAAAACTAAACGAGAATGATCTGAAGCCATAATGATGGATTGTATAAAAGACAAAAGGGCAAAAAAAATTATGAAAAAAGTTTCCAGCTTTGAATAGAAAGGGTTCATAAGCAACCAAGATTTAGATAAAAATGGATCGGGATCAAAATTCCATGAATCCCTCAAACGTGAAAAATCGAAATTAAGAGAAAGAGAGAGTGAAATACCAGGAGGTGAAGAATTTGATGAACTGGGCAATTGCGAAAGCAACGAGAGAAGAAATGAGAGGGTAATTCGTAAAAATGGAAGAAGATGAAAACGAAGACGACATTTCCGAAGGCGGTTTTAGGTTAAAGATCCTTTACATTAAATAGGAATTCAAATTGATTTAAATTCAAAATAAAAAATTAAATAAATAATAAATTTAAATGATTTGCAATTAATAAGATATGGTTATGAGAAGAGATAAAAGGGTAAGATGGTAAAAAATGAAATCGGAAACCACCAGATTACCACCAGTGTTTTTTGGGTAAAAATGAAATAAAATCATAACATCCTGTAATATTGAAATTGGGTGAATTAATTAGGATACTAGTGATATTAATCTCTATATAATATATTAAAAGAAGGAATTTAAAAAACACTTTCAAAATTGGTATATTAATTTATAGATCAGGTCACCATCTTTATACTTTTCACTCAATTGAAACAATCAAAGAATTTTGTGCACGTTATTAGACAAAAATAAAGATTTATTATTCTTCAAGAGCCGTGTTATATCAACATCTAATTACTTTCAAAAAGTTTGATTGATCAATAATATAATATTATAGAATTTTTTTTTAACGTACCAAAATAAATCTCAAATAGGAAAAAAAAAAAAATCTAATATCTCATTTAAATAATAATTTTCAACCTAAAATAAAAAAAAAAATTATAATTTATTTGAATAATTAATTGATTTGGCAGAAATATCCTATTTTGATTAAAATAATAATAATAATAAAATAAAGTTGTACATACAAATAATTACATTTTTTTTTCTATTTTAATAATTCAAATATATCAATAATATATATATGTAGCTCTTGATAATTAAGTATCAAATTAGAAATACATTATTTTAATATGCTATCTATTATAAAATATTTCCTCAATATGTATGTGACTCACTTGTACACATCATGATGGCATGATATAATTTGAAAATATTTTTCAATGGATCACATCTTCAAAAAGCTTTATGAAGCCCAACAAAAATGGCACTTTATCTCAATCATTATAGTTTATTGGCAGGCAAAACAAAGAACACCACACTCTTTTTTCTTCTTCTTTTTTTTCCTCCATTGTTTCCTTTGAGTCTTTGACCATAAATACCTTAAAATAACACTATACCAAACTATTCAAATAATTACACATAAAAAGTGGACTCACTAAACTAGCAAAGCTAATGCAATTTATCTCTTTCTTTCTTTTTTAACAATTAATTTTCTATATTTCTTTCGATGTTAAAAGTAGAGAGATAACATAAAAGTTAATTCTATCCTTTTGGAATACCACAAATTCAAGTTGGGCTTCATTTTCTATTTCTTATTTCTTAATTATTATTATTATTATTATTGCAAATGTTATGTATAATGTTCAAAAGCTTTGAATTTGAAAAAAGTACTTGAAATGGTTAAAAACATATTTTTTATGATTTTTTTTTCACAAATTAAAGTGGTTTTGAAAAATGTCAAAAGTACTTGGAAGTATTTTTGAAAAAAAGTAATTGATAAGTACTTTTTTTTAATTGTTTTTTAATTTACACATTTCTATACCCAACTTCGTTACATTATTTCACAGTATTTTTTTTTTCTACAAATATTTCCTTTTGTTAGACCTCTCTACTCTGTCTCACTAGCTTCTTCCATGCATATTTTTACTTGTGAACTTTTTCTATTTGAGATTTCTCTCATTTATTGTTTTCGTTGCATATCTTTTCTCATATTAATATTTTCTAAGACGGTTGAAATAAGTATTAATATTTCATGTATTTTTAAGTTGAATGAAATTAATTTAAAAAATAAAAAGATGATTTGTTTGCTATTAATTGGTTTAAAGTATTTTATGATCAGATCGATGTGTGTTTGATATTAATCGATTTAAATATTGAAGAATTAATACTTCTTTTCTTTCTTGAATCGATAGATATATTTTTATATCATTTTGCATGTGACGTTGAACAAAAGCTCAAAATGTTGATTAAAAAAGCTAGCCCTTCTATGATTGAACTAAACCAAGTGGAAATTTTATGTAATCTTTTTGAAAAAGTGATGGTCAAAGATTCACTTCACTTTGCAAATATGTCTTTCCAAAACTTTTTTTTTCTTTTGCAAAAAATAAAAAAAAAAAAAAAAAAAAAAAAAAAAACCCACATCCATTGGGAGATAGGTTGTTTTTTGCTTTAGCTTCCTTTTTATGGGAATATCAACCATGCATTAATTGATAAGGAAAAGAACCCAATCATGCAATAATTCAATTATATTTTCACTTTAGCAATATTAGAAAAGGCTATGGCTTTCTTCTCTTCAAAGTTGAAATGAATTACGTAGTCTGATAATGATTTTGGTTTTAATTATTTATTAACAATCTATTTATCTTACCATGTACTTTTAAAAAAACATATAATAATACTGATTGAAAAAAAAAAAAATATATATATATATATATATAGATTTCAAAATCTGATTCTTTTTTATTTTTTAATATTTGTTCAAGATTTTAAAAGAGTCTTTAAAATGTGGGACATTAGATAAAAAAATGTAAACAAGCTTAATTTAAAAACAAATTATCAAATGATCCATATATATATATATGTTTTCACTTTTTATTGAGAATATATTAAAATAAAGTGTAGATAATAATAAATATAGATCAAAAGAAATAAAGAAATGCACACGAATGGTTTGCCTTTCCTTTTACACCTATAATATAATATATCAAAGAAAAAGCTAAAAAAAAAATTATATTTATATAACTTGGACCAAAATAGTGACTAATTAGGTGGGTTTTCTTTAAGAAGGATCATTAGTTCTTAATTAGTTTAGAATATATTAAGTTATACATGTGGTTTGCTATCATTTTTTGTTTGTGATAATTTCATCCCTATACTTTTTTTTTTATGTCCCTAAACTTTTAAAAGTGTGAAAAAATATCTCTATTATAAATAAAGTAATTCCAAAACATTTTTACATGGATTACAAGTTTTATTTTGTATTTATCACATTAGATAAAGACATCACATTTTGATGTTAAATTGGAAGACGAAAATAGAAAACATTATGATGTTCTATTATCTACCTGGTAAAAACAAACCAAAAAATATAATCTACATGAAAGATGTCGTTACATTTAACTTGAGAGTAACACTACAAAAAAAAGTCAAAATGCGACCAAACATTTGCGACCGATAAAAAGTGGTAGTTTTTTGGTGACCATTTGGTCACTTTTTTTGAAGGTTGACTCGAAGTGACCATCTGGTCACTTTTTTTGCGACCAGATTGCGACCAAAATTAGAAGTAGTCATAAAAAATTGCGCAAAACTATGGCGCAAAATAAGCGACCATTTGGTCATCTAAAAAAACGACCAAGTGGTCGCATTTTGGTGACTAAAAATATGACTTGGTAGCAAAAAATGGCGCGAAATAAGCGACCATTTGGTCACCTAAAAAAACGACCAAGTGGTCGCATTTTTGTGACTAAAAATATACTTTGGTAGCAAAAAAAGGTGCGTAATTTTGGCGGGAAGAAAGCTACCAAGTAGTCGCCTTTGGAAGTGACCATCTGGTCGCATTTATTGTGACCGAAGGTGACCACTGGTAGATAAAATAGGCGCGTAATTTTGGCGGGAAGAATGCTACCATGTGGTCGCCAATTTGTGACTCCAAGTGATCACTGGTAGCAAAAAATGTCCAGAACAATACGACCAAATGGTAGTATTTTTGCTACTATATGGTCACCAATTTGTGACTAGAAGTAATGACCACTGGTAGCAAAAAATGGTCACCAATTTGTGACTAGAACTATACCGCTGACCCCACGTCTGCAACGGTTGTATGCATCAGATGTCACAGCTTCACACATGAGATGGCATCACGAGCATTCACAGGATGAAGGTGTTATGGGACATCCCTCAGACGCTGCGGCTTGGAAGCATTTAAATAATTGTCATCCTAATTTTGCACAAGATCCGAGAAACGTGAGATTGGGCTTATGCACAGATGGCTTTAACCCGTTCGGGGCATCCGGGGCGCAATATTCAGTTTGGCCGGTGATGGTAACCCTGTATAACTTTCCACCCTCGATGTGTATGAGAGACCCAGTGATTTTTCTCACAGTGATCGTACCTGGCCTGAAAAGTCCAAAACAGAAACTGGATGTGTATTTGCAACCACGTATCGCAGAGTTGAAGAGGTTGTGAACAGATGGTGTCATGACGTACGATAGCTCGAAGAAACAAGATTTCATGTTGCGCGCGGCGTTAATCTGGACGATCAGTGACTTCCCTGCGTATTCAATATTGTCAGGTATGTTGCGTTCACGTTCATTATTTCTTGAGTATGAGTTTTGTTATTGTTTTGCGTAGTTCATTAGTTAATAATTGTAAATATCAATCCACATCCTCTATTAAAGGATGGAGTACAGCCGATAAATACGAATGTCCACATTGCATGCTAGACACAGATACGTTTTACCTCAGAAACGGTCAAAAAACCTGTTGGTTTGATTGCCACCATTGATTTCTGCCGTTGAATCACGCGTTCCATTGAAACGGTATTGACTGGAAGAAGGGTAGGCGAGTAGGAAAGGAAACCCCCCCCGATAATGTATAGTGGAAGGCAGATTCTGCACGGTATAGATGCTATAGGGATGTGGAAGATTACAGTGGAAGGTGCAGAGCTTGCAAACAATGCGGCTGGAAAAAACACGGGTTGGAAGAAACGGAGTATTTTTTGGGATCTGCCGTATTGGGAAGATCTACTTGTCAGACACAACCTGGATGTAATGCATATCGAGAAGAACTTCTTCGACAACATTTTCAATACGGTTTTGAACGTTCCTGGCAAAACAAAGGACAATCTAAAGGCCCGTTACGATATACGGGAGATATGTAATCGTTCTGAGCTAGAGCCTGACGACAATGATAACTACGCAAAAGCAAAGTACATGTTGACGACGGATGAAAAGAAAACACTATTTGAGTGGATCAAATCCATTAAATTCCCTGACGGATACGTTTCGAATCTGAGTCGGTGTATAGACAGTCAAAAACATGTCATGTTCGGGATGAAAAGCCACTACTGTCATGTATTCATGCAACGATTGATGCTCGTCGCATTCAGACCGTTCCTAGAGAACAGACATTGGGAGCCGCTTGCCAAGTTGAGTGTTTTTTTCAGGGACTTGACTTGAGTTGACTGAAGCTAATGTCGCTTCAATGAGTTCAGAGATCGCTGTTATTATCTGTAAGTTGGAGCGAATGTTCCCACCTGGTTTTTTGACTTAATGGAGCATCTTGCAGTGCATCTTCCATACGAGGCATTCTTAGGGGGTCCAGTCCATTATCACTGGATGTACCCATTTGAAAGGTTAGCTAACTTACTTTGTATATAAGCAACTGCCCAGAAGTCGAGCCTTACATCGAGTGAGTTCTCGTAACGTTACATTATTCCTTTGACTTAACAATCACAACTATTTAAAATATTTTCTTACTATTTTCGAAACATACAGACTATTTCTGAATGTATACGTTCGAATGACACGAGTCGGTCTTACAGTCGCTGAGGAGGGGTCAATAATCGAGCAGGAGTTTCGTTCCTGGTTCAGTGCATACTTGAGTTATTTGAAATTGTAAAAAATATCATGTCAAGTTATTTGTTGAAAAATACTATATCCTTCTAATTATACTTTATGTGTGCTAAATGACAGGTGGACTCCCCTATGTTACCGATAGATGTTCCTCGCATTATTTCTTTGGCAAAGGAACCTGAACGGATTGCAAGATCATATACTGGATACGTCGGTAACAGATTCAGATTTCAAACGAAGATGCATTCTGTTAACAGGGCAACAAACAACAGTGGTGTTTGCATAAAAGGTCAAGTGTTCGGCACCGAAGATGATTACTTTGGAGTAATCGATGAAATTCTTGAGATTCAATACACAAGTTTGACGCTAAAACGCATTGTTTTGTTCAACTGCACTTGGTTCGAGACAACCAGACGAGGCGGAGTCCGTAAGATTGATCATTTATAAATCGTTGAGGTAAACAAGTACAAGTATATGAGCACCGCTGATACTTTTGTCCTGGCTTCACAGGCGATTCAAGTTTATTAGCTGAACTATCCGAGTAATAGACGAGATCTGACAGATTGGTTAGTTGTTTGTAAAGTTAAACCACGCCAGGTAGAAGAAAACCTGTCCGAGAAAGACGACCATGCAGACGAAGCCGATGCTTTTCAAGAAGATCAGATAATATGTCGTGCAATAGACGATGGCCAAAATGCAGGTACCGCATGTTATTTGAACGATGGAATGATATCATTCATGATGACGATACAAATGCTTCCACTTCTCGCGAATGTGACATTGACACTGAATTTATTCGAGATGATGAAGAAGAAGATAAAGAAAAAGAAGAAGAAGAAGAAGAAGAAGCAATGACTGGAGAAACTGAGGATGAAGAATAATACACTTTGTAAATTTATATGATTCACTGTATGTTTTATAATATCGTCATTGTTGTGTTTCATTAAACAATATATATAAATATTTTTTAATCTCCATTAATTTATATATATTAAAAAATATATATATTTACGACCATATGGTCGCAAATTGAACTAAAATGTGACCATATGGTCGTAACTTTGAAGATATAGACTTAAGTTTTTTAAAAATTTGTATTAATTTACGACCATTTGGTCGTAATTTTGTGACTATCTGGTCGCGTTATTCAGCAGTAAATTTAAATTTTCATGAAATTTTTGGCAGTGAATTGATAATTACGACCATTTGGTCGCAATCGATGGCGGTGAATTTGAAAATTGCGACCATTTGGTCGCAATTGTTGATGGGAAGTGTGATGTGACAGCTGTTGGTCATAATGACACACTTACGACCAGTTGGTCACATTTTTATGAAAATACGACCAAATGGTCGTATTTTTGAAGCAAAATGCAACTATCTGGTCGTAATCGAGCGACTCTTCGTTTTTCGTCATAATTACGAAATTGCGACCAGTTGGTCGAAAATTTTGATTTAAACGTCCCAGCCTATTCTTTCCCCTCCCCCACCAGAATTCTTGTCTCTATTTTCTTTCCTTTTCTCTCTTTCCCCCGTTCCCGTTCCCCCGTTGCTTTTTGCCCGTTCCCGTCCCCCGTTCGTTCTTACCTTTCCCGTTCCCCGTTCTTTCATCCATTCCCGTTTCAAAAACCTCCAAAACCCGGTAGCGTATTCGAGGTTAGTTTTCGTTTTCGTTTTAATTAACCTATTATAAATTGTTTTAGTTTCGTTAAATTTAGTTACATTTAATTGAATAATTTAGTTTAGCTTTAAATTAGTGTAATTAATTACTTAATTAATTATGTTTAGTTAGTTACTTTAATTTGTTTAGTTTTATTTAATTTGTTTAATTTAGTTAAGTAATTAGTTAATTAGTTATTTAATTTAATTTAGTTAAATTAATTTTAGTTTAATTATTAATTAAATTTAGTTTAGTAAATTATTAATTTAATTTAGTCACATTATTAGTTTAGATTACTTTTTTTAAATTAATTTAATTTAATTAGTTTGATTAATTAGTGTAGTTTACTTACTTTAATTAATTTAATTTACTTTAGTTTCATTAATTAATTAATTTAATTTAGTAAATTAAATTGATTAGATTACTTTAATGACTTACTTAACTATTTTTCTTTAATTTAATTAATTAATTTAGTTAAATAATTAGTGTAGTTTACTTACTTTAATTAATTAATTAATTTAATTTACTTTAGTTTAGTTTAGTTTAATTAATTAATTATTTTAATTTAATTTAGTTTAATATACTTAATTAATAAATTTACATTAAATAATATATTATTAATTAATTAAATTTAATTAGTTTGATTAGGAAAATCGTCATCCTCTGATGTCCGGCGATGATGCGCAGGACCCCACTGATCCGCCGCCAGAGGATGATGCACCGGAGTTGCACAGTTTTCCAGAGGACTGGACGCATGCTGACCTCGACGAGATCTTACGGTTGGACGACAATCCCAACCCTGCATATCCCTCCGCAGTACCCAAGTCGCAGATTGCGACATCGCGTTTGGGGGAGGACTCACCGGCTCCAGCCATGACTGTAGCGGGAGCATCCATTTCTGGCACCGGGCCCGATCCAGCGGGAACATCCACTTCTGGCACTGGCCGTCCTCGGGCCCCCGTCAACCCGACCCTTCGGATAGAAAGGGATACATAAGTAGACAAGTATTTTTTTTAATTAAATATTCATGTTATTTATAACCTAATATCACTAATATTTTTAAATTTTTTTTTTGCAAATTACAGCCACATCAAACCGCTTCAAAACGGTTTCGCCAAGTCCTCCAAAGCATGCCTCTACCCAGCGAGCTTCGCTAGACGAAGATTCCGAAGACAGAGAAGCGTTGGATGTACGACAATTGGAAGGTAAATAACTTCACTTATTTTTATAACTAATTAATTTATAAATTTTTAACAATCAATTTATTACTTTAACGTTTTCTTATTTCAAATTTTTTCAGGGCAAGTTTCCTATGATCGATCCCGATATCACGGACGGTCGAATGTTCCCTCATGGGACGGGCACGTGCAGGATCGATTCAAGGACCTCATGTACCGGGCGCAGCAGAAGCAAGCTGAAAACCGGCCTGTGTGGATGAGCGAGGAGGAGCATGCCCAGCTCCTCGCGAGCTTGCAGTCTCAAGAGGGAAAAAAAGTGTCGACGAAGAATAAGGCCAACCGGGCCAAGAACCCGAGGAAACACACCGGTGGCCCGAAGCCTCACGACGAGCACCATCGTATATTGGTAAGTAATTGTCATTTTTCTTTTACGTCATTTTTTTGTTTTTTTTTCAATTATTTATTAATTTAATTTCTGTCTTTTTTTATAATATGTTTAGGAAGAAAAGTACGGTCGTCCTGTTCCGCCTGATGAGCTGCACCTGGTCCTTCACACGAAAAAGGACGGGACAACGTCGACGAAAATGCGCAACAAACTCAGGTATTTAATATGTTTTTTCAATTATTAATTAGAATTTTTTCATCATTTTCTAACTTTTACATATTTTCTGAATTTTGAATATTTAGGACCGTTTCAAGGAGTCTTTGAGTCAAAGGTTGCCCACACACGATTCGCAACCGACTCAGGAAGACCATTGACAAGCGTTCTTGGAGGCTGCTGGAGGCGTTCATCCAGATGGATCCGTTGCTGGGCTCGGCTCGTACGGGAGACGCCTTTACGTGGATGTGCCTCAGCCTCAGCGGAACGGAGTGAGCACTAGCTCCGGCCCTTCTCCGGTTGAGCAGCAGCTGCGCAAAGAGCTTCAGCAGCTTCACACCGACATGGACGCTATGCGCAACGACTTCGTTTCTCGAGTCATTGCGATTGAGGCGGATATGCATGCACGGGTCGAGGCCCAGGTCACAATATCTTTGGCCGCGTTCTTCAGATCCCGAGACGGCGGCCATTCATCATCGATGCCGCCTCTGCCACCCCCTGCCCCTCCTCTGCAGTAGTTCTAGGATGATTTCTTTTGTATAGAACATTTTTTGAATATTTGATTTATATATATTTTATTTTAATTCCAATTTTTTATTATTAAATTTTAATATTAATTAAATAAATAAATAATAATTAATTAACTAATTATTGTAATTTAAATAAATAAAAAATATATTAAATACGATCAGATGGTCGCATTTACCCTAGAAGATAAACGACCAGATGGTCGTATTTTATCCCTGAACAAAACGACCATCTAGTCGCATTTTGTCTGAGTACAAAAGTGACCATTTGGTAGCTTATAAAAACGACCATGTGGTCACTGTTTCATGTGACCAACTGGTCACTTATCTTCAACTTAAATTACGACCAGATGGTCACTTTTTTAAGCGACCATCTGGTCGTTTTTTCAAAATGTTGACTTTTTTGCGAGCAACCATGTTTGGTCGTATTTTTGTGACTATCCAGTCGCACAAAATTCCGGAACGACCAGCTTTTTTACCACCACCATGTTGGTCCCTTTTTTGGTCGCATTCCACAATAAAAATGACCTTTTGGTCGCAAATTGACTTTTTTTTTTGTAGTGTAAGATAAGTGTTAAAATCAGAAAGTTGAGTTCTTTTTTATTTTGAAATATATCTTTTCAATCCTTGAGATTCAAGTCATGATCCAATTTTATTTTTATTTTTCTTTAAAGAAAATCCTATATATGTTATAAAACTAAGGAAATACTAAAAAAAGAATACTACATTGGAGGAGATTTAGACAAGATAAGAGAAAAGAGATAACTAAGTGAGAGATAAATAATTGCTCTTTGAAGCTTTCATTGGTGTGTTTATTCTCAATAGCTAATTAGCTATTTATATGTAAATACAAATACAAAACTCTCACATCAATTGAAGAAGGGGGTTTCTTAATTTAATAGTAAAAGTAACTAAAATGAGTTAAGAAGGTGGCATCCATAACTCTTGAATTTATAACACTCCCCCTTGGATGACACCACTATAAGAACATGCCTCGTTAAAACCTTACTAGGAAAAAACCATGTTGGAAAAAAAATATCCTAGTGAAGGAAAAAGAGTACATATTTCTTATAGTAAGAACTGCCTTGTTAAAAACCTTGCTTGAAAAACCCAATGGGACAAAACCATAGTCAAGGAAAAAAGAATGCAATATAATATTTACTCCCCCACATAGGTACATCACTTGATGTCTTTAAGCCGCCGCATTCTTATACCATGCACCAACGTTTCAAATGTTGTTGTAGGTAATGTCTTTGTAAATAGATCTGCCAGGTTATCTTTGGAACTAATTTGCTGGACATTTATATCTCCATTTATTTCATTATCATGTGTGAAAAAGAGTTTTGGTGAAATATACTTCATCCTGTCTCCTTTAATATATCCTTCTTTTATTTGTGTTATACATGTAGCATTGTCCTCAAATAATGTTGTTCGAATTTCTTTATTTGAGGATAAACCACATGTTTCACGAATGTGTTGAGTAACTGATCTTAGCCATACACATTCTCGACTGGCTTCATGAAGGGCAAGAATTTCAGCATGATTTGAAGAGGTGGCTGTTATAGTCTATTTCACAGATCGCAATGATATTGCAGTTCCTCCATATGTGTATAAATAACCTGTTTGAGATTTATGTAGCGTCCCGTAATTTTGAGGTGAAATTTTTTATTTATTTATTTCAATTATTTATTATTTTAGTTTACTTTAGTTTTATTTTACTTATTTTAGTTTAGTTTATTTAATTCAAGTAACTAATTCAATTTAGAATTTAATTTCCGTTTGTTATATTTAAAGGTTCGGGTCATTAATGATTATTAACGGGCCAATATTTAATAATCATTAATCATCTTTAGCTAGTTTAAGTTCATAGTAATAATTACGAGAAAGGATAGGTTCCATTAAGAAGAAAGAAACTCAAGAAAGGGCATTTTTTCATTTGGATACCTTTAAACTATTCATCTTCTCCCTCAAGTCATAAAAGCCAAAAAACAAAAACCACCACCTCCCCCCCTGTGGCCGATGCAATAGAGGAGAAAAGGGAAGGATTCCCGGGCTTGATTCTCTCTCGTCTCTCGTCTATTTTCTTCGATTTTGGTTGCGTTGGAAGTGAGTTTTCAAATCTTTTCTTATGGTTTTCTTCCTTTTGTTTCTCAAGGAAATTTTAAGTTGAAATCATCAATTTCCTTCGAGAAATTTGACGATTTCTAGCCCGGAATGTCATAAAACACTATTCACCAAAAACACTATTCATCTGAAACACTGTTCATCCTAAAATACTATTCATATAAATCACTGTTCACCGGAAACACTATTCATTCGAGGGGTTTTTTTTTTCATTTTCATTGTTTTGTGTTTTTATTTAGGTTTGGGGAAGAAATCTTGTTGCAAAGTCCTAATTAAGTTTACACATTGATTGAAATCACCTAAAAAGTGGCTAAACCAACCCGAATCACACCTAAAGTACCTAAAACCCGGAAAACCACCTTCGTCCTCTTTTTCCCACTTGGTCGTGAGCCTCATTGTCCATTACTGGGGTGTTTTTGCTTTTATTTTAATTACGTGTTGGTCGTTGTTCGATTCATGAAATTAACGTATATTAGGTGTAATTAATTTGTAGGTTCTGGAAACCGTTCTGTAACAACCTGGTTTTTTGCATAAGGGTATTTTAGTCTTTTTACCAATTTTTATCCAAATAACAATATCTTTAATTTTTCCGAATAGTCACGTCGCTATGAGTTCAACTCAATTGACTACGCTCAATTCTTTGTCCCGAGTAAAAAGATATGGCCTGAATACCGTTTATGTCCTTTAGTTATATTTTTCTTAATAAGGGCATTTTAGTCTTTTGATAGTTTTCATGTATTCATAATATACAAAACCCTAAACCTAAATCCTCCAAGACTCACGCTCTCTCTGCCTCTCTTCCGTCAACGTGCGCTTGTCGGGATCGCTTCAAAAGTTCACCGTTCTTCTTCGTTTAGTTTAGGTAATTCATGTTTCGATCAATTACTTTCATTTTCATTGGGTTAGAATCATCAACTTTATTGTTTCTTCATCGTTTAGTTTAGACATCCGAGCTTCACGCGTCACCGAAAAATCAAGGATAATTTTCACGTTTCTTCGATAATTCCTTACGGTAATTCGTCCATTCGATTGTTCTTTCGTTTTGGGTTCGTTTAAAATAATTTTCCAACTAATTTGACATTGTTTTTCATGCTTTCTTCCGAGTTTAGTTTCTTGCCGGATTCTGGAATTGTCTAGCCGGAAAATAGCCTCTTCCCATCGTTATTTTTGTTAATCGTTGCGAGGTATTCCGTTTGGTTTAGTCCTTGTTATTCTCCGTAAGTTTCGAGTTAATTTTACGCTAGTTGGACGTGTTTCTTATGGTTTTTCTTTCGGAATAAAGCCTCGCCGGAGCTGACTTCTTCCTCGCTGGAATATGGGATTTTTTCATCACTGGATTGATACAGTTTGGAGTCCTTTTTTGTTAGGATTCTTCGTTATGTGTGATTCAGGACGAGAGTAGGACGTTTCCTTCGAGTTAGGTAAGCTGCTTCATTTTAAATTATATATATATATATAAGGAAAAGGGAAAACGCTGCGTTTTCCGTCTATTGCACTAATTGTACATTGTTGAAGGAGCGGTCCAGTTGGACCACGGCTGAGCTGGTTCAACTGGTCCAAAGGTTAGTTTGACTCAATTTGAACCGGTTTGCGCCCCGTTAGCCCAGTTTTCATGAAATTGACATTAATTTAATGTTGCCACAGGTCTTGGGCATCTCTAGGATTTTATTTGGCGTTATTTCGAGCTCGTTTGCTTGCTCAATTTGCTATTAAGGTAGGTTAATTCCTACTTAAAGTGTTAAATTGAATTTCTTTTGTTTGTTTGTTTTTTCTTTGATTAATGGTATGACTTGGGAGATGATTTATTAGTTTCTAGGAATTGTTATGTGATTATTGTGACTTCCAAATATTATTTAATTATTATTATGTTTGGTTTATCAATATGTGATAAATAGAGCCTTTAGGTTTTACAACTTGGGTTGAACCTAATAAATAACACTTATTAAATTTGTAGAACGTATACTATGGCACGCATCATGAGTGGCCTTATACCCCACTATGATCATATTTTCAAGTCCATAGTATGGCACGTATCATGAGTGGCCCTATACCCCACTATGATACATATATGCAAATTTAATTAAAACTAAGATTAAAGAGTTGTTGTACGCTAAGTACCTACTAATTAATTAGGCTAAGTACCTACAAATAAATGATGAATTATGGAATTGGACTAGTATCCTTGAATTATTATATATATGATGTGATTTCAATTTAACTTACTTACATAAGTTGAAATTAATCTACTGAGCTAAAAACTCACGGTATTCGAATGCCCTACAAATTTAAATTTTGCATGTAACGATAATAATGTTGGGAATCGATGCGTGTGACGAGGATGGTGCTACATGGAGGCCTTAGGACTTATTCATTTTCACTTTTCTCTTTCAACTTTTCATTATTGGTCATTTTTCATTTATTTGGGATATTTCGTTTTTATTATTAAACTCATTCGGTTTATTTATTTTTCATTAGAGTTTTATTCTTTAAAATGGCGCCACAATTAAACATTTTATTTTTATCTTTTATTAATTATTTAATAAAAAGGCTTCCACATTTATTGATTTTACTCTGATTTATTTATAAATTGAAATTAGTTCCTTTAATATTTATTTATTTATTTTACATTGAGTCGGGTCGTCACATGTTCGCAAAATCCGACTTCCGACGTGATTTAGTTGACTTCTTGACCAAGGTGAGTTTAAAGTGGGTGTATGTGGTCTTATGGCCAATTTTCATTAACGATGTTGTTTGTTTGAGTTTAAGAGGGAATTGTGGGTATCGGGACCCTAAGAGGGTACTTTGGTTGTTTCAATGTTTTTGGATGTGAGTGGGGTGTTTTACTCTCAAGTGTGTTACTTCGGAGTTTAGAAAGTGATTCGGAATCGAAGAGTTAGTTGTTGGATGTAACAGGTGGTTTGGGGCGAAGGATGGCATTTTGGGTAGTTGTTGTATGAAATCGTGATATGCAAGTGCACGCAGTCAAACAAGTAATAAAGTGATAAGAAAGATATCGTTCCCACAAGGATTAGTAGATTAAGTAGGTGTTTAACAAATAATTTAAAAAAAATAAAAACAATGATAAATTGGGGTGATTTGATTTATGAAACTAAATAACTAAAATTGTGAAATTATGCAAAACTAAATGACAAAATTCTAAAGTAAGATGGACTAAAGTGGCTGAAATTACTCCTAAAATGTGCACAAATATTAAAGTGATTAAACTATGTAGAGATGAATGGTTGGAAAATCAAGAATCCCCCTAAAAAGTCTTAGAATTCACAAATGCTGCAGCAGTGCTGCAGCAATCTGCAATAACAAATACACTTTTTATGCAAGCAAACTCAAATGTTCATGTGACTTTGTCAAGCCTAGCATGATTCTAATTCTTAATCCAACTTAATTCCTATGTCTAGGTTAAATTAGATTAAAAATACGCTTTGATACTCCGGTTTAGGCTTTAAGGTGTAAACACATATGTCTATGCATTACCAAAAATAATTTCAAGAATCGTTAACCCCTATCAATCAATATTCTTCCATTCAATTTTAACCTTTTCAGAATTAAAACTAAACTAGGCAATTCACTTAAGTTGATCAAGCATAAGCAAAGAGACAAGAAATATCAAACTATTGATTGAGCATAAAAATTGAATTCATTAAAGCTTGGGAAAAACTAATTCCCTTTAGGGTTCATCTATCAATTCCAACCTAAGAAATTTAGTTCATAATGAAATTCAAATTAACAAAAGAGTTTAACAAAATCAAAACTAAACCTAGCATAATCTAATAATGGAGAAGAAGAAGAAGAAGAATAGCAAGAGTAAATAAATGGAGGAGAATAGATCCAAACGAATTCCCCTTAGGAAAAGCTTCCTCCAAGTCACGTTCAGCTGCTCTCTGCCTCTTTTTCACGTTGAAGTCCGTCCCCCCAAATCTATCTCCACAAATCTGACTTTTGATCTAGGTTAATCTTCTCTTTTCTTTTGTTTTGGGCTTGGGCTTCCTTCTAATCTCCTCCAAATTGCTCCTAAGTTGGACCCTAAGTAGTGGGCTTATTTTATCTCAAGTGGATCTGCTGAAACGGTCCCAAAATTTTTTTTTTTTGGCCAAAAATCGTGATCTGCACTGCTGTCTAGATTCTGCCCAGTGTGCTGCTGCAGCACTGCTACAGCACTTTTCAAAAATCTGCACTTTTTTCCTATTTCCTGCATGAAATTTGCAATTCTTTTAGGACTTTCTTTCATTCAAATTGACAAAATTAAATACCAAGAGCCAAAAACAATCCTAAATATACTTTAAAGTGCTAAAAACCCGAATTTTCCCAAAATAAGCTTTAATAAAGAATGATTCTAAATGAGTTCAAAGTGCACAAAATATAAGCAAAGTTCAATCAATTAATTATCACTTAGGCATTAAAATAGGACCAAATAACTCTATTTTATAGAGTTATCAGTAGTTTTGAGGAAAGTGGGCTTAAGAATGGAAATCCGAAACTTTGGATGCGGGTAGCTAAGTGTTGGGTTGTACTGTTAGTATATCAGGTGTTCTTTCTTCTTTCGTTAGTGTTGGCCCCTACCGTATTTTATTTTTTCATTATTGCAATGATAACGACATGATTTGGTACTATTATTACGTATGCACTTTAATTCTTTTCGTAATATATTTGATATGGGAAGGTGCTTGAAATTGAACTTGTACACCGTCCTCGGACTCATTGGATGGAGTATATGTATGTTGAATGATTTGTGAAATAATGAACTCTACTCATATTCATTAGATGGAGTATGAGTGTCATTTGAATGGATATTGTGAACCATGCTCGGACTCATTGGATGGAGCATGTGTATCACTTGTTGAGAAGTTATGAATATACTCGGATTCATTGGATGTAGTATATGTATCGTTGTTTGAAAACTTAAGAATATACTCGGATTCATTTGATGGAGTATATGTCTTATTTACTTGAGAACTTGTGATTGTACTCGGATTCTTTAGATGGAGTACATGAGTGTTGAGTGTAATGGCTTTTCGTAATGATCTCGTAATTGTACTTATTATAAAAGTTGTTGATAGATATTGATAGTGATGTCGGACTATGATTGGTGATACTTATGTTTTAATGACCGATGGCAAGTTTTGGCCATTTTGGTGACTTGTGGAATGTGGAATTGGGAATTGGTTTGAACTTGGGTGTTAAGTTGTTTGGGACTATAGAATGGGTAGTAAAGAGTATGCTAAGACTTTGGGCACAATTTCCGATGTGAAATTTGTCCATAGGATTACATGCTCCCATTTTACTCTCATTAGCATTTTTATGCTAATGTTGCTACACTTTAATGTTTTTCAAGTACGGCCTGAGGTAGAGGTCGCGGTAAAGGTGGTGGTGCCGCGTGATCATTAGATGATGATGGAAGGACAAGGACTAGGACTTTTGGCATTCTTGGAATGCAAAGACTTTACTTTCATACGGGATTATGTTTATTTGCACCCGGGACATGTATTTTGAGCTCGTGAGAGCATTTATGATTTCATTATGTGTTTTGGTCCATTTTGGGACTTAGAACTTTAGGAAATGCGCATTCCATTGATTTTACTGTTTTTTCTGCCTTGGGATATTGTACACAGGTTTTAGCTAGACAGAAATACAAACGGCACCATGTCGATTTTTCGAAAAAAATCTTGACTTCCGCTGTTTTTAATTCTGATTTAAAATACACGTAAATTCGGGTTTTTACAATCTTGCTCTATGTGGATCAGATAAATAACATGCAGATGTATAACCAATTAACTCTAATATGGATTTGCTAGAATAAAATAAGCCCATGTCAATTGTTCCTCAAAGGTAACGAAATATATGTTAATTTCATTCCAATGTCTTCTCGTTGGACAAGAACTATATCTAGCTAACAAGTTTACTAAAAATGTTATATCTGGTCGTGTATTATTAGCAAGATACATAAGTGCATCTATTGCACTAAAAAATGGTACTTTAAGAGCAAAAATTTCTTCATTATCTTCTCGAGGTCTAAAAAGATCTTTTTTCACATCAAGTGAACGAATTACCATTGGAGTGCTCAATGGATGTGTTTTATCCATATAAAATCTTTTCAATATCTTTTCTATATAAATTGATTGATGAATAAAAATTACATCTAATAAATGCTCAATTTGCAAACCAAGGCAAAACTTTGATTCTTCCGAGATATTTCATCTCAAATTCTCTTTCAAGATAGTTTATTGCCATTGGAAGCTCTTCAGGAGTTTCAATAATATTTAAATCATCAACATATACAGCAATAATGACAAATCCTGATTGTGATTTCTTTATAAATACAAATGGACTAATAGGACTATTTTTATACCCTCCAATCAACAAATATTCACTTAGACGATTATACCATATTCGTCCAGATTGTTTCAGTCCATAAAAAGATCTTTGCAATTTAATTGAATATACTTCTCGAGAAGTTGAATTATATGCTTCTGGTATCTTAAATCCATCAGGGATTTTCATATAGATATTATTATCAAGAGAGCCATATAAATATGTTGTGACTATATCAATTAGATGCATGTCAAGTCTTTCATACACAACTAGACTTATAAGATATCTCAGTGTAATTTCATCCACCACAGGGGAATGTGTTTCTTTATAATCAATATCAGGTCTTTGTGAAAAACCTTGTGCTACAAGGCGTGATTTATAACTTGTGACCTCATTATTTTCCTTTCTTTTTCGCAAAATTACTCATTTATAACCAACTGGTTTTACACCTTTAGGTGTTTGGGCCATTGGTCCAAAAACTTCATGTTTTGAAAGCGAGTCTAGTTCTATTTGAATCATCTTTTCTATGTCGACATTCTTTGACAAATTTTGGTTCACTATCCTCATTTTCTGAGGTAATATCTAGAACAACATTATAGATAAAAACGTTGTCTATAATTGTATTTATTCAACCTTATCTTTTCCCCGTTGTGACATAATTAATTGAAATTTCACCATTCTTAGGTGCTTGATCATCATCTAGATTTTTAAGATTATTTATGTCCAAGGTTACTTCAGGAACCTTTACTTCCCCAATTGAGTCATTTTGATTATGAAATCTTTTTCTTTCTCGAAATTTTTTATCTTTGGAACCTATTGGCCTTCCATGCTTCAGGGGTGACTTAGACTCATTAGCTGTAGCATTGATAATTTATCCCTTAAGAATATCAATCCGTGTTGGAACATTTATAGCTGGTAGTTGTGATTTGTCACTTTCTTTACATCAATAAATGCATCTAGTAGCTGATTTGCTATATATTGTAAATGAATAATTTTCTACACTTCCTGTTCAGATTGATCTGAATAGAATCTAAATGAGCCAATAGTGATGCATTCCATGTTATTTTTTTCTAACTTCTTAATTTCTCCCCCCTAATGTTGGAATATTTGTCTCATCGAAGTGACAATCAGCAAATCGTGCAGTAAATAAATCACCCGTCAGGGGTTCAAGATATTTGATAATTGAAGGGGATTCATACCCAATATATATTCCCAACCTTTTTTGAGGACCCATTTTAGTACGTTGTGGTGGAGCAATTGGAACATATACTACACACAAAAAAATTCTTAAATGGAAAATATTTGGCTTCTGGCCATAAACAATTGCTCAGAAAGCTCCCTATATCTGTATGGAAAATAGCATGCATTAGACTAACATCTTATAAAAAATTCTCACCATTGCAATTGGTTTATCACCATGAATTCGTTCTAAAAATGTTGGAGATTCACTCACAACTTTGACTGGTGATGGTCTTATTATTAATTTCCCTTGAGAGCAAGCCACGCATGAGAATTCATTGGATTGAAAAATCTTCTAGTTTTTTAATGGATGCCCATGTGAATTCTCAATTATTTTTTTCATCATTATCGATCCAGGATGACTTAGTCGATCATGCCAAACACCAAACATGTCTGGATTAGTGAACTTCAGGTTCACCATTGCATATGTCTCAATATGACGAATATATGCATAGTACAAACCAGAGGAAAACGTAGGTAATTTTTCAAATATACATTTTGCATTTGGGATGATAAATGTAATATAAAGATATTCTATATTATAAATTTCTTTTTGATTTACTGAAGAACAAAGCATCATGTATTGTAAATTTTGTTCCTTTAGGCAATATCATAATAACCTTTCCATAACCTTTAATCAGGTTTTGCAAACCTGATATTGTATTGACATTTGCTTCCAGCATTGTCAAATTCATAAAATATTTTCTACTTTTAAGTGTAGTATGTGTTGTTGCACTATCTGCTAAGCATATATTTTCATTATTGATCTTGAAATCAACCATAATATAAGAGCTGCTCATGTTTCTTCATAAAGAAAATATTATTACCATAAGTTTTTATTGTGAAAAATAAAATAAACACATTATTATGAAATAAAAATTAAAAACATATGAATACATATAAAGACAATAAATTTTTTTTGTTAAGTATTCTTATGACCAGTTGATGTGTTGGTTTATTCTCTAACACTATTAATCCTTTAATTAGGATATTCAAGAAAATCACCAACATCTAAATGTATTATGTCAAGGGGATCAGATGAATCATCATCTTGATATGCAAAATTTGCTTCCACAGCTTTCCCCTATTCATTTAGTGAGACCTGATAAAGGTCAACTAAATTCTTAGACGTACGACAGGTATGAGCCCAGTGGCCTTTCATGTCACATCTAAAGCATTGACATTTCTCTATTTTGAGAAGTCTTATTTTGTGGAGCTTTTCCTTTTCCTTCCTTAAGCATGGTTTTCTTAAAATTGGAAGGATCAATTGTAACGTCCCGGACTATTTGTGTTAATAAATTAATAATTTTCCTTTTAAACAAAAAAAAATTAAATTAAGAGTTAAGCTGTGGGCATGAAATTTTTTTTTGTTAGTCTAATTATTAATAAGTTGTGACTTTTAAATATTATTGTGTAGTTGAAATTTCATTTTGAGCATGTGGATTATATTTAAAATAGAATTTTAATTATTTTAATAGTGGACTATTAGTGGTGGGCCTATATTTAAATTTAGACCAATGGATCCATCCCCTCTCTTTTAGGGTTACTTTCTTACTCTTTGGGTATAAGTTGTTAAGAAAAAGGGACAAACAATTTGAGTCTTCTTCTACCTGCTTCAGCCGCCGAGACCACCTCCATTTTTTTCTTTCTTTCCTTTCATCCTCATGGCAACATGTAAGAAGAGAGCCCTAATTGTAGGGATGATTTACTAAACTAGCGGAATTTTATTTAGTAAACTAATTAACATTTAATTACGGATCTATTAATATCATGCAATTTGTGATAAAACATGTAAATTCATGCTTAATTTCGAAAATTAAAACCCTTTTACTTACATTGAGTAATTAATGGAGAATCGGTTGGAGGTTTCTTTACAGCATCAAATCCTCAAAGAACACCTGGATCTTCTATGCTATATCCCGATCGAAAGCAAAACCGACTTGTGGGAATCGAATCGGAAGAACAAAAGAAGAAAAATTTTCTTCTAAATTTTTTCCCTAAGGAAAATCGGCAATTGGGCAAAAACTTGAGAGAGAATTTTCACTTTTCTAATTAAAGTGAGAAGTGTATAAAATATGAATCCCAATGGTCATATTTATAGGAAAATATGATATATAATCTCTATAGATATGCTTATCTCCAAATTATAAAAATAATAAAAAACAATAAATATATATATAAACTTTTGTTTTTGAAGATCATGCACCCACGCACGCCATCCCACAATCAGTTTACATATAAATATATAATTTATTTATTATTTATTTATCCTTTTTATATTTAATAATTATATATTTGTGTATTTAAAATTAGAAAAATTCAAATAATAATTTCTAATTAAATACATTTAGTCAAAAATTAATATATTAACTACCATTGAATCTTATTCAATTAATTAATTATTTTGGGCCAAAACCAATTTGTTTCTTAAACCAATTTTATTTAATTCTCTCTAATATTTATTATTAAATTAAATAAACTCATTATTTAATTAATAATAAAAATTGTTAATTTCCATTTAAATAAACTCATTATTTAAATAATTAATAATAACATTAATTCCCGTTTATATAATTTATTTATTTAAACAATTAATTTTACCGTAAAATATTATAATTGATATGTTATATTAATTTCCATTTAAATAAACCTTTTATTTAAACAATTAATTTTGTATCAATATTAATAATATTACTATTAATTTTCATTTAAATAATCTCATTATTCAAATAATTAATATTGCCTAATTTTAAGTAAATTCAATTACTTAAATTATTTGTTCTTCCTAAGTTAAATTAATAACTTAGTTTTGCTACAACGATATTTGGGCTAGCATAGGGACCCGATGGACCTATAGATCATGAGCTTAATAATTAGTCAATTAAGTGATTAACTCATAATCAGTTAATTACTTATTATCTAACTATGAATAATTCCACTATAGATTCATAGCTGAACTCCCCTCACTATAGATGAGTTATGTCCATTTAGTTTATCTTTATTTATATCGTGATATATCCTTCACGTGGAACCCTCATAATTACAAAGGATAAATTTACCTTTTTGCCCCTGTAATTACGACTTTATCCTTGTGTTCCATGATTCTCCAATGAACATTATCTTTAGTCGAACTAGAGATAATATACTTCTGTGATCAATAGAAGCCGTGGCGCCACTTGTTCATGTCTCGAATCAGTACATCAAGGGAGTTTCCTAAAGTTCCTAAAATGTTTAGGTATCGCACTGATACCATTAATTTATAGGAAAGTTATGAATTCCATCTCGTGAAAATGAGTTCCCAGCTACTTATCTAGTCATATTCCCAAAATAGAAGTGTATTGAGCGTTTTTACAGATCGCTCTCAACCATGTGAATCAAAGAACATAACTCCACAAATAGGAGTCCGCATTTCACTCAGGATTGAGATCTATCACGGTTGATAAACTTAGTTTGATATTCGATCATTTCTCGTAAACGGTACTAATGAGAAATTTGATCGAACATCGTGGTCCTGTCTTATACAATCAACATTGCATATGATACTTCCATTTCATGTCTCCCTCATGAAAGATCAGGATTAGATCATTTGTCTATAAACAAAATGCGAAGCTATCAACAGTGTTACCAGGATAAAGTTCCCAAACGTTATCCATTTACTGTAGACACTTTTAAGTTACTCATCTCGACTTTAATCCTCTCGCATGACTCACATACTAAGTCATGATTTCATAAGAGTAACTTAGGGTTTACTATTTGAATGTTTGATATTAATATATTTCCATATATTCCTAATATCTTCAATTGAATCAATATAGATAATAAAGAACTTATGTTTATTTATTTAATTTATTCGAAACAAATTATTTTTATTAAATAATTACAAGTTCTAGGACACCATTCCTAACACTAATTTATTTGCTTCATTTTCTTTTCTTCCCAGCCACATCGCCAACACCTTGAAGGTGACAAAATCAATAAGCTCTTTTTTTTCCATTTCTTCTTGCGCCATCTGAAGACTCATTTTTGTGGGAAAATTACTTGCTTTTGTTTTATCTTGAGATTGGTGGAGTTGGGGGACTAGTGGAGGTAAAGGAAGATTTCATTTTCATCAAAAGAGTGGAGGTTGCAAATGAGCATTTTGACTTTATTTGGAATTTGTGGAGATATTGGTGAATCTTGTTGTTTAGAGGTGGGTAATAAATTAGAATTGAAATGATTTTTTGGGGAAACCCAAAGGATCATTTGAATGGTTAATAATGAAATAATTTTTATTTTCTTAATTTACATGTTAGAATATATTGATCCATGGATTTGCATGATTTTATAATGCCATCATGTGTTAGTATGGAATTCAAATTGGAAATTGATTGTGATAATATAAACTAGATTATTTTGTGCTTGCATTCATGAAAGCAGTTAGCATTGGGTTCTTGTGGTAGGGAGAGCATATAATTGCATTTAGATGATGATGTGAATTGAATGAGTTGATTAGAGCAATAATACCATTGTTTATATTGCGTGAATTGTTTGGTGAGGTGTGATGCAAATAGGCTCTTGATATTGCTTCAAGGAGAGCGTACCTTGTGAGTTTATGGGAGAGCGTACCTTGTGAGTTTATGGGAGAGCATACCCATGGATAATCTCGGTGGAGAGCGTACCCCAGATTGATCCCTTGAGTGACTGTTGAGCATCACACCTTGATGCATGCTTGTTGCTTGATAATATAATTTTGTGTTAAATATATCTTGTGATTTTACTCCAAGAAGAGCGTATCTTGTGAGTTTATGGGAGAGCGTACCCATGGACAATCTTGGTGGAGAGCGTACCCCAGATTGAACTCGAATCTATATTTGTTTAAAGTTTTTGAGAAAATGTGTGTTATGTTTTTATGAGAAAGTATCGTATTGATTTGATATTAAAGTAAAGTTATCTTCTTGTTAAATTGGGAAGGGTTGGGAATTCAAATGATGGTTTGGGAAGTATTTAAGGAATCATTTTGATTCTAGTTTATTGCTCACTAGCCATGTGTTGCTAATGGTGCTACACCAAATATTTCAGGTAATTTTGGAGGTGCTCTCGGCATATTTTTATCATTAATATTTGTCTCCACATAATTTTCATTTCTAACTAATTTTAGATAATACAACCCCTTTTATTCTTTTTTGAATAAAGAATTACTTTGGAAAAAAAAAACCTAATTTTAGATAATGCAAAAATATTAAATTTATCCATCTGCGAACTCTTAATTTTGTGAGATTTGTCATTTGAAAACTATTAAAAGAAATAGTTTTTATTAGAACTTAATAATACAATTATAGCAAATGCAACAACAATTTAATAAGAACTAAAATACGTGAATTGTGAAGCACATATATGAATTATAAAATATACTAATTTTAGATGATAAAATTATGTGAAGCATATGATAAATTATATATCATTACCTATTTTATTGGATAACTCATTATAAATTAAATTAAGCATACATCAGTAATGACATTAATTTAAAGAAAAAAACAATACCGTGGGAAGAATGTGATATTCTCCCAATAGCTAATGACTAATTTGTTTTCACAAAAGAAATATAAGCCGCAACTTTCTAATAATTATATAATTAAATTAATTACCAACAATTAAGTATTTTAACATAAGTCAAATAATTGCCTATAATAAAATTGAAATAAAAGTTGAAAAATAACTTAGCAAAATAGATGGTAGAGACTTGAGCTGATAACGTATTATAAACTAAAATAATACTAAAAGAAGAATACTACCTTGGAGGAGATTTAGACAAGATAAGAGAAAAGAGAGAACTAAATGAGAGATAGATAATTGCTCTTTGAAGCTTTCATTAGTGTGTTTATTCTCAATAGTTAATTAGCTATTTATAGGTAAATACAAATTACAAACTCCCACATCAATTGAAGAAGGGGGCTTCTTACTTTTGTAGACACTCATTTTCGTCCGATGTGTTTTTAATTTAATTTTAAGTATTTAAAAAAAAAAAAGAAGAAGAAGAAAATATAAAAAAAAAAAAAAAGATTTTTTTTATTTTAAAATTAGTAATTAGTTTTTTAGGATAAATATAATTGTATTTTTTTTTTTTTATTGTTCTAGATTTTGTTTTAATAGCAAGAATAAAAAATAAATGATAAAAATAATAATGTGTCAAATTTGTTTAATTTTATTTGAATTAATTTTGTTTTAGAAATAAAAGATTTGAAAAAAATAAGTTTTAAATGAAAATCAATTTAAACATGGAAAAGATGAGTAGAAATTTATTTTTGTGAGTTGTCAAATTAAATTAAAATAAATTCTTTGCATGACTTGGGGGTGAATTTAAAAATTGATTTTATTTTATTTTATTCTCATTAATTACTTACCAAATTTTTATCCCCCATTTGGCTATAAAAAGGACCCCCCTCAACCCTAAGACACACACAAAAAAAAAAGCCCCATTATTTTCTTTCTTTTCTTTCTTCCTCATCGTGACCTTGCCCCATCTTTATCTTCATCTATTAAGCTTTTCACATCCAATCCTCCTTCATGAACCTAAAAACCCATAATTTGAACCCACACTCACATCCCCCATTGTTCTATTAATCTCATTTTTTTTAGTCAATACCCACCGCAAAGAACCCCAAATTAAACGATATTTTTCGTTTTAATCTCTATTTTTTCGTAAAAAGTGTTGAAAGCGGCAGGATTTATTCATCCATTCGTTCTTCGTGAAGCAAGTAAGTAGCCTTATTTTCCTTTTTTTTTAAAAAAAAAATGTTTTCTTTATCAATGATATAAATTTCAAGATATATACAAGCAGCCTATTTTGACTTTAGTTTCAATTTCTTTTTTGTCATCTTCTCAATATATATACATATGTGAATTAAGGGTTAGTACTATTGTCATTATATAAGTTTTTTCTATTTCTTTATATATAGGTGCAGTATGAACTTTTTTTTCAAAAAAAAAATGTTAAATCTTATCTACGCATTGGTTTCAGTACGGATTATTTGTAAAATCATGATTTTATTTTATTCAAAATTAAGATTTTGTTTTGTTTTTGTTTTTACTGTGCATATTAACTTAAGTTGATTTAAATAGTCTTATATTTTTGTCATTTGCTATCAATATTTAGTTTGAATCTTTTAAATTTGTATATATTTGATTTTAACAATGTTTAATTTTAAGTCCAATTTAATTAGTGTGATTTATTTGGATTCTCTTTCTTCATTGTTGTGTGTTTTGACTAAATTACTATGCTATGTACATATTTTATGCTTTCCATATTTAAAACATATATCACAATTTGAAATAAACCCTCCAAAATATTAGGTCAAAATTTTAAAAAAATTATAAATACAATTTTGGAATTAATTAGAATACTGATTTTCCAAAGATAAAAATTAACAATTTAAATATAGCAATTGGATTTAATTAGGATACTAATTTTCCAAATCATAAAAATTAATATTTTAAATATAGTAATTGGAATTAATTAGGATACTAATTTTCCAAATCATAAAACTTAACAATTATAAATACAATTTTGGAATTAATTAGAATACTGATTTTCCAAAGATAAAAATTAACAATTTAAATATAAATTTGGAATTAATTAGAATACTGATTTTCCAAATCATAAAAATTAACAATGAAATTTTAAACATTAATTGGAATTTATTAGGGTATAAATCTACCAACTTTTCAAAACACAAAAGATTAATAATATAAGCCTTGAATAAACATTGAAATTTATTAGGATAATAATTGCCCATTTATACCATAAATAAAAGATTTGTCAAATCAAAGTTTCCTTTTAAAACCTAGGGGCTAAAAGTGAAACCTACCCTAAACCTAATATTGAGCTAAATAATTTTAATAACAAAGATAAAAATTTACAATTAATTAAAATATCTATTTTTAAAACTTAAACACAAAAACAAACAAACAAATCATTTTTGAAAACTCCGACGACGGAATATGGGGCGTTGGAATACCATGCCCCTAATATTCTTGAGGTAAGGAATTTTTTCTCGGAATACTGAGTTAGAATTCCCGACAATATTTTTCCTAATGGATTTACGCCACTCATACTTATTTAATCATGCTTTATTATTAAAGTATTGATTAATAAACATGAGACATTTAAAAATAACCAAAAAAATAATTTTTGTTTTATAGATAAAGGCTTTCATTAATAGTACACCAAAATAAATAAATAAAAAAAACAACAATCGTTGTTAAACGAACATAATAGGGTGCTAATACCTTCCCTATGTGTGAATGAACTCCCGAACCTATAGTCAAAAGTTAGTAGACCATCCTTAGTTAATGACTAGGTGACTAATCACACCTAATTTAGAAAACCAATGATTAGTGGCGACTCCCTCTTTTTATTTTCCACGTCGTTTTTACGTAGCGACAACTTTAATGGTAAAAGTAGCTTAAATGAGTTAAGAAGGTGGGATCCATAACTCTTGAATTTATAATAATACAGTGTTTAATGGAGTGAATTGTGATACTTTTATACAACATGTGGGGAAAAGATTCAAATCGGTAACTTAACTAGAGGAAATACAAGTGGAGACTAAAATCGTTTGAAAAAAAATTGCTGGTCTCCATTGTTTTAAAAAAAAAAAACATGGCATGCCCTTGACTTGATATCTATCTTCAGTCTCTAGGCTAATTTTTTTTTTTGCAAAAAATGTAGATGTCTATGGACATGGGCATATCTATATTCTTATGTTTATTTGTTAAAATTCAATCGGAAAATTGTATAACTACTCCTCAATTATCGGGATTATAATATTTATACTCTTAAACTTTTTAAATTGAGTAATTGGCTTCCTAAACTTTGTAAAGAGTTAAAATTGGACACATAATATTTTAGTTTGACTAAATTACCATGTCAAAGTGTTGAATTAGACCTCGTCCAGTAATACATCTCTAATGTTAGCAAGGCCGAAATGGATGAGATTGGAGAAGAAATCATTGTTTTCTCCACCATAAGGGTTATGAGTTCGGGTCAAGAACGAAGTTGGATGTGAGATAGGAGTCCTCAATGACTCAATCTCAAAGAGATTTAGAAAAAAAAAAGGAAAGAACTTGATAAATTTTAGGGGTAATTTATCAAATTAAAATTTTATGGGTCCAATTTAACACTATAAATATTAGAGGGTTAATTGCTCAAATTAAAAGTTAAATGGTGTAAATATTAGAATCCTTAGAATTTAGGGGTGGTTTATAGAATTATAACAAAGCGGATATTTTTTATGTTGGTACGATATTGTCCACTTTGGACCTAAGGCCGCATCTAAGAAGTTTTTATTTTATTTTATGGGTTAAACGCATGAATCCCTAAACTTTGAGTGTTTTTTATTTTACACTTGTACACTTTTAAATTGAAAATTTTCACCCTGCACTTTCAGAGGCTAGCACTTGTTAAGTTTTCCATCCAAAACAAACGGTGGACAACTCTAGGTTACAATTAACTCAACCAAAAGTCAAGCAAAAGAAAAGTTTTACCTTCATCTTCATCACTATAGTCTCTCACCACAAACAAACCAAATGAAAATCAAAGTGAACCAAGTTGCTAACGATTCCAAACACGGTGATTCTAAGATTTTTCACGGTTTTCCATCTGATTACGATTTCCCCTTTTAATTCAGCAATGGTAAAAGAAGATACAAATTTTCGAACAACATGTTAGGTCGTGTAGGGGTGTAAATTAAAAAACCCTCAAAGTGTAGAGGTCATTCATGCGTTTAAACCTTTATTTTATTTTAAAAATTATTTGATTTTCTTGAATTCGAATAAGTTCTGTATTTATTCGACTTATTTATATATTAGCATGACTCAATAAAGAGGAGTACTTTTGGTAATTTCTCTTATAATTTATGGACCATCAACCCAGTCTGCTGGGCTGAGTCTTGACCTGCAGCCCAAATATTTTGGGCCCAATTACGCTTAAGACGGAGAGAGGTATACATATTAATTTATTCAGAATTTTCAATCCATAGCTAAATTTTTATGCGTTTGATCATTTTTTTTTAATATAATTAAGTCAAAGAAAAGAGAATTCAAGTATTTCCATTATTTATCTCACGATTTCTCGATTTATAAGAATTATTTTTCACAAAATAAAAATGAATTGAAGAAGAATGTATACACTCTACATCTTAGCAATTAAAGGAAAAATTCAATTTAAATTTTAAATTTTAAAGAAACTAAAATCAAACAATATACAATTTGTTGCTCGTTGTTTCGATGATAATTATAAGTGTTTTCAAATATAAAATAAAAATAAAAATATTGATTTTAAATGGGATCTTCGTGTATTGATTTGTCTCAAATAACATAAATCTGCATTCTAACTACTAAAATATCAGGAAAAAAAAACCATAGAACCACCTTTTGAGAGAAATCCGATAAAATGATTTGAACCATTGTAACATGAGTATTATTAATGCAAAATAAAGTGATCAAGAAAATCTCTCTTTCTCTTAATTTGTAGTGTGCTTAATCAATAAAAACTTCAAGCAATACAGACCAATAATTCACTAACAAAACACTCTCTTGACTAACTACAAATAAGCATTTGAGGGGGGGAATTAAACAGTTAGTAAGAACTTTTTTACATGGTACTGATTACTCGACCCAACTCCATCTTAAATAGGTCTTGAATTAAATACAATAACAAAGAATGAAAAAAGGAGATTTAAAATCTGCCAACTTAGACAGTTGTAACTTCCTATCGACATATTATAATAGCAATTATTATTATTTTTTATTTTTATTTTTGAGATTACATCAAAGTGGGGGAGGGGGGACTCGAACCTTCGACCTTAAGGGGAAGAGAGTATATGTCAAACCAGTTGAGTTATGCTTATGTTGACATAACAATTATTACTTTTTATAAACAGGAACATGTGAAAATATCTTTATACCTATCATTTAACCCTTAGTCAAACTAACATATTAACTAACCTAACCCTAATGTTTTATGTAATGAATTTGCTCTTTTTTACTCGTTTAGAAGCGACAAAAAAATATAAATTTGTCAGCTTACTTTAATTATAATTTACAACATCATATACAACTCTCACAGACCGTCTGTTATTGGAATTGTATAAATTTATGACCCTAAGTTCAAATAAAAAAAATAAGCTTGAAACCATATAACCTTAGATCGAAGATGCACGAAGAAACGAATTTGTATTTTCGATTTCATTTTGCCACAAAACTGAAGGAACATAGCTTGAAGAAAACTTTGGAGATGAGGTCCACGACAGGAATTGGGAAAAAATAAGTGGATGTGGACTATGTTTATGTTAATGGGTTAATCAGGACAAAATGGTATTTTTATATACTCCTGTTTATAAAAAATAAATATAAATAATAAGTATGTTAGATTTAACATTTTTTTTTACATAAATTGGAAAAGTTGGAAGTGTATCATGTATGGACGAAAAAAACCAAATTGATATTTTAGGGGTGTAAATTTAAAAAAAAAAACCTAAAAGTACATGGGTCATTGGTCCACTTAACCCTAAAATAACATATTTGGGATAAGATTAGTTAGAGATATATTTGGTATTTTGAAAATCACCTTTTTTACCGTTTTAAACTTTAGCTATTTTTCATCCGTCTATATAGTTTTTAGCTATACGCCTTTCCCCATAATCTATTTATGGTATATATTTTTAATTATTTATGGAATATTAAAATTAAAAAGTGAGAATATTTTTTTCTTCAAAAGAAACAAAAAAAGTGAGAATGTTATATATAATTTTATCCTTTATCAATTCCAAATTATGTGAAGGATGACATTAGCAACTAGTTTATTCATATAAGGTGTTTTCTCACTTAAGAAAAATATAATTTTACAATATTAGTTTTTAACAAAAATGAAATCTTATTTTAGTTTTACTAATTTTTCATTACAAATTAAAATTATAGTATAATAGACTTAAAATATTACTCTTCAGTTTCGATCAAATTCATGAATAGCTCCTATAGTTTAAAAGTCACTAATTTATCACTACAAATTAAAATTATAGCATAATATAGGGTAAATTGCAAATAACACCTCTGTGGTTTAGGTCAAATTCATGAATAGTTCCTGTAGTTTAAAAATGGTAAATCACACCCATGTATTTTCAAATTATGCCAATAAGATCTCTCGCCTCCAACGTTGTAAACTTTCTTTTAGCCATAGCTTCTTCGTATGAACTCCGAATTGAATCATTTAAGATGTTTTGAAATTCTCATTTTAAGTTTTACTATATGGTCACTTGAAAACTTTTAAATAATCAGTAAACAAAGGGATTAATAGCTTCAATCATACCTAATATTTTGATGATAATAAACTCTTTTATTTATTGATCATTTTGAAGTTTTTAAGTGATCATTACGTAGAGCTTAAAATGGGGATTTCAAAATATCTTAAATCATTAAAATCGGATTTCAAACGAAAAAGTTATGGCTAAAATAAAGTTTAGAATGTTGAAGGAGAGTGGTCTTATTGGCGTAATTTGGAACTACGGAGTGTGATTTACTATTTTTAGATTACATAGGCTTTTCATGAATTTGACCGAAACCACAAAGGTGTTATTTACAATTTACCCTATAATATATTATCATAATAAATTTAAATCATAATTATGAATAGCAATGATTGAAATGTAATTCTTTATTACGAAATTTTTTATAAGTTAATTATGGATACAAATTTTATTTATCATGATTAAATAGATATTCTAAATTAAAAGTATAGGAAAGTATAATGCATTTATATATATTATTGAAGTGTTGAAAAAAATATTTTTCCTAAACTCTCATATGAATTAGTCATATAAATTTATTCTAATTTTTTTTAGATCATGTAATGTAATGTGCAGAACTAAAATCTATAAATTAAAAAAAAAAATAGACTACCAAATTATAAATTACATGTGTAACATCTCCAAATTCCCAAAAACATGGAAATACTCATAAACACAGTGGAAGCATAAATAATGTTCAAAACCTCTTCTCATTTCATTTAAATCTCAAAAGACATCAGTTTATGGATTGATCAATCTTATTTCAAAACCAAAACTTATAAATTCTCAAACAAATACTCAATCAAATGAAATGTTTAACGATAAAACTTAAAAGAACATGTATTGATACAATTATTTAAGTTTAAACCCAATGAGATAAACTAATAAAAGAAGGAAAATAATACGCCGGCGTGTAAAACCATGCCAACCATCCACCGCTCACAAACCACATCAGTGCCCAGTTTTATTTTTCTTTTTACTTGAAAAAAAAAAGTAGCATCATGAGGCTACGCCCAATTAGTAGAAAATGTTTAAAGAAAAGTAATGTCATGAAATTTTCTAAATCTTTTAAATCCATAACGACCTCACAACTTCCAACAAGTTCTCTCAACTTAAAATAAGTTCAATTTTACACAATGCCTTAACTAAACTATTGTTCACAAATAAAAGTGAGTTTCTTGCTCAAAAGCATCAAACATGTGTTTCCACGCTTCAACCTTTTGAGGTATTGTTCTTATGTCTTTTTCAAGCACACAAGAAAACCTACTTTCTTTATTCTTTCCCATTTATCAAATGGAATGAACCTGCCCCACTAAATGATATTATGTTGTGCACAACTATAACTATCCCCTTAACGACATATTATTCACTAAGTAAGACCCTACTTATTGCGAACCTCCAACTATGTTGTTTAAGGCACCGAAACAACATGATTTATCTAAAAGCATCACTACCAGAATGCTTTAACAAGCCTAGGTCTAGTTTTTAGTCTAGAAAACTCGTTTATACTAAAATAGACTTTTAAGTGGCTTAAACTCGCAAAATCGAAATTCTTGAAAAATAATATTTTCCAAACCTTAACATGAGTTAAAATCACGCAAGATTACAAGCCCAACTTAAAAAGGGAACTCCCAACGTATTTTCTACCAAAAGAGCAAAACTATCCTAAACTAGTGTAGTTTTGCTCTATTTTCGGTCACTAGCTGATAGTCTAATTTTCTAAATAAGTTTTTAAGGAAGACGAGCGAAAGGAATGCAAATAATTTTTTTTACAACGGCGCCAAAAACTTATTGATGAAATTATCAATTACCAGCAAGTGTACGAAGTCAAGTTTTAATGTAGGGATAAGAACAAAGAGTTATCGTCCTCTGGGAAAAAAATTAAGTCTACCTAAGTACTAAAATATGACTAACTCAATTTTATTTAGAAATAGTAAACTAATGAGTGCTAACTAAGCTAATAATATTAAACTAATAAGAATAAATAAAACTAAATGCAAACAGGTTGAATTAAATCATTGGAAAATGTCCTAGAGGAATGGCTTCATTACTTTAATTTATGGAAATAATATTAGTTTAGTCAAGAACAACAATTTCATATTCTATAAGTCAAGAACACTAAAATTCCTAATTACCTCTCCCGAGCGTCAAATCAAGAATCACAATTAATTAAGAAACCAATATCCCTATTTAATTTCAGTAATTAAAAGTATATGAATCACAAGTTCTTTTTAGATTTCTAAATTAAGATTAAGTTTCCCAACTCTAATCTACCTTCAGTTATGTTCACAAGATCTATCCTAAAACCATATCTCCCGAGTGTTAGATTTTAGAATTAAAATCAATTTATCTATGGCCAGTAAATTAAAAACATAAGAACATAAATAGAATCATAAAATTGTCTTCAAAACTAGAACTAAATAATCAAACCATAAAAATTAAGTAGCTACATCAATCCCCTAAAAATAAAGTACCTACATCAATCCCCTAAGAATAAGAAATTTAGCTATCCATAAAAATAGAATTCAACAAAATAAATAATCTAGAAAACATAAAGTTGACTCCCTAAAAAACCGCTGAAAAACTCCAAAAATTACTCTAGAAGGTGGCTGTCTCCAAGTATCTATGAAAAATAAGCTTCAAAATCTTTAAATAGGAATCAGAAGTCGATGGCTAGAATTATGGTTGAGCGACGCCTCGCTTGAAGTCAAGCGGTGGCTCTCTGGAAAGATATCGACACCTTGCTCATTGTAAAGCGATGGCTCGCTAGGCAGATTTCTGACGTCATCCTAATTGTCCAAGCGATGACTTGCTTGAATAATTTCTGCCCATAACATTGTTTTTGCTTCTTTTTCCTTAATATGAAAATATCTTTCAATACCTACACAATAAGATAAAAACTAATTAAAATAGCATAAAGACAATAAAAAACCAATTAAATTAAGGGTAATCTTATAATATAAAACCATGTCAACAAAAACCAGCACTAAAGTGGTCCTAATTCCACTTCCAAGATCATTCCAATATAATTAGAAGTCTCCCAAAAATATCTTACAATTAAACTATAAAAAAATGAGCGTATTTCTAAGCTAGTTTCGGTTCTTAATGGGCACTAATCCTCCAAAGTATAACACAATTCCACCAGCATTCTAAGACTTAAATCATCAATAAAATCATGTTAAATATCATACAAAAGTCCACAAAGAAGTCATAATTGATTATAACATCTAATGGGCAAAGGTAGCCCTTTAACATGCATGTTTTCGCCCTTTTAACATCCTTTAATTTTCATAATTCAACATCTTTAAATTCAGCCCAATATCATATATTTCATGCTTAAAATGTCTCTTAAATACTCCAAATCAGAATTACGCATTACTTTTTAATGAAACAGAAAAACATCACATGAAAGTAATTAACACTTAACTAATTCTGCTCACCTTAGGTTTTTGAATTTCAAGAATTCGCTTTTCTTTATCCAAGACTTCCACAACCTGAAAGCATCACCTAAAGTACTTAAAACCTATCATAAAATTAACCAAAACATAAATGAAAAACATTGGGCAACAACTGAAAAAATGACAAGCTAAACGACACGTAACAACTCCCTAATGGGGCTGCTAGCGTTGGCCAGCAGCAGCCCCTTGCAGTGGCTGGTGCTGCTGCCATGGTGGCAGCAGCGGTGGTCCCGAGACATTTTTCTGATGTTCCTTAGGGTAGAAAGGTATTTGACAAGAAGGTTTTTCGAGAAAAGCAAGGGTTAGGGTTTTTAGGGTTTGAAGAGGATTAAAGAAAAGATGGAATTTAGGGATGGGGTTTTGGGTTTTCATTAAGTTTATCAATGAATTCCTCTAGAAAACTAAAAATTCAGAAATCTAAAGTAAAGAAATCCATTACCTTTGAACCCTAAATTTGAAGAGATCCCTTCCAATCACGATCAATCTTCCTCCAAATGAAAGTTACCAAGAACAACCTTAAAGCATAAAGAAAAACGGAAGAATTTGATCAAAATTTCACTTCCCTTAAGGGTGGCGGCAAAGGATGAGGAAGAGGGAAGAAGAAACCTACATTTTCTCTTCTCTATAGCTTCATGTTCAACTGATGAAAACAAAAGACTCATTCATTTCTTTTTCCTCTGCTTTACACGCCACCTCAAAAAAATCCTCCTATTAATTTCTTTTTTTCTTTTTTTAAATCCAAAATTAATGATAACTCCTTTATTTAATTCCTATAAAAAGAATTAAATTATTATTCACTACTTTCTTCTAAATAAAATTCCAATAATATTAGAAAATAAATCATATTTATTTAAATATTATTTACCGGGAACACGAGTCGTCACAACATGATTATTTAATCCATATATTTATTTTTTATATATCACAGGGGCAAGTAATTAAACCACTCACTTAAAACAATTGAGTTATATCTAAGTTGATAAAATTCATATCAAAATTGTGTTTAAGAGAGACCAATATGAAACATTTCTGGGTAAAATATCATTTTGGTCCCTAAACTTTCACTTAGGTTTCATTTTCATCCCTAAACTTTCAAAAGTTACATTTTTCATCCATGAACTTTACGATTCGTTTCATTTTAGTCTTTCTGCGTTTTTCCGTATAGGACATTTCCGGAGGGCTTATGTGGCATATAATTGATTATGTGACATTATATAAATATACAATGAGGTTAAATGATGTAGAAAAAATAATATACATTGAGATTTAAGACTAGAATTAAGGAGAAAAATATGAGATTAACCTTCCTTTATATTCATTTTTCTATAGTATTTAAGCTCATGGTATATTTCTATAATGTCATATAATCAATTACATGTCACATAAGTCGTCCATTAGTGTCCTGGACGGAAAAACAAAATCTGAAGGACCAAAACGAAACGAATCGGAAAGTTCAGGGACGAAAAATGTAACTTTTGAAAGTTTAGGGACGAAAATGAAACTTGAGTGAAAGTTCAGGGACCAAAATGATATTTTACTCAATATTTCTAGACAGGTTTTGAATCTCTAACAAAAATCTCAAATATGTCTCCTCATTCAATCGTTTATATATTAATTAATAACTTTATACCCAATTTATATTATTAGTTTATTATTAATATTACTTAAACTACTATTTTATCGTGGGTGAGAAATTATCTACAATTCTTTCTATAGGAGTTGATTTGCAATATTCTCCATCATAAATGAAAAAATTATGCATCAAACATGTCTTTTAAAGAGTTATTTTTAATCTTACGATATTTTAATAATAAATTTGAAGATAATATTTTGTTAAAGAGAGAAACATACAAACTATTCGAGAAAACCAATTTTGAACTAAACCGTATTATATAATTTATTCGATTTTTAGGCCATTAATCAGCTACAGTTCTTCAATATTAATGTTGTAAATTTGAATAAATTTAGCCTAAAATACACTTTATCTCATTAACTTTGGACTCGAAGCCCAAATTGTAATTCTCTCACTTATTTTTGAAATACAAAATAATTCAATTTAAAATAAAAATATATGTTCAATTTCTGTTACGATCAATATTTATTAATTTTTTATAGAGAAATTCTGGTAGCAAATTTTGAGATAATATTTGTAAATATATCATTGTTTAATATTATTTGTAAATATAAGAATTTTAACTACGTTAATTAGTGATTAACAATGACTAATGTTTGATTCAGTAATTCATTTGTTGTGAAAAAATTTAATTCAACGTTGACACCGCTCAAAATTTGCTATATTTACAATTCTTTTAAACCATGATATTTTTATAAATATTACAGAAAAAATTGTTAGATTTACGATCATATCTTCTATATATCATTTGACAAAATCCAATGAATAATTTTGATTTTTAAGAGTAGAAAAAATTTAAATATTTGAAAAACACCGACTGGAATCTAGTTCGGTTCGATTTCTCAATTTCACCAAAAAAAAGGGGAAAATTTCACAAACTACCTCTGAACTATAGAACTTGGAACACTTACACCCTTAAACTTTTAATTTGATCAATTGACCCTCTATACTTTGTAAAATGTTAAAATTGGACCCATAATATTTTAATCAATCAAATTACCCCATTAAATGATTATTTTACTAATTCTTTTTATGAAATCTCTGTGGGAGCGAGTCTCTGAGGGACCCATATCGCACACTCAATCCCATCCTTGACCCCGATCCCAAAATGTATGTGATGATCGAGACGATAATTTCTTCACCGATCTCATCGCTCCCTATCTCGTTTATTTTAGGGATGTATTACTCATCTCTATAGTGGATTTTAAGGGTCTAATTACACGACTTAAGGTGATAATTTAATAAATTAATTTTTTTTGGGTTCAATTACTACACTTTATAAAGTTCAAGTATTCAATTGATCAACTTGAAAGTTTAAGGGGACAAGTGTTACAACCCTCATAGTCTAGGGGTGGTTTATGTAATTTTCTCAAAAAAAAAATAACAATAGAGAATCATTTTCTATTTTCTGATTGGAGGAAAAGAAAATCTTTTTAAAGAAAGTCCACCAATTAAAAATAGTCTCCTATTCAAAGTCAGCCACAATTATCACATTCTCATACGAAGCCTTCACCTAATAGTGAAGAAACTCGGATAAGGAAAGTTAAAAAAAAAAAATCCGATCTTTGCTATAAAAATCACCGTTCATTCCTTAATTTCTCCTTCCTCCATCCCTCTTTTCCGATAAGCTTTTGGAAAAAAAAAAAAAAAAACAGAGAGAACCCTTTCTCTAACTTTCTCTCACTACTTATCTTGAGCAAAATCCCTTTTTTTTTCCTCCTTAATTTGAAAAGGGGTCAAAGGGAAATTCAAGATTTTGATAATACCAGTAGTGAGAGAAAGAGGGTTTTGAGAGAGAGAAATTAAGGTCTTTGCTGCCATGGATTTGTCATCAACTTCAGAGAAAGTGTTAATGGTTGACCCCTTCTTGGTTGAGGCTCTTCAGAACCCTCGTCACCGTCTCACCAGTTAGTATTTTTAAATATTTTATCTTATTTTTTAACTATTCAATTTCAATTTTTTTTTTTTTTTTGTCTTGTTGATTTGTTTTGTGTTGTTTGATATGATAGTGTGAATTTTAATTGGTTTTGGGCACTTGGGTTCTTTAATTCTTTGTTTGTTAGACCTTTAAATTTAGACAGACTTTGTTTTTGGACTTGAATCAGGTTTTGGAAAATTCTTTAACATGGATGAAGTTTGTGAATTCTTACCATTATTTTGAGTTTTGATGAATTGGCAAACTCTATATTGCTATTAATTTGTTACCTACCTAGGATATTATTCTACAAGTTTTCCATTGTCAAGTGTTCTGGGGTCGTGTGGTTCTTCTGTGAGAGTGCGTAAATGCCTTGGACTCTGAGGGATAGATTATTGCTATTGACTTGAGATATGGATAGGAAATTTTCCATTGTACAATTGATAAACAAGGGCTGATGTCTCATCCCATTAACTGTTTTCTGTTTTTTGTAATTGGAAATCTAGCATTAATGGGCATTTGCTCTTTCTATGTTATTTTAGATATAAGTTTCTCCTTCATTGTTATTGTGATTGTTCCATTTACTCTACTTACTATAATTCATTGTTTTTGTAGTTCTGCGAATGGAACTTGATATACAAAAGTTCTTGCAAAATCAAGACCTGCAGCTATTTGAGTTCCCGCACTTCCCTACTTCATACCTTCGACTTGCAGCTCATCGTGTTGCTCAATACTATCATCTGCAAACTACAGTTCAGGATAATGGCATTTTGGTGAGGAAAACTGTTGAAGCTAAATTTCCCCCCATCTGTTTATCTCAAATACCTGCTAAACAGTTAGCAGACAATAAACCCGAGCATGTTAAAATTACCATTAAACCTAGGCCAAATAAATCATCTGAAGATGAGGCAAGTGATTGTATGGTCAAACAACGTCTCAGTAGAACTGTGGAGCAGAGGAAGGAAGAGTATGATCGGGCACGTGCTCGAATATTCAGCACCCATGGTAGTACTGCTACTGGTTCAGTGGATGTCCTGTCTCATGCCATCAGAGAGGGGCAAGATACATCTACAAATAGAGAGGGAACTGAATGGTGTAAATTGAATGATGTAGAGAAATATATCAGAGATGCCGGGACTACTTCTCGAGTCGCCATTTTAAGGGATAGGGAAAAAGATCTTAGTGACCCAGATTATGATCGGAGTTATACAAGGTGATGCCGCCTTTACTTTAAATTGGATATTACCTTAATGGGTTTCTGCGTATTCAACCAAGATGTTATGTTTGTGTTACATTTGCAGTTTTCTATTTATTTGTTTACTGTTGCATTTTTAAAGGCATGTGACTTTGATTTTCTTTCAAATTATTTGGAATATTAGAAAGAACACAACACACAGCTCACAGATTGAAAGAGAGATGAGATAGGCTATATATAGCTACCAATGTGCTGCTTGCACTTAAACTCGGGTTCCTGGTTATTATGAGTTCATTTTTAGCGAAAAAATCATATGTTGTCAATTGTCAGATGCTACTTTTAAATTTTCATTGAGTGTGTAAATTGGTCATGTAATACATTGTTCGAATGTTTGAATTTCTCATCGGCTGGATTTTTTCTTATATTAACCAGAAATAATCCCCCTTCATTTGCAGGTATGTTAATAACCTTCCAATCAATCTGAGCATTAACTTTGCTCCTTTGACTATGCAAAAGACCCAGCCTCCGCAGTATTACACCGGTTATCACATGCCGAGAAATGAAGTTCCGTTGGGCTATGTTTGTCATTCTATTCCTCCTCTTTGTGCCATAGGATCAAATCAGACATCTAGAACTGCAGCCAATGTACCATGGCTGAATGTAGTAATGCCGTTGCCATACACTCATACTGCTTTGCAGGTAGGTATCAGATCTTTACATGAACTTTTCCTTTTATTGCTTGAATATACCCTAACCTTCAAGATGTGGTCATACCCTATCTTACCCTACAATTTTTAGCGTCGAAAAACTCGTAGGATGATATTTGTATTGGTACAAAACTTGTTTATAAAATGGTTTTGTAGATTTTTTTTTTTCCAAATATTATTGTTTGGTCTGACTTGTTTCTGGTGTTCTTGCAGGCTCCATTCTGCCAACAATCTCTGGGCTATGACCATTTTGCAATACCATTGAACAGATAGGTTGGGGGTAGTCTTCAACTGATTCACCTACTGATTTTATATACTCACAATATTGCTTTTGAAACTTTCATTTATAATTTTATTCATTGTTTTAAAGCCATGTTGTACCTTTTAGAGATATTAATAGCTCTTTAGTGTTTTTTTTTTAATTATAATTTTAAAGTAAATGATTCATCTATTTTTAGCTGCTTTTTTATAAAAAATTATTTAGTGGTTTGGGTAATTCTAGTAAAACTGAGATAAACTATTATAAAAAAAAAAGAAGGAAATAATTAGAAATATGATAAACTATAGAGATCGTCAATTAACTATTATTATGATTATTATCAAGTAATATCTAATTCAATCAATGATTATATAAACCATCGTGTGAATTTAATTATTTATCAAAATAATTAATGGTTTTGAAAAATGTTATATTCAAAATCATTTTTATGAACAGTATTTAAAAAAATGATATTTTTTATTAACTTTTTCAGAATTCTCAAAAATAGCACTTTTTTTAAACTTTCATTATTTAATGAATTTATCAAATTTGTAAAAACATAAAACTTGAAAAATCATTGAAATTTAATTTTAAACATCCCAATAAGAAATATAAAAAACAAGAGAGGTATTATTTATAATAAAAGTTGTAGATCTAATTATTTATTTGTTGTTAGTAAATAATTATATATGACAGACATAATGAATTGGAGAAGTAAGGGAAAAAAAAATTATTTCATAATAATAATGAGGAGGTTGAAATTGTTAGCAATATGCATATATGTTTTGAATGTTGTATTTTGTAACGAGTTGATGTTGAAGAGGTGCCATGGTTGTACTTCTAATCCATTTTAATAGGGAGCATTAGCAAAAGTAACAATTTAAAGAGTAAAGTTAAAAATCTTACTATCTTAAAAGTGGCAATAAGGGAGAATCTTTACATACCATTTCTACCCTCATTTTTTTCATTAAACCCATATTTATCCCTATTTAATTTAGTTTAATTTAGTATCAAATTCCAATCCAATCTTTCAACCTTCCCAAGGCTGAATGTGTCTTAGAACACTTCACCATCCATTTAACTTTTCATTTATTTTCTTCTCTTATTTATCAGATCGTTCAGGATTTCATGAAACCCATCAATTAGTATTTAGATCAGAAGATCTTGATTTAAATAGAGATTTTTTAGACTTTTTTTTGTTAGAACACTTCACCATCCATTTAACTTTTCATTTATTTTCTTCTCTTATTTATCAGATCGTTCAGGATTTCATGAAACGCATCAATTAGTATTTCAAGAATTGGAGCGTCATGGCGATTGGAGAAAGAGAGATTCGAAAGAAAAAATTCTTTGGGTTGTATTGACTGGAAATGATTTTATTTGTTTGTTTTTAGACCTAAATTCTTTCGATCTTGATGACTTTTGTGCTTTCCTTTTTGTTTAATGTGGATTTTGGTTTCGTTTAAAATTGTATTTTAATGAGACAAAAAAATAATTACATGTAGGTGGAAAAAAATAATTCTTTTTGTATGTGATTGTATCAGGCTTTCACTGTAACATGATCTAAATTACTAGACAATGTTTTTGTTTATAAGAGACTTTGCTTCCTCTTCAATTTTTATATTAGAGTGTTGTGCATTTTTTGAATTCGATTTTTTTTTTAAATGGAGAATCATGCAATTAAGAAAAGACATATTTTTAAAAATGGTATTTTAAGAATTAATATTTTTAAAAATAGTAAAAGTTTTGAAAGTTTTAAAATGATATTTTTCAATCATTACTTGATACGTTTAGAACTAAAGACTTGAAGTTTTTGTCTACAATTTAAACATGTCACATCATTTATTTTATTAATTTTTCAATTTGAGATATAATGATAATTAAAAACTAATTAAAATGTGAGAGATTGTAGTAAAATCTTAATCAAATTAAAAAAATTGAGGTAAATTTAAAAATAAAATCGGAGATATTTTTTTATGAGTAATCTCAATAATAGCAAATGTTTTAAAATATTTAGTAAATGATATTTTTTAAACTGAGATTTCACAGGAAATAAATGATTCTCCACCCTTCCACACCTGTTTTAAAATATTTGTTCTTTTTTTAGATTACTAAAAAAAATATCATAGGTTGAAACTTCTTATACAAATTACTTAAATATGTGTATAATACACGTGCAACGCACGTTATATTCACTAGTTGTTTTAAAAAAGACTAATTATTATTTTAATATTTATAATCGTTTGGAGTTGTTGTAAAAAGTATTTTTTTTAATTAGTGTATTTTTTAAAAAAGGTGTTTTTAGTTTTTTAAAATAAAAATCAAGTAAAATTATCATTATTATGATATGATATAGAGAAATTTCATTGGGTGGCAGATTTTTATACAATATTTGTAAAAATATCAATTCAAAAAAGTATTTGTAAATATAGCAATTTTTACCATATTTATTAATGATATAAACAATTATTTATGTGTTTATCAGTGATACACTTAGTGTAAAAATATGTAATTCGATGTTTATCAGTGATAAACCAAATCAAAATTTGCTATATTTACAAATATTTTTTTGAACTTTTATTTTTACAAATATTACTATAAAAATTGCTAGATTTGCAAATGCCCCGATGATATATATATATATATATATATATATATTGGTAAAAAGAGACTTTTCATTTAAAATGTCTTTAAATAATTATTAATACTTTTTGACAAAAAGGAGACACTTTTCATTGATAATTTTTTTCCTAATTAAATGCTATTATTAATATTGTTTGAAATATTGTCTTTATAATTGCTATAATTAATTCCTCTTATCATATTTTTTTTCATGTTGAAAGATCTTAAAATGGTAAAAGATTTTTTTTTTAAATTCTACAAAAACTAATATTTTAAAAATAAGTATACAATTTCTTTTCATAAAAAATTTAGAGATAATATAGTGATTTATTTATTTTTATAATATTAAGGTGTGGGATTAAACCACACTCAATAGTGAAAATAAATATGTTACTAATGGATTATGTCCCAAATGACTACACAACTTAATCATTAAAAACTAATTGGTTTAAAAAAAAATTAATTTCAATTCAAATCCTTTCAATTTAACTACTGGTAATCTAGGAAAATAGCCACAAAATTGTCCAAATAAGAGTACATAGCCACTACCAATAAAATTAGACTAAATAGTCATTTCAAGGTAAGAAAAATACCAAAAAATCCCTACATGTTTTCCAATGCAATCAAATCACATTTCTCTCTCCCATTTTTATATATTTTTTCTCTTCCCTTTTTCTTTTTTCTCTCATTTATTCTTTTCCATCCAAGTCTTTTCCCCTATCCCTCTCTATTTTTTGTTGTACATATATTGTGTACTATACTGTACATATTATATATTGATTTATAAGTTTATTAACCCAATTTTTTTTTAAAATGCAGTAGTAACGCGGAAGACATATATATTACTTATATTATGTTAAAAAAAAAAGGAGCACAAAAGACTTGTACTGCTTTTTTATTCAATGTAGCACCGAAGCAAATAATATATTATGTAAAAAAAAATATACCTGAAAATAACTAAAAATGAAAAATCATGTAAATTAAATATAAAAAGTCCATAAATCATAAGATAGCATATAAAATGAAAAAAAAGTCATCTTTTGATAAATTACAAATATAAAACTATACAACACAAAAATATACATATGTAATATAGAGTGTCAACTATATACTAATGTGAACCACACGAAATTAACTATGGTGAAAAAAAAAGTATAATGTAATATACATATGTAATATAGAGTGTCAACTATATACTAATGTGAACCACACAAAATTAACTATGGTGAAAAAAAACGTATAACCTACTAATTATATCATACATGCCTAAAAATGTATAGTAAGTATTATCTGTACAATATATATTACCGTGTGAAAAAATCTACTGCATTAAAAAAGCAAAAAAACAGTTTTGTCAAATCAACTACAGTGACCAGATGTGACAGTTGTTGTACCATTATGCTTTTAAGGGTAAATTTAATATAAAAAAATGACTAAAAAATATTATTATAAGAGAGGTGGCTATTTTTTTATTCATGAAACCAAAATGTGACTGTTTCCATAGTTATCTCCTTTAATTTCTTTAGTTTTTAAAAAAAAAAAAAAAGAAGAGGATAGGATAGGTTTATGAACATCGATTGACCTTTTTTAAGTGATATGAAAAGACTCTCTCCAATGGAAGTACCCTGTAATTTAATGTGCTGTTTTCTTTTTAAAAAAAGGTCAGTCATAAAGAAAACAAAGAAAGAAGGAAAGCTGATAAACTTTCTTACCCAATTGAAAAGCTTTATGTCAAAATTATCCTTCAAATTATTATTAAAAAAAAAAAACTAAAATCATTATTAAACGAATTCTAAATTTTTTAAACCACCAAAAATATTCAACACTTCCAGGTTTGAAAATACAATTTTGGTGGAATTCCATTTTTTTAACAGCAAAAATATAAATTTGGAATTCCACCCAAAAAAAAAATGTTTTTGAATTATTATTTTTTATAAAGGAGCATATACAACTCCATTTCTTATTTTAAAATTTTAGAAAAATTTATCTTTGAAACAAACTCCCCCTGTTTCCCATCCACTGTTTTATGAGTGGTAATACATTTAAAATACCTCAGGCTATAACTCATGAAATTTCACTTTCTTAATTACAATTATGGTAAAGTCAACAATGAAAAATAGTTCATTTTCCTCTTAAAAAAAACAGCTGAAACAAACAGAACATGGAAATAGAAAGCATTGATGAAGTAAAATTCGGCTTACTTTTCCACACAGGAGAAAAATAAGTGATCAGAATACAAACACTTTGTTCCCTCAGAGAGGGAACTTTCATTTGCAGAATGTGATCAATAACAAACTGATTTTTTTTTCTTTCCTATATCCGTGAGTGTCCAAGCTAGCTTGCATGACTAATCTCACGGGACAATCATAACAAATACATTTCTTCTTGTTTTTTTTTTTTGCAAATTGAACAAAGGTAATTGAGGGTTGAAGGATTCGTACCATGACGAGTATGTCAAATCAACTGATATTTGAATCCGTTGTTAATCGGAATGCATTTTACATTTTATTTTAGCTATGCACTATTCAACATAACCGAAATAAAATTCCAATCAACAGTGGATTCAAACTCAAAAAATGTTTCAATTTACCATAATCAGAAAAATAATAAATAGCATACAGAAATATGACTCGGCAGAATCACTGTCTTTGCATAGTTAAACCCATCAGAAAAGCTAATCAAACTCATAACTGCTTTTGATAGCAAGTAAAAGGTGGAGAATGAAGTGTAGAATATTTCAAATAAGATATATAGATTGTTTATTGATCTAGAAGTGATAAAGCCATAATAGGCATTCGACTGTGGCGCTATAAACACATCACATCACACTTTTTTTTTATTCGCGAGTGTCCGGGACAGTTTGATATTTCTGCACAATCAGTCTCTTAGATTGTGAATTCATTTAGTTTATTGAACAAGGTATCAAGAAGATCATATCAAAATGTCGATTCAGAAATTTTAATCGATTCAACATTCTAATAGTTAAACAGATGCTCACAAATTATGAGTTTTTAGACTACTGTAATTTACATGTAAATACTATCTCTGTAGAAAACTGACCCAAGGATAGATATCATGGCCGGCATCGTTATTCTTCGTCCCTCAAGCTCCGAAAAAGAAGGGTGGTGGTGGGAGGGATCCAGCTGGTTGCTTGCTCTTCCCTTTAAATATGAACATATGAACCTCTTGAACAAGACGACCCTGAACTGATATACAAGAACTGGGCCATCCTCAGATCAGATTATATGTTTGTCCACTTGACATTTGAACAAACTGCAAGCATGAAAATCTAATGGCATTATTCTCTGTTTTAGCAACATCAAGAGGAACTATCGGTCCAGACACGAGATTGGATATAAATAACTGTAACCAACAATACAACACGAATGTGGAAGTTAACAGACCAGATAAAACTCCCTATTTCCATCTATTTACCCCCACAAAGGGAATGGATATACCAAATTGTAAAAGAAGTAAGCTACTGAATTTTGGAGAGTTTCATAATTTAATGACAGCCAAGGCAACTACAGACAAGGGACAATAGAACTACTGAAACAACAACAAAGATAACGTCCGCAACTCGAAACCCCTTAACATATGCCAATTCCCATAAGAATTTCAATGGAACAGAAAGATCAATGGAGAAGAACAAACAAGTGAAATGGACAATTTCCTAAGTTCAGTCATCCCCGGTAGGAAACAAAGTGAGAACTTTTCTTCCTCCACTCGCATTAGCAGATTCCAAATCATCTATATAGTTTGGTACAGAGTTATGAACTGGTGCCCCAATCCTATGAATAGGATGTGATTGCCTGGCTAAAAATGGATGTTCAAATTGCCCATTTGGAGGTGACCCAAAATGCCCCACTTGCCTATGATACTGAGGCTGAAGCTGTGGATGTGCCACCGCAGCTGCAGCTGCAGCTGCAGCCATCTGCTGCTGATGATGATGATGGTGCTGCAAAGTAGCCATTGGTACATATGGCGAGTAATGGTCTGAACTGCCCCGACCCGGATGCAACAAATGAGGCGGCACTGGGGAGCTAGCGAATAAATGGTCGGTAGCAGGATCCGAAGACGCAACCAATCCAGCAGCACCGCCACCGCCACCACCGGATAACCCCTGCATCCGTTTCAAGTAAAGCCTGTACTTTTGCAAATGGCTAGCTACATTTTCCCTAGTCAAACCATCTACACTCATGAGCTGCATTATAGTTTTGGGGACAGCATTCTTAATCCCCAAATGAGCCACAGCATCCACAAACCTCTTGTGGAGCTGAGGCGTCCAAACAAGACGAGGGCGTTTGAGGGTGCGAGCCGGTTCATCACCGGCAGCACCCGAACCCAAATCGGCCGAATCGCCGAAATCGGCCGAGCTCGGTGGGGCGATGCCGTTGCCAGAACCCGGTAACGGATTCGAAAGAGGGGGAGATGGGCAAGTGAGAGGTGGGCTATTGTTACTGGGATTTCGAATATCAAAAGCCAAAGCTAGATCTGGGGTTATTAGGGTTTGGGATAGTGGCATCAGATCCTCAGGAGGAGGAAGCTCTTCTTCCCACCTAGAAAACCAATTAGAGTGTTCTTCCCTCATTATTTCTCAAATCTAACTCAAACCCAATTCACTATTCCTCTTCCTGGTCAATAATTTACACTTCCTTCGAACAAAAACAACATAAACAAAAAAAAGACCAAACTTTTCTATACCCAGAATAGAAAAACCCCAAAAGACAAGATTTTTTGAGAGATTAACAATACTAATCAGAAAAATAGTCAAAACCCAGCTAAGAGAATCTCTGCCTTTACTCAATCAACAAAACACAGAGAGGGAGAGAGATTAGCTAAGGATGATGATGATGATGATGATGATGATGATGATGAAGAAGATGGGTTATGAAGAAAGAAAGAAAGGAAGAAAGGAAGGGAAAAATGAAGAAGAAGGAAGAGAGGGGAGAGAGGTTCGAGGTGGATCTTGTTTTCTTCTTGGAGTTGGCTTTCTCTCTCTAGGGACCTGAGGCGTGGGGGTACTACCATATCTGATGATTTTTCTTTTTCTTATCTTTTTCTTGTTTGTTTCCCATGATTTTGATTTTGATTTTTAATTTTCTTTCATGGGAATTTTTTCCCTTATTATTAATATTTATTCCTGGATTTAAGGGTCTCATTGGTAATACCTGAAAGTGAGTGTTGTAAAGATCCATTAGATTTTGTTCCCCTTCACTACTTCTTTAGCGCGTGTTATTCACGTTCCTCTTTCATTGTAATAATCCATCCATGTCTCAATATCAGTTTGCAATGGATTAGTCCTTTTCTTTTCTTTTTTTTTCTTTTCTTAAGGTAATAAATCTTATAAAATATGTATTTTTCTTAAGGTAATAAATCTTATAAAATATGTATTTTTTCAAATATATATATATATATATATATATAGATTTTTTTGAAAAAAAAATGGGTTTGTTTGTTTATGTTAATCAAGTAAATTATTACTTGATGTAGACTATTATTAATTATTTCCCGTCAATCATAAAGATATGTAATTTTATTATTTTTAATTTAATATAATAAAAATAATTAGTTAATAATTTATAGTTGATTAATAAAAATTTGACATTTCTATCTGTATGTTTTCTCATTATATATACCATTAATTATCGATCCAATGAACCGTTCAAATATTAAGTTGGTCGATGCATTCAAATCTCAACACAAAATATAATATTTTAAATAAATTGTTTATTATTATATTTTTATATATAAATTAAAAAAAATATTAATACTATTTTCTTTATATTTTGAAATCTGATATATATTTATGATTCAACTCAGTGAACTCACGAGTCCTACCCTCAATGAAGAATATTTTTTGTCTTCATTGAAAAGATGTAGGTTTGTTAATGACTTTCACGACTCCTTTCTTTTATTTTCTTTTCATCTCTATTTTTTAAGTTTCCATTTCTAAATTTTTTTTCTTCATGTCATCACTTTCTTTCATTTTATCATGAGTTTCTTTGATGGGTTGTATTAGTTTTTTCCATTTTTAGATTTGTTAAATGAAAAAAGAAATTTGAAGTCAACTTGTTAAAACACCAAGTTCAGTTCCAAAGTTGTTAGGGGGAAAAAAACAATGTTCTGGGCCTGTTGGGCCTGAGCTTAAGTCGACTTTGGGCCCAAAGATGTTTAAACCCAATGATAGGGAGGGGGTGTTAATGAATTGGGTTGGTTTGGGTTGGGTTGGGTGAGGTTAAAGCGTTTTTATCAACTCAACCCAAAAGTTCAAGTCGATCATGAAACCAACTCAAACAACCTAAATTTATACTCTAACTCGACCTCATTGATATTTTTAGTACTTTAATATGATAACTGAATAGGCTTGAAAATTTTAAATACAATCTAAAATCCAACCCAAAATCTTATATTAGGAAAAAGATTAACCTATAGAATCCAAAATTTCGGGTTTATCGTTGAGAAATTAGTATATTATTTTATTAATAAAGTACACATAATTACCCATTGAAATTGATTTTTAACTTTAGAATTATATAAAATAATTGGTTGAATATTTGTTTTCAATTATTCAATACTTATAGAAAACATATTGTATTGAGTAGAATTCTAATTTTCAAAAGCATACTATTGATTGATTTTTTTTTTCAATAATATAAATTATGGAAAGGAACTGCTACAATTAAAAAGTCTCAAATCAATTTCACCATTTGTGGAAACATCATTCTCCCATCTTTTTCAATCCATCTTGTCAGTCAAGACAACACTCATTCCATTTGTGTTCTCTCTGGTTTCTATACTCCACACCCTTTATTCCATCTTTAAATCAAATCTCTCCATCTTTTTATACTTATTCCCTCTTTCTCAATAAAGAATGATTGTCAATACGAGAATAGTTAAATTGGTCAGACACCCGTCTTCCCATGAGGTTGAAGGTTTTAGCCCCCCACCTCTAATTTGATATAATATTTAAAAAAAATAAAAAGATAAAAATTCAAGAACAATTAAGAAAGGAGTTTTTCTTTTTTTAATCTTGATTTGAGAGATCTATTTTTTTGGCATTTGTTTGCGGTGTTTAGTTTGCCAAAAAGTTAGAAGGGATTCAAACTCATAGTGATCCCATAACCCATTATATAGAGTTTAAAAACCTCGATTGACCCATGGGCCATGAGATTAATGTAAGAGAAATAAATTATTATTATTATTCCCGAACTCATATAAAATCAAATATATCATCTCGTTTTTAGACATCTTACTCTCATGTAAACTTTGAACAAATGTCCCCAGAGAATGGAGGGAAGTCATTATTTCTTTTTAAATGATAGGGTCTCATTAATTAAATTAAAGAAAGAAAAAAAAAAAGAATTTTCATCTTCGTGGCCTGGGGATTGTGTGGTATAGAAGAAAATTAAAGCTTAAAGGGAAAATTGCAAATGAGAGACAAACATTTAATTGACTGGCTTACATTATGAAATTCAAATCAATTTCATATTATAAGAAAATTTAATGGATTTTTATCACAAAAACATCACAGAAAAAAAATGACCATATTATCCCCATTTTCTTTTTCTTTTTTTAAAAATATAATTTATCCCCATTTTCAAATTAATATTTTAATTTTTTTTAATAAAAAGTTTATATTGATAATTTATGCTATATATTTGATTATATATTATATTATTACTTGAAAAAAAACTATATATAATAAGCATGTATACTTTATAGGTCAATAAAACAAATAATCATCACAACAATCACTGTACACAAATCTTTCTTCCCCCAAGTGAAGAGAAATTCGAATTTGCAGAAATGTTGGGTTGGATTAGTTTTTATCATAGGAGCATTGATGAATTGAATTAAAACCTTTCTGATTTATATTGATGGACAAACTTTTTTTGAAGTCAAAATATTAGTCAAAACAAAAATAATGAGCCATTGTTGATTACAACCCATCAACTTTGCTTTAAAATCCTAAAAAACAAAAATAGTCATCATCAAATCACAGTACAGTGTGTTTCCTCCCCAAGTGAAAGTTTATTTTCACTTTGCACCATCAAGCATTAGAGATTTCGCCGGCGTAAGCAGCGCAACAGCTCCTCTTTCCGAACTCGAGTACTTTCTGTTTATTACCTGAAGCTTACTTCTACTAGCCTGACCATGGTAGCCCACAAGAAGCTTTGCACAATCAATAATCTGTGGCTCTGAGAAACCAGTGTGCAGTTTTAGAGTATCGTTCCAAGCCGGGTTTTTCTTCAATGTACATCTAGCAGCATAGACTGCTGAGGCAGCAATCATGGATGGACAATACATAATTACAGTTTCATAATGCATCATCCCAAGCTCTGCTAGAAAAAATACCAAATTTTCCATCTGTAGATTTTATAATCAGTTAGTTTCTTCTTATCATTATCAAGAATAGCTCAAATATGAAAACATTGACATCAGAGTAGTTTAAACATTACTAACCTCGTGATCAGAGTCGATCGACGCCTTGATGAAACGAACAAGGAAAACGAAAGGTGTAGGCACAGTCAAAGTCCATTCCAGCTTGCCAAGTATTTTCTTCTCCATGACTAGTATCTGTTCTTGAGTATAGGCCTTGTCTGAAAGGCACACAAAGTCGATTACCTGCAAAAAGGATTTTGAAACATCTCTTTAAATCGATCGATAAACATGAATCAAGTTAAATGAAGTTACAAGTTTTTTTTACATACCTGAGGAGCCCAGATTTCTTCATATTTGGAGGCCATAAGCATAGCACCAATCCCCACCAACTGCAACTCCCTTCTTGAAACCACCTTACTTGCCAGAAACCGGTCGATAATATTGATTGTCAGGTAAAAAGTTTCGGGCGAAAGCTCAAACTTGTTATGGACATCCACCAACCAATCCACCAAAATGGCCCTCATTGAAACATTTATCTCTGGCTGTGATTCCATATAAGCATGAGGTCTGTTCTCATTCTGCAAATACACACAAAAGAGGATAAGTTAAGTTAATTACTCAAATAACTGAATAAGTACATACCGTTCGAAATACCGAGCAAAGTGACACAATACCTCAACTTCCTTATAGAACTTGTACAAGTCCTCAACATATTCAACTGCTGCTAACTCATTGCTAACATCTGCAGCATCAATATCAACAATCTGTTCTTTGGGTTTGTTGGCTATACCACAAGCAGCCTGTAAAAACCAATTAGAGATGTTAAAACAAACAAACAAACAAGCTTAAACCAGTGAATAAACAAACATTAACAATTCTTTTGCTGCACCTTGCTTCTAGCAGTCAGGACTGAGGTAAGAGTCTGTGATTTCTTCTTTATTGCACCTTCTCCCTCCTTTTTCTTGATTTCACATTTTGCTTCCTTGCCCTTATCTTTATCTTCCGTATCCGGGCTGATTTCGATGACCTCAGATTTGGATTTGACAACTACTTTCTTCTGGGTTGGTTTGGGAGCTACTGCTTTCTTAGCAACTGCAACACCACCCACATTCACAGGCACTAATTTCTGCAATTTAAAGAAACCCCAAAACCCCAAATGAGTTAAATTTTTCAGAAAAGGAAGTCAAACAGGATATTAATATAATCTTTAGAGAATCAAACCTTGCCGTTTTCAGCTTTTGCAGCTGCTTGAGCATTGGCAAGTAATTGTGCACAGAAACTTCTTGTAATTGGGCGATTTGCCTTTGCCTCAATACCTCGAACAGTTACCAGATTCCCAATATCGCCCAGTGCTCGGCGGTTCCGTCCATCGGCTGCACCGCCCTTTTGCTGCTTACCACCACCAATAGCCGCCTCACCTGTGATCACGGAAAAAAAAACCCCTTCAGATTTCTTAAATTCCCATTTCATATAGAATAAAAAGAGAAAATTACATATTAATTTCTTTCAGTGAAGTAAAGAAAATTAAAGTCATGAATATAAGGGTTTACATAAAAAAAAGGGGGGAAATGGAGATGAACATAAATGAAAGAAAGAGAAAGAAGATGAAAAAGATTTACAAGACAACATAAATTACAGAAAAAAGAGAAAAAAGAAAATCATATTGATTTTCCAAAATGGGTTGAATCCACATATTGAAATCATGAAGGAAGAAAAAACAACAAAAAAATCAATAGAAAACTAAACCCTTTATACATAGAAAGATCTGATATGATTCGATTCGATTCGACGATTGAATGATCATATTATTTCATGCGAAGTAAAGAACTCTCCAAAAGAAAAATTAAGACAACAAAACCTTCAAATATCTAGAGAACAAGAGAGAAAGAAACGGAAAATAAACCTCTGATTTGCTGTGGAACAACTGGTCTAGCAGCCATCTCTAAAACCTAGGATTCTCAGAAAAAACGAACGGCTGTCGGCGATCTGGGTTCTTCTCCTCCTCCTTCTTTCTTTCTCTCTCTCTCTCTCTCTCTGAAATTCGTGATGAAAGAATATACAAAAACGATAAAGCCATCGCCTTTATGAAGAAGCTACAGACCCGACGCTTCTCTTCAAACGGTCGAATTTTTTTCAAATCGTGACCGTTCGATCTGGGAATCAATCCAACGATGTCGAATCGCTCTGAAGAGTTTTATAGCCGTTGGGGGTTTTACCGTTTGCCCTAAAAAAAAAAAAGAAAAAGAAAAAAAAACAAAGGCTGGTAAATTATTAAAGGCGAGACGAGAGCTCTTGGCAAATTGGGAATTTTTTCATACAATAATAATTTCTTTTTTCGAGAGGATGATTAAATTAAAAAAATTTAAAAATTACGTGGCAAATTCTGATTGGGTAGCGAGCGTAATTTAAAGTGGTAGTGAGTAATTAAGACACGGATTATTTTGTGGATTCAATTAGGGGGCTATATGAATTTCTATAAAAACAAAATATAGTAAGTATAGAAAGTTATATATTTTCTTATTAAATAAAATGTATCAATTGTTATTTAACTCAATATTCTTAATATTTTATAATGGTCCAAGGAAAAAAATGAAGTATTTTTAAAAGCAAATTTTTAGGTTACATGTCATACTGTCAAGGTTTGTAAAAAAAAAAATGAGTAGTTTTATATATATATATATATTTTGTGACTCTTATATTGAATTTAAGTGGATATATAGATGCATATTATCGCCAATTAAGAGGAAAAAAAGAGAGAAATTCCACCCGATGGCTTTTTATAAATTGATGTTTTCAAAAGTAATAAAAGTCTATATTTTTTTAAGGCATGTGTGGGTTTGTAACAACCCAAAATTTCCTAAGACATGGAAAACATAATACTAACAACGGAAGCAAATTAAAATTCAATATGTCATTTATTTCGAAAAATCAAAACTAAACATTTAGTTTAGACCGGTCCTTTCAAAAACAAAATTCTTAAAAATAAGAAAATAAATAATGAATTTCAAACAATAATGTCAACACAAAATAAAAGTTCAAGAATAAACAAACAACCCGAAGATAAATATTCAAATGAGACAGAACCATCTCAATAACCAAGTACATAAAGAAAAACGAATGTCGCCGGCGTGTAAAATCAAATCAACCAATTTCCCGCCACGAATCCATCATTTACCAGCTTTCTTCTTTCCTTTACCTGAAAAAAAAAATAATAATGTAGCACCATGAGGCTACGCCCAGTGAATAGAAAATTGTTAAAGAAAGAATTATGCCATGCGAGGTTTCCTAAGACTTTAAGTCCATAAACGTCCTTTCCGACTCCCAACAAAACACTCACTTCCAAGGAGTCATAAAGCTTACTTCAAAACTTAAAAGTTATCTCTAATCGAATTAGTTTTAAACATAATTTTTCTACAATTTAAAACTAATCGAAACTTCTCCCATTAATACCTTTAATCTATTCTTTATTCGTAAATAAAGAGAGACTACGCCCATAAGGAATTTAAACATAATTTTTCTACAATTTAAATCCTTTAGGAATATTCTTTTCCATTTTACGAATGGAATAAACCTGCCCCGTTAGGTGTTATTTAAGTTGTGCACACTAAATAATCTCCCCTAACAGCTATTCTTTATTAGACAAGGCCTTGTCTAATGCGAACCTACAACCGTATTACCCAAGGTATTTTAAAATAATACGATTCTCACAACGTCAACCACGACGCTCCAACAAGCCGAAAATGTCCAACTAACACTTTGGGTCAATCTCAGTCACTCCCAATATCTTTACAAATCTAGAGGTGAAACTAGCCTACGCCTATGCCATTTCACCCCTTAAACAAAACTTATAATCTAATAAAAATTCTAAAGAGAAACCGGCGGCATAACGGCTATATTTTTAACTCTCAATTAGACCTACACATCCAAATAATATATCACAAACTTAAGATAATAAATCCAGCAACAGTTTCTAACTAGCCGCCTAAGCCTAAACTTTCTTAGTTGGGCGCTATCATGAAAACGGCATTTATAGCTTAATAACAAACATTACAATTCACCCATAATCATTCTTAAACACTCAATAAACATCCAAGGAGAGAAAAGAAATAATTTTATGAAACTGCCAATCATCTCAAATCGATATCGATAACTTTCATCTTATGCTCAAACTTAAAAACATACTTCTCATTAAATTACCAAATTCTTGATTCAACCCAAAAAACCTCAATTATACTTTTAAACATCCAAATTTAATACCAAATTCAAGAGGTTATAATTTTTAAAGAAAAACGAAAGCACTTGTTAAGGGGACAACCGGGCCACCACAACTCCACATTGGTATGATATTGTCCACTTTGGGCCTAGGCCCGCATGGCTTTGCTTTTGGTTTCACCCAAAAGGCCCCATACCAATGGAGGTGTACCCTTCCCCTTATATTCCCATGATCATCCCCTTCTCTAACCGATGCGGGATTTTGTTCGCCCTCAACAATCCTCCCCTTGAACAAATATCCACCGAGCCTCCCCTCTATCCGTTCACTCTATCCAGGTCAACCTCCTTTCTCCGGAGCACACCGCCTGTCCGATAGAGCCCACCACAGATCGGGTCTCCGAGGCTCCTCACTTTGTTCGGCACCTGAGGATTCCACCTACATCGTTAGGATCGGGGCATGACTCTGATACCACTTGTTAAGGGAAAACCGGGCCACCACAACTCCACATTGGTATGATATTGTCCACTTTGGGCCTAGGCCCACATGGCTTTGCTTTTGGTTTCACCCAAAAGGCATCATACCAATGGAGATGTGTTCTTCCCCTTATATACCCATGATCATTCTCTTCCCTAACCGATGTGGGATTTTGTTCGCACTCTAACAAAACAAACATAGAACAATTCATACCTAACAACTTCTACTCACCTTTGCTTTGCAAAAAGATACTAACTTTAATCCCCTTTAAAATAATTTCCAAGCACCTGAAAACACCACCTAAACACTTAAAGTACATCCTAAAAATTACCCATACCAACAAGAACAAAACACGAGGACCCACGACGAAACGGGCCGCAAAAGACAAGCAAAGCGGCCCACAGTGGCCGCCCTATAGCGGCGGCGGCTTTGCTGCTGCGGCTTGTCGCCCATTTGGAGCAGCGGCGGCGGCCGCTTCCCCCCCTTCGGCGTCCCCGTTGTGTCGGTTCGTGGTAGTTTCAACATTAGGTAGGGTTTTCATCAAAATTTCTTGAAAATAGGATTTCTAGGGGTTTGAAAACTTTGAAGAAAATAGCTATGTTTTTCAAAGGATTTTTCAAATGCTAAACGATTCTTAAGAGTGAAACTTCCAAGAGATTTAAGAATTAAAACATCACCTCAATTCAATCTTGGAAGAAGGCTCTTCTCAAATTTCTTCACAACTTCACCAAAGAGAACCCTAAGCAAACACAACTATAGATCGCGACAATTCTTGAATCGATTAACTCGAGATCGATCAAATTCTCATTCAAACAAAAGGAGAAGAAGGTGAAGAAGGAGAAAGCCTTACCTTTTCCTCTGTCTAGGTCTTTCACGTGAAACAGGAAGAATTGTGTCTGTCCTCTTTTTTTTTTTTTTTTGTCTTTCCTTCCTCTTTTGTACGCCCCCCTCCCCTCTTTCCTAAAAAAAAAATCATTTCATATTTAATAAATATCTCCCAAATATCTAAGTCTAAAATTAATTAAAAATAACTCTTAATAATAAGAATTAAATTTAAACACTTTATCCTTAAATCATTTAAGAAATTTAAATAGAGAAAAAATATATTTTTTTATTCAAAAGTTTACCGAAAACCCGAGGCGTTACAGGGTTGGATTTCACACTTGCCTTTGAATGAGAAGAAAAAAAGAAAGCTATTCGTGAAAGTTTTTAAATTTTTAAATATGAACTTAATTTGGAGAATGAACTATAAATTTTTTGAATAATTATTGTGATAGAGAATAATATTTAATTATCAAGATTGGTAAGGCTAATTATTTTTGTTTTTGTTCGTCTAGTTTCAATTTTCCTTTAATTTATAACAAATTTCATTTCAAATAATTATTGTGTTTTCTTTATTTAATAATATTTTTGAGACAGGTTAGATGATGAGGTGTTACTTTTATGCCAACCTAATTTAGATGTAATTTTTATTGAAAAAAATCTATTATAATTTACGGTCTAATTTTAAGGGTTATTTAAATATTTAGTCACTCGATTAATTTTTTCCTTTTTTAGCTTTGTATTTTATATTATATCAATTATACCTTTTGACTCTATTAATACCGATTGATTTTTTTATTTAATGTTAATTTGACACATCGTTTCCCTTTTCCTTGATTACCCTCTCATACTTTATTTTCCATCCTTTTGTAGCAAGTTTGTATATATGTTCATGAGAGCATCGCTACTTTAGAGTTTTTATGATTTTAAACTTTTTGTAAGTATGGAATACGCATTTTACTTTTTAAATTCTTAATTGGGAAAATTGTATTTATAGGGCATTGAGATAGCCCAAGTGTTAAATCTCACTATGCCGAATTTTTATTAAAAAAAATCAAGTTTTCCGTTGCGTTCTGGTTTTAAAATTATTTAAAAGAATTTTGGTCGTCACATAAGGGGTGAAATGCTACATTTCACTGCATTTTACCTTTCGCGTCGGAGCTATGGCAGTGAACTTATCGGCGACGGATTTCGCCGCCCATTCCTTCTGGTGGCGAAAAAAATGCATTTGGTGGCAAAAATTTTCACTGCCAATACCATTCATTTTTGTAGTGATGGTTCATCCACCATTATTTAGATATTATATTAAATTTTGGATGGAGAGACTCGAACTTTTAATTTCATGGGAAGAGAGTATGTACCTAATCTCTTGAATTATGCTCAAGTTGGCTCTATTTATTGAATATAAACAATTTATTTCTAATTAAACGATATTCTCCCATCATATTAAAAACACAAATAAAATGGTTAGAGAAGTCAGCCACATGGTGGTACCCTCATTGACTCTACAATGCGGCTCCTTACCTAAAAAATAAGAAAAAATTCTAGTACTATTGTTGCAATTACTCTCCGCCTCTCCCTCAAGCAATAATAAGATATGTGGAAGTAATTAAAAGTTGTGGACCCTATTATTTATTTATTATTAATAATAAAATATATATGACAGGTCAATAATAGAAAGAGTATTAAAAAAATTCGGTACGATGATAGTACTATAAATTTTCACTATAAAACCTCCCATTTTACAAATAAATGATTGGAGCTCACATAAGGTTAATTTCAATTTTTCCGTTAACATATTCTTTTCATATTGAATTGAAACCACAAAATTAGAAGATCCTTTGTTTAAAATTTAAAATTTGAAATTCTCCAAATAAGCCTTGATAGACATTAAAACGTGATTAAAATAGGGAAATTTCGCAAATTTTGATACAATATTTATAAAAATAACAACCCTAAAAAGTATTTATAAATATGATAAATTTTATTATGTTAATCAGTGATTAACAATAATTAATGTGTTTATTAGGCATAAACTTAATGTAAAAAAATGTAATTCAATATTTATCACTGATTCACCCGAGCAAAATTTATTATATTTACAAATATTTTTCAGAATTACTATTTTTACAAATATTATTAAAAAAAATTACTAAATTTGCAACTAGAGGTGAACACACCCTGCTACTCTGCTAACTCGCCCCACTTCACCCCATTTACGGATGAAAACTGGGTCAGGGTCGGGGTGGGAATTCATACCCCATTTAATAAATGGGGTGGGGTCGGGGTGATGGGAATTGACCTCGTCGAGTCCCCGACCCCGATTACACTTTTTTTTCTTTAGTTTTTTCTTTTCATTTCTTGTTTTTTTTCCACTTCTTTTTTCATTTCTTTCTTTTCTTTTTATGCTTTTTTATATAATGGTTGAATAGATTGGTTGAATTCTTTATTAGATACAAACAAACGCCTAAGATAAGTCATTTTTTAAAATAAAACCATACATTTTTTTTTCAAAACTTATTTACATCCCCAACCTCACCCAAGGGATGGCACCGGGGCAGGGCGGGGTCGGGTCGAGGATGCATTTCTCATCCCCTAACCCGCGGAGATATTTAATCCCCATACCCTACTCTATTCCCTAATAAAAAAATCATGGGCAAGTTCGAGGATCGGGTTTCCCGTGGGGAAAATTCCCTGTTTTATATTTTAATACTTAATTAAAAATGAAATATACATTTTTAAGACAAAAAGAAAACATAATAGTAAACATTTTATAATTTATTTGTTAATATAACCATATTATATATATTTTTTCAATAAATAAAGATAAAAAGTAAACACAATACATAAGATATTATTAAAATATCGGGTTCGGGGTTGGGGGCGGGGCGGGAAATGTATTCCCATCCTCGTACCCTAAAACAAAATTGGGGGAAATTTTGCCCCTAACCCTAATAAAACGGGGATTCCCCGCCTCTGGGGCCCCTAATCCGCGGGTGCCAACCCTACGTCACACTACCCACCTCGAACCCGATAGCTGAATGGGGTAGCTAGGGTCGTAGTTGGCCGTCGGGGTAGAATTTAAATAGGGTGGGATCGGAGTGCTCTTTTTTTCCTTAAACGGGTTGGTGTGTAAACAGGGTATCCCGACCCCACTCCACCACACCCCATATTTACTCCTATTTGCAACTGCCCCATTAAAATGCTCCCACCTTCACTTCACATGATTTTAAAACCTGATTATTATTTTTTTTTTAAAAACATAATTAAAAAACTTTCCTTTGAAAGAAAAAAGCCCAACTGTTTAGTGAAACACTTTCCAAAATGATGCAATCAACAGAATAACAAAATTTGATTTTAGGTAAATTTTAAATGAGAATTTTGTTTCCAACTGGCTGGAGGCAAATTTGAAGGCTTATTAATTTTTGTTCCATCTCAACTAAAGCCAGCAATGATTTCTTAAGGAACAAATGTAAAATAAATCATCAAGTTCAATCGGCTATAGAAAATTATTCGTTAACTGACCAATTTTTTTTAGAAACTACCATAAATAGCATTTTTTCCACCTAAATTTTAAAAAGAGTAAAAATATTGATTTATTTTAAAAATATTATCTTTCACTTTCATTAAATTAAAGAACTTAATTTCATTATTTTTCTTCTTCTTTTGTATTATAGAATGATGAATCTGTTTTTTTTTTTTTTTTTTTTTTTTAAATTTGCAGATGTTTTACAATTAAAAAGTACTATGTTTTAAAATCCCCAATTTTTTAGAGTAATAAAAAAGCCGATCTAAAAATATTTCAACAAAAACTTGCCTTTTTTTTTTTATCCCTTCCAAATTCTATGAATGGAGTAAAAGAGTAAAATTGATATCATAAATTCCACCATCTACATATATGGAGCAAATAGCAACACCACAAACATTTTATACACAAATTGCTGCAAAAAAAAAATAATAATAATAAATAAATAAATAAAATGCAAATCAATCACAAATGAACCAATTGATTATAACTTGAAAGCTTTGTTACGTTACAACAGATGATTAGGCAAATAAAAAGGAATGCCTAAAACAACTAAAACTGATTAGTGGTGGGGAGGGAAAACCAATTACAATTTAAACAAAAAAAAGCCAAATTTTCTTCACTCACAACCCATATTACTCACACACTACTAAGAAAAGCCTGCTTTAAAAATTAATAATAATAATTAAAAGAAAAACTCAGATTTCTACAAGAAAATCAGTAAGTTAGCTTTTACTTCTATACTTGATCTTCTGGTCCAGCCAGCATCACCTGCCATTTTAGTGGTTTCAACTTCAGAACTCATATCAAAAGGAAGTTGACTTGCTAACGGATCAAAAAATACACGAAAACGACGAAATTTTATGCCAAAACAGCAAAGACGCAATTAGACTTTTATGTCGAGCTAGTTATCATGTATGCATTTAACAGTCAAATTTGAAGAATGTAAACATCATAGAATGCACTGTAGTAAGAAATATGGTTCAAGCAAATATACATACATTGCAGTCATTAGCATATTTCCTTGCGAGCACGATTGCTGCATTTCTTTCTCGCTCTGATTCAAACGTTAATACAAACGATAATCCCTTCCTTCCTTGCCAAAACAGTGCCTTGGTTGCAGTATTTCTGTCATCTCTTACTCCACATAACTATAATTAGAGAGAGATAAGATGAGAATCGCCGGACCATATAGTCAAAAAGCTAAAAACTGAAAAGTAAGATACTGCTCCAAAGAAAAGAATGTTATATCTAAATATCTTTCACTATTTCGAAGAAACTGTGCTTCGATTTTTATTTTTCAGCATAGGCTACACATTTTAGTGCGCAACCAAAGATCCGTTTGACTAAGCCATAGCCAATATGTCACAATTCGACGATTCTGAGTATGTTTAATCAAACCTTCACATGAACTGTAATACTTCAAGGGTAACTTGATATATGGATGACAAAATCAGTAAGTGTAGATAATGACATAACGCAACAAAGTACAACTTAATAAAACACATACACTACACGAAAATAATATAATAATACGTTTCTTTCTTTCTTTTTTTTGAAAACTGTTATCAAGAAAACAATTCTGCAAATATACTTTTTGCATATTCCATCCGATAAGCTTTCACGTGTTCAGTCACCCGTTTTAAAAATTCACTGGTTCTAATAATTGCATAGCCAAGGTATAAAATAATTAGCTTATTGCAATACCTGCATCGAAGAAGAATAATTTTCCCTAGCCTTTGTAATCCAACCTCTGCTTAGTTTCATTCTCATTCTCCCAACATGAAATACATGAACAGAATGTGATGCATAATCTTGTCCATTCATCTGGGATATGGTTACCTACAAAAAATAGAATAAAGGTTGGAACAACTATTGTGTCATGTCCAGAACGAGCACCCGGGTAATTTATAACTTTGATTCTGAAATTCTTGCAAGCGCAAAACTATGCTACAGCATCATAAACCCTTTACACTAGTAATACAGAATTTCAGAGGACGAAAGCTATGTTATATTTGCTCATAGACCTGGAGTGATTTCTTCCATTCAATGTAAAAGGCAAAACAATGGTGTAATTTAGTCACTTCAAAAGCATGTTTTGAAATAATGTTCCATAAAGAACGATTTGAGTTTTGAGATTTGTTCAGTAATTTGTCCAATCAGAAAGCATGGAATTAGTTACTACTAGAGCAAAATTCATGATTATCTTGAAAAGATATACTAAGTTAATTTTCTTCACAGCAAAAATTTAAAAGTTAAAACCATAGGCCATCAGGTTGCGCAGGAAACGTATTTATATTGAACTCAAATTAAAGAGAGAGAACATACATTGAATTCAGAGTTAGATTTTCGCGAAAGCGTCTCTACATAAGTTCCAAGTCCTGGAGCTGTCAAAAGTAATATTGTTAGTTTTCTTTTTTATAGGCAGGCAAGAGAGAGAGAAAATTATAGTCAGTAAAAGACCATTCATAAATTTCAATGAGAAAAACCAACCAGATTCGATAGGATCAGTTGTCATCATGGCAAGTTTTTGGCCATTAGTCAATACTTCTACTTGCAAGGTCCGCCCAACATCAAGCGGTTCTAGCGCATAGATTGATTTGTCCGCACCTGATTAGAAAAAGACAAAACAGTCAAGGCAGTTAACTCAATAAGATTTAAGGGAGAAAAAAAAATGAAACGGCAGTTAACTCAAGACCTAGTTATAGCAGAAGTACAAACTCTTAACAGATTTTAGTAACTTTATCAATAAGAAGACACATTATAAGAAATAAGGGATAGATTCATTATTGACTAAATTTCAACAAATGATTGATAATAAAAGAAGGGAATGTTGTAAACTAATACTGCAGCCATCTGCCATATGATTCTTTTACTTCACAATAGTGTTTTGTGTTCACCAAAAGATGGTGGAAAGGACAAACAAATCATGGAAAGAAAAAATGAACTGATGTACATCAGATCCGCGCACTTCCATAAATTACAATGTATTCATGAACTTAGTTGACAAACACCAGTCCGGCTTGAATTTATGGAGTGACTACAGGCCAGAGGTCTAAAATAAAAATAATACCTGAAATAACTTCCTTCCAGCTGCCATCTGACGACATACGATACCACTGAATTGAACATTTTGAAAGTGGGGGTGCCACATCTGAACCACTTTTGATTCTCAAATATGAACCTAGAGTTTCAGAACCATCCAAAAAGTATAAACAAGATTTATTCTGGGCAGCCTTTTTGCATATTGTGATCTGTGGAAATAAAAGAAGGTTAACAAAGGAACTGAAGCCCATTCATTCTCAAATAAATATTTAAGGATAAACCCTTAAAAAGGGAAATGCAATGTAGCACAGTTCTAACATAAATACTGTAGAAATAATAAGAAGTCAGGAGAATCAAGATGCAAGTTCCAGTATGAGTTAGAAGAAAGGTCAAGATAATTTTGATCAATTACTTAAGAATGGTTACACCTTACATCTGTCGCATACTTACAATGCCTGTCGGCTACACACAGAATAACTAAAGCAGAGTACACAGAATCATATTATTGCCATTAACCTAAAAAAATATTTTAATAATTTTGTTAATAGTTTGTCAGCATCCTTTTCCTAAATTTGGATCTCCACAAAATGAAAGAACAAGAAATACCAAAATCTTCCTCATTGAAGTGCATCTTGGAAAAATAATATCTTATGTTTTCTGAAATTTAACAATGCACTTCTGTATAACTTTTCGATAATGTAAGGTTTCTAGGAGCAAAACGATATAACTTTCAAGCAACTAAACCTTATTTCCACCTACAGTCAAGAGAATACAATATACATTTAAATAACGACAGTTCATTACTGCAAACACAGAGCCTAGTTTCTTGACATGCCTCTTTCTGAAGTTTTGCTGACATTGTAGATTTCTCTCGAATTACAGCTCTTAGAGCACGAAGCTCATGTTCCATGCCCATCACCTGTACAAACATGAACCCAACTCAATCGTAAGAAAAGTAGTTATTAGATAGTTGCATTCTTAATGACTAATACAATTAATGATTTTAACTTCTAAATTGTACTAGTAGCATTAACTTTGATACTTCGAAAATAAAATATGGTGAAGGAAACAAACAGGGCCACAAATTTTTGTGCAGCAACAGATATCATTAAGAAGCTACAAAGGCTTCACTGATGAATTTTATACTTAGTTAATCTACAAGATATAGAAACATGTGGGGCTGGAGAAACTCTTTTTAGGATATATTACCCTTGTATTTGCTGAACACTTAAATCGGCCTTCATTTATTATGAGAAGTGGGTAACTAATAGTTTTTATTCATAAAATTATATTTGTTGAATTTATGATTTTTAATTGAGTTGCCTTGCCACCTATTTGTCTATAACAACTATTTGAGATGAGTAGTGGCAAGTTGAAATCCATAAAAGAGAGTCCTAAGCATTTATATCATAATAGATAAAAGACTTTGTTTTGGATTGATTACAAGCAGAAGCAAACCAAAAGCTTTGACAACCAAAACACTAAATTAATGTTCAAATCCTCAAGTTTTTTTTTTTTTTTTAATAAACACTGCAATTTCATTGATGTATGAAAAAGCCCAAAAAGGCAAGGAATGAGCTACTAAAAAGCCTTCCAATTAGAGGCTATATAAGAAGAAGCATAATTACAAAGAATGCTTCAAACCCTCAAGTTTGTTGTTAATCAATTCATATATATATATACAAACTCCATATTATCATTTAATGTTCTTTTTAACATCAATAAGAGCTAATGTAGAAAAAGTATACAAATAAGTTAACCAAGTTGAATTGAGAACCTTGCTTGGTTGATGCAACAATTTAATTCTTCTAGCTTCTTGAACTTCCTCTACTAGTCCCTCCACATCCTGCCCATATGACAAATGACATAAAATATTAAGAATCACAAAAGAGTTTAGACAAAAGGTAATAGATAAGTGATGTTAACAATGCATGAAAAATTAGCTGATAAACTTAAAGGGTAGATACAGAAGGCATCTCTAATCTACATTTCCAGATTATATACATCATCATAAAAAAACACCCTACTGTAAGATGTTCAACACTGGCCATTGTGCTTCAAAGTTCATTAAGTATAACCAAGTGGTCATAGAATTAAAATCATTTTGGGCAACCTGTGACAATTTAGATATATTACAATACAAAATTTAGATTTAGGACACCTAACCAAGAGGGTAAGGGTTCAAACCCAACCCTCCTCCAAATCCCCCTCCCAATGTAAGACTATTAGTAATAAAATATAAATAAGAAAGTGTTAGGGAAGGGGAAAGGGCATATTAGTAAATAATTGGGGTAGTTAGTTAGGGGTATTGGGTTATAAATAGAGTGAATGTGAGGGTGTGAAGGTATCCAAGATATTGAGTAAAGTAGTCATTAGATTACTGAAGGGGAGAGTTCTAAGCCTCTCGAATGCTTAGTAGTTTCGTAATTGTTTTATTTTAATATAATATCACTTTAGTTCCTATCAAAAAGCTTCCTAGGTTGTGCCACCATGCAACTTTTTCATTGCTATACTATACTATATATACCATAGGAATGAGAACAAAAGTGTGCAAATGCAGGATTTTTTGAGCTGCATGCTTAAAAATTTGTAACTACAACTATATGAAAGTATGTCATATCTGTTTCATTTACAATTCTAATTTGTCAATGAGCTAACAATGGAGAGTTACATTTTTAGATCAAATATAAAGTATGCAAATTGTAATTAAAATAAATTAAGAAGAAGAACAAACTCGAACCTGTTTTTTTGACGCTTGAGAATTTTTTTCTTGTTCATCAAGGGCTTCCCCAATTCTTTGCACCACTGCCCTTGCACTCTCAATTTCAGCACAAGCAAAAGATTTCTCTTGATTGACCAACCTTTTAGCATCTTCAGAAGCCTGACAATTTTTTTAAGTGTTAGTTTGGCATTGCATGATAAAAAAATGTACGAATAATAAAAATAAGTTGACATGTAGAAGATCTTAGTATTAGTCCCTTGATCCTACACATTTGATCGGATCCAAAAATATATATCTTCTGTTATTTGGATAATTTAATATGACCATGAACCCAAAAAAAATTGAGAATTCTGTACAGTTGCCTTTGAATATCTGTTTGCATGTGATTTATGAATTTAAAACTATTCTTATATAATCTATCAAGGCCACACTTTGGGAGATTTTGTTAGAAAGAAACTCAGAATTTTTTATAGAAGTAGAGGTTGGGATTTGATTTGGGACCTAGCTAAATATCATGCTTCTTCTTTGTGTTCTCACAGATAGATCATAACCATAACATATTAAAGACATGTAAGAAGTAAAGTACTAATATTCTATCCGATGACCTGTCTGAGAAACGTCACCGGCTTTTTCACTTCATACAATACATAATGTAGTTTTTTTTTAAAAAAGATGAAACATCTAGAATACTTACGATCCAAAAATTAGGTGGTTACCTTACAGAAAGGCTTGCTAGCAAGAGCTAGCAACACCAAAAGAATGTACAATTGCAGATGATAACTGTCACATATTAAATACATGTAAGAAGTATTAGAGTTTTATCTAATAACCTGTTTGAGAAAGTTTGCCAGTTTTTTCACTTCAAACTTTTCTTGTATCAATTCTCCTTCTTTTTGAGTCAACTTAACAGCTAGAGCTTCCACCTAAATGATTTATGACGACAAGAAATATTTATCATAAGTTAATATTACAGTGATATTGATATAAAAGTTAACTGAGCAACAAAGAAATACATGGAGGAAAACAACAACAGAGAAAAAGGCAAGGAATTAGTAGAAAAGTGAATTGTGATAGGGAAAAAGAAACGACGAAGAACTACAAGAAATCACAATTTCCCTTAATTAAGAAGCAGTATTTTAATAATCAAATGCAAAGATTTCATAACAATTTTCATTCCAATTAAAAAGGAAATAGCAATGCCTCCAATCTCTGACTGTCAACACTAGAAACCACATGTTCATGACACTTTCTTACTATATGTGATATTTTGACTACTATCTGCAAATTTTGGTCTGAAATTACACTATCGTGTAAAAGTATCGCTCTAATGAGCTCACTTATCAAAACTCTACCAGTAATGGTTCGCTAACATAATATTTACTACAGAGAAAGAACAGAACTAGAGGGAGGAAAAGATTGCTACCATTAGGCACTTCCTACAACTTCACAATTTCGATCTTTATCAAACTAATCAACATACTCACCAGGAAAGTATTTATAGCAGTAAGGAAAATGAAAAGAAAATATTGCATACTAAAATTTGAACCAATAACACACAAGAACAAAGAGAAAATATATTTTCCCCCCTGGCAGAAGAAATCTTGAGAGTTCGGCTTTCAATATCGACCTTCAGCTTTAACTAAAAGGCATGAGAAAATATCCCGAACATGAAAAAAAAAAAAGCATGAGAAACAAACCATGGAGATAGCTCTCTCCACATCCTCCTTATTTCGCCCAGCCAAACGACCTTTCAGAAACTCTAATGCATCTCTAAGCTTCTTCAAAATAACATGTCCCTCCAGCGAAGGCACTTCCCTGAGTTTTGCCTGCATCCCAATAAAGTTAATTAACAATCCAGTCAGTTGCATTTGAAGTGTAAGATCTTAGAAGGAGAGAGTTGGATATGATATGAAACTTGATAGATAAAATGTTAATTGCCACAAATATTCAATGACATGAAAAGTAGTATTTTTTTTAAGAACCTCATCAGATAGCTTTGCAGCAGAAGACAGGTTCTTGTCAAATTTACAAGCAAGGTCACGAACTGAGAGTCGTTTGTGTTGCTCCGATAATTGGGTAGTTTCCTGTTCAATAACCTCTTTGAGAGATGGTCCTTCATCATCATCCTGAGGCTCTTCCAAAATCTGATTGTCAGGTCCTAATTTATACTTAGGAAACTGATTGGAAGCAAAGCTAACATCAACTGAAACAGACAAAATTGCCTCCATATGCACAGTTTCTTCAAACTCGGGACTAATCTTCGTCATGGATCCAAATTAGATTCTCTGTGAAAACAAGGAGGGGGATTTTTCAAGTAAATCAGAAAGAAGAACAATCTCATGCCCCTAGTGGGATGCAATCTCATATATTCTTACAAGTACCTAAGCAGATCAATGGAATAATAAGTGAAAGAATGGATCAATTCAATATTACCAGAAAGTATCAATTTCAAAAAGGAAAAAGAAAAGTCAACAATTCTACACAACATTAAAAGAAATACAACTTCATAAACTCATAATTGTATTAAATAAATCATTAGAAACTCAATAATCTGTTTTTTTTTTTTTCCAATAAGAATAATTACAACCAGTAAGATTTTTCCTCTAGAAAACAGGAAAATTCTTCACCAAATTGTTGCATAAATCTACCAAATTTCAACTAATCCAACGGTTCCAACCAACTCTATTTCTCCACAAGAAAAAATCTCTTTTTCTCCAACCAATAAAGAGATAAAAAAAATTTAGACATTTCAAAAGATTTTCATATCCAGGAGGAATTGAAGCTGAAAATGCAACCTTTTTTCAGTAAAAAAAAAAAAGAATTTTTTTCAATTCTAACAGTGAAAATATGTGATTCAGAGTAAATAAAAACAACTCAGAAGCTACAAACCAAAAATTCAATCTACATTATTACAAAATTCCATGTTTAAAACAATTGAACACAAAAAAAGCTAGCAATACAGAATTAAACTTGCAGCAAAGAAAAACTGATGAAAAAGTCAAACAGTGAATCAAAAACTCAAAAACACTGAATGTAAGAGAAAAATAGTGAAAACCCATATGATCAATAATAAAATGCAGCTAAAAAAAAAAACTTACAGTTTATATGCAAAGTAAGAGGAAGAACACAAAACCCAGATCACCAAAAACAGCTTCTTCCACAAAGAATAGAGAAAGAAGGAGAAGAAAGGAGAGTGGGAAAGAAGAAGAAGAATCTAAAGAGAGGTTTGTTAAGCTTTGCTTTTTGTAAAGGGGAAAAGAGAGAAAGAGAATGCAAAGACCAAAACCAAAAGAGCTTAGCTTATAATGTGTATTTGTGTTGTGTCACTGACCTCCCTGTCTGGGTCTATGGCGTGTCCCCTTTGTCAGCAAAATTTAAAAAAGTATATATCTTAGCCCCCCCTCCTCTTGGCTCTTGCTACTTCTCTTGACTCCTCATGTGTTACTAGTGTCATAGTATTATCATGAGTTTTTCGGTTCGGTTCGGTTTTCTATTTTAATCATTATACTTAATTGAGTATGTCGATTTTAGTAACGTTGAAGGTTTTATTTTTTTACTTACTTTTGAAGTTGAACTAATGGTATAATTATGAATATTTTTTAAAGGTGTAGTGTAATTTAATTAGTGTTGTAGAAGATTATGTAAGTAGAAAAGGAACGGTTTAAAAAATAAAATTGATCATAAAACACTTTTTTGAGTCTTGTTAGGATCCGTTTGGTATACCTTCTCCTAAAAATATTTTATGTTGAACATTTTAAAAGAAATACTAATGCAGTGTTTCATTTAAAAACACTTGAGTATACGAAAAGGCGTTTTTAGAGAAAAATTTGATTTGTGATTCTTCCAAAAATGTTTATAAACAAGTATTTCACTTAAAATATTTCACTCCAGTGTTTTTAGATGAAACACCTCATTAGCATTTCTTTTAAAATATTCAATACAAAACATTTTTAGGGGAAGTTATACCAAACAAACCTTTAATGTTCTCAATTCATAAAAACTGTTCATGTGACCAAAGTAATTTATAATTTTGATAGAGAGTTTAAATTAATGTAATTCAAAATAAAAGTCTTTGATAATACCTCAAATTATATGGGTTTAAATGAATATTTTCACGAAAATTATAGGGTGCTACAAATGTAGAAAAAAAATTAAACAATATTTACATGTATAGTATCTTAAAAAATAATTATATATATGATAAATTATTAAGTACGTCAACCAATTATTCTGAGTGTACCGTGTAATTCATTGAACTCATAACATGGGAACTTAACCGCTCCAAGCCAAAACGGTAATATGCCAACCAATTATTACTTTAATTAATCATTTGATTATGTAAGTCATTATTAATTATTTAGAGTGATTATCATTTATCACAGTCGATACATGATTAACTCATTTTTAAGAAATGTTATATCTATAATAATTTAGATTTTTTTTATTAATAATATATAAAATTTCAATACTTTAGAAGACTTTCCAAAAATGAATATAGAATAAAACACCTAAATACATGGAAATGGCATAGTTTTTTAATAACATATATGATATATATGACTAGTCAATGAAGACAATAAGTTTAAGCACATACTTTATTTGGAACATACATTTTTTTTTCTTCTGTGCTTCAATTTGATACCATCATATTTATTTAAAAAATAAATAAAATCGATACCATCATTGTTCCCTCTCTTCATGTAAAAAAAAAAAAAAGAAAGCATTTGGGGAGTGAAAATAGCTTTTATTTAAATTAAAAAAAGACAGGGGAAAAGTAAAGGCTGCCACTGAATAATAAAGCTGCTACCCCACGCGCCAGCCCCGCCACTCTCCCTGGGTCCCCGGCTGGATTCAGTCCTATCATTATGCCTTTCGAGAGTGGCGCGTGACATACAGCGCCTGGGTAAAGGGACCCGTTTTGCCGGCTAGCGCGTGTGTCCAAACAGCTTTCAATTTACGATAATACCCTTTCATTTAAAGAAGCATTTTTTTAAAACTTTTTTTTTTCCAAATAAAAATGGATTAATTATCTCAATAGCACTTTTTTTCATCCTCTTTTAACCAATAACCACACCTCTCTATTTAAGTATATTAGGTTGGCACCATTATGATGATTTGTTGTTTTTTTTATTTACATTCGTAATTGTCTCTAATTTGCTTAATTAGCTCGTTTACCTTATTTGTCTAGATTAGTTTTTCTATTTAAACTAGTGTAATAGTTAGGGATGGCAACGGGGCGGGGCGGGGTGGGGTCGGGGATGCACTTCCCATCCTCTAACCCACGGAGATTTTTAATCCTCATACCCTACCCTATCCCCTAATCAAAAAATCGGGGTCGGGTTCGGGGATTCCTCATTCGGGGATCGGGTTCCACGCGGGGAAAATTCACCGTTTTACATTTTAATTCTTATTTAAAAAGAAGTATAAATTTAAAATATACATTTTTAAGTCAAAAAGAAGACATATACTAAACATTTTACATTGTATTAGTTAATATAATCATATTTTACATATATTTTTCAATAAATAAAGATAAAAGTAAACAAAATACATAAGATATTCTTAAAAAATTGGGTTCGGGTTCGGAGTCGGGGGATGTATTCCCATACCCTTACCCTATAACAAATCGGGGGGGGGGGGGGGATTTTTCACCCTAACCCTATAAAACGGGGATTTCCCGCCCCTATAGGGTCGGGGCCCCGCGAAACCCCTAACCCGCGAGAAATTTTGCCATCCCTAGTAATAGTCATGTACAATAATACCAATTCAATACAATGTAGCCTTTCCGCTAACACTCTCAAAAAGCAATTTGGTTAGCCACCTATAAATGTAAAAAGACCAAAAAGTTCTTGATGTCAAATAATTATCTCTCTCCTCTCTCCCCCTCCTTCTCCACCGTCCTTTCTTTTTGCTTTTTTTTAATATTAATATAACTCTCTCTTTTCATGATTTTTTTTTTAATTTTCCTCCCATCCCCCCCCCCATTTTCTTCTATATATTACATTATCTCCCTCTCACCCTCATTTTTTTTTTCATTTTTTCATTTTTCTCTCATTTCTTTTTCCATCTCTCCCTAACTTTTTCATCCATTCTCTATCATTTTTCTTTCAAACCTTCATTAATTCTCTTCTTCTTTCTCTTTCTTTTTTTAAAATCCACAATTTCTACAAATGTTCATCTCACAAATTTCCTACACTTTTTTAATTTCCTATCTCTCCTTAATTTCTTCTCATTCTCGTTTTTTTCATAAACATTTTTCACTGTTTTTGTTATGAATCTCGAAGATCCAAACCAAAAATAGCATGGATTTAACGGAATGTATTTTTTTTTCTCATACGTAATATACATTTTTCGTGGGCTGTAATATACGTATTATACACTTTTTCGTGGTCTCTTTAATATTCAGTCTATAATATACCTAATATACGTTCTACTTCTATCTTGCTTAATATACAGTCTTTTTCGTGGTCTGTTTAATATTCAGTCTATAATATACATAATATATGTTCTACTTATATCTTGCTTAATATACAGTCTATAATATACGTAATATATTTTTTCTGTGGTCTGTTTAAATATATATCTTGTAATATACGTGTTATACATAACTGTCTGTTTTTATATTCACCATCTCTCTAATGTCTTTTTAATGTATAGTTCTGTAATATATGTAATATACATAACTGTCTGTTTTTTTAGTCCACTATGTTGGTTACTAAAATGTACATTCTTAAATATACACAATATACGAAAAAATGGTGAGAGTTGGTGTACACAGCCATTCCTTTATGTTCTATTTTTTTCTTAGTCGTACATTTGTTAATATACTTACTATTCGTGATATACACTCCCCCCTCTTTTATGTTCTTTTTTTTTGTTAGTCTTACATTATGTAATATATGTACTATACATAAAATACAGTTCTTTTCGTCTGTTTGTATATTAAGTATTTTTTGTATATTAAGCATTGTGTAATTAACACTCTTTTCGTTTTCCATTTGCAGATTAAATGACATGTATATTACGTACATTCTTCACTTTTTCTCAAATGCACTTACGAACTGGAGGACGATATAGACAATATACCAAATGTACATAACACTTTATATGAGAGGAAAAAATATAAATAATATACTAAAATGAATCTACAAAAATGATTTAAAATCGAAATATGTAGTATAAAATCAAAAATAAAAAAATATACAAAATATACTGAATAGACTAAAGAACTATAAAAAATATACTAAATATACCATAAACTGGAAAGAAACAATGCATCGGGAAAGAAAAATTGCATTGGAAAAAAAAAATGTCAGAAGTGTCAGACTATACACAATATACAGACGTGTTAGAATGTCAGGGGGTGTCAGACTATACCTGCTATACGAAAAGGGCATTTTTGGTATATTAAAAAATTGAATAGTAAAAAGTGGTTACCCTACTAATTCTCTCAAAAGGTGGACATTTGTTAACTTTGACCTCAAAAAGTGGCTATTTTGATTTTTCACCCAATAAAAATTGGAAAAATTTAATGGCTATAACTATAAGGTTATTGCTATTTTGAATTTTTTTTTATAAATACTGTAGATCTCTTAGGTCTTTCTTTGTTTTTATTTTTAGGTCTTGATGAATAATAATCAATGAAAAGTAATTAATATAAAATCTATTATGTTTTCAAATACTTTCTAAATAAAGTGTTGGTAAAATAATTTATAATAGTTAAAAAATTACAATGATTTTATCGAATTGATTGAAATTATCACTCATGGTTAAAATCTCTAATCACTAATCCATACGCTTCTCTAGTAATTTTGGGAGAATATATTTCATAGCTTTACACTATTTCTGATCATGAAACTCATGTTATTTTAATATTTTTATTTTATTATATGTTATAATTGCGTGGTTTTATCAAAATCAATTTTATCGTATTGAACACCTTAAAACAAACTTTTTTAATTACATTAGCAATCATTTGTTTTTTTCCGGATATTTTTATTTCATGTAAAAATAAATTAGACAATTTATTGACCTATCTTTTTAAATTATTTTTGAGATATTATAGGAAAGAAGATTCGAACTCGCTTTCTTTATAATTATTTGGATATTAGAGTATTTTTTAATTTTCAAAATAAAATTGTATTTAATATTGAAGAAAAGAGCCAAACAATGTATATATGTCCAATATTGTGGAAAGTTTAAGAAAATATCGAATATTAAATATTTTGTTTGACTTTTAATCATATATTGCTCTATACTTGTCTTTAAACTTTTTGATATTTAAATTGACATAGTTTTCTCGATATATAAATTTAAAACTTTTAAGATAATTTATTATAATAAAAGGTTTTATTTACTTTAAGACCAGATAAATATTTCTCCTCAGTATGACTTAAGTAATTATTGATGCTATAAATTTATATTGGTATATATACAGGATTTTTTTTTATCGATATTATAAGTAATAGTATTTGTTTTAATAGTAAAAATCTGATTTATTTAAAAAATAAATAAAACTTTTTCTGATTTTAAATTAATGAATCCGTTTTCACTTAAAAAAATTCTTTTGTATTGTAGAATCTGAATGATGAATCACATTAATATTTTTGTTTCTTATTTGGATGTTTTAATTAAAATTCAGTAGTTTTTGTAGTTGGGTTAGTTTTATACTTTTGATAAATTTATTATTTAATGAATGTTAAAAAGTACTATTTTTGAAAATTGTGATAAGTTTTACTATTTTTAAAATTTACCATTAAAAGGGCGCTATTTTGAAAATATCTATTTTTTTTAGCTAATTGATTATTAAATTTATATATAAAATCAAAAGTATATAATGACATGGAAGGTTGTTTTTAAAACGGAGATTTAAATTTAAAACATGTAAAACAATAAGTTAAGAAATAGAATTAGAACATGAAATAGGATGGATAATTGTCAATCAGATTATAACTCATTGGTTAAAGCATGTAATTCTTCACTTAAGAGTGTGGTCAATCCCCACCCGACACTTTGTATTAAAAAAATAAAAATAAATTAGGATGGAGAATTCCAAGGTCAATTATTTGACTTTATATCAATTGATGTTGACTTTTATACTCCCAGATATACATATATATATATAGTTGAAATTATTTAAGAGAAAAAAATTGACAATAAAAAATAGATAAATAATAACTAATTGCATGAAAGAAATGAAAATCTCATTAAATTATTGCATTTATATGAAAACCAGTTGTAACATAAATATAAAATTATGATATTGTTTGCATATTTCTTTAAAAAAAATCAATATTTGACGTCCTAACTAGTCAGCCAATTCTGAACTCACTTTTAATGTCTTGATCTTGACAATAATGAAAGTTGTTAACATAATAAACTTCGAAAAAATAATAATAATATATCAATTGAGGTTCAGCTCAATAATAAGGAATACTTTAAATTTTTTTCAAAGTCAAATCATCTTCTCTAAATACATATAAAATTCGAGAGTTAGACCAATTGATTTAGATTGAGATATATGATTAAATTTATCCTTACTTGTTAGCTTAAATTTTTAGATCTAGGAAGATTTAACATATTTAATACGGTATTAGAGCGAGAGGTCATGAATTTGAACCTCTATGACGATGTTGCCTCTCAATTTATTAAAATATTTGAGAGAGAGTGTTGAGATATATGATTAAAGGTGAACAAATTCAAACCAATCTAAATAGTTCAGTTTTTAACCCCCACATGTCTAAACTGATCCAAACCAAACCAATCCATATATATTGTATTATATATAATATATAATTGAATTTTAAATATTAATTAAAACTTAAAATGAAAAAATAGGAAAGATTCTTCAACCATTTTTTTTGTTTTTCTTAAAAGTTATAAAAAAAAGATTTTATGAATTTTATCATGTCTATATTTGTAATTTATATTTTATTGGCTATTTTTATGAACTAAAATCAACCCTATAGTTTTTGGAAGTTATTTTTTAGATTTTGTTGAATTTTTCATGATGTAAAATTAATTAAGTACTTAAAAAATAGAGATAAAATGAAAAATGTCAAAGAACCAAACCAAACTATTTTCTGTTTGGTTTGGTTCGGCTTTTTTATGTTGATTTGGTTCTTATAATTATGAATAGAAAATCCAATTGGTTCTGAAATTTCACGTAAAATTCAAACCAAACCAATCCATTGTCCACCCATATATATGTTTAAATTCACTGTTATCCATTACGTTAAGCTTTGGGGTTTAGTGGAGATTCATATTCAATAATTTATCTATCAATAGAATTGATCGAGTTTACGATATTGTTCTATAGTTTTATACATATTTAGAATCTGTTTGATAATAATTTTATTGTCTATTTCAAGAGTCTATATGAAATTTTTGAAAGTTGACTAATCTTTCAAAAAATTCTTTTTTAAATAAAAAAAAAACAAAATAAACAAAATTGTGGTGAACAAATTTTTTCTTTTTAAAAATAAATAAATAATTATAACAACAAACGAGCCTTTAATTATTAAATATGTATCAAAAAGGGGGGAAAAGTGAGAGAGCCTCAAAGGTGAGCTTCTATGGGACTTTTAAGACTTTGATTCCATTTTTTCTTTTTTTACCCTTGTATGATACTTTTGATAGTTTCCACAAAAACAGCAAATAAAGCCACATAAAAATTTATGATGGGTGGCAGCTAGCTTGGCTTATAATATTAGGTTTTTCCATCAAAATCTTTGCTAATTGAGAAAATATTACTCCTTAAATAACTCAATTTTTAGAGAGTTAGGAGAGACAACAACCAAACATTTTTACCATATGATTCAAAAAAATATGTCCCATCAAAATTAACTCTCTTTCTATAAGTGGCAGACCTACATTATATATGAACTCAACTCATTATATCCTTTCCCTAAAATTTGAGAATGCTTTCATGAAATATATATATTGGAAATTTGGAATATTTTTTTTATGTATATTAATTTATATCATTACTTTTGATTTAAATAACTAGATTTAAAAAAAATTATAAATATTTTGAAATTGAAATAATAATTTATCAAAATAAAAACCATAAATTACTGATAAAAAAAGAAGATTATCAAAATTAATTAACAATTAACCTGTAATAAAATGAGAGTTTTAGTTTCTGAATATTTATTTACATGATTCAAGTCAAAACATATGTAATAATGTATTGAACTACACATTTATTCAATATTTTATTAAACTGGAAGCAATATGTTATTCTAATAAATTTTTAAAAGTTGTACCCCATAACTAATTATATTTTTCCTCGTTATTCTGATAATTTCCCATATATATGGATTCAATTTCACAATTTATTTTCATTTCAATATATTGAATTGGAATTCAGTTTTTTAGATATTACATCAAATTGAGAGAAGACTCGAATCTTCAACCCTGTGAGAAGGGAGTATACTGTTTTACCACTTTAAGCTTTGTTCTAATTAGCAATTGCAATTCAATAGTCATGATTTAATAGCACAAATATTTAATAAATTATTTAAACTTTTGAGATACTGATTTTCACAATATATAATTATCATGGTTTGATAAAAAAATAAAATCATCTATGTTTAATTTTTTATTAATGAAATTTTAGTCTCTAAATAAACCACCATTAATATGAGTATTTTTTTTAGTTTTTTATTTTATCTAGAAAACAGCTATGACATTTGACCAATGTATAACCAAAACTTAGAAAAACGGAATAATAATTTCAAATCCATTTCTAGTTTAACGTCACATATCCAGGCGAGATTGATGCATACCATCCAATCAATACATGACAAGTGTCGAACGGATCATATTTTAAAGGGAAAACAAAAAAATATATTTATGAATTCCATCTATATACAATAATGTAAGGTGTGAGAACAAAGGTATCTTAGAATGGAATGTATATAAGATAAGAACTAATTGACAAAGGATGCTTTGGACTTTTGAGCTTTGTTTATAAGTTATTTAGTTCAATTGATTGATTGTTTAATTAATAAAGTTTAGTTTTAATTTATTTGTTAGTGGGAGATCAACTTTTGGTTGGTGACAATTGGAAGTACTTATTATTGTCCCTAATGATTATTATTTAACAGTTAGGCTAAGTTTTTTACTTCATATTTGGTAACACCATAATTCTCGCCAACAACAATATGGCCCACAAGTAGAAAATGAAAAACCAACAAATTTTAATATATTTGATAAATTGGAATTTAGGGTTTTGGTTGTATTGAGTTTATGAGGTTGATGATTTTTTTAAGATATTATATTAAGTAAGGGAGATTCAAACCTTCAATTTTATCAGAAGAGAATATCGATGTCTAATCATTTAAGTTATATTCAATGTTGATGAGTTTATATGTTAGATGTAAACAAAGATTAAAAGAGAAAATTTTGGTTAATCACTTAACTATGAACGTGAAGCTAAACCTACTTTCTAAAATAGAAAGAGTTAAAGAAAATTAAAATAGAGAGAAATAAAATGAAGGGCTTCATTTTTACTCATGTAACTAAAAATGATGAGAGGGATATAGATTGGCTGGAGCTTAGTTTTGTTAATTTGGAATTTGAATGTTTGGTTTTGATTTTTATTTAATTAAATAATGTGACTATATTTACAGAATTTTGTTTTAGAAATTCTAGGCATATTTATTTATGGGTTTTTTCAAAAATGATATTTTCTGAATTTGATATTTTAAAAAATAGTAAGAGTTTTGAAATTTTTTAATAATAATTTTTTTTTCTTGGCTCCAAAGAAAGCATGAAAACCCAACTCACATATGCCTTTATAAAAATATCACTTTTGAAAATGTTTAAAACATTTGATTTTTGAAAATACATATTCAAAATGTATCTTCTAGTAAAATTTATCTTTATTTATTTTAGGTTAAATTATACAAAATACCCCTAATTTATGGGGTTGGTTGCAAATTTGCCTCTAACATTTTTAATAGTTACCATTCTGATCTCAATCTTTTAATTTATTTAAAAAATACCTTTTGTTGGGGAAACTACCCCTTTAAAAATACCCCTTCATATGCAATTTCTATTAAGCTAAATGAAAAGATTGAATATATTTTTTAAATGGTATTTTTTGAAATAAAGGGTAATTTTTTGAACAAATGATATTTTGAAAGGGAAAAATTGAAACAAACCCATAAATTAGCGGTATTTTATGTTATTTAACTTTTATTTTATTTCGATTACTTAATAGATATTAGTCACGTCATGTCGTTAGACTAAATTTTTTAAATTGAAGTTTGGATTCAAGTCACTTATTAGTCATTTTCGTTCTCTTTTCACAATTAAAAATTAAATAACAAAATCATATAAACTTTAGTCTATGGATGCATGTATTTGAAGAATTATTCATGACTAATTCCAATTAATTATTGATTAAATTATGTTTTCAAACCTAGAATAATATGTCAATTTCAATTTCAATTATTTTGTTTAACTTGGTCTCTGAATTTACCGTTTTTAGTTTTAATCTAATAAGGATTAAGATTAATAGGGTACCAAGTTACTAAAAAAAATATAACTTTAAGTTTTTACCCAGTTCCTTTGTTTGGATTCTCTATATCATTATTCATATCTTGAATAAACCACATATTAAAGGAATTTTGTAAGAAAATATCTAATTAAAATAATGCAAAGTAAGGGACCCATAATTTTTTTTATAAGTAAATTGTCCAAAATTAAAGCCTATATACTATACTATACCTCGGAGACGAATAACATAGTTTTAAAACTTGAAATCTATGTTGAGACAACTACTAAACGTTATTTTTTCTTTTAGATCTTTTTAAAATAATTAGATGGTTAGATATTTATATTTTTAGAGACTTATCAACAAATCTATGACATTTGGAAGAAGAATAACAATGACTTTTTTTAAATATTTATTTATTAAAAGATAAGAAAAAAATAACTTTCACTCGAACATATCTTTACTATATTTTTATTACAAAAACATAATGCTACTTTAAAAAAATAATATGGTCACACAAACTTTTAGGGTTTTTTTCAAAAACAGTATTTTAAGAATAGATATTTTTAAATTTTTTTAAAAAAAATGAATAAATGAGATTTCTTAAATTGAGATTGGTCTAAAAATGATTTTTTTTAGTAGATTAACAAATGACTAAAAACAATTCAAAATTTCCTAACTCATTCTTAATAAACTTTTAATTTTCTGTTCTAATTGTTTTCTAACCATTTGCTTTGGTATTACACACTTTTTATTAATCGAATTTCAAAAACAAAGCAAACAATTTGTAAACTACTAATTTTCATATTAAAATCCAGTAAATATTTTTAACAAACGTCTTAAAAAAAAACAGATATTAAGAATTTGTTAATTTTATAAACATAATGTATAAAACTAAAATCATTATCAAAACAAACCGAAAACTTCACACATATTATGAGAATTAATTAGTGATGATAAAATTGAATTATAAAAAAAAAGTGGTACGGATGAAAATGGGATGATCCAAAATGACAGCTCTTAAGAACGCATGCAAAGTTGGTCTACATGATAATTTTTTTCCACAGTTGATGTGTTTTCTTTTGGCTCTCTTTTTCTTCAAGGCAATAATGGGAGGTAGAGGAGAAGTCATTGTTTTGGAGAATGAATTTCCTTTTCTTTTTTTTGCCTAATAAAAAAAAAACTTATGGAAAAGACATTGAAGGGATCTTTTAACAATGTTCAAAAGCAGCAATGGCACATGGGTAGGGTCTTGTTTTTTTTTTCTCATATTCACTCTTTTAATATTATAATATCATATGTACTTTTGGTGTATAGTTTCCCAAGCTAAGTGAAAAAATTTCATCCTTCAATATTCATTTCACTCTCCCTTTTCCCCCTTTGAAAGGGTGTAGCTCCAAGAGTCTATGAAAATTAGGGTTTTGACTATTGTTTCTCGTTTAGATATACAATATCAATACGTTTGGATTGAATTAAATTCTCAACTAATTCAATGAGGATATATATATATATATATATGTGCATTTTACTTATGCAATAGTAGTATAATTTTTATAATTTACAAAATTTGTAATATATTTAAAGAAGGTACTTCTAGTTATGTCTTCATATTTTATATATTTAAATTATATGATTTTTAAAAACTCTTTTAAATAAAAATAGTTGACTATATTTACTTTTAATTCAGAAATGGTTGAATAGATTTACTATCATATATAATTTCATAATTAAAATTCTAATATTGGTAGTAAAAGTTTTAGATTTTATTTTTTTATTTAACATTCTTCTAATATTTTAATATAATTATTGTTTACAGAATTTTCATTATTTAATTTCTTTTTAATTTATAAAGCAAGAAGAATTAGTATTTACAATCTTTATTTGAGTTTTTCTTAAATTATAGAAATTAAATTAAAACACCGTTATAGATTTGGATTAAATTTAATTTAAGTATTTCTCAACAAATTTATATAAAATTTTAATTTTAATTTTAATATAACAATCTCAATTATAATATTGGGTTAAATATCATTTTGGTCTCTAATTAAATTTTCACTCCGGTTTCATTTTCGTCCCTTAACTTTCAAAAGTTACATTATTCATCTCTGAACTTTACAATTCGTTTTTTTTAGTCCCCCCGTCTGTGTTTTTCCGTCCAAGACACTAATAGGGGCTTATGTGACATGTAATTGATGATGTGACATTATAAAAATATATAGTGAGGTAGAATGTTTGGAAAAAAGAATATACAATAAGCTTAATCTTATCATTTTATCCTTAATTACAGTCTTAAAGCTCACCGTATATTTGTTTTTCCATGTCATTTAACCTCATTATATATATATAAAAGGACACATTATCAATTACAAAATGCCACATAAGCCCTTTGATGGTGTCCCAGACAGAAAGACTAAAACGGAACGAAGAACGAAAAATATCACTTTTAAAAGTTTAGGAACGAAAATGAAACTTGAGTGAAAATTCAGGAACTAAAATGATATTTTATCCTATAATATTTTATGAATAGTATGTAATTTCTTGTGTCTAACTCTAATTAAAAAAAAAAACATATGGTTGGAATGGAATCAAATCAAATCAATGAAATTGAAATGAAATATATCCTTTTCTGTTTTATAACTATGTTGAAATTAATTGAGAGAATAAAAATTAAAAAACCCAAGAACACAATTGACAATGTGTGATGTAAACTTCCGAAGTTGGCCAAAAAAAGTGCAAACACATTGCATGCATGCTGGTACATGAATGCACCCGACACGCAAACCAACCATATATGAAAATGTGACATTCAATTTGGTGCTAAAACTATGAAAGAGATGTGTCATGGGAAAAAAATAAAATTAATTTTTGTTTTTTTATATTACATAAAATTGGGAAGGGACTTCGCCAAAAAAAAAAAATAAAATAAAATAAAAATAAAAATAAAAATAAAAATAATTGGGAAGGGAAAACTCGAACCTTCAACTTCAAAAGAAATAAACGAGTGTCTAATCAATTGAACTATACTCATATTTACATCAAAATAAAAATTAAAAGCACATAAATATGCAAAGAAAACTTCATTTTATGTTGTATTCATGTCAATATAAAAAGCATGAATGAAAATTCAGGTTTGGTTTGATAACGATTTACTATTATTATTTTGTTATAAAAAAATTAACGTGTATTTTACTAACATATTTTTTTTTTCTATAAATCTATATTTTAAAAATTAATTAAATCAAATTTAAAGATTAAAAATAACAAAAATAGTTTTCAAAATATTAATATATTCTTATTTTTTTGTTAAAAATTTCAAAATTATTTTTTGTATTTGAAAACTTAATTAAACAAAGAAATTGTTAATAAAATAAGTTTAGCCTTTAATAATAGAAAACCAAAATTCTTTATTTTAATCACATTTCAAGAAAATCATTGTAGCCTTTTCTTATAAGATTAATAATATTCATGAAAAATATAAAAAATAAAATAAAAATAAAGTGAGTGCCAAACATTTATTTCAAATTAAAAAATTGTAACTAATAAACTCCCACACATATGAAAAGGAATAGTGAAAATATATTTATTATAACCTAAATTTAGAAAGAACTCTATTTTATTTTTATTTTTAGATTAGATGTCAAGCTTTAGACTTTTATGGTGGGTTAGACCCACAAGAAGAGCCTTTTAAGCACTTTGGCCATCCCAACTTGTCATATAATTTAAGGCCAAGTAGCCCTAAGATTAGCCCTAAGTCACTAATTATTAGCCCTTTCTTTCCAATTATCCCTTAGTTTGTTGAGTTGTTGTGTGTTATTTTTTTGGTAGGTATTTGCTGACTTTGGGGTTCAAATTATCTTTATTTGAACAAAGATTTGGAATGTCCATTTTATTAATGGTAATAAAGTTGGGTTCTAACTAATTAACATGGTTGCCTTAAAAAAAACTAATTAATGTGGTAGTTGTAATGGGAAAGCTAAACTATATTATATATGTTATTATATCATAGCTTCCTAGTGGAGCAATATTAAATATGAATATTTAGTTCCTTTTGCTTTTTCTTGCCTTTCAAATGTGCGGTTTCCAAATCTAATATATATTTTTTGGTATGAAAATGCATATTCTAAAACAGTTGATTAAGTGATAATTAATTTTAAAATTGACATTTTAAGTTACATATTTAAAGCGTGATATATAGTTTGTGTAAGTGTAAAATGTGCATCTTTATGTGAAGTTTAATTGGAGTGTAAATAGAATTTTAACACATATATAATATATAAATATAAATAAGATATTTTTTTATAAATGAGAGTGTTTTTGTACTTTTCTAATGTCTCTAAATATAATACCATAAAAATTATCAATATATATATAAACCATGAAAAAAAAAATTAATATCTTTTCATTAAGTTACTCTTTTAAAAAAGTAAAAAATTATTTTTCAAAATATTCTCAAATATAATAATCTTCAAAAGGCGATTTAATATTATGTATTGATGGAAATAAGATTATACAAACAAGATTAAATAATTAACAAAAGTTTTAAAAAATTTCAACAATAACATTTTCCCCCCTCTCACCCAAAACAATTGTGAAACTCAACCTTTTAAAAAAAAAACAACATATTTTAAAAAATTTCTAAATATGTTTTATTTATAAAAATATCAATTTATAAAATGTCATACAGTAATATCTCTCTACAGCACAAATACGTTAAAAAAAGTTTCTTATAATCAAGATAATTAGATTTACATCTATAAAAAGTCATACTTTAAAATAGTTATGATTCAAAACTACAATATCCTTTATTATTAATGTCAAAAACCTACGACCAATTAACCAGTAAAAATAACTAGATTCCAATTTGTCCTTTAATTGGGCAAAATCAATGTGTTTTTGGCAACAATAATTAGATTCTCCTTTCAGAAAAACTTTAACTCATGTCCTTATCCCACCCAATCCAATTTGAACCTTTATATATACCTACTTAACCAAAATCTTAAAATTCGGTTCATTTTTAATGTAATCGAATTAAAAAATGGTCCAATCCAATCTTCAATTAGATAAGCTCTTTCTTCTTCTTTACAACTCATAGCCTATTAGCTCATGAGATGAGGGTTTGGTGGTTATTCTCATTGAAGATATTTTATGTCATAAGTGGATATGATATGATATGTTCGATAATAATTTTTTATTTTATTTTATAATAAGCTTCTTTATATTCCAATTTTCACTATAATCTATAATTTTAAAACAATTTTAAAATTTTTGCTAGATTTAATCTTTAATATTTCAATAAATTTATTTGGTTGCGGTACTTTAGTTAAATTTAAAAAACGGTCTAATATAATTTTATATATCATCAAATATAGGTCTTAGTTATAAAAAAAACATTCATAAAACTCAAATTAAGAGAGACGGGATGAGAATAATATGAAATAATATATCGTCAGTAGATTTTCATCCTACCTAAATTCAAATTTACATGTGAATGGATTCCTATACACTTGCCATTTTGATACAAAGTGGGTAAAAAGATAGCCATGAATGAATGATAGGACAATCAATTAAAGGCAAAATGCTTGGAAGCCAATGATAGCTGAGCTAAGCTAAGCTAAGCTAGATGCTCTTCTACCCTAAGCGGCTGCATAATTTGCAAGCCCTTTCATCTTGGGCCTGAGGACCAAATTTAGAGGACCCAAATGATCTGCTCTCTTCAGGCCATTATGATCTGCTTTCTTTATAATGGGGATGTATATTCAGGTTATGTTTATTTACTGGGACGGGAACGGGGAACGGGAATGGGAATGAGAATGAAAGTTAAGAAATCATTTTCTTTTATATTCATCTAATAATGAAATCGTAAATGAACATGTGAGAGTTATTTCAAAATTGAGAATCATTCTTCCAATTATGGCGCATTTTTAAAAAGAAATCCAATCACATTCTTTTCTTCATTCAGTGAGACTCACAAATATTTTTATTAGTTAATTTCATACTTTCTTTTCTACTTTACATTTTTACTTCTATGTTCTTTCTTCACCATAACCATTCTCTCTTATTTTATTTTAATTTTATTTAGTAATAATAATGTTATGTTTGACATATCATTAACCTCCCTAGGTCAGTTTTTTACTGTAGTTAATATTGTTAGCTAACTCTAGTTAGCATTTGTATTTGGTGAGCTGTTAAATTGGTTAGCTGTCAATTAGTTAGAGTGGTTAGCTATTAGGCTTTTGTACAAAAAGAATTGCTTTTATTTTCCTTCTTTTTTACATACTTACGGATTGTAAGCTGAAGGCTGGAGAATTCTTGTTCAATGGTGAAATACAAAGATCCTTCTTTCTCTCTTTTCTCTTTTTGGTCTTGTACTTTGCATGATAGATTCAACAATTGGTATCAGAGCTTGAGAAACAAGAAAAGAAAAAGGCAAGGGATTCTTTAAAATCAATCCATGGCTGCGATGTTTGAGCTTGAGAGATACGATGGAAGAGGATGTAGAATACACAAGATTGCACAGAATTAATATTTCTGATATTAGTTCTTGAAGATTAAATAGACTACAGGGCTACAAATAAGGGGAAACTACAAGGCTACAATTAAGGAGAAATTTAAGCTATACACAACTATACAAATCAACATGAGACAGCTATACAAATCACTATTAATCTGGGGTAATGCTACACCTGGATGATTAGCCATTGATGGCTTTTATATGCCCCCACAAGTTGGAGCTTCTCGTAGTGAGTCCAATCTTGATCAGTAATTGTTGAAAACGAGTTTGGGGTAATGGTTTGGTGAGTGCGTCGGCTAGCTAGTCCATGGAGGATACATGAGTGACACGGAGAAGTCCTTGTTGCACTTGTTCTCGAATAAAATGATAGTCCAGTGCATCATGCTTTATACGGGAGTGGAACACCGGATTGGCACATAAGGTAGTTGCAACAATATTGTCACAGTAGATGACTGGCTGAGTGGGGGAGTTATAACCAAGTTTTTTGAGTAGAGAATGAAGCCACCGGATTTCAGCAGAAGTAGAAGCAACCGCGCGGTATTCGGCTTCTGTGGACGAGCGAGCAACCGTGCGTTGTTTCTTAGAGCTCCAGGAAATCGGATTCCCGACCAAGATAAATTATGTAGGCACTAGTGGATGTGAAGTCATCCTTGTTATATGCTCAATCGACATCAATGAAGGCGTGAATGTCTTGATGGGATTTGCGATGGAGAAGAATACCGTGATTGATAGTGCCACATAGGTATCAAAGAAGGCGTTTGGTGCCTGTCCAGTGATCTGAAGTCGAACGATGCATGAACTGAGAAAGCTTGTTGACGGCATAAAAATGTCCGGCCGAGTCAAGGAGAGATATTGAAGAATGCCAACGATGGTTTGAAATTCAATTGGGTCAGGAAGAGCAGATCCCGAATGAAGAGTGAGAGTGGGTGATGTGGATATGGGTATGGCAGTGGGTCTCGCATCGGTCATCTTCGTGCGATGGAGGAGGTCGGTAATGTAACGCCGTTGAGATAAATGAATGCCATCAGCCTGAGAGACAACCTCAACACCAAGAAAGTAGGCTAACGGTCCGAGATCCTTAAGTGAAAATTTATTCGAAAGGCAATTGGTATAATGTTGGACAACAGTTGAGGTGTTTCCTGTAATGATAATATCATCAACATAGACGAGGAGATAGAGACGCACATTATTGGTGTTGAAGATGAACAAAGATGTGTCAGCAATGGAGTTGACAAACCCAGAAGAGAGAAGGAAATTGTGCAGTTCAGTATACCAAGCGCGAGGTGCTTGCTTAAGACCATATATGGCTTTACTTAACCGGCAAACATACTCTGGATGGTCATTGTTGACGAAGCCGGGCGGTTGAGTCATAAAAACATCGTTAGTGAGAGTACCTTGTAGAAAGGCATTGTTAACATCAAGTTGACGAAGGGACCAACCATGACTAATGGCAATGGAAAGAACAAGTCGAACCGTAGTGGGTTTGATGATCGGGCTGGATGTTTCAGTATAGTCTAAACCCGGACATTGGTGAAAACCTTTAGCGACTAAACGAGCCTTATACCTGTCAATTGAACCATCTGATAGTCGTTTGAGTCGAAAGATCCACTTACACACGATGATATTATGAATCCCATGAGGCGGTACAAGCTCCCAAGTGCCATTGTGAACCAAGACATCAAATTCAGTGGACATTGCCTTGTGCCATTTTTTATGCTTGATAGCCTGGGAGACACTGGTTGGTTCGACTTCATGGGCAAGAATGGCTGAGAGGTTAAGTTTTTGTATTGGTTTTGTGATATTATTTTGGAAACGAGTGGTTATGGTGGTGGTTCTGGTGGGTAGAGTTTGTGTAGGGGGGACAATAGGGTGGGCAGTATGGATAGAAGGGTTTGGCAAGTGGAAATTGGATGTGTGTTGTTCAATAGGTGTTAAAATAGTAGGGGGATTGGGAGATGTAGGATGGGGAAGTGAAGTGAAGGATTTGTAAAGGAGAGAGTTGTAGCAGAAGATGAGTTTAGAAAATTATCTTGCGTGGGTCAGCTGCTAGGGGGCGTGAGAGACGATGTGCCATATGGTGGTTGAAGAATTGGAAATGACAGCCATGTGGAACTAGTAATGACATCGGTTGTGGTAGTGGGAAGATGGTAGTTGGTCATAGGAAATTTGTGTTCTTTGAAGCGAACATGACGGGAGAGAAAAATGCGAGTAGTTTTGGGATCATAGCATAGATATGCACTTTGAGTAAGTGAGTAGCCAAGGAACACACACGGGGTGGACCGAGGTGCTAATTTATGAGGTGCGTAAGGACGAAGCCGTGGGTAACAGAGGCAACCAAAGGCCCGTAATTTTTGGTAGTTGGGTGCGATGTGGAAGAGCGTTTGATAAGGAGAGATCATAGCTAAGGTAGGGGTGGGTAATCGATTTATAAGATACGTGGCAGCAAGAAAGGCATGAGACCAAAATGGAAAAGGAAGAGAGACTCGAGATAGTAAGGCAAGACCGGTCTCTACGATATGGCGGTGACGGCGTTCAGAAGATCCGTTGTGTTCTGGCGTGTGAGGTGGAGATGTGAGATGGGTGATACCGGACGTACTGAGATAATTTCTTAGGCCAATGTATTCCCCCCCATTGTCGGTATATAATGTGATAATTTTACTCTTAAAATAATTTTTGACTAGAGCTAGAAACTTCGGAAAAAGAGAAGCAACATCAGATCTGCGAGTGAGAGGATATAGCCAGATATAATGAGTGTAGTGATCGACAAAAATAACATAATATTTAAAATGATCCATGGAGAGGACGGAAGAAGTCCAAACATCAGAAAAGATTATTTGTAAAGGAGCAGAGGAGTGTATGCTAGACTGAGAAAATGGGAGTTTATGACTTTTATTACAAGAACAATCATTACATGAAAAATCCTTGGGAGTAGAAAAAGACAGGGGAAATGAAAATTTAGAAGTAAGAAAGCGAAAAATAGATTCGGATGGGTGGCCAAGCTGGTGGTGCCAAGTCGTAGGAGACGTTTTTATGGTGGAAAAGGCGATTTTCTGGGTGGTGACCATAGATGGAGTCGGCCATTCATACACACCGTCTTTAGTTCGTCCCGTTGGCAGTGTTACCCTCGTCAGTAAGTCCTTCACATGAAAGGTAGTGGGTAAGAACTCAATAAAAGTATTGTTAGTCTTACAAAATTGAGATCAAATTACGTTTCATATGAGGGACACATAAAACATCTTGCAACTTAAAACAACCTTTAGGTGATGGAAGAGATATGGAACCAATATAAGAAATATTTAAACCTGTACCATCACCAATTATGATGTCGTCAGGGCCAGTGTAAGGTGCATAAAGGGACAAATTATTCAGATCGGCAGTGACATGATGAGAAGCCCCGGAGTCAAGTAGCCAAGATGGTGTTGCGGTAGCAGCTGCTGTTGCAACATGAGCCCTAGATTGCCATGAATGAGTTCGATTGGGTAAAGGAGAAGGTAACAATGGGGTTGTGGCATTGGTGTTGGTGGAAACCAAATGAAAGAGAGGACAAGTGGCAACAGTGTGTCCTTGGATGCGGCAGTCTTGACATTTACCAAGATAAGGGCGAGATGGTCGGTGTTGTGTAGAGCCAGAAGATGTGGGGTGAGGGTTTGGTGAGGATGGGTGTTGAGTAGTTGGACCCTATGAATTTCTTTGATTGGGTAGGCGAGTGCTGCCATAGTTACGGGTGTAAGCGACATTGGCAGTGGCCGGAGTAGAAAGAATGGAACTTTGATGTTGTTGGAGAGTAAGTTCCCGAGTAATGAGTTTCTCATGGAGTTCATCAAAGGTGATGGGAGTTTCACGACTATCAATTGTGTCGATTAGGGATTTGTAATCGTCATCAAGACCATCAAGCACTTTCTCAATCAGATCTTCATGATCCATTGGTTTGCCAAGAGTGGCAAGTTCAAAGGAGCGACACTTAATGAACTGCATATATTCAGATATAGAAAGCGAACCTTTGACCATTCGCTTTATTTGATCCTTTAGTTGTTTGATGTGTCCGTGAGTTGGACGACCATAGGTGTTAGCCAGAATTGTCCATGCTTCACTGAAAGTGGCAGCCCGTTGAATGAGCGGAATCAGAGAGCCAACAATAGCACCGAACATAAATTTGTCTTGACGAATCCATGGGACGAAATCTGAGTTTGGAACGTCACTGTCGTTTGTGCGGATTGTGAGAGATGGTTTTTGATGAGAACCATCAAGAAACTTGTAGAGGTCATAACCAACGAGGATAGCTTCCAATTGAAGTTTCCATGCAAGATAATTGGTGGATGATAATTTGACAATGTTATGATATGCCAGGTTGATGAGTTGCAAAGTGTTAGCAGATACAGATGTGACAGGAATTGAGGTTTGTTGAGGTTCATTAGCATCAGGAATAGGAGTATTGGAAGCCATGGAGAACGACTGGGATAGAGAGGAGTGAGAGAAAGAAGAAAACGAAAGAGAGAAAAAAAAATTATGAATGGATTGATCGTGGCTCTGATACCATGTAGAATATACAAGATTGCATAGAATTAATATTTCTGATATTAGTTCTTGAAGATTAAATAGACTACAGGGCTACAAATAAGGGGAAACTACAAGGCCACAATTAAGGAGAAATTTAAGCTATACAACAACTATACAAATCAACATGAGACAGTTATACAAATCACTATTAATCTGGGGTAATGCTACAACTAGATGATTAGCCATTGATGGCTCTTATAGAGATGACTTTGGGATTTGGAGAAAGAAGATGAAAGCACTTCTTGTCCATCAGAAAGTAGCGAAAGCTATTGAAGATCCAAAGAAAATTCCAGAAACTGTGAAACCAGAGCAACTGGCAGAAATGGATGAAATCGCATTCAGTCTCATGATTTTTTATCTTTCAGACATTGTCCTAAGGCAAGTCAATGAAGAATCAACAACTATTGGAATTTGGAACAAGCTTGAAGCTCTGTTCATGAAGAAATCCCTCTCTAACAAGATTATTCTCAAAGAAAAGTTCTTTGGATTCAAGATGAACGCGTCCAAGAATCTTGAAGAAAACCTCGATGACTTCAACAGAATATGCCTTGACCTGATGAACACTGGGGAGATCATGGATGAAGAGAATCAGGCAGTCATTTTGTTAAATGGTTTGCCAAATTCATTCAAAGAATTCAAGGCTGTAATTAAATATGACAGAGATTCGTTGACTATGAAGATGGTCAACAAATATTACATGTATTAATAAAAAAGATAACGTATATTATATGTTATACATGTAATTCTTTTTGTTTATTTTCATAATTGGAATTGAGTTATGAAAGAAGTGAAGCTGAAGCGCTAATGGTCAGAGGCAAGAGTCATGATTCAAAGCTTGGAAGAAAGCAATGGGGGGAACAAATTAATATGTAGACACTATAAGAATTTCGGGAATAGGTGACATCCTTTTGGCGTCACCTATTCGAATAGGTGACGGTTTTTTGACCGTCACCTATGGCAGTGTCACCTATTTAAATAGGTGACGTCCAAAAAAAACCGTCACCTATTCGAATAGGTGACGCCAAAAGAACGTCACCTATTCGAATAGGTGACGCCAAAAGAACGTCACCTTTTTGAATAGGTGACGGTCATGAAATACCGTCACCTAAAGGTGACGGGGAAAAACCGTCACCTTTTGTCTAAAATTTGAGAAAAAAATATTTTTTTATTAATTGATTTCAAATAATATTTTTAATACACCTATCAAATTTAAATAAAATATTACAATAAAAATTAAAAAATCACTAAATGCCTACATGAAATTACAATATTTTTAAACAAAAAATTAAATTACATCATACTTAGACAATAAAGCAACAATTGCTAAAAGATCTTCAATCACCACTCCGATCAAAATTTCAATAACCAACCCGCATGTCAGGATCTTCTGTCGTCATTCCTCCAAATCTTACTTCAAGCATGTCAAGATCTGAACAATGGCAATTTTAAACTAGTTAGTTTCTAATCTTTAAAGAGGAAGACAAAGTAAAACCACTAATTCTATTATTTACAATACAATAAACAATCGGCCAAAACATAAGTAATCAATAAAGTTAAATAAAAAAGAAATTCCAATGCCAATAGAGTTGTATTTCATCAAAACTAAACCCTGTGGAAGTAGAGCGGGAGGTGGGGTCTGAAAAGGCCAATAAATTACAAACTTCTCCTCTCTCGGAAAACGCAAATAAATAATAGGACAAATACTATGGAATAAAAGGTACACAAATCATGATCATCAATAAGGGTATCTACACATTCCCAAGGACAAGTTTTACAAATTAAATAAAGCAGAATATTACCAGCCACTTGCCATGGTTTGTTTTAGAAAATCCCCAGTGGAGAGTAACAGAGATACTGAGGCCAAATATAGATGATGAAACCTGAAAAAAAACAGTGAAATGGGAAATGGGGATTGACTAACTTGCAACTAAAAGTGAACTTGAAATATCTGGAGCCATTAACGACCAGTCATAAATAGGATGGAACTCATAGGGTTATCTTCTTCCGGAGACAAATACTATACATATTTGGATAGTATATTTTAAAGACCGATATTAAAAGCAAGGATAAATAAAGTTGTCCCAGGAAATAAGCATTTTTTTTACCAGAGGCTTCCCAGATTCCAGATACACCCTCTGAACATCGGGATCTCATTCAACTTTCTTATCCGAACGTAAAGTTATGGTGCTCAAGAGTTTTCTCTCATAATAGGAAGAAATCTAAACATAATAAAGTAAATTTGAAAGCAATTATTAGAATCTCTTGTAATTACTAAGTAGAAAATGAGTTCAAATCAAGGACTATAAATTCACCTGCATTAAGACAAGAATACATAAGGTGTATTCTACAATCAAATGTAATCAGGAGAAACAAAGCAAAAAAAAAAAAAAAATCACCTAGTTGTCTACCTTTGCCTATAAAAGCATAAGAAGTGTGTAACGGGAAGATCCACTAATAATAATACTAAAACCTGGATCATGATTTTACCAGTAAACATAAATTGATCACTATAGATAACCAAATCAAATCAAATAAAAAAGATGAAGCAAAAAGCTAAAATTTTTAAAATTTTAATAGAAACGTAAATAAAAATAAGAGGGGATGAAAACTTATTTAAAAGAGATTAAATAGCAAGTAAAGAAAGGACTATAGATTTCACTTGCACTGGGACATGGAAACATATGGCCTATTTTACAATAGGGAGATGGCACCTTGAAATAGAGAGTGAATAAAAGGATAAAAAACACCAAAAGCATCAATTTTATGGCACCTAAACTTCAAAGAAAATGAATTTAGGATAATTAAAAAGGGTGTACTTGATGGTAAAAGAAAAATACAAAGCACTAATAATTCAATGCATCAGATTAGCAAAAGAGAATATCAAGCATCTCAGTGCAGCAACAAAGAATAATTCAATGCGTTAAGATGATTCAATGATCCAACAAGAATTGTTTTGTAATGCAAAGAACAAGAATTTCACATGACATACATAATAGTCTAGTAATATTTTTAACAAAAACTTATATTTTGGGGAAATATCAAAGCCATTTACTCACTCTATGCTCTCAAAGTCCATCAAATTAGAATTCAAGCTAATTTGATTGGGGCAGGGGCAAAGAAAAGGATTAAAGTAGAAACAAAATTTATACATACAAATATTAAAAATTTCAGTACAGCAGTTTTTAAACAAACCTTTTTACAAGGAACTGTTTTTGCTTTGGATGGGCAAGTGTATCCATGTCTATTCTCCTTGCCCCTACTTGAAAGAAGGGAAAACAAGAAGTCAAACTATTACTATTACTAAACAAGAAAGTCAAATTATTTGTAACTAAAGCATTCAAAGAAATGAAGCTTAACAAACCTATCACAAAAAACATGAAGAATAGAGAGTTGGAACAAATCCTTATTTACCAGGCTGCAATTTTTCTTCAATACTAAAAAAATCAGTGTAGCACCAAATGAACTGTACTAGTAGAAAGTAACATTTTCTATTTTCTATGCTTTAGAGGTCCAATAGTCAGATAAAAACAAAAAAATTATTAATATTGCTACATGTTCAACTACAGTCAACTAATTCTTCCATGAAAATTCAAGAGTGAGAAGTTATTCCCTTCCCAAAGTACGTATTCATCATCCATAATTCTCTCTTTCAACCCTCAACAACACAAAAGAGCACCAATTAGTTTTTATAGTAGCAAGATAAAAATTCATTTTAAAGTTGTAAAAAAATAAAACATGCTTTAAAGAAACCAAGACACTTTGACACATGCCTACCAATGCAAGATATTCACATTAAAAGTACATTGAAAAAAGACATGAGTTGCTGGTGTTAAATTTCTTAAACAGGAAACAAAAAGCCAATGAATCACACATCATTTGTAGAAATATATAAAGTCCTGAATGTCTAGTGGTGAAGGTGATAAAAGCTTCATACTTATTAAAACAAAAGAGAGAGAGAAAAAAGAGTTTCCAAAGGCATAGTGTAGTTGAATCACATACGCTTGAGGCAAATCATAAACAATACTAAAGAGTTTATAAAATATCCTACTTTACCAACAAATATTAGACAAAGTCCCTTTAAAAATTCTTAAAGAACGCAATAGAGGGAGTCCTACTAATAAGAGTTGTGGCTTACAATCTTGAAATGCGGGAATATATAAAAACTTGAACAAAATAAGGGACACATATTTCCATGGATATGCACTTTGTAACAACTACCCAGAGAAGAATTACACTAAATAAGTTCTTAATCATTCTAAAAAGGAGAAAATATGTGGGAACAAAACCATAGTGTTAAACATAAACTCTCTAAGGTACCACATCCATCTAAGTCCCTTTAATGTAAACTTTAAGAAGAAGCAAGATGGAAATGTAATAGAGTTCCTTGGCTTGAGGCTAGGTAATCCAAACAAATTAATGATGTCACAATGCAACAAGTTAAAATGTCTATTTCTCTGAAATGCAATTCAATTATAACCATTTGAAAAAAGATTAACTTCAAATTTCTTACAAAATTTTTATAATTTTAAGCAGAAACTATATTGATAATTAGATATACAATCCAATAAAAAAGATCCAACAAATAAAACCAAGGATTCCCCAACCAATACTATGAGTATGCCCCAGTAACTAAGTATGAAAAAGATGCCCAGAGTTATTGTCATTGAGTCCAAAAAGAAGACTTCAAGGAAGATTTTATCCCATGTATGCAATACAATCGAACTATCTAATCATTTTAAAATATATACTTCTAATATATACTTCTCTACAACCATAATACGCGCAAAGAATGGCTACTATAATATTTCAAATTATAGAACATGCAAAGAATGGCTAATACAAAAATGCAAAAAATGACTACTACAATATTTCTAATACCCTAATATGCAAAAAATGGCTAATACCAAAATATTTCAAATTATAGAGTTGACAATGGGACAATAACAATGAACTTAGAACTGCAACATAGTTTTTTTTTTCCTTTTTAGTAATAAGGCATTAGAAATCCTGACATGTAAGGGAAAGGAAGAATACGTGTTTAACATAAAAGAGCAATCACATATTTCTCAGTAAACACAAAACAAACTCAAGAAAACAAAACAAAGCATTATAATCATTTTCATTCTTAGATTGATATAACAAGGGGAAAAACACAGGCTAAAGACTATACCATACTAAATCATTACTTATGTTAAAAAAACCTTTTAGTTTGTTAACAAATGTGTAGAATATATACGAGTAAAACAAAATGTACTCTCCAAAATAAAAAGTTAATCGATAAAACAAATCATTATTTATTGCCCAAGTAAATATAAATTGATAGTTACACAAGACGTAAAAAAAACCCATTTGTATGGATTCACATCATCTCAGAACCTTCACATTGAGAGAGAACATTCTGAACGTGGCCTATTATGTCATGTAAAATAAATAAATAAATAAACACACACACACACACACACACACACACACACACACACACACACACACACACACACACACACACACACACACACACACACACACACACATATATATATATATATATATATATATATATATATATATCTCAGAACCTTCACATTGAGAGAGAACATTCTGAACGTCTTCTTCTAAATCAAAGACACGCCCACCCATGATCAATCTCTTTGGCCCATTCAAAACCCTGAAATTTCAATAATTAAAAGAGTAAAAAATGGGTTCCAAATTTTACACCTGCTTACTCTATTTAAAAAAGTTTTCATCCATGTTTTGGTTAAAAAGTTTATTTTCCCTTATAAAATATATCAGCAGACAAACAACTACCAAATCTGCATAACACAAACCTGGTTCAAGAGCTCTCACAGACAACTGAAGAAGAAAAAGAAGAAGCAGGAAAAGATTTGAAGTAATGGGTAGGAAATTGGATGCTCTTTTTAGGCAGGAACATGTATATCAATACTTTACTCTATTCTTACTAAAGTTGTTTTTAGTAAGAACTCAGCACTTATCTGTTAATTGCAGGAAAAGTTCAATACCGACCCGAAACAAGAGCAGCTGGAAACTAAGAAATCAGCGAAGTTGGATAATCCTGAAGTCATAAACACAATCAGTAATTTACATGAAGATATTTTCAGGGATGATTCGTTATCGAAGTCAGTGAAAGCAAAAAAACTTACAGATGTAGCTAGTGCTTCTTAAGAGGCTTTCCAATCAGCACGAGAGCTTCCATTGAGATTTCCAGGTTTGGATCACAGGATATTGGTCTAGATCATCAAGATGGCTCAGATTTGTATAGTTCTCTGATATGAAACCCTAGGAAATTGAAATAGAAACCCTTTGAAAACACAAAGAACCCCTAGATGCAAATCCTAAAACCCCGATGAACAATAAGGTAAAACCCATGGAATACAAGAAGAAGAAGATTATTCCAATGATCTAATATCTTGAAATAAGAGAACTTGTTATTATTTCAAGATCGAAACAATTCACAAACATACTAGATCAAATTATGCTTGAATGTTTCTAAAACATGCAACCTAGAACAAGGCTACAAAATGCAAGGTAAAATCAACCAAGCAATAAGCAAAACAAAGCAATTTTCTATCATATTAATTCTTCATGTTTAGGGTTACAAATGAGACCTTTAAATAGGCAAAGAAACCCTAAAAATAACAAGCAAATTCAGAATAAAGAAGAGAATAAAATCTGCCCAAAACTTGCCTTATATGGATTTGGTAGATTTTGGGGAAAATCTTTCCTAGAGAATAATATCTTTCCTAATTCTTTCCAAGCCAATAAACTGAATATAAATGACCTAAAACATGTGAAAATACATCATAAATTCGTTGGAACCATTTTGGGAACAAATATGGAAACTTTGGGAACAAATATGGAAAGTGGTCCAAATTAGGAAAGTTTGCAAAAGTGATGCAACTTTTCTAACTAGCTCTTTTCTTCAATTCTGATTGAACAAGTCTTCAATACTCTTCCTCCAAATGCATTTACCATAGATTGAATTTCATCACGTCCTCTTCCATAGCCTCCTTGATCGGATCTTCAAAGCTTGTCTTGACTTGGCTAATGTAGGCTTGTAAATGGATGTCAATGCTTCTCTTGAACTTTAATGTTGTGATTTGTCCTTGGGCTTTTTGTGACGTTCCATGATTCATATCATTCTCATTCCCCTAAAACTAGTACAGAAGAAAGCATATCCTCTATAGTTTAGAATATGAAATACGTTAAATAAATCTATAAAACATCAGACAATAGATGCATTGATACACACAATCACTATTCATTTGCTACTCAGTGATTCCAGATATCCCTAAAACTAAAAACTAAATGAATCCATAATTTAATTCTTTGAATTTCAAACCCTAAAAAATGCAAATCTGAGTTTGTTATGAAGGCAATGAGAGAGAGTAAAAGTGGAGAAAAAAACTTAGAAGCGCTTGAAAAAATTATGGGAAGCGAGAGATAGGCAAAGAGAGCGGACAAGGGAAGAAGACGAAATTTCACAAATCTTCTTCACTAATCTCGTTGGTTTTGACAGAGATGAGGATAATCAACCAGCTGAGATTTGGTTTAAAATAATGAAGCAAATTAGGGCTTCAATAAGAAATAACAAAGCAGATGAAAATAAAGAACATGAGAGTGAAAATCAGATGAAAATAAGAAGAAAGTTAGGGCTTGGATGAGGAAAATCAAATACGATGATTTAGTTGAAAGGGAGAGGTACCTTGATGAGAATCAAATGGTAGAGAGTAAAATCAATCTCAGAGATTTGCGAACTTCAGAGAGAGCAATTCTTAGATCGATTTCATCTCCATTTAGTCTGAGCTTCAAGATTTGGATCGAATTCGTATGAGCGATTTGAGCTTCGTGAGAGATTTGAGCTTCGTATTCTTAGAGCGATTTGAGCTCCAAGATTTGGATCGAATTCGTATGAGCGATTTGAGCTTCGTGAGAGATTTGAGCTTCGTGAGCGATTCAGTGAGATTAAGTCTTCGCGAATTAGAGAGCGAATTTGAGTCTTCGTATTTTAATTTTTGGGAATGGGTGACGGCTTCTTTTTGTCCCCTTTTTTTTTAACTATTCATCCGTTTTTCTCCCCATGTTGTCACCTATTAAAATGGTTAGTGTCTCCTATTCCTATTTTTCTTATAGTGAGATCTAAACAAATACATGTATATTAATTTGTATTTCATAGATAAAAATAATAGATTTATTAATATATAATAGATTAATTAATTTGTTAAAATAATAGATTTGTTAATTTGTATTTGTATTTTAATTAATAAGTAGTCCAACTTAATAAATTTTAATCTATTATTATTAATTTGTTTAGAATAAATCTACAAATTAATATGTAGATCTAAACAAATACATGTATAATAAATTAACAAAAAAGAATTACATGTAGATCTACATATTAATTTTTTTATTTTTTATTAATAAAAAAAATAAACAAAAACAAATACATGTAGATCTGAACAAGAAAAATAATAAAAAAGAGAAAAAAGATGAAAGTTATGAAAGAGATAAACTAAGTTAGTTGTTTTCTTTTAAAAACAATATTAATTATAATTAATATATTTCAGTAGGTGGTAAAATCCTGCATTCACGCGTACCCCTTAAATTTCAAAATTAATATGTTGCAAAAGTGCTTCTCGTTTTACTAAAAATATGTTCTGGAATTTTTTTTTTAGATTAAATATCTTGAATATTCAAATTATAATAATTAACATGTTTGGTCTAATGGGTTAGCTAATACTTTTCTTCTTTTAATTTAATTTGGCTGAGCTTCGAATCTAGCATATTTAAATTTTTCTTTAATAAACGAATTTTTGGGCCATATTGATACTGATGGGCTTATAAACCATAAATTAGATAATGAAATATTTTCATCTTTCTTATAAAAATCTTTTATTTATAATAAAATAAAATATGATTTGTTAACATAAAATTAAAGATTTCAAGGGTCAAGTAATGCAACTTTGGTTCGGTTTCAGTTTTTTGATCGTTTTTGCACAGTAGATGGTTTTTCATACTTTTCATGAATTTTTTTGTTCTAAAATTGTACGAGAATTTTTTTTTTTTGTTTATTGGTTTTGAATTATTGATTTAAAGTTTAAAAAAAAAATAACTCTAGCATTGAATGTATGTTTTGATATTTAATTTATAATTTATGTCAATCCAAAGGTAAAAAAATATGGACTATTGGTGGTTATTAATTATTATTATTATTGTGATTATGAAATGTCAATCCACAAGTAATATATTACTTTTAATTTGATTATGTATTAATGAAATATGGTTGTTTTGTTATTAATAATTATCATGTGCATCAAGCATGCTTGCTAAATTGAAAATAGTAAATTGATAATTTTATCCCATCGAATTAAAACAAATTTTAAAGTTTACTTGAAATTTATCAATACATAAGTAATATATTAATGTTAATTTAATTACTTATTGGAATATTGTTGTGGTGTTATTTATAATTATTATGTACATCAATTTCAAACATGTTTTGCTAAATACTCAATACGAAATAGTTCAATCAACCTATTATATAGCAAATTATGTCATGAAATTGAAACCTATCTTACATTTATTTGCAAATTATCAATTGACATGTAATTGAAATGTAATCTTCAAGTTCAATCAACCTATTATATAGCAAATCAACAAAAAAAAGGAATATAATCTTCAATCAACCTAACATATAATAGCAATAAGCAAACCAACAAGTAATTGAAATATAGTATTCAATCAATATCAACTTATTATAATAAACCAACAGAAAATTTGAAAATAAACCTTCAACCAATATGCATTGCAATTGCATATTCTTAACATTCATTTCACATATGTTCCAAATGTATCAAAGTTTCAAAAGATGTAGTTAAATTAAACTACAATCAAATCCATATTTAAGCCTCTCCAAATATAAGAAAATACAAACTTATGAAATTGAAATACATGTTTTAAACAAACACAACTAAAGAAACTAAAGTGCAGTTTTCAGAATCACAATCAACAACATTCTCCTTTCCATGTGTACTTCCACTTCCACTTTCATTTTTACTCTTGCCTCCCAATTTGAGTGCTTTAAAAACTGTATAGAAAAAGATTAAAAACACATTAGCATAATCACATTAGTATAATGAAATATTACAAAATAAAGATATATAAACATATTAATACCTTCTTCAAATTCGGCAACCTCTTCTAGATATTTTTGAAGATCGACATTTATTGCATAACTCTTGAGCCAGTTTTACAAACATATAAGTGTTTCAATGGTATGTGGAGCAAGGGAAGTGCGAAAAGGATCGCTCACTCTCCCACCAGTGCTAAATATGGACTCAGAAGATACTGTGGTAACCGAAAGAGCCAATATGTCCCTAACAATTTTACTTAAAACTGAGAATCTAGATGAATTAAGTTTCCACCAAGTTAAAATGTCGAAACTATCATCTATTGGTGTCAAGGCCTCCAACAAGTAAAGATCCACCTCTGATTCTTGCCCAAGAATGTCATCCTTCATTTCTTCTCTAAAATCACCCATGAAATGAAAACTCTCACCTATAACCCACTCATCATTTTGTGAAGGACTTTTTTTTTGAAGTAGATGTGAATGTAGACAACTTATTTGATAAGGAAGAGCTATACTCATCAAACATTCTCCTCAAAACATTTTCAACCTTCTGACAAAGTCTTACAACAACATCATGATCAAACAACTTGTTGAAACAATAAGACAATAGCTTCATCTTATACCGTGGATCAACAAAATAGCAACATATAACAATAAATTTGTTTTTTTCATTATTTTCCCAATACTTGTCAAACTTCGTTTGCATTTTGGATGCAATATTTCTAAAAACCTCACCGCCAGTAATAGAAGAATATTGTTTGATGCAATTTTGGACCGCACAAATCTCATGAAAAATAGAGTTCAAAGTGACATAAGTGAAACTGATATTCTCGTCGTCACTCCAAAAAAGACCGCTAAGAATTTAATGAAAATTTTAGCAATCTCCCAGTCAGAACTACAAGGCCTATTTTTCTCCTCAATCACATAAACATGATCATGGTCCTCTATCCTATCAAAGCCTTCTCAAACTTCACAGCTGCCTCAAGCATTAAATAAGTCGAATTCCACCTAGTTTGAACATCTAGGCTCAAAAGGCTCTTACTACTCAAATTCTCTTTTTCAATACATTTCTTAAATAAAGCTAAGCGCGTGGAAGAAGATCTCACATATCTCATCGCATTCCTTACCATATTCACTGACTCATCAATATTCCTCAACCCATCACGTACAATCAAATTAAGGATATGTGCACAACACCTCACATGTAAAATTTCACCATTCAATACTTGACCACTTTTAAAACGCTTCACCAAATAAGCAATTGCGGTATCATTCAAAGAAGCATTATCAACAGTCAAAGTTAAGATTTTTTCTATCCTTCACTCTTTAAGACCTTTCTCAACTTCTTTTCCAATGGTTTCTCCTCTATGATTCTCAACTTGAATGAAATTAAGGATCCTCTTATGAATCTTCCAACCATCATCAATAAAGTGAGCAGTGAGAACCATATAATTCATATTTTGCAATGAAGTCCAAGTATCTGTGGAGAGAGAAACCCTATAACCCGGTTTAACAATCACGTCATTCAATTTTTGTCTTTCAAACTGGTACAATTTCATTATATCATTCCTTATAGTGAAACGACTGGGCATTACAAATTTTGGTCCAAACACACAAACCGTTGCCTCCATCAAATCTATAAATCCTTGGTACTCGACAAACGTAAAAGGCAACTCATGCATTACAATCATCCTAGCAATTAGTCTCTTAGTATTTTCAATATTAAAAGTCATCAAATTTAGTGATTTACTCCCTCCTCCTACACCATCCACATCATTCTTCTAAAATACTATTTTTTGTTAGCCATAATCTTTTTTCTTCTTCCTATCAACACCCAATGGATTATGAACACAAATATCTTCTAGATTCGATTTCATGGATCTTGTTCCATTTCTATGTGAATGACAAGCATAAATCATACCATAATGTCTACATTTTCCATGTGGCCTACTCTTTGGATATCCTTTGGCCAATTTATCAAAATGCTTCCATACTATTGTAAGGCCCCGAGTTTTTATTAAGAGGGTTAATTATAGAATTTTCTTTTTGTTGCTTGTTATTGTGTTTGGTGTTAATTAATTTAAAAATTATTTACTATTTTTTTTTTATTATTTGGTAAGTTTACTATAGTCAAGGATTAACTAAGGGTGGTAATTAATTAGAAAAGAACATTTAACCATGGTTAGGGTTAATAGAAGTTAGAAAAAAGTTTACTATAGTTAATAGTTAGTAGTTGTTAGTTTTTAAGAAAATTAAGTTAATGGCTTGTTAATAAGAGGTGGAAGTGTTAAGGAGGAGATGAAAGCAAAGTGGAGCTTTTAACCATGGTTAGATGAGGTGGGAAGGAGTTGTTAGTAAATTAGGCTTGAGCAAGCATAGGTTAGTAATTTTAGAAACTTGGAAGTAATTTTAGGGGGTGGGTGGACTTTTAGGCAATTAGCAACTTTCATTTCAGCCACACACTAAATATATAATGGAATTAAAAGAAAACAAAGACAAAAGTAAACATCATCTTATTCCTTTGTTCACCCCACCCTCTGCCTTTTAGAGATTAAGAATAAGTTTTCTTTACCTTTTCATTTCTTCATGGTTCTTGGTGAATTCAAGTGAAAATTGGGTGATTTGTTAAAAAAACAACAAGTTAGGAAGGTTGGGTGAAGAATCCATTGGTTGAAGAAGCTTCAAGGTGAGTAATCATCCATAGAAAACTGAAAGTTCTTCACCTAAGTTGTAGAATTTCATGACTTCTCTTGTTTTGATTTGTATAACCTTTTCTCTTTAAGTTCAAGTAAATTTTAATTTTTGGAACTAAACTTTCATCAAACCTATTTCAAACCATACAAACTTCTATTTCAAACTACATCTTGATTCAAGAAGCCATGGGAGGACTTTAGCTTAAAACTCCATTAAAGACAATTTCAAGCTTTCTAGTTTTATTTCAAATTTAGTTTTAATGAATTTTGACTTGGTGACTTTAAATTCTGGAATATATGTAAGCTTAAATATGTATTTAGCATAGGGAAAGCAACTTGGTTTGGAAAGTCATGATGTTTTTGAAACCCCCCAAAGATTTGTCAAAAAATCCTGACTTTTAACAAGCTAGTTTGTGTCTTTCAGATTGAACCGGGTTTTGGATTTTTCTTGGTGGTTAATTTATGGAATTTTATGATATTAGTGAACTTAATAAGTGTGACATGATTTTTTTAGGAGGAGATCGAGCTTAAGGCGAAACTTACAATGATTAACAAGGTGAGAATAAAATGGGCTCGAGTGACGAAATGGTTGGATGATCAGGGTTGCTTTCAGAATTAGTTTGGAGTTTTGTTTACTAATGAGAGGGGATGATATAAGACCTTATTCCATGGGCTTGTAAGTAGGAAAAAGAAAAGAATTGAGGGGAAGGAAACTGATAAGCCGTTCTAATAACGGGTTGACCGAGGATACTTGATGAGTAAAACAGACTCTACTCTAATCATGTTTATTATTTGATATTACTAGCTTTAGCATGCTTATCAACGATTATTAGTAGTGTCAAGTGAAAGATTGAGTCATATACTTATAGGGTTATATTTACTTATATGCTTGACGTGTTATAAGCTAAGAACTGATGAGTGTTATGAAACTAGCATGACTACTTGCATATCATTACATTACATGCATCTCATTTAATTTTCTTTGTTTGATAGCCATACGGTCATAACCTATGTAATGGCGAATGGATGTTGGACGTTACATATGGTTACTGTGGTGGATTGTGAACGGCTCTGAGGCGTTGTGTGGAGGATGGCTTGGAAGCTAAGAGGCTACAGGGATAGCCTAGAAGTGTAATGAGCAAAGGCTCGAAAGGCTATAGGGATAGCCTGGCTGCAAGGATAGCCTTGTGACTATAATTGGCTATAGAGATAGCCTTGTGATTATGTGCGGCTACTGAGATAGCCTTGTGATTGAATTGTACATATTGAAATGATTTCCGAGATATACGTAGGAAAACACGTGAAAATGAAAGCAACTACGGATTCGATTAATTCATAAGAAAATGCTAACAATACTTATGCTTGCCTGAGGTTCCATGACTTTATTACATCCATGCTTTGATCTTTTGTCACATTGCATACATCTCATTCAAACATTTCATCACTTGTCTCATTTTATTTTCACTGAGTGTCATGCTCAAATGTGCTGTATATCACCTTTCAGGTAATGGCAGAGGTCGGGGTCGGGCAAGGCGGCTGGTACGTGTTGAGGCTTCGAGGAGAGGACTTTTGGCTCTACTTTGTACTACAAGGTTTAAGTTTTTGGAGAAATGTTTTGTGTCTTAACTCAATGTTCGTGTTGTAGTTTGCATAACCGAACTTGTATATGTTTTATGTGTTATTATTGGTTCCAAGCTTTTTGTTCTATAAACTTCAACTTGAAAACTCGTTGTTATAAAAGGGCAAACGTGCTATGTATTTGTGTTTTAAACCGTTTGTCTTGAGGAATGAATAAAACTTTGAGTTTAGGTTTCTCGTTTTACTTTATGTCTTGTCACTAAATATTAGGGTCTACGCTTCCGCCTTGCATACTCGCGGCTACGACTTATTTATTAAGCCGGGTCGTTACAACTATAAAAGTTTTTTTTCTCTCTTTAGGTGCATCATCAAGTTCAACTACGTTACTATCATCGTGACTACCATCGGAAAAAGGATCTTCCTCCATAGTATCTGTCTCATACCCATCCCCGTCATCATGTATACTCTTTCCCTTGGAGTTGGTTTCACTATCCTTATTCTTATCATTCATGACTGATTTGGACGACATCCTAATAATAAAGTTCAAACTATCAAAACAATTAAAGTTTAAACTATCAACATCAGCAAAATTCAAAACCAAATAAATTACATACACAAATTTGGGCAAAAAATGTGTTTAAAACTAGGGATTTTAAAAATTTAAGAAGAGATAAATCAAAGATATTGTTGTGACTTGTGAGAAAGAATATAAGAAAAGAAAAACAAAAAATACCTTTTCAGGCTTCTTTATGTGAAGAATGGAAAAAAAATGTATATGTAGCTAAGCTTTTTCGGCGACTGAAGAGAGGCGGTGGCGGCGTGGAGTACGACTGGAGAAAGGCGACGGTGACTGACGAATGATGACGTCTGATGTAGTGCGGCGGCGGTGGCTGTGCGTTAGAGAAGAAGAGAGAAGGGTTTCGTTTTGCTCTTGGCCCTTTGTTGTGCGTGAGAGAAGAAGATAGACATAGGAGAGGGGGTCTGGGAATTAGGAAATAGGAAAGGAATTAGAATAAGTTTTTTTTAATAATAATTATGATTATAATAATAATATATAATATAACTATCAACATCATCACATTCACAAGAAGCTAAATTTTGATCGATTTCAATGATGGAACACTCTACTGTATCAATTTGCTGAGGTAGATTGGCCAAGCTTGTAAAATTTTTTTTGCAAAGACTCAACGGCGGACAAGATTTTGCTGCCTTCACGAACATCAATCGCGGGCAGGCAATGCCCTTTTCCACCAGCCATAAGACTATGATACCAATTGATGCAATTTAATCAATATATGTAAGAGAAATTATATTAATCTTCAAAAGTTCTCCATTACAAGAGGCTGAATCCCCTATTTATAAAAAAGACTAATTATCTAATGAAATAAAAATTACAAAACCCTAATATTATAACAATATGCTAATACCCTAATATTATATAATGATGTAAAATGTATTAACATATTGTTATAATCTTGGATATATTATTTATATTATATATCATAAATAAATAGTATAAAATATATAATCGGGCCTTAGGTCTATGAGTCGGGCTATCACTGGTTGTCTAATTTTGTCACACATAGATAAAATCAAATAATAATCTAATGAATGGTCTAATTAAATGTTTGAAACAATTTAATTATGACTATCAATGTATCATTGATTTAAGTTACATCTATGTAATTATTTACAGAAATGATAAAAATTATTTGAGTATTTGACTGATTATCTTATATGCTATAATTAATTGTATGATATAATCTATAATCAAATGAAATTTAACGCTTCTAAATGTATGTCATTGAGCGCTTATATATTGATTCAACCAAACTAATTAAACAGTGAAGTTAATTTCAAGAGTAAAATACAAATAAAATAATAAAAAAGATTCATTTTTTTAATATTTAATTGATTAATCTATATTATAAAGTTATATATATTTTTAATTTTTAAATTAATATACATAAAATGCAATATATTAATAAAACGAGGTCTTCAATATTTGGTGGTATTGAGCGATCAACTCACTTGCCTATACCTTAAGCCAAACTTGATTTGGGGTAAAACTTTCAAGGTTAGGGCAACTAACTCTCAATATATCAAATACTTATGTTATGCCATTTTAATTTCTTGAGTTGATTGCTGATATAAAATCCTAATACTCTTGATATTGAAAATGTTACCATTTTAACGCACTGTCAAAATGATCTTGGACTCTTTACTTCTAAATAGTATTGATAAGGTTACAAAGAAACTACTATAAAGTTATGAAATATGATACATAGATGAATGAGCATAGTAGACCATTAAAAAAAATAAACTGATACAAATGCTTTTATATGAATTTGTCTACATTCTCAACTAAATTATGCTCGATTTATCTCATATTCTTCCAAAGCATTTGTTGGTGCAAGGCAAGTTGAGGTCACAATGGATGACATTGTCAAGAGAGTTGGAAATGCTCCATTAGATGAAGTGAGTATTAATATTTTTTTTTCCATTTAAATTCTATTTTAGTTTTTGAGGTTTTCACATTTTTTTTATTTTGATTATTATAATTCAAGTTTTTTATTTGGTCACTTGACCCTACATAAAAAATTACTCAGGTACTTATCTCATATTCTTCCAAGATATTTATGGGGTGCAAGGCAAGTTGAGGTCACAATACAATAGGCTAAATTTTAATCGATTTCAACGATGGAACGCTCCACCTCCATAGTATTTATTCGCTGAGGTAGATTGGTTAAGCTTGTAAATTTTTGTTGCAAAGACTCAACGACAGACAAGATTTCGCTACCTTCATGAACATCGATCGCAGGTGGGTAATGCCGTTTTCCACCAGCCATAAGGCTATGATATCAATTGATGCAATTCAATCAAGGTATGCAAGATAAATTCTATTAATATTCAAAAGTTCTCTAATACAAGAGGCTAAATCTCTTATTTATAAAAAAAGACTAATTATCTAATGAAATAAAAATTACAAAACTACCCTAATATTATAACAATATGCTAATATCTCTAGCATATTGTTATAATATTGGTATAATAATAATAATAATAATAATAATATATATATATATATATATATATATATATATATATTATATCATAAATAAATAATATAAAATATATATTCGGGCGTTAGGTCTATGAGTCGGGCTATCACTGGTTGTCTCATTTTGTCACACTTAGATGAAAGCAAATAATAATCTAATGAAGGGTCCAATTAAATGTTTGAAACAATTTAATTATGATTATCAATGGATCATTGATTTAAATTACATCTATGTAATTATTTGAAGAAATGATAAAAATTATTTGAATATTTGATTATCTTATATGCTATAATTAATTGTATGATATAATCTATAAACAAATGAAATATAACGCTTCTAAATGTATGTCATTGAGCGCTTATATATTGATTCAACCAAACCAATTAAATAGTGAAGTTAGTATCAAGAGTAAAATAAAAATAAAATAATAAAAAAGTTCATTTTTTTTAATATTTAATTGATTAATCTATATTATAAAATTATATATATTTTTAAATTTTAAATTAATATAAATAAAATGTAATATATTAATAAAACGAGGCCTTCTAAATTTGGTGGTATTAGGCGATCATCTCACTTGCCTATACCTTACGCCAAACTTGATTTGGGGTAAAGCTTTCAAGGTTAGGGCAACTAACTCTCAATATATCAGATACTTATGTTGTGTCATTTCAGTTTCGTGAGTTGATTGCTGATATAAAATCCTAATACTCTTAATATTGAAAATGTTAACATTTTAATGCATTGTCAAAATTATCTTCGACTATTTATTTTTAAATAGTATTGAAAAGATTTTTAAGAAAACCACTATAACGTTATGAAATATGAAACATAGATGAATAAGCATAGTAGCACCATTAAAAAAAAATAAACTGATACAAATGCTTTTTATGAATTTGCTAAATTCTAACCTAAATTATGCTCAGTTTATCTCATATTCTTCCAAGGCATTTGTTGGTGTACGACAAATTGAGGTCACAATGGATGACATTGTCAAAAGAGTTGGAAATGCTTCATTAGATGAGGTGAGTATTAATATATTTTTTTTCCATTTAAATTTTATTTTAGTTCTTGAGGTTTTCACACTTATGTCATTTTGATTATTATACTTCAAGTTTTTTTTATTTGGTCACTTAACCCTACATAAAAAATTGCTTAGGTATTTTTCATTAATTTTTTATAGTGATTTTTAAACCACATGCATGGGTCGAAATTGGGTATTAAAATGGGTGGGCTAAGAGTTATGTTTAATACAATATGAAAATGGAACCAAAACAAAACATTTCAATATAAAAGGACTAAAATGGAAGTGTCAAAATTTATGGATAAATAAGTGACGGATGCAGGATATGAGTTTAGAGTGGGCACTGATTAGTTGAAAGGAGAACTACTAAAATAACATTCACCCAATCTCCCACCTCCTATTCCTCAATCCTTTTCCACCCATCATTCATTCATTTATCTTTGGTCTCCCTCTCTTCATACCTTAGAAAAAAATAAACAAAACAAAACCTAACAATCTAACTCTCCATCATTTACCGATCCATAACTTAACCACCATTCACAAATGAACCTCAAATTTTCAAGGCCTCCATCGATTCCACCCTTTTTAAAAGTAGCCTTTTATCCACTACCAATTCTTAAAACTCTATCATCACACACAAAGGCAACTCAAAAGGTAATAGATATGTTCATGGTAGTCTTCTCCTTTAGATAAAGTATGCTAGTTTCTTTTCTTTAGTTACATAATTAGTGTTAAAGTTTTTTTTCTTTAATCAAAATAAGTTTTTTTTTTCAAAAATAGTTTTTTTTTTTCAAAAATAGTTTTTTTTTTTCAAAAATAGTTTTTTTTTTTTCAAAAATAGTTTTTTTTTTTTCAAAAATAGTTTTTTTATTTGAGTCTTTTATGTTCCAATAGAATTCATGATTTATATATTATGATTTAATTTATATGATAATTTTTTTCATTAAAATAGACTTAAATATGAATCTATAGGAAAACGAATCAACTAATTCTGATTTGTGGTTAAAAGTTATGGTTTTTTGTAGTTTGGTGTTTAAATGAATTTTTAGGCTTCAGGAATTTCTGAGCAACATCTATTAGTGAGTTCTCCAGTGCTTATTTTTTTAGATCCATTATTAATGAATATTTTTTCCTAAAACTAGACTCATAAAGGAAAATTTAAAAACAATAATCACTTGATTTCGTTGAGTAGAAAAAAAAATGATTTTTCAAAATTGGTACAAAATTCTGCAGATTTTTTTTTTTTGTAAAACCGAGAATGAAGTGCTTTCTTTCATGAAAATCTATTCTTGTATATAAAGCATGAGTGTATTTGTAACACCCCGTTACAAGGAAGTTAAAATAAATATTATTCTTTTAAAATAATATTAATCAGGCTTGATCGATTAATAAGAGTAGAAATATCGTGTTCTTTCAAAAAGAGTATTATGGTATTTTCCCGAAAATCTTGAAATTTGAACATTGCGATTTGATTAATATTTTGACATAAAATTGATCGTCTCGATGTTAAGATTCCAACGCAACTGATGATTTGTCATTTTGAGACCCGGTGATCAAGATATAGACGTTTTAAGGTGAGTGGCAGTTTCGTAAATATGGCAACTCGAGATTTCTAACCTAAGATGACTTCCTATTTGTCATTCTCAAATTTTTAGACTCTCTTCTCTCCCTCTCACACCACTGCCACCCCCTTGGAGAAGCCCGGAGAATTTTGTTCGATTCTTCGTCGTTTGGGTAACGATTCAAGGTGCGATCTTGAAATTGGAAGTGTTTGGAGGATTTTCATTTAATCAAAAAGGTAAAATTTATTCTCCTCTTGAATTTCCCAAGCCGCCTCCCCCTAGGGTTTTGATATTGATGTTTTGTTCATGAATTTCGCTTGGTAGGTGGCCGATTTGAAGTATAGTTTAAGTAAGGTGAAGATTGAAGGTTGATTTCTTGGATCCCTAGCTTTGGGTAAGCCTTTTTAATCGATTTATTAATCCTTTAAATTCTGGAAAATTAAGTTATTGTCTAAATTTATGAAATTCAAGAACCTCATCCATGAAACCAAACTCCGCCACTTTCCAATCCCCGATCTAAAGACTTTTTCCCAGTCGATTTTGATTCACCTTGTACCAAACTTAAAACCCATCAAAATCGATCACCCCGAACCTTGAAACATGACCAAACCGATAACCGAAGGCCCCGGTTTAGCCGCGGCAAGCGCAGCAGCGTCGTGGCTACTGTCCCTTAGCAAACGGCGAGTTTGTCGTTGTTTGTTTGTCCCGTTCTTCGAGCCGTTGAACCCCAATCCTTTTAGCATCTTTTGGTACTATTTTAGAATAAATTTTAATTGACTTAGACCATTGTTTCAGTTCTGGTTCATGGTTGAAATTTGCTTGGTTAACTTGGATTTTAGAGAAATCAAGACGAGTTAACGGTTTGATTAACGGTGAGGTTTTAGAGAAATCTAAACCTCATATCGTAGCTTATTTATTCCTAAATATTTATACATACTATTCTGAAAATTTAGGAAGAGAATTGATATTGGGAATATCCGAAAATTACTCGGGTGAAATTATTTTCGGTTAGAACTAGTTTAGGCGTTTTTCGGCGAAAATTGTAGTTTCGTAGTTTGAATCAATTCTGAATGTTATTAATATTATTTCTGGAAAATTTAGGAGTTTAAAATGACTCTTAGTCATGAGAATTGATTTGGAAAGTGTTAAAATAGAATTTCGGCTTTTCGACAGTTTTTACCATTTTCGGTAGATTTGTTATTTAATTGTTAAACTGATTGGGCTGATGTATTTTGATGATTAATATTGAATTTATATGAGCATTATCATGTGTATAATGGTGAGAAAGTTTGAGATTGATGGTCTGACAGGTTATGATAACTAGTATTAAGGCTACAACTTAATACTAAGTTTTATTTCAGTTATGGAAGAGTCCATAACCAGGTGCTAATGAACATTGCTCGTAAGAATGTATCATTAGAGGTTTTTTTAAATTAGTATTGAGGCTACGAGCTTAACAACTAATTATATATCAGTTATGGGTGAGCCTATAACCAGGTGATAGTAATCGTTGCGGCTATAACCAGGTACTAGAAAGTGATAGTAGTCTCGAGAGACCGCCTTTCCAGTGTTGTGTGCTAATTCTTAGTTTTTAGTCATTGTAGTGATAATTAATATTTTGGATATGTTAAGTGTTTGTTATTGAGAAGTTATGGGTATTACAGGTTGAATTAATTGAGCTCATGAGATTGAGTTAGAGTTAATATAATGAGTTATGCCTTGAATATGGAACCCGTTAGTGTTGCCTATTCATGTATGGAATTATTATGTATTGCCTTGAATGTAGAATGCAGTAGTGTTGCCTATTCATGTATAGAATTATTATGTATTGCCTAGAATATGGAGCTAGTTAGAGTTGCTTATTCATGTATAAGAATGAGATTATGAGAAATGTGGATATTTACTATGGTTATGAGAGCGGAAAGATTGATGATCTAAGTGGGATTGATGGTTAAAGGTCTTGAATATGGAATTAGTGAGAATTATCTATTCATGTAAGCGAGTTGAGACTTAAAATTTAAGTGACGCTTTGAGCATAAGAGTTATTGGAGAGCGTTGAGTGCTTAGGACTCGGTATGAATCGTTTAGAGAATATTTAAAACTTTACCTGTTGATTGAATCGTTTTCTCACTGGCTTTAGTCTCACAGTGCTATTTTTTTCAGGTAACAATGGACCAAGAGGTGACAGTTGATGAAGTGGAAGAGATGAGGGTTCATGTCGTGTTGGTCGCCTATTGTTATTCATTTTTATTAATGAATAAGAATTGAGATTTTATTGGTTTTACTTGAATTATTTGAGTTTTTTGAGAATTTTGTTTTTATTTGTTGAATGGTTTAAGAATAATGTTTTAGTTCATTGATATTTGTTTTAAAAGTTTATAACTCCGGAGTTATTATTTAAATAACTGTTCATTTGATTTAAGTGAATTTTCGTATTTTCAATAAATGTTATTTATTGAGTCTTCCGATGCTTTTAAATATATTTGTTTTATACTCTGAAAAGTCGGGTTTTTACAGTATTTAGAGGTATTAGATAAATATGAGAATAGTGAAGGATTTTTAGGAGAAAAAAATGAAGTAAAAACACATTTTGGTTAAAGAGTTAAGAAAATTTCAAGTTGGAAGTTTCATTTTGAATAATTGTGATATTTCAATTGGTTGACCATATTGTTTCATTTGATTGTCATTTTTTTTATGATTTATTTCCTTAGCTTAAATTAACTGACAACTATTATTGGTTAAGTTCTGTGACGACCCGATCCTAATTCAATAATAAATATGTTAAAGCATAAATAAATAGCGGAAGGCTTGATTTCAAATTGTTCATCCTTAAATTCATTTCAAAAGAATTTCGGAATTCAAATTTCGTAAAAAAACATTCTATAAATTATAAGGTTTTACAAACGTTCAATAAAAGTTCAAGGAAACAAAATGTCTAAAAATAAACTAAACATTCTAAACAAGGTGTAACAGTCCATTATCTCGCCGCGCCATCAATCATCAAGGCCTGGTGTCCTGTCCTCAAAACCTGAAATGTTTTTGGTATGTAATACCATTAGCTACACTAGCTAAGTGAGAAAAGAAATAGAAAATGAGTAGTTAATTGCAAACGGACTCAACAACTCACTTGAGAGTTTTAAAACATTCTTTTTTCGTAAAACAACACTTTCGAAAATCAAATTACATCTTAATAAAATTACCTCACCCCGAGGTAAAAAAATAATAAACAATCTTTAGAATGTAGCCTTATGTGCCCTTTTCTTGCTTGAATCCATAAGACTAGAGTACGCGGCTAGAATATATGGTCCAATTATCAAGTAACAAGTAAGACTTGGCTTACATAGCCTAAGTGCTTACTAGGTGATCGCGGGTCGAAACCCTAAGCTATAGTACGCAAGTATAGCCTCGCCTTTATTCAGGGACCATAACTACGCCATTCCATCGTAGTGACAAGATAAGGACACTAACGCTACATTCTTGCAAACATGAAATGAAATCCTAGTCTTTTTTCTTGTTTGGATCCAATAGACTAAGTACGCAAGTTAGAATATGGTCTAATAGGTGATCGCAGGTCGAAACCCTAAGCTATAGTACGCAAGTATAGCCTCACCTTCTCATATTGACAAGAAAACAGAGAAATATTTCATTTCCATAATCACATGCAATGCATCTCTCTTGGCAGCACAAGCCGGATCCCCAATGAACAATAAACAGAAAAAAAATTTCATTGTTTATAAATCAATCACAATTCAGAAACTCATAACGAACAATAAATTTATATTTCGAATTTATGATTAAAATAGAAAACTAAATGACATTTAATATGTATGAGATGCTCTCTTCATAGATGGAAGCACGACCTAACTAGTATGATACTTATGAAGAGATGCACTTGAATATCGTCATGATACAAAATCTATAATGCAAATCTATACTTAATTTATAAGATAAAACTTGCAATTAAATAACATTTGCTAAATAAATTATGTTGCAATTCCATAATTTGAACATATTATATATTTAAGCAATCAATTTACCTTGAAGGTCCATTCTCAAATACCCATCTATTTTCCATCTCTTAACTCACCTTTCAATTCAATTTCACTTTACCAAATACGTGAAATTTCCGGATTATCGTTCAACACCACCTACACAAAACATTATCCAAATATCTTTTAAATACTAACCAAAAATTAAACTCTTAACAAAACACGACAAGAAACGACTCGCTCCCGGGCTAAAATTAACAAGAGGGGTTTAGTGGGGGCGATCAAATCATAAATTGATTTTATGATTTTGATAAATATACGTACAATATTCAAAACCCAATTAAAGTAAAAGCGCTTATATGTATATATATATATAACTAATGAATACATAGTTGTAGACTTAAAAGAAAATCACAAGCCCACATCGGACATTACGAAAAGACAGAAGGGTGGGGTTTAATGTCAAAGCTTTTAATAATATAAAATATATATATATAAACACATTGACATATCGTTGAAGGCATAGAAAATCCCAAATGATAAATTGGACAAAAATGAAGATCAGAGGGGGTATACTTCTTCCATTTATATAATAAAAAAATTAAATTAAAATAAGACAATGTCTGAAGCATGGGTCGGCCAAGGTAGGGAAATTTTGTGAGTTTGTTTATTTATTTATTTTTTGGAAGAGTTAATGAAAGTTTGGAATGGTGGGAAAAAAAAGAGGTAATGGTCTCCTAGCTTACAACAAAAGAAGTTGGCAAAAGATAAATTCAAATTCTCCAACAAGAGCAAGCATTGAAACAAGGAAGATCCATTACCTCTTGAAGACTTTAAACCCCCCCTTTCTACTTAGTCTTCGGGGAGAAAACCCCTGCATGAACCCAAAACAAAGAGAGTTCAAAACTCCAGATTTCCTCTAAAGACGCCTGACAAAAGAGGAACAAAATGCTGGCCTTTTCCCTTGGTTCAGTCGGCTGTGAGATCTTCAAAAGAAAAAAAAATATGCTTGAATGTTCTTCTCTTCTTGCTCAATGAAAACCCCACAACCTAAACCCACGCCTCTTGTCGTCAAAGAAGGACGAAGAAGATAAATGAAATGGCCTTCAACTTGGTTGCTAGCGCCGACGGTGGGAAGTAAAAGTGAGGGAGAGGATTCTTTTTGGGTAAAATGGAAATAAGCTCCGTGTGGTTAGGTTAGAGCTTGAATGAGGATTCCAAAACATTTTGAACCATCCAAATCAGAGTTCAAACGAAGAAGTTATGGCTAAAAGAAAATTAACGGTGTTGGAGGAGAGGGGTCACATTGAGATAATTTGAAACCACAGTGATATGATTTGTCATTTTCACACCACCATAAGGGGTGTTCATGCATTTGGCAGAAACTACACGGGTCATTTTACCCTTCTTTTTTTAACAAAGTAATGTCCAAAGGTTCTTAACCCTAGCAAAAGGGAGATATGGGGCTTAATGCCTATTGAACTCTTTTCTTTTTTTAAAAAAATCCCACCAAAGCCCAAATAATAAGATTAAGCCAAATACAACATCAACCAATTTAAAGTATCTAATATTTAGGAATCAATTTCTCTAGACCATTTCATTTACTCCAAAAAGAAAAATAATAATAATAAATCAATAAATAAGAATAAGAATATTAAGTTTACTCAAATTAAACAACACTCATTCAAAACTTCAAACTCAAAACAACAACATTAATATCAATTTCTACGTTTCAACAAAAATTTATTATAATTTCAAAATTTTTGTTTGCCTGAAAAGTTCAAGTCGTTACAAGTTCATTCTTTTTTTTTTACTTAATATTAAAAACCAATTTGTCTTAAAAATATTTCTTTTTCCAAAACTTTTTCATTCCAAAAAACTTCTTATGAATTGAAATTTGGGAGTATAAAGATACTCTGATCCCAAATTTTATAGATTGATTTAAGAATTAATTTAAATGATTTTCTTTTCTTAAAAACCATTTATTCTAAAAATTTCCTGTTATTGAAATTTGGGAATACAAGGATACTTTGATCCCAAATTTCATGAATTAAGAAATTTTATTGTATGATTTTAAAACTAATTTAAAATAACTTTTCAAAACTTTTTTATTCCATTGAAATTTGGGAGTACAAGGATACTTTGATTTTAAATTTCATGAATTAAAATATTTTATGTGATGATTTTAAAACCAATTTGAGATAACTTTTTCATTAAAAAAAAAACTTCGGATAATTTGGGAGTACCATTTCACGAATTGAGAAGTTTTATGGCTGGATTTTAAAACCAATTTAAATGACTTATTCAAAAAAATTATCTAAAAAAAACTTCATATGAATTGAAATAGTACAAGGATACTTTGATCCTAAATTTCATTAATTAAGAAATTTTATAGTGTGATTTTAAAACCAATTTGAAATAACTTTTCCAAAACTTTTTCATTCCAAAAAACTTCCTACGATTTGAAATTTGAGAGTACAATGACTTTGATTCTAAATTTCACGAATTGAGAAGTTTTTGTTAGGGAATTGACTAGGTTCGCGACGCCTAAAAATTCACACAAGAACGATAATGCGGAATAATAAACGTAAATAAAAGGGAAGAAATACGACACCGAAATTTATACTGGTTCACCCCAATTGTTGGGCTACGTCCAGTTGCTACCGCTGCAGATTTTATTATGATGAATCAGAGTTACAATAGAAATATCCAATACAATATTTCACACAACTCTAATTGTTTTCTAATTCACTTTGATGAAGAAGAAAACGCCGCCACAATTAAACTTCGGCAAAGAAGAAGTAATAAAGCTGCTGTCGTATTTTCTTATTTATATGTCGTCTATAAGCACAGAGATAATGCCCACCGCCTCATAAATTAAAACCATTCATTCTAATATTGAATTCACGCTTCTCCGTGTAAATTGATGAAAGCCCATCAAATGCTCACTCATAAAAGAACCCCACGGCTGAAGCTTAAGAAAAGTCAAAATGTAACATTGACTTTACTTTAATTTGGGCTCAAATACAATTTGGGCTTCACATTATAACAGTTTTATGATTTGATTTTAAAACTAATTTAAATGACTTCTTCAAAAGTTTTTAATCCCAAAAACTTCCTATAAATTGAAATTTGGGAGTACAAGGATACTTTGATCCTAAATTTCATGAATTAAGAAATTTTATGATATGATTTTAAAACCAATTTGAAATAACTTTTCTAAAACTTTTTGTGACGACCCGACTCCTTTTAAATTATTTTAAAACATTACAAGCAACGAAAAACTTATATTAAAAAAAAAAATAGGCATGGCAACGTTTAAAACATAGACTATTCCAAATAACCTGATAATGCAAATCTAACATAAATATGTTCAACTTCTAGATCACATTCAAATTCTCATGATTTAAATCACAGTTTCATACTGAAACAGAAAGCAAGTTTCTATATCATTCATGAAAACTAAAAGATAACATTCAAGTCATGATATGCAATCATAAATACCACCAAAATAAACAAGTTCAATTAAGACAAGTTTTTAAAGTTCCTCAAAAGTATAGTTTTAAACGATAAATCCTAAACCATTATTCATCATAGATCAACGATCGCCTAGGCACCTCCGGGAATTACCTGAAAAAGAGTTTAAAGTAGCAACATTACCGACACTCGCTAGTATGAGAAATAAACCAAGATTCAAATGATTATTTGAATACTCACCAAAGAACCATTTGACTCCCCATCAACCCATTATTAAGATAAAAAAAAAATCATAAATAATTCAAAAACATCATCTCATTTCTTTATATCACAATCTCATCAAAGTTATCATATTCAATCTCATAGTACTTCCATCCTTCGATACCTCATCGCAAAATCATTCCACAATATCTCATCTCATATCATAAATCGTATTTCACAACAAAACACAAACAACGGGCATCAGGGTGTAATGCTCAACTGTCTCACACGGGCACATATATGGGGCTTGCTAGCCCCTTTGAGATTGTCCCTGGGTTTGCTGACCCACTTAACTTTCAAGGTTTGCTGACCTTGGAGCACTCAAGCATCTCCGGGAATGACTCATCGATTTCACTCTCATATAGTACTTTTGCATTACACCCCACCACATAAGTCAAACAATTCTACTTCAATTAAGAATTAACAATCTTGGCAAACTATAATCAATCAGGAACATGATATCAAATCATATCGTTACTCTCTAAATGCTTTTCAATTTCACACATAACAATCAAAAGCCAATTTATAAATTCTAAGATACCAATTCACTTTTCGGTCCCATGACACATTAAATTATTTCAAAATATAATCAAACTCTAAAACATGCATAATGAAAAATAAACGCAATTAACCCATCAAATGACCCTTTGGGTTTCCCCAAAAAATCACTTGAATCTCAATTCATCCCTCACCTTATATTATTTACCAAATTTCCAAGGTTACCAAAGTCACCACCACTTGCTCAAAAACTTCCAAATACAAAGTAATTCAATTTTCACCCCACCTACAAATTTAAGTCAAAAGCTAAACGATTTTATTTACACCACTATGTGGCTAAAAGAAATATTAAATTACTAAATTACTAATTAAACTTAATTGAAACAAATTTAAAAAAAAACAAATTAAAAAAAAGGACCAAGGGCTCAAAGAATAGCCCCTGGCCGTGGGCCTCTAGAATGCCCAAGTGGGCTTCACGGCTGCTGAGGTGAAAAGCCACAAAAGGAATAAAATAAAAAATATATATACCAAGGGAGACATGGCCATCAGCTTGCCGAGAGCATTAGAAGAATTTGACTTCTTTTTTTAAAAAAAGAAATATGGTGAAATATGTTTTCTATAATTTTTCTTTCTAAATACTAGATCAAGGATGTAGCTTGCTCTCTTTATTAACTTCTCTAAAAAAAATTCATCACTAATAGGATTTAAGAGTTTAGGGAAGAAAATGGTGTTTGGCTAAGCTAACAAGAATCCACCATTGAAGAACATGCAAAGCTTGAAATACAAAGGAAAGAAGTTTCTTACCTTAAAGAATAAATGGTGCTCTCTCTATTAATCTCCCTTAAATGGCAAACCTCCCTTGTCTTCAAACTAGACTAATAGATAAGCAAGGTACAATGGCCAAGAAATTGAAATTCCCAACAAGAAGATGATGATGGTGGTGTCTCTCTTGGGTGGCTGTGAGGGGTTAAGGGGAAATTTTCAAAATCCCTTTGGTGGGGAAATGGGGTCTACGGCTGCAAGAGGGTAAGGGGAGAAGAAGAGCATTTATCTTTTTTAAAAAAAAAAGAAGTTCACCCTATTGACAATAATTAGTACACTAAGTAATTGGAGATCAAAATATTGAGTTCCACCATCAATCCATTAACCTTCCCCTTCTAATTCTTTTGTTTTTAAAATAATAATAATAATAATAATAATAATAATAATATCATTCTTTACTAAATAAAACAATAATTAAAATAATGAATTTCACACTTATAATTTATCAAAACTAGTTAAATATAAATGTTCAATATCCTAACCATAAATTTAAATTTCCAAATCTTTTAAAAATAAACAATTTATTATACCTGAAAAGGGACGGGACGTTACACTTTTTCATTCCAAAAAACTTCATACGATTTGAAATTTGGGAATACAAGATTATGTTGATCCTAAATTTCACGAATTGAGAAGTTTTATAGCTTGATTTTAAAACCAATTTAAATGACTTCTTCAAAATAAAATTATCCCTAAAAACTTCCTACAATTTGAAATTTGCGAGGACAAGGTTACTTTGATCCCAAATTTCATGAATCAAGAAGTTACAAAATATAAATTCAAAAACAGAAAAGGAAAAATTAAATTAAATGAAAGAAGGGTAAATCGGGTATATTAAAAAAAATCATACATTGAAATGCTAAAAAAACATAAGAAATTAAAAATGATAGAAAAATATAGGGTATAACCATTATGGGCTATATACTAGATTATCTCTAATAAATATTCACTCCTATAAATCATATCAGTGTGGGTTTGATTTAATACTGATGAAAATTGAACTGATAACACCCCTAGTGTGGATTTGCAATGTGGTTAAGCCCATTTGTTATTCAGCCCAAGTTAAAATTATTTAATATATGTTTGGTTTTTTTTTCAAATTATCAACCGAGATCTAAACAGATTGAAATAATTTGAACAAATAATTAATATATATATATTATACACACCAAATTTTTTAAATAAGAAACTTATAATTAGGCACCTCATTTGATACATATTTGCACTTATCAAATGGTTTTAAAGTACACTTCAATCTTCCTTTTTGGTATAACTATTATTGCATAAATCAAATGGAACACGATTTGGGCATTTTATATATATAGGCAAGTGATTTGATTTTATTTTTTTGCCAAAAAAATTTATACAACTTTTTAAATAAAATTAAAAGACAAACCTAATAATTGACCTTGCAATTGTAGTGTTGAATTTGCAACCTTTTGAAAGCTATTGGATACCTAGAGATTAAATAAAGAAATAACCCTTTGTCTTCTTACCATCATTATTGCTTCAATTTGTCTAACAAATCCAAACCTTATCTTTGTAATTTGGCAATAAATAGGTATATTATCTTTAGACCCACCTACCCTCTACTTAATCAAAATATAATTGAAGTGGTAAGATATTTGCTCATTTTTCACGAGGTCAAAGTTTTGAATTCTCATTCCTCCAATTTGATGTAATATCGAGAAGAATGGAAAAAAAACTACCCTCTCTCCAAAAAACACTAATTTGGCCAATAATTGTGTAATATTGTTATTGATTACTTGTTTATATCCATTGGGACATATTATTTCTAACAAAAGTTGAAGGGTTTAATTAAAAAAAATATTGTTCAATTTTCTCAATATTAAATCAGGGCGGATTTAAAATTCAATTTTTTTTCTCTAATTTGTATTATTTTGCCCCTCTTTTTATTAATAAAAAACATTTCAAGATGTTTACTCCCTAAAATAAATTCTAGCTTTGCCCTTGATTTTGAAGGTTCTTGTTTTATGGTAATCCAAGTTTAGAGATGAGAAATTTTGTGAACATTAAAATATGAAACTTCTGAGTTTAGTGGAATGTATGTACGTGTGATTTAATCATTTTCTTTCTAAATAACTCTATTTTTATTTGATTGGATTTTATTTATTAGCTCTTCTAATTGAATAAATACGTGACACTATTAATTATTTTCTTTTTAAATAATTTAATTTTTGTTTGATTGGATCTTATTAATCAGCTCTTTTAGGGTGAGTTTGAATGGTTTTTCAAGTGTTTTCGCCCACTTAAAACACTTTTTAATTTTATATAGTGTTTGGCTATATTGTAAAAAAAGTTTTTGCAATTTCTAAAAATACTTTGAAATATTTAAAAGTTTTTTTAAAAAAAAAACACTTAATTAGTGTTTATCTAAAAGAAATGTTTTTTTTTTACTTTTGCAAAAAAAAAAAAAAAAAGAAATGTTTTTAGAAAAAAGTGTTTTCTTAAGAACATTTTCTCCCAAACTCATGCTTGGTTGAATAAAAAGGTACAACACCTCTTAGTGAAGAAAAACGTTCTTTTCAGCCAATTATTCACAGCGATATATTTATTTTTCTTAGGCTTTGATTTTGTTAACTAATTAAAATTTTGTCATCTAAAATAACATCACGTATAAAAGAATTTAGAAATATCCATCACGTTTTGATTTAGTTCCCTTTTGATCCTTTACATTAACTTATTTAATGAAAAATTGATGTGACACATCTTTATTATTGACTAATAGATATTTGATACCTAAATGCTGATACAAAATTAGAGTTTTTTTTTTTTAATTTATAAAAGTGGAAATGATGGGACATGGGTTTGGGTTGGGCTTTTATTTGGGACATTTCTATAAATAGTTTATAGTTGTAGTTTTTAACTTTTAAAATATAAAATTATAATATTTAACTATTTAAAGGAGTAAGTCTTTTATAAAATTTATTAAAATATATGTAAAATTAAAAGATTATATAGAAATATTAAGTTATTGATATTTATATCTATATTAAGTGATTTTTTTATTTATAATTATAGAGTTGTTTGTGAATTATACTGAAAAATAAATAAATAAAATAAAAAATTTAACGACATCAACATCGACACTTCTAGCAATATCCATCAACTTCGATATTTCTGTAAAATTGACTTGTTGACACCGACACCGACATCGATATTTTTATCCTTGCATACATACATTACATCTATCATGTTACATTGTGGATCTTTTGTTTCTTATCAAATCAAAACCATATCAAAAAAGTTAAAAAAAAAACGTAGAAATATATATTGATGAAATCTTTTTTTTTTTGTTTTTAATTTGAAAATATATTACTCCACTTTTGTCACACATTGTGAATCTTTTGTTTCTTATCAAATCAAAACCATATAAAACAAAGTAAGAAAAAAAAACCTAGAAATATATATTGATGAAATCTTTTTTTTTTTTTTTAATTTGAAAATATGTTACTCTACTTTTGTCACATCCTTAAATGCAAGAGACAAGGTGGTTGGGACAGATGAAGATGCTTAAACCCAAAACAAAGAAAGCATAGCATATAATAAAATTTCATTCTTAGATCTAATCCACAATATTAATCCATCCCCACATGGTACCACTCCCCAATCCCCAACTCTTTGGGTCCCAAAATTCCATTATCTCATTTTATTTTATTTTGTTTTCTCCTCAAATTTTATTCTATAGTTTGTGTGGAGCTGTCAATGTGACACTAAAAATATTATAACATCCCACCAAAAAAATTAATTATTGGCAAAAAAAAAATTAGGTTAAATTATAAAAAGATGTCTAATCTATGATGTTGGTTTCAATTTTATTCTTAATACTGTGATTTTTCTCTTAACATTTAAAAAAATCTTTTTTACTCCTACTGTTTCAATTTTCATTAAACTTTACAAAAGAATTTAAAGAAAGAGTATTTTTCATACAAATTAAAAGATTGAGGGTAAAATTGAATCTTTTAAAATGTGTGGTATTTTATATAATTTAGTAAAAAAAAAAAATTAATTAGTGGTTTACTAAAATTAAATTAATATATAATAACTAGCATAATTTTTATCAAATAGTTAAAAAAAATTAAAAAAAAAAGAGAAAATTTTTTTAGTTGATTGTTTGCTGGCAGTCTGACACTGGCAGTTCACATGTCACCGCATCATCTGTCTCTCATGTGCCGTGCTGCCAAAGACCGATCCACGCGCCTTCAGATTATTTGGGCTTTGCGTATCCTAAAATCAACCTTTTGCATCATCTCCCTCCATAGGAGTTTCCAAATTTTCATTTATATTATTACTTTTCATTTTTTACATAAATAATGGATTTGTTTTTTTTAATAATGTATTAGAATTAAAATAATAAATTATTAAAAATAAATTTAATTAACATTTAACTTATACTAAAGTGAGAGTTTTTTTAATTCTATAAACTCATTTACGATTCTAAATAATAAATATCAAAAGTTCACATGTACATTTATTTTTATTAATTTATTGAAATCAAATTAATTAATTATTTTAATAAATTATTTAACGTTTCGTTATATAATGAATTACACATTTTTTTAATCTTTGTAACCCTTCTTTTAACTAAATCGTCAACTCGATATGAGCAATGTATGAACGACTTCGGTTACTTTTTCTAAATAGTCTAGGTTAGTTTGAATTTTTTTTTTTCACTTTTTCTTTTCATGTTGTTTTCAATTCAGTTTTGTCTTATTAGTTCAATTTTACTATTATGATACAAACTCAAATCAACTATATAGGATAGGTTTTGTAATGTTTCTGTTTTTTCTTTCTCGTTTCTGGTTTTGATTTCTCCTTTAAAATAAAGACAAAAACATATTTGGTTATCGCTCCTTATTTCTTATTCCTGAAAAAAGAAATAGAAATATGTTTGGTAACATTTTTTGTTTGTAGTTTTTAGAAATTTTTATAATTAGAAAAAACATATTTTTATATGAAAAATAAAATTTAAAAGTTATTTTTTTAAATATCATGTTGTAGAGGGTAAAATCAACCTGTAAGATAGGCCCAAAGTTTAGGCCCAAAACTCCAGCAATACAACCCATGAAAAGTTTGGGAATTTTATCATATCTACCCCAAATTTAAGGTGTGTTATCAAAAATACCCCCTCTCCTATGATACTTTCATTTTTACCCTTGGTTAGTTATCCATCCCATTAACTTTAATTGGCTAGCCTCCATGTGTAAAATTAAGGGTAATTTTGATAACTTTTACATACATAGGGTAAATTTGATAACTAACTTTTCAAATGGGGTAGTTATGAAAATTCCCCAAAAGTTTGTCAGCCTCTGAGGCCCACCATGACGAACATTGAGGATCCGCTATTCATCCCAAAGGATCAAGCCAACAAGGACGAACCCTACTTATTTGAGTCCGGTTTTTGTCCAACTCGGACATAACGAGGTGATCCAGTTTAGCCGGGGGCAAAAGAGAAATGTCATAACGATCAGCCCGTCGATTGACAGCTCATAGGCGATATCTTCTGTAAAGATCATGAAATATATATCTTTCTCTAAGATCACTGAAAATCTCATCCGCACCAAGCACATCAAATTGGCTATAAAAGGTGCCCTAACCTAATGAAACGAGTAATGTAATTTTATTTGGAGAACTATCCGAACTCTTTTCTACTTTTGCCTCCAATTTTACTGACTTGATCGTCGGAGATCATTTTGTGAGGAAGACGATTGCACGTAGATCGCACGTGACCGACAATAAACGGAAAATATCCACTCCACATCGATTTAATATTTTTAATGTATTTTATGAGTAAAAACAGAAGAAAATAACAATTTATTATTTTATTAAAAGAAATTTGATAACGAAAATGAGAAACAAGAAATAAGAAACCATAATTTATTATTTATATTATTTCAACACAATTTTAGGAATGTTATTAAGATATCAAATAACTACGTTTCTTAACAAAACAAAAACAAAAAAAGTAACAAGAAACTTGGAAAATTATCAAAATGACCTCAAACTCGACCATGGCTTCACGAGATATCCATAGAAGAGTGACGTTCACGCGCTGTAGGTGGCGATTATCTGTTTTAATTACAATTAGCAGGGAAACAAATTTTAAAAAAATTGAGATTTGACGGTAAATGTTATAAAATGTCTAACGCCGTCTGTTTTGTAGACATCAATGATTACATGACGATTTAGACCTCGTGTCTGGTTTGCCGAGAAGCGTCTTCTATGGGTAAAATGACTAATTTACCCCCTCATCCAATGATGAATGAGATTGGATCGATTGCTAAATTATTTAATTTTCAAGTGTTAAGTTTAGTCAAAAGGAGATTGAAATAATTAATGTAGGGAATCCTCTTTAATCATTTTTTTTATCATTTTCATGTGTTTAGAATTTAATTTGAACGATTTTTATTTTTAGCTCTTTAAATAATTTAACTTAACTAATTTAAGAAAATGAAAAATCTTAATTTTGAAATTTTTAAAGAATCTGAAGTATGTTATATTTTGATGACAGTAAAATTTCACAATATTATTGTATTTACCGTTGGAGTGACTTGAATTAAGTACCGTAATTGATGTCAAGTTGAATAATTCACAACCTTTTTTTCTTCATAATAAAACTCAACTATATTCATCTAATCATAACATTCTTATCTTAATCGTATCATAAAAAATATTTATATTTACGATATAATAGACTTATTTCCTATTTTAACTAAACAGGATAAATAAAAATATATAAAAGTTTAACTTAAATATTCTCATGATGATGAAATATAATATTAACGCAACAAAAATCCTCTATTTAACAATAATTTCCTATTTAAAAAAACTAACACCAAAATCCAGAATCCAAACGACAGATCGGCTGAACCGACAAATCCTGTCGTTTTATAGTAAACAGTGAAGCATATTCCGACACAAATCAAATATGATAATTACGGGATTATCATAAAGAACAAGGGCATAATAGTCTATAAACATATAATATTTGAAACACCAAAATAATCTCAATCGCAGCCGTCCGTTTCCTTAAAATAACGGCATGAAACGGTCGTTAAAGAAATAGGAGGGAAAGCCGTCATCACCGTTAAATCTCAGTCTTTCAGTTCTCACTTAGCATATATAAAAACCATTCAATAGGCTTCCATCTTCACTAGCGATTTTCTTCTTCTTCATCGAAGCTTCATTTTCTCGGGAAAATTCAGGTGAATTTCTGTTTCTCATTCTGTTTTTCGTTTTCTTATACAGTTGATTAAAATATCTATTGCTTGATTCAATTCTGTTTCATCATTGATATTCTTCAATTTTGATATTGATGTGTTATTACTTGTTCGCATTATACGTTTTGTAATCGTGATTCGGTTTCGTGTACTTTTATCGTTCATGTTTTGATTCATCACTTTAGATCCGTATGTTTTTTTTATGTTGATCTCTTAGCAATGATGTAATGATTGAATTTCTTCAATGTTGATTACTGTTTAATGGTCGATGAATTATCAGGAGTGTTTGTATTAAGTTGATTCTGTTTGATTTGTTTTCAATCCTTGATCTTGTTCCTTCGCTTTAGATCCGGATGTTTTTGTTGTTATTTTGAGTGATATTGAGTTTGATCTCATAACAAAGCTGTAGTTGTAATAGTTGATTTCTTGGATCTCTATAAACATGTTCTGATTTGGTTTCTTCACTATGATATTACTGTTTTTCGTTTTTACTGACTGATTTTTTGTCCATTTCGATTTGATTTCAGGAAAAATGAGAGAAATCCTTCATGTTCAGGGTGGTCAATGTGGTAACCAGATTGGTTCCAAGTTTTGGGAGGTTGTTTGTGATGAGCATGGAATAGATCCAACTGGAAAGTATGTAGGAACTTCAGATCTACAGCTGGAGCGTGTCAATGTGTACTATAATGAAGCTTCTTGTGGAAGATTTGTTCCTCGTGCGATTCTCATGGATTTGGAGCCTGGAACAATGGACAGTGTTCGGACTGGTCCCTATGGTCAGATATTCCGTCCCGATAACTTCGTTTTCGGACAATCCGGTGCGGGAAACAATTGGGCTAAGGGACACTACACGGAAGGTGCTGAGCTGATCGATGCAGTTCTTGATGTTGTAAGGAAGGAGGCTGAGAATTGTGACTGTCTTCAAGGTATAAAAACTTTATAGTTGGTGTTATGCAACATTTTACCGATCCGATTTTTTTTATCTTTCATGCTCTTGTAATGTAAACATTATAAAATTGTACTTGATTAACTGTTGTTCAAATCCCTAAATTTTCCCTTTCCTGGCCGATTAGCTTTCTAATGTGGCATTTTACATATTTTTTCCCATTTTTACAGGTTTTCAAGTTTGTCATTCCTTGGGTGGAGGAACTGGTTCAGGAATGGGTACTTTGCTCATTTCTAAGATCCGGGAGGAGTACCCTGATAGGATGATGCTTACATTCTCCGTTTTCCCATCACCGAAGGTTTCGGATACAGTGGTTGAGCCATACAATGCCACCCTTTCTGTTCATCAGCTTGTAGAGAACGCAGATGAATGTATGGTGCTGGATAACGAGGCCCTTTACGATATCTGCTTCAGGACTCTTAAGCTGACCACTCCTAGCTGTAAGTTTTTATTTTTTATTTTTTTAATATGGTTTTCACTGGCTATTATGTTTTTCATTCATGCTAATATGCTTTTTCTCATGAAGTGATCTAGTTCTGATGCTATGTTACATATGAAGCAGAGAATTTCGATATTGTTAATACAAACTAAATTTATACTCTAGTAATGTTTGGAACTGATCGAAGTGTTTTATAGATCTGTTTTCTCTCGTAATGTGAATGGTCCCAAATAGAACATTATAATTTATAATATGAGTTTCAATGTAGGTGCTCTTCCCATACTGAGTTGAGTAATCAGTTATGAACTACAATAATAAACAAATATGGAGGCATTTTTCTATTGGTTGCATGTTGATCACCTTAGAGTTGTATAATGAAATATTATCCTGCATGTGAAAGCGTGATCCAAGGTATTTGATATCTTGAATTGAATGCAATCATGTCGTGGGGTTGTGGTCCTAGTTCCTGACATTATAAGCATTATGCTTTCAACTTCTGATTTTTTTGTGATACCACTGCATATTATAGGACAAGACAAGGACCACATTGTCCACACATGGCAGTTCTGAAATTAACTGTATGCTTCAGTTATTTTTAAATCCTCCCCCTAAAAAAAAAAATTTCCTCTTTGCCCCACTATCTAGGTCAAATTTGCTTTCCAGGATGTTGATATTGGTTTCTTGAATTGCTTGATTTGTTGCAGTTGGTGACCTGAACCATCTGATATCTGCAACCATGAGTGGAGTTACTTGCTGCCTCAGGTTCCCGGGTCAACTTAATTCTGACCTACGGAAGCTTGCCGTAAACCTGATCCCCTTCCCACGTCTACATTTCTTCATGGTCGGGTTCGCTCCTTTGACATCTCGTGGCTCTCAGCAGTACCGTGCTCTAACCGTTCCTGAACTGACTCAACAAATGTGGGATTCTAAGAACATGATGTGTGCAGCTGACCCTCGGCACGGTCGGTACCTCACTGCCTCTGCCATGTTTAGGGGTAAAATGAGCACCAAGGAAGTGGATGAGCAGATGATCAATGTTCAAAACAAGAACTCTTCCTACTTTGTGGAGTGGATTCCGAACAATGTGAAATCAAGTGTGTGTGATATCCCACCCAGAGGCCTTTCCATGGCTTCCACTTTCATTGGAAACTCAACCTCAATCCAAGAAATGTTCAGGAGAGTGAGCGAGCAGTTTACTGCCATGTTCAGGAGAAAGGCTTTCCTGCATTGGTACACAGGTGAAGGAATGGATGAAATGGAATTCACCGAAGCTGAAAGCAACATGAACGATCTTGTATCTGAATATCAGCAATACCAGGACGCCACAGCTGAAGACGAAGGCGAATACGAGGAGGAGGAAGAAGAAGAAGAACCAGAAAGCCATATGTAAAGGTCACCAATGTAGAAAAGACTGCAACGTTATGGTCATGACGGAAGGAAGCATTGTGTTACTCTGATTATAAGTCTCGTTAATCTTGTAATGATGGTGATGTGTCGATTAAATTTCGGGAGAGATGAAAAAATAGCCAGAAAATTATATGATAAGTGAGGAGGTTGAAATGCTGTTAGAAGTTTGCATATAGGATTGCAGTTTCCACCTTGTATGTGTGTTGTTTGGTTCATTTTATATTTTTTAATCTTTTTTACAAATCATCTTTGATGTTGTGAGCTCATATCTTTTGTTTTATATATTATTGAAGTTCTTGTAATTTTTCTAACGAGCCTGCTTTATGACTCAACAAAATAGCATAACTTTAGTATATAGTTTTTCCATATATTCACAATATGATATGAATTAAAAGAAAAACAATCAATTCAATATTAAAAAAGAAACTTATTAAAAAAAAATCTCTTTAAAAAGGTCGTTAAAATATATTTTATACCCCGGATTATTGTTTTAAAAAGTGGAAAACTGATTTTGAAAAAACATCTTAAGAAAAACAAATTTATCATTCTAAAAAAAGTGGGGTTTACAAGAATAAACCAAATAAAAAACAAATCCATCTCAAATAGTATAATGAATTCATTAATCCAAGTGAGCAATGATCTTTCCTACTATTTTTTCCCTTCGATTAATTTTAGCTCTTAAGTTTCTAATTTAAAAAAGACAAATAAATTCATAAATTGCATTCATATAAATATTAATAAAGTTAGGGGAAAAAAAACTCAATAAAGAGGTCTAAACACCATTCAAGCAACCATGGCTGATTTTGTGCCAAATCCCTGCTTGGGAAGATCATGAAATTCCTGGCTATTGAATAATATGAGAGGTTAATCAACAACCTCGACTTATTTCAGCAATATTACCTCCCACCCACTTTTAGTTCTATTATATTTTTCATTAAATTACTATTTTGTCTCAAAATTTTATAACTTTTTATCTTTTAGCTTTTCATATTTTAAAGCGTTTCGTATTAATCCATGTAATTTTAGGAGAAAAACAAAACCTAAAATCATTAAAATTCTTAATGTAATATTCTATCTGGTTTCTTTCCCATACAGTAATAGAAAAAAGACCATATGTACATCTTTCTTTAAATGCGAAATTCTTCACGTGTACAAGCATATGTGGTATCATTATACTTCCATTACCTTTTTACAGCGGGATCGAATCTCTACCCTCACAATTAAAAACAAACGCATCATCACTATCAAATCAATAAATGATTTTAATTTTTAAACTATTATATTTGTAATTCATATCATAAAAAATACATATTTACAAAGTTGATAAAATCTAGTATAAAATAAAGGGGTAGAATTGATAAATTGTACCAAATAAATCAATTTTTTTACCATAATATGTAGCCTCCCTCTCTCTCTCTCTCATATATAGATCTGCCCGACTTGTTGTATAGGTTAATCGAGATGCACATAGACTAACCTACAAATGGAAAAAGTAGAATTTTTTTAAATAATATTTCTTGAATGTCCTCTAAAAAATGTCTTCATAGATCACCAAGAAATGATCAAAATCTAACCATAAACTGTTAAAAAAACCCCTCATTCTTCCTTCAATACTCGTCCCAAGGACACCAAAGTGCGAAGATCGTCATGATCTTCATCCCTGTTTTTCGAAAAGCAAGCTTCTTCTTCTTCTTCTTCTTCTCCTCCTCCTCCTCCTCCTACAGTTCTAGTATTCTACCTTTCAGTATTCAACCTCACAATCTTCACACTCTCATTCTGTCCAATCCTCTTGTCTCCATTCATTGCTTCTTCACTAGCCGGATTCCACCATGGTTCCAACAGTCGAAGTAGCTGTGAGGTTTATTCTTGCAATGGAGGAATCTTTAAGGCTTGCAAGCAAAACTGTCGGCGCCCCTTCTCCTGTAGCCCCAAATTCTGCAATTCATCTAAACGCGCAGTCTTGAAGAAACCTGACATTTTTTCTAGTAAAAACAACATCATCGGAAATTGGGAAAATACTAGAGATTTTGAAGCTGGGTTTTGATCCCTGGATGCCACCAGGAGTTGCAAAAGAGTTGTCGCTTTCGATGAAATTTTTAATTGAAACCACTCACTAGTACTAAATCTTCATCAGGATTAGGAGGGTATGAGACTTTGACAAAGAATAGCGGCAGAGGGGGAGCATTGTCGTGTCTGCTCTAGGGTCAGTAGAAAATATGAGTACACCGTGTTAGTGTTATAACAACATTAGTTGGTACCGGTGGACACATGCAAATAGGACAATCAAGATCTTCAGCATCCTGCAGAACCTCAACCATCTTTTCCAACAACCGGATAAGGATACTTGAAACGAAAGAAGACAAAATTAATAGACCCCCCCCCCCCCCCCCCCCCCCCCCCTGTTTTACCCCCCCCCCCCCCCCCCCCACAACTTGTTGATATGGACACATGCTGACATCTCTTTGTAACCTCAACCATCTTTTCCAACAACTCCGGATTAATGGATACATCTGTATAAACGATAAGATACCAAGACTCAAGACTTAAAAGAATTCCTAATCAATCACATCTGTTGCGTCAAAAACATATATATATATATATATATATATATATATATATTCTATATAGCTAATAATCTGGAAGGAAGATAAACTCAATCTTCAATATTTAGATAAAACTCACTAAAACAAACAAAAATTATTTCATGAAAATAACCAACCTTTCTATCTCGATGCAAATATAGGAAAATTAAGTTTGCATAGTACCTTCGATATGAGTTAATGAGTTGAGATCCGCACGGCATAATACAACATTATTGGTACAGATCTGAAGAAGTCGTAAGGTAATACTAAGAATGGCTTGATAGTTATACAATAAAACTACTAGTCTTAATGTAGCCTAAAACGAGATTCCTAGCTCGTGCATCATAGAGTTCACGTTCTTCACAAGAAAGTTCCACATAAAAACTTTCAATAGATTTGGGTGGCAATCCAATGACTCCATTTTCTCTCGTTATTCAGCAAAGAAATGGTTGCCATCAAAACCTAAAATGATGCAAACAACTTATTTAAATCAGAAAACCACCAATATAGTACATCTTATAATATAAAGACTACAAGAAAATAAAACAGTAACAAACTTTCAAAAAATTAGGGGAGAAAAATAGTCAGGAAAATCAAAATATTGATCCTGAAATGAATAACTTCACTAGCCTTCCAAACATGTTGCTTCACTTAATTCTTAACTTAAATTCATTTAGTGTTCTCCAAACGGAAATGGATACCTCATCATAGCAATAAAAACATGGAATCATGACTCTTAACGACAACTAAGTATTGTTTGGACAAAGGGACAACCATAAAGAAATGGCTTCTTGCTCCTAATACTTCGATAACACTTTAACAATTACAAATGAGAAAATAAAATCAGTAACAAACTTTCCAAGTTTCTATATTCAAAATCTAATCACGTCTCCAAAAAGTAGGGGAGAAAAATAGTCAGGAAAATCAAAATATTGATCCTGACATTGAATAACTTCACCAGCCTTCCAAACATGTTGTTTCACTTAATTCTTAACTTAAATTCATTAACACTTCTCCAAAAGGAAATGGAGGCCTCATCATAGTAATAACAACATGGAATCATGACTCCTAACGATAACTAAGTTTTATTTGGACAAAGGGACAACCATAAAGAGATGGCTTCTTGCTCCTAATACTTCGATAACATTTGAACAATTACAAATGAGAAAATAAAATCAGGAATAAACTTTTCAAGTTTTTATATTCAAAATCTAATCACGTCTCCAAAAAGTAGGAGAGAAAAATAGTCAAGAAAATCAAAATATTGATCCTGACATTGAATAACTTCACTAGCCTTCCAAACATGTTGCTTCACTTAATTCTTAACTTAAATTCATTTAGTGTTCTCCAAAAGGAAATGGAGGCCTCATCATAACAATAACAACATGGAATCATGACTCCTAACGACAACTAAGTTTTGTTTGGACAAAGGGACAACCATAAAGAGATGGCTTCTTGCTCCTAATACTTCGATAACATTTGAACAATTACAAATGGGAAAATAAAATCAGTAACAAACTTTCCAAGTTTCTATATTCAAAATCTAATCACGTGTCCAAAAAGTAGGGGAGAAAGATAGTCAGGAAAATCAAAATATTGATCCTGACATTAAATAACTTCACTAGCCTTCCAAACATGTTGCTTCACTTAATTCTTAACTTAAATTCATTTAGTGTTCTCCAAAAAGAAATGGAGGCCTCATCATAACAATAACAACATGGAATCATGACTCCTAACGACAACTAGGTTTTTTTTGGACAAAGGGACAACCATAAAAAGATGGCTTCTTGCTCCTAATACTTCGATAACATTTGAACAATTACAAATGGGAAAAAAAATCTTATACCTTAAAAAAAATTTCCTTAGTCTCATTCAAAATTGGATGTGGTGGAGAACGTATTTACTGACAAACATTCAAAGGATTTCTATCTACACACCTTATGAGAAGTTGGAAAAACAAAAGGTAGATATCGATGACTTGAAACAAACTACCAAATAATTCGTGAATTTATCTATGTATATTACCAAACCATTAGTAATTCTAGAATTATGTCAACTAACTCCATGCAATCAAAATATTTGCTAACAAGTATTATGCAATGATATGCTTCCTCACATTAAAAAAAAAATCCCTTTCTCTCTAATCAAATAACTGCATTCAATCACCCTTCTTTTGTTTACCGTTTGGGTTTTTTTTTTTTAATGAAATCTCAGTTTCCTATTTATAAACAAAAAAATAAAATAAAAAAATGCTTCCTCACATAGGCAGAATAATCAAAAGCATTTTTCATATGGGAAATGACTAGAGAGAAAAGAATCTCATCTATTCTGTAAAGGTTGATTCATTAGAGAAAAGAGAATGGAAATAACTTGGTAGTAAAAATTAAATATTAAAAAAATATGTTCTTGATGGCAAGGTAGGTATGCATATGATTCTTCTATGTAGTCCAAATCTACATACTAATAATAATACATATCCACAGTTCTAATACAAGATTCAACTGTTAATTGTAAGAGAAATCAATGGGCAGCCAAGCTGGAAACACAACATGAAAAATTGGGATATCCGAATCGAAGAGACCCCTATATGATAGAAAAATTGATTATCTCATTTCTCTCTTACAAGCTTTTGCAAAATCAGTGTCCAAATGACCAAAGGGACAAGCTGCTTTGGAGTCTCGGTAATGATGGGTCTTACTCCACTTCCTTTCTTCACATTCATAACTTACTCTATGGAACTCAGATCGACGAGCCATCCATTGCGTAGGAATCATCGTAACGAGACGATCAACATCAGATGAAAATATTAAGTAAAACTTGAAGGTTTAATTTCGAGTTTTGGGAAGTTACCAAACTAATCTTATCGAAAGAACAATTAGTTAAAGTTCCAATCAATCATTCATCCTTATTAATATTATTTGAGAAAATAATATTTATTAAAAAAAATTGTCCTACTTGGTAACGGGTCGTTACAATTCTTACTTACTATAATTCCTAAAGATGTTAAGGAGTTATTAGAATATTCGAGTTTGGATGGAAGCTCTGCAAATTACACGTGATGTCTGCCTTTTAATAGTGATCTATAAAGATATCATCATCAGGGAAAAGCATAAACGCAAAAGTCATGATATAGGAGGTGAGGCCAGGCTGCAGATATAAAAAATCAATACCCATTTGAACTATGGAAAAGAAGAATAAAATGAAATAGAAAATGACCAGTGCCCAATATGTCGTTACGTACCCGCGACGCAGAAAATAAAGGAGTCGCAATAATAATTGGTTTTAAAATTGGGTGTGATTAGTCACCTAGTCATTAAATTAAAGATGGTCGACTAACTTTTAAAAATGGGTTTGAGAGTTCATTCACACATAGGAAATGTATGAGCACCCAATTATGTTCGTTTAAAAAAAAAAAAACAATTGTTGTTATTATTTATTTGTTGTATTATTGAAAAAGCATTTATCTTTTAAACAAAAATTATTGTTTTGGTTATTTTTAAATGTCACATGTGTTATTAATCAATACTTTAATAGTAAAGTATGATTAAATAAGTATGAGTGGCGTAAATCCATAGGAAAAAATGTTGTCGGAAATTTTATCTCAGTATCCCAAGATAGAACTCCTTGCCTCAAGAATATTTAGGAGATTATTATCACAATGCCCCTATATTCTGTCGTCGGAGTTTTCGAAAATGATTTGTTCAAGTTTTAAAAAGAATGATTTAGTTTCAATATTAGGTTTAGTTTCACTTTTGATCCCTAGGTCTAGAAAGAAAATTTTATTTATACACAAAAAAAAAAAAGAAAAAAAAAAGAAAACTTTGAATTATAGTATAATTAGAAATTAGCATCCTAATAATTCTAATTTTATTTTAAAGTTTGAAAGCTAATTTTGGAAAATTAGTATCCTAATAAATTAAAATTTCATATTTAAGGTTTAATTTATTAATCATATTATATTTTTTTAGGAAGTTGGAAAATTAGTATCTAATAAATTCCAACTACTTTCCATTTTTGAAAATCCAATAATGATCAATAATATTAACCAATCAATTCAGATTTTACCTTAATATGAAGACAATAAATAAGATACACAAAATACGGCAAACAAATTTACAAATAAGGCAAACAAATTTACAAATAAGGCAAACAAATAAAATTAGCATAATTATTCCAAACAAAACACCTCAACTTTGAAAATTCATAACTTTTTAACTAAAATATATTTTAACTTGATTCTTTCTTCTAAATATTCTATATTCATCTATGATTGATTACTAAAATCAAAAAGAATATTCACTTGTACATAAAATCATATTTTATGTAAAAAAAATTCCTCATTCTCGGTTTTATACACAAATTTCTGTTGATTTTATACCAATTTTGAAAAATCATATCTTTTTTTATACTTATCAAAACGGATTGATTCTTATTTCTAAATTTTATTTGATGAGTCTAGTATTTATAAAAAATAATCATAATTATTAATTTTAAAGAATTTGTACCCAAAAAAATCATATAATGGAAGATGCAAAGAAAATCCCGAAACAGTGCATCAGTTTGAATACTAAACTTTCAAAAATCATAGCTTTTCAACCACATATCCAAATCGATTGATTCTTTTTCCGATGTATTCGTATTTAAATCTAGTTTCAATAAAAAAAATAACCATACAGCCCAAATATTTATAAAAAAAAATCTAGATTTTAATTAAAGTACAACATGCTCATATGAACCACTACATTTTTAATGGAAAAGGACTTACCTTGATTCGATGAAAATTTCAAATGTGTTGCCCCGAGTTCCGACAAGTGAATCAAGAAGATGAAGAAGAGAGTTAAAGGTTTGGTTGTAGAGATTTACGTTTACTATGAGAGTGAGGGAGACTCGTGTGAATGTATTCTTTAGAGTTGATAGAAGGGCTCTATTTATAGTCAAATGAGTATTTTGAATAAAGAAAATATATAAATAAAATAATTTTTTTAATAATCCTAAATTATGTCAAGATTTTATATTATAAGATCACCTAAAAATACTCTTCTACCCATCTTTTCCAAATTAAAATGAATCCTAATTAAAACATATTTTTAAAATTTTATTTTCTTTCAAAATCAAATTTTAAAATGATTTTTTTTTTATCAATTTCAGCCATGCTAATTTAAAATTTTAATTTTATTTTCAAAATCCAAATATAAAAAAACATGTCGAATAAAACACCACATTTCAAACCAAAGTATTTTTTTCCCCCAAAATATGTAAAAAAAAATTAATTTTAAATATTACCAGATGAAAATGAGCCTAATCTCTCCTTGCCTCTTTTATTATCTATATTCTAATCATTTGTATGTGGTATCAGATCTGTTGTGGCGCAATTGTGGTGGGGTATTGTGTTATGTTTTTTACTTATTAGTAAATTATGTATCTTAAATGTCATTTATTTCAAAAGTTTAAATTAAAATAATGATTACTAAATTGAATATTATATTCACATGTTTATTTGTAACTTCCTAATAATATAAATTATTGTTATTATTGAAGAGACTACTCTACTAAATTAGAGAAATTTTATTTAGTAAACTAATAAACATTTAATTAAGGATTTATTAATATCATGCAATTGTGATCTAAAACATGTAAATTCATGCTAGTTTTTCAAAATTTAAAGTCATTTACTTACATTGAGTAAATAATGTAAATTCGGTTGGAGGTTTTTTACAGCATCAAACCCTTCAACACCGGATTTTCTACGCTACATCCCGATCGAACAAGCAAACCTCGATTGTGGGATCGAACTTTAGAAGAACTTAGAAAGAAGAAAAAGAAATTTCTTCCCAATTTCTAATGGAAAATTCGGCAACTAGGGAGAGGAGGGAGAAAAGATAATTTTAATTTCTATTAAATTGAATTGTATGATTTATGAATGATTTAAACCTCCTATTTATAGGCTAATGGAAAATCTAATCTCATTAGGAATATTCTATAGAGATAAATATAAAAAGAAAAAGATTTTTCCTTCCCTTTATCTTGGTATGGCCGAAAGTCCATGTAGATATATAGGAAATATTTTATTTTCGTTTATTTTTTTTCATGGGTAAATAAATCTATGTAATTATTTTAGGATGTAATTCAAACAATTATCTCCCTAAAATATACTATATGGGACCGAATTTAGCATAGTAATCAATAAATTAATCTAATTTATTTAATTAATTATTTTGAGTCAATTTCAATTGGGTTCATTAATCCAATTCGGCTAGAAACGCTCTCTTATATTAATTAGTCCAACTTAATTAATTTATTTATTAATTCACATTTAAATAAAATACTTTACTTAAACAATTAATAATATTAATATTTTCTCCCGACTAAATATTATCAAATGATATTTACTTATTAATTTCCATTAAAATAATTTTCATTATTTAAACAATTAATAGTAAATATTTTAATTGATAATATTTTATTATTAATTAATAATATTAATTTAATTATTAGTTTCCATTTAAATTAAATTAATTATTTAAACAATTAATAATTACCAATTAATTTCAAATTATTAATTACTATTTAAATATGCGCAATTAATAATGTTTAGCTAATAATATTTCTTTATAAATTTCCTGTATAAATAAACTCATTATTTAAAATATTAATAATATTTTTATTAATTACCGTTTAAATATACTCAATATTTAAACAATTAATATTGCTTATTTAAGTAATTCACCTTACTTAAATTTTTTTCATTTCTTCAATTTGATTTCACGACTATGATATTTGGGCTAGCATAAGGACCTGATGGACTTATAGTCATGGGCTTAATAATTAGTCAATTAAGTGATTAACTCATAATCAGTTAATTACTTATTATCTAACTATGAATAATTCCACTATAGATTCATAGCTGAACTCCACTCACTATAGATGAGTTATGTCTATTTAATTTATCTTTTATTTATATTTGTGACATATCCTTCACGTGGAGCACTCATAATTACAAGTGGATTAAATTTACCGTTTTTCCCCTGTAATAAATGTTTTATCCTTGCGTTCCCGCTGATTCTAAAATGAACGTTATCTGTAGTTCAACTATAGATAAATACTTTTGTGATAAGCAGAAGTCGTGGTGCCACGTGTCCATGTCTCGAATTAGTACATCAAAGGAGCTACCTAAAGTTCCTATAATGATTAGGTATCACACTGTAACGACCCAACTCTTTTAAAACACTTTAAATCAGAATACACAGCGGAAGACTTAATTTTATAAAAAAATCGGCATGTTGTCATTTGCAACTTGGACTATATGTAATAAATTCTTCCAACCAGATAAATCATAAAAACATAACGGGAGTGCACATTTCCTTTTTATAAACAAGTTCCAAAACAAAAACATTAAAAAAAGGGTAAAATACAAGAATGACCCCTGCACTTTCACCCAAATTTAAGAATGACCCCTACACTTTATTTTTTTCAAAACACACCCTTGCACTTACGAAGAAACCATTATTTATTAAAAACCATCCATTTAAACCATAAGATATCATTTTATTCTTTCTTTTTAATTTTTTAATAGAATATTTATATTTTTTAAACTTGGTAACTAACCATGGGTTAAATAAAGGGACCCACATTATCATTGAGACTAATGAAATAGAAATCCTTCACAAAAAAATTTTACTCACATTTAATTCAAATTAATTGGACGTTCAACTTAGGTAAAAAAAATTGCAAAACGTTAAGGTCACAATCTGCATTTAACAAGCAAAGAACGAAAGAACAAGTTTTTGGTCCATAATTGTACGAATTTCTAGGTCGATTTTCAACGAATTTGACTGAGTTTCAAAAGGTACAAATTTTCTATTATATTATTGTCTTATTATCAAAACTTAGAAAATCATAAACATTTTCATATAAGAATTGTTAGTTGAATGGTTGTGTATTAATATGGTTTGTTGACTGCTTTTCACGTGATTATCTTTTTTTTTTAACTTCAATTTTCAATTATATATTGTAGGTATGGGAGAATTTATAACTATGGAGATGGTCGATGGTCAAAATAATGTTTTTGAAGAGAGGGATGATCAAGAGAATATATTTGAATGGAGGGTCGATCATGTTAATGCTTTTAAGTATGATGACGAGGTGGTCAATGGGATGGAAGATCAAAATTTTGTGTTTGAGGACAACGATATTGTTTTGGATAACGTGTTATCAGACTATGACGATGATGGTGATGAATTGAGAAGTTTGAATAGTGAGAGTGATGATGAAGACATTTGATATCCTGAGTTTAATGCAGAAAAAGATATGGATCATCCGATAGTTCTTTATAAAGGACAAAGATTTGCTGATCATGTTGATTTCAAAAAGGCTTTGAGGAAGTTTGCTATTCATAATGGTTTTGACTATTATTTGAAGAAAAACAATTATGATAGGGTGACAGTTCTGTGCAAAAAAGAATGCGGTTGGAGGGTGCACGCATCTTTGAACCAAGATAAAAGTGAATATCAAATAAAATCATTCAACTCAGATCATGTGGACTGTAGTAAAATGTCATGGTAAATGGGAAAGTGAATGCAAGATGGATTGCCAATGCCTATATTGAGATCTTTCAAGATGACCCTGATTGGACATTGACTACATTGATAGGTCAACTCAAGAGAGATTACAATATCATTGTTTCTGAAAGTAAGTGCTACAAGACAAAGAGGATGACGCTTGCCAATATTAATGGGGATGAGGAAAAACAATATGGTCAACTTTGGTTGTATTGTGTAGCATTAAGAAAATGGAATCCAGGATCAACGGTTTTGATGAAAACTGATGGGAATGTATTTCAAAGGTTGTATGTCTGTCTGAATGCTTGTAGCATTGAGCATGTAGACCCATCATTTGCATTGATGGGTGTCACCTGAAAGGAACGTATGAATGGCAACTTTTATGCATTTTTGGTCAAGATGCCAATAACAGCATATTTCCAATAACATATGCTGCTGTTGAGGCTGAGATGAAAGAATCATGGACATGGTTTTTAACATTACTACTAGAGGATATTGGGTCGATGGATGATAATTCTTGGACAATAATGTCAGATCAACAAAAGGTAATGGTTATTAAATGTATATCTACTTTATTATTTTACAGTGCACTACACTTTATAACATATTATTTGCTAACCATATACAATACATTTTGAGGGGTTGGTGGAGACATGCAAGGAGTTGATGCCTACTGCTCGACACAGATTTTGTGTGAGGCATTTATATGCAAATTTTATATTATGAATATGTTTTGACACTAAATACTACTTATATGTTTTTTCGTCCATTTCAGGTACGGTAGCAAATGAACATTATTTTTCCAAGGACAAAGATTAATGTGGAAGCAATATGTTTTTTGAATTTATATGTAATTGAGTAGTTGGCGTGAGAACACAATGGTTTTAGTTTTAGATTGGCTAAGATTTATGATATGCTTTTTAAGGATAATGTAACTTTTTTTATGTGTTAGGTCTGAGACTACAATATAGCTTTGTTTTGCTTCAGATTCTTTTAACACTATATTGACCAAAGCCTGTGAGTTTATGAACTATCAAATATAATTTAGTATTATTTGTTTTTTAAGTTAGCACATTACCATGGTCATTTGGAATTTTACTTATTTAAATCATTGTGTTCAGATATGATAATAATAAATATGCCTTTTGACTCTTTCCATTATCAACACAGATATTTCTCTCCCCATGTCCCCGATGAAATCCGCATTTGCCAAAGTGAACTGCACTTGTCCGAGGTCCCCATAATGAATAAACTCGGCTGCAGAATGAGGGATAGATTGTTACTCACATTGCCCTTTCCTCTCTATGAATTTTCCTCCAAACGGTCCAGTTAAAAGCATAGCCCACATTCCCCAATTTCTCTGTTTTTAAACAGTTGCCTCCTCCTCCTCTTGAATTCACATTCGATGGTGCTAGATTTATTGCATGACAATCAGTACATTCCTTGGCCTTCAGTGATGTTAGCATATGGATGTTACGATATGCATTGGGAAACACGAAATGGTCCTCCTCAATGAAAATAATATGACCCAAATGATCCCTTGTCTCATCCAAGCCATCCCGTACCTAGTGACATTGAATTGAGATGAAATGGTCACTTTAGACCATTGAATTGAGATTCGTTGGTTCATTTTTAACTCCATTCATTATGTTGGTGAAGCTGATTACCTATTACTTCAAATGCAAAAGTAAAGAATGCAAAAGAATTATACAAAGTAAATTTGGAAGAATTGGGTCTCTTATTTCATTAAATAAGAGACTAAAAACAAGAAAAAAAATAACACAAAACATTGTTCTAATTAACATACTAAAACTATCACAATTACAAAATAAGCACAAATCAAAGTCATGTGGTTTCCAAAGTAAACTCTTATCTTCCTCCAACTCAATCTCCATCTTCTTGTTCGACTCCAACAGTCTATTATTGACCCTTATGCTTCGCACGGTCAGTGTGTCATCACATCATTCAAAATACCCACATATCCATACTAGAATTAAAAAAACATATAGCTTTAGTTCACAATTAGATGGCTAGAAAAAGATATGCATCACAATTGAACATGAAGAACATAAAAAAAATTGTTAAAACAAAAGTGTTCTAAACAAATCTATTTTGATTACCTGAGGCATTCCAATTGAAAATTGATCAAGATATGACGAATATTCTAAAAACAACAACACTTGGAATCATGGAGAAGAAAATTTTAACATGGGAAAATTAGAATAAAAATCTAAATCAAAAAAACAAATTTCACCACATCGTGACAGAGAAAAAAAAATCTAACATAGGGAAATTAGTTTAAAAAAATTGTAGCAGATATCTTGCTAAATTCTAGAATCAAACAAAAATCGTGACAGAGAGATGAATCGAACAAAAATCGAGCTGCTAAAATAGTGTCAAATTTCATTTTTTAAAAAATTTGAAAATTTTAGGGCTATATAATTGTTTAGAATTAGAGAACACAACATCTCAAAGATTTTTAGTCTAGAAATTCGTTCGTTGCTAAAACAATGTCAAATTTCAAGAAATTTTGTACCTGACTTTATGAATCTGAATCAAATTCTTAGAAAAATACTTCTGGTTCATTTCTTGCAATCTTCCAAAGATTCATATCGACGTTTGTAACTAATTCGTGCTTTGATTCTTACCTGGTTCAATTTGTAGGAGAACGAGAGGCATAGGCGTCAGAGGATGAGAAGAAACTTTGTGATGAAGAAGAAAACTTGATGACACTGAGAGGCAGAAACGTGAGATGAAAAATCCTGAGGAAAGATTTCTATTTTCTTAGTCTCAGAGTCTCAATGCTAATGTAAACAAGTGGGTCCCATTTATATAACTATGGTTAATTAGCAAGTTTAAGAAATATGCATATTCTATTAAAAAAAAATTAAAAAGAAAGAGTAAAATGATATCTTATGGTTTAAATGGATGGTTTTTAATAAATAATGGCTTCTTCCTAAGTGCAAGGGTGTGTTTTGAAAAAAATAAAGTGTAGGGGTCATTTTTGAATTTGGGTGAAAATGCAGGGTCATTTTTGCATTTTACCCTTAAAAAAAATTCCAAGTGCTCTCATGAGCCCGAATACAAGTATTTGAATGAAAATAAAGTAAGACAATGAGGTCTCATCAACAAGCATTCTTCTAATGCTCAAACCCAAGTCCATGTCCAAAAGTCATCGCCCCCGGTCAAGCAACACCATCACCTCTACCACGAAATGTACCTGAAAAAGTATAAGTATAGTAACATTAGCATAAAAATGCTAGTGAGAATAAAATGAAGGCATGCAATCCTATGGACGAATCTCATATTGGAAATTGTGTCCAAAAAGCCTAGCATACTCTTTACTACCCATTCTATACTCACAAACAACCTACACATGATATCAATTAATACCCCAAAGTCCCATTACATAAAGTACTACACTAAGGCATTCATTCACCACATTACACTTGCACAAAGTAAACATACATTTCGTTTCCATTACAACGAGATCAATACCCAATCCTTTTCCTCAATTCATTAACCTTCCACATAACTCGATACCGTGACGTTCATGGCCTCTTTCATCTATTGACTACACGTATTCTTATTTCCACATTTCACATTTCACATTTCACATTTTCCACGTTTCCACATTTTTCACACACAAGTAAATCGATATCGTGACGCCCATAGCCTCTTTCATCCATGGACTACAAGTATCCACATTTCCACAATTCCATGTTTCACATTGTTACCACATTTCCACGTTTCACATCCTTACCACGTTTCACACACATCGTTTCCACGTTTCACATTTCACATCGTTTCCACGTTTCAAATTTCACATTGTTTCCACGTTTCACATCATCATCACATTTCACATTTCAAATCGTTTCCACGTTTCACATCATCACCACATTTCACATTTCACATCATTTCCATATTTCACATTTCACATTTCACATCAAGTGCATAAAGTAAAGTGCGTAAGTAAAACGACAAAGATTAAACGTTACCGTTACTAATTCTACGGAAACAGAATTTTGAAAGTTAAAGTAAGGTAAAGAAGGTATTTGAATAACTAGAAATAGTTTCACCACAGTTTGCATTCCACGAACTCGTCGTTCCCATGTAGCAAACAAGATCACACACATTACCACTAACGGCAAAGTACATCATCGGATCACATAAACAATCTAAAAATCTCACTATTATTCATTAGTCCAAAACCATTCAAAGACGCCTTCCACTCCCAAGGTTAATCCGAAAGTCTTTAAAACATTACGACACTTCCAAGTATGCTTTTAACACTTATTTCTACTAAACAACATTAACTAAAACTCCAAAAACACTCGGTAAGGCACAAATAGCACAACTCTCACTTCCAAGGTCCAAACTCACCAACCAAATACTTTAAGTTTCTTATTAACAACATAGTCTCTTAGCCTCGATCAAACAAGATCATCATGCAATCCGAAGCATAAAACCACATACAATAATTTTAAACTCATCTTGGCAAAGTAGACACTTTTCCAAGAGTCGGAGAATCAAATGCGCTAATGGTGACCAACGCCTACAATTAAAATGCAACTAACATACATTAAATTAACCATACGAACAACGATTGACATGTAGACAAGGTAAGTGACGAAAACAGCCCGATGTTGGGGGAGGGAGCTCTCGGCCGAAAGGGTGTTTTTGGAAGAAGAATATTTCTAGGTTTTGGACAATTTAGAAGCATTCTGGGTTAGTTTCGGGTAGTTTTGAGGTGTCTCCCATCAATGGATAATCATAAAAGTGCATTAGGGCTTGGTTCTTCCACCCAAGTTGAAAGGAACCAATTTTAAAGCAAAAAAAATAGTCACCACATAGCAGCCCACGGTTTTGGGGGGTTTCAAAGGGTCGGGTTTTTGGTTCAACACGAGTCTAGGCTTGAGGGAAGCACATACAACAACCCAATGGACTTTCCTAATTGAAATCCCCAAGCTTCTTGTAGGGAATTTGATGGTTTCAACCATGGATTCCATTAAAACATAAAAAACAATAAAAACCCACAAGAAAAGTGTTGAAACTTACGTTTTAGGGGTTTCCCTCGGAGTATAGAATCGTTCCAAGAGTATAATGGGTAGAAAGCTACCGGCGAGAGCTTTCCAACGCACTAAGAATCGAAGCGATCAGTTGAGAAACGAAGAAAAGCCGGATCTCCCCCTCCATCAATGGAGGTCATAGTTTTAGGAGAAGAGAACTTGCTTTTCCTTTTTTTTAAAAAGTATCTCATGCATTTAGTAAGCACAATTCACCTCTAGATATTAACTATGTACAATTAAACTAGCTAATGGTGATTAAAGATTATTAACTAGCCCTTTAATAATCATTAATTCTCCGAATCTTAAATAATGTTTCTAACGGAAATAAAAGTCTACAAATAAGTAAAGCTTCTAAGTTCTAAATTAATAACTCTAAAATTCAAAATAACAACTTTAATTATAATAATTTTTTTTTTCACCTCCAAAAATAACGGGATGTTACATGTACTGATACCGTTAATTCACAGGAAAGTTATGAATTCCATCTCGTGTAACTGTAACATCCCGTTATTTTCTCTTTTTTTAGGTAATTTATTTTTTTAATTAAAGTAGTTAATTTAATTTTCGAATTTATAAGTTAGAACTTTTAGAAGCTTTACTTGTTTGTAGACTTTTATTTCTGTTATAATCTATTTAAGGTTCGGGGCATTAATGATTATTAACGGGCCAATTAATAATTATTAATCACAGTTAGCAAATTATTTTTATTGTTTGTAATCTAGCTAGAAGTGTTAAGTGTCTTCAAAAGGTGTGGGGTAATTTTTAAAAGGATTAAGGAAGAGTAGGGACCCTCTTGCAATTATTTCCTCCTCATCTTAAATATCCCAACCACCTTTCTTCGTCCTCATCAAACAAGAAAAGACAAAAAGCAAAAATCTCTCCTTTTTCTCCTCCCATGGCCGATGCATGCAAAAGAGGGCTCTAGGGCTTGGTTTGCTTCGTTTCCTGACGGATCGTGACGATTCTTAGTGCGTTAGAAGGCTATCGCCGTGGCTTTCTACCCATCCTACTCTTGGGACGTCTCTCCTTCTCCAAAAAAAACACCTAAAAAGTAAGATTTGAGTTTTATTTATGGGTTTTGATTCTAAATGAAATTCTAAAACTAAATCTTCAATTCCTTTCCTAAAACTTGAAGGTTTCGTGGATGGAATTTCATTTGAAAGTTTATTGATATTTTTCCCTCAACCCATGGACCAAAATCGAGCCAAACCCGACTCTCTTGAGACCCCAAAACTGCGGCTGCTATGTGGTCCCTTTTACCATGCTTTATTTTCTTTTCCTTTCATTTTGGGTGGAAGAATCAAGCCCTAACCCTTTATTGATTAATACCATTGATAGTAATAGTAAACACCTAAAGAGTACCTAGAACCAATCCGGATTGCTTCTTTATTGCTCAAAACCCGAAAATTATACCTTCCCCAAAACAGCCCCTATGGTTGAGAGCCTCCCTCATTCTCCCGGGTTGTTTTGAGCGTTGTTTATGTTTAGGTGTTAAAAGTTAGTTGTTTGGTAAATTAATGTACTTTAGATGCATTGTATTTATAGGTGTGGGTCCTAATTCACGTGATTGATCGATTGGCGGGTGGAAAGTCTGTACTCGTCGCTAAGGTGAGTTTAAAGTGGTTGTGGGTGATTTTATGTTTTCGACGTACATTACGAATTTGTTTGATCGGGGTTAAGGGACATTCATTATTTGAGTTTTAGTTATGTTGGAAGTTGTTGGAGATAAGGAAAGTGCATTGATAGAGTTTACATCCTTGATTAAAACTTGAATCTTGGAAGGGAAAGTTGTGAGCCTTGTTGTTTTATTTTATGGAGAAAGCTTTTGGTTTCTATTTATTTCGGAAGGCTACGGATTTTTGGGAGGAACTTAGGAAGGGAATGAAAATTGGTTACTTTAGAACCATAGCCTCCTAAGGTTTTGAAGTGATTAGTTGTTGTATGGTTGAGATGTTCCTTGACCCAAATAGAAAAGAGAGGTTCTTGCACAATGAGAAATGTGTTCGGTGACAATGTGGTCACAATGAGAAATGTGTTCGGTCACAATGTGCAATGTGATATATGTCAATGCGGTCACGATGTGAAATGCGAAATGATTACATAATGTGTGGAATCAAAGTGTGGTACGACTCTTGTGGCATGATGTACAAACAAACCTGAATTTACATTATTACTTGATTATTGTTATAGTGTAGAATTATAAGTTTGCCTTGGTACTTTTCTTGTGAACTTGAATGTTAAACTCTCATAGCATGATGTTGATTGGTAGTGGGTGCCTATGCTAGTTGCTTTGAGAGTATAGAATGAGTAGTAAAGAGCATGCTAGGACTTTGGATACATTTTTCCGATATGGAACACAGTCCAACTTAATATACTTCAACTCAACTTCGGGCATAATCACATTTTTCCGATACACATTTTTAAGAAACTCCATCTTCGGGCATGCTCACATGTGTTTACTCACACACGGGTCTCTATTAAACGATGAAACAAACAGCCATAGACATAGAGGGTGTAATTTTAGCACTTAATATACTTCAAGGGGTAATTGATCAAATTGAAAGTTCATGGGTATAAGTGTAACAAACCTCATAGTTTAGGGGTGGTTTGTGATATCTAACCTAAAATTATTGATTGCTTAAAAATTTAAAAATAAATAAATAGTTTTAATATAAAAGAACGTCTCAATACAAATGATTACTTTTCTTAATCCACGCATGCTTTATTAATTTTCTTATCATATTCTTTTGACAATTTTGAAATGAAAATTAATCTATGCATGATTTATTAATTTTCTTATCCTATTCTTTTAACAATTTTGAAATGAAAATTCTATTTTCCTTGAAATGAAAATTCTTTAAAATATGCGAGGGTAAATTTTCATTATTATATTATATATTATTAAATTTTAAAGTGATAAGTGGAGTCAGGCTATGTCAGCTGAATTTGATGTTTTAGTCCGCAACATGACTTGAGAACTTGTTCCACCACATGAAGCTCCTAACATCGTTGGATGTAAGTAGATTTTTTGAATCAAACGCTTTTGTGATGGTTCCATTGACAGGTACAAAGCTCGTCGTGTTGCCAAAGATTTTCATCAACGCCTCGGGTTGGATTATCATGAAACCTTCAGCCCTGTCATCAAACCCACCACTGTCCATCTTATCTTATCCATTGTCGTAAATAATGGATGGACCCTACGCCAACTCGATGTTAAAAATACTTTTCTACCGGGCAATCTGACTGAAGACGTTTGTATAGGTTTCATTGACAAAGATTCTCCTCAGTATGTTTACAAACTGCAAAAAGCGATAAATGGCTTGAAACAGGGAACTGATTTGTCTAGACCCAATTCCAGTGAATGAGAAATACACTTTTCCTGCATAAGTCCAGCTCAAATTATGAAGGGAACTGATTTGTCTAGACCCTGGATAATAGCTGGAGAAATGGAGAACAAGACATGACAGCTGCGAATGAGTTGAAATACTTGAATCAAGGAGGAGATTTGGAAGAAAGTAATCCAAGTCAGCATATAGGTGAAATTACTTATAACAGAATTTGTGAAGTTATTAAGCTAATTGCCACGTCAGCTAATTTGACAGTTAGAGGAGAGAGAATTGGCTGCTGCCATTGTCACCTCACGCATTAAGCATGGAAGAAAGTATATTAAATTCTCTAGAATTTTCCATGGATTGAGCTGATGATAGCTGAGAATTTTCCTATATATATATATATATATATTCTCTCCAAGTTTCTTGTAAACTCACTTTTTCTGGAAATTGCTATGAATGAATGCAGTCCTTGTTTTCTGGAAATTGTTTCTTGAATACGGTCTCTGATGTTCCTCTAAGACAGCCATCCGTTTACGTTCCAGTAGATTGTTCAGAAGTCGAGACATTCTGGTTTTTGGGATTCACTACAACATTTAGACACTGATTATAATATCTGTAAATATACCAGCATTGCCCTATCCTTCCTCCGGATCAACGGCCTCTTCATCTTCATCACTATGCATAAGTTCAGGTGAAAATGATCCAGCCTCTGGATTCTCTTCTTCCTCAATGAGGTTGTTAGGAATGGGCTAAGGGCTAATGGTGTGTTATGAAGGGAATTGATTTACATATTGAAGGGGCAAGGTTTGGAGGTGGTTTGGGGGCTGTGTCTTGCAATTTAGGAGTGAATAGTGATCTGTTTCATGAGTCCAAGGGTGAATCTCTTCATTTCTACGGGTTAAAGGCTATCATGGAGGTCGAATTAATTGACATTGCAGTGTCTCGGAGGGTGATTGGTTATTTCAACCCATTCAAACTACCTCAAAATTGAAATGTCAACCTGTATATTGGGAACTATGATTTCTACCTCTGTGGGTGGATGCATGGCGATAGTAATACACACGATCCGGATGTTGTTGCAGCATCATATGCTTATATTTGGGAACGTGATGGAATCATTTTCGACGTTGACAACAAAGAGGCTTCTTGCTGCCTTGCTTGGCTTATGGTGGCCACTTGCATTCATATGTGGTCATTTATTATTTCTTCTATGGGTTGTAAATGTATTGGTAAGGAGTGGAGTAGTTCAAGGGTTATTACTTGAACCACACCTTGAGGACAAGGTGTCTTTGAGGGCCCGGTAATGTTAGGAATGGGCTAAGGTTATATTAGTAAATAATGAGAGTTAGTTAGAGGAATGTGTATAAAATTTATGGTAATAACCCTTGAATGAGTAAGTGTGAGAGGGTTAGGGTATCCATATTTTGAGTATTGTAGTCTTTAGACTATTGAAGGGGGGAGTTCTAAGCCTCTCGAATGCATAGTAGTTCTGTAATTGTTTTATTTCCGTATTAATATAGTTTGGATCCTATCAGAGGTCTCTTGAGTATGTTTGGGCATCTAGATAAGTAAAAGAAGACGACATTAGCCATTAGACATGATATAAAATTTAAGCGTGCAAGATAAAGACTGTTGGTAAAAAAGAAAAAAGAAAAAAGATGAAGACTTTGGACCATGCCTTCAATATCTTGCTTGACATCTTTTTCTTCTTCTTCTTTCAGCTGCAAAGAATGATTAGTATCCAACTTAACTTCCTGCTCCTCCTTATCTTCATCATCTAAACGCTGCTCTAGCCATAGAAGATACTCGTGCACCTTTTTCAATTGAATTTCTTTCAAACAAGCCTGCATATGAACAATTAAAGTTAGTCCAATTCATTGAATGGACAAAAAGAGTAGAGCAGATACATAGAGAACCTAATAGTGAATACTTTGGCCTTGTATACATGAAGGTGCTTGAGAACAGCCTCCCAGTACTCAACCACCTTTGCTGTTCCAGAACACATCATTGACTCAAAATGTGACTGCATTGCCTCCAATTCACCGTAAGTCTTTCCTTTCAGGAGATTCCTGGCATCTGTTTTAATACGTGAATGCAGCCCCCTTTCTTCTGCAAGCAACTCAGCAGGAGGCTCCTCACCACGGACTCTGGCTCTATCCAGAGCATCCTTTTTCCGAGCTTCAGCTAGCTCCCAATCACAAAGCCCTAGAAGTGCCTGTTAAATTGCACAAAGCCAAACATTGTTTAGGAGAGATGTCACTCCTTACACTAAACTGAAAGAACAGGAAAGATGGGGAGGGAGGGTCCTCCCCATTATACATGATTCAGTAATCGGCTTTACTATAAATATATATATATATATATATATATATATAAATGTGAAAGTGGCTTAAAGCATATAAATATTTAATCTCAAAATACTATGACATAAGATTTCCAAAAATAAAAAACATAGCCTAGTTACAAAAAATTTATAAGGGAAAATACACAGTTTGCAAAATTGGCCGTAAAAGTTTCTTGTACAAGACCAAATGTGCAGCCAAGTAATGATTTTTATGTAAATGTAAATTATTAAAAAAGGATGCATCAACCTGAATATAAATCATTACTAAAGTAAACCAATATCAAAGGTCTTATTAATGAAACAATAAAATAATAAACATCATTGAGGGAAATTTTTTAAATAACCAATCAAGGACAGGAAGAAAACTGTTTTCTATATTCGTAGGTGTTGCCGTGGCAAAAGAAGGGAGGAGTTATTGGCAATACACAAGGGATCGTAGTTCACCCTAATAAGCAATTCAAAAAATATCATCACCTCCCAATACTCAACATGTGCAGGTGTTGCCTTGTCCATATCAAGATGCATTTTGATATCATCAATAAGCTCCTCGATTTCCTTCACTGTCAAGCCCTGCATCATTCATGTGTCATCTCAATACCCTTATGAGAAGTCAAATTAGTAAATACACAAACTCTTGTATGCCTATAGTTAGTGAAAACAACCTTTAAATCAAATCACAGTACATGTAACATACGAAGGAAAAAAGAGGAAATGCACAAATATCAGTCCTTAAATTTAAAGACATGAGTTCTTTAAGCGATTTCTGTATTTTTAGACTCCTTCCTCCTAGTAATTTAGATCAATTATTTAGCAAATTTCCATCTTCACAAATTGCCACCAATTGGCTAGTATCAGTGGGTATCTCATCTACCCTGTTAGTTATAATTACATGAATTTCACATTGGCACAACAAAAGGAGAATTAACGAAGAAATATTTCCATTCCAAATTAGCCCTTATTGGACATGAGAACAATTTCAATTTTAGGAGGTTAAACTTTTTTAACCCAAAACTTGGTTGGAGAATGATGTTGGGACCAGATGCACATACCATGCTGTCCGCAGATGAATCGTCTGATTTTCTTTTGCTCCGTCTCTTGGAGGATGAAGATTTGTCTTGCTTTCGTTCACAGTTTTCTGAGTTGGATCCTGTTTTTTAGGGTTCAATTTGAATCTTTGTTTTATTTTCTTTTGGTTCAAATAATGAAAGCAATTGGTTAATCAATTAACTTTTTAAAATAAATCAAATTTTTTTTTTTTTTTTTTTTTTTTTTTTAAATTTAGGATGTTTTCAAAAATAAATGTTAATGAGCTGAAGGCCCTTTTTTGGTGTGCAAGTTCGAACCAATTGAATTAAAATTAATTAATGAAATAATTGCACCAATAATCACAATAAATCACCTTACTCCATTTTTAATGGTTGTTTGTTATTAATATCAAATATACCCAAGAATCACCATTTGTAATTTACCAAATTATCCTTTCATTTCTCCTATATCACATTAATTATATATATTTTATTTTATTTTTTAATTCAAATCAATCTCCTTCATTATAGGAATCAATATTTAAGAATAAAAAACTAAACCTAATTTAGATGCAATCTTCCTCTTCCTTCTCCTTCTTCCAAGTGCACGCCGTCGTTATCAACCGTCAAAAAGCTCCCACGATTTCTGCCATTGATCTTCGCCACATCGGTTTTCAATCAACTCACCGTGAAAAAGAAGCAATCAAAATCATCTATAATCAATCTCTCTGCAAACCCTCTCATTTTCTCCAAAGCGGCAGCGACAATCGCGATTTTGCCAACTTGAGTCGTGAGTATAACCGACTTGATCAACTTTATCGATGGTTTTCCAGAGAAGAAAAGCAACGTTGAAAAATAAACATCTTTATACATGGTTGCTGCTATATTACAAACGTTAATAGTTGCAGCTACAAGTTTGTTTATCAATAATAAACTGTTTATTAAATATATATACAGTTTCCATGGCGGTTTTAGTGATTGTTTTTTCAATTATACAATGTTTATCAAATATAAACGTGTTAAACGATTTATGATTTTGTTTTTCAAAAATGTTTTTTTATGCTCTTTTTTTTTCAATTTAACATTTGTATTTGGTTTACTTTTGTTCTACTTTTTTTTAAGAAAATAAATACTTATTACTTTTTTTATGTTCCTTTTTTCAATTTAATATTTGTACCGGTACTAACGAGAATTAGTGCTTTGGCTTCAGTTCCGTCTGCCATTGTTATCTTCTCCTTCGATTTGAATGTGGGCCGGATTCAATTATAGAACGAGGTACTTTTAATTAAACTAGTTTTAAACCACGTGCGTCACACGTGATATTATATCTAACATATAAATATTTAAAGGTTTAACATTTTTTTTTTCTATAAGTCTGTCTCTTCTAGTGATTTTTTTATTAATTTTTTTAATTATTAAACGTATTATTTTTTTCTATTTGAGATTTAAATTATCGTATACTTTACTAATTCAATGAATTATATGTAGTTGATTATATTTTTATTTAAGACAATTTTTCTTACTTTTTATTCATATGTATTATCAAATAAAAATAAACCGCTTGTTCTAAAATATATTAGTTTTTACTAGTTGTTTTTAAATTTATAAATATTTTTTTATTAAAAAATATAAAGTTTATTCTAACATTATAAAATACTATACCCTTACAAATTCAATAAATTATATTTTGTTGTAATTTTTTTTTATATTAACTTTAAAAAAACAATTTTTTTTAGTTATTTTAAAATTAAATCACTATCGCCTTTTTTAAATCATTTAATATTTGAATACTTAAATATAATTTATTTTCGATAAATGAGTGATAAATCTAAATAATTAATAGTTATTCTAATATCTCATTCATTTTCACATGTTGTACTTTATTTTTCAACTATTTTATAATTTGATGTCTGTGAAAGCAATAAAAAGCTAATGAATTTATTAAAAAAATTGACCATTTCTTATTCATTGAAGATAAATGTTATAAACTTATTATATAAAAAAATGATGTAAAAAGAAAAGGAAAAAAAAATCAAACTACGTTAATATATGAGAAAAATATGAATATGAAGAGAAAAAAAAAGTAACATCACTATGCAAAAATGTCACTTTACAATTTAAATCTATTATTTTTACAACTCCAAAATAATTTTTCTAAGAATATATGAAATGTGACATAAAATTTATAGATAAAAAGTGCGTATAGTAGTTTGAAATGTAAATACTCATTTAATAGAATGTGGACTATTAATAGCAATGACATATTTAGTAATTTTGTGATTTTAAAAGGATATATATAATGGTATTTGTAATAATTTCAAGATTTTAAAAAGGGTATAATTGTCTAAAAATGTTTCTCAACTATCTCTCCTTTTATATATTAAGGATGTTTATTTTTATTCAATATTTATTTTAATTTTCTATTTACATATCTTTAGAAACTGTTACCGTTTTTTCATCTTCAATAAATGTTTACTAAAAGTAAACAGTTTATAAAAAAATATATCTTTCAATTCTGCGGATGAACTCACTTTCTATATATTTTGTAGAATAAGTTACTTTTAATCAAATGTTTATTTTTATTCAATATTTATTTTAAATTCCAATTTGCATATCTTTTTCAAAATTGTTTCCTCAATTTGTGTCCATCATCAATTTTAAGTGCACATCAATAAACTCTTTACTTTTTATCTCTGTATTTTGTAGAGGACGAACAAGAAAGACATTCTAATTTTCTTGGAAGAAGAAGTTTGAAGTTTGAAGATTTTTCTTTTAATTTTTGCTATAGTTTTATTTTTTTTTAGATTTGAATTTTCCATTAATTTTTTAAATTTAAGAGATTTTAAAATTTCATTAAATTTTGCACAAATTAAGGAGAAATTAAATCGGGGGTATGTTTTGTCTTTTCACAATGTAATTTAATTTGGCCAGCGGCGGTTTTTGGTAGTTTTGATATATATATTAAAGATACGGTTTTCTTCAAATTTCCATTTATTAAATGGTTATTACTAAAATTAACCCTTAAATAATTTATTGTTTAGGTTCGTTCAATTTTCTTAACTTTTGTCTTATTGGCATGTAGTCTTCTTTCAACGATAAGCGGTGAACCACAATGTCTGTATGTAGGCCTGACATATCCTGATAAGACCTGGCAAAAAATCAGAGCTTCTCGACTATCCTCTATTAACAAAAAGCCAATTCGGACTTCCTTCGTTTGCACCTCCATTTGTTTGGACCCTTGTTGGTCCCCAAAGGTCAGAATTGATGTAATCAATAATACCTTGAATGCATTTCTTGTCTTTATTGAACTTCAATCTAGTAGCCTTACTGATAACACAATGTTCACAGAAGGGTAGTTCTTTCTACTTCTTGATGTCAATCAGACCTTGTTTTGATAAGGATTCCAGCTCATTCTCACTCATATATGCCATTCTTCTATGCCATAATTGGATCTCACTGTCATTAGTTTCAGAGACAACATTTGACTGTGCATAGCATGCTCTACCTTGAAGAAAATAAAAATTATGTCTCAAACCACCTTGCAGATATATTGTATCTCCTTTGTACATTTTCAAGATGTCATTCTTAGAGTGGAACTCATAACCAGCCTTGTCTAGAGTTTCCAATGAAATCAAATTTCTATACATATCAGACACATATCTTACTTGAGGCAAAATCTTGGACATACATATGGCTAGCTTCAGTCTGACAGAGGCAACCCCTTTGACATCACAACACTTGTTGTTGCCCATCTTCACTTGACCACCATCTATGGTATAAAAGTCATAGAAATAATGCCTGTTTGGGGACATATGAAAGGAGCATCCACAGTCTAGGACCCATTCTTCACCATATTCCCATCTTGATGCCATCAACATCTCAGCAGGGGAGTAAAACCCTCCATGGATATTAGCTGCTTGCTTTGCTTGATTCTTCGAGAGTCCATTGTATCCAGTCTTCAATAGAGGACAATCTTTCCTCTAGTGGCCATCCTTATCACAATGAAAACACCTTTTGTGCTTCTCCTTGGTCTTGAACTTGTTCTTGTTGATCTTGTTCCCTTTGTGATTCTTGGTTTTCTGTCTCCCTCTCATAAAGAGAGCATCTGATGCTTTCTTCTTTGTCTTAATCTCTAATTCCCTAGACTTCAATGCATCTTGTACAATTCCCAGTGTCGTCGGTTGTCTCTCCCATACTTTATAGCATGTTTTATTTATCTGTAACTTTCTGGTAGTGAGTTCAACTAGATAATGGCTTTGTTTTATCACTTACATTTCACCAATTTGTGAAACTTCTATACAAATATTAGCATAATCATCCATGTTATCTTCTAAACTTTTCGAGGGATCCATTTTGAAGCCAAAGAACATCTCTTTTAAGTAAATCTTGTTGGTTAAAGATTTTGTCATAAAGAGGGAATCAAGCTTGCTCCAAAGTAATGTCACTACGTTTTCTTCATCGACCATACAAAACACCTTGTCTGAGAGGAATATGATGATGGTGTTGAATGCAGTATCTGCCATTTCTGCCTTCTTATCAGTTGTAACTGTGTCAGGCAGTGTGGGTGAGTCATCAAGGATTCTTGCAACTTTCTATTGCACTAGAATGGCGTTGATCTTCTTCTTCCACAGGCCAAAGTCCACCTTACCATCAAACTTCTCAATTTCGAACTTTGCAGACATGGTATTGATTCAGAAACCTGGTTCAGATTGGTTGTTGATGATCCAAAGATAAATCTTGATAGAAATTTTGAGAATTAGAACATGAAGGGAGAGATGGATCGAGGAAGAGCTGAAGCTCTGATACTCATTGTAAACTCAATATGCAGATAAAACTAATGAAAAAAAAAGAAAGAAAGAAAGGAATCAAACGAATTTCATTGAAGCAAAGAACTTGTTGTAGCATAATCTTGCACAAACCTTGAACATGAGCAAAAGATGAAAAACTTACTTGTTGAAAACAAACTAAAGCTTTTATACAAGCTATTTACAGATCAGCTAACTAACTTTGAATGCTAACATGAACAGCTGCAAACTCTACAAAAATAATTGCTATCCATACTGCAACTACTTTAAATAAACAGTTAGGCAAATTTAGACAGCCTTGATAGCAAACACGTGCGCTGAGAAGCTTGTTGACATTCCCATTTGTTACGGAATTTCATTCCAAATCATGCAAGAACCAAGATCAAATGTAAAAGACAGAGACACCAAAATTTTATCCTGGTTTAACCACTAAGGGTCTACATCCAGTTGCTGGGATGATTTCCAGCCATGCACGTTCAAATCTTGTTCAATACATCAATGGAGATCCACACTGATCAATCTAGAATCACAGAGAGAAAGAGGAAGAAGAAAGAATTATAGATATGAGATCAATCACAGATCTACAGACCATGAAAACAAAATCAAGAACTTGCTTTCAACCTAATTCTAATCTCTCTCTAGAATGCTCTCTTTCAAGGATGATCTCTCCTACCTCAAGAAATAGGAAACAACCTAATTCACACTTTTCGAAAGAACCCCCGAGCAGCCTTCTGAATTTGATGCATATATTGACAACACATGAAGCAGGTGGAATAATAGAAATTTGGTGGCAGTTAGAAGATTGGACAGTTGGCCTCAATGAATATTGACTTTCTTTGACTTCATTAACCAACTTAAGCTCACATTAACCTAATAAAACTAATTAGGATAATAATGATATTTTAATTAGTCTTCACAAATCTCCACCTTAATTCACAATATCAGTGAGCTCCACCTTAAGCAGAAATGTGCATAAGTTTTGCAAGCAGCTTTCTCTAAAACTGGATTCTTGCAAATCTTCAACATTGATGATTAAACTTGATCTTAAGTGCATAGCTTTCATTTGGAAACCATCAACCAGCTTTCAAAGTCTTTTCAACCTGGATTAAACACAGCACACCAAGAGAATTTAGACAATTACTAAACTTATTGGTTGTGACAGGCTTTGTAATCATGTCAGCAGGATTTAAGTCTATGTGAATCTTTTTCATGACAATTTTACCTTTATTGATAATATCCCTAATGAAATTGAATTTAACTTCAATGTGCTTAGTCCTATCATGAAACATTTGGTTTTTAGTGAGATATAAAGCACTTTGACTATAGTGTGTAAGATTACCTTTTCCTGCTGCATTCCAAATTCAGAGACTATACCTTTTATCCAAAGGGCTTCTTTAACAGCCTTAGTTATGGCTACATACTCAGCCTCAGTAGTGGATAATGCTATTACAGGTTGCGGAGATTCCTTCCAACTAACAATGTTGCCAAAAAGAGTACACTATACTTGAGAGTGATCTTTTCTTGTCAAGATCACCTACAAAATCAGAATCACAATAGCCTAAGATTGCATTATCAGTTTCATCTCTTTTAAAGTACTTCAAACCATGGTTCCAGGTTCCCTTAATATATCTAAAAACCCATTTTGCAGTTTACCAATGTCCCTTACCAGGATTGGTCATGTATCTGCTAATTAGGCTTGAAACATAGGCTAAATCAAGCCTGGAGCATACCATAGCATACATGACACTACCAACTACACTAGCATAGGGTATATTGCTCATTTCATGCTCTTCTTCTACTGATTTAGGACTCATGGTTGCAAATAACTCGAAATGGGGAGCTATGAGGGATGTGACAACTTTGGATTCATGCATGTTAAACTTCTCAAGAATCTTCTGTATGTACTTGTGTTATGTGAGAAACAGTGTATTGTTTTTCCTATCTCTATTTATATGTATGCCTAGTATTGTTTGTGCCTTGCCTAAGTCTTTCATCTCAAACTCTTTGTTCAGCATTAATTTTAGGTTATCAATTTCTTTCTTCTTAGAGCAGGCAACAAGCATGTCATCAACATATAAAAGGAGATACATGGGGCAGTCTTTAGTGGCCCATCTTACATATACACAACTATCAAAACTACTTCTAGTAAAACTAATTCTTAGTATAAAGTTGTCAAATTTTAGATACCGCTGCCTAGGAGATTGTTTTAGACTATAAAGTGATTTCTTAAGAAGGCACACTTTATTTTCATTACCTCTAGCCACAAAACCCTCAGGTTGTGACATGTATATAGTTTCAGTAAGATCTCCATGCAAGAAGGCAGTTTTCACATCTAGTTGTTCAAGCTCTAGATTGAATTTAGTCACAAAAGCCAGAAGGATTCTTATTGAAACATGCCTTACAACTGGAGAATAAATGTCATTGTAATCTATTCCCTCCTTTTGAGTGAACCCCTTAGCTACAAGTCTAGCTTTAAACCTTTCCTTTTCTACCCCTGGTATTTCCTCTTTTCTTTTAAAGATCCATTTGCAACCTACAAGTTTATGATCTTTAGGTTTATCTACAAGGGTCCAAGTTTTGTTCTTAGTTAGACTGTCCATTTCTTCTTTCATAGCATTCATCCATTTCTGTTTGTTTATATCACTTAGAGCATCTTTATAGGATAATGGTTCATTACTGAGTGACTGTGTGATAGTGGCTAGTGCATAAGAAATATAATCAGATTCATCAAACCTGTTTGGGGGTCTTATTACTCTTCTGTTCCTGTCTCTGGTCAGCTGATATAAGCTAAGATCTTCATCTTCTTCAATGTTCTGACCAGTATCAGCTTCATCAGTATCTTCTTCTGTGACTGGCTCCAGCATGGGGTCAGGGTTATCATCCCCTTGATCCTCTTTGCTTTGTAACTCCACCTCCACCTGTTTATCTATTTCCTTTTCTGCACAAGGCTCACAAGACTCATTAGCAGTTTTCAGGAACATTTCATTCTCTCTAAACACAACATCTCTGCTAATGAAGCTTTTGTATCCACCAGTTTGAAGTGGATGCCATAGTTTGTAGCCTTTAACACCCTTAGGGTTACCTAAAAACATGCATTTAACAGCTGTAGGATCTAACTTTCCTTCTTTGTTGTGGGCATAAGCCACACAACCATAGGTTCTTAGGTTATCTAGTTTTGGTGGCATTCCTGTCCACATTTCTTCTGGTGTCTTTAGGTCAAGGGCTGATGAAGGGTATCTATTTATCAGATAGCAGACTGTTTTAACAGCCTCAGGCCAAAACTTCTTAGGTTGGTTGCTTTTATTCATTAGGCATCTAACTCTCTCTAGGATTGTTCTATTCATCCTCTCAACTACCCCATTTTGCTGAGGAGTTAGTCTTACTGTCTTATGCCTGATGACACCTTCCTGATTACAGAAGTTATTGAATTCTTCACTCAAGTATTCAAGTCCATTATCAGTTCTAAGAACTTTAACCCTTATGCCAGTTTGGACTTCTACCATTTTCTTCCACAATTTGAAGTTTTCAAAGGCTTCACTCTTGTTCTTAAGAAAATAAACCCAAACTTTTCTAGAATAGTCATCAATTATTGTCATGAAGTATCTACTCTTACCTAGGGAAGGGTGTTTGGTTGGGCCCCAGAGATCAGAGTGTACATAGCTAAGGATACTACTAGTTGAGTGTTGTGCTCTAGCAAACTTTACCCTCTTAGACTTGCCTAGAATGCAGCTCTCACAGAAGTCCAATTTTCCTATCTTTGACTTGTCTAGTATTCCCTGTCTAGCTAACTCTTGTAAGCCTCTCTCACTCACATGCCCCAATCTATTGTGCCAGAGTTGGGTGTGACTTTGCTTTTCAGCAATAGAAGTTGCAGCATCTCCTATAAAGGTTTTGTCTTGCAAGATATATAGTCCATTTTCCTTTATTCCTTTCATGTAGACTAAGGATCCTCTAGATACTTTAAGGATTCCATTCTCACCTTTATAGGTATAGCCTTCTGAATCTAGGATTTCTAGTGAGATTAGGTTCATTTTCAAACTAGGTATATATCTTACATTGCAGACATTTCTTATAGCCCCATCAGAAGTTTTAATTTTTACTTCTCCTATGCCTTTTACTTCACAAGATGTATCATTCCCTACAAAGACATTTCCTCCATCAGAGAGGTTCAATGTGTGGAACCAGCCTTTGTTGCATGTCATGTGAAATGTGCATACTGAATCTAATATCCTTCTATTGTTTATCCTCTTAGTATCTACCATCAAGACATCTCCCTCATTTTGCCCCTCATCACCTACAACTATGTTTCCAGTGTTTTGGTTAGAGATGTTTCCTGTGTTTTGGTGATTACCGTTCTTTCTTTTTGGACAGATGCTTCTAATGTGTCCTAACTCATTACAGTGATAGCATTTTACAATTTTCCCAACTCCTCTAGATTTGGATCTAGACTTACTTCTACCCCTCTGTTTTCTATCAAATTGTCTACCCCTGACATTTAGACACTCAGCTTGATTAGAATTATTAGATTTATTATTCTTGCCATACTTTAATTCTAGTTCCCAAGATCTTAAAGCAGAGATTACCTCATCAAGTGAAATCTTTGCCCTGCCGAATTTGATTGCAGCTTTTACCTCTCTATAATCATCTGAGAGAGAATTCAGGAGAATGATTGCCTTGCTTTCATCTCCAAGCTTCTCTTCATCAACAGAAGCCAGAGTGATTATGATCTTCTTGTAGTCATCCAAATTCTGCTCCAATGTTCTTGAATTATCCATTTTGAATCCAAAGAACTTTTCCTTCAGCAGAATTCTACTTGTGAGTGACTTTGTAAGAAAGATCTCTTCTAGCTTGTTCCATACATCATAGCCTGTGTCTAGACCATCTACTTGCCTCAACACATTATCAGCTAGATACAATATGATAATGGAGTAGGCATTTAGTTGTAGATCTTATCTTTCAAGGGCAGTCATGGTTGCTGGAAGATTTGCTGGATCCTCAATGGCCTTATGAAGTTTCTGTTATACTAACAATGCCTTCATTTTCTTCCTCCAAGATTCGAAATCTCCATTACCATCAAAAGCTTTCAATTCAAACTTCATCGACATTGATTCTTTCTTTCAGATCTTAAACCTTTCTTGAGCTTCGGGAATCTTTAAGATACTCCAAGCTCTGATGCCACTTGTTACAGAATTTCGTTCCAAATCATGCAAGAACCAAGATCAAAGGTAAAAGACAGAGACACCAACATTTTATCCTGGTTCAACCACTAAGGGTCTACATCCAGTTGCTGGGATGATTTTCAGCCATGCACTATCAAATCTTGTTCAATGCATCAATGGAGATCCACACTGATCAATCCAGAATCACAAAGAGAAAGAGGAAGAAGAAAGAATTACAGATATGAGATCAATCACAGATCTACAACCATGAAAACAAAATCAAAAACTTGCTTTCAACCTAATTCTAATCTCTCTCTAGGATGCTCTCTTTCAAGGATGATCTCTCCTACCTCAAGAAATTGGAAACAACCTAATTCACACTTCTCGAAAGAACCCCCCGAGCAGCCTTCTGAATTTGATGCATATATTGACAGCACATGAAGCAAGTGGAATAACAGAAATTTGGTGGCAGTTAGAATATTGGACAGTTGGCCTTAATGAATGTTGACTTTATTTGACTTCATTAACCAACTTAAGCTCACATTAACCTAATAAAACTAATTAGGATAATAATGATATTTTAATTAGTCTTCACAACATTGCAATCATAAGCTAAGCTCTAAGAACCCTTCAACATGTTTAGAGTCATTAAATCATCATAGAGAGCAATATAAACGATCTTGTATCCGAATATCAGCAATACCAGGACGCAACTACTGAAGACGAAGGCAAATATGAGGCAGAAGAAGAAGAAGAAGAAGAAGAACCAGAAAGCCATATTTAAGGTCACTGATGTAAAAAAGACCGCAACATTATGGTCATGATGGAAGGAAGCATTGTGTTACTCCGATTATAAGTCTCGTTAAAATTTTAATGATAGTGATGTGTCGATTAAATTTTGGGAGAGATGAAAAAATAGCGAGAAAATTATATGATGAGTGAGGAGATTAAAATGCTGATAGAAGTTTGCATTTAGGAATGTAGTTTCCACCTTGTCTGTGTGTTCTAGTGTTGTTTGGTTCATTTTATATTTTTTTTAATCTTTTTACAAATCATCTTTGATGTTGTGAGTTCATATCATTTGTTTTATATATCATTGGAGTTCTTCTAATTTTTCTAATGTCTAGCCTTTTACGACTGAACAAAGTAGCATAACTTTTGAATCTAGTTTTTCCATCTATAGAATATGATATGAAATAAAAAAAAACAATCAATTCAATATTAAAAAAGAAAGAAAACTTACTTGAAGGAAAAACAAAATAAAATATAGGCTTAGTATAGTTTTAAAAAAAAATTATGTGTTTTTTGAAAAATAAAAAATTATTAAATCATTAGATTTATATAGAGAAATTTCAACCGATGACACTTTTTTTATCAGTAATTTCAAACATAGCAAATGTTTTGATGGATGTCAGTTTGAGAAATATCATTCATGAAAAAATTTAAAATTTTTTTGCTATTTTTGAAAATATCAAATTTTTTTAATAAGAAACAGAGAATATCATGAAAAAAAATATACAAAATAGGATGATAAGAAATCAACCCACACTAACTGAATTACAATTTTTTTTTTCCAAACGGTGTTAATCAAAAGAACATCATAATGATAAAAAGTTTTGGACAGGGAAGCTAAAAGAGACACTTTAAAGTGAATTATCTCCCAAATCTCGACGACTGTATGCCTCTTGTTGCTAAAAATTCTATTGTTCCTTTCCAACCAAATCTCCCAAGGAATCATTTAGACCGCCATCTCCCAAATCCATTTGGCTTTATCCTTCGGAGGATGCCTCGTGAGAAGAGTCATAAGATTCATATGCGGGCTGTTAGTGAAGCACCAGTCGATATCAAAAGTTTGCAGTAACTTACCCAGACAAAACCAATAAACTCACAATTAAAAAACAGATGATGTTGGCTTTCCGAAGATTGTTTGCAAATACAACAAAAGCTAGGGGAAGGGCAAAAATTCGGGTTCCGCCTTTGAAAGATATCTAATGTATTCAGGCCCCCACGCGAAAGACTCCAGATGAAGAAGTTGATTTTTTTCGGGCAACCAGCTTTCCAAATGCACTTGGAAAAACCCTTTTTTAGGAGACCTGTTGTACTTGTGAGATAACAATAAAGAGAGGCTATGGAGAAATCCCAAATATCCAGCTTCCAAATATGAACATCTTCAGTGTTCACAACCTTTTGGGACTGCAAAATATGGAGAAGGGAAGTGAAATCATCGATTTCTCTATCATGTCTTTTCAAAGATATTCCAGACATCATTTCCCTCAAACCAGTGGTAATGAGCCTTAGCATTTTTATTGCAGGCTAACGCAAAAAGTTTAGGGTAAATCCTCTTGAGAGGAAAACGTCAATTCTCAAAATGACATTTTTGAGAACCCCTTTATTATTTTAGCTCTTAAGTTAGTAAGAAGACAAATAAGTTGGATCATACAATTCCTGGCTATTGAATAATATTCATTAAATTACTATTTTTTCTCCAAGTTTGTTACTTTCATATTTATCATTTCATTTTTAAAGCATTTCATTTTAATCTGTCTAGTTTTGGGAGAAAACAAAACTTAAGATGTTCTATCAATTTAAACCCTAAAATTTCTTGATGCAATATTCTACCTAGTTTCTTTCACCGATAGTAACCGAATTTCTACCTAGTTTCTTTCTCTGATGATTATTTTATAAGTTATCAGTGATTCCTGCACAAAATATCAGGATATCAGTAAATCAGTGATTACTAGTGGCAATTTTGTAATATTTTAGGTGTGAATTTAATTTTTCTGCTATTTTTGTAAATATATTTTTTTACTGCTATTTTTATAAATATTGGACCTATTTTTGCTATTTTCGCAAGAGCCCCTATTAACAAATTTCTTAAAACAAGTCTCTTTTGTAACCATTCCTGTGTTATATAGAAAAGGTGGAGGTGAATCAGGTGATTACAGACACAAAGTCATCTGCTCACATCCCCCACGTTGTGTTGTCATTTCCCCCCACCATGATTATCAGTGTGAAACTCATAGGTTAGTGTAAAATAAAGGGGTAGAATTGATAAAAAAAAAAAAAAGGTAATTACTGAAATAACATATTTTAACGTAATTATTACTGAAATGTCAAAACTTTTTAAAAACTACTCAAATAGCATAAAAAAAACCAACAAATTCATTGAAAATAATAATGAAAAATAATCAAATAGTTCGATAAATTATTGAACTTAACTTAAAAAAGCAAAAAAAAACAAATTCATTAAAAATACCCATGAAAAATAATTCAATAATTTATTGAACTATAATTATGTTATTGGAGTACTTTTTAAAAATTCTGACATTTTAGTAATTAGTATGCATATTTATGCTATTTCAGACAAATTCTTATGATAAAATGCACCCAAAAATGTACCATAATATGTAGCCTCTTCTCTCTCATATGTAGATCCACCCCGGCTTGTATTATAGGTTAATCGAGATGCACATAAACTAACCTAGACTGCCACTATTATATTATCAAGGAAAAAATATAATAGTTTTTCTTGAAAAAAAAAACAAAATCTTTTAATAATATTTCTTGAATGTCCTCTAAAAAAACGTCTTCATAGATCAAGAAATGGTCAAAATCTAACCCTAAGGCTAAATATATTGATAGACCTCATAAACTGTTTTTTTTTTTTAAAAAAAAAAAAAACCCCATTCTTCCTTCAATACCCGTCCCTAATACATATAAGTTCTGCTGAGACCAAAAAAAAACCATCCCCTTTGGTATAGAAATAGGAAGAAACTGACAGGAACTAAAGTGCATCTTTTGCACTTGTATATGTATCCATAATCAAAAGTGTTTCAAAAAATTTATTACAAAAAGGGGTACCCAAAAAAAATATATGTACCGTTATTCACAAGGACATCAAAGTGCGAAGATCGTTGGCGCCGATCTCCCTCCGATTCCTCATCCCTGTTTTTCTAAAAGCATCATGCGCAAGCTGCTTCTTCTTCTCCTGCAGTTCTAGTATTCTACCTTCTATGCTGTTTTTAGTAATCAACCTCACAATCTTCACATGCTCCTTCTGTCCAATCCTGTGAACTCTATCCATTGCTTGTTCTTCAACGGCCGGATTCCACCATGGTTCCAACAAGTAGACAGTCGAAGCGGCTGTCAGATTTATTCCTGCACAAGAAGCTCTAAGGCTTGCAAGCAGAACCGTCGGCGCTTCTTCTCCTGTGGCCCCAAATTCTGCAATTACTTGAGTTCTTCTCTTGGCATTCATAGACCCATCTAAACGCACAGTCTTGAAACCAGATGCCTTTAATGATTTTTCTAGTAATACCAACATCTTCTGAAATTGGGAAAATACTACAGATTTTGAAGTGGGGTTTTGATCCCTAGATGCTACCAGGAGTTGCAAAAGAGCTGTCGCTTTCGATGAAGTTGTTAATCTTGAAGCCACTTCTCCAAGGTCGTCAGCAGGTTTAGGAGGGGATGAGAAGAGATCAGACTGTAACAAAGGACGGCGACAGAGGGGGCAGCATGGTCGTGTCCGCTGTAGGGTTTTCAAAATGCAACTTCGGCAGAAAATATGAGCACACCGTGTTATAACAACACTAGTTGGTGCCGGTGGACACATGCAAATAGGACAATCAAGATCTTCACCATCTTGCAGAACCTCAACCATCTTTTCCAACAACTCCGGATTATTGGATACATCTGTGTAAATGATAAGATACCAAGACTCAAGACTTAGAATTCCTAATCAATCATCACATCTGCGTTAAAAACATATATATTCTATATGGCTAACAATTTGGAAGGAAGTGAAACTGAATCTTCAATATTTGGATAAACTCTTACCAAAACAACAAAAAATATTTCATGAATATAACCAACCTTTCTATCTAGATGCAAATATGTATATATATTAAACAGAAAATCAAGTTTGCATAGTACACAGTACCTTCCATATTAGCTGATGGCAGTAATGAGTTGAGATCTGCAGGGCATAATGCAACATTGGTACAAATCTGACGAAGTCGTAAGATAATACTAAGAATGGCTGAATAGTTAAACATTAAACTACTAGCATTGATGTAGTCTAAAACGACATTCTTAGCTCGTGCTTCCAACTGATCATAGAGCTCACGTTCTTCACTAGAAAGTTCCACATAAAAAATTTCAACAGTTTTGGGTGGCAATCCAATGACTCCTTTTTCTTTCGATCTTCGCAAAGAAATAGTTGCCATCAAAACCTAAAATGATGCAAAGAACTTACTTAAATCAGAAAACGACCAAAATAGTAAATTATAATAAGAATACTACAAAAACATTAAAATAATAACAAATTTCAAGTTTCTATCTTCAAAATCTAATCATGTCTCCAAAAAGAAGGGGAGGAAATTCAATATTGATCAATAATATTTTATGAACCCAATGATCCTGGTATTGAATAACTTCACTAGCCTTCCAAATATGTTGCTTCACTTAATTCTTAACTTAAATTCATTTAGTGTTCTCCAAAAGGAAATGGAGGCCTCATCATAGCAATAACATGGAATCATGACTCCTAATGACAACTAGATTCTATTTGGGACGGGGACAACCAAAAAGAGAAGGCTTCTTGCTCCTAATACTTCAATAATATTTAAACAATTACAAATGGGAAAAAAATCTTAATCCTTAAAAAAAAAAAAAAATTCCTTGTATTACTAGTCTAATTCAAAATTGGATATGGTGCAGGACATATTTAGGGATGAAAATTCAAAGGATTTCTATCTACACCATTATGAGAAGTTGAAAAACAAAGGGTAGATATCAATAACTTGAAACAAACTGCCAAATAAATCAAGAATTTATCTATGTATTACCAAATCATTAGTAATTCTAGAATGATGTCAACTAACTACATGCAATCAAAATATTTGCTGGCAAGTATAATGCAACGATATAATTCAATTCCTTACTTAAAAAAAAAAGAGATTCATTTCTCTCTAATCAACTAACTGCATGCAATCACCCTTCCTTTGTTTCCCCTTTGGGAATTTTTCCATGAAATCTCATTTTCCAAAAAAAGAAAAAAGAAAAAGATATGCTTCCTCACAAAGACAAAATAATCAAAAGCATTTCTTATATGGGAAATGACTAGAGAGAAAAGAATCTCATCTATTATGTAAAGGTTGATTAATTAGAGAGAAGATAATGGAAATAACTTGGTAGTAAAAATTAAAAAATACAAAAAAAAATATTCTTGATGGCAAGGCCGGTTTGAATATGACTGTTTTTTATAGTCCAAATCTACATACGAATGATATTTCCAAATATCCACGGTTCCAATGCACAGATCCAACTGTTATTTGTAACTGTAAGAGAAATCAACAGGCTGCCAAGCTGGAAACACAGCATGAAAAATTGGGATAACCAAAGAGACCCCTCTATGATAGAAAAATTGATGATCTCATTTCTCTCTTGCACGCTTTGCAGAATCAGTGTCCAAATGACCAAAGGGAGCTGCTTTGGAACCTCAGAGGGTCTTACTCTACTGCCTCTCTTCACATTCAACTCACCAAAAAAAGACAACCTTATGGACTCTCATCTTGCCAGAGCTATCTGGAACTTTCGAAGCCCCAAGAATATTCTGTGTTTTTTTTTAACCCTATCTGGGAGGGATCAATAGAGACGATGTTATCCTTAAAAAGAATCTTACAATTAACTCTCTTCAAATGCTTGCTGCATGCGCCAACTTTCTTTCACTGCTCCTTCGCGTCTTTTTGAAAATTTCAACCGCAAATGGTGCTTTTTTAGGCCCCTGCTAACAACTGTATCCTTCAACTTCTCCGGGGTACTGCTTTCAACTGTAAGGCTCGAGTCCTTTGATACTTGTCTATCAAAATCACTACTTGGGAAATCGGTTTGAAAGAACAATAGTACTTTTCATGACAAGGCCAAGTCTCCCAGGGAAATGTGGGATCTCATCTATTTCAAAGTTTCCTTATTTGCTTCCCATGCTAAAACCTTTTGTAATTATGATTCCCTTTTGATTAGTGCAACCAGGAAAGCGTTTTGTAACCTTACGGCTCTAGGCTGATTCTCATCCCCCTCTTTTGTATCTTTTGTGAATCAAGACAAAGTTATGTTTCATATTTAAAAATTCAGGAAGCCAAACACTGAAATAATACCCAACCTCAACAATTAAAATACTCTCATTTATCACAGATCCAATTGAGCTAATTAACTCCATTTTCAAAAACTCAATAATACAAAAATCAGGACAATCTTACCCTAATTTTTTAACTGGTCATAAACTTAAATGACTATGGCTAAGGACGTGGAAATCATGTTATGACTCAAGAATGAAAACTCGGTATAAGGTGTAAAACCGCACATCTCCAATGGTTTCTTTACCAAACCAACTTTCAATAGTCTTAAGCAAAAAGATGTAGACTTTTGTAATGGTGTGACCCATTGAATTTAGAAGGGCAAAGTTGAGGTGTTTCTGAAGATTGTTCAAAGGGAAGGGTTGAATAGAAACGATAATATCCAGATTAGATTTTTCCACTTCTACCTCCAACAAAACTGATATGTGCTTTGCCAAGAAGCCACTGATGATGCAAGCAATAACTTCTTCTATTGAAACTTTGCTCATTCTCTCTGATCTTGCCTTCATAATAGCTTTGGTTTGAGTTGGTCTTCCCCAAAAGAAGCTGATAAACACATTTTATCCACGCTTGATAATTTCCCATCCAAAAGTAAGAAGAAAATCCTTTGAGCCAATGTGGTTAGGCCAATGTGATTAAGATCATGTACTGGAAGTTAGGGTTGCAAACATAACAATCGGATCTTCATGGGAGTTGGGAAAAGCTGGAAGTTTTATGGAAAAATAGTATTTTTGTGGCCTCCTTTTTCGAAAGTTCTAATTGTAAAGAATTTTGAAACCATCTCTTTGTTAATTGCTTCCAATTGGAACATGCTTTTGTAATCCTTGGAAGCTCATTAGTACATTTCATACCATTATGCTTTTGTAATCCTTGGAAGCTCATTTGTACATTTCATACCATCAATAAAATGGGTTGTTTCTCATTAGAATATATAACTATAAATAAGGTGCAAAAGCTACTCCGAGTCCTGCTTAATCCCTCAGAAAATATACTGCTAATAAGCAACAAAAAAAAAAACAATGTAATATAGAAAGTGATATGGACCCTTAAGCATGTAATTTCAATGATAGCACAATTTATTCTGACGTATGTAAGAAGTGAAACTGGAAAAAAGTATCACAAAATTACCTGCAAACGCGACAGTCCCTTCTCGTTTCCCCGAGCAATGGGCTGTTGCACCAACCTCTGCCAATAGCTCTTAATTGAAAATGGCTCAAAACGCAGAAACACCATCAAAGAAAACAGATCAAATGAACCATTCTGAATAGGTGTGCCAGTAACAACCCACCTTCGCTTAGACTTCAAACCAGTAACAGCACGACTTTGATTGGCATTCTCATTCTTAATCATATGTGCCTCATCCAAGATCACCCGCCACCACTCAATCTTTTTGATAGGAGAGTCAATATTAAAATGCTCAACAGCCAGCGTACTATAGGTCGTCATTACTATATCATATTTCTTAAGCTCCTCAGCATCATTGCTCCTCTCACCATAGTACATATACATCTTCAACGATCCAGGCCTAGTGTGTTCTCCTAGCTGAGTAATCCATGTTGAGAACACAGAAGGAGGACACACAACTAATGTTGTCTTGGTACAACATTGGCCCAAGGACTCATCACTCATACTATCCAACTTCCTTTTCACATTGCGTTGTCGCTGAGAATTTTCGATTTTTAGTTTATCTGTTGACCCTGATCCCTTTTTACCCACTCTGCTCCTTTTACTCTTCTGACTAATCGAAACGGAAAGTGCATGATCATATTTAAAATCAACTGTGTCTTCTTTGTAATCTACATCTATACAACCAGAACTAGGGGAAAATGAAGAAGAAACAGCACCACTACTATTTTTATCATAAGCAATGAGAGAAAGCAATGTCAATGTTTTACCTAATCCCATATCATCAGCAAAAATCCCACCTCTTAAAGGCTCTGGTCTGTTATCTGAAGCATAATTTGTCAACACATTAATAAAAGACCCATTTTTCTCCTCCCAAAAAGGAGGCAACTCACCAGAATTCTCTCTATGAACCAACCAACTCAATCCTTCCTTTTGATGAGCAAAAAGTTCAGATTTAATCACTTCCTTAGGAGGCTCCAATGGTTCCAAAACCCCCTTTTTGCCCACATTTTCATCGACCAACTTAAAAATCTCATCAACACTCTTGACATTCTCCACACTTTTCTCTTTCACAGCCTCAGCCTCTGATAGAGTAAACGAAGCATCAGAATCAGAAATCAACTGCAACCCACCTTGCAAAATCGCAGATTTTACAGAGGAAAATGCATCAACACGAGCAAAGATATGAATCTGACATGGGGTTTTGAACCTATACCCAGAAGTTCGAGAATTGGGAACAATCCCTTCAATGGAGATCAAATTAGAGTCCAACAATGGCGATAACACAGAAGCAACAGCCCGTTCAATATGACCCACTTGCATGGACCTCATATTAAGAACTTTAATGGCGTTTCCATCGTAAGGATTAAGCGGTTCACGAACAAGACCCACCATTTCTCGACCATGGATTACGCCAGGATAGTGTTGAATTCCAACTATATGAGCAATGACAAAACCGACCAAAAAAGTATCAGAAGAAGAAGATGACGATGAAGAAGAAGAAAAACCCAGATCTTGATCATCGAGTAAAGGGTCTTGCCAATCATCAAGAAGCATCAGGAGGTTAACTGAATCCTCTTCGTCTTCCATGGAAGAAGCAAATACGAAATTGTAAACCGCAAATCCAAAGAAAAAGGATTATATAACTTTTAAGAGAGAATGAAAATAAAAAAGTTTGTTTCTTTTTTTGAAAATGGACGGCAAGATTGATTATGGAGATTGTCGCACCGCTTTGCTAAAACACGTTTGAATGAAAATGGAAAGGCGGGGAAGAGAGAGAGTGTCTGACTGAGTGAAAGTGTGTGAAATTGAGAAGGTCAAAAATGGCAAGTGTTTTGGCCTTGTGTTGTGTTGGTTTTTTTTTTTCTTTAAATATTTATAATAGTAGTCTACTTTTTTTTAAATGGTTAAAAATCAAAATAACCACTTGAAGGTGGATAATATCTCAAATGGCCATGTGTTTGAAAAAGTGTAATATTTAGTCCTTTTTTACTATTCAAAATATTTTCGTATGTCAAGTATAGTCTGAAACATCTGACACGTATATTACATATAGTCTGACATTTGTGACATTTTTTCTTTTCTAATGTAATTTTTCTTTCTCGATGCATTTTTTTCTTCCACCAGTTTTTAGTATATTCGGTATATTGTTCATAGTTTTTTAGTGTATTTAGTATATTTTGTAAATTTTTTTTTATGTTTTGATTTTATACTGCATACTTCAATTTTTTAGATTCATTTTAATATATTATTTATAGTTTACCCTCTTATGTAAAGTGTTTTGTATATCTAATATATTGGGTATATCATCTTCCGCATCATAAATACATTTGAGAAAAGTGTGGATGTACGTAATATAAATGTCATTTAATCTGCAAATGAAAAACGAAATAGTGTTAATTACATCATACTTAATGTACAAAACAAATACTTAAATATGCAAACAAAACAAAAGAAATGTATACTATATTACGTATATTACAGAATGAGCATAACAGAAAGGGGGTGTACATCAACCACTCGTCATTTCATATATCGCGCGTATTACATAATATACATTTAGTAAAACAGTAGAATAAACTGAAGAAAAACACATAGTTATGTATATCACGTATATGAAAAAAAAAATTTAAACAAACCACATAAAAATGTATATTATGTATATTACATTCTGTACATTAAGCAAAACAGAAACAGAACAAGAAACAAAAACAGTTATGTATATTACGTATAATACAAAAAAGCTACATTTAGAGAAACATCATCTTGAAAGATAAACAAAAAGAAGGTATATTGCATATATTACATGTATCACAGAAAACACTATTAAGAAATTACGTATATTACATAATACAACAAAGGACATAAATGAGGAAAAAAATATTAAAAAACTAAAAAAAGGGTAAAATACCATTTTGGTCCCTGAACTTTCACTTATCTTTCGTTTTCGTCCTTCAGCTAACTTTTATGTTAGTTGATCGTCAGTGATTGATGATGTGACAATTTTAATGATGTGACTTGCTGACGTGGCTTCTTTTAATATTATTTTAATTTATCATGATTTTAATAATTTTTAATCTCTCTCATCTTCCCATTTTTCTCTCTCCTCCATTAATTTCCTTTATCTATCCTCTTCATTTCTCTCTCTTCCCCTCCACCTTCTTCTCTGGTGAATCCTCCTGCTGCTCATCTTTTTCTTTCCTTTCCTTTTTTTTAACAGTATAATCAGTTTTACGTTCAATATAGCAATCTCATCGTGCTCACTCTTAGCCTCTGAAACAACGTTTTCAATTCGTCAGTGGATATCTTATAATCGTCTTTTGGTGACATCAGCATCACCCATTTCATCGTTGTCGTCATTTTCATCTTCACCAAAGTAATCAATGTTGTACCTCATATCCCGGCGATGGAGACTCTAGTCTGTTATCTACCACATAATTTGTCAACACATCTATCTATCTATAACATATATATAAAAGTGGGGAAATAAGGAGAAACATAGGTTCCTAAATTACCCTCACTTTTTTGTTTATTTCCTTTACTACCCTTCTTTCTATTAATTTAATTTTTCTACATGGACAAATGATAGGCCACTTTTGTCTTAATACATTTATTTCCATTTTGTCTTAATACATTTATTTTCATTTACTTCTTTTCAAATCTTAACTGTCATAAACATCGTATTAAACATCAATGATAATTTCTTACACTTGAGATGATTGTCTGTTATGTCTCTATATTTCTATTTACTTCTTTTCATATATTTTATATTTCCATTCAGATCTTTTCAAATCTTAACTGTCAAACCACTTGAACATGTAAGTTTCTACCCTTATTAGGATTAAAGAGAAACTGGAAACTGAAACTACGTGTTATTCAGAAAGGAATTCCTCAGCCATGCAAAGTAGACAATTGTATGATTTTAAGAGTAATATTTATTGATGAACATGTAAGTTTCTACCCTTATTGCGATTTTTCTGTTCTTTTAAAATTCTAATCAAAATCAATTTTTTCTTCTTTAAAATGTACGTATTTCTTCTGTATTGATAAAAAAAATAGGTATATAAAAATATCAAATCTAAATATATTGTTTAAAAATATTTTAATATAGTTATTTATTAATAAAAATTCATACAGTTTTCTTATATATTTGAATTTATTAATTTTTTTATTACGTATTTGTTATGAAATTTTAAATTTTTAAGTATTTTTGTAGATAAAATCTCAGTCATTTTTTTAAAAAAAAAATATCCAGTTGGTTATTATTTGAATTTTTTAAATTCTTTATTACGTATATTTGTTATGAAAATTTAAAAATAAAAGTATTCTTAAGAATCATAGATTAGATTTTTAAATATACCCATTTTTTAATATTCGGAACAGATACGTAATAAATTTGTTCTTTTTAAATTATTTATTTTTCAAAATCTAATCAAAAACAATTTTTTAAAAAGATGTATGTATTTCGTCTACATTGATTAAAAAAATTAGGTATTTTAAATAATCAAATATAAATCTATTGTTTTGATAAGATTTTAATTTATTAGTTATTAATAAAAAATCGTACAATTTTCTTATATATTCGAATTTATTAGTTTCCTTTCATGATTTAGCAGTTTTTAAAAAACTCAAAAGTTGCTTTCAGTTTGTTTCAATGTGACTCTTCATATAATCTTAACTGCATTTAAATTTTTTTTTTATCAACTAAATTAAAAGCTTATTAAAACAATAGATTTAGATTTGATTTTTTAAAATACCTAAGTTTTTTTATACGTACATTTAAAAAATAATAATTTTGATAGATTTTTTAAAATACCTAAGTTCTGGACTTTGCATCACTCACATATTATTTACAGATAACTCTCTCCTTTATTTTGCAAGAGATACTAAGGAGGAAATTCTTTCTCTCAAATCCATCTTAAAGTTATATGGAGATAACTCTGGGCAAATGGTGAATGTGGATAAAAGTAGTCATGTCTTTAGTAAAAACACTCCTAATCAGGTTAGAAAGGATATTTCTGATTTGTTGGATATTAAACCTTCTGCTTCAATTGAGAAATATTTGGGCTTAGAAGTTAAGTTGAATTTGGGAACTCTAAAATGAAAATTTTCCAAGATATTATAAACAGAATTAAAAGAAGATCCCAGGGTTGGGCTGAACAGTATTTGTCATCTGCTAGTAAAGAAGTCTTAATTAAAGCCATAGTTTTAGCTATGCCTATTTATGCTATGAATTGTTTCCAATTTTCTATTAAATTGTGCAAGGATATTAATGCAATTTTAGCTAGATATTAGTGGCAATCTACTTCTGATAGAAAAGGCATTCATTGGGTGTTCCTGGGATAAGCTCACCCTTTCTAAACAACAAGGTAGTCTAAACATAAAGGATTTACAAAGTTTTAACTTAAGCCTTCGGGCTAAACAGGGCTGGAATTTAATTCAAAATCCTGCTTCTCTTTTTAGTAGAGTCTTGAAAGCTAAGTAATTTCAAAACTCTTCTTTTCTTGATGCTCATTTTTCTAATAGAGCTTCTTGGGGTTGGAGAAGTATTTTAGAAGGAAGAAAAGTTTTGATTTCTGGGCTTAGATGGAGACTAGGTAATGGTCAAAATATTAAGATTCAGGAAGATCCTTGGTTGCCTCGTCCTTCTACTTTTTTACCTATAACCTCTAGAAATGGTGATGGCATTTTGGTCTCTGATTTTTTATCTGCTGATGGTAAATCTTGGAATGAAGATATTATTGTTAATACTTTTAATCATGTGGATGTTTCTTAGCTACTAAGCTCAATCTTTTCAAAAGAGGTATATTTATTAACACTAGTTGTGATTGGTGCAAAGATCAAGTTGAATCTATATCTCATATTCTTTTAACTTGCGATGTTGCGATGCGGTTTTAGTTTGCATCTCATATTTATTAACACTAGTTGTGATTTGTTTTCTGATGCCAAATCTGTCTTAAATATTATTAAGGGCCTTTTTGTTTGTCCCTCTTATTTCTTTTGTATCTTAGAAGATATTAAGTTTTTTTTGTTCTAGTTTAGATTCTATTGTTTTTTCTTTTATTAGTAGGGAGCTCAATTTTGAAGCTCATTCCCTTGCTAAAAGGGCTTTTAACTCTTTATGTATTCCTCCTTAATCTTTATAAAGTTTATCTTTTGTCAAAAAAAAAATCATAAAATCAAAATATAATTTTTTTAACCTGATCCAAATAAGTCCAATCTACCTATAAAAAATATTCAACACAAACATAAAAATCAATATCCACAAAAAAAAAAAAGATTTCATTGAGCTAAAAAGGACCGACACCTAACTATAAATTTTGCAAATTAATGATTGTTTAATTGATAAAGGGTTTAAATTGTCTAACTATAAAAGTTCAAGAGTTTAAAATGATGGAATGAAAAATCCAAGGCTTATATTGACGCACCCTACTAAATTGGGTATCATGTATTTATTAAAAAAAATCATATATTTATTATCCATTAATATAATTTATCTAATAGAAATGATACACGTAAGAAATTTGAGAGGAACTTCTCTTAATTGATAAGGAGACAAGTATCTTCCAAAACAAATATTAGGATTAAACCAAAACTTATTATTATTAGGTTTGTCATTATATTTATCTTTTTAGGAATAGTTTAGATAAGTTTTACCCTTCATTATTTTGTTTTATCATAGAAATTTATATTTTGCCTAGTCACTCTGTATAAGATGTTCATGGTTTATTTTAAAAAGAAAAATCATTCATGAACTTTATGAGTTGGAGCAACTGCACCTTTGAATTTTTAATGGTGGCAATTGGGCCCCCAAACTTAATAAAGTGATAATATTAGACCCTCAAACTTTTAATTTAGCAAATTTCCCTTCAAACTTGTCAAATTAGACCCACAAAGATTTAATTTTAAAAATTTTAATTTAACAAATTATCTATGTCCATGGAGGGCATGCTCCACCTCAACCTCTCCCCAATTCATTTTTTTTTAATATTTATTGAACTTCAAGAGTTATACGTAAAATTCTGTAAAACCAATCCATATGAGTTTGATACAAAATTAGTATCAGAAAAAGTTAGTTTTTTATTGAATTTTATCTGCGAATTTTCCTGTAAAAAGACACATAAAAAAATTTAAATCCATAAACGATATAGATATTAATATTATTTGATTTTTGACCTATTTTTGTTTAAATTTAAATGAATGTTTAATTTATTTTAAAAATAAAATAAATAAAAAGGGATTATTTTTTCTAAGCAAAACCCGAACCCACCTTTGATTCCAACATATATATATATATATATTTTTAGCATAATTCCAACATATATTTTCAATAGCAATGCAATCTCCGTCCTCATAGAGATTTTCTATCTCCATCCCCACCTCGTTTCCAAAACCACATAATCAAATCGAGTTCAGTTTCTTGGAGAAAAATATTCATGTAGTAGAATTAGACCTAATATTTATAAAAATAGCCACTCAATAATATATTTGTAAATATAGCACAAAACTCAACAAAGGCTAAATTCGCACGTGTAGTTTTACAAAATTACCCATAGTTTTAAACATGAAATCAGCTTAAGGTGTTGGGTTAAGTCCTGCAACGAGCACAACCCTTATGTTTAGTTGGCACTGTTGAGGTTGGAATCCTGAGCAAACCGCCAGTGATACGTGGGAATGATGTCAAGTCATCATGCCCCTTATGCTCTGAGGAGCACATTGTCTCATCAAAATTTCAACTTCGTTCAGATCTTATGCAAATATATTCTTTCCATGTTACATTTTGTTGTTTACATCACCATTCAAGTGGAAGATTATTAAGCTCATTGGAGATGCTAACTTATTAAATAACACGAGTTTGTGAAATTATTAAGATGTGGAGCCTCCGCAAGGTTTATCCAGAAGAAGAAAAAAGGATTCGAGATTCTTCTTTGATTTTAGGAATTCAATAGTTGGAGAGGAAGTTTAAGAAAGAAATCAAATGAAGGTTGGGAAGAGAAAGACGAAGAGTTTGAACGAGGACCAGAGATAGATGTTGACTCAGTTCTACACTAAAAACTTACACCTTGATTAGCTTGAAACCAAACGACACATCGCTCAAACAAGATCTACTATACTAAGATTTTTTTGCCTAACGATGCACCGATTGAAACCAAGCGAGGCGTTGCTCGTCCGTGTAAATCAGCGTCAAGCGCAAGGCCAGCACCGCATCACTTGGGCTTGAGTGATATAGACTGAATTAGTAATTAAACCTAAAATAATCTATCTCAAACATAATATTTTGGGGGGAATTTCAAATATGTTAAAAAATTTATAATATTAACAAATTTGTTAGAAAAAAAAAATATTTACAAAAACGTTAGAATTTCAAAGACTCTTAGTATATTAGTCAATCAGTATTAATATATCATTGAACTAAATGATAATTTATTCGTCGACTATCACTGATATACTATTATACATCACTCATATATTATTAGTTAATGACTGATATACTAATAATGATTGATTGATATACTCCCTTTGAAAATTCTAATATTTTTGTAAATATTTTTTTTCTAACAAATTTGTAAATATTTCACCAAATTATAACATTCATGTATATTTCCCTAATATTTTTCAACTAAGTATTTTACTTATCGAAATATTTATAAAAAAAAAACACTTACTCATATGTCATAAGATTTTAGAAAAGTACTTTTAGTCAGAAAAAAAAAAAAAACACATGAAACTTATAGAAAAAAATACACAATTTGAAGAATAAATCACATATTATTTTAAATCCAAGACTTTACCAACTGAACTTTTGTTTTCAAACTACTGGCATTTTACAGCAATGAAAAACTATCCCAACTATCTTCAATAAAGCAAATGGTTTTATAAGAGACGAATAAAAACACACATCGATCCAATTTCATGTTCAAGAAATTATATTTTAAAAATATTTTCAATTGATATTATATGGCTACCCTTTAGATATTTATCACATCAGTTGTTTAATGAAAAATTGTTTTGATGATTTACCACTCATGTAGCTGTTTAATATCTTAGGTCCTCTAATATGGGAAAGGAAATAGCATAAGAATCTCATTACAGAGATGAAAAAGTTACCAATCTTATCTCTTCCAGTTAAGAAAGAATGTCTAACATAGCATTCATAAAATATTTTTGTTCAAAAACAGTAAATAGATGCTTTTGAGTTCTAACTTGAAGACAAACAACAGAATTTGGCTCTGCTTATCTGCAAAAAGGGTCGTCTATCTTTCACGTTATCATTCATGCAGTGTTCCTAGAAGATCCTCGTCACGGAATAGATGATATCTGAAATAGGTTGATCAGAATATTTATCAGTAACTGGCGATAGAGGGAAGCAAGAGAAAAAAATTAATGGCAGAGAAAGACTGGAAGATAAATTAAAAAAAATAATTGTTTGTCTTCACATCTTCTGACGAAAAAAATCTCAATAACTCAACATTCAACTGTAATACACCTACCATTGTTGGAACTAAGACAGTTCCTTTCTTATACAAATATGGAAGAATTGGTTTGCTGGTACTAACACATCCTCCTCTTTTATTTTTTGGTTATTAGGGAACAATTAAGAAGGCAAATTAAGCACCAAGACAAGCCGAAGGCAAGTTTAAGACAGCCAAAAGGCCCAAAATTAAAAAACATAATCAGAAATCAATCTTTCAAAGAAAAACGTCTAAAAGAAAAGTACTATTAATTCCCTATAGTAATATTAGTTCTCTTCATATCCATCATCAAGTGGCCTGTAATTTTTATCAGATTCGAAATCAGAAGAAAGAAGAAATTTCTGTCTTCTGTTATAGAAGAAATAATTGCTATGTTTTTTCTTTCTTTATTCATGTATTGTTATTGGCATTTTAGAATTACTAAAATAGAACACAATTCCTTTACCTGACTCATATTTTCAAAATAATTGTCTAACACACAACTGTTGAAACCATCGTCCCGAAGGGTCCAACTCAATTGTAAATCCAAATAGTATAAAATACCCATCCTGAATTCAAAACCTTTGCCCCCAATTATATATGTAATATAAGCAATAGAAACTATCAAAAACTAATTTTTATGATTGAACCACTGACTTAAACAAAGATAGAAACAGTCAAGTAACAAAGCCAGGTTGTGCTACCACTAAAATACATTTATCTTGGCCAAAGTAACCAAAACTGACTATAACCTGGAAAGTATTAACAAAGACTGACAACAGAAAAGGCACCACACCACAATATACCCCTCTCCATTTAACAGTGTAAAAAACAAGAACATATATTTTTTTTCTTAATAATAAACCGATAATTCATTGAAAGGAAAACAAGAGTTACAAACAGGGGTGATGAGAAAGAACAAGAACAAATTCAACCTCAGCTTCATAGGCACACAAGCAACAACAATGAAAAAAAAACAATCATAGTTACCAATAGACCTAATGGTGCGATGGCTCTACAAGCACTAAAAGGTAATTTCCAATTTCATGGTTCAATTTTAAACTAAAATCTTTAGCAAAAAAAATAGACACACAGGTAAAATTGAACAAGTACACATACTGCTTTTCTCCAAGCTTGACTTCAGTTCCTCCATATTCAGGTAGGAGGACAGTGTCACCTTCCTTTACAGTAACAGGAATAATGTTTCCCTCCCTATCACGGCTCCCAGGACCAACAGAAATAACTTTTCCAGAGTTCAACTACATCAAGAACAAGAATGTACTTGATTCAATTTTTTTAGACATTATTACAAGATAGAAGATGTAAGTTATTAATTACCAAATGAAACAATTGCAGATAGCAAAATCAAAGAGCACAACAACTATCTATTAAAAGAAAAGAACACGGATTCGAACAAACTAGCTCCATGAAGAGGAATTTATGCCAATTCCATCCATCGAATACAAAGAGCCAAGCGTAGAACTAAAAAAAACAAACCAGAATCCATGTGATTTTTTTACTAGAGAATGAGCAATGCAAAACAACATTACTAATGGATACAGTAAAAAAGCTAAAAAATATTTATAGTTACTTTGATCAATCTAATAAACACAACAAATAACAGACTATGCTCATTCTTCCCTCTCAAATCTTTATTCCCATTTCTTCCTTCAACAAGAACAAACATTCAAATCCTTCAAAAATCAGTCAAAATAATCAATACCCACAAGCCTAAATCCAAACCATTGTTCATCTAGCTAAGAAAAACACAAACTTTCTAACTCCCAACATTAAATTTCTACAAAGAAAAGAAAAAAGCGAAACATGAAAAGGAAAAGTGATTTTACCTTAGAGGACTTTTCAGGAAGCAGAATACCAGTAGTGGTTTTAGATGGGGGAACAATTTTCTCGATCAAAACACGATTGAACAATGGCGCTAAACGTTTTGCCATCTCAGAGAATTGGAAAAATCGGCTCTCAATTGCAATGAACAATAAGCAGGGTTTTTGTGTGTTTTTCAAAGGACAGTCTAGGGTTTATGGAATGCCGGGGGTTCATGACTTGGCTGTTAAATTACGTAAGTAGACATTACAGAATTCTTTTATTGAGGGTAATTTTGTAAATTAATCAATCCAAATGTTCTAGAAAGCGCCCCCACCGTCTTAACTTTCTTCCCGAGCATTATTTCCCATTTGTGATATAATTTTAAATAGTTAAAATTATTATAAACTAAAGCAAAAAAATAACAAATAAAAGAGAAAAATTGGAGATAAAAAGAGATGAGAAAAGTGATATTTGATTTCATTTTGGGATGACTTATCAATCATTATTTATAAGCTCATAAATATATGAGAAATTGAATGTCAAATTCATGAGTTACAAAGAATGAATAGAGAGAGTAAATAACAATTTAAATTGTGGGAGGTTATAAAATTTGGAGTTATGAGGACATCTAAATTATTTACAATACTCCCCCTTAGTTATCCATTGAATATGAATATGTCTCATTAAAACTTTACTAGGAAAAACATTGTGGGAAAAAATCTTAGTGAAAGAAAAATAGTACATAATCCATATAGTAAGAATTATTTCATTAAACACACACGCCTCTCCCTCATAGATACATCACTTGAGATCTTTGAGTCGTAAGATTACGATGTCATGTACCAACTTTTCAAGTGGTGTTATTAGTATCAATTTTGTGAATAGATCTGCTAAGTTACACTTTGAACAAATTTGTTGGACATTGATATCACCATTTCTTTTAAGGTCGTGTGAAAAATAGTTTTGGAGAAATATGTTTGTCTTATCTCCTTTAATATATCCTCCCTTTATTTGAGCTATACATGCAGTGTTATCTTCATATAATGTTGGAGTTTCCTTACTGGATGATAAACCACATGATGTACGAATGTGTTGTATCATTGATCTTAACCATACAAACTCTCGACTTGCTTCATGTACAACTAGAATTTCAGCATGATTTGAAGAAGTGGTTGTTATAGTTTGCTCTACATATTTCCATAAGATAGCAGTCCCTTTGCATGTAAATAAATAACCTGTTTGAGATCTAACTCTATGTGGATCGGATAAGTATCCTACATCTGCATAATCAACTAACTCAAAATTTGATTTATTAGAACAAAACAAGCTCATATCTAGTGTTCTTTAAAGATAAAAAAAAATACATGTTTAATTTCTTTCCAATGCCTCCATGTTGGAGAAGAACTATATCTTGCTAATAAGTTTACTAAATTTTTTATATCTGGTCATGTATTATTAGCAAGATACATAAGTGCGTACAAAGGTACGGTACTTTAGGACCAAGAATTTCTTCATCGTCTTCTCGAGGCAAAAAATATCATTTTTCAAATAAAGTGAACGACAATTATTGAATGATCAATGGATATACTTTATCCTTATAAACTCTTTTTAAGATTTTTTTGTATAAGTTGACTGGTGAATAAAAATCTCATCTGCTAGATGTTCAATTTGTAAACCAAGGAAAAATTTTGTTTTTCCAAGATCTTTCATCTCAAATTTCTTTTTAAGATAGTTTATTGCATGTGAAAACTCTTCTGGGGTTCTAATAATATTTAAATCATCAACATATATAGTAATAACGGCGAATCCTAATTGTGATTCTTTAATAAAGACACATAGACAAATAGGATCATTTTGATAACATTCTTTCAATAATATTCACGGAGATGATTGTACCACATTCGTCCATATTGCTTTAGACCATATAATGATCTTTGTAATTTTATTGAATATGTCTCTCGAGAACTTGAACTATATGAAAGGGATGATTTACTAAATTAGCGGAATTTATTTAGTAACACAAATTAACACTTAATTTAGGATCTATTAATATCATGCAATTTGTGATAAAAACATGTAGATTCATGCTCGTTTTTCGAAAATTAAAACCCTTTACTTACATTGAGTAAAATATGGAGAATCGGTTGGAGGTTTCTTTACAGCATCAAATCCTCAGCAACACCGGATCTTCTACGCTATATCCCGATCGATCAAACGAAATCCGATTGTGGGATCGAACTTAAGAAGAAATTGGGAAGAAGAAAAATATTTTCTTCCCAATTTTGAATAGCAAAATCGGCAAAGGGAGAGAAAAGGAGGAAGAGAGATTTTTCAATTTCCAAAGAATTGAATTGTGTGATTTATGAATAACCCAACCCTCCTATTTATAGAAAAAATAAGAATCCTATCACATTAGGATTAATCTATAGAGATAAATACAAAAAGAAAAAAAGATTATCTCTTTCCTTTATCTAGCAATTTTGAAAATGTCATGGATAAATAGGAGATTATTTTATTTTCTTTATTTTTATTTATCTTGGGTAAATAAATCTATGTAATTATTTTAGGATATAATTCAAACAATTATCTCCTCAAAATACATGTCATGGCCGAATTTATCATCATAAAATAATAAATAAATACAATTTATTTAATTAATTATTTTGGGCCAATTCCAATTGGGTTCATTAATCCAATTGGGCTTGAAATTCTCTCTTAAATTAATAAGTCCAACTTAATTAATTTATTTATTAATTACCATTTAAATAAAATATTTTATTTAAACAATTAATAATATTAATATTTTCTCCGACTAAATATTATCCAATTTATATTTAATTATTAATTTCCATTTAAATAATTTTCATTATTTAAATAATTAATAATAAATATTTTAATTATTAATTTCCATAAACTCATTATTTAATTAATAATTTTATTGACAATATTTTATTATTAATTTAATTAATTTTAATTATTAATTTCCGTTTAAATATAATTAATTATTTAAACAATTAATAATTGTTAATTAATTTCAAATTATTAATTACCATTTAAATATACTCAATATTTAAATAATTAATAATGTATAATTAATAATATTTCATTATTAATTTCATGTTTAAATAAACTCATTATTTAAACAATTAATAATGTTTATATTAATTACCGTTTAAATATACTCAATATTTAAACAATTAATATTGCCTATTTTAAGTAATTCACTTTACTTAAAATTTCCATTTCTTCTACTTGATTTCACGACTACGATATTTGGGCTAGCATAGGGACCCGATGGACCTATAGATCATGGCCTTAATAATTAGTCAATTAAGTGATTAACACATAATCAGTTAATTACTTATTATCTAACTATGAATAATTCCACTATAGATTCATAGCTGAACTCCCCTCACTATAGATGAGTTATGTCCATTTAGTTTATCTTTTATGTATATCGTGATATATCCTTCACGTGGAACCCTCATAATTACAAGAGGATAAATTTCTTGTTTTGCCCCTGTAATTACCGCTTTATCCTTGTGTTCCGCGATTCTCCAATGAACTTTATCTTTAGTCGAACTAGAGATAAGATACTCGTGATCAATAGAAGTCGTGACGTCACTTGTTCATGTTTCGAATCAGTACATCAAGGGAGTTTCCTAAAGTTCCTAAAATGTTTAGGTATCGGACCGATCTTGTTAATTTATAGGAAAGTTATGAATTCCATCTCGTGAAAATGAGTTCCCAGGCTACTTATCTAGTCATGTTCCCAAAACAGGAGTGTATTGAGCGTTCTTACAGATCGCTTTCAACTATGTGAATCAAAGAACATAACTCCACAAATAGGAGTCCGCATTTCACTCAGGATTGAGATCTATCACGGTTGATAAACTTAGTTTGATATTCGATCATTTCTCGTAAACGGTACTAATGAGAAATTTGATCGAACATCGTGGTCTTGTCTTATACAATCAACATTGCATATGATACTTCCATTTCATGTCTCTCACATGAATGATCAGGATTCGATCATTTGTCTATAAACAAAATGCGAAGCTATCAACAGTGTTACCAGGATAAGGTTCCCGAACGTTATCCGTTTACTGTAGACACGTTTAAGTTACTCATCTCGACTTTAATCCTCTTGTATGACTCACATACTAAGTCGTGATTTCATAAGAGTAACTTAGGGTTTACTATTTGAATGTTTGATATTTATATATTTCCATATATTCCTAATATCATCAATTGAATCAATCTAGATAATCTAAAGAACTTATGTTTATTTATTTAATTTATTCTTAATAAATTATTATTATTAAATAATTACAAGTTCTAGGACACCATTCCTAACACTATATGCTTCTGACATCTTAAATCCTTCAGGAATTTTCATGTATATATCATTATCAAGATAGCCATATAAATATGTTGTGACTACATCCATAAGATGCATATCAAGTTTTTCATATACAACTAGGCTAAAAAGATATTTCAATGTAATTGCATCCACCACGGGAGAGTAAGTTTCTTTATAATCAATGTCAGGTATGTGTGAAAAACCTTGTGCAACAAGGTCTGCTTTATATCTTATGATCTCATTCTTTTCATTTCTTTTTCGCACAAATACCCATTTTATATCCAACTGGTTTAACACCTTTAGCAGTTGGGGATATTGGTCCAAAAACTTTACGCTTTGCAAGCGAGTCTAATTCTGCTTGTATTGCTTCTTCCCATATAGGCCAATCATTTTTATGTCGACATTCTTCGACATATTTTGATTAACAATCCTCAATATCTTTGATAATATCAAAAGCAAAATTATAAGAAAAAAAACTATATATAATTATATCTGTTCGATTCCATCTTACCTGTTATGACATATTCAATCGAAATCTCATTAATTTCACCATTCTCAAGTATTTGACTTTCTTCTAGCTTTTTAGGATAAGTTATGTCCAAGGTTTCTTCAAGAACTTTTGCTTCTTGAATTGAGTTATTTTGATTATCAACTTCCTTTATTTTCGGAACCTATTGGCCTCCCACGCTTCTGACGTAACCTAGACTCATTAGTTGTAGCATTAACAAATTGTTTTGTTAGGATTTCAATCTGTGATGGTGCATTTATAGCTGGTATATATTGTTAGGAACAGTGTCCTAGAACTTGTAATTATTTAATAAAAATAATTTATTTCGAATAAATTAATTATCTATATTAATATTAAACATTCAAATAGTAAAACCCTAAGTTACTCTTATGAAATCACGACTAAGTATATGACTCATACGAGAGGATTAAAGTCGAGATGAGTAACTTAAAGTGTCTACATTATATGGATAACGTTTGGGAACCTTATCCTGGTACACTGTTGATAGTTGGCCATTTTGTATATATAGACAAATGATCTAATCCTGATCATTCATGTGGGTGACATGAAATGGAAGTATCATATGCAATGTAAATTTTATAAGATAGGAACACGATATTTGATCAATATCACATTAGTAATGTTTAAGAGAAATGATCGAATATCAAACTAAATTTATCAACCGTGATAAATCTCAATCCTGAGTGAAATGTGGGCTCCTATTTATGAAGTTATGTTCTTTGATTCACATGGTTGAGAGCGATCTGATATGAACGCTCAATACACTCCTGTTTTGGGAATATAACGAGATAGTATCTGGGAACACATTTACACGAGATGAAATTCATAATATTCCTATAAATTAACGATATCAGTGTGATACCTAAACATTTTAGGAACTTTAGAAACCTCCCTTGATGTACTTATTCGAGACATGAACAAATGGCGACACGACTTCTATTGATCACAGAAGTATATTATCTGTAGTTTGACTGCAAATAATGTTTATTGGAGAATCAGCGGGAACACAAGGATAAATCGGTAATTACAGGGGTAAAACGGTAAACATAATCCGCCTGTAATTATGAGGGTTCCACGTGAAGGATATATCACATATATAAATAAAAGATAAACTAAAAGAACATAACCCAAGTATAGTGAGGGGAGTTCAACTATGAATCTATAATGGAATTATTCATAGTTAAATAATAAGTAATTAACTGATTATGAGTTAATCACTTAATTGACTAATTATTAAGACCATGATCTATAGGTCCATCGGGTCCCTATGCTAGCCCAAATATCGTAGTCGCGAAATAAAACTGAAGAAATGAAAAAAATTAAGTAAGGCGAATTACTTAAATAGGCAATATTAATTGTTTAAATATTGAGTATAGTTAAACGATAATTAATAGAAATGTTTTTAATTGTTTAAATAATGAGTTGATTTAAACAGGAAATTAATAATGAAATATTATTAATTAAACATTAAAACATTATTTAAATATTGAGCATATTTAAATTGTAATTAATAATATGAAATTAATAGGTAATTTTTAATTATTTAAATAATTAATTTATTTAAATGAAAATTAATAATTAAATTAATATTATTAATTAATGATAAAATATTATCAATTAAAATATTTATTATTAATTATTTAAATAATAAAAATTATTTAAATGGAAATTAATAATTAAATATCATATGATAATATTTAGTTGGGAGACAATATTAATATTATTAATTATTTAAATAAATATTTTATTTAAATGGTAATTAATAAATAAATTAATATTAAAGTTTATAATTATTTAAGTTGGACTTATTTAATTAAAGAGAAAATTTCTAACTCAATTGGATTAATGAACCCAATTAAAAATGGCCAAAAATAATTAAATAAATAAATTTGATTTATTAATTATTTATTAAGTGAATTTCAACCATGAGGTGTAATTTTAGGGAAATAACTATTTGAATTATATCCTAAAATAATTACATAGATTTATTTACCCAAGATAAAGCAAATAAAAGAAAAGAAAAGAAAATATTTTCTTATTTGTCTATGGTATTTTCAAAAATACCAAGATAAAGGAAAGATAAAGTCTTTTTTCTTTTATCTTTATCTCCATGGAATATTCATAATGGGATTAGATTTTACATTAGCCTATGAATAGGAGGCTTGGGTCATTCATAAATCATACAACTCAATTCCTAGAAATTGAAATTCTCTCTTCATCTCGCCCCTAGGTCTTGCCGATTTTTGACATTATTTTAGGAAGAAAAATTCTTTTTTCTTCTTCCTAATTTGTTCTAAAGTTCGATCCCACAATCGAGTTTTTCTTGTTCGATCGGGATATAGCGTAGAAGATCTGGTGCTGAAGATTGATGTTGTAAAGAAACTTCCAACTAATTCTCCATAAATTATTCAATGTAAGTAGAAGGCTTTAATTTTCGAAAAACTAGCATGAATCTACATGTTTTTTTTGTCACAATTGCATGATGATTAATAAATCCTAAATTAATTGTTAATTAGTTTACTAAATGAATTTTCGCTAATTTAATAAAGTATTCCCTTCATATTTGATTTTGTTTCTTTCTTTACGTCGGTAAATGCATCTGGTAGCTGCTATATTTTGTAAGTGAATCATCTTCTGTACTTCCTGTTCACATTGATTTTTACTAGGGTCTAAATGAGACAATAATGAGGTACTTGTTGGGATTGAGCCTTTTAAAACTTAGAGATCTCAAGCGGAATTCTCAAAAGATCTTTCCTTGCAGTATAATATTTTTCTAAAAAATCAAAATGTATAAATAGAAAACTAACCCTTGTCGAGAAGTGTCTGACTTTTCCTTTCGTTCTTGATTATGATCATGGGACCACCAAAAAAACTTCCTCACTAAGCACAAAAGAGAATCGGTGTGTGTGCATTATCCTCTTTGGAAAAAAGAAGGGGGAATAAAAACTTCTTCCATATCACCACTAGGGCCGACAGTAAAAGGAGAGAGGGAGGAGAGAATTTTTTTTCCTGAGCCTTTCTTTTCTCTCTTTAGAATTGTATGTTTTGGGTTCTGCCCAACCCTTCTATTTATAGGAAAAATAAAATCTTTGAATATCTTTTTAATTATCAAAATAATTAAATAAAGATATTCAAATTCAATTTGAATATTTTATGATATAATATCTCTTTTAATTAATTATAAAATATTTCATATCATATTTAAATTAATCCATATTAATTATTTTCATACCTAAATATTTAAACTAATCCCATTAATTGAATCCATAGATATTTAATTAAATAAAATGCATAATGATAAACTATTTTACCATCAATGTGGCGTGTGACCCTACCCATGTCACACGCCCACATCATCATCTCCATAATGATATTGGACATTTTATTTATTTCTTTATTTAATAGAACAATTCATTTAAATAAATAATCTCCTTTTGTTTTTTATTTTTTTTTAATTTGACAACCTCAAATTAAATAATTAAATAGACTTCTCCATTTAATCTATATTAATTTTGGACAACTTCAAAATTAATTTTATTAAATGGACTCTTCTATTTAATCTCTTTTAAATAATTAAATAGACTTTTCTATTTAATAATTAGTTAAATAGACTCTTCTATTTAATTTTCCCATTAATTAAATAATTAAATAGACTTCTCTATTTAATTTATTTTATTTAATCTAATAGACTCCTCTATTTGCTCTTGCCTTAAATTAATTTGACATTTTCAAATTAATTTACTTAAAACATTTTCTCAAAGAAATTAATCTAATGTATGTTCTCAATTACATGCGTTAACTTGGAGGATTTAATGGACCTATAAAACTAAGCTCCAATGATCTAGAATTACCTTAATTAAAACTCATTTAATCAATTAATTCTTATTCATTAACTCCTATATAACTCCACTAAATATCTAGAGTTGCACTATAGACATAGTTATTTGGCTATAATCATTAACTCCACTCTGACCCTTTACAAGTAGTTAGTATCTATGGCTAGGTAATTTATCGATTTAACCTCCATGATACATCTTGTTCCTTAAGCGCAATTGATTCTCTAATGAACAACCTTACATAATCTCCATTATGCGACTTTGTTTTGTTCATTGATCGGAGGAATATGGGCCTCCGTTGTTCAAGTCCTAAATCAGTTCATAAGAGAACTACTTATCTATTTTCCTTATTAGAAAAAGAGTGAATTTCAATTCTTGTGTAATTATGCTCCCAGCTAGCTATAAGCAAGATGCAACCCCAAAGTGGGAGACATATTTGAGCGAACTATATCGAGTCACTCTCACCTATGTAAATAAAAAAATTGTCTTTTGTGAACAGAAGTTCATATTCAACTCAGGATTAAGATCAATTGTACATGATCAATCGATTGATATATAATGTGTCTTTCTGAAAGGTTTTACCAGAAGAAAGTAAGTACATTTTAGTCTAGTATACTACAGTCTCTATTGCAGCAACACCCCCACTCACATATCTCTACATGAGTGATCCAGTGGATAACTTGTGCCAATTCACAATTGGGCAGTGTTCGCTGTGTTACCAGAAATAAGGCACCCAACCTTTATTTAGAATACTACAGACCTTTTGAGTTACTACTTAAGTAAATCTTTTTGCATCAAATGCTCATCTTAAGTTATTATAAGTAACTCTAGATCTTATGATGAATTACATTTATTTTATAACAATAAATGACAATGTAAATGTTTACTAATTAAATAATTCATTTTTTTATTTATAGTTTAATAGATTACATAAGATTTAGAGCAGAAACCTCAGCAGTATTCCAAGTTATTTCTTTTTCCAACTTCTTTCTAATGTTGGAAATTTTGTATACTCAAAGTGACAGTCAGCAAATCGAGCAGTAAATATATAAACCGTCAGAGGTTCAAGATATTTAATAATTAATGGGGAATCATACCCAACATATATTTCCCTTTTATAGTTTCGCTAATATTTAGAAAAAAATTGTGACTAAAAGTATTTTCTTAAAGGGAAAAAAAGAGTCAAATATAGTGAAGAATAAATACACCAAATTAGATACATTCAAATCAATTCAACTATGTGTTAGGGATGATAGGTTCGTGAGGCCTAAAATTCACACAAGAACGATAGCGGAATAATAAACGTAAATAAAAGGGAAAGAAATCGACACCAAAATTTATACTGGTTCACCCTAATGTTCGGCTACGTCCAGTTGCTATCGCTGCAGATTTCATTATGATAAATCAAGTGTTACAATAGAGAAATATTCAATACACTCAATGATGTATTACACTCAAAAGCCCTCAAGAAAAGAAAACCCTTTCTTTTGGAATACTTCTCACAACTCCCATGGAAGATAAACTCCCTCAAACCTCACTGCCGCCGTAACCACGAAAGCCCAAAAAAAGAACGCCTTTTTAATTCTCTCATTTTAACCCTCACGACTTCACAATAGGTCACAAAGCAAAAAACCACCGGCCAATCACAATTTCCACGAATTGGTTAAATGGCAAAATCCCACCGCCTCACCAAATGATGTCATATAAAATTAACCTACTAAAATTCTTTTGGCCATCACACTTCATGTAGACAAAATGTTGGTTTTAATATGGCATTGGGCCATAGGATTTAAAAACAATAGGCTTTGATTTTTTATTTTGACTTCACATCACATAACAATCTCCCACTTGAAGACAAAACAAAACACCAAGTCTTCACTGCTAGCGGTAGCGACTCCTCTCTACTAATTTTGAGAAGTCCAATTGAAGTTGCACACAACTTCAGTTTGTCTGTTGGAACTGTTTGGTAAACATATCTGCAGGATTCTGACTACCAGAAATCTTTTCAAGTACCAACACATCATTTTCAAACACTGATCTGATAAATTGTTACCTCACTTGTATGTGCTTCGTTCTGGCATGAAAGACCAGATTTTTTGCCAAATGAATATCACTCTGACTGTCACAATGCAATGTCCTCCTTCCCTATTCTGACCAAGTTCCTCTAAGAAGGACTGAACCCATATCATCTCTTTATTGGCTTTTGTAACTGCAACATACTTAGCCTCTATCGTCGAAAGGGCCACTTAGAAACCCAACTAATTGTTAGGAATAGTGTCCTAGAACTTGTAATTATTTAAATATAATAATTTATTTCGAATAAATTAAATAAATAAACATAAGTTCTTTATATAATCTAGATTGATTCAATTGACGATATTAGGAATATATGGAAATATATAAATATCAAAACATTCAAATAGTAAACCCTAAGTTACTCTTATGAAATCACGACTTAGTATGTGAGTCATACAAGAGGATTAAAGTCGAGATGAGTAACTTAAAAGTGTCTACGATAAATGGATAACGTTTGGGAACCTTATCCTGGTAACATCGTTGATAGCTTCGCATTTTGTTTATAGACAAATGATCTAATCCTGATCATTCATGTGGGAGACATGAAATGGAAGTATCATATGCAATGTTGATTGTATAAGACAGGACCACGATGTTCGATCAAATTTCTCATTAGTACCGTTTACGAGAAATAATCGAATATCAAACTAAGTTTATCAACCGTGATAGATCTCAATCCTGAGTGAAATGCGGACTCCTATTTGTGGAGTTATGTTCTTTGATTCACATAGTTGAGAGCGATCCGTAAGAACGCTCAATACACTCCTGTTTTGGGAACATGACTAGATAAGTAGCTGGGAACTCATTTTCACGAGATGGAATTCATAACTTTCCTATAAATTAACGGTATCAGTGCGATACCTAAACATTTTAGGAACTTTAGGAAACTCCCTTGATGTACTGATTCGAGACATGAACAAGTGACGTCACGACTTCTATTGATCATAGAAGTATCTTATCTCTAGTTCGACTAAAGATAAAGTTCATTGGAGAATCAGCGGGAACACAAGGATAAAACGGTAATTACAGGGGCAAAACGGTAAATTTATCCGCCTATAATTATGAGGGTTCCACGTGAAGGATAATATCACAGATATAAATAAATGATAAACTAAATGGACATAACTCATCTATAGTGAGGGGAGTTCAGCTATGAATCTATAGTGGAATTATTCATAGTTAGATAATAAGTAATTAACTGATTATGAGCTAATCACTTAATTGACTAATTATTAAGCCCATGATCTATAGGTCCATCGGGTCCCTATGCTAGCCCAAATATCGTAGTCGCGAAATCAAGTAGAAGAAATGGAAATTTTAAGTAAAGTGAATTACTTAAAATAGGCAATATTAATTGTTTAAAAATTGAGTATATTTAAGCGGTAATTAATATAAACATTATTAATTGTTTAAATAATGAGTTTATTTAAACATGAAATTAATAATGAAATATTATTAATTAGATATTATTAATTATTTAAATATTGAGTATATTTAAATGGTAATTAATAATTTGAAATTAATTGACAATTATTAATTGTTTAAATAATTAATTTTATTTGAACGGAAATTAATAATTAAAATTAATTAATTAATAATAAAATATTGTCAATAAAATTATTAATTAAATAATGAGTTTATTTAATGGAAATTAATAATTATAATATTTATTATTAATTATTTAAATAATGAAAATTATTTAAATGGAAATTAATAATTAAATATAAATTTGATAATGTTTAGTCGGGAGAAAATATTAATATTATTAATTGTTTAAATAAAATATTTTATTTAAATGGTAATTAATAAATAAATTAATTAAGTTGGACTTATTAATTTAAGAGAGAATTTCAAGCCCAATTGGATTAATGAACCCAATTGGAATTGGCCCAAAGTAATTAATTAAATAAATTATATTTATTTATTATTTTATGATGCTATTTTCGGCCACCATATGTAATTTTGGAGGAGATAATTGTTTGAATTATATCCTAAAATAATTACATAGATTTATTTACCCAAGATAAATAAAATAAAAGAACAGAAAATAATCTCTTATTTATCTATGGATTTTCGAAATTGCAAGATAAAAAGAAGAGATAATATTTCTTTCTTTTTGTATTTATCTCTATAGATTAATCCTAATGTGATTAGGATTCCTATTTTTCTATAAATAGGAGGGTTGGGTCATTCATAAATCACACAATTCAATTCTTTCGAAATTGAAAAATCTCTCTTCCTCCCTTCTCCCTCCCTTGGCCGATTTTCTCATAGTATTGGGAAGAAAAATATTTTTTTTCTTCTTCCCAATTTCTTCTAAAGTTCGATCCCACAATCGAATTTCGTTTGATCGATCGGGATATAGCGTAGAAGATCTGGTGTTGCTGAGGATTTGAAGCTGTAAAGAAACCTCCAACCGATTCTCCATTATTCAGTCAATGTAAGTTCCGGTTTTAATTTTCGAATATATAAGCATGAATCTACATGTTTTATCACAAATTGCATGATGTTAATAGATCCGTTATTAAATGTTAATAAGTTTACTAAATAAAATTCCGCTAATTTAGTAAATCATCCCTTCACTAATATATATAATACCCAAAGTATACACATACCCAGTAGTACTTTTTATGACATCAATATCACTTGCCATATGCATCCACATAACATTGCAATTTAAAATCTGACCTTTTAAAATGCAAAGCATAATCAGTTGTTCCTTTCAAATATCTGAATATCCACTTAACAGCTTCCCAATAATGCTTCCCTAGATTACTCATATATCTGCTCACAAGTCTCACTGCATGTGCAATGTCTGGTCTGGTGTAAACTATGACATACATAAGACTGCCTATAGCTGAAGCATAAGGCACTCTATCCATGTGATCTTTCTCCTGCTCAGTAGTGGGTGAATACTCTTTAGATAATTTAAAACGAGAAGCTAAAAGAGTACTCACCGATTTTGCATTCTCCATGTGAAACCTGCTCAAAACCTTTTTCACATATTCTGCCTATGACAAAGTCAAGATACCTTCAGATCTCTCAATTCTCATCCCGAGGATCTGTTTAGCAGCACCTAAATCCTTCATAGCAAATTCTTTTGATAAATCAACTTTAAGTATGTCAATCTCCTGTTTGCTAGCCCCTGCAATAAACATGTCATTGGCATACAAAAGTAGTATAATATAAGAATTACCCTTATGTCTTATGTAACAACAATGATCTGCCTGACATCTCTGGAAACCGTTGCTACTCATAAAACTGTCAAACTTCATACACCACTGTATAAGAGCCTGGTTGAAACCATATAAGCTCTTCTGAAGTTTGCACACCATTTTCTCCTCTCCATGTACTACAAATCCCTGCGGCTGAAACGTGTAAATCTCTTCCTCTAAATCACCATGGAAGAAGGCCATTTTTACATCTAACTGTTCTAAAATTAAATCATCTTCTGGCACTATCGATAATACAGTCCTAATAGTAGTCAATTTAAAAACAGAAAAAAATATTTCATTAAAGTCAATACCTTCCGTTTGCTGAAAGCCTTTGACTACAAGTCTTGCTTTATATCGTTTGCTGCCATCGGGTTCCTGCTTTATTTTGTAAACTCATTTATTATGCAAAGCTTTCTTACCCCTGGGTAACTCAGCAAGCTACCATGTCTAATTCGTCATCAATGAATTTATCTCATCCTTCATGACAAGCTCCCACTTGACAGAGTCTTCCATGTGAATCGCCTCATCATAACACTCAGGCTCACCACTGTCAGTCAATAAAACATAGTGAAGTGAAGGAGAATACCCCTGTGGTGGTGTAATAGTCCTGCTAGATCTCCTAGCAGCTGTAAGGGAGTTATTGGAACTCATTTTGTCTCAATAATTTATGTCTTTAGAGCAATACTGTTTTGAACTTCAACCTTTGTACTTTCTGTTTCAATCTCAGGAAGATCCTCTAACTGAATAACCTCAGTAGGCTTTCCATCTTTCCCTGATCATCCTGCATCAATTTCTGCCCTGTTCTTGTAAAGAACTTGTTCATTAAAGATCACATCTTTGCTTCTGATAATTTTCCTGTTTTGGTCATCCTAGAAACTATAACCCATCTCAGCACCGTCATATCCAATAAAATAACATTTAGTGGATTTTGCATCTAACTTGCTCCTGTCAGCAGCATTAATATGTACATATGACACACAACCAAAAACCTTTAGATGAGAAAGGTTTACCTTCTCATCGCTCCAGACTTCCTCAGGCAATTTGAAGTCTAGTGGTGTGGAAGGACTCTTATTGATAAAATAGGTCGTTGTTCATCCTTTCTGCACACCATTCTACTGTGGTGTCCCTAGAAGAGTCTTGACCATCACAATACCATTTTCTGCACAATGTTGCTTAAGCTCTATACTACTGTATTGTCCACCATTATTTGACCTCAAGCTCTTCACTTTTAAATCTGTCTTATTCTCAACCATAGCTCTCCAAGTTTTGAAAGCATTAAACACATTAGATTTATGGTTGAGAAAATAGACCCACGCCTTTCTGCTTGAGTCGTCTATGAAAGTCACATAGTATTGGAATCTCCTAGAGAAGTGACTAGAGTGGGCCCTCATACGTTAGTATGAACCAATTCTAACTTGATTTTCTTTGGCTCTACTCCCACCTGTGAAAAGCTAACCTTTTTCTGCTTATCGAAAATACAGTCCTCACAAAACTTGTGCTCAATTGATTTGAGCCCAACTAACTTCCCTGAAAAGTGAAGAATTTTCATATTCTTCTCACTCATATGCCCCAACCTGTTATGCCACAATTCAGTTATGTTAGTAGAATCTATAACTGCAATCAAATCTCTACTATCAGAACTATTATATATACTCCCCTCCATGCTTCCTCGAGTAAAAATCATGGCACCTTAAGTACCTTTCCAAGATCTATTACTGAAGAATATTGTATATCCTGCATTATCTAACTGGCCAACTGAAATCAATTTCTTTATTAGTCTAGGTACGTGTCTTACCTTGAAAATCTACCAAACTGAACCGTTCGCGGTCTTTAAACTAACATCACATATACCAACAATATCTAAGGGTTCTCCATTAGCGAGATACACCTTACCATGATTTCCTGTGACATAATTTTCTAGAACGTTTCTTTGTGAAGTAGTATAGAAAGATGAACCTGAATCAATAACCCAAGAATCATGAGAATCAACAACTGAGAGTAATAAAGCATAATGTACCTCCTCAGTCACTACATTAGCCGCACCATCTTCTTTGTTCTCATTCTTTTTAGGAGCCTTGCAGTTCTTTTTTAGATGCCCCACTTAACCACAATTCCAACACTCAACATTACTATTCCTAGACTTGCTTCTGTGATTCTTTGAGTTTCCTCAATTCTCGTTACCTCTATCATTCCTGCTATTGCTTCTGCCTCTTTCTACATTCAGCGCCGAACAAGAACTGGAAGTAATACCTTTCTGTTTCCTACGAACTTCCTCTACTAGTACCACATTCTTAATTTCAGAAATAGTCAATTCACGATCACCAAGTGAGTTAGAAATAGCTGTCTTCATCGTATCCCACCTATTAGGCAAAAATTTAACCAAAAGCACTGCATAAATCTCATCAGTAAATTTAATATTGATGGAGGCTAACTGATCCTCAATTCATTAATTTGTGAGCCAACAGTTTGATCTTCTGCCATTTACAAATTGAATAATTTGGTAAGAATATATACCTTATTATTCGCAGAAGGCTTTTCATATGTATGAGATAGGGCTTTCATTATGCCCATAGTTGTCGTCTCCTTTGATACCGAATGAGACACACACTTCACCATAGTCAAATGGATGACGCCAACTACCCGCCTATCCAACCTGTTCCATTCATCATGTTTCATCTCAGTCGGTTTCGGTCTCAATGGTAGCTCCAGGAATTTGTTGTACAAATAATTCTCTATTTGCATCATCCAGAAGACGAAATCATTGTCGTCAAATTTTACAATTCCCAAATTCGAATTCTTTTCCCGATTAGACATCGTTCTTCAACAATAATCTGAGCTCTGATACCAGTTGTTAGGAAATGATAGGTTCGCGATGCCTAAAATTCACACAAGAACGATAGCGGAATAATAAACAAAAATAAAAAGGAAATAAATCGACACCAAAATTTATACTGGTTCACCCCAATGTTGGGCTACGTCCAGTTGCTACTGTTGCAAATTTCACTATGATGAATCAAGAGACTAGAGAAATATTCAATACACTCAATAGTGTATTACGCTCAAAAGCTCTCAAGAAAAAAAAACTATTTCTTTTACAATACGTCTCACAACTCTCATAGAAGAAAAACTCTCTCAAACCTCACTGTCGCCGTAATCACGAAAGCCAAAAAAAAAGAACGCCTTTTAATTCTCTCTTTTTAACCCTCACAGCTTCAGAGTAGGTCACAAAGAAAAAAACCACCGCCCTCACAAATTGAGCCGAACTCAATTTAGAATCATTGGCCAATCACAATCTCCACGAATTGGTTAAATGGCAAAATGCCACCGCCTCACCAAATGATGTCATACAAAGTTAACCTACTAAAATTCTTTTGGCCATCACACTTCACGTAGACAAAATGTTGGTGGGTTTTAACATGGCATTGGGCCATGGGCTTTAAAAACAAATAGGCTCTGATTTTTTTTTATTTTGACCTCACATCACATAACACTATGGTATCGTGTTGTGTGTAAAAAAAAAAAAAAATACACTATGGTGTTGTTCTTCAAATTCAAATTCAAATTCGCAAGTAATTTTCTTTCTTCTAAATATTCATATATTTTCAGAGTCCCAAAAAATCTATGTATATATCAAATTTGCAAACTATGAGGGTGGTGATTTTTAAACTAATTCAAGTTTTAAACTTAAAAAAAAATGTAAAGATAAAAATGTGAAAAGAATAGGAAAAAAAAAAAATTAGAATAATGATAAATCCATCAAATCCCTTTGACCAACCCAAGAAAAAAGTTGGACAAAGACAAAAGGAAAACCTAATCACTTACTCAACCAGAAAGAAAAAATAAATTCTTAGGGCTTAATGATGCTGTGTGTGCTCATCAAGACAATAACTCAAGTAAGAATTTGATCTTTTGTTTTGTCTCTCTCCTATCCAATTTGATAAGCCAATGCTTCTCATTCATAATATATTACAACTTTATTCACATTTGGCTTAGTAGGCTTCTTCTTAATTAAAACATTCATTATTTAATGTTATCATATAAATTGATGTGTTTTTTTTCTTAACATGGAAGTTTCTCTTTAAGATTTACATAAGAAAATAATTTGTGATGAAGGCTTCCTTCATATGAATAAACAATTGAATGTCTCAAATAAGATTTACTTACAAGTATACCGGGGAGCGTTGCATTAGTTTTTTTTTTTTTTCCCAGATATACATCAATTTGGATGAGGGGACACTCGAACGTTCGACCTCAAACGAAGGGAGCAAATGTCTAACCAGTTGAGCTATGTTCATATTGTTCAGTGGCGAGGCCAAAATATTTTTTTTAACAAAATTACATATAAAAAGTGGGTCGTATAAAATGACGATTTGACACCCATTTTTATATATTACAATTTATAAATCAACAAAAAAAATTCTTTATAAAATGTAAACCATTTTTTTTATTGTTATAATTGTTCAATTAGTTAGAATTTTTACATTTGACTTGTGCTCTAATATAAAATTATAAAACAAACCATTTTTTTCTGTTAAAATTTATGTTTAATTATAAAAGAATATATGTCTTCACAAATTTCAAAATAATTTCTTATTTTTAAAAAATTGATAGTTCATCGTTTGTTTTATATATTTTAAATTAATCAAAACAAATTAAATTATTTATAAACATTGAGCCTAATATTATCACCACATCATTGTCATATAAAAATAACAATATAAATATGCATTTATTAATACTCAACAACGAAGAATGCAATGCATGAATCGTGGATGAATGCAACAAAAATTATGAGGAAAAATAAACACTAGTCTTATCTACTAAAAAAAATCTATTTAAAACAATAAAAACATACATCAATGAAGAATATAATCTTTTTGATTTGTTTCAAGGATTTATTTCCAAATGACTATTGTAGAAAGAGTTTATTTTTTAAAACTTAAATATCCCTCAATACTCTATATAAGAACTAAGAATAATTTTTTGTTGGGGTAAAATTAAAAATTTAAATAAAATTGAGGACCAAGCATAAATTTTTGGGGCAAAATTGAAAATTTAAATAAAATTATATATAGTAAACTTTTTTTAAGATGGGGGGGGGGGGGGTGGGCCTATAAATTTTGATGAGATAATATGATGTACTACAAAAGGTCATATAAAGTACAAGTTAATGACTTAAAATTACATAACAAACACACTATTATTGATATTATCACAAATTAAGGCCTATTGGATGATATTTTATTTTCTAGTTTAAGTTTTTAGTTTTATTTTTGGAAAATAGCGTATTTGATAACTTTTTTTTTTCTTTCAGTTTTTAAATTTCGATTTAAAAAAAAAAATAGTTTTTTAAAACAGTTTTCCATTTTTATAGTTTTGTTGTTAAAAAAACAAAAAAAATTATTATCAAACACATTTGATAATTTGTTATTTTAAAAACAAAAACCAAAAATAGTTATCAAATAAATATTGCTTTTGTGTTATAAAAATAAATTACTTAATACTATGTTAACGATCCCACATCGGATAGATGAAAGGACCTAATAATATTTATAAAGTTTAAGGGTTACTCGTCTCATTATCAATTTATTTTGAGATGGAAGCCTATAATTATCAAGACACTAAAGCATAAAACAAAAATTGGTCATTAGGAGGACCTAAAAAATATTCTAATAGTTTTTTTTTCAAGATGTAGTAAATCTATCTTTTACGAACATTTGTGTTTTTGTCCAAAAGAAATTAAATATTCCCTAAAAATATATTACTATTTTTGTGTTTAGATTTTAATTACTTTAGAACCGCAAACAGATGTGATTGAAAAAAGAAGGATAAAATACTATTTTAATCCCTAAACTTTCACCTAACTTTCATTTTTGTTCATAAACTTTCAAAAGTGATATTTTTTGTCCTTAAACTTTACGATTCGTTCCGTTTTAGTCTTTCTATGTTTTTTTTCGTCTGGAACACTACCGAAAAACTTATGTGGCATGTAATTGATGATGTAAAATTATATAATTATACAATGAGGTTAAATGACGTGGAAAAACAAATATACAGTGAAGTTTACGACTGCAATTAAAGAGGAAATAATAAGATTAACCTCACTGTATATTCGTTTTTTCATGACAATTTTAACAACCTCACCTATAATGTCATATCATCAATTACATGCTACATAAAGCCTTCCATTAATGTCAAAAACAGAAAAACACTGACGGAAGGACTATAACGGAACGAATCGTAAAGTTCATGGACGAAAAAATGTAACTTTTAAAATTTGGGGACGAAAAAGAAACCGGAGTGAAAGATTCAGGGACCAATATCTAAATCATTTTATGTTGAAATTCAGGTCGCCTTTATTTGTTTGTTTTGTCTTCTATCTAGATTCTGTTAATAGCTTTACGACTCTTCCTCCTAGCACCATCATTTCTTCTAAGAAGTAAGAACACAAACGAATGGAAAGAGGGAAAAAAAATTACTGAAAATATTTCGGGTTAATTTCAATTTTATTATTATTATTATTCAATCCAGCAAATCTAACAAATATGGTGTTAAATATAGGCTAAATATCACTTTTGATCCTTAATGTATATGTTTTTTTTTTTAATTTAGTCCATGATATTTCAAAATATTTCAATTTTGTTATTAATGTTTTAAAATTGTCAATTTAGTCCTCAATATTTCAATATATTTAAAAAAATTTGTCCAAAATCATTAATACCATTTGAAAATTTAATGGATTTTTTTTTATGAAAATATTGCACTAAATCAGGCGAATACATACATACATATATACAAGGACGGACCTAGTTAAGGACCGGGGGGCACGTGCCCTCCCTCACTTGAAGATTTTTTTTAATTATATATAATTGAAAAAAAAGTATTTTAGTTATAAAAAAAACTACAATAATTTTACTCATAATTATTATTTTAATGTTTTATTAGTACTGCTTTTAAATATTTTTTTCTTATCGATATATTATAATTATTTTGGTTTTAGAGGATTTGATATTATTTTTTTGCTTATTGTTACCAATTTTTCTTCAAATTTAGTGATTTGAGTTGAAGTTTATGATAAATGATTTTTTTTTATATGAAACAATAAAATTTAGTTTTGAGTGTTATTTATTAGTCTTTATACATTATTTTTTTTGTTTTGTTTTATAACTACTATTAATCTCAATAATTAAAAGTTATTTGTAATTATTTAGAATCATTCGTGACCGATCAATAAGAAATAGACAAAGTATACACTATTCAATCTAATTAAATAATTCATATCGAGATTTCTTCAATTATTTTTATTGAAATATTAAAAAAATACATAACATATATAAAATAGATATAATAGTTCGAGTGTTAAAAATAAAATAAAATGAATTGAAAAATTAATTACATTAATATCGTTTTTAGTAATGATTTCAAATGAAACATAGGATCAAATGCAAGTTATCTTGATATTTATTATGTTGTTTTATAACATCTTTTTCCTTGTTTTTATAACTTTTTATTTATAGTGATATTTTATATATGGAAAAAAAATTGATATAAGTAGAGTAGTGATTTATTAGTTTTTTTTTATATCTTTTTAATATAAAAAATTACTAATGATGAGGCTAAAAATGTTGATATCCTAAAATTGTTTACAATATAATTTATAGAAATTTTTACAAAAATAGCCACTTTTTGACCCTAATTTCATAAATATCAACAAACCCTATTATTTTACAGATTTGACCAAAATCAGTCGTATGTGGTGGAGATGCTAAATTTATATTCTCGATTTACCCATGTATGTGTGCGTTTTTTATCGAAAAACTCTCATATAATTGTGGGATATAGATTCAATATAATTAGTATTAATCATCTTTCCTATAATAATGGGATATTAAATTTTCCAGTGGGTAATTTTTGCCATTCATGTAATTTATGTGGCTGACTAAACATAATTGTAATAAACAAAAAAAAATTGGTCATTTTTGTTAATAACCCTAATTTATATTGTGCCCCTTCTAAACTATGATCCTAGATCTATCACTATATATATATAAACACCTTACTTCCCCGTTAAAAGCTTCAAATGTTGTTAAACTCACAAATGAAATTGAAACATTTTGAAAGAATAGAGATGAAACTAAAATATTTTAAAACATCAAGGACTAAATAGAAACTTTTAAAAATATTAAGGTCAAAACTGAAAATAACACTAAACATCATAGATCTAAAATTATTTTTAGCCTTAAACATACTAGTAAAAACCCACATGCGTTGCACGTGGTGTATCAAGTTTGATTATAATTGTCGACGATTTAATATAAAAACCGTAAACCCTAAATATTTTTTAATATGAAATGTTTATTTTGATTCCATAATAAAAATGGGCTAAATAAATAAATAGTTATAAAAAAAATTATATAAAATATTCTATGTAAATATATCGTCTAAAAAGTAGAAATTAAAATTAATTATGTAAAAAAAAGTGAAAATTTTAATTTAGTAGAATGCATTTGCGAAGATATAAATGAAAGCAAAAAAAAAAATATAATTATAAACGGTCAAAAATAGAAAATAATAAATTTTATTAATTAGATGGTTAAAATTAGAAAGTAAATACTAAAATGGTGGTAATAAGGAAAATCAAAACTTCCATTTGGTTAATGGCTTATGAGATATGAATCTCATATGTGCAAATTGTTTTTCCATTCAATTCTAAAAAGGAGTTCCTCTAAACAAACAATGAGATTTCAATTATGACGGGTATTGAATTTACTCTATCTCATCCATTTAGTTTTGATTGACAACCATGCTTATCTCCATCTTTATTGCTACATCAGAGTTCATCTCCATCTCTAATGCTCCTAAACCCTTCAATCTTTTTCTCAGCTGATATGTTATGATCTTATTTGACGATCACGTAGACTTGAATGTCACTTTCCAAACTTTTATAGGTAGTAAACATCAACCTTCTACATGGCTTATCATTTACATCTTGTATGTATTTATAGGAATTTGAATTAATAGATTAAAATAATAAAATTGAATAGGTAAAGGTGAAATGGTGGTTAGGAACATGAACATGAATGACTTCTCAAAAATAAAGATAAATAATTTATTGGTTTTTGAAACAAATTAAATGACACGGGAAAATAGGAACATGAATTATGAATGAATGACTTCTCAAGAATCAAGATAAATAATTTAGTAGTTTTTGAAACAAATGAAATGATGTGGGAAAATGGATGAATGATTAATTATTTATAAAGGGTAAAAATGGAAAGGAAAGATTCTCCGCTTATTCTCACTTTTAATATATTAAGAAAGATGTGTTGAAAATGCAAAGTTAATCAAACTTGATCACATCTGTTGACTATTCTCTAGGCCTGATTAGATAGTAGTTTAATTTTTAATTGGGTAAAATATAAATAACACCCCTGCGGTTTTGGTCAAATGAAAACACACCCCTTGTGGTTAAAATAATGAATATTTATACCCTCATAGTTTTTAAATTATGCAATTTGACCCCTCCCCACTAACGTTGTCAACTTCTTTTAGTCATAACTTCTTAGTTTGAACTTCGATTTGGATGATTCAAGATGTTATGGAATTCTCGTTTCGAGATCTACGTAATAATAACTCTAAAACTTCTAAATTGTCAGTAAATAAAAGGGGTTTATGACTTCAATCATACCTAATATTTTGATAATGATAACTCTTTCATTTATTGATGATTTCGAAGTTTTAAGTGACCATAATACAAAGACAGAAACAAGGATTTCAAAACATTTTCAATCATCCAAATCGAAATTCAAACGAAGAAGTTATAACTAAAAGAAGTTAACCATGTTAGGAAGGATGTGCATAATTTTGAAACTATAAATGTATAAATATTCATTTTCTAACTATAGAGGGGATGTTTGCATTTGACCAAAACCACAAGGGTGTTATTTACATTTTTCCCTTTTTAATTTTACAATTTAAAAAATTAAGTTTGTTTATCATCAGATTACTTTCTTTCTTTATCGTGTTTTTTACTTTTCCTTTCTTCAAATTTTAGACTAATTTAAAAAGAAAAGGCTTTTTTTTTAAAAATAGTTTAAAAAAAATTATTTTTCAGCCTTTTATTTAAATTTAAATTTTTATTTTTATAAAGATAAATGATTCTCAATCTTGATTTCATAAGGTTTCATTTCAAAATCAATTGGCAAGGAGAAGAGTTGCCCACGTATCTTATAAAGATTATGAGTTCCCTTCATCTTTCTGATGTGAGATTCTCAACATGCCCTTTCAAAATGATACCTCTTTTGGGCTCATCATTCTTGGTTTGGATAGACCGAATGTTCGTTTGGGCTTGTTGAGCTATAATATCATCTTGATATCATGGGATTCCATCTCAAAACCATTTGACATTAAAAGAAGTAACCAATTTTATCTTACAAAGTTTGTGAGTTCCCTTCATTTTTCCGATGTGGATTCTCAACACTCAAATATATAAAATTCAATAATGATTGAAAGCCGTCAACTGTCAAGTGATTTTTGCTTTTTTTTTTTTGTAAAATTGAAATGTAGTTATTAAATATATATAGTCAATTTTAAGTTGGCCCGAAATTATTGTAAAAGATTATGATTAAAATAACACCGTGAATAAAATGAAGGGATGATTATAAATCTAATAATTTTTTTATAATATTTTTTTAAAATATAATTGTTTAAGAATATTAAAATATCACAAAAAAGTTTTCCCTTGTTGATAATTTCTTTACCAATATTTTAGATTGAAAAGTTATTTGCTTGGTCACAATGACTAAACTAAACTAGAGAAATTAGCCTCGGTGATTTTACTTCTCAAAATTCCACCATTTCAAATAAAGAAAATAAAATTAGGGAAATAATGATTCCATTTTTTATGAAAATTCTCCTTATATTAGGAATTGTGACTAATCGTAATTTCTAAGATTACCCCAGGTATTACCTATTACATTTCCAATTAATCAAATTTAGAACACTTTTCACCCACCGACCATATTTTTCTCTCATTTTTCTAGGAAAACGTGATTACTTTTTGCTATGTTTTCCTTTGGCTTTGGGTCCACGAAAGTTTAATAGTACATAAAACTATGACAAATTGATTAGCTAAAAGTTTAAATGAAAAAGTAAATACCAAACCAATATCCGAAAAGCAAGTTGGTGAAAAGACTGTATGAACGGTCAATTTTATTATAGAAATGGCCAAAACCACCTCGGCCAATTTAAATACATTATGAAAAGATAAAAAATTACCCTCATTTTATTTTTTTTGAATCATGCAATATTTATGGAAAATTTGAAATCTCTTAAATTGTGCAAGATTTAAGAAAAAATAAAAAATTGAAAAAGATAAATTTAATTCTATCTAACTAATAATTAAAATAAATCTTACTTCGAACCCAATTTTTTCTTCAATCTTCCTCCAAGTGTCGTAAAACTATCATTGATGCTTCTTCAAGCTACAAAATTTTAAAAATAAAAAACAATGGTTAGTTTAATAGAGTTATATTTATTAAACAAATAACATGTTTAAAAATTATCAAATTAAAACCAGTAAAATCCAGAAATGAACATTTTAAAACAAAACATGGTTTATTTAGTTTAACAGATTTCCATCTATGCTTCTTCAACATATGAAATTTATAAAATGAAAAATAATGGTTAGTTTAACATGTTTATATTTATTAAACCAATAATATGTTTAAATTGCAGAATTAAAACCAAATGAACATATATAAACAAAAATATTGTTAGTTTAACCGATTTATTTTTGATAAATTAATAAAATTCATAAAATTGATCAATTTAAAATGAATATTATGGTTAGTTTAACTAATTAAAAGCAGAAAATGAATAGAACGACATGTTTATATTTGTTAAAAACCAATAAAAATAATACTAACAGAAATCCTAAAATAAGATTGCTAGAATCAATCAAATTTTATATGATTTTCTCACCTTGAAATAGAAACGGTCCATGGAGTTATAAATTGATTATCCGTGGCAATAATGTATATTTATTTAATATAACTAAACTATTCTTTAGTTAGAGTTTAGTTAGAGTCTTGTTAGTTTGTTATTATATTTGGTTACAAGGCAACTGTACTATAAATATCTTGTACTTGGTTATAGCTCATTAATCAAGTTTATTACAGCTCTCTAAAATCTCTCTCACTCTCTCTCCCTCTATGGTATTAAAGCTTGTTTGACGAATGTCTTCCATGGCTTCTTCTTCAAACACAAACCCTAATTCATCTGATTCATCTTCTTCATCTCTGATTCACATGCAGAATTCACCAATCTTTCTTCTCTCTAACATCTGTAATCTAGTTCCTATCTGACTTGATTCCACAAATTTCATTCCATGGTAATTTCAGGTTTCTTCGATTCTTGAAGCTCATTCCTTATTCGGTCATATTGATAGCTCCACACCTTGTCCTGAACAATCTATTCATTCTTCTACTGGTGTTTCTTCTATGGATTAAGCACGATAAAGCTTTAATCACATTGATTAATGCTACTCTTTCTCCTATTGCTTTGGCTTTTGCTATTGGTTCAAAATCTTCTTAATCTCCCTGGTTTGTTCTTGAGAAAAGTACTCTTCAAAATCAAAGCCAGATACTCTTGCATTGAAATTTGAGCTTTGTTGTATTAAGAAGAAATTTGCTGAAACAATTGATCAATATTTTCAAAGAATCAAAGAAATTATTGATTCTTTTTCAGTTGTTTCGATTTAGATTGATGATGATGAAAAATTAATCCATACTCTTAATGGACTTCTAGATATTTACAAACACTTTTCGAACGATGATTTGTACACGAACAAACTCTATTTCTCTTGAAGATCTACATGCAATGCTTCAGGTTGAAGAGAAATCTCTTGAGAGGCAACATAAGCCATCTGATTTAGCTGCTTTATCTGCAATGAAAGAAGGAAATTCTCGTGGTAATTTTCATAACTTTCGTGGAAATAATTCTGGAAACACCAATCGTGTTGGAAATAATGGTAACAATGGTAATCGTGGTGGATCAAACTCTATGAATGGAAGTTACATGAATAATGAAAAGGCTCGTGCAAATGGAAATGGAAATTTTAAACTTTCTGGAAATGAACAGTTCAATTCTTTTGGCAATGGTAACAACAGTCGTCATTATAGTCAATTTTCTGGAAACAGTTCGAATAACTCCTCTAGTGGCAAAATCTTTTGTCAGATTTGTGAGAAAGCTGTCCATAATTCCTTAGATTGTTACAATCGAATTAATTTTTCATATCAAGGAAGGCATCCTTCGGCACAATTTGTTGTTCTTGCTGCTGGTTCTTCCAACTTCAACAATTCATTTCTTTGGTTAACTGACAATGGCTATAATACTCATTTAACTAATGACTTTGCCAATTGAATTTGGTTAATAACTACAATGGAGATGACATTGTTGCTTTTGGAAATGGTCAAGCATTGAATGTAACTCACACTGGTTGTGGTATTATTTCTACTCCTTCTCGAACATTTTCTTTGTCTAAAGTTCTTCATTTTCCTGATCTATCCATGAATCTTCTTTCTGTTCATAAGTTCTGTCAAGATAATAATTGTCAATTTCTTTTTTATGTTGACTGGTTCCTTATTCAGGATAAAGTCACGGGTCAAGTTCTTCACCTAGGCAATAGTGATAATGGATTGTATCCACTTTCTTCATTCCCTTCTTCAAAGCTCCAGCACACTGTAATCTTGGCAAATAAAGAGAGCACCTTATGGCATCATCATTTAGGCCATTGCTCCTTTTATATTCTAAATAAAGATCCTGCCAATTCTGGATTTCTAAAGTAGCTTTTTATATCAACTGTAATTGCTCTAGTTGCTTGCAGGCAAAAATGTCTAAGTTGTCATTTCCTTTATCAAAGCCTGTCACTGACAAACCCTTTACTTTACTTCATAGTGATGTATGAGGTCCTTCTCCTTTATTGTCCATTTCTGGATTTCGCTATTATGTGAGTTTTATTGATGACTTTAATAGATATACATGGATTTTTTCTCTTTGTTATAAATCTGAGGTTGCTAATATTATTTGTACTTTTGTTCCATTTACTGAGAAATTTTTGTCTACTAAGCTTAAAATTTTCAGATCTGATGGGGGTGGGGAGTTTATAAATAGTCATGTTACTCAATTTTTTGTGCCAAAGGGAGTTCAACATTAAAAGTCATGTTCTTACACACCTGAACAAAATGGTATTGTTGAACGAAAACATAGACATATTGTTGAAACAGTTCTTGCTCATCTTTTTCATTATTCTATGCCATTAGAATTTTGGTTTCATGACTTTTCTACAATTATGTTTCTTATTAATCATATGCCTACTCTTCAGTCCTCATCTCTTTTTGAAGTTCTGTTTGGTCACTCCCCAGATATGCAGCGTTTAAAATCTTTTGGATGTGCTTGTTACCCTCTCTTAAAACCTTATAATTCTCACATATTGAAACCCAAAACTACCCAACATGTTTTCATAGGTTATCCTCTTGATTATTAGGGTTATATTTGTTATAATCCTTCAACTAAGAAAACTATAATCTCTAGACATGTTCTATTTCATAAAACTGTTTTTCCTTTCAAATCTTTTTCATCTTCTGTTTCTTCCAGTACATCATCTCCTTCCTTTGATACTTCTCCTCTTTTTTTATCTCAGTTTCTTCAATCTTCTCCTAGTTCCCTACCACAACCTTCAATTGTTTCCTCTATTTTTGTACCTAACTCTGTTCCTGATAATATCACAACTAGTTCACAGAACTTACATTCAATGCAAACTAGATTGAAGTCTGGAATTTCTAAAAAGAAGGTTTTTTCATGTAAAAGCTAAAAAGTCTAAACAGCTCATTGTTCCTACTAATTCTTGTACCTATAATGTGGCATCTAAGTATCCTGAATGGAGACAGGCAATGGCTGGGGAAATCACAACCTTACAAGAACAAGCAACATAGTCTCTTGTATCTCAAACACCATCTATGAATATGTAGGCTGCAAATGAGTTTATAGAACTAAGTATAATCTTGATGGCACTATCTCACATTATAAAGAAAGATTAGTTGCTAAGGGTTATAATCAAAATGAGGGCATTGATTTTGAAAAAACTTTAAGCCCTGCTGTGAAGAAACCAACCATTAGAGTTATCTTATCTCTTGCTTCTCTTTATGGCTAGAATTTACATCAACTAGATGTTAAGAATGCTTTCCTTCATGGTTATTTAAAGGAGGAAGTCTTTATGAGTAAACCACCTGGCTTTAAGAATAAAGATCAACCCTTATCAGTGTGCAAATTTCACAAGTCTTTATGGTCTTAAGCAGGCACCTAGAACTTGGTTTGATAGACTCACAACTCACCTTCTTACTCTTGGTTTTGTGGCTTCTACAGCTGATAGTTCCTTGTTTGTTCGATTAGAAAATGGTTCGCATACTTACCTACTTCTTTATGTTGATGATATAGTGATAACTGGTGATGATCCTTCCTATATTGCTCAACTTAAACCACTACAAGAAAACTGTCTATTAGCGACGGAACAGGCCTTTTTCCATCGCTAACGATAAATAACAATGAAACGGCTCGACGTTATTTATGTCATCATTGGAGAACATTAACGACGAATTGCCTCGTCCATTAACGAGGCAAAAAGGTTACATCGTTGGCTTATTCTGACCTAGAGCTAGACGACGTAATTCATCGTTAGAAAAGTCAAGGTGATTGTTGACTCTAACGACGAAATGGATCGTTGAAAGTCAAAGATTCATATTGACTACAACGAAAAAATATGTGGTTAGTTATCTTTGTTATTAACGACGGAATGAGTCATCCAGAGTCCACGGAACAATAATTTCTTCTACGTTGGAATGCGTCGTTATGTATCAATTTCACAATTCAAGCTCAACAACGCCTTCCGTCGCTCATTTTGAATATATATTTTTTTAAATAATTTAATTAAATTATTAATAATTCAAAATTGTAAATTAAATAAATAATAAAATAAAAAATGAATATTATATAAATAATAAAAATGTATCAAAATGTATATAAAACCGTGCAATACAAAAAATATCTATAAAATATACAAAATCTACGGCTGATCAGTTGAAGGCTTGGGCTACGGTACAACAATACCGGACGTCGCAGAACCTTTTGATCCTCGCACGGCAGCCATAAGACAATCCACTGTAGCCTTCATCGACCTCTCGAACTTCTGACGTTCCCTCTCAGACTCGAGACGAGCTTGCTCAAATGTATCGAGATGAGCAAGAACTGTCATCATATCCGCCGTCAGATGCTCGTTGCTCTCCTAAAGCTGATTAGTCTGTGCCCTAAGAAACAGGTTGCTCTCGCGGAGCTCCTAAGTCTCTCTAGTCGTACGAGCCGTCTGAGACGAGCGAGGCTGGTCGACGTAAAGGATAGGCCCGAGGTTACCGAGTCCAGGAACAGTGTCGTCTGGACGTCGGCCTCCAACTGTCTCGAGATAGGCCGCATAGATATCCTCTAGAGTCGGAAGGGTGTCCTCACTCGGTAATCGTGTAGTGAGGATTTCTTCGTAACGACGCTGAAGAAAGATAAGAAAGAGTTTCGTTAGTTAAAAAATTATAGAATAATAAGAATTAAAACGTAATAATTATTAATTAAACACTTACCGTCCTATCTTTAGATTTGTCATCGACGAAGGTCTCCTTATCTCCACCTTTGGTGTGGAGAATGAGGAACATCTCGGCAACATGGACGGGACGTCCAAGCTCTTTTTCCTACCACTATAAGAATTTCGGGAATAGGTGACATCCTTTTGGCGTCACCTATTCGAATAGGTGATGGTTTTTTGACCGTCACCTATGGCAGTGTCACCTATTTAAATAGGTGACGTCCAAAAAAAACCGTCACCTATTTGAATAGGTGACGGGTAAAACGGGTCACCTATTGGAATAGGTAACGGTTTTTACCCGTCACCTATTTAAATAGGTGACATTGCCATAGGTGACGGTCATAAAATGACTGTCACCTATTCAAATAGGTGATGCCAAAAGAGCGTCACCTATTGCCTAAAATTTGAGAAAAAAAATATTTTTTTTAAATTAATTATAAATCAAATTTATATAATATACCTGTCAAATTTAATTAAATATTACAATCTCAAAATTTAAATATTACTCGATGCCTAGATGAATTACATTCTATAAACAAAAAATTAAATCATATCAATACAAAAAAAAAACAAATAACTATGACAAATTAATGTTCTTGACGTCAAGATCATCAAGCACCTCATCACCTATGCTGATATGGCATAAAGGGCGATTCTTAGATCGACTACGAATATTCGAGATAGAAGGTGCTTGCAATCCAAGGAAACTCTAACATAGTGTGGTATTGAGTAGTGGGCACTGAGAATCCTCTGCTTGAAAGAAATTAAAATATGCTTGTTAAGACATTATGCAGCAAAGCAATTGGAAATCAACAAAAAAAAATTGCAAAATAACAAAATTAGCAATGACTAACTTGCAGTGTTTTCCTAAAGTTTTTGAGACGGGGTGCTGGGCTTCCATCTAAAAGTGTGTTCTCCAACTTATTTAGGTAAATATAAAATTGATCATAATTATAACTACATTGTTTTGATCAATGTTTAACAACTACCTCAATTCAAAACAAACTCTGCATAAAACAACTAACTCCTATGATCATAATTATAACTAAATTTAAATCCATGTGATGGAACAAATAATGTAACAGAACAAAATGGCACTCCATGTCAACGAAAAACCATTTTGAAACAATTAAAAAAATACTTCAAAATTAGTCTCTCACACTACAAGAACTGAAAGGAATACTAACTTTGTGTGTTCATCATCAACCTAACAGTTTCCTCATAAACTATAAGAAGAATATTAAAAAAACATAGTCAGTTGTAAAGACTAATAATATTTAACATGATACATGAATAATATAATAAGTATTAATTTGGCCTAGAATACTACTAGGAATGGAACCATGTAAACCAACTTGAGGCAATCTCAAGGCTAAAACTCTAGATTGGTCATTGTTGCAGAAAACTCCCGTCCAATCTTTGCACAAAGAAGTGGTTTTATTCCAGTTAAGCAAAATTAGGAGAGAAAAAAGAAAAAAAAAATCAGGATGAGGAATAGGAATAGGAATAGAACCTCATAAATGGAATCCTCCAAGCTCGAATCAGGATGAGGAATTCGATCAAACTTCTCAGTAAAATCTACAGATACCTTTCAAAATTCAATAGAGAATTGCAAAAACAAAATCAGATTTTAGGATTTTTAATGTTGCGTTAGATGAATTAGAATGGAGAATGAATAATAAGGATAAAGAATAATGGATGCATTTGAGAATTGAGAGAGAGCGTGAATGAAACTAGAAGACCTGAGCCGGTGTAAGATCTTTGTCCTTTGGATGCATTTGAGAAATAAACCTCAGATTATGTGGCTTACTTCTTTCGATAGCCTCTCAATTTCGGAGGTATAAAAATTTATCGCGTCAACCCTATTTCCCTAAAGTCCTAGAAAACCAGTCTGTTCATGAGCTGTCATTAGTAGGAAATATGAAAGTGAAAAGGAAAAGGTGTAACAGTTCAAAAACATTAAAAGTACCTTTATAGTTGCCCTCTTAGATTCATTCGAGAATTTTTCAATTGATAGTAATCAAGCCAATTCTGCATTTTTCTCTTGTCCTCAACCGGCTTAGAAAGTTTATTTGCATCATAAACAATCTGCATAAGCATAAGCATAAGCCCTCAAAATAGTTGTAGATAAGAAATGTTAAATAGTCTTAAGTAATTCAAAGTTGGTAAAGAATCACCCATGAGGGTAAAGGCAGCATGTTGAAGAACAAGGGAGTTTACAATTAAACATCAAAATTGTAAACGATTGGTTTACCTGTACCATTATTCATATTCCATTATTTCATACATACACGTCATCTTCAAATATTAAATATTATAAATATTTCTTCTCTAACTTTGAAGTTTTACTTGTAGCTAGCACGTAGAAATTCAATATAATTCAGATAAAAAGATCAAAATAATCAAATTCATAGAGCATCATTATATTTAAAAAAATCATAGAGTGTCATAACTAAATCACAATGGTAATTTTCATTGAGATATACATACGAGAATGAAGATAGATGCACTGCATCGTTGATTTTTGCTTCACTGCTTAAAAAATATCACTGTAGAATGTAACAAAAGGGAAACCTTTGCTCTGAAAAATAAATAAGAACGCAACACTGTATAAACTATGAGGAAACATGACAATCACAAGTTAGAGAAATATTTCTGATATTGGATTAAAAAACTTAAACTTCATAACCTCTAGGTGGTCCCTTAAACTTTCTTCTTTTTCTTCAAAAGAAATAATTTCTATTTGATAAAAAGAAATATAAAAAGGAGAAGCTTTCCAAACGGGCACTAGGTCTTCAACTTGAGTGACAGTAGCAATGATATATGGAAGCTTTCCAATTTTTCAACATGACAAAAAGAAAAATACCGCGAAACTCTCCCACCCGAGTATTATAGACTGCACAACTTAGCCAATAGCAATCACAAAAGTGTACAAGAGAACATTGGAACAAGTGGTTGAAATCAGAATTTCAGAAGAAATTTTAGCAATAGTAATGAGGGGGAACAAATTTCCTTCCAAAATCCTCTTGATGACTTGACTTTTAGTATTAAGGATAAATATTCAATAGAATCCGACTAAATCAAATCTAATCTCTTTTCATTGCTATTACAAAAAATGCTCCCTGTCATGTTGGCTAACAAGCTATAGAAATTCAAGCTCCAAATAACTTGGATTTTTCATGATCCCTTCCCTCTTTCCTATGGAAGAGTTAAAACTATTGACTGTATATGAAAGAAGAAATCCCACCTAAGCTTTATTTCCTCAAAGGATCATTGTTAGCAGTAAGGATAGTGAAAATCCGGAGAATTTTTTCATTAAGCATTTTTTTTCAAAAAGCTTATGAAATATTCTCTCTTTCAAGACAATTGGTTAGAAGTGGAGTGACCCCTCTAAGGTTAAGTTCACAAGCATTGATTAAGTTCACAAGCATTGACTTATATAGTTAATGCATTATGAACAACATAAATAACAGAATTGATTAATTTTTGACCCACTAACATCTTCATGTAACAAATAGAACTTACATGTGATGACCACAACTTGATACCTGGTTGATATATGATTAGATCATTTTCTCTTACACTACAAACCACAAATGTATAAGAAGTACACAATAGAATACATAAATAAAAAGCAAACATATCAAATCAAGAACAGAAACACACCAAAACAATAATGTTGCAGAGATGATAAATCAATGTGAAACAAATCAAGCATAGAAAGCGATCTAAAGCCACTATAAGTTAAAAAGTTTTAATAAAAAGTATTTTAAAGACACTGTTTAATGAAAAACAATAAACATTATGTTAGTGTTCAAGACTAACAATAAAATTATCAACAAGATTAGAAAAATAAATCCTAAATTTTATATTGTTGATTTAGTCAGTCTTAACACCAAAATGTGATGCAATTAAACAAAACAAAAATCAGAATCTTCAAAGGATGAAGAGAAACCTAAATATTCTTGAATCTACAATAAAAAATTAATTCGAGAGAAAGCAAACGAATCTCACTAACAAAACAAACTTGTTCTTCAAATTTATGGAAGATACATACCCAAAAAACCTTGTCTTCGAATTTTTTTTTGATAAACGAGATTGAGAGAAGCCTTTGTCTACGAAAATAAAATCACTGTCATTAAAAATCCAAACCAAGATCCTTGTCTTTAAAATTTCAAACCTTAGGCTTCAAAGTTCTAACCTTTGTAATCAAAACATTGATCTTCAAGAAAAATCATTTGAATCAATGATGGCAGCAAGTCCTCGATTTGAACCTGAACTCGCCATGACCTTCACTAGAAGATTAACTAGAAATTAAAGACATTTCTTAAGAAAATCAAAGTTAGAGATTTTGTGAGAACTCTGGTGTGAGATCGAGTGGGAGACGAGGAAAAGAAGTCGGCGTTAGGGTTTGTCTGAGAGAGACATGTGAGCGCCTGAGAAACGAAAACGAAAGAAAAAATTCCATAAGAGTAAAGAATTCAGTAGACATAATAAACGTCCATCAAATAACCCTAAACATAAAAAATAACAAAACAATACAGAGAAGAAAATTGGGGAAAAATAAATCTACCGTCATAGGAACTAAAAAATGGCGAGTTAAGCGTTTCCATGAGCGAAAGAGCAACTAGAACACAAATAACGGCCTTTCGATAGAACTTTTGGTAAAGGAAGAGGAAGAAGCTTTCGGCTTCGTCTTGAAAAGTTTGCGACCAACCATCATCAAAGATGATGAAGAATATCAAGAAACGGTCGATTATATGAAATCACAATAATCGTTGATTGTAAATTGCTACGATGGATTATATGAACGATTTGAGAGTGAGTGAAATCGAGAGCGGTATGAGAGAGAGAACAGATCAAGAAAGATATGAGGGCGAGAATAGATCGAGAGCAATATCGATAGTGATTTGAGAAAGAACGAGCTAGACTGATTTGAGAGAGACGAAGCAAGGGTGAGAGCGAGAGATTTTTTTAGGGCGTATTTGAGAGAGACTGTGCAAGGAAAAGGGAAATAGAAATTTGAGAGAGACGGGAAAGTGAGCGTATTTTTTTTCTTGAGAAAAGATGACGCGATTTAGCCGATTTCTTAAAAATAAAAGTAGTTGCGTCACCCATTTTAAAATCAAGTGTCACCTAATGCCAATTTTCTTATAGTGTACAAAAGTTAAAATTTAGTAAATATTCAATTGAAATCAAGTAATTTAAAGTGAAAAATAGGAAGGCCAAGAGCGATCCTCCGGTGTGCTTCAATGGGTTTGAGTTCCGGTTGGCACTGTTGATCACTGAAATTCGCTGGGCCTCTAGAGTCTGCGTACTACTCAAGATATCCGCCAAGTCCTTCGTAGATATATGGGCCGACCTTTTATCGGTAGGGGCATGGCAAATATTGTAGCCACTATCCCTATACCGAACGCCATTCTGATGAGGCCAGAGAGCGAAGATGACCTTGTCGGTCAGCTCAGCTGGAATATCGAAGTATTGCTGAAAAAGAACAGATTCTATAATGTTATAAAACATTTAAATAAATAAAAGATATATGAATTGAACAGGATTAATTTATTTACCTTCCAAGCTTCGAACAAACACATCTTATGCGCACCGGATACACTCTGCCAGCAAGGGTGTCCCCGTACTGGAAACATCTTCAGCACCTCTGTACACTTGGAGGAAACGCTCTGTGATGGTTGTAACCTATTTAAAAGAATGAAAAGTGAAGTTAGATTTTTTAAATAATAATGTATGAATAAAGAAAACAAAATATTATTAAAAACTTACTTTTCGGCCTCCAAAGTCAAGTGAACCTTTCCGCTGATCGAAAGCTGCTCAGGCTCAGTCACCTGATCATCCTCCGCTGATCAACGGAGTCAGGAGTATCCTCGAGGTCGACATCCTCAATATGGAGCTTACTCCGTGAGCTACTGGCCCCCTATGTGTCGGATGGCACTGGAGGACGTCTACGAGGAGTCATGACCTAAAATACAACTAATTAGATACTAATTTTATAAAATTACATACTAATTACTTAATGAAATTATCTGATTTCATAATAATTAAATATAAAACCCTAATTCAATTAAAATTATAAAATTTAATGGAAATTAATGTAGGACAAATTACATATTGATTAACCAATTACATATAATTTAATTAAAAATCTCTAATTACTTAACACACTAATTAATTATTTATTTAATTAATTCAATCATTATTAATTAATGATATACAATTTAATTGAAATTACATATTATTTAATTAATCAAATTACATACTAACAAACTAATTACATACAATTTAATTGAAATTAACAAATTACAAATTACATAACTTAATTAATATTACATAATTACTAATTTCACTAATTTCCTAACAATTACACAAATTCATACAAATTACAAAATGTACCTAATTTCATATAAATTACATAATTTCAATCAAAGTTTAGCAAATTACTTATTAATAAACATATAAAATTACATAAAACTTGAAAAAAATGGTATTTTACGAAACTTACTCGGAATCGTTCCAAGGTTGGAGGGATTGAAATAGGGGAAAGGAATTTAGAGGAATGGGAAGAAATTGGGTGAAAGAAGGGATTTGAGAGGAAATGGAGTAGAGAGAAAAGAAGAAAACGTAAAAGAGAAATGAAGAAAATGGCAGCCTCGGGTGGGTTTTATTCGTGATTTAAGAATGGATTTCGTCGTTAATGTAGGATCGGTATGGAAACCCTAGAGGGGGGTGAATAGGGTTTTAGGTTAATTTAAAACTTTTTCAATTAATGACTTCTAATTAATAAACTAATTAGACTTTTTAAGCTCAAAGCAATTAAGATGAATTTTATACTAAAATTATCTTAAACAAAGTAATCTAATTTTAACAAATATTGGGAAATATTAAATCACAATTTAATTTATAACCACCAAGATTGCTTCAATAGATTCAAGCAATAAATAAGTGGAGCAATAATCAATTTAATTCTCAATGATTGATAATTAATGATACCAATTAATATGCACAATAAATATTTAATAATCAATAAGAGTGCAATAAACTAAAGAGGATAGGGTTAGAGAATGACACCAAGATATATAGTGGTTCGGCCAAAATCCGGCCTAGTCCACTCCCCGAGCGCCTCTCGGGAATTTATTACCTTTTCCGGGAGGAAGTACAACTCAATCCTTTTGCGGGCTCAAGATCAAACCTGACTATTTTACACGGGATCAAAGTCAAACCCAATATGTTCTTTTTCCGGGCTCAAGAACAAACCCGATCCTTTTACCGGGAGCAAGATCAAACCCACACGCTCCTATTTTCACGGGCTAGGAAACCGACCCAAAGTGTGAATTATAATTCTTCACACAACTACAAATCTCTCAAAAGATTGAATGTGAAAATCAAAACTCACAATACAATAAGGCTCTTAATAGCCAAATTAATCACTCAAAATAAATTCCCAAAAATAATAAAAATATAGCTTGAAGACCTTAACAATGGAGGCTCAAAAATATGAAATTTCTTATGTAAATTCCCACTGATTTTCGGACTAATAAGGAGAGGAAGGAGATTCAATCAACCGTTGGTGCCACGTGTCAGTCTCTCATTGGGTGGAAAATTTTGAAATTTGAATTAAATAATAAAATATCAAACTTCACGGGCAGCAGGGGTAATCCGGGCAGAAGAGACGTTATGAGAAATTTGGTCAGCAAAGTAGAAGAAATAATGGGCAGGACATGTAAGGTATAAGCCAAAAGAATAGGGGCTAAGGTGTTATTTCAATACAACTGGAAAAAGCAAAAATTGGCATTGGGAACATGCATGGACGCGTGTCGCGCTAGAATTGGAAAAGTAACAGCTCAGTGGGGCCCAGGTGTGCGTCAGCAGTTGCAGGGACGTCAGCGGCTGGAGTACACGCGCTACGTGGCGAAGCGACGTCGGTAGGATGCGAGTGGAGGCGCGATCGTGTGGCTGATAGACGATTCTGATTTTTTTTTAAATCCGAATTATATGTATATAAATATATAATATAATGGACGAATGTGGAGCGTCAGATTGAAGTCCTTTTCGAGATCAACGGCTGCAGAAAATTCTAACTTTATATTTTCTTTAATTTCGAATATATATATATAATAGGGGAAAAATCATAATAGCCACTTTTGGCATCAAAAATATTAAAATAGCGACATTTTTTAAAAAATATCCATACTAGCCACTTTTACTATTTGATTTTTTAAAATACCTATTTTGCCCTTTTCGTATGGCAGGTACGGCCTGACAGTTCTGACATTTTTCTTTCCCAATGCATTCTTTCTTTCTCAGATTTTGGTATAGTTCGTATAGCGTCCATATTGTTTCATGTATTTAGTATTTGTTTTATATTTTTATTATTTTTGCATTTTGATTTCATATTACATTTTCGATTTTTAATTCAATTTTATAGATTCATTTTAGTATAGATTCATTTTAGTATATTATTTTGGTATAGTTCGTATAGCGTCCATAGTGTTCGTATAGCGTCCGTAGTGTTTCATTTGTGCGTGCTATACGTAATATACATGTCATATAACCTACAAATGAAAACAAAAAGAGTGTTAATTCAATAATACTAAATGTACAAAAAAGATACTTAATATGCAAACAAAACAAAAAGAAATATATATTATATTACGTATATTATAGAACGAACATAAAAGAAAGTGGGTGTGCATCAAGAAAAACTCATAGGTGTGTATAGTACGAATATTTCGTATATTGCGTGTAGTACAGACCGTATATCAAGAAAAACACATAGTTATGTCTAGCACGTATATTACAAAAAAATATATACTTAAACAGACCAGAAAAAAAGTATATTACGTATATTACGTATTGTATAGCAAACATATTACGTATATTACAAAACGAACATAAAAGAAAGTGGGTGTGCATCAAGAAGAACTCATAGGTGTGTATAGTACGTATATATCGTATATTACGTGTAGTACAGTTGTGTACATCAAGAAGAACTCGTATGTGTGTATAGTACGTATATATCGTATATTACGTGTGATATAGACTGTATATCAAGAAAAACACATAGTTATGTATAGCACGTGTATTACAAAAGATATATATTTAAACAGACCACGAAAAAAGTATATTACGTATATTACATACTGTATAGCAAACACAGCAACAGAACGAGAGACCACAAAATATATATTTAAAAGGACCACGAGAAAAATGTATAATGCGTATAGTACGTATAGTACGAGACATTCCGAAAGCAAAAGCAGGCATGACGGGCAAAATATGTATAGTACGTATATTCCAAAAAAACGTATATTGCATGCATTACATGTATAGCAGAAAACAAAAATTTAAGAATTTATGTATAGTACATAAAACAACGAAAAGACATAAATCAAACAACATATGTATATTACCTTTTATCAAATCCATGCTTATTTTGGTTTAGATCTTCGAGATTCGGAACCAAAAATGTTAAAATATATTTATGAAAAAACGAGACCAAGAAGAAATTAAATAGAGATGTAAGTAAATAAAAAAAAAGTGTAGGAAATTTATGAGATTAACATTTGTAAAAGAAAAAAATGTAGATTTTTGAAAAACAAATAGAAAAAAGTGAGAGAATCAATGGATTTGGGATAGAAAATTATAGAACAATGATAAAGAAATGAGAGAGATGGAAGAAGAAATGAGAGAAAATGAAAAAAAAATGAGAGAGAAAGAGAGAAATTATAATATATAGAAGGAAAAGGGGGGGAAAAATGGGAGGGAAAATATTTTAAATTAAATATAAAAAGTAGAGAGAGAGAGATGGGAGAGAGATGTTAATATTAAAAAATATAAAGGAAATGGGAGAGAGGAGAGAGAGTGTAAAAATAAAAAAAATAAAAAAAATAAAAAGGAAAAAGAATGGACGGGAGGAAGGAAAGGGAAGGGGAGAGAAGAGAGAGAGAGTTTTGATTTGACATAAGGGTGCTTTAGTCTTTTTACCTTTGGAGGTGGCTAAAAAACAAAGAAAAAAAAATAATGGCTATTAGGGAAAAGGAGAGGCAAAAAGTGGCTAGTTAGGCATTTTTACTCTATATAATATTATAAATCCAATTTTCTTTAATACATATCTTCTCCGTTTTAGCTCGGAATTAGTCGATTCAAATTGCATCGCGCTCGATATTTTCCGCTCTACAAAACACAACACTAAAATACTAAAATTGATTAGTACTAAGTGTTTGTTATCATCAAAACATAATTAAGTGAGATTAATAGGCCTAAAAAGCCAACAATCTCCCCCTTTTTGATGATGACAAATCACTTAAGAAAAATGAAATCAAGTGTGTATATGTTCAATATAAATCACATCTATCATATATCAAACAATGTAAATCGATTCAACTCAATATGATACGTTCATTTTTCCTCAATTTTCTCCCCCTTTTGGAATCAATCAAAAAGTGTAGGTTCAATATAAGCACTAAGGATTCCAATAGGTAATTTAATCAAATAAGCACAAGTTTTTTTAAAAAAATTCTCCCTCTTTTTATAGCAATCTCTTTAAAAAGATATTCAATTAATAAGATTTTGATACCAATAATAGAATTTTCAATTCAATTTAAACATAATCAAGATATCTCCTCCAATTAAAAAAAACTCCCCCTCAATAAGGGACACACTAAACTTTAAAATTGCTTCCCCATTTTCAAATAAAACAAAGATACCAATAATTTCAACTTAAAAGCTTCTCATAAAAAGTCATATTCTTATTAGTGACTCCCCCTAAAAATATACATTCTCCAAAAACATAATGTATATCAAGAATAGCATGAAGTTATCATAAAAATCTCAACATTTTTTACATTTCAAGAACTCAAAACAATTTATCAAAAACTCAAATATGCATAATAAGTATGACATGTTACAAGAGATACCAATTTTAAATTATCAACCCAAATGTTGGGATAGAAAGAATTATACCAATTAAAAAAATATAAGAATTTCAAAACTTTAAATTTCAAATATTCTTTTGAAATCAATTTCAAATTTCAATCAAAGAGGGATTCAAGAAATATAAATCAATACAAGTATAGGTACTCCCCCCTCACAAAAAGAATTTAACACCTAATTCTCAAGTGTCAAAAATTTCAAACCAATTTCTTTCAAAACTCAACAAAACATAACCATTTTAATCAAATAGCCCAAAAGCAATTATCAAAATTTATTAATAAAGTTTACATAAGGGCATATAAATTGAATGTCATACCGTGCCTTCAAGTTGTCTTTCGTCTTGTTTGGCACGTTTAAAACACATTGTCGAACACGTTCTTTCGATTTGCATGACATCCAAGTTGTGTCTGATTAGTAAATCTCCCCAATATGGTAAATCCTAGAATATACTTTGTTTCTTCCATCCAGTGTTTTTACCAGCGGCCTTGTTTGCAACCTCAGCACCTATCTCAGTAATTTTTTTCATTCTGATATAATCCAACTCATGTAATATTTTAATTCCGCTGAAAACTCGAGGTGGCCCTTGGTTGCGTGCATTCCTTATATCAACTTTCAAGCATATTCAATTGTTGTGGCTTTCATATAGAAATTTTGTTTTCTCGATACATCGTAAGTCAACGTTCCGTTATTCCACAGATTAATCAGCTCAACAATAAGAGGTTGGAGGTAGATATCTAACCTTTGTTTTGGACTCTTTGCACCCGGTACAATAACCGTTAAGAATATAACAGGATCTTTTATACACATTAATAGAGGAAGATTATACGGTGTCAACATAACAGGCTATACAGAGTATAGTGCACCAGAAGCGCTGAATGGGTTAAAACTGTCAGTACATAACCCCAATCTCACATTTCTAACCTCTCTTGCAAAATCAGGATGACAACGATCCAAATGCTTCCATGCGTTAGAATCAGATGGATGATTCATATGACCATCCTCTTGTGAATGATCGTAATGTCATCTCATATGAGAAGTCGTGACTTCCGATGCATGCAATCGTTGAAGATGAGCAGTGATTGGAAAATAAAACATACGAGTATATGGAATGAGACTCCGTTTACCTTGTTTATATCTCATATGGAAACAAAATTTACAATTATAAAGACTCGAATCTCCATCACCCCAGAATATCATGCATCTATTCAGGCAACAATCAATCCTCTCAACAGGCAACCCGAGACCCTCCACTAAGTTTTTCGTGTCGTATAAACTTTCTGGCAGCGTGTTGTTCGCAGGGGCGTAACGATGAAACCATTGTGCAATCGAGTTAAAATCTCTCTCTGGAATATGATATGGCGCTTTTATATTTAGAAGGTCTGTAGCTGCAGCCAGTTGACTAACATCACAACCTGGGTTCAATGGCATACTTGCTGATTCGAGCATATGATACATTCGTTGTGCTTCTGGATTCATTTCTTCCTCCTCCTTTAGAATAGTTTGATTATCGTCTTGAGTATGATTAAACGTACCTTCATATATCATATGCTGCATCTGTCCATATTCTTGTTATCTTTCATCACAATTTTCTTCCACATTCGGTACTGCATTCGAGCTGCTTCCTTGGTAGAACACGGCTTGCTCCAACGCCACAGTATATTGATCGTCAGATTCCCCTTGATAAACCCATCTGTAATAATTCTCCACAAATCCACGACTATCAGGTGTTTCTTCACATCAAATGAAGAAAATAACTTTTTATTTTTACACTTTCTGCACGGACCGTATTATTTTACAATTCTGATAATAATCAACAGTACTTTCACAAAACTCCACAAATTCTTCTACCCCTACTACGAGCTGATCGTTCAAATAGCCTTCTAATAGTCGAACATACATCCATTCATGCATTTTTTTGGATATTATAACAAACATAATCACAAAAAGAAGTGACAACGTGTTTTTTATGATGAATAAATCTGATTGCCCAACGCATCAATTTATACACTGTAAAGGTAGCGACGGAATGCGTCGTTCCGGAAAGCACGTTCCAGAAAGCGGGAGATTTTCCCTCCTTAAAATGGAACGACGGAATTTGTCGCTCACTTGGCGGGACCATTTCCCGCCATATTACATAACGATGGAATCCGTCGTCCAATTTCACGGGAAAATTCGCTCCTTTTTCAACGACGGATTACATCGCCCCACCTTTTCGCGGGAAATTATGGCGCCAAATATAGCGACGAAATGTCTTGCCCAAGGCATGCTACTTTCTCCCTCCAAATTTCTGCAATATTTTAGATGACGTAATCCATCGTTGAAAGTCAACTCTTCACAAGGCGATATATTTCGTCGTTGTTTAGCGACGCACAACATTCCGTCATTAGTTGTGCGTCGCTAAACTGCCAATTTCTTGTAGTGAACTGGATTTATGGACTGAATTTCAGATTACTGATCTTGGAAAGCTTAAATATTTTCTTGGTCTTGAAGTTCATTATTCATCAATATGCATATTTGTAAATCAGGCTAAGTTTCTTACCGATGTACTAACCAAATCTGGTTTGTCTGATGCAAAATCTTGATCTACATTCTGCTGCTCCATTGTTTCATGATGCTTCTTTATATCGTCAATTAGTTGGTTCTTTGCAATATTTGACCTTCACTCGACCTGACATTGCTTTCTCTATTAATAGAGTCAGCCAATTTATGCAACAACCCACTATTCTTCATTTTTCTACCGTGAAACGTATTTTACGATATTTGTGTGGTTCTAAAACTCTTGGTATCATGTTTAAATGATCTAAGCTCTCTCTTATAGCCTATTGTGATGTTGATTGGGCTGGGGACAACATTGATAGAAGGTCTACATCAGGGTTTGTTTCTTTTCTTGGCTCTTGCCCAATTTCATGGTCTGCCAAAAAGCAAAACACGGTTTCTAGATCATCCACCGAGGCTGAATATCGATCCTTAACTTTGACTTCTGCTGAAATTTATTGGTTACGTCAATTATTGTGTGATTTGCAGATATTTTTTACTGATCCTCCATTGCTTTGGATTGATAACGTCTCATCTATTTCACTTGCTAGTAATCCGGTGTTTCATGCTCGTACGAAGCATATTGAAATAGATTACCATTTTGATCGTGAAAAAGTAGTTCGAAAGGATCTTCGAGTGCAATTTGTTTCAACAAAGGATCAACTCGCTGACATATTCACGAAGGCTTTACCCTTAGCTTCTTTTCTCCATTTTCGTGACAAACTAATGACATCTTCTTTCTTAGTTGTCTTTAATTTGTGGGGGTATATAATGTGTATTCATTTAATATAACTAAACTATTCTTTAGTTAGAGTCTTGTTAGTTTGTTATTACATTTGGTTACAAGGCAACTATACTATAAATATCTTGTATTTGGTTATAGCTCATTAATAAAGTTTATTACATCTCTCTAAAATCTCCCTCTCTGTAGTGACAACATCATGAACACTGCTCACGGTGGATTTTTAAACGATTCTGAATACTTTCTCTAATATATAGGATTACTAGAGCTGGAAATTGTCTTCTTATTGTTCTGTTCAAATAAAATATAAATTTTCTGTTAATTCACCGACCAAAAACTCAAAACGCTTAGATAAATTTATGGCTCGTTTGAGATAGTTTTGGAAAGTGTTTAAAAGTGTTTTTTTTATGGTTATTAAAAACACTTTCTTTATTCAAAAACGCTTTTAAACACTTTTAAAAAATGTCCCAAACGAGCACTTAATCTTATAATCTTCCATTTCTTCTAATCTTGCTTCCCCTTTTTCCCATCTCTCATCTCAACTTTCCTAATCCAATTTCTATTTCACCTCTTTCGAGATATTTGTCGCGGTTTGCCGTAATTCTTATGGAAATGATCTCTTTTCCAATGGTTTTTATTTGTGAAGGTTTTGATGAGAAAACTCTGTTCCAGAGATGGAGGTTTTGATGTTTAATTACAATGGACATAAATTTTTTGATGAGACAACAAGGGATTTTTAGAGATGTGAAGAGAGAAAGAAAAGAAGTTTAAAAAAGGATTCAATTCTCCCATAAATTAAGAAATCATTAATGAAGGTTTTAATTTAATGCAACAATTTAAAAAAATAAACAAATTGATTTAATAAATTAAATTGTAGACGGAAAAAGGGTAAATCGGTAAAAAAAAAAAAACAAATAAACCATATCACCACCAAAATTGAGGGCTTATGACATTTTTGTAATAAGTGTTGAATGGTATATTTTTGAGTAATTCATGTTTGGACTCTCGATGTGATCATATTTGTAATTAAGTCAAATTAAAATGTGAGAGGTTAAATTAAAACTTTTAAAAGACGTGTTAAACTAAATTAAAAAAATTTAAATATCAGAGGATTAAATTAAAAATCTGACAAAAGTTGATAGCAAAAAAACAAAAAAAACAAAAAACTCTCTCATTTGGGTGATAAAGGGAGACTTTTTCAGTTTTCCTAAAGCTAGGCTGGGGAATTGGTCTCTGAAATCAGAAAGCAAACAAATTTCATAAGATAACCAGAGTGATCCCTTTTTTTTTTTTTGTCTCAGGCAAATAAATTTTGGCATCAACTTCTATGCAAAATTTGGACTCAACCTTCATTGACTCCAAAACCCAAAAAAACAAAAAACCAAAAAACCAAAAACCAAAAACTCAGTTCCCTCAAAATCAGTTCCCTTAAGAGGAGAGAGAGAGAGAGAGAGAGCTGATGCATGATTTGCAGAGGATGAGATTGGAAAGAACAGCAACCTTTTTCTTTCTTCTTCTTTTACTTTTAAAATCTCCATGTTTTGCAAATGGGTGTGGGAAATTATGCAGATTCAAAGGCCATAACTCTGCAAAATCTGAAGATAAAATTAATGGTGATGCTGTTTTTGATGCTCAAAAGAGAAGAGTTTATACTGGTCCCAATCCTCTTCACAACAGATAAGTTTTAATCAACAACAAAACCCACCTCCAGAATTTCACTGATTCAGTTCTCCTTTTTTTTTTTTATAGATATATATTAATTCCAATTTTTAGCAATATTTTTCTGAAATCTTCTTCTTGATTGTACTGTATTTAAAAGGAAGTAATTTTAATTCAAGTAATCTTTCACATGTATATATAATATGAGGTTTTGGTTTTGGTGAAGAATTTGTTTCATATTTTACTTCAATTTTCAGGAATCTTTCTTTTCTCATCCACTTTTCTTGATTAACTTTTCTATATTTTTTTTCCCAGCAGAGAAAATTATATGATCATAACATGCAAAGTGGATATACTTGATATAATTTGTAGAACATGGGTTTCGATTTTACCATTCATTTCATGTTGAAAATATATGACTTTTTTCTAAGGGTAATCCGTGATTTTTCAGAGTGTTGATAATCTATAAATGATTAAATTTATCATAGATCAATAGCTTAATCTTTTGGGTCTATGAGTGATTTAATATGGTATTAGAAAATGAGATTCTAAGTCCAAACCACTCTAATGATATTTTCCTCCTCATTTATTAATATATCACAAGATTGGTCTCGTGTAAATATTCAATCTCACACATAAAAGACTGCTGAGAGTGTTGACATACTATTAAATTTATTTTAATTCAATAGTTTAAATTTTTGAGTCTATTGATAATTTAACATTGACAAATACTACCCTTTTAATCATTATTTTTTTCCCTCAAAATATCATTAAAACAAATGAAAAGCTTAAGAATATTATATTTTATAATTTCCAAAAAGCTATACCTTCTTTTTAATTTTCTTTGTCTAGAATGATGATAGGATCCCGCGTCATGGTATCTTATAATTTTCTCTCTCATCAACCCATATCAAAGGATAAAAGAAACTAGGTTTATTTAAAAAAAAAAAAAATTATACATACATATTTTTCAAATTTTTTTTATAAATATATTGGTTCTAGAATTTAGAAAGATGGTTTTCAGGGAATAAAAAATAAATTAACATTATAAATAATATTTTAATTTTTCAAATGTTTCATAGTTATACAAATAGAAAATAGATAAGCAATGATGAGTGCTCAAAAGCAAGTTTGGGGTAGTGATGTTTTTTAGGCTTTGGTTTTGATGTGAAATAAATAAGCCAAGAAATAGAATAATGGGATTTTGAAAAGGAGTCAAGAAAGTTTTGAGTGAAATGAAAATTTTTCCTTTAATTTTCATTTTCCAAATAATATATATATCGTCAATTAGTAAATAAAATTTACTTCGAATATTAAGAGAAGATAGTTGAAATGTAACGAAATAAAAGGTGTATCTACTAAAATCATTAATTACTTATCAAATTTTGAATTCAATAATCAATCCCAAGATACTTCCGTGAGTTTGAGATGACTTTTGAAGTGTTTTTTTTTATTTATTAGAAACATTTGACTATATCATGGGAATGTTTTTAAAAATTTTAAAATTCCTTAAAAGTGATTTTAGAGACCGAAAATAGAAATCAGAAGATGACAAAATGAAGACAACTTTGACAGAGAGGTTACCATATGATTATCTTCATTGAAGTCTGAAGTATGAAAGTACATACACGTGCTTGTATTGTCAATCTCATAGATGCACAATAATAATAATAATAATAATAATAATAATAATAATAATACAACCTCCAACTGCAAACTATTTTATAACTATAACCCCTCCCCTGTCAATATATAATTTTAAATATTTTATTTTAAAAAAGAAAAAAACCTCATCTAACACTTGTCGATTTGATAATTGGAGATCGACTGTTTTTTACTCTATTTAAGAAACTCCATAACACTTTTTGAATAACTATTTTTTAAAATAAGAAACGAGTTAAAAAAAAAAGTAGGATTTTTTTTTTGTGTGAATTGAGTATCATGCTTGCTTTAAGTCAAGAAGGAAGAAAATATTTTTCTTAATTTTTTTTTAAACTTTTATTATTATTGAAAATATCAATTCATAAAAATCTATTTTTGAAAAATCCTTTTCTATTTTTACTTTTGACAATAGTTGATACATAATTATGATTGACTTGAATATTAATCAAGATAATCTTCACATATTTTAATTTTTGGTTTGGCTACTATCTTTGTAATGGTGTAATTTGTATCACCATTTGTAGTTTTAATTTATTTTAGAAAAATCGGAATATTTACAATATTATAATATAATAAAGGGAATGTTAATGCCTCATTTGAACATACTCAACTGGTTAAGTATCAAAATAGTAGGTTTAAGTGTTCTCACCCCTATTTAGTGTAATATTTTTTTTTTAAAAATGTTAGAGAACATTGATGCCAAATTCATATTCAAGTGTATATATATATATATAATCTTTTTATGTACACGCATTTGCATAAATTATTACCCTCCTCAAGAGTTAATTTTTCCCGGACTTTTTTGCTGACTCGTCCTTTTTTTTCAAAGTATCTGGGAGTATGTCCAAAAGCTGAAAGTAATTGGGTAAATGACCAATTTTGGAGAAAACCGATTTTGAAAACTCGACTTCAAGCACGTCAAATTGACACACAAGCAAATTTGGTTTTTAAACACCGGACTTCAACTTTGGACTGCCACATGTATTAAAAACGGGTTTCTAAAACCCGTTTTCAAGTAAAAAAAATTATTTGTGCAAAGGTTTGTTTTAAACATTGGGCAACTATATTAAAAACGGGTTTCTAAAACTCGTTTTCAAGTGAAAAAGTTTACTTTGTGCATGGGTTTTTAATACCCGTTTTGAAGTAAAAAATGAAAATGGGTTTTACACCCAGCAACTTGAGTTTTTTTTTTTTTTTTTTTACTTTTGAGATTTTGACTTATTTATTTTTTTAATATTGAAATAAAATCAAATTGATTAAAATGGAAAAAAAAAGAGAATTAAAAATTTTGTAAAATAATAATAATATATTAATAATATTTATAAACACACAAATCCCGTAATGATAGAGTGAAAAGTGAAAGGCATGACAACTAACGATGGCTCTCGGTCCCACATGAAGGTCGTCGTCGATCACGGAATGGACGAGAAGCTCCTCGACCCTGAGTAGGTGGCACATTGGCCTCAATAGTAGGTGGCACATCAGCCTCAATAGTAGGGGGTGTATCCGTCGAGCGAGGAGGCTGGAAGGATGTGAGTGAAGAGCCGGGTGTGGTAATAATACAAAATGTCGGTGTAAAAGGTGTGGAGGGACCAACACCGGATGAAGGGGAAAACATAGACAGACCAGCACCAGAAGAAATACAAGATTGAGACCGTCCCGCAACTAATGAGGTAGATGGACGTGGAATATCAAACCCTGTTGACTCCATGTCTTGAGGATCCTCATTATGATCCTCACGTTGCGCAGAAGCACGAACATTATTTCTTCTGGCGTGTGGACCAACCCTTCGAGGAGGGGGATCGTGATCATGCTCATGTCGTACTTGATAAATTGTCCTCAGATTAGACACACATTCCATCGTATTAGAACGTAAAACTGGGTCTTCCAAACTGGGTACCGCATCTCTCTAAAATAAAGATGAATAAAATAATTAATATTTAATAAGTTAATTTACGTAAATAACTCAAATAATATATTCATCACTTACCACATAGGATATTAACGCCCCATCCAGTGATAAAAGTAGATACATGTGCTTGTATTGTCAATCTCATAGCATGCACAATAACAATAATAATAATAATAATACAACCTCCAACTTCAAACTATTTTATACAGATTTATTTTATAACTATACCCCTCCCCTCTCTATATATAATTTTAAATATTTTATTTAAAAAAAAAAAAACTCATCTATCACTTATCGATTTGATAATTGGCGATCGACTATTTTTTACTCTATTTAAAAAATTCCACTGTATAACACTTTTTGAATAACTATTTTAAAAAAAAACAAATGTTTTTTTAAAAAAACTTACAAATAGGATATTTTTAGGGGCATTTGCCAATCTAACAAATTTTTTTAGCAATATTTATAAAAATAAAAGCTCAAAAAAAATATTTGTAAATATAGAAAATTTTGATTAGGTTTATCAGTGATAAACATTGAATTACATATTTTTACACTAAGTTTATCACTGATAAACACATAAATCACTGTTAATCACTGATAAACATGATAAAAATTGCTATATTTACAAATACTTTTTTGAGTTGATATTTTTACAAATATTGCATAAAAACCTGCCACACAGTAAAATTTCCCATATTTTTATGTGTGGGTTGAGTTTCATGCTTGCTTTGAGCCAAGAAGAAAAAAATATTTTTCTTGAACTTATTTTAAAACTTTTGTTATTGTTGAAAATTTTAATTCATAAAGTACTATTTTTGAAAAACCCCTTTCTATTTTTACTTTTGACAATAGTTGATACACATAATTATGATTGACTTAAGCATTAATCAAGATAATCTACACATATTTTAATTTTTGGTTTGGCTACTATCTTTGTAATGGTGTAATTTGTATCACCATTTGTAGTTTTAATTTATTTTAGAAAATTGGAATATTTACAATATTATAATATAATAAAGAGAATGTTAATGCCTCACTTAAACATACTCAACTGGTTAAGTATCAAAATAGTAGGTTTAAGTGTTCTCACCCTTATTTAGTGTAATATTTTTTTAAAAAAAAAAAATTAGAGAACATTGATGCCAAATTCATATTCAACTCAAAATTTTATATATATATATATATGATGGGTGTCGAAACCACAAAAAATAAATAAAACTTGCTTCTTTAATTGATGATTAACTCGTAGTAGTGGAAGTAAGGTCGAACCCACAGAGACCGGTAAACTAATTTAATATTATCAAAAAGGGGGCTTTGAGATTTTGAAATAATAAAAGACAGAAAATAATTATAGGATGTAATTTGATTGAGAAGGTCTCCAACTAAAGACGTAATCTCCGTTATAGTTTACTTAATTTGATCATTGATAAAAGCATAAATTCTAATTCAACTCTAAATTGGTTGGACGTTGCAGGAATAACAAATGCCCTTCCTTAAATTCTCGATAGCCAAGATGCGATCTAATGACTACTTCCCTAATTAACGGATAACCCTAGAATATGATAATAGAATTTAACCCATTAACAACATTAAGAAGAGAATGACCCAATTCTAACTAACAAACACGATACAACTGATTTATTTAAGTTAGATCACAATTTCTCATAACATAAACTAAAAAGCTTCCTAATCAATTCATGCTATTTGTCACAAGGATTAGAACAATCAAACAATTACAGATTTAAATGTTCTAATTGACTAATTATCAAACTAACACTTGAACAAAGGATCCTATTTGAACAAACATCAAATTGATAATAGATATGCAAAGAGAAATCACAAATAGAGAAAATTCAGAAAATAAATTTAAGAACGAATCTCACGAATTAAAATAAACCAAATTTCGATTTAATCTCTAGTTGGAACGAAGAGTTTAACTAGACATAATTGAAAAGAAAATAACTAAGAGAAGTTCTAAGAATTCAAAAAGAGGCTACCTTAAAAACTAATGAAAACTAATATTTATAAGCAGCGATGGTGGAGATTTCATGAAGTAGATTTGCAAGTCGTCGTCGATCACATAATGGACGGGGAGCCCCTCGACCCCAAGTAGGTGGCACATTCGCCTCAATACTAGGTGTCACATCTGCCTCAATAGTAGAGGGTGCATCTGCTGAGTGAGGGGGCTAAAAGGATGTGAATGAAGAGCCGGGTGGGGGAATCATACAAAATATCGGTGTAAAAGGTGTGGAGGGACCAACCGGATGAAGGGGAAAACATAGACAGATCAACACCTGAAGAAATAGAAAACTGAGACGGTCCCGCAGCTGATAGGGTAGATAGAGGTGGAATATCAAACGTTGTTGACTCCATGTCTAGAGGATCCTCATTATGGTCCTCACGTTGCGCAGAAGCATAGACATTATTTCTTCTGGCACATGGACGACCCCTTCGAGGAAGGGGGTCGTGACCATGTTCATGTCATACTAGATAAACTGTCCTCAGATTAGACACACATTCCATCGTATTAGAACGTAAAACTGGGTTTTCCAAATTGGATACCGCATCTCTCTGAAATAAAGATGAATAAAATAATTAATATTTAATAAGTTAATTTACGTAAATAACTCAAATAATACATTCATCACTTACCACATAGGATATTGACGCCCCCTATCGAGTGATAAAGAGTCGAGTAATTGAATTATACCACTCATAATATCCATTCTCAACATACCTATACCCCTCAAAATCTTGATACACCTCAACAATATGATCCATACGAGCATCCCAATGGGCCAATTCCACACGTAATAGATCTTTCCAATTAGCATTGTGGGGTTCACGTAGATCAAATCCGTGTAGTCTGGAATCGATATTGCACTCCTTAGGAATCGGTTGAACCATGCCAAATTGTCGCATGACTCAATCCGGAAAATACCACTCCGTTGCGAAGAAACAGATGAGAGGAATCTAAGTCCGTCAAACTGCTTTCCCAGTCAAATACGCATTTAAATAGCTTGACCTAATCTAATTGAAGCTGATTTAACATATACCGGTATTGTACCTGTTAGGAATGGTGTCCTAGAACTTGTAATTATTTAATAAAGATAATTTATTACGAATAAATTAAATAAATAAACATAAGTTCTTATTATATTATCTAGATTGATTCAATTGATATTAAGAATATATGGAAACATAGTAATATCAAACATTCAAATAGTAAACCCTAAGTTATTCTTATGAAATCACGACTTAGTATATGAGTCACACGAGAGGATTAAAGTCGAGATGAGTAACTTAAACCTGTCTACAGTAAATGGATAACGTTTGGGAACCTTATCCTACTAACACTGTTGATAGCTTCGCATTTTGTTTATAGACAAATGATCTAATCCTGATCATTCATGTGGGAGACATGAAATGGAAGTATCATATGCAATATTGATTGTATAAGACAGGACCACGATGTTCGATCAAATTTCTCATTAATACCGTTTACGAGAAATGATCGAATATGAAACTAAGTTTATCAACCGTGATAGATCTCAATCCTGAGTGAAATGCGGACTCCTATTTATGGAGTTATGTTCTTTGATTCACATGGTTGAGTGCGATCTGTAAGAACGCTCAATACACTCCTGTTTTGGGAACATGACTAGATAAGTAGCTGGGAACGCATCTTCACGAGATGGAATTCATAATTTTCCTATAAATTAACGGTATCAGTGCGATACCTAAACATTTTAGGAACTTTAGGAAACTCCCTTGATGTACTGATTCGAGACATGAACAAGTGGCGCCACGACTTCTATTGATCACAGAAGTACATTATCTCTAGTTTGACTAAAGATAAAGTTCATTGGAGAATCAACGGGAACACGAGGATAAAGCGGTAATTACAGGGGCAAAACGGTAAATTTATATGCCTGTAATTATGAGGGTTCCACGTGAAGGATTATATCACATATATAAATAAAGATAAACTAAATGGACATAACTCATCTATAGTGAGGGGAGTTCAGCTATGAATCTATAGTGGAATTATTCATAGTTAGATAATAAGTAATTAACTGATTATGAGTTAATCACTTAATTGACTAATTATTAAGCCCATGATCTATAGGTTTATCGGGTCCCTATGCTAGCCCAAATATCGTTGTAGCAAAACTAAGTTATTAATTTAACTTAGGAAGAACAAATAATTTAGGTAATTGTAATTACTTAAAATTAGGCAATATTAATTATTTGAATAATGAGATTATTTCAATGAAAATTAATATTAATATTATTAATATTGATACAATATTAATTGTTTAAATAAAGAGTTTATTTAAATGGAAATTAATATAACATTATCAATTATAATATTTTAAGGCAAAATTAATTGTTTAAATAAATAAATTATTTAAATGGGAATTAATGTTAATATTATTAATTATTTAAATAATGAGTTTATTTAAATGGAAATTAATAATTATTATTATTAATTAAGTAATGAGTTTATTTAATTTAATAATAAATATTAGAGAGAATTAAATACAATTAGTTTAAGAAACAAATTGGTTTTGGCCCAAAATAATTAATTAATTGAATAAGATTTCAATGGTAATTAATATATTATTTTTTGGCTAAATGTATTTAATTAGAAATTATTATTTGAATTTTTTCTAATATTAAATACATAATAAAGAAAAGTAATTACAAAAAAAAAAAAAAAAAAAGATAAAAAAGGAAAATGCAAATGGAAAAGGCCTCAGCGTGCGTGGGGTTTTTGCATTACTTTTTTATTTTTATTTTTTTTATTTAATTTAATTACTTATCTTTTCTATTTAATTATTAGGAGATAAGCTTATCTAATTAGATTAGATATCATATTTTCCTATAAATATGACCATTGAGATTCATATTTTATACACTTCTCATTTTAATTAGAAAAGTGAAAATTTTCTCTTCAGTTTTTGCTCAATTACCGATTTTCCTTAGGAAAAAATTTAGAAGAAATTTCTTCTTCTTTTGTTCTTCCGGTTCGATTCCCACAAGTCGGTTTTGCTTTCGATCGGGATATAGCATAGAAGATCCGGTGTTGCTGAGGATTTGATGCTGTAAAGAAACCTCCAACCGATTCTCCATTAATTACTCAATGTAAATAAAAGGATTTTAATTTTCGAAATTAAGCATGAATCTACATGTTTTATCACAAATTGCATGATGTTAATAGATCCGTTATTAAATGTTCATAAATTTACTAAATAAATTTCCGCTATTTTAGTAAATCATCCCTTCAGTACCGATACATGAAAGGAAGACTCTATAGTGCGTTTGTCGTCCCTCCACCTATAATTGAAGGTATAATAAATATAATTATAAGTATGCTAATATAATGAATAGATAAATGATAAAGTCAGAATTGGACATACCAATAACCCAATGGAGGGTCGCCTATCATCTCCAGATTACCCAATCAACGTGGTGCAATACATGAAATCTATTCCAAGCCCATATCTGTAGTAATACTAAGGGTCCAACAATCTCCATAGCCTCAGATCGAGATGTCTTGCATAACTCTCTATAGAGCCATACAAGACATGCTCCACCCCATCTGTACCTACCCGCAACTTCAAAATCTGCTAGTAGTTATAGATATATCGTGTGAACAAGGGTGCATGATTTGTATCATCATTTGTAGTTTTAATTTATTTTAGAAAGATCAGAATATTTACAATATTATAATATAATAATGAAAATGTTATTGCCTTACTTGAATATACTCAACTGGTTAAGTATCAAAATGGTAGGTTTAAGTGTTCTCTCCCCTATTTAGTGTAATATATATATATTTTTTAATTTAGAGAACATTGATGCCAAATTCATATTCGAATCAATAGTGTGTATATATATAAAATTTTATGTACACGATATTTGCATAAATTACTACCCTCCTCAAGAGTCAATTTTTCCCCTTTCATATTTCCTTTTCTTATAATTTGCCTTGCTTATACGGTAGGAGTTGATGGCAAAATCATAGGACTTCTATTATTTATGTTAGGTAGCCTAGACCTATAGGTAGAAAATATTAAAAAGAGGTTTTTTAATATTTCAAATTGACTCTAGAGGTTTTTTGAGATAGTGATTTAAAAAGGGCAATTTTTAAGGGGTTGTGAATTTTATGTAGTATTTTTAAAAAAATATTTATCGTTTTATATGGTTAATATTGTCGGTTCTCGTATACATTTCTGTAAATAAATTAGATTAAATAGGATTATACTCATTGTTAGTTACCCGATATCTAGGACTTAGTTGTTAGTGAGATCCTATTTTTATGGCTTTTATATTTATGATGATTGGTTAAGTTTATATTCTATAATGCTATATAGCTATTCAATGAAAGATATGAATTAATATTCTTGTATCAGATCTAGGAATCTCTAGACCCGATCATTTTTTTCTCTATTTTCATCTTTTTCTTTTAAATGGTCAACGACTCCAGCTCTTTCCCAATCCAAAAAATGTTGTTGTCAAACCTGGTTAACTTACCTCTGCCATTCATACTGTTCATTTATCTATGTAAATCACTGTGCAAAGATTGAATGGACAAAACTACCTTGAATTGTCTCAGTCCATGAAGCTTGCGATCGATGGCCGTGGTAAATTGGGATTTCTGATTGGAGAAAAGAAGCAGCTGAAAGCAGAAGATGCAACGTATGGACAGTGGCGATCAAAGAATTCTCATGTCATGGCATGCCTGTTAAACTCCATAGATGCCTCAATCGCAAAACCTGTTTATGACGACAACTAATGAGGAATGAGATTATATTCATGATACTTACTCTGTCCTAGAGAACTTTTCTCAGATTTTCATGTTAAAGACTTGTCTATGGCAATCCAAACAAAAGCAGAGTAATGTCACACACTACTATAATGGGATGGTGGAATGGTGGCAATACCTGGACCAATATAATAATGATGTTTAGGAGAGTCTGGTAGATTTGCTTCAGCATAAAAAATGTGAGGAAAATGATAGTCTTCATGCTCCATGCTAGAATAAACCAAAATATGGATGGGGTTCAAAGCAGAATCCTTGGCCTCCGAACTTCAATTCGTAAAGTCTTCTCTAAAATCCGGGTAGAAGAAAGTTGCAGGAAGATAATGTCTTGCAATGAATCAGCCCCTCTTTAAGGTAATGACACCTCTGATCTGTTTGTCAAAAGAAGCGAGTCCAACAATGACAAGAATTCGAAACTATAGTGTGATTTCTGTAAAACAATATTGTGACATACATGAGAGACTTGTTGGAAAATACATGGTAAGCCACTTGGTGGAAAGTAAACCCAACCAAAAAGAGTATTACAATCTGTGGCTGAATCTTCTTCTAAACCAAGTATCAATCTTGGACAGTCTCCATTCATGAAGGAACAAGTAGAGCAACTGTTGAAAATGTTATATTTCCAACTATGAAAAGCCTTCATGTTCTTTTGTACAACACGATAATCCTATTTCCCTTAAATCTTTTGTTTGTGTTCTTCCCATGACTACCTGGATTATTGATTTAGGAGCTTCCGATCATATGACTAGTTGTTATGTTTTTTTCTTTTCGAATAAACCTTGTGCGAGGAATAATAAAATTCGAATAACAGATGGAACTTTTTCTGCTATTGTTGGTATAGGAGAAGTAAAACTCTCTAATACTCTAACCTTGTATAATGTTCTTCATGTTCCTAAATTATATTGCAATCTCATCTCTATTAGTAAGCTAACCACTACTCTAAAATGCATTACAATATTTTTTTCCCTTTTATTGTCTATTTCAGAATCTGGACTTGGGAACGGTGATTGGCAGTGTGGTGGTCTTTACATTCTAGATGAGGATGTTGGGATTGAGACCTCTAAAATTAGAGATCTGTAAGCAGAATTCCCAAAGATCTTTCGTTACAGTGTAATATTATTCTAAAAACCAATACATAAAAGAATTACTTACCCTTGTAGAGAAGTGTCAGCCTTTTTTCCGTTCTTGGTTACTATCATAAGACCACCAAAAAACCTTCCTCACTAAGCACAAAAGAGAAGCGGTTCGTGGGCACAATCCTTCTTAGAAAATGGAAGAGGGAAAGAAAAAAAATATTTTTCTACACCACACAGGGGTGGCGGCGGTAATAAGAGAGGGAAGATGAAAGGAACTTTTCTGAGCCATTCTTTTCTCTTAGGTTAGGTTTCTCCAAACCTTTCCTATTTATAGGAAACCAAAGATCTCAGAAAATCTGAATCAAATATTTTATTTAATAATTTAAATAATTAAATAAAGATATTCAAGACTTTATTTAAATAATATATTATTTAATATATTTTAATTAATCTAATTAATTATTTAAGATATTCCTCATCATATTTAAATTAATCTAAAATAATTTAAATTAATTCTTCTCTTATCTAAATATTTAAATTGATCTCATTAATTTAATCCATAGACATTTAATTAAATAAAATACACAATAATAACCTTTTATTATTACTAGTGGTGTCGAGATAGTCCACACGCTCACATCATCTACCAATGAAGTTACTGGTCATTTTATACATCCTCTTAATTTAATAGACTTATTCTATAAATAATTAAATAAATAAAACTCATTTTATTATTTCCATTCCTTTTAATTTGACAATTTCAAATTAATAATTAAATAGACCCATCAACTTAATCTCCCATTAATTTTGGACAACTTCAAAATTAATTAATTAAATAGACTCCTCTATTTAATTTATTTTAATTAATCAAATAGACTCCTCTATTTGTTTTTGCCTTAAATTAATTTGACAACATCAAATTAATTTACTTAAAACCATTTCCCAAAGAAATTAATCTTATTAATTAATGTTCTCAATTACACGCGTTAGCTCGGGAACTTAATGGACCTATAGGACTAAGCTCCAATGATTTGGAATTACATTGATTAAAACTCATTTAATCAACTATTCTTATTCATTAACTCCTATATAACTCCACTATATATCTTGAGTTGCAATCTTAGTTCTATAGACATAGTTATGGTCATTGGCTATAATAATTAACTACTAATTGACCTTTCACAAGTAGTTTGTATCCATGACTTGGTAATTTACCGATTTAACCTCCATGATACATCTTGTTCCTTAAGCCCAACTAATTTTCTAAATGAACAGCCTTACAAAATCTCTATTATGCGTTTGAGACTTAGGTCCTTAGAGGAATATGTTGTTCAAGCCCTGAATCAGTCCATAAGAGAACTACTTATCTATTTTCCTTATTAGAAAAATAGTGAATTCCAATCTTGTGTAACTACGTTCCCTGCTATAAGCAAAATGTAATTCCCAAAGTGGGAGGCATATCGTGTGAACTATATTGAGTCACTCTCACCTATGAAAATTAAAGGTGTGTCTCTTGCAAACAAGAGTTCATATTTCACTCGGGATCATTATCAACTGTACATGATCAAGTGATTGATATACAAAGTGTCTTTTTGAACGGTTTTACCATAAGACAGTGAGTATATCTTAGTCCAATATATTACAAACTCTATTGCAACAACACCCCTATTCACATGTCTATACATGCATGATCCACATGAGATCCCTTGTACCAATTTATAAGTTGGTCATGTTAGTGGTTTTACTAGAAATAAGGCACCCAAACTTTATTCATAATACCAATCTTTTTTGCATCTAATTCTCACTTTAAGTTATCATAAGTAACTCTGGATCTTATGATGGATTACATTTATTACATAAAAATAAATGACAATGTAAATATTACTAAGTAAATAATTCTTTATTTCGCTAAACCCTAAAAAAACCCGAAACCCTAAACCCTATTTCATAATAAGATATTCCATATTACAATTTAAATTAATCTCCATTAATTTAAATAATTATTCCCATATCTAAATATTGAAATTATTCATATTAATTTAAATAAAAGATATCACAAATATATTTTAAATAAAATGTAAAAATTAATGGTAAATCAATTACCAAAGTGTGGCATGTGACCCATCATCTCCATGATAATATTGGACATTTTATTTTTCCTCCTTTTATTTAATAGAACAATTCCATTAAATATTTGATTAAATAAATAAACTCTTTTATTTATTTAATTCGCTTTTAATTTGACAATTCACATTAATTAATTAAATAAACTCCTCTATTTAATTTCCTATTAATTTTGGAAAACTTCAAAATTAATCAAATACACTCTTCTATTTTAATCTTCTGTATTAAATAGACTTCTATATTTAATTTCTATTAATTAAATAATTAAATAGACTCCTCTATTTAATTTCTTAATTAAATAGATTCTTCTATTCATTTTTCTCAATTGCCAAGGCGATTAATCTTATTAATCATGTTCTCAATTACATGTGATAGCTCAGAGGATTTAATGGACCTATAGGACTAAGCTCCAATGATCTAGAAATACATTGATAAAACTCCTTTAATCAATTAATTCTTATTCATTAACTCCTACATAACTCAACTATATATATAGAGTTACACTCTTAGTAGTATACACATAGTTATGTACATTGGCTATAATCATTAAGTATAATTTGATCCTTCAAAAGTAGTTCGTATCCATGGCTAGGTAATTTATAGTTTTAACCGCCATGATACATCTTGTTCCTTAAGCCCAACTGGTTCTCTAATAAACAACCTTACATATGTTATGCATCTTTGTTTTTTCCTTAATAAGAGGAATATGGGACCCCGCTGTTCAAGCACCTGAATCAGTCCATGGAACTATTTATCTATTTTCCTAAGAGGAAAAGAGTAAATTCCAATATTGTGTAATTACGTTCCCAGCTATAAGCAAGATGCAATTCCCAAAGTGGGAGGCGAGTCACTCTCACCTATGCAAATCAAAGGTTTATCTTTTGCGAACAGAAGTTCATAATCCACTTAGGATTAAGATCAATTATACATGATCAATCGATCGATATACGAAATGTCTTTCTGTAACGACTTTATCAGAAGAAAGTAAGTGTATCTTAGTCTAGTCTACTACAATCTCTATTGAAGCAACACCTCACTCACATGTCTCTACATGAGTGATCCAAATGCGATCACTTGTGCCAATTCATAAGTGGGTCGTGTTAGTGGTGTTACCATAAATAAGGCACCCAACCTTTATTCATGTACCACAGACTTTTCAAGTTACAACTTAAGTGAATCTTCCCGCATCACACGCTCACTTAAGTTAGCATAAGCAACTCTAGATCTTATGATGGATAACATTTATTAAACAATAATAAATGACAGTGTAAATATTACCAATTAAATAATTCTTTATTTATTTATAGTTTAATTGGATTACAAAGATTTATGGCACAAATCTCAGGAATCTCCCACTTGTTCTGAAGCTTTACATAGATTTATCTAGTAATCCTAAACTACCTAATGACACTCAAACACTTTAGTCGGGAGCATCTTTGTAAATGGATCAGCAATGTTATCCTGAGAGACTATCTTTATTATCACTACAACATCTCCTCTTTGGATTATCTCCATTATTAGGTGATAATTCCTCTCTATGTGCTTTCCCCGCTTGTGGCTTCTAGGCTCTTAAGAGTTGGCTACAACACCACTATTATCACATAGTAATGCTATGGGTTTGTCCATGTCTGGTACTATACCTCCAGATCGGTTAGGAACTTCCTAAGCCAGACACCATTGTTTAAATAATAAATTTTATATTTAAATGGAAATTAATAATTAAATTAATTAATTAATTAAATAATAAGTTTATTTAATAGAAATTAATAATTAAAATATTTATTATTAATTTTTAAATAATGAATATTATTTAAATGAAAATTAATAATTGAATATTATTTGATGATATTTAGTTGGGAGAAAATATTAATATTATTAATTGTTTAAATAAATCATTTTATTTAAATTGTAATTAATAAATTAATTAATATTAAAAATTATAATTAATTAATTTGGACTTATTTAATTTACGAGAGATTTTCTAGCCCAATTGGATTAATGAACCCAATTGAAAATCTTCCAAATAATTAAATAAATAAATTAAATTTATTAATGAATTAATATGATGAATTTTGGCCACATATGTATATTTTAGGAAGATAATTGTTTCAATTATATCCTAAAAATATTTACATAGATTTATTTACCAAAGATAGAAAAATCAAATTTTCCCTTTATCATATGGTGAAAATAAGCCAAGGTAGATTAATGAGTGAGAGAGAAAATCTTTTTCTTTTATATTTATCTCATGGAATTTTCCTAATTAGATTAGATATTTCATTAGCCTGTAAATAGGAGGCTTGGGTTATTCATAAATCACTTTAATCTAATTTCCTAGAAATTGAGAAATTTTCTTCTCCCTTCTTCCCCTTATTGCCAATTTTCACTAGTATTTTAGGAAGAGAAAAATATTTTTCTTCTTCCTAAATTTCTTCTAAGTTCGATCCCACCTTCGGGTTTTGTTAACGTGGATATAGTGTAGAAGATTCGGTGATTAAGGGTTGATGTTGTAAAGAAACCTCCAACCAATTTTCCATAATTTACTCTATATGTAAGTAATAGTTTTTTTTAGAAAACTTCAAGTTTTCAGTTTAAGGTTTGATCACAATTGCATGATATTAAAATTGGAAAATATGTAAGGGCATTTTGGTAATGCAATGTATTTCTCTCTCTCTACATAGCTATAAAACATTACGGGTAAAATATCATTTATGTCCCTGAACTTTCACTTCGGTTTCATTTTCGTCCATAAACTTTCAAAAGTTACATTTTTCGTCCTTGAACTTTACGATTCATTCCGTTTTAGTTCTTCTATCTGTGTTTTATTCCTTCTAGGACTTTAATGGAGGGATTATGTGGCATGTAATTGATGATGTGACATTATAGAAATATGCAGTGAGGTTAAATGCCATGGAAATACGAGTATAAACTGAGGTTAATCTCATCATTTTATCCTTAATTGCAGTCTTAAACCTCACTGTATATTCGTTTTTCCATGTCATTTAACCTCATGATATATTTTTATAATGTCTCATCATCAATTACATGCTAATAAGCCCTCCGAAAAGGACTAAAACGGAGCAATTCATAAAGTTCAGAGATGAAAAATATCATTTTTTGAAAGTTTAGAAACGAAAATACAACCTGAGTGAAAGTTTAGGGACGAAAATGAAACCAAAGTGAAATTTTAGGGACTAAAATGATATTTTACCCAAATATTAATAGGAGGCTTGGGTTATTCATAAATCATTTTAATCCAATTTCTTAGAAATTAAGAAATTCTATTCTCCCTTCCTCCCCTCATTGCCGATTTTCACTAGTATTTTAGGAAGAGAAAAATCTTTTTCTTCTTCCTAAATTTCTTCTAAGTTCGATCCCACCATTAAGTTTCGTTAACGTTCGTGGATATAGTGTAGAAGACCCGGTGATTAAGAGTTGATGTTGTAAAGAAACCCCGAACCAATTCTCTATAATTTACTCTATGTAAGTAATAGTTTTTTTAGAAAACCTTAAGTTTTCAGTTTAAGGTTTGATCACAATTGCATGATATTAATGGATCTTGAATTAAATGTTAATTAGTTTAATAAATAAATTCCGCTAATTTAAGAAAAAGTAGTCCCTTCATCACTAATACTATTGTAACAGCCTATTCTTAAAATTGGGGTATTTTAACTCTTCTTCATTATTTTATGTTAAATGGTACAGATTTGGGTTTGTATTGACCTTCGTACCATCGTAATGTCAAGAGTCCAAAGCCACAAATGGATCATCTTTTCGACTTTTGCATTAAAAGTTATGACTAAAAAACTATTTTAATCTAATTCAATGATATTTTCATAAATTTCAACTTTTCTAATTCTATTTTTCCCTAAACTATGAAATCGTATACTCAATATACGACTTTACCTTCTTCTTTTTTATGAAAACGTATCCTCAGTATACGATTTACAATATTTTCCATAATAATCTTATTTATACAACTTTTGTTTTTTACTATAGAACCGCTCAAAACCCAAAATGGAGGGGAGAAAGATTTTTTTTTATAAAAAAGGTGATATGATGGCATTGGAAAATATGTTAGGGAATTTTGGCAATGCAATGTCTTTTTCTCTCTCTAAATAGCTAGAAAATACTAAGGGTAAAATATCATTTATATCCCTGAACTTTCACTTCGGTTTCATTTTCATCCCTAGACTTTCAAAAGTTACATTTTTAATTCCTGAACTTTACAATTCGTTCCGTTTTGGTCTTTTTGTCTGTGTTTTACTCCTTCTAGGACTTTAGTGGGGGGGCTTATGTGGCATATAATTGATGATGTGACATTATAGAAATATGCAATGAGGTTAAATGCCATGAAAAAATGAATATCCACTGAGGTTAATCTCATCATTTTATCCTTAATTGCAGTCTTAAACCTCACTTTGTATTCGTTTTTCCACGTCATTTAACCTCATTGTATATTTTTATAATGTCTCATCATCAATTACATGCCACATAAGCCCTTCGGTAGTGTCCCAGACGTAAGGACTAAAACGGAACGATTCATAAAGTTCAGAGACGAAAAATATCATTTTTAAAAGTTTAGAAACGAAAATACAATCTGAGTGAAAGTTTAGGGATGAAAATGAAACCTGAGTGAAAGTTTAGGGACTAAAAAGATATTTTATCCAAATATTTATTTTGGGTCTATGGCTATAAAACCTTATTTTTAATACTTAAACGGCTAATAATATACCTGACACATTAAAAAATAGTCATGTTTTCTCTGGCGTATAAATATATATATGTTATGGGTGAAATATCGCTAAGGTTAAAATGACCACGTGTCGAGCATACTAAGAGACACGAGGAAATTTCAAACTCTTTCGACCTACGTATGTGAGCCTAGTTATTTGAGCATGCCACGCACGACGGACCCGACCTCCACCACTAGCGGAGAACATATCATCAAGAGAGGTCCACAAACATCTCGACTGACCAGGACCACGAGGCACAACCATCTAATTATTGATTGAGTGACTAACTCGTAAGTGCGTATAGACGCGGACCCATCTCAAAGAAATATAGACTAAGTGTCCAAGAAAGAAGCTCCGCTGCTGCGCTGTGCGCATCTACCCCCACCTCAGAGAAGCGTAGGTGCACACCAGCCACCTACGCACCTACACACCTACCTACACACCTACACACCTACACCCAATCAAGACCCAACACATGGACCAATCCGTGTGCGACACGTGGCTTGATGACATCATCCATTTCCACTCCTATAAATAGGAGATGAGAAATGGCCAAAAGGTAATTCATTTTGATTCCTCATTTTCTCTAACCACAAGCTCTGCTCTGCTCTAACTTAAGCATCGGAGGGTGTTAGGCCGGCACCACACCGGTGCTACTAGCTCTACTTGCGCAGGTGATCACCTACGTAGCAGGACACCCACGCAAGTTACCTCCAACGCGGATCTTCGCCTCCGACTCAATACAAATTTATTGTTCGTTGCACACGTGGAAGCGAGAGCGGCATTGGCTCGGAGCACACCCGCACGTTACACTTAGTACCATTTCCACGCAACAACAGTTAGCCGTCTGTGGGAACGTATACTTTATTACGGGCTCTACCATCAAGAATGAGTCGGAGAAGTCATACCGAGCATCGTGGTGGTGATGAAGGAGTGTTAAACAACATTCCTTGCACTAGAAGGTATCCATCTCGTTGGGACAGAGACCGGGTTCAAGAAGAGGAGCCCGAGAGAGTTGAACCCTTGCCGGATAGGAGGGTGGATGCCTTGGAGGAACAAGTTCGAGTTGTGAATCGAGACCTTTCAAAGGTACTTGAAATACTCAATCAGAAGTTTGTAGTCGACCGCCAAGAATCAAACCCCGGTAACGGCAAAGAGCATGTGGAGTATGTAGATGAGTCACGAACCAACGGAGGAGGTGGCTCGAAGGGGAAGCAGAGGACGAACAATCAACATGCTGCCCCGTCCCGTCTTGAACCTTCCTACCATGGAAAATCTCGACTGAAGGGAGGATCCGACCTCCGAGATGTTTTGAATCAAAAAAGGAAAGAGCAAACTGAAACTATGAAGTCCACCGCAGAAAGCACCCAACCTTGGGCGCCGGAGCTAAAAAAGCTTCAAGACGAGCTCGGTCACATGAAGAAGGAGTACCGAGGTAAGGCTCCTCTTGCTTTGGAAGACCTCCTCGAGCAGGCAAAGCCTCCATTCATCGATGACATTATGGAGGTAGACTTACCCGCCAAGTTCAAGATGCCAACCATGCCCACCTATGATGGTTCTAAGGACCCGGTCGAATATGTCGACACGTTTCGGACCTGGATGGAGCTCCAGGGAGTCTGAGATGCAATCAAGTGTAGGGCATTCCCTCTCACTTTAGGAGGCCCTGCACGAGGATGGTACAGACAACTCAAGCCAAGGTCCATTTCCTCGTTTAAGGACCTTACGCGGTCCTTTGTGACTCAGTTCCTCGGAGGAAGAGATCACAAGAAGCCGGCTACGCACCTGTTAACTATTCGTCAGAAATGGGGAGAGCCTACGTGACTACGTGGTAAGATTCAACAATGAAGCTTTGAAAGTAGAAGGTTATAGTGATGACATAGCTCTGACCGCCATGATGGCGAGACTGAAAGATAAGAAATTCTTATGGTCGTTAGGCAAAAAGACCCCGATTACATACACTGAGCTTCTTTCTAGGGCACAAAAATACATGAGTGCCGGAGAGTTGCTCAGTGCAAGAAGAGCTCCAGAAGAAGGGGGTAGTAGCAAACACTCGGAACATAAAAGAAAAAATCGAACAGAAGATGCTACCCGGAGGGATGATCGTCATAGAGATGATAAGAGGAGGAAGACCGAAGACCGACTTGATAAACAAAGTCTTCCTCCTAGCAAGTTCAAGAAATACACCCCTACCACCATACCAGCAGAACAGCTACTCATGGAGATCCAAGATAAGAACTTGGTTAGGTGGCCGTCGAGGATGAAAGCGAGATCAAACAAAAGAAATAAAGACAAGTATTGTCTTTTTCACAAAGATCACGGTCATACTACCTCCGATTGTTTTGACCTTAAGGAGGAAATTGAAGCTCTAATTCAAATAGGGTATTTAAAGGAGTTTGTAATGAGGAGAGAATGAGGTCAACGCGAGGCCAGACCTGAACAGAAAGACCAAGATCGAGGCAATAAAAAGCCCTTGGGAGGTGACATAAGAACTATATTTGGTGGACCAGCAGGTGGAGAGTCAAGCAGAAAAAGAAAAGCAAGTGCCCGAGAGGCAAGTCACGCCCCACCTAGATTCGAAGTCTTCAGCACTCATACAATGCCTAGACGGGAGGCAAAAATTAATTTCGATGAAGAAGAAGTCGCTGACATCCATCAACCTCACAATGATGCTCTGGTAGTGGTAATCATTGTAGCTAACTTGAGAGTGCACCGTGTTCTGGTCGATGGCAGTAGCTCGGTAGACATACTCTCTCTAAGCGCATTTGAAAAGTTAGGAATCGGAAGAGAAAAATTGAAAAGGAATTTAGCACCCTTGGTGGGATTTGAGGGAAGCCAGGTCATCCCGGAAGGAAGTATCGAGTTGCCGGTCACTTTTGGAGAAGAACCTAACACCGTCACTAAGATGGTAGAATTCCAAGTGGTTGAGTGCCCGTCAGCTTATAATATCATATTGGGACGCCCTACTATCCACGCTCTCAGGGCCGTACCATCGACTTATCATCAAATGATGAAGTTCCCTACTACAAATAGAGTAGGTGGTGATCAGAGGGGAGCAAAAGGTCTCTCGGGAGTGTTATTACACAGCTATGAAGGGTACTACACCGGTAAACATGATCGCGATAGAGCATACTAAGGAAGAGGCGCGCTCCGCTGCGACCAACTTGGTATAAGAGGCGGAACAACCTCCCTTAGTAATACCACTAGAAAAGTTCGACCAAAGGGCAGTACCCACAGAAGACATGGAGTCTGTCCCGCTTCTACCTGAAAGGTGTGTCAAAATCGGGACAAGACTGGGGGGTGAGCAGAGAGATGACTTAATAAAATTTCTGAAAGAAAATATTGACGTGTTTGCATGGACTCATGAAGATATGTCGGGCATCGATCCAAAAATTATGGTACATCGTTTAAACGTCGATCACACATTTCGACCCGTCAGACAGAAACGTAGAGTATTTGACCAGTCCAGGAATGGAGTTATAGCTGAGGAGGTAAGAAAGCTCTTAGAAGCAGACTTTGTCCATGAAGTGCATTACCCGGACTGGCTATCCAATGTTGTTCTAGTGAAGAAAGCTAACGGAAAATGGCGGGTATGCATAGACTTTACTGACCTCAACAAGGCATGTCCAAAAGATAGTTTTTCCCTACCTCAAAATTGATCAGCTAGTAGACCCCACCGCAGGGCATGAGATGATGACCTTTATGGATGCCTACTTAGGCTATAATCAAATTAAGATGTATGAGCCCGACCGGGAGAAAACTTCCTTTGTGACAAGTCAAGGGCTTTATTGCTACAAGGTTATGCTATTCGGGTTGAAGAACGCAGGTGCGACCTACCAACGAATGGTGAATAAAATGTTCGTGGGGCAGATTGGGAGAAACATGGAGGTTTATGTAGATGACATGTTGGTCAAGAGCCACCAGGCAGATCAACATACCTCTGATCTAAAAGAGGCATTTGATGTACTAAGAAGGTACCAGATGAAGCTCAACCCAGACAAATGTGCATTTGGAGTACCTTCAAGAAAATTCCTGGGGTTTATGGTCCACCCAAGGGGTATAGAAGCGACCCTGACAAGTTGAAAGCTGTCCTGGACATGAAATCTCCTAAAAACCTTAAACAATTGCAAAGCCTGAATGGGAAGGTAGCAGCGCTGAATATATTTGTATCAAGGGCGACAGACAAGTGTCTCCCGTTCTTTAAGGTTCTCCGAAAAGGAAGTAAGTTCGAATGGACAGAGGAGTGCGAGAAAGCATTCATAGAGCTAAAAAACTACTTAAGCTCCGCACCTCTACTCTCCAAGCCTGTCCTAGGTGAAGAGTTGTTTTTATATTTAGCTGTGTCAGAGAAAGTGGTGAGCTCAGCTCTAGTAAGAGAAAAAGGTGGAGTTCAACTACCTATATATTATACGAGCAAAGCCATGGTGGACGCGTAGACGAGGTACCCACAAATGGAAAAATTGGCACTAGCCTTAATAACCTCAGCTTGGAGGTTGAGGCCATATTTTCAAGCACACAAGATTGTAGTTCTGAAAAATCACCCATTGAGACAAGTTTTACAAAAACCGGAAGCATCAGGTCGATTGATGAAATGGGCGGTGGAACTTAGTGAGTATGATATTCAATATAAGCCGAGAACCGCAATAAAAGGCCAAGTCGTGGCTGATTTTATAGCAGAACTCACACCTGAAAAAGAGGAAACACATTTAACCCTTGAAAGAGAGCTTGCTCCAGACCAGGGACTCATCTCTCCACAAAGAGAAGGGTCCACTTGGACACTCTACGTGGACGGGTCTTCCAACATGAAAGGTTGCTGAGCAGGCCTTATCTTAGTCTCACCTGACCAAGCCCACATTGAATATGCTCTATGGTTTGGGTTTAAGGCTTCTAACAATGAAGCCGAGTATGAAGCACTTCTGGCTGGATTGCGGTTAGCAAGGAAGGTGGGGGTAAGCCGTGTCAAAATCTTTAGTGACTCTCAATTGGTTGTCAATCACATAACAGAAGAATATCAGACGAAGAGGGAAAGAATGACAACGTACCTAGCAAAGGTGAAAGAACTTCTTTGCACATTTGAGTGGTGGGAAGTAAAGCAAATACCACGCTCAGAGAATGCTAACGCTGATTCACTGGCACGTCTAGCATCTGCCTACGAGACCGAGCTGAATCGTACAGTACTGGTAGAATTCCTCCCTAGCTTAAGTATAGATGAGCTAGAAGCCATGGACATTGACAAAGCAGCACAATTGACCACCCCTTCCTGGATGAATCCAATCATAAAATTCTTAAGAGATAGTGAGTTGCCTCTTGATAAAGTAGAGGCGCGACGGCTCCAACGTCGGGCAACACATTATATAATGAGAGGAGATGTATTATACAAGAGAGGTTTTTCCCTACCACTACTAAGGTGTCTCCTACCTGATGAGGCAGACTACGTCATGAAAGAAGTTCATGAGGGAGTATGTGGTAACCACTCTGGAGGAAGGTCGTTGGCACATAAAATCATAAGGCAAGGATATTATTGGCCAACCTTGTATGAAGACGCCAGGTCATTTAGTCGGAAATGCGACCAGTGTCAACGTTTTGCTACAGTCCCCAGACAACCACCTGAGTACTTGACTAATATCACAAGTCCTTGGCCGTTTGCTCAATGGGGGGTCGACCTGATAGGACCCCTTCCTCAAGGAAAAGGTCAGACCAAGTTTGCTATAGTGGCAGTAGATTATTTTACTAAGTGGGTGGAAGCCGAAGCACAAGCCACAATCACCAAACGTAAAACCACCGACTTCATGTGGCGGAATGTGGTGTGCAGGTTTGGCATTCCCTACGCCATAGTCTCAGATAATGGCAAGCAATTTGACAACGAAAAGTTTAGATCATGGTGCACTGAACTCGGTATCAAACACTTCAAGTCTTTTCCAGCTCACCCACAGGCCAATGGCCAGGTAGAAGCCGTGAACAAAATCATAAAGAAAAACTTAAAGAGCAAGCTTGAAGGTTTAAAGGGGCTTTGGGCAGAGGAGCTTCCAAATGTCTTATGGGCATATAGAACAACAGCAAGGACCTCCACGGGTGAAACACCTTTCTCATTGGCATTTGGAGCAGAGGCGGTAGTGCCCGTTGAGATAGGACTGCCTTCCCCACGAACTGAACACTTCAACCCAGAAATTAATGAAGAATGCCTAAGGTTAAGTCTCGATCTGTTAGAGGAGCATAGAGAGACATCTCGTCTCCGTGTGTCTGAGTACAAGAACAGAGCAGCGCGCTACTACAACTCTCGGGTCAAACCACGCAGCTTTAAGGTGGATGACCTCATGCTAAGAAAAGTACTACCTAACACGAAAGACACAAGCAGCGGAGCTCTAGGACCCACCTGGGAAGGTCCGTACAAAGCCACTGAGATCGTAAGACCGGGCACTTATAAGTTGATTGATCGTAGTGGCAAAGCATTGCCCCACCCGTGGAACGCCGAGCACCTCAAAGCTTATTATCAGTGATGTCATTGTATTTTTCTTTATGTGGAAGTTTTATTTTTCATGTTGTATGGATTTCAACAATCAAAGAAATTAGAACATGACTTTTCTACTCCAAAAGTGATTTTGATTCAAAGATTATAAGGGAGGAGGCCTAAGCTACTACCAAGGATACACCTTAGTTAAAGCTTAGGTCGAACCACTCTAAAATCTCAACAACTCATTCAAGGCTTCAAGCTTTGTAACTCTGTTTGAACGGGGAATCGACTACACGAACGTACATGATTAAAAGTTTAATAGAGTCGGCCGCTGAAAAGCTCAAGTTGATTAAAATTCTAAGTTCAACCAGGATGTAGGGCTGCACAGCCGCACCTGACTAGCCAAACTTAGAAAATTAAATCTTAAATTCACTCAAGATGTAGGGCTGCATAGCCGCACCTGACGAACAAAGCTTAAAATTTGAATGTATAAACTCACTGCATTACTACAACCCTACATGTTTGGGTGTTCAATAAAATCAACAAATGAAGAGCTTAAGATAAAAAAAATTCTAAGTCTGCCAGGGAGTGTAGGGCTCGCGCAAGCCGCACCTGGAAGGAGAATTTAAAATGAGAAAAAATTCTAAGTCTACTAGGGAGTGCTAGACTTGGCACCTGGTAGAAGGATTTAAAACGAGAAAAAATTCTAAGTCTACTATGGAGTGCTAGACTTGGCACCTGGTAGAAGGATTTAAAACGAGAAAAAATTCTAAGTCTACTAGGGAGTTCTAGGCTCGCACGAGCGGCACCTGGTAGAAGAAAACGAAAAAATTCTAAGTTTACTAGGGAGTGCCGGACTTGCACGAGTCGCACTTGGACAAAGAATTTAAGATAAAAAAAATCCTAAGTTCATTCAGGATGCATGGCTGCACAACAACATCAGACTAACAATACTTGAGAAATAGAAGTGAAGAGTTAGAGGCAACATAGGATAAAAAATTTATTCATCAAGGAGTCATAATGACTGAAGTTGTTTTCAAGAAAACATGAGAATGCAATTACAGGCGCTCATACGCCTATACCAAGCTAAGAAATTAAAGAAACAAACATAAATAAGTCAGAAGATGGACATGCCCCATCAGACAGACAAAAAGCGTAGCAAACCAATGTCTCAGAGAGTCAGTCACACGACAAAGGAACGTTAACGTGCGTCATTGACAAAGCTCAGGTCCAATTCCGGATACTTTTCAGATACCCGGTCTACAGCATAGTCGATCCCATAAACGAGGATTTCTTTTTCCAAATTGTCATATTCTCCACAAGCTTTAAGCATCTTCTTCAGCTCCTCTGAATTTCGAGTCCTTGCCTCCAAATCGTTGAACTTGGCTGACATTTCGGCAGAAATATTTTTCTCACAAGCTAAGTCGCTTTCAAGAGATTGATTCCTAGCAGGGGCCTCTTGCAGCAAGCGGGCTCCTTCGGCTAAGGAGCTGTCACGATCACTCAACTCCTCTTTGAGACGTTCACAATCACTCAGCACCCTCAGGGCAGCCAGGTTCGCTCTAGCCCCTGCTTGAAAAGGTAAGACAGGGTGTGAGCTATACAAGTAGAATGAAAAGTAGAAGGGTGAGAAACCATGGAGTATGCCAAAGTTTACCTTGAAAGAATCTTGGATGGAAAGACCAAACAACTGGATCGAACTCATCGTAATCGCTTCCTCCCGATCGTTAATCAAAGTTTCCCTGAAATTGGTGGTAATCTCATCGATATACCTTCTTAGCTTAGCTTCACTCTCTCCATGAGCATAAGGACCTTCAAACTCAGCTGAGGAACGACGGGTACCACGAGAAGAGGAAGCGATCGCAACTGCGCCTGAGGACGTATGAACCTCAGGTGACCTGACGCGCACTCGTTGATGACTATGTTCCTCGTCGGTCGGATCAACTGAGTTAGCCTCACGGATCAAAGCCTGCTGAGCTTGGCGGTGACGCTGCTCAATGTACGACATGGCACGCAACATATCTGAAACAGAAATAAAGTATTATGTTGTGATGAAGCAATATAAAAGAAGAGTCAAAACAAACATACCGGCTTCCTCAAAAACAGCGTCCTCAGAAACAGGTTGAAAGAGTCCAGTTGAGATCAGTCGTCTTTTTGTGAGAAGAGCAGTGGTGCTGCGCTGCGCGATAGGGATACTCAATATCCGATTGATCACCGACTGAGCAAATTCAGAAAAAGGATAAACCTCCCGGTTATTTCCTGCGATGCAACATGGAAGAGATGAAATAAATTATTTGAGAACGTTGACATAGCCACCTCAAAATTGAGCCTACCAGGAATCCTGAATTTTCTAGGAACGCGGTATGTGAAGTCCTGTCCAGGAACATTAGACAACCAGTCACCACCTACAAAGAACCATTGATTCTTCCAGTTCCTGACAGAAGAATGACTTGCCACTATTGGTTCCCCTCGCGCCGTAAGATAATACATGAAATTCCCTCCGGGTAATGAGTTCAGACGGTAGAGACCATGTAAAGTTTTATAAGATAGAGGAGTCCCTCCACTACTAAGACTCCAAAGAACCCAGCACCCAAGTAATATAGTCCACCCGTTCTGCCCAAGCTGGGCGGGTGCTAAGCGTGACAATAGTAGAAATTTTTAAGGGAAGTAGTGAAGCGGGAGTCTAACCCCACACTTGAACATTTTCAGATAAAAGGCTACCTCCCCAGCAGGAGGGTTGAAGGGTGTCTCCCCTTCTTTAGGACACCGTAAGCTAATGGATGAGGGGATATCATATTTCACCCTGATGTATTCTAATTGTTCTACAGTAATGGTAGAGGGGTAAGGGTGAATCGCAATCTCTTGGGAAGGAGAAGACTGTTCGGTCTCAGAACTTTCCCCCCTATGCTCTGCTACGCTCCCGGTATAGTAACTAGATTCTTCGTCAGTCATCCTAGAATGAAAAGGATCTACCTTAGCTACTATCAAAACTCTCACTGAGCTACGCTATTTGAACGAATTTACACTAAGGAAAAGACCACAAACGTACCTGAACTCTTAGTAAAGAGGAATAGGTAGTCTCTGGTTCCCCGAGTAAATGTTGTGGCTGTGAAAATCCAAGAAAATTCAAACATGTCAACAAAGGAAAACAAGAATTTTGTTAGAGGTAGCTGAGAAGTTTATGGATCGACTGAGTAAAAATATTGTCAAAAATTACTAGGGGCATAGTGGAAATTAAATTCATTACCTCGAGTCAAGAGTGGAAACTAAATTTACTACCCCTACTTAAGGTTGGAAAGTGTGTGGCCCTGCGAAATCGAAATGAGTTCGATTAATTTCTATGTAAAGTTAGCAATGCAATGCAGTTTACAAGCTGGAATAAAAAAAAAAGTAGCGTGAACAGCCCAGCTCAAAAGACAAAGGGCCTGGGCGAGTGGCTAAGGAAAAAACGGATCCGGGTCGGATACGTGGGCAGACGGGTCGTAGGGTAAACGGGTCGTATCCTTGATTTAAAAAATAAAATAATAATAAAATAAAAAAGAGGGCAGCTGGCAAAGAAAGACACGCGGGTCGTTGGAAAAACGGATCCGGGTAGACGGGCGGAAGAAATAAGAAATGGGTTGGTCTGCATGTAGCGTAGCAGACCTCTCACTCCATCTTTTTTCTCTCGATCTACCTCTCTTTCTCTCTAGTCTCTTGATCTCTCTCTCTCTCTCTCGTGGCTGCCATTGAAGACCGCCAAGCCAAAATCTTCATGCAAGAGTAGATCTCAAGCGAGTTCGAAGATTTAATTTTCCATGATCGTATTCACGGCAACCATTAAAGATGAAATTGAAGAAATCGTTCGAAGCGGTGAAACGATTCAGACGAAAATTCATGGAAAAAACGAAGGGGTTGATTCAGATCAAAGCTACAGACGCCTATTTTGAATAAAGAATCCATGGAATCGTATCTCTATTTCCGTGGAATCGAGACACTCATGCCCCTACCGCCATTGATAGTCAGATCCGAGGCTTCGAGTCTCCATGAGTTCGATTCGATGAAGATTTGGTGCAATGGGCGAAGGGAAGAAGATGGTCAGCGTGGCAATGGATGATTTATTGGTTCACAGCAAGAACCAGGTAGCCATCAGATGCGAGGGAAGATTTCTTTGAAATTCCATTTAACTCTACTACAAGCTCTAGTCTTCAAAGGCTGTTTCACGAGGGCTGGGTAACAAAGAAGAAAACTTCACAATTCTCGGTTCTCAGCTCGTAGGAGAAGAAGCAGGGAGATGAGACCCACGATTTGGGTCATGATTTGGGGTCTCAATTGGACAGAAGCGTAGACACGAACCAACGAGCAAACCAAATTAATTCCCAACTTGGATTCAGAGCAGCTTGGGCGTCGCATGGGAGTTTTTGATCGTATCTGGTCTTTGACTCCAATGAGCCGAGAAGATGATCAAAATTGAAGCTACCATCTGAGAATTCGAATTACCATGATTTCTTTACTTTGGATAAAAAAAAGAAAAAACCGAGAAGACAAGGTCTTCTTCTTCGATGGAGCAGATGTCAATGGAAAAGGTCGCGAATTGATGAAGAACCAGCCACCGTGGGTCAAGAACAAGAAACAGGGAAGCAAGACATCATTTTCTCTCCCTCGTGAACCAGCTACGAAAATGGAAGAAGATGACTCTTGTTTATCTCTCTACAACGCACCAGCCATAAGAAACCAGACTCAAAGCAGTTCCCGGCTAAAATGATCAAATTCAGAGAGAAATTGAAGCAACTACAAATGAAAACAGCTCGTTTCTCTACTTCTCGGTTAGGCATTGAAGAAAGAACGGCTCAGCTATATAAGTAATACAGATCTGCTGTGTAGTCTTGCAGAGGTTCATAATTTTGAAATTTCAAAGAAAATTCAAGGGAGAGGTCTGTTATGTGGCTGTGTTTTTAGAAATTATGGAAATCCTACAGCTCTACTATGTCGGTTTGCTAGAAGAATTCCACCGAGACTACGAAAACGGGTCCGCTATGTTAGCCCGTTGGGTGATGATTTTTCTTATTAATTATACGAAAGATAGGCCTGCTATGTTGGACTGTATTGCAAAGAATCCTAGTTTAAATTCTATTTTTTTGATCTGCCAGGTGAAAGTTCATTACATACCTCTATTAATGATTTCAAGAGAATTAATTTCTCTTAAAATCATAAGGGGGAACGTACTTGATGAGACCTACCTGAATTGTATGTTGCTACAGAAATACTAAAAGCCCTGCTATAATGGTTTGTTAAGAGAAATCATTCAAAGAAAATTCTGAAAATTCCACTAACCTTCTACGTAGCACTACTAAAGAGGGTTGGTCAGGTGCGAAGCTCTGAAAACACGAACTGATTGTGCTGGTTACCAGCTGCGTAAGACAGAAACACAAAGTAGAATTTGATTTAGGAAGTCATGGGAAATTTGAGAAGATAGAAAAATTGGGATTTCAAAGAATAATCAAAGGGGAGAGCAATAACCTCATTTCTCACCCCGAGCACCAAGCTTCCTGACACTAGAATGAAACTACAAATTGAAGTAGAGATGAACAAAAAGTTAGTCAAGATAAAAAAATAAGAAAAATAATATACATGATTGGAAATTCTTTACAAAAGAAGAAGAAGGAGAGGTGAAAATTAGAAATCTTACAAAGTTGAACTTTCTCAAAATTACAAAGTGTGAAAATGAGAAGTGTGAAGTTTTCCCTTATTTATAGTGGAATCAAGCCTTCTCCTAGCCCTTGGATCGTGGTAAGTAAAATTAACGGCTTAGATCACTGATGAAGGTACAATGGTAATAAGTGTCCTACCAACCAAGTGCAATAGTAAACTTGAATTTAATGAAGGGTTGAGTAATGAAGGTGCATGGTAGTGGTGACCATCTAAGAGAATACTTAGAAAAATTTCACCTTCAAGAGCACTCCCAAGTGGTGATAAACTACCCCAACCCGACTTGGGAGTAGGAGGCCACTGTTATGGGTGAAATATCGCTAAGGTTAAAATGACCACGTGTCGAGCATACGAAGAGACACGAGGAAATTTCAAACTCTTTCGACCTACGCATGTGAGCCTAGTTATTTGAGCATGTCTCGCACGACGGACCCGACCTCCACCACTAGCGGAGAACATACCATCAAGAGAGGTCCGCAAACATCTCGACTGACCAGGACCACGAGGCACAACCATCTAATTATTGATTGAGTGACTAACTCGCAGGTGCGTATAGACGCGGACCCATCTCAAAGAAATATAGACTAAGTGTCCAAGAAAGAAGCTCCGCTGCTGCGCTGCGCGCATCTACCCCCACCTCAGAGAAGCGTAGGTGCACACCAGCCACCTACGCACCTACACACCTACACCCAATCAAGACCCAACACATGGACCAATCCGTGTGCGACACGTGGCTTGATGACATCATCTATTTCCACTCCTATAAATAGGAGATGAGAAATGGCCAAAAGGTAATTCATTTTGATTCCTCATTTGCTCTAACCACAAGCTCTGCTCTGCTCTAACTTAAACATCGGAGGGTGTTAGGCCGGCACCACACCGGTGCTACTAGCTCTACTTGCGCAGGTGATCACTTACGTAGCAGGACACCCACGCAAGTTACCTCCAACGCGAATCTTCACCTCCGACTCAATACAAATTTATTGTTCGTTGCACACGTGGAAGCGAGAGCGGCATTGGCGCGGAGCACGCCCGCGCGTTACATTTAGTACCATTTCCACACAACAACAATATATATATTAATAATACATTGAAAGAAGTTGAGGACCACGAGAGTTCACCACTGGTACGGGGAACGAGACAACCAGAGGGACTGGTGAAGGGAGGAGAATAAATTTAAAAAGAAAGTTTATCCCAAGAAATAAAATGTTAAAGTAAAGGGAAGTAAATAAATAAATAACTCTTTTTAAGTTGTAAATTTCTTAAATAATTGGTCCCATAATTTTATTTTATTTTTTTTTTAAAAAAAAAGAGCGAGAACAGTACCAACTACCAAGTAGATAATATAATAGTCAACTTGTAAAGCCACTTTCCATCTTAGTTTCATGGTCTTGGTTTTTCCTTATTACGAACAAACTCTCTTATATCTGAGTTATGTCAAATCAGGATATTTCTAGCCACCTTGAGCCCTGGCAGCGCTTGGACGGCAAAGTGGTGTTGGTGACCGGTGCTTCGTCGGGCCTCGGCCGTGACTTTTGTCTTGATCTAGCTACAGCAGGATGCTACATTATAGCCGCTGCTCGTCGTGTAGATCGGCTCAAGTCTCTGTGTGATCAAATCAACCGCGACAATGTCAATAGAATCCGAGCCGTCGATGTGGAGCTAGATCTGCAAGGTGACCGCGATCGTATCGAGGAATCAATAGAGAAAGCTTGGAAGTCATTTGGATGGATTGATGTATTGATAAATAATGCTGGAGTTAGAGGTACTATGTTTTTTTTGTCTTTTGGTTAACTTTAAAAAAATGGATTTTATTTTAAATTAAAAAATATATATATATATATATATAATTATGGGCATTTATCTTAAAACCAATTAATAATGAGAGGAATAACGCATGTATCTTATAAACTTTATGAGTTCTCATCATCTTTCCGATGTGACATACATGAATAGGAGGTGTTAATTCAGTGGTCGACATATCGGAAGAGGAGTGGAATGGTGTCGTAAAAACAAACTTAAGAGGATCATGGTTGGTATCAAAATATATATGCAAAAGGATGAAAGAAAGAAAAGAAGGTGGATCTATCATTAATATCTCTTCAATTGTAGCTGTTAATCGTGGGATGTTCATTGGAAATGTTGCCTATGCTTCCTCCAAGGCAGCCCTAGACAATATGACAAAGGTTTTCTCTCAAAATTAATATATTTAAGGGTAAAATGCAAATAACCCCTCGTGGTTTTCGTAAAATGCATGAACATCATTGTGGTTTGAAAATGGCAAATCATACTCATGTGGTTCCAAATTATTTCAATGAAACTCCTCCCCTTCAACGCCATTTATTTTCGTTTAGCCATAACTTCTTCATTTGAACTCTGATTTGAATGATTCAAGATTATTTGAAATCCTCATTTCGGGCTCTAAGTTATGGTCAATTTAAAACTTCAAAATCGTTAATAAATAAAAGGGTTTATTATCATCAAAATACTAAGTATGGTTTACACCATCAACGCTTTTTATTACTGATGATTTAGAAGGTTTGAAATGACCATATCTTAGAGCTCAAAATGATTATTCCAAAACATCTTGAATCATCCAAATCAGAGTTCAAATGAAGAAGTTATGGCTAAAAAAAAATTGTCGAAGTTGAAGGGGAGGGGTCACAGTGAGATAATTTGAAACTACAGAAGTGTGATTTACTTTTTTCAAACCGAACCATAGGGAACTTATTTGCATTTTACCCTATATTTAACGATAGTGTGGTGTGACATTGTAACCGTGCTTTATTATTTAACATTTTAAATAAACAGACGATGGCGATGGAAATGGGAGGAGATAAAATAAGAGTAAATTCTATAGCACCTGGATTGTTTAAATCAGAGATCACTGAGAATTTGATGCAAAAAGTTGAAAAGATGAAAAAGTTGGAAGAAAAAATTGTGCCATTAAAAACATTTGGCACTGTTGATCCAGGTTTGACTATGCTCATTCGATACCTAATTCATGATTCTTCACAATATGTCTCAGGTAATGTTTTCATCGTTGATTCGGGAATCTCCTTGCCAGGTGTTCCCATTTTCTCTTCACTTTAATGGTGTATTTGGATTTAAAGGTTTTGTTTTATAGCTTAAGATGTTATATGTTGTTTTTATCATTGATTTATATATTTCTACTTCCGATGGACAAAAATCATCATCTCGCTACTATTGTTGGTAAGGTTCTGGATGATGGAAAAAATATCGACATTTTGTGAGCTGATTGATTTATTTGACCATCACTCGACTCGAACTTTGTTATTCGGTTCAAGAGTCGATTTACCATGGTGTTCCTATTTTGTCATCCCTTTAATGGAATATTTGGATTTAATGTTTTGTTTTTATAATCTTTAGATATAAAATCATGTTTTCATCGTTTATTAAGGTGTCAGTTTACCCAATGTTCACATTTTCTCTCCCCTATAATGCCATGTTTGGAGTGTAGTTTTTTTTTTTTTTTTTTTTTTAAATTTATATCTTTAATGTATGAGAGTAAAATCAACATATGGGGTATCAAATATTTGTGTTTAGATATGGAAAAAAAAAAGTATGCCTTTGTTTTGTATTATTTGGTATTAAATTTTATCCATTTGTGATTATTTATAATTTAATATTTTTTATTAATTATTTAGTTATTTAATTACTTATCAATTAATTAATTAAAATTAATAAAAAAAAACTATAAAATTATTAATGGAGTAATTTTTTTTATTAGGTTGTAGATGTTTTGTTAGCTTGGGTTTTTTTTTTAGTGATCATTTTTGGGCAATTTTATACTTATTTTGATGATGATGATGATGAAATCAATTGTATTATTGACGAAAGTTAAGATTTGAATTGATGAAATTAAAAGTTAAGGGTTTAAAGTGAAACATAAATTCATATGTATAAAATTGATATTTTCTCTTACTTTTCTTAGTGATAAATAAAAATTAGATTCAATTAATTAAATTACTATGGTTTGCTGCCTAGAGAAGAAGTTCAATCAAGATTTGCCACCATGGCTCTCTATCTGTAAACTATTAAATTTGTGTAATTGTTTTCCTCTCCTGAAAAAATGATTAATTGAACGATTTATGATTAGGGGGAATATTTTATTTTTCTTTTGACCCACATATAGTCTCAATGAGATTTCATGAGTAATGACTGTGAGCTTTGCTCCTTGGATTAGGCGCTTTTGTTTTGTTTTCTTCCCCTGCCATTATATTATTCATAGATTCAAGTTTGATCTTGAAAATAAAAAGAAAATTAAATATTGTTTTGGTCTCTGATTATCAATTAAAAATATAGTTTTGGTTTTCTTATTTTCATTTTTTTTAAAGAAAATTCTAATGTTGTCCCTATCACTCAAGTCCTAGTTAAAATTAAATTTAAAAAATGATGATATATTTCAAGGTAAACCGTAAGGACTCTGGTTTTTGTCAAATACATGACTACCCCAATAATAATTTAAAAATATCAAATCACATTCTTCTAGTTTTTTTTCCAACAGACAGACATTATTCAGAAAAGATTAAAAGGGGCATTAACCACCAAGAGTCTATGTTTGGCTAAAGAATGAGCCTTACAATTAGGCTTCTACTAATAAAATGAAAGGATAAAAAATAAATTGAGACTTCAGATTTTAGAAAATCTCCCAAAAGCAGTCAAGAGAACTTGGGCAAACTCTAGAACCCTTGATAATGTCAATAAACCATTTTGCATCTGAATGAACCAAAAGATGATCAATGTTCAATCTATAAGCATTTATAAGGCCAGAGACCAGAGCTTTCCATTCAGAATGAAGAGAGGATAAACTCCTGCCTCATCCAGAGGCCATGGACGAAAGGGGAGTCCTACCAACCAAATCTTGTAGAAAGATCGTTTTCCAACCAAGCAGCATCACAGAACAGAGAGTAACCCGAAGGCGTTGGAATAGGATCCATCGAAGGAGGAATAAGTGTTAGGGGGCACCGGGCCTCCACAACTCCACATTTGTATGATATTGTCCACTTTGGGCCTAGGCCCACATGACTTTGCTTTTGGTTTCACTCAAAAGGCCTCATACCAATGAAGATGTGTCCTTCCCCTTATATTCTCATGATCATCCCCTTCTCTAACCGATGTGGGACTTTGTTCGCCCTCAACAATGCTCCCCTCGAACAAATATCCACTGAGCCTCCCTTCCATCCGTCCACTCTATCCAGGCCAACCTCCTTTCTCCAAAGTACACTGCCTGTCCGATAGACCCCACCACGAATCTGGTCTCCGAGGCTCCTCACTTTGTTCGACACCTGAGGATTCCACTCACATCGTTAAGATCGAGGCATGACTCTGATACCACTTGTTAGGGGGACACCGGGCCTCCACAACTCCACATTGGTATGATATTGTCCACTTTGGGCCTAGACTCACATGACTTTGCTTTTGGTTTCATCCAAAAGACCTCATACCAATAGAAATGTACCATTCCCCTTATATTCCCATGATCATCCCCTTCTCTAACCGATGTGGGATTTTGTTAGCCCTCAACAATAAGAATCGAATTTGTGGTCGGGGAGTCCATAGAGGAAAAGAAATCATTAAGGTTCTGAGAAGCCAGAGTGAGCCCTTAGTGATATCGCTTTCTTCTCCCTTCAAAGCTTTAGAGATCCTCATTTTCCATAAGCGTCACAGTCCAGAGCAGAGGAGACTCAAAGAATTACTATCAACTTGATATTTTGAGAAATAATATATTAGATTATATCAACTATCCTTAAAACTCCCACCCTCAAAGAAACCAGTGTTCAAATGCAAAGGGCAACCAGAACTTCTTCGCAATTTCACAAGTAAGAAGCAGAAATGGTTGACTGTCTTTTCCTTAGAACCACACACCTAAAAAAAAGGCTAATATTCACCCATCTACGCTTTAGATTTCTCTTGGATGATAAATAATTATTGCAAGCTCTCCATATGAAATTTTTTATTTTTAGAGAAGTTGACAATTTCCAAATCTAATTCCAACCCTTTGCAAAGGAAGTAGAGGAGCTTCCACTAGCAGCATGATCTTCTTGGGACTCAAGGAGGACCGTTTTATATCCTGATTTGACAGTGTAGCTCCCTGAAGTATTGAAGTGCCATATGAGCTTATCAGGACTATCATTGTACCTAGTCGGGGTGGCTAGGATGAGGTTTGAGTCGACCGTAGAGAAGGAGTTAAGAATTTAATTAATATCCCACCTCCTTGGATTACTCAGCATGATGTTTGACACCAAAATGCAATCCTCTTGTCTCAAATAAATTGGTTTTAAGGAGGAGGACCGTGGGAGCCAAGGATCATCCCAAATTAAGATCGAATTTCCATTTCCAACTCTCCATCTCAAGCCTCTAAACAGGATTTTTCGCCCTTCTATAATGCTTCTCCGACCCCAAGAAGCATGACTAATAAAAATAATGCAAGCGCCCCTTTTCAATTGAAGAAATTGTATTTTTATTTTTTTACGTACAAAATGAATTAGAATTTTTTTTTTCATGGATTAAATGGATGAAATTTTAAGGTGTATTTTTAGAATTAACACTTTTTAATAGCAAATTATTTTCAAAATATATTTAAAAAAATTCTGATTTTTAAAAAATATCACTATTTTTACATTTATCATGTAATAATAGGAATTTTTATACAATGACTGTAAAGACCCGACTTTTCAGAGTTTAAAACAAACATAGTAAATGCAGCGGAAGGCTCAATAAATGATATTTATTGAATAATATGAAAAATCCTCAATCAATAGTCATTTAAATAAATCAACAACTCCGGAGTTATAAATTTTAAAACAAAAGAAACGATGTACTAAATCATATAACGAAATGTTTCAAACTATCATAAACTCAAATCTCACAAAACAAATACAGTCAATAAACTTCAAGTACTTTGTTCTTAAAATCAATGAAATCAAATGATGCATTGGCTAGCCACCGTGACATGAACCCCTCATCTTTTCCACTTCATCAACCGCCACCTCTCGGTCCATTGTTACCTGGAAAAAAAAATATAGCACTGTGAGGCTAAAGCCAGTGAGAAAACGATCTAAACGAAGGTAAAGCTTTAAATAGTCTCTAACAACTTAAACCGAGTCCCAACACTCGACACTCTCCCATGTCTCTTTCACACAAAACTTCTCTTAAACCTCACATACAATCTCCTTACATGAATAGGCAATTATTAACTAAATTCCATATTCAAGAACCACATTCATTATTCCCTTTCCAATACATATCTCAATCCGATACATATGCCCATTCTAAATTAACAAACACAATCAATCAATAAATCAAGCATCCACTAAGAAGGCGGTCTCACGGGACTACAACCATTCTTAGGTACTTAGTTATAGTCGTAACCATAACTAACCCCTAATGGATCGTTCATACGAGCAACGTCCATTAGCTGTTATGAGCTCACTCTCATAACTATATATATTTCACTAGTATGAGCTCGTAGCCTCATACTAGTTTAACACACCTGTCAAGCCATCAATACACAACCTCTTTACATTATCCCCTCGATAATACTCATTCATAATCAGCAAGGGTAATTAAAATACAGCAGTCCCAAAGATACTAAATATAACAAGCAAAAATACATTATACGATAATCTGCCGAAAAACCGTCAAAACCAACTATTCATTCTCAATCTTGCTCAACTCAAATCTCATATTAAATCATCATAAAATACTCCATAATATTCCAGAATTGACTCCCAAATTAATCAGAAACAAAAGAAATCGAAAAACAACAAAAACTGCCGAAAAATGACTAAACTAGTTCTAACCGAAAAATTCTTTCTCCAATTAATTTTTCAATGTTTCCAATATGAATTCACTTCCTAAAGCTCCAGAATAATATATTTGAACATATCGAAACATAAAATCTACGGTAGAAGCTTTAGATTTCTCTAAAACCCCACCATCGAATAAACCGTTAACTCACCTCGAAAATTTGCTTAAATCCAAAATCAAAGCTACTTTCCTTGACGAACCAGACCTGAAACGGAGATCCTAAATAGCTTAACATACAAATTAAAATATACTAAATTAATACAAAAGGTTTGGGGTTCGGTGTATCAAAGAACGAAAATCAAACGGCGAAGGAAATTGGCTAAGGTTGGGGCGTGGGGGGTGTGTGGGCCGCGGCTGGCCATGGTCATCGGGACGTGGTTCGGTCGCGGTTTCGTAGTTAGGGTGATCGATCTTGATGGTTCTAGGTGTTGGTAATCAAGATCGATTCGGTATTTGGCCACGGTTTGGAAAATTGACGATTATGGAGATCGAAACAAAGGTTAGGGTTCTTGGCGTTCATATGATGAATATATAATAAAAATCCAGAATTAAAAAGATTGATAAATCAATCCCAAAAGCTTACCCGTTAAATGAATTTCAAGAAAAAGGCTTCCGATCTTTCTTCTTCGATTCCGAGCAATTCCCACCGATCTCCTAATTAAGAATTGACGAAAAATCCCATCAATATCTACCCTAGACCCCACGGCATCAAGAAGAAAAAGAGAAGAGAGGAATTTCGTTACCTTCGTGACCAAAATCGATTCCAAAACGCCTAAATCCAAAACCCGATTCACGATCAAACGACAAACGAGCGAACGACGGATCTTCTTCTTCTCTTTCACTAAGGGGGGCGGCGGCAAGGGTGTGGGAAGGAGGGAGAAAATTGTTCTTCTTCTTTTACTTAGTTAAAATTAGGGTTTGAGCTATCTTGCCACGTCATCACTATCCTCTAATCCATAACTCCTCATTATTTACAAAAAGTGACACTTATCTTAAAGTGTCACCCAAAAGCCTAAATAAATAAAATAGATTATTTATCAAAATTCCAAACCCTTTAATTAAATTAAATAAAATTTTAATTTAATTCCAAAATTAATCTTACCTTGTAACGGGGCGTTACAATGACTCTATCAAAATTGTAATTAAAAATGTTAAGAAATATAAAAAATTACTAATTAAAATATATTGGGGTGGATTGAAGGGTAAAGTGGTCCTGCTGGGATAAGATAATTTGTATATTTTAAAAATATAGATTAAGATATTTGTGTTTTCAATTTACTAAATTAAAAGTTTGATAGTCGAGTTTTAAACTTTATCAAGTATGTGGCATCAATTATAATAATTAAATGTTCAATAGTGTAATGTTCACCCTCTTTATAAGTCAAGGATGGTTTATGTGGTTTTTTTCAAAAAAATTATCAACTTTAAGGCTTTGGCATATTAATATTTCTTTGTGCAACAATATAAGAATTTTGTTTATAAATTATAAATTGAGAAATTTCAGCTAACAACACATTTTTCTACATTAATTTTTAAAAATAATAAAGGCTTGATTTATTTTTAAAAATAACATTTTTGTTTTAATAAAAAGATAAATACAAAATACACCTATGTACTTTGAGTTATTGTTAAATTATACCCCCTGCACTTTTTGTTTTGTTTTAAAATACTCCTTCACTTTAGGAACATTGCAAATCATACTCTTCTATCGATTAGTTTTAACGAAATTTAGACACATCTTATTGTTGGTTATATTGTACCCTTTTTTAGTAAATTAATAATTTCATTTTTATTTATATTGTAGAATAATGAATCTCATTGTTGTGTTTTTATATTGCTTATCAGAATGTTTGAATTAAAATTAGAGAAATTTCATTGGGTAGCAGATTTTAATGTAATATTTATAAAAATAGTAATTCTAAAAACTATTTGCAAATATAATAATTTTTCTATGGTAATCAGTAATTAATGTGTATGAGTGATAAACTTAGTGTAAAAATATGTAATTTAATGTTTATCACTATTCACCTAATCAAAATTTGTTATATTTACAAATATTTTTTAGAGTTGAGTTTTTTTACAAATATTACCCAAAAAAAAATAAAAATTGCTAGATTTGGAAATACCCTTGAAATTAAGACAATAATATCTAAAAATAAAAAAGAAAAGAAAATAAGAGGGGCAAAAAAAACCATTTCGGTGGCTGATAAAGAGCGCCTAAATTTCACATTTGAAAATTTGCCAATTTCGAGTCTCTCAGAGCAAAGCAGCTTCATCTCCTTCCTAAGAAAGATTCTCCAGGTTTTATTTAGGGTTTCTGATTTCATTCCATTTTCACATATAAATCTTAAGATTCTGATTTCTTGTTTTTTTTTTTTTAATTATTCTTTTTCTTCATCTTTACATTAAATTGTTTCTTATTGTTATTTATTTTTATATTTTTTTTGGTCAATTTGAAGTTCTTCAATGTCTGAATCAAGAGATAGATTGGAGAGGCCAGTGGATCATGCTGAAATCTTTATTGGTCGAAGATCTGAAAGTGTATTAGACGATGATCGAGAAATGTCTCTGAATCTCGCCATTGGTATGCTGAAATCTATTAATTTTTGTTTATAACAGACTAATTGTTGTTAAATTATGTATAATAAGTATATGTCTGTAATCACTCAACAGAGAGAGTGGGAGTTTTGCCATTCTTTACATGGAGGGATCCAGAATTGATTACACAAACAAGGACGACAACGACAACGACTATGTTCCGGCCCGGTGGAATTGGAATCAGACATAGTAGATCTCCGGTAGTAAACCGCGAAACTACGCTGACCGGGAGTACGAGTCGTAGTAGAGGCCAGGGGCGGGGGAGGAATAGTATGTTGCCCATTTGGCACCCAAGAACCCCTCTCCGGGACATTACTGCTGTAACGAGGGTAATTGTTAATTTCCTCTCCTTTTGATCCTTTTTTTTTTTCAGTATGTGATTTGGTGAATTTGATAAGACCCTTGAGGCATAATCCAGCCTTCTGTGTAGGAGTAGTGATGATCATGAAGTTAGCAAGTGAGATGTTTTCTTGTGTTCTGTTTTTGTGATCTTTGGTTCTGTTTTCTAGTCAGGATTAAATTTCATTTGATTTCTAAACTGAAAATGCTTATTGTTATATCAAATCGTTTGTATGAATCCTCAGATTCAATCTGTTAAGAATTGTAAATGGGCTTAATTAAGTGTCTTATTAATTTATTTATGAATGAAAGTTATTAGACAATTAGTTATATGAGCTCTTTACTTTGAAGTTACTGATTCATACAATACAAGAAATCATAAAAGTGTTTTTTAATCGTTATCAAAACATTTCTTTATTTAAAAACACTTTTTAACACTTCCAAAAGTTATCTCAAACGGGCACTTCATTTGAGATGATAAAAGTTGTGTAAATTTCCATTTTAAATGTGCACTAACATATTTTGCTTTTTTCAGTAAATTGACCAAGTTATATAGTTCAATGGCATTGGATCGTAACTGCATTATGACTTGAAATCTCATTTTCCTTGTTTTTCATGTGATAGTTCTTAAATTTTGATAGAATCTCATGGTTTAATTAGGCAATTGAGAGGAGAAGGGCTCGCTCGAGAGACATCGAAGGCCAAGGAAACGATAGTCCAGCTCCCGTTGAAGACGGAGTTTTAGGTTCTAGTTCTCTAATCTCTCCAGTTCCATCAGTAGGAAAAGTTCCAAAGATTCTTCTTGGAATTACAAATCAGAATGATGGGGAGACTCCCCAGAAGAAGCTTTTGAACTCCATAGAAAAAGTGGAGAAAGTAGTTATGGAAGAACTGCATAAGTTGGAAAGGACACCAAGAGCGAAAAAGGCGGAAAGGGAAAAAAGAATTCGCACTTTGATGTCAATGCGTTGATTCAGTTCAACATAACACTTACCGGGAATTCGAGAGATTAGTAACATTCAATTCAATCATCCCTTGATGATTTTTTGGACAAAGAGCTCCGTTCAGAGGGAGGGAGAGATCATATTCTGATGATCAAGAATAGATTGACTATCTTTCTGATTAAATGAATTCTTTTCATTTTCTTACCTCTTTTTACAAGAACTTCTTTGCTTTAGATATTGTTTGAGGCTGATAGAAAGTAATTTTTTCTTTCTTCTCTTTCAGAGATTGTTCAGTTAGGGACTAGTTTTGTGTAAATTGTATAGTTTTCTTCTTATGTAGAATTTTACAGTAATGGTTCTTTGGTTTTTGCTCTTTTCTTCTGATTGATTTTTTAGAATTTTCCCTTTTCAAACTTGAATGATTTAGATTTGATGAATGTGTTTTATTTAGATTTACTTGTTTTTATTTTATTTAGAAAATAATAAATAGAAATCAGATTTGTAGCTATTTAATCTTTAAAATCAAATAGATGATATTTAATTTCAACTTTATTTTTTTTAATAATTTAAGGTGTTTGGCTCGTAAGTTTTGTTACATAGGAATTGTTAATACTGTATTTGGATTGATTAAATTAAAGTAAAAAACTTAGGCCAAAGTAAAGAATGTTTTTCATGATAAAAAATAATAAAGAGAATAATGTTTTTTTTTTGCCTGTGTAGTTATCAATGGTGATAACTGTCTATAGACTATGGTTGCTGACCAAGTTTTGGTGGAGAGGAAATTTAAATTGTCTTAACTCTTAATATGAAGAGAGATGGAGGGTTTAGAAAATTAAATAAGGTGGATAATAAATTTGAAAGCTTGAGATGAGAGAGGTTGAAAAATTTTAAATATAAATTTTTTTAGAGGTATTTTTTGGATACTAGTCTTTTATGTGCGTCGCACGTGATATTTTTTCTAACATAGAAATATTTAAAAGATCGAAATAATTTTTATTTGATTTTTCTATGGTTTATAAATCTTTTTCGAAATGATTTTATTAACATATTAGTATGTTCTATTTAATATTTAAATTATCGTATAGTTTACTAATTTACATAATTATATGCCTTAAATTGTTTGTTCTATATACATATGTTAGTTAATTTTTGCATTTATAGATTATTTATTTCTAATTTTAATTAAAATTTAAGAAATTATATATTTTTTTCTCTTTGATTTTTAATCTTTTAAATATTTTTAATTAAAAAAATTTAAATTTATTTAAATATTATAAAATATTATACCATTACTAATTCAATAAATTATATTTTGTTGTAGTTGTTTTTTTTAATCTTAACTGTTTTTTTTAAACAATTTAAGTTTTTTTTTAATATTTTTTAAAATTAAAGCACCGTCACCTTTATTAAATCATTTAATATTTGAATACTTAAATATAATTTATTTTTCATAAATTGGTGATAAATCTAAACAATAAATTCATTTTAATATCACATTCATTTTCATATGTTGTAATTGTTTTTTCAATTATTTTATAATTTGATGTTGTGAAAACAACAAAAAAAACCAAGGAATTTATTTAATAAAATTGACAATTTCTTATTCAATGAAGAAAAATATTTTATTAAAAATATAAATAGTCATTTAATATATAGTGGAGTATAAATAATAATGACATTTTTAGTAATTTGAAGGTTTTAAAAGGGCATTTATAATGACATGTTAGTAATTTTAAGATTTTAAAAGGGGTATAGTAGTCCAAAAAAGTTTCTTAAACATCACCACTTTTATATATTAAGGATTTTGAAATATGGGTGGATTTGTAGAACCTGTAATTATTTAGTAAACATAACTTATTTTGAATAAATTTTAAACGATATGCTTAATTCAGAAAAAAAATTTGATTTTGATTCTAGACAATTTCAAATTAACAACACTAAATATATTTTTCATTGCAATTGATTTTATTCTAATTCTTCACCATGCTGATTTCTTGCATTTCTGTATGAACGAAATAACATCTTTTGTAGTATTTTTTCAAAAATAAAAACTTATATAGTAGATTCATTCTCTTATTGTTTTTACCATAGCTATCACTAACACTTTTTACAAAGTTTTTTGAATTCCAATATCACCAATTATTTCATCTTTCCCTTCTTTTGAATGTGCAACGAAATTCCAACTTCCACATTGTAAACATTCAAGAAAAAAGTTTTGGCTAAAATTTCCTACATTTTTTTTAGAAATTGTTTCAAATAGCATAATTCTGAATACTAATTATTAAAATGTCAAAACTTTTTAAAAATTACTCAAATAGTATAATTATAATTCATTAAATTATTGAACTATTTTTCATGGGTATTATGAATTTGTATGTTTTTTTATAACTTTTTTAAGTGTAATTTCAATAATTTACCGAGCTATTTGATTGCTTTTCATTATTATTTTCAAAGAATTTGTTAGTTTTTGTACTTTTTTTAGTTCAACAAATTATTGAATTATAATTCATTAAATTATTGAACTATAATTATGTTTTATTAATAATTTTTGAAAATTTATAATATTTCAGTAATTAATATATAAAATACGATATTTCAGTCATTGTCCTTTTTTTTCTTCCGCTTGTTTAATGAAAGATCCATTTCAATGTTAAAATAGATGATGGAAGAGCAAAAATGTAGTACTAATATAATTTATGTAAAATCTTCAACTTCTTTTCTTTTTACTTCAAGTTGTTATTCAAAACCTCAATTATAAAACCCCTTCTCTCCTACTTTTCTATTTCACTTCACACGTTACGCCAAAACCAAAGCTAGCCACCATGAGAGAAACTTTTCGTTTCTGACTCTTGTGTTGTGTCTTTTTTTCAACCAGAGAAATTCCCAACTTACTCGGGGGTGGTTGGGTGTAGAGTGGGGGATTTCAAAAGGGACTCCAATTCATTAAATAGAGCAGATTCCTAGAAGGTTAAAAGACCAAAAATTTGTTGGTGAGGAGACTTAAATCTAAATATAAGATTGGTAAAATAAATAAGAGTATGTTTGGTAACCTTCTCAATTTATGTTTCTTGTTTCTCTTTCTCATTTTTTTTAAGAATAGAGATGTTCGGAGAAACTCTTCTCAAAATTGTGTAGAAGTTTTTAGAAACAACAAATTGTAGTTTTTTGTTTCCAATTTTTTCAATAGATTAATATATCGTTACTTTGTCCCGTTCTGTCTTTAAATATAATATATAAGAGAATAACCTACATATTATAAGCTACATTTCTACTGGTTAAAAAATAATTAATAGATTTTTTAATTATACATGGGACCCACTGATTTATTTTTAACCAACAGAAAATGGACAAATAGAGAAGTTAGGAGGAACAACAAATATTTTCCTAATATATATATATATATATATCCAAAAATGAAAATTAATATGATATTTTTGAATAATTTATTAAAAAATTAATTTTCACATAAATTTTTTTATTTTTTTTTGAAAATAAGAAACAGAAATAAAAACATATTCCTTTTTTTTCCTTCCCTAAAATAGGAAACAAGAAAGAAAGATTTATCAAACATGTTTCTCTTAAAAAAACAGAGAAGAAATGGGAAATAAAAAACAAAAACTTGCTAGAATATTTGACTTGAGAGGAATAGGAGGTTTTTTTGTTGATAAGCACAAGAGTTTGAGTGATGTGTGGGAATGTATTGTGCTTATTGCCTTTATTTGTGGGCCTTTTTATGCCTTTTCACTTATCAATGAAAGAGTTCAATTTATTTATAAAAAAAAAAAAGAGAAACTAGGAAGGTTACGGGCCTAAATAAATGGTAGATCACGCATCAATTGGGAATATAAACAGATGTTCAAAGGGATGAGAAAATAGGGACACCAGGTAATGTGGCACCTGCATCAACGATGAAATTGTTGCCTGAGACGTATTCAGAAGAGTCGTGTACCAGATATCGAACCAACGTTGTCAATGCGGGATCTGATGTGCCATATGTTTTCAAAGGGACACTTTTGAGTGCTACATTGTTAAGCCAATCTTTCTGCATGAGACCCTCCGTAATCTCAGATTTAAAAAGTCCAGGAGATATGGAATTCACTCTGATTTTGTGTGCTCCTAATTCCAGGGCCATAACCTGTTGTGTCATAAATAAACTTATCAAACTAACATGATTTTAATTTTTAAGTGAGAAATTCAGCAGAAGCTTCATAATTAACATTAACAAAACTGGGCCAGCACAATGCCTCAATTCTCAAAAGTCTTTCCAATGACTAAAAGACCAAGAACTAGTCAATATAAGGCACATTACCTTTGTCAGAGTGTTCACACCTGCTTTTGAAGCAGAATAGGCAGCACTTCCGGGCAATTGCCCTCGGTTAAGACCGGCAATCGAAGAAATATTGATGATCGATCCACCTCGCTTGGCGTCACGCATTTGTATACACACATATTTTGATACCAACCAGGTTCCTTTAAGGTTTGTTCCAACCACATGATTCCATTCCTCTTCAGACAATTCCAAAGGAGACTTCACAGTGCCTGAGATTAAAGACCTTGAATCAAAATGATGAAGAATACACCAATTTTCGGGAACATAAGACTGAAACTTAACCGAAAATCAAGTAGTAAACAACTATCCCTCATAATCGTTCGAGACCTATGCCGTCCTGTTAAAGATCCCACGTCGAAAACATGAAGAGACCTCTAAGTGCCACTCTTCTCATTACCACTTGGTTTTGAGATGAAAGCGCGTGATTATTAAGACATCCATTGAAAGGTTCAAAACAATCTTCAAAATCGAGTTATCAGCAAAACTCATTAATCAATTGAAACTACATCGATACCGTCTACGGTTTCAACTTCCAATTAAATAGAGGAATATGACAAACTATACTATTCAAAATCTGCAATTGAAGAGAAAAAAAAAACATATATTCCCAAAATTCTTCGATTCAGAAAACATAAAATCAATCAAAGATCAGTCTTTCAGATTACAGAACTTAAGCAATAAATATATCAGACCTAATAACCAAAATCTCTACACTAAATTTATTCTATGATCGAGAGCAAAAACGAATTGAAACATTAAAAAAAAAAATTCGAATTTCACCTCGAATTCCAGCATTATTAACCAAAGCGTCAATAAAACCAAACGATTCCCAAGCTTTCTTCACCGACTTCTCGATACTAACACCATCGGCGCTAACATCAAGCTCCACCGCCACAGCACGACGGTTCCCCGGCGGCGAAGAAGAGTTAGGAAAAGAAATCTGATTGATTTCATAACAGAGAGATTGAAGTCTATCGATTCGACGAGCTGCGGCAACGATATAGCATCCAGCTCTGGCGAGATCGAGACAGAATTCACGGCCGAGCCCGGCTGAGGCGCCGGTGACCATAACGACTTTGCCTTGTAAGTGATTCCATGGCTCGAGTTGTGAAGGAAGATTTTGAATCGACATAGATTCCTTCTGGTTAAAGAGAGAGAAACCACGACGTTGAGTGAAGAAGACGGATATGGATATAAATAGAAAAACATAGAAATGGAAATGGAAATAACTGATAAGTTTTTAATAAAAAAAACTATAAAAATACTCATAATTTATAAAATTGGTTTAAATTTTGTCTTTAACGTACAAAAATGGAAACGAAAAGGACAAAATTATGAAAATACTGAAATATTAGTGGCAAACTTGAAACCACGTTTTAACGTTCTAATTTCCTAAAAACATAACACAAAATACACAAAAGGAGGGTATTTGATTTGAAACAAATTAAAAGATTTGAATGTTGATTTGAAACTTTTAAATGTTATGATTCGGGGTATTTTGTATAATTAAGTCTAAAATTAACCAGTGATTGTTCATAAAAAAAACATTTGAAACAAAATTTGAGAATGTTTAGGATTCTACGTATGTATATCCTAAATTATTTAATTATTCATGAGTTTTAAACAAGAATAACGTAAAAATCATACTAAAAACTATTTGTCAAACACGGACTATACAAACTCGAACGTGACAACTCCAAACTACTTTAACATGGGCTTAATAACTTATCGAACATATTATTTAAATAAACATTATTGATTTTCAATTAATCGTTTTTAACAATAATTTGAACACATTGTAATAGGTTTTGAAAGTGTTTAAAATTGTTTTTGAATAAAGAAAGTGTTTTTATTGCTATTAAAAAACATTTTTAAACACTTTCTAAATCTATCACAAACATGCACTTAAACTAGTATATCTAACTTCTAGTACTTTATAGGGGAAATTGCACAAACCACCCCTGAACTATAAGAGTTGTAACATTTACGTCCTTAAACTTTCAATTTGAGCAATTAGGCCTCTGAACTTTGTAAAGTGTTAAAATTGGACCCAACAAAATTTAATTTTTCAAATTAATTCGTTAGCTTTTGAAATTAGACCTTCGAAAATCATCGTAGAGACGAAAAATACATCTCTGAGGTCAATGGGGCAGGGAGAGGTGAGATCCGAGAAGAATTCTCATTCCCGGCCCTCGAAAGGGTCTTGAGTTCGGGGTCATGGACGAGGTCGGGAACCCTTGGGGACACGACCTTATAGAGAATTTATAATAGTTATTGGTAAATTAATAATTTTAAGGGGATAATTAGACAAAATAAATTTTCTTGAGTCCAATTCTAATACTCTGCATTATTCAGGGGGTCAATTGTTCAAATTAAAAGTTTAAGAATGTAAGTGTAACAAACCCTATAATTTAGAGTGATTTGTGGAATTTTCCCTACTTCATGTATTGTATACACAAACTCCAGAGCTTTAGTTTCGAATTATATACTTTATTTATATATATAATTTTAGCAAAGTATCAAACGAGTTTTTTTTGGCATGTATTGTATACACAAACTCCGATATGCATGCTTGCATGTTTTAGTTTCTATTTCCCTTAATCAAATTTATTTTAAAATGGAAACACAAAATACGTTTCACATGTGATTGATCCTCTTTTTTCATTATAGTAATTTTGAAAGTCCTATTTAAGATACTTAAATTTTAACAAATAGAATGTCACATATATTTATCTCTATTGTTAATAGATTCATTCATTGTGTTATTTCCTTTTCCTTTTCCTTTCATTGTGATTTTCAAAATGCTTTAACGTACACAAATTCAAAGTATAAAATTGGTTTTTTACATGCCCTACCCTATATACACAAACTTCAATGCTTGATTGCTTTAGTTTGTATTTCCCTTGAAAATACAAAATACGTTTCACATGTGATTCATCCAAAAAAAAAAATAAAAAAAAATCCCATTTTGGTAATTTTGGAAAGTCCTATTGTATACACAAAATTCCAACAAATAAATGTCACAAATACTTATCCCTAATTTTAATAGATTCATTAATTGTGTATCTTCAATTTTATGATTAGATGAATCAAAAACGGTATAAAGCATAGTGTGTACCAAATCAGATGATAATTAACTTCAATTATTTTTCAAAATGTTCAAGGATGGAAATTCTTATTTTTTGGGTTATCTTGGTATATAGCTTAAAGATGGCGTTTTTAAAACAAAATAGCCCGCCTGAAAAAAAAATAAAAGAAAATGGCCTATTTGATATGTACAATACCCAAACCACCCTTATTAAACTTAATTAAGAAGAAAGAGAATTAAGATTTTAAAATCCTTAAATCAAGGAAACATTAAATATTAAAAAATCATAAAAGAAAATAAGAGAGAAAATCAAAAATTAAAAAAAAAATCAAAGCTAAACAAAAAAAATCTAACTTTTCAAAATCAATAACCTTTTTTTTTGGCAAATCTTTTAAAAATTATTTTGATGTAATTATATATTGTGATACTGTACGCACATCCAATATTATACATGTACGGCAACAGAAGACAATATATTGTACATAATATAATATATTTATGTACACTGCAAAGAAGATGTTATAAAGTAATATAATATACTGTACATAATATTATATATTTTTGTACACTACACGAAAAGAGGTAAGGCATTATTAGAAGAATAAAAAAGATGAAAATGTACCGTATAAGCTTCGATAATGTACTATACCAAATCTGTGTTTCTGAGTAATATAATATACAGTATATATAACAGTATGTAGAGTACATGAAAAGAGGCATGATTGGATGAATAAAAAAGATGAAAATGTACAGTATAAGCTTTGATATTGTACTATACCAAACTGGGTTTCTAAAAAGATCATTTTCTACGATGGATAATGAATTATGTTTTCTCCAACCATCTGAGTTTTGTATTATGACCTTTGTTCGAGATCCACCGACGCCTACGGTTTTTGTTTTCACTTCTGTTTTTATTCCAGATCCATCATCAGATCTCGATTCCAAAACTTAGATGCCAGAGAATTGAAAGCAAACGACCATCAACAAAGCAAGAATCCATGAATTTTGAAAATAAAAACGAAAAATGACCGACACAAAAAACCATAAACGTAAATGGATAAGAAGAAAAGAAAAAAAAATTAAAAACGAAATGAAAATCACGAAAACAAAAGTGAACAAATAAATCAAAAAAAAAATAGAGAACAATCAACAAAAACCAAAAACAAATTGTGAAAAATGAAAAATAAAAAAATGAACATTAAAATATCCCTACAAATTAGGGAAGATCTGAACAATTTGGATAGAGAGAGATTCATCGTGGGAGAAGAAAAGGAAAAAATAAATAAATAAATATATATATATATATATATATATAATTGAAGATAAGGAAGGAGAGGAGAGAGAAGGTGAGATACTAAAAGAAAGAAAAATGAGGGACAAATCAGGAATATTATAAAAAAAACATATCAGAAATGGGCTAAAAAAACTTTAGAAAAATGGAGCGGCTAAAAAAACATAGTAAATAGCCATAATAGACTATATATTGGATTATCCCTATTCTTTTGTAAGAGAGAAAAAAAAATCCCCTAAAGAATGGAGTATAATCTTTTATTATTATTTTGAAAGAAAAGTATGTACTATGCATCCAATCTTGTGGATCAGATTATGAGGACTAGGGTTGGGCTCGGGCAGGTTCGGTCCGGTTTTGCCCAAACCTTAGACCGAACCGGCCCTTCGGTTTGGACAAATGGTGAACCGATCGGTTCGGTTTAATTCGGTTCTTCGGTTCGGTTTTTCGGTTTGGGCCTTATGGGCTTTTTGTAAAATTTGGGTCTTTATTTAAAAAAAAAAAAAAAAAACCTTTTTAAATAAAATTTATTGCCTATATTATTGAATGAAATCCAATTTTACACCTATTATAATTCATGCCTATATTATTGAATGAATTCAATTCTAATTTGAATTTCAATTTCCACACCTAATAGATTTCACAATAACATTAATAATTTTCATAATAACATCCAATTGACATTGATAATTTTCATAATAACATCCAATTGACATTGATAATTTTCACAATAACATCCAATTGACATTGATAATTTTCACAATAACATCCAATTGACATTGATAATTTTCACAATAACATCCATATCAAAGTACAAATACATATCTTATCAAATTCAAAGTTCCAAATCGATTCATATGATATGAAATTCTAAGTCGAAATAAGTAACATCTAGCACCATATCAATTTTAAAAAGTCCTTATACATAATAAAGTCCAAGACAAAGTAAACTGAACCGATGGCGCCAAACCGGTGAAAACCGAATTTATTCGGTTTTCTCCCACAGTGAACTGAGGAAATCGGCTAAACCGGAAAAACCAACCTGAGTGGCTCGGTTTGGGTCGGGCCGGTTTCTCGGATCGGCCGGTTTTTTACTCAACCCTAATGAGGACTATTTTTATTAGTTTTTTCATATAATTTTGAAAGCAATCATCTAAAATTTTTAATTATATGGAAGTTCTTATTCTTTAGTATATTTTTTCCTTTATCATTAGTAAGTAAAAGATTCGAGATTGGGACGAGAATCTGAAGTGAGAACTATTTATATTGATGAAGAGGTAATTATCTTTTAAAAAAATAAATGTTATATGTATTTTCATATGATTTCAAAAGTAATCTTAATAATTTTAATTTTATGGGAGTTTTTATTATTTTGTTAGAAAGAAATCTTTTTAACTAAATAAAGGAGAACATTTTTTTTATTCATTCATAAATAAATAAATAAAATACCCAAGTTTGCGATACGAGAATTTTAAGATCATAAGAATTATTTTAATTCTTGAGGTAAGTATCATAAATATTTTTTCAACATTATTTATCTTTTCATAAAAAATTTGAAACGTTCGTTTAGTAACTTTATTTTTCAGAGAAACTAAAATTGAAGTTGAAAAAACGAGAGATACATTGAAAAATACAACAAAGCAAACTACATTTGAAATAGAAATGTGAAACATGTCAACAATAACTACAACAATAACAGTGATGGTATAAAACTGTTTCTATATCTTCTAGTATTGAAATGTATTAATGCGAAAACCATTTTTTTATATAACAAATGTTACATTATCACAACTTTTAATGTGTCTTTTAATGAGACTTTTAATTTAAAAATTCTCAGCCGACATGAATAATTTTACAAAACAACCATTTTAAAAACATTTGTAAATATAACATAAAAACGATCTATGATCATGTGCAAACGTACGTTATTTCAACAAGTATATGGAAATAGTCTATCTTAAACTACTCGCCACTATACGTAAGTTTTTTTTTTTTTAGAATTATGTATTTATTATATTTGGAAAGGGTCAATCTTTCACTGGTCGCTTTTTTTAATCTATTTTTACTTTGATCTTATTTTTATATTGGGAATGAAAATGAAAAATAATTCAAACAAAAATCAGGTATAATTAAAATTATGAAAGTGAAATAATTTTTCTAAAATTATATTCCCTACAATAAGTCTATTTTTTTTTATCAGACAATAAGTCTAATTTTTTTTATCAGACAATAAGTCTAATTTGTAATTAAAAATGAAGAAGATTAATAGAATCGATCAACTGTATTTTGAATCATATGGATTAATTGAAAATATCAACAATCAGCACCATAATTAAGTGGTGACAAAAACATCTCTCCCTATCTAAAGCAATCCTTTTTTTTTTACACCTTTTAATTTAGCATTGAAAAGGGAAAATCGTGAGGAAATTTACAAGAAAAGTGAGTCTAAAGATGGAAGTCAAAAGGAAATTGTTCACGACAAATGTGATATAGAATAGAAACTAAAAAGAAATAAACAAACCCCACAGACTGCCACGTCCGCCACCCCCCTGCCTCTTTCATTCTTTTTCTTTTTTCACTCATAAAGAATTTGTCAAATTTTCTCTCTAAAAAAAGGTAGAAAATTCTATCTAAAATTATCGTTATACCAACTTTTCAATTGTCTATTCTCCTCTCTTCCAAGAGAGGTTTTTCTTTTTTTTTCTTTGAAAAATGAAAAAAAAAAAAAAAAAAAAAACAATCATATCATCAAAGAAATATTTGGTTTAATTATTTATTTGCATCTTTTTTCCTATCATTTAAAAAATCTAAATTCTAGTATATTTATTTCTTTCTTTTTTTAAGTCGATAAAAAAAGGAGGATAGATTTTGCCAGGGTGGAGTTGAAACATTCACCTTTATATAATATAAAGAGTGAATTTTTGTCACTCCATTATACGCATGTCATTTATAGAATTGAAGTGGATAAGAATCAATTTAATGTGAGCTTATTAGTAAAAATAGTTGAAAGTCATGATCTGGTTAAAAGATTATATATATATATATATATATATATATTGTATTTTCTTGATATTGATTATCATTTCATTATTTGATAAACAATGTTGAATAGAATAAAAGGATTATTTTCATTCTTAGTAAGTACATGAGACTTTAGTTAATGCGTCTGAAGTTTGACCTTCAACCATAAAAAAAATACAATGGATATTTTCCACTACGATCGATCACGGACGATTCACGTGCAATTGTTTTCTTCGCTCCTTGAATTCTTGCAATTAATGGGTAAGAAGACGCAGGTGTGGTGCCTGCCAAATCGTTTATGAAATTTGGAGGCAAATAGTAGAAAAGAATTATTATGGTTCTCTTATGAAAATTTTATTATTTGTTTTATTAGGTTTTAGATACCTCTTAATCTTATAGCCAATTTAATGGATCTGCAGACGATGGGCATCCATGATATTTGGAGAAGATAATTTTTTTTCCCCATAATCTTAGGGAGATATATTCAATGAGCTGTCAAGATATGAAATGTACTCTACTGTATCCTCTTGGGTCTCGGCTAAACCAACCGTCTCTATGAGTCCTAGTTGGGCTGAAGTTCATCTTGTGGAAGTATATTTGGTCGTGACAGCTCTTGGGGGCCTTTGATGGGTTGTCCGCGTTTGTCCTGGTGGGCCTCCAAAGTCACCTTTTCCTTCCCGGACTGAGTTCATTGCAGTTTTGGGCTTATTTTATGGGGTGATTTACCCTCTATATATCTTCTTTAAATATATTTTTAAGACAAAAAAAATTAGAATTAATAAAAAATATATATAATTTCTTCCAAAACCATAATTTTCATAACATTATTTTTACGAAGTTTTGAATTTCATTATCATCCATTTTTTTAATCTTTCCCTTCTCTTGAATGTGATACGAATTTTGAACTTTTATATTGTAAAAAATAAAGAAAAAATAAAAAAACAACACAACTTTACTACAAAATTATTATTTATTTATTGAGTTTGCGTGTGTGTGATGAAGATCAAATTCAGTTTTAAAATAAAAGATGGAAGGACAACAACATAATACTAATAATTTATGTAAAATGTGCAACTTGGTACATATTGTGGATTGAAGATAAATCAAAGGCTCAAGCCCATCAATCATCAAAACCCAAATGTTAAGGATTGAAGATAAATCAAAGGCTCAAGCCCATTAATCATCAAAATGACAAAAAAAAAAGAGGCAAAACGAATTGCAACCCTCCAAGTCTTTAATATATTAAAACCTCAAATTTAGATTTTTTTTTGGAGGTATGTTTAAAAAAATAGCCAAAATGTTTGTGACACCATAGGACTGAAAGTGATGTAAATGCTAAGACGCGATATTCAGATGCGTTTGAGGTGATTAAATTTTAATCTCCAAATCAAGTAGGGTAGAAAAGGCACAACACAACCAATCCATGCATTTACATTGTAGTAAAATGACGAGTTAAAAATAAAACACACTTCTGTACTTTATATTATTACTAAATCATACGTTTACGTGAGTTAAATGTGGGAATGATTTATCTAAAAAGAAAAAATAATACAAAGAATGTAAATTGAATTTTCATAATCATTTTACCTTTGATTATGTAGCCAACAATTCTAATATATAACTTTATGATTACAATGCTCAAAAAGAGTGTTTCACTCTTACAACCGCGGCGACGAGCTGTGTTTTCTGACTCTTTTGTTTTTCTTTCTTTGCATAGCTTTGTATAACAATTTTGTTTTGAACCCTAGAGTTCCTTGTATAAATATCCGCTTTGAGTCATCATACTAAATATGAAAAATGCTTTCTTCAAATTTTATAATATATAACTTTATGATTATTTTTTTTAAGGAATATAACCTTTATAAATTAAATTGATGAGAGGAAAGAATGGGATGCAGTGATGAGTTAGGAATGGGAGACAAGGAAAGGGATATATCTGCCTGAGGAAGAGAAACCTGACTGACACAAGAGAACTGTATAAAGATTTTCAAAACATTTCCATCCATCAGTACCTTTCAGCTACTTCTCTCTTGCTTCCAATTACACATTTTTTTCTCATAAATAAGATAATGTCAATATTCTCTTATTAAGATATATTTTTTTGAGAGAAAAAAAATTCACACTTGAAAATTGAAAAAACGTACTTTTCTTCATGTTAATTCTCATAATCCAACATGCAAAGAATTTATTTATTAAAATGGCTTTATGTTTTTTTTTCCTATCACTTTTTGTTTTTACATCTCTATCACCCTCTTTTTACACTATTTCGAAAACTCAAAAACTCAATCGTATGGATATGTAAAATACAGGATTTCCAATCCTAGCAACTCAACCCGACTCGCCCTTTCTTTTAGTTTTATATCAAAATTTGAGCTTAAGTGCCCACATTATCATCTACTCTCTCTACCATGTGTACGTCACATCATCATTAAATATGTCACGCACTATTTTTGTAAAATTCATTAAGGACCATTTGTAAGTTTTTATCAAACCAGAGTGATGTTTACTTTGAAGAAATGGGAATGAGATTATTTCATTCTCATTGTTCTTGTTTACCTAAAATTTGGAATGAGGATGAGAGTGTTGGACCCACATAATTTGGAAATCTCATTCCAATTTTCAAACAATTTCATTCTCTCATACAACTTCATCAATCTGATTCTCATTTCTTATTTTGTGGGTCCCACCAACTTTATATTTTATTAATTTTCTTTTCTCTCTACTTTTTGTGGGTCATACATAAATTAATACTTCATTCTCATTCCAAGACTCTAATAACAACGTAATTCTTTTCATTCTGATTCTGATCCTGATTCCAAATTTTTTTAGTAAAAATAACCAAAGAAATCTTATTCTCATTTCATAATTTTTTATTCCGATTCTTTCTCATTTTTATTCCCGCTAAGTAAACGGGGCCAAAGATCAATTGTAAACTTTTTAAATCATAGGGATCAAAATAAAATAAAGATCAAACTATAGGGTATAAAATTGTATTTAAACCTTAAAGAAAAATTGGACAAAACACTCCATTACTTTTTTTTTTCCAAAACAATTTAGAAATAAAATATTTCACCTAAAAAAACACAGCTCCCAAAAATTATCCCAAACACATTTGATTGATTATGAGTCTCATTAATTTAATTTGGTTAGTGAAATTGTAATGGAAACCAACTGCCCCTTGCTTGATTGGCCTTTGCCTCGAGCCCCAACAAGACAACAGCACCTTCTGCGAGTGGACAAGTATCCAACACTTTTCATTATTACAAACACAGATGAGACGCCGTTTAAGAGAGCAGGCTCTGGAAAACCACTTCGCCACGCGCTACTAATGTCACGCGACGTCACCCTACTTTCTGTTCCAGCAGCTACTACTACGACCTCAATTCAAAATCTTTCTTTCCATTATTACCTGATATTTTTCTTTCCTTTCTTTTAGTCAAATGTAAAAATATATCCTTGTACTTTAAATTATTGTTAAGTCATATATCTACGTTTTATTTATATTTTATTATATCATTATATTTTAGTAAAATTATAAATCACACTCTTCTATCAATTAGTTTTTATGAAATTGAAACATATTATATTTTTCGTATGCCACGTGTTTTAATACCGCTAAAAATAACGAAAAATATAAATATACTGGTGTGATTTATAGATTTTACATCTTACTAACATAATAATTTATTCTAAAAATTATACACATGTTTAAATTTTCCATTAGTTTTAACATAGAATATGGATGTATCTCAATTTTGTTAAAACTAAATGTTAGAAGAGTATGATTTGTATTGAAGTAATTGAAAATGAGAATTAATTTATTACAAGGATAAAAATATCTTATATACAAAGATATTCCTAATAAGAAAATAAGCTCTAACAAGCTCTAACTAGAATTAAAAGTACAAATCTGATATTATGTACAAGACACCTCTTCAATGGATATTCATTACTGCCATCTTGGACATAAGAGCTTGTAGTTTAGCAGTGGGCAAAGCCTTGGTGAAAGCATCCGCCAACTGATTTTGAGTACGAATTGGTAGTAAACGAATTGTTGAATCAGCAATACGATTCCTTACAAAATGAAGGTCAATCTCTATATGTTTTGTCCTTTCATGAAATGTAGGATTAGAGGCAATATGCACTGCTGCCTAGTTATTACAAAACAAAACAATAGAAGATGAAGCAATGTGGAAATCAAGCAATAATTGTTTAAGCCAAAGTACTTCACTAACAGTGGCAGCAAGAGCCCGATACTCAGCCTCCGCCGATGATCTAGAAATAGTCTATTGCTTTTTAGACTTCCAAGAAACCAAAGAGTCACTAATAAAAATGCAAAAGCCAGTAATAGACCGCCTGGTATCAATACATGAGCCCCAGTCTGCATCAATTAAACCTCTAATTTGAAGAGATGAAGTAGCAGAAAGCAATAAACCTTACCCTGGACTATATTTCAGATATCTCAACAAATGATATGCAGCATCTAAATGTGGTTTTCTTGGTTGGGAAACAAATTGACTCAAAGGATGAACAACAAATGTTATATTAGGTATAGAAACTGTCAAATAGAGTAGCTTACCGATCAATCTTCTATATAAAGAGGCATCCTCCAAAATAAGACCAATATCTTTTGATAAATTTGTTGTAGAATCCATTGGATAAGCAACAGGTTTTGCATCAAGAAAACCACAATCATCCAGTAATTGAAGTGTATAATGCCTTTGAGAATGAAAAGGCCTTTTGAAGATCTAGATATGTAACTACCCGACCCAAAATAACCGGATAAATAAGTAAAATATATAACTCATTTGAAAATATAATTAAATCAGAGTAAAACCAAATAATAGCGGAAGCGTCTATTTAATAACCAAACAGATATTCAAAACAAAACCTTTATTATGACGCCATTTTAAATAATTAGAAACAAATAAATTAGAAACAAATAAAATAAATGAAAATGAAAAAAAAAATCCATAAATAAACTGAAAAAATTAGTCAATAAAATGAAATATCCGAAAATAAAATAAAATGAGGAAATGACACATCCTAAAGGCTCTTAGTGTAGCGCCATCCTCGTCAATCGCCATGGTTTCCATTATTATCAATGTTACCTGCAAAATAAAAATTTGCAGGACATTTGAATACCGTGAGTTTTTAGCTCAGTAGATTAAATCCAAACTCAAATAAGCAAATTAAATTCAACACATAATCATATAATTATAATAACTTATGGATACTCGTCCATTTCCACCATTCATCAACAACTAGGTGGGTACTTAGCCAACAAAGATCATAACCACAGTGTAGGTACTTAGCCTACGTCATCTCTTTGTTATTATTAAACTTGCATGACATGCTATGCGCTTGAGAATATGATCATGGTGCCTTACAACCCACCATGATACGTGCCATAGCATCCATTATTAAATTACTATTAAATTTGCATATATGTATCATTGTGGGGTATAGGGCCACTCATGATAGGTGTCATACTATACGCTTGAAAATATGATCATAGTGGGGTATAAGGCCACTCATGATACGTGCCATAGTATACACTCTACAAATTTAATATATGTTAATTATTAGGTTAGTTTAATCTCAAACCACTACTAGGCCCTAATTATAGCACATGACCAACTAACGAACATAAATTAAATACATACAATATTTGCAAATCAAACAAGCACATAATAACAATAATTCAAAACAATAATAATATTAATAATAATAATAATAATAATAATAATAAATAAGATCAACAACAACAACAACAATAATAATAATAATAATTAAAATCAATAATAATAATAATATAATAATTAAAATCAATAATAATAATAATAATAATAATATTTAAAATCAATAATAATAATAATTAAAATTGATAATTCATCTCCCGAAAATATCATAATAATCACTTAACAAACAAGCAATCACAATGTATTCAATTTAACTTCTAAGTAGGAATTAACCTACCTTAATGGCAAATCAAGCAAGCAAACGAACCCCAAACGATGCCAAATAAAATTCTAAAGGTGCCCAAAACCTGTATTGACATTAATTTAAAGTCAATTTTATGAAAACCGGAAAAACGGAACGAAAACCAGCTCGAATTGACAAAAATTGGCCCTGAACCGGTATGGACCAGCTGAACCATTCCAATTGAACCGGGCTCAGCCGGTCCAACTGGACCGGTCATCCCTTACCTCCAGACGCACGCGGACAGAAAAGAAAGAAAGAAAATGAGCAGCTTACCAACGTTTGGCCTCTGACGCTGATCCGAGGCTGGAATTTAGTTGAAAGTGACTTGAAAATGCCCGATAACAAGCGTTGCAACGAACCCGATCCGAAACGGTCTCAAACTCGCGAAGGAAAACCAAGAAACCGAGAGTTGAAAACCCAGAATCCGGCGAGGAGAAGCAGATTTCGGCGACGTTTAAAACTGACGATCACGCAAGAAAAACACGATCAAACAACTTGAAATTATAGGAAACCGAAAGGGAAACCCAAAGGACACACTCACCTCGCGTGAAAACGACATAAACTCGTTAAATCTTGAATTTTTCGATGAAGCAAAACCCTAACATCGACAACCTAATAACCCATCGAACAGCAAGGAAATCAACGTCCATTTTGTTTGAAAGCAACCCAGAAACAATAACGAGACATAATAAAAAGGAAATCAACGAAGAATTACCTAAGAAAACAAAGAAATGAATGATATTTTCTTCGATTCCCGGCAACGTTCAAGAAACCCTAGTGACGCTCGTTTCTTGAAGATTCGAACGTGAAATCACAGAAGAACGACAAACGGCTGAGAAGTGTGGCTGCGTGAGGGAGAGTACGTGAGAAAAGAACATATGTAACCTAGGGTTTTGTGTCAAAAGATTGGTTGAGAAATTACGATAATGCCCCTGGAATGAATAATATGAGTTAGGGACGTAAATGGTATTCAGGCCATATCTTTTTACTCGGGACTCGGGATTGATCGTAGTCAATTTCATTGAACTCGTAACAACACGATGATTCGGGAAAACTAAAGATAACGGTATTTGAATCAAAATTGGTGAAAAGACTAAAATGCCCTTGCGTGAAAATCCGGGTTGTTACAAGATACCTCAAGACCTAGAAAATATTTCAAGTCCCCAAGATCCTTAAGTTTGAATTGAGTCTTAAGGAACTGTTTTAAAGAATCAATAACAGCCAAATTGGAGCTAGCTATAATAATGTCATCAACATAGACAAGTAAAGCAATGAAATCATCTTTAGTACCCTTAGTGAAAAGGGAGTAATCTGCCTTGGATTGAGTAAAACCATGTAGTAAAAGGGATTGAGAGAACTTAGAGAACCATTGCCTAGAAGCTTGCTTAAGACCATAAATGGATTTATGTAGTTTGCAGACTAACTTCTCACTTGGACTTGGTTGAACAGGATGAATGTATCCTTGTGGAAGATCCATATAAACTTCCTCAAATAGATCCCCATTTAAGAAAGTATTATTGACATCTAGTTGAACTAATGCCCAGTTTTTAACAGCAGCAATAGATAAAAGTGTCTTGACAGAACAAGTTTAGCAACTGGAGAGAATGTATCAAGTAATCCAAACTCTCTTGCTGAGTATAACCCTTAGCAACCAACCTTGCTTTATACCTCTCAATACTCCATCAGATTTAAATTTTACCTTATAAACCCAGTTTGATCCAATGGAGTGTTTTTCCTTCGGAAGAGAAACAACAAACCAAGTTTTAGTATCCTCCATGACTTTAAGTTGTGCCTTCATAGCCTCTTGCCAATGTGTTATCTTATTTGCTTGATGGAAGTATTGTGGCTCAAAGGTAGAAGAAACAGTCATGAGAAAAGATGCATGAAGAATAGACAAATTTTGATAAGAAAGAGAATGAGCTAAAGGATAGGATGATTGATTGGAAGAAAGATTATTTGTTAAGAGATTACAGTGGTAATCTTGAAGATAAGAAGGTGGATGAAGATGCCTAGAGCTCTTTCTCATGATGAGAGGTTCACAAGTAGGAGGAGAAACTTTATTAAGAGAAGGTAAAGGTAAAATAGGGGTAGGAGAGATAGGAGAGCAAAGTGGTTGAGCAGGAATAAAGGAGGGGAAGGGGAAGACAGAGGAACAATGTTTGAAAGAATAGGAATAATAGGATAAAAAACCTTTGGTAAAACAAGATCTAGAAAAGGATCCAATGTGTCATTGACATGAGGGATTGAATGAAAAATGAAGATGGTTTCATGGAAGACAACATCTCTAGATATCAAAAAGGTTTTAGATGTGATATCATAAAGTTTATATCCTTTCATTCTAGGAGGATATCCCAGAAAAACACAATATCTAGCTTTAAGCTCAAATTTGGTTCTATGTGATTGAAGAGTTAAGGCAAAACAGAGGCTACCAAAGACTTTCAAAAAAGAATAATCAAATTCCTTTTTGATATAAAATAGAGTAAGGAGTAGAATATTTAAGGATTTTTTAGGGAAGTCTATTTATTAAAAAAGTGGCAGTGAGCACACAATCACCCTAAAGAGAAATAGAAACACGAGATTGGAAAAATAAAGCTCGGGCAACATTCAATAAGTGTTGATGTTTTCTTTCGACTACAGAGTTTTGTTGAGGTCTCTCAACACAAGAAAACTGATGTAGAACCCCCTTACTTCTAAAATAGTTAGTAAAAGATAATTCTGGTGCATTATCAGATCTAAAGATCTTAATAACATTTCCAAATTGAGTTTCAATCACAGTGAAAAACTGTGGAACAAGACTAGTAGCCTTTGACTTCTTTCGCATAAGAAACGACCATGTAAATCTAGTATGATCATCAACTAAGCATAAAAAATATCTAATAACCATAATGAGTGGGCACATGATATGGTCCCCATACATCACAATGAATCAAATCAAAAGCATGTGAAGACATGTTATTTGAAACAAAAGACAGTCATATTTGTTTTGCTAATGGAAAAATGGTACATGGTTTGGTCATAGAATCAAAATCAGTAAATGACAACTTATTCTTCAAACTCTGTAAGACATCAGAGGACAAATGACCTAGTCTAGAATACCAAGTAGAGACACTCACTTTATTCACCAAAGCAGTACATGTAAAATTGAAGGTAGAAACCAAACCAGTATGCAAAACATATAAGCCAAAAGTAAGTTCACCCTTGCCAATCCTCTCCAAACTGAACAGATCCTGGATAATACAAGATTCAAGGAAAAATTGGACTGTCATATTTGAATCTCGGAGAAGAGAACTCACAGAGAGAAGATTAATCTTGAAATAAGGCACATAAAGAACATTCTTCAAGGTGAGAGAAGAATGAAGATGCACAGTACCCATATGATTAACTACTATCTTCTCAAAATTAGGCAAAGTTACATGGCCATCCTGAATTTTCTCAAAATGACTGAAAGATGATCTATCACAGCATATATGACTAGAGGCTCCAAAATCAATTATCCAATCATTGAAACTCCATTCTCATAAGCAGTAAATGAATATGAAAGTGAATGTTTATAAGCAATATCACATGTCTTAGAGATACCTGAAGACTGATGCTGATTAGCAAAAGACTGATTAGAAGTTGAGGGTTTTGCTATCTCCAGATGTGATCGAAACATTCCAATAAGCTGTTGGCATTGCGAAGTATTTATAGCCATGAAGCTTATAACTGTTAGGAATGGTGTCCTAGAACTTGTAATTATTTAATAATAATAATTTATTAAGAATAAATTAAATAAATAAACATAAGTTCTTTATATTATCTAGATTGATTCAATTAATGATATTAGGAATATATGGAAATATATAAATATCAAACATTCAAATAGTAAACCCTAAGTTACTCTTATGAAATCACGACTTAGTATGTGAGTCATACAAGAGGATTAAAGTCGAGATGAGTAACTTAAACGTGTCTACAGTAAACGGATAACGTTTGGGAACCTTATCCTGGTAACACTGTTGATAGCTTCGCATTTTGTTTTATAGACAAATGATCGAATCCTGATCATTCATGTGGGAGACATGAAATGGAAGTATCATATGCAATGTTGATTGTATAAGACAGGACCACGATGTTCGATCAAATTTCTCATTAGTACCGTTTATGAGAAATAATCGAATATCAAACTAAGTTTATCAACCGTGATAGATCTCAATCCTGAGTGAAATGCGGACTCCTATTTATAGAGTTATGTTCTTTGATTCACATAGTTGAGAAGCGTCCGTAAGAACGCTCAATACACTCCTGTTTTGGGAACATGACTAGATAAGTAGCTGGGAACTCATTTTCACGAGATGGAATTCATAACTTTCCTATAAATTAACCGGTATCGGTCGCGATACCTAAACATTTTAGGAACTTTAGGAAACTCCCTTGATGTCATGATTCGAGACATGAACAAGTGACGTCACGACTTCTATTGATCACGAAGTATCTTATCTCTAGTTCGACTAAAGATAAAGTTCATTGGAGAATCAGCGAGAACACAAGGATAAAGCGGTAATTACAGGGGCAAAACGGTAAATTTATCCTTTGTAATTATGAGGGTTCCACGTGAAGGATATATCACAGATATAAATAATGATAAACTAAATGGACATAACTCATCTATAGTGAGGGGAGTTCAGCTATGAATCTATAGTGGAATTATTCATAGTTAGATAATAAGTAATTAACTGATTATGTGTTAATCACTTAATTGACTAATTATTAAGCCCATGATCTATAGGTCCATCGGGTCCCTATGCTAGCCCAAATATCGTAGTCGCGAAATCAAGTAGAAGAAAAGGAAATTTTAAGTAAAGTGAATTACTTAAAATAGGCAATATTAATAGTTTAAATATTGAGTATATTTAAACGGTAATTAATATAAACATTATTAATTGTTTAAATAATAAGTTTATTTAAACAGGAAATTAATAATGAAATATTATTAATTAGATATTATTAATTATTTAAATATTGAGTATATTTAAATGGTAATTAATAATTTGAAATTAATTAACAATTATTAATTGTTTAAATAATTATATTTAAACAGAAATTAATAATTAAAATTAATTAATTAATAATAAAATATTATCAAATAAAATTATTAATTAAATAATGAGTTTATTTAATGGAAATTAATAATTAAAATATTTATTATTAATTATTTAAATAATGAAAATTATTTAAATGGAAATTAATAATTAAATATAATTTGATAATATTTAGTCGGAAGAAAATATTAATAATATTAATTGTTTAAATAAAATATTTTATTTAAATGGTAATTAATAAATAAATTAATTAAGTTGGACTTATTAATTTAAGAGAGAATTTCAAGCCCAATTGGATTAATGAACCCAATTGAGATTGGCCCAAAATAATTAATTAAATAAATTGGAATTATTTAATTAATTATACATCATAATTTCGGCCACCATGTATTTTTTAGGAAGAGATAATTGCTTGAATTATATCCTAAAATAATTACATAGATTTATTTACCCAAGATAAATAAAATAAAGAAAAAAAAATAATCTCCTATTTATCTATGGCATTTTCGAAATTGCAAGATAAAAGAAAGAGATAATTTTTTTTCTTTTTGTATTTATCTCTATAGATTAATCCTAATGGGATTAGGATTCCTATTTTTCTATAAATAGGAGGGTTGGGTCATTCATAAATCACACAATTCAATTCTTTGGAAATTGAAAAATCTCTCTTCCCCCTTCTCCCCCCTTGGCCGATTTTCTCATAGTATTGGGAAGAAAAATATTTTTTCTTCTTCCCAATTTCTTCTTAAGTTCGATCCCACAATCGGGTTTCGTTTGATCGATCGAGATATAGCGTAGAAGATCTGGTGTTGCTGAGGATTTGAAGCTGTAAAGAAACCTCCAACCGATTCTCCATTAATCAGTCAATGTAAGTTCCGGTTTTAATTTTCGAAAATAAAGCATGAATCTACATGTTCTTCGTGTTTTTTTATCACAAATTGCATGATATTAATAGATCCTAAATTAAGTGTTAATTTGTGTTACTAAATAAATTCCGCTAATTTAGTAAATCATCCCTTCAATAACAACGTTCAATAGTATGGCCTGAGTAATTGCAATACATGCAGTAAGGTCTATTTCCTCGTGGCTTGGACTGATAACGAGTATTAGTCTAAGTTGCAAAAGCCATAGAATCAGTGTCAGAAGAAGGAGTAGTAGTCACCTGAGTAGTTGTTCGTTGTTGTTCCTCTTATAAAACCAGTGAAAAAACTTTGTTAACGGGAGGAAGAGGATCTGTCAGAAGGATCTGAGCACGAATCTGAGCGAAAGAATCGTTGAGTCTCATCAGGAAGGCCATAATGTATGCAAGTTGATAATAGTCAGTTACGGCCTTAATTCCATCACAATTACAATTTTCACAACTGCATCTAGGTTGAAAATCGGCCAATTCCTCCCAAATAGTTTTCATTTTAGTATAATAGGAACTTACAGATAATTGACCTTGAGACAAGCTAACCATATCTCGCCGGAGTTGAAAAATGCGAGGAGCATTTTGCTGTGAGTATCGTTCTTTCAGATCAAGCCAAACTGATTGAGCGGAATGAGAATAGATCACACTGCCGAAAATTTCTTTAATGCAAGAATTCGTGATCCATGAGAAAACGATGTCATTGTTCCTTATCCAAGCCTCAAAGTTTTGATCAGAAGAATTATGTCGAGGAATTAAGCCATTGATGAAGCCTAATTTGTTTTTTTGCAGATAAAGCCTTCAGCATGGAGCGACTCCACGAAGCATAGTTAACTCCATTCAGCAGCTGAGTAACAAGAACATGCGAAAGAGATTCATCATGGTGAAAATGATAAGGATTCGAAGGATTGTCAAAATCCTTTGAGGCGGGAGTAGTTGTAGCCTGAGTTGAAGATTCAGACGCCATTAATCATGAAAAACGAAGGAAGGAATTGATTCAAGAATTCCAGAAAATAAAATCAATCAAGCACAGTGAATGAAAAAATCGCTTGAGGATTCAGAGGAGAAAGAAAAAAATGGAAAACATAGATGAAAAACGAAGAAAAGGCTTGAGCACCGAAGAAGGAAACTTCGAGATTCGCAAGCTTTGAGAAAAGGAAATTTGACAAAGCGTAGAGAGAGAGAGAGATTTCAACGCGTGGAGAGAGATTCATCTGATACCATATTGAAGTAATTGAAAATGAGAATTAATTTATTACAAGGATAAAAATATCTTATATACAAAAATATTCCTAATAAGAAAATAAGCTCTAACAAACTCTAACTAGAATTAAAAGTACAAATCTGATATTTTGTATAATAATTTGTAATTTTATAAATGTTTAGTGGTGTTTAAAAAAATATAAAGTATAGGGATTTAATTTAATAATAATTTAAAATATAGGAGTGCATTTTACATTTAATTTAACTCATTTTTTCAATATTTCCAAATTTCAAAGCACAGTAAGAGAAAAGTATTAAAGTTGTGAGATAAATTTTAAGGTTAACTCTAGGTTAAATATATAATCTATTTATAATGCATATATTATTTTTCAATTTAGTGATTATAATTTTAGAAGTTTTAATTTCAATCACAATCTATAAATATTTTTTAGATCTTTATCTAATAATAATATTGAATTTTTTTAATAAAATTGTGGTATGGTGCCTAAAACTATTACTTTTTTTTTGTTAATTAGTTTTAAAGTTTAATTATATGCTTAACTGATAAACGTAAGATACAAATTATTTATTTGTAAAATTAACACTATTTAAGAAATTCAATAGTCCTACCATGAAACTCACAGACTCTTTTACTACAACCAGTATTTTAATACGAGCAGCAGTGCCCATGATTTAATTCCTTAATGTATAAATAATCAATATATAAATCCTAAATAATATGATTTAAATAACTATTATATAGGTAATTTTTTGTTATGTTCATATATTTAATAATTTAATTTGTTAATAGTAAATTTTTAGCAATCAATAGTGTCAATTAAAATATTAACAAAATATTATTTCATTAAAATAAACTATATATTAGTAGTTAAGTATGTAATTAATTTTTTAAAATTAAAATTAAGTTAAATACTTAACATTTAGTGAAAACCTTTGGGGTATATGCCCTAATTTATGTAATCCGGGACATTATTAATCAATAAAAGATTGTTGTTTATTCAATTATCAGTAATATTTATAATTACCCCTTATTGTCTTATAATAAATGTTTGTTTCATCCATCATATATCCAAATTTACTTATTGTAACTTGAGTTGAGCATGTGATACATACAGAAAATCTAGTCAAATTGTAACTCAAAGAGTCTATAGTGATAGGGTTCAGTTGGATACTTATCCTGTCACGGCCCACTTGTAATCAAGTGATCTTATCTGGATCATTCATATGGAGACATGTGAGTGGGGTGTTACTACAATAAAGATTGTAAGAAATTGGACTAGATGTATTTAAGTCTCTGTTAAAACCGTCTAGAGAGATACTTTATACATCAATAGGTTGGTAATATGCAATTGACCTTAATCCTGAGTGAATTATGAAATCCTATATGAGATAGTTTTTTTATTTGCATGGGCAAGAGTGATTCAGATATAGTAGACTCAAATTAATCAATAAAATTCATTAATTCTTTTTGTAACGCCCCGTTACAAGGTAAGATCAATTTTGAATTAAATTAAAAATTTTAATTTAATTATCGGGTTTGGAGATTATTGATAAATAATTTACATTTATCATTATAGGCTTTTGGGTGACACTTTATGAAAGGTGTCATATTTGCAAATGGTGAGATATTTTGGAAGATTCTTGTAGGAAGATATTTTGGAGAGCTTACTTTTTTTTTTGCTTTATCTCCATTTAATGAAAGTAATTATATTAAATTCCCGTAAAAGAAATTTAAATATCAATTACTGTCATTTACCTTAAATCCAATAAATATTATAATAAGAATAATATTTATTTAATTTAAAACTTACCGAAAAACACGGGATGTTACAAATCAGTGATTTCCTCACAAGTAATCACTGAAATCCACACAAGTAATTACTGATTTTAGTGATATCCTGTTATTTTGTGCATGAATCACTTATTACCTAATAGTCATCACTGATCATCTTATAGGTTATCACTAATTTTTTTAATTCACATGAATGAGGGTTTTTAAAAAACTACTATATTTGTAAATACTTTTTTAAAATGCTATATTTATAAATATCGCAGAAATTCTCTAACCCAATAAAATTTCCTAAAATTAAATCTTTTCAGATAGAGTTTGACAAATAGGGTAAATATGACTGAAAAAATTAATTTCCCCACCGTGAAAGGCATTGATTGGTCAAGTCCTTAATTAAAGAGATACGTGTATTCACTTTTGTAATTACCTACTCCGATGTGATATACAATGTAATTAATTTATCTAAAACCTACCATTTAAGATAATACCAATATAATTACAAAAAACACCACTTCCCTCACTTCAAAAAAAAATATACATTGAAATTAACACTAAGTAGAATTTTGCAAATAAAATAAAAGAATATTTTTTTTTAAAGAAAAATAAATATTTTTTAATCCAATATTAACATAACTCAAATAATTATATGTATATTTTAGGTTATGGTTTGAACTCCTTTCTTTCTCTTATTTCTAATATAATATAACAAAACTGTTTTAAAAATATTTTCATAAATATTTTAGATCTAATTAACCAAAATCCAACACAATAACACAAAATGCACATGGTAGAGTAGAAATATAAAAAAAGTAGTTCTATGAGGAATATAAAGATATGAAAGGGATGTTTAATAGAAGAAGTGAGTTTGAATTAATATAATTTATAGTTTGAAATCTAAGTTAATCTAGTTTATATTTGAGTATAAAATGAACGAGTTTCTAAATCTATAGATAAGTTTGAGAAACTAAAAATTTATAAAATAGTAGATACAATTTTACTCTTCAAATAAATATGTGAACATTAACATAATTTAAAAACTTAAAGCTCATTTCGGATATCTTTTAAAAGTGTTTAAAAATAATTTTTTTCAATGATTACATAAACACTTTCAAAATTTATCTAAAAGAGAAGTTTAGCCATCCGTATTTCATTCTCATAATGTCGAAGTGATGTAGTACTAAAAAAACGCTTATAAAAAACATAAATCGGATTAATAAATTATAATACACCCTAACCTAACCTATCCCCTACCAAACAGCCCAAAAAGAAAAAAAAAAAACCAATAGCACATTGATTTGTAAAAAGGAAGCAAGAGGGAAAGAGCATATAATGTACTGAAAAATCTCTTGAAGCTCCTGAACTCTCTCACTTTCCCGTTGGGCCAAATCACTTTTACAAATCCCCTCTCTCTCTCTCTCTCTCTCTCTCTCTTCATTTTTTCAATTTTATTTTAATCACAAAAAGTCTGAAAACAAAAGCTTCTCAGAAAAGAAAAGAAAAGAAAAAAAACTCAGCTTTTATTTCCCTGTCTGCCATTACATTACATTTACAAACTCTCCCATAAATAACAACACTAAAAACCTTCCTTTCTCTTCCCCATTGGCTTCCCTCATTCTTCTTCTTCCTCTCTCAAATGGGTTAACTTTTGTTTCTTCATTCAAAACCCCAGAAAACCAAAAACCAAAAACCAAAACCCAGAAAAACCCAATAATAAAAATGATATCTTTATCAGACCTCTACCATGTTCTAACAGCAGTTGTTCCTCTTTACGTAGCCATGATCTTAGCTTACGGTTCAGTGAAATGGTGGAAAATCTTCTCTCCTGATCAATGTTCAGGAATCAACCGTTTCGTTGCCCTTTTTGCTGTCCCTCTCCTCTCATTCCATTTCATTTCATCAAACGATCCTTACTCCATGAACTACAGATTCATAGCTGCTGATTCTCTTCAAAAACTGATTGTTTTAGCCATTCTTACTGTCTGGTCTTACACGAGCTCAAGAGGCTCTCTTGAATGGTCTATAACTCTATTCTCTCTTTCAACTCTGCCTAATACTCTGGTCATGGGGATTCCCCTTTTGAAGGGTATGTATGGAGATTCTTCAGGCACTTTAATGGTTCAGATTGTTGTTCTTCAATGCATTATTTGGTATACTTTGATGTTGTTTTTGTTTGAGTATAGAGGAGCTAGGATTTTGATTGCTGAACAGTTTCCTGATACTGCTGGTTCCATCATTTCTTTCAAAGTTGATTCTGATATTCTTTCTTTGGATGGGAAAGAGCCTTTGCAAACTGAGGCTGAGATTGGTGATGATGGGAAACTTCATGTCACTGTTAGGAAATCGACTAGTTCTCGGTCCGAGGTTTTTTCAAGGCGGTCTCACGGTGGTGGTCCGCATTCGGGTCTTTCGTTGACGCCGAGGCCGTCGAATTTGACGAATGCCGAGATTTACTCGCTGCAGTCGTCGAGGAACCCGACGCCGAGGGGGTCGAGTTTTAACCATTCGGATTTCTTTCTTGGGAATGCTAGTCCTAGGCAATCGAATTATGGTAATTTTGGGTTGGATGAGGAGAATGGTGTTAATGGATTTAAGAATGTTGCTAGGAGTAATGGGGTTTATCCTTCTTCTCAAGGTAATGCTAATCATTATCCGGCTCCTACGAGTGCCGGGCTTTTCTCGCCGGTATCGAAGAAGAAAGGTGATGGGGGTGGGAAGGATTTGCATATGTTTGTTTGGAGTTCAAGTGCTTCACCTGTTTCAGAAGGGGGAATTCATGTCTTTAGAAGTGGTGATTATGGGAATGAGCTTAATGGGGTAACTCACCAAAAAGGTTCTTGCTTTGATTCCCATTTACTTGGTTTCATCTTTTTGTTTGATTTGAAAGATTTTGTTGAACTGTTTTTTTTGGATGTTTTCTGTTCATTGTTTTTGGAATTTTGTTTTCTTCTGTTTGTCATTTGTCAAGTGGGGTTGGTTTGGTTTGGTTTTTCCTTTTTCAGTTTTTGTCCCCTTTATGGTTTATAAAAAGTGTTTTTTTTTGTGTGTTTTTTGTTGAAATTTTAGACTATGAAGAGTTTAGTCGAGATGAGTTTAGTTTTGGAAACAAATCAGCTGCTAATGGGGTCGGCCAGGAGGGACCTGTTCTTTCCAAGCTTGGCTCCAGCTCCACTGCTGAGCTAAACCCAAAGATGGGTGATGATCAAGCCGAATCGAAACCGACCGCCATGCCTCCGGCTAGCGTTATGACTCGATTGATTCTGATAATGGTTTGGCGAAAGCTCATTCGGAATCCCAACACTTATTCTAGTCTCATTGGCCTCACTTGGTCTTTGATCTCATTCAGGTTTAAAGTTGGCTAATGGTTACTTTTATCAGCTTGGATTCTTGTCGTTAATAATTTAAGCTTTAAAACTTTTCTCTTTTTTGCAGGTGGAACATTGTAATGCCAGCGATTGTAGCTAGGTCGATCGCCATTTTGTCAGATGCCGGTCTTGGAATGGCCATGTTTAGTCTTGGTATGTTGTTTTTATGATTAAGGAAATGTACTTCTATTACGCGTTCAGGTTCCGTTTGTTCCGGATGCTAATAACTTGTGTTTCTGCAATGGTTTCAGGTTTGTTCATGGCTTTGCAGCCAAAGGTCATTGCTTGTGGAAACACTGTTGCTACCTTTGCTATGGCCGTTCGGTTTCTCACCGGTCCAGCGGTGATGGCTGCAGCTTCAATTGCCGTTGGCCTAAGAGGGGTTCTGCTGCACATTGCCATAGTACAGGTGAAGAAAATAGAAACTTTAACAACATTATCATCCATAGCATATTGCCAAATCATTTAACACAAATTTAATTCTCAATGTTCTGACTTTTTTTTCACTCTTTCAATTATAGGCAGCTCTCCCACAAGGAATTGTCCCATTCGTCTTTGCCAAGGAGTACAACGTTCATCCTGACATTCTAAGCACCGGGTTCGAATTCAATCCTGATAATTTCATTAATCAAATAACAGGGTTATATTTCTGATATTCAAACTGGATCTGAATTTGGCAGGGTTATATTTGGGATGCTAATAGCTCTTCCAATAACACTGGTTTATTACATCTTATTGGGACTTTGAATCTCTATCGGCAGAAGAAGCTGCAATGGAATGGAAGATTAGAAGAAGATTTCTCTCTGTCAAAGCCTTTATATTATTATTAACCCTTGCCTTTTTTGTTACTTTACATTGTCTAACTTGAGAAAAAGATTTATTTGATGAGAGAGGAGAAAGGAAATATCATAGAAATTTGTTGTGTTGTGTAGGCAAAAATGAGTGGTAAAAGAAGAAGAAAAATGCTCTCTTTGCTCTATTTCTTTTGTTCTTTTTGATTAAAGAAGTTAATGTCAAACTTTTTTCAGTTGCTTTTACTCTTAACAACTCCAAAGAAAAAATAATATAATAAAAAATTATAGGAAAATAAATCATTTTGTTAGAAATTTTAGTGACTTAGGTGGTGTTTTGTGTGGTGAAAAGGAAAGTTTGGTTTATAAATTTATCAAGCTTTCCTATTCTTTTCCCATTCCTTTTCCATCATCTTGAAGAAAAAGCTCTTCCTTTCCTTTCTCTCTCTCTTATTAAAAAAATTATTGTTATTAGTATTTTTATATAATAATGCAAATATAAATATTAAGTTGTATCTAACCCTAATATATTTCAATAATGTAAATAAAGTTATTATTTTGTTTTATTTTATTATTATTAATAAATTAATAATATTACAAGGACTTTAATAACATGTACAATAATAATCAAATGATTAAATAAATTTATTATTGATATTAAAATTAATGGTAAAATAATCAATTATTGATATTGTTTATAAAATTTGTCTCAAATAGTATATAACTTTGCAAACTTAATTTTTTTTAAAACTTATTCAAATAGAGTAATTATAGTTATATAAATAAATAATTGCACTATAATTCAATAAATAATTGATATTTAATTTATTAATTTTTAGGGGTATTTTCAATTAATCTATGTTTGATTTTTGCTTTTTTAACTTCAAGTTCATTAATTTATCAAACTATTGATCATTTTTTAGTTAATTTCACAAATAAAAAAAATAGGGATATATCAAATATACCGGATATTTTTATTAAATATCAATAGTATCGAAAACCGCCACCGGCCAAATTAAATTACATTGTGAAAAGACAAAACATACCCCCGATTTAATTTCTCCTTAATTTGTGCAAAATTTAAGGAAATTTATAAAATCCCTTAAATTTTACAAAATTAATGAAAAAAATCAAATCTAAACAAAAATAAAACTATAACAAAAAATAAAAGAAAAATCTTCAAACTTCTGACTTATTCTTTCAGGAAAATTTGAATGTCTTTCTTGTTCGTCATCCTACAAAATACAGAGATAAAAAGTAAATAGTTTATTGATGTGCACTTAAAATTGATACCGGACACAAATTGAGGAAACAGTTTTAAAAACATATGTAAATAGGCTTTTAAAATAAATATTGAATAAAAATAAACATTTAATTAAAAGTGACTTATTCTACAAAATACAGAGAAAGCGAGTTCGCCAGAGAATTGAAAGGTAATTTTTTTTATAAACCGTTTACTATTAGTAAACATTTATTGATGTGTACTCAAATTTGATAGAAGGCATAAAATTGAAGATGAAAAAGAGGTAACAGTTTCTAAAGATATGTAAATAGAAAATTAAAATAAATAATGAACAAAAATAAACATTTTATTAAAAATACCTCGTTCTACAATCGAATCCCACATTCAAACCCTAACCCCTCATTCTAACCAGATCCAACGATGATATTGTTACTCAGATCTCGACGGCGACACGACAGGCGAGCTTCAACATCACCTAAATAAAATCCTTCAAATCTGGATAAAAAAATCAAAGAAATCATCAAATATGGATAGAAAATCGAAGAAATCATCTTCAAATATGACAAAAACAAAATACAAAATCGCGCACCGAAAATCGTTCTAAACAGAAAGGAATGAATAGCGACAATTGTAATATCGCCATGAAAAAACAAACGAAGATGAAGAAGAAGAAATGGTAAGAAAAAACTCAGTGAAAGCTTGAATACGTATCTATTTTGAAAGAAAAAAAAATCAAATCTGAGATATTGGGTTGGTCGGATCTGAAAGGGGCGTGTTGAGGTTTCGTAAAAAAAAAAGATCCATTGATTTCAACTTTGGCAGTGGTCGACGAAGGCGGATGAAGAAGAAGATGATGAGAGATATTTAGGTTAAATTTCTTTTTCATTAAATAAGAATTCCTAAAATCAAGGTAGATTGATTTAAATTCAAAATAAATAATTAAATAATTAAATAAATTATAAATTTAAATGATATGTATTTAATAAGATATGGTTATCATGAGAGATAAAAGGGTAAGATGGTAAACAATAAAATCGAAAACCACCAGATCACCACCATAAATGGTGTTTTTTGGGTATAGATGATAAAAGTTAAAAACATCCAGCATTTATATAATTGGGTGAATTAAATAGGTTATTGGTGTAACTAATTCATTATTTTCATATTATTTTCAATAAATTTATTGGTTTTTTTTTACCTTTTTAATTCAATAGATAATTGAACCTTAATTATGCGATTTGAATAATTTTAAAATGTTCTGACATTTCAGTAATTAATATGTTATTTCAGTAAGTGAACTCGTTTACAATATTAGAATCGAGTAATAGTTTACAATATTAAATGATAATAGTGAATATTAATTATTATCAGTAATAAATATTCTAAAATAATATTTGTAATAATATTCATATTCATATTATTTAATTAGAAAAAATAATATTACATATTTAAAAATAATATTTAAAATATTTTTTAATTATTAATTTTATTCCCTTGAATAATAAGTCATGCATTCATTATTTAAACCAAATAAAGTGATTGATTCGTTTGAGGATTTTACCATTTATTTCATTTCCCGCCCTAAACAAAGTAATTGATTATGATTTCATTTCCCTTTTCAATTTATTTCCTGATTCCATTCATTTCCTTTCCTCCACACCTTAGTTTATCTCACATATCACCATCGATTTTTTCTAAAATAATATTTTATGAATTGATATTATAAAACATGGTAAAAATTGTATAAAGTTTCAAGAATAACATTTTTGTCCTTGTTGACTCGAAGTTAAGGTAAGTATGGAACTTAAACTACCTAATTCTTTTATTAAAATGCCCTTTTAAATTCTTTTGATTCATTGGTTATTGAACAATTCCTTCATCTCGTTTATATACTTGAAATATCAGTACTTATTTTGAATTGGACCTACCTTTATCTATTGAGCTGTATTAAAAACATATTTATTAGGACATTAATTATGATACAATTTTTATTGAATATCTGTTTCTTTTTTATTTAATTACTTTAATTAGTTTGTTTTTTTAAAAAAAGAGAAGAAAAAGACCCCACCCCATTTGATTAGCACGCTTGTACGATATTCATCATCCGCAGAGTTTTGCAATTATAACAATGGCGCTACCTCACTAGCTTTTCTGCTGCACTTAATTCTGTTTTTTCTTTTTAAATAATTTAAAAACAAAAAACAAAAAACCAAAAACAAAACCATTTTTTCTGATTCCCAATATCTAATGATGACCCATCAGAATAATGTTGCATCATTTCAATCTGTCAAAAAGCCGCGTTTCCAGTTCGACCCTAGCCTTTAATTCAATATTATTATTTTCCATTACTTTTCGTTAAGAGTGGAGGGAAAAAAATAGATTTTTTTTTTAAACATATTTATGAGAAAAATACTCTTTTAATTAAAAAATTGTACTCTTTTTACTAGATATAAAAAAATATTCTATGATATTTGGAAGTTTTAGTACTTTATATATAAATTGGAGTTGTGAAAGTTGAGTTATTGTAGTTTATGTTTGTATTTCTTTTATTTCTAACTGTGAGGGAGGGGATTTAAACTTTTAAATTGAATGGAAGAGAATAATGCATGATTTAGTATATATATTTGTACCAAATGAAAATTAGTTGAGAAATTATGGGTTACCTTAAAAAATACATTTTTAAATAGCTAATTTTATGATGAATTTATCGAAATTATAAAAATTATTGAATTTTAATTTAAAATATCTCAAATAAAAATATTGAAAAAAAAAATTGACCATTCAACAATATAAGAGATGAAAAAAATTAATGAAAATGAATTCAATAATTTAATGAAAATAAAAAAAATACTATTTAAAAAAAACTTTTATTATTTTTTAAAGTAAGATAGAAAAAGTGTTATTAACTATAATTCTTCAGCAATTAATATAGTACAAAAGCATGACTAAAATCCATAAAACAAGCGAGAGAGAAAAGGTAGTATATATTTTGGTGCATGCCCATAATATTAATATAAGAAGACAAGTTGAAAACTTATTGTAATATAATAATTCTCTAAATTTTAAGGAGGCGATATAATATCGATATACATTATATAAATCTATGACTCAAACCCGTAATTCATTATATTTATTAAATATAATTAAAATAAATTATGAAATAAATCACGTAAAAGTAAGAAATTTTATTTGTTAGTGTGAAGTGAAGTCAAACATTATTATTGTAGGATTAATGTGAGAAAAGCAATACAAAATGGTCAATGAAAACAGACAAGAGTGCTTCTACTTTTCCTTAAGCTTCCTTTTTGCTTGAGAAAAACAAATCATGTTTTAAATTTTATAGGTTTAATTGTTATGATGCTTGTGACTATAGTGAGTAAATCTATTTTAAAAATGTTAATGCTTTCTTACAAAGAATATGCAAACTCATGTGCTTTTAGGACATTGGCTCATGGCTTTTATTTATTTATTTGCCCTTTTTTAAGTTTCAATAGTTTGTGCCTTTGTTTTAGTGAAAGTACATTTAGGAAGTCATTTGGCATCATGGGGTCTAGGTGACTAGAAGCCAAATTAACCCATTTCACCATGTTCTTATTCTATATCAAATTAAGGTTTTAAACTTATTATATTTAAAATTTTGACTATTAAATGGTCTTGTATAACTTTAAAATTAATGTTACAACACAATTGTGGGATATGGATATTTTATATTGGAAAATTTTCTATATACTCCTTACCTCTATTTTGATAGAATATCCCACCATTTCAAGAAAAAAAATCTTCATTTTTGGTATTACTAATTGGATGATTTTCATTTTTGGGTAAGTGTTCAATTTATACTCTTAAACTAATTTAAAGTGGTATGTCAATTTAAATCATAAACTTTTCATTTCATAAATTTAAGGCTTGAACTTAATCGAGTGTATCACTATAAAATCTTTAACTTTTATAAGATATGCAACCCATACCATTTGTTATTTAAATTACTATTACTTTTAGAGATTTATAGTTGGATGTTTATGTTCTTGTAATTCGATGAAGTCATTTTTGTTGATATTGGTTTTTAAACTCGTATTAAATATTTTTATGTTTAGATAGAACTATTTTAATACTGGGTTTGAATGTTTTACTATTATTTTATGACTAAGATTGAGTGCTATTGTGGTTGAGATGAGACAATTTTATGATTATGTTATAGATGTCTTACATAACTTGATCTTTACATAATTTTTTTTTGTTGGGTTCTTAGGCAATTTTATAATTTAATTTTGATTCAGTTATAAAATATACTAGGGGTGAAACCGGTTCGGTTCGGTCCAGTTTTCAATTAATTTTAAAAACCGAACCGGTTCGGTTTTGAACGGTGTTTGCCGGTTCGGTTTTTCTGTTTTTTTCGGTTTTTCTAGTATAGGGCCATAGGCCATTTGCATTTAGTTTTTTAAAAAAATCCTCCAATATTGAAGGATGAAACAAAAAAAAATCAAACATAAACAAAAACTTAGTTAAAAAAATTAGATTAATAAATATATAAAATATAAATTAAAATAAAGTGATAAATAAATATATAAAATAAAACAAATAAATAAAAATTAGGGGGAAATAGGGAAGGGGTATGAGATTTTTACTTGTTTTTTAGAAGCCGGTTCGGTTCCAGTTTTAACCGGTTTTAGTCGGTTCGGTTCGGTTTTTTGAATAATGGAAACCGGGACGGTTCGGTTTTTTACGGTTTCGGTCCGGTTTATTTTTTCGGTTTTCGGTTTTTTCTTTTACCCCTAAAATATACTACTAATAAAAAATCAGGTAAGAATTTGGGGTTTAATTTTAAATTGATACACCTTATTAAACTCAAGGGTATAAATTGACTTTATTTAAAAATAATAATATGAAACATCATATTCTATTAACTACTTTACTTATAAAGTAAAATGATATCATTTTTTTATTTTGAAAAATTGACAAAAACCTAAAAATATATAAGTCTATATTCAAATAGTCAACCTCTAAAATGAAGGTGTGAAAAATGAGAAAGAAATTGGAAGGGTGAATGATTCCAAGTGGGAATAGAAAACGAATTTGTTTTCATATAAGATGAAAAGGGTTGCTAGAAACAAGAGAGTGGGGTTCTATGACTTGTAAAGAATCCATTAATTACCTGCTTTGCCTTATTATTGTATTAATTTAGCATAAAACACTAAAATCTAATCCTATTTGATGAACATTCTAATGTCAAGATCTGCATATCCTCCTCTTAACACCCACTAAACCACCTAAAATGGCATATTAGCTATGCCTATACCATTAAAATTCCATTATATTTATTTAAACCAAGGGTAAAATGTAAAGAGGGCCATGTGTTTTTTTCCAAAATGTATGAATACCCAATGTGGTTTGAAAATGACCAGTCACAACCCTGTGGTTTTAAATTTTTTCAATCAGACCTCTCCCCTTCAATGCCAATAATTTTCTTTTAACCATAACTTCTTCGTTTGAACTTCGATTTGAATTATTCAAGATGTTTTGAAATCCTCATTTTAGGCTCTACATAATAATTACTTTGAAACTTTGAAATGATTAATAAATAAAAGAGTTTATTAACATCAAAATACTAGATATGATTGACACCGTTAACTCTTTTGTTTATCGATGATTTAAAAGTTTTGAAGAGACCATAGTGTAGAGACCGAAATGAGGATTCCAAAACATCTTGAATCTTTCAAATCAGAGTTCAAACGAAAAAGTTATGATTAAAAGAAAATTAATGGCATTGAAGGGGAGAGGTCTGATTGAAAAAAATTGGAACTACAAGGGTGTATTTGTCATTTTCAAACCACAGGGATATTCATGCATTTGAAAATACCACAAGGGTTTCATTTGCATTTTACCCTTAAACTAATTAAATAATTAAACAGAGTTTGTTAAAAAAAAAAACAAAAAACAAAAATCTATTTGAACAGAGGAGGTCCTCAGTTACATTCCTATTCAAAACTTACATTAAAATGTTGCATGCATATTACTTATGGAAATAGATGAATATGGTTTTTTTTCTTCTGCTATTGCATATTACTTATACAAGCAAGGATTGTACCTAAAGTTACTTTATATGACCCATATACCAAACTAGGGATTTAATATGCAAATGCATAGTCATTTTTTAGTTTAAAAACCATAATTTTATAAAATACTTACAAATATTTTTTTTAAATAATTAAAAATATATTAAATTATTGAGTGTATGAATCAATAATTATTAAGATTATTTCAATCAATATCTGAATCAAATTATTAGAATTAATGCTTATCACATAAAGAGATTATAATTTATTACAATCCAGTATAATATTTATCCTGCGAAAAAAAAGATTCTATTATTTATCACAACTATTCAGCAATTTAATTTTTTAATGCTACCTTTGTAATTAATTTAGTACATTATGCCACCCACAATTATTTTGAAAAATTCCATTGGGTAGGAGAATTTTTTTTTTCATTATTTATAAATATAACATTTTTTAAAAAGTATTTACAAATATAAAAGTTTTAAAAAAACTATCATTAATGTGAATCAAGGTAATCGTGATAAGTAACAACTTATTAGGTAATAAGTGATTACATACATGAAATATCAATTGATACAGTGAACCAGAAAAATCAGCGATTACCTATGTACGAAATCAGTGTTTACTTATGCGGAAATCATTGATTAGTTCGCGAAACTAGTGGTTTTGTAATATTTTAGGCATGGATTTAAGTTTCTTACTATCTTGACAAATAAGTTTTTGGCTGTTTTTATAAATATTGGTTTAATTCTGTTATATGTGCAAGAGCCCCATTATTTTTCCTAACTTTAATATATGCACATTAAATTAGTAGATAGGACAAAGAAATAATACCCTAAAACTAGGAGATGGTGTTCTTGTATTTTCACCACTTATACCAATTTGTTTATTATATTTTGAGGTCTCATTTTAGTTCATGTAGTCTGATTAATTTTTTTTAATCCATGTTTAGATCATAAAGTAAATGTGTAACGCCTCGGGTTTTCGGTAAGTTTTTGATAAAAAAAATATTTTCTCTATTTAATTCCATAAACGATTTAAGGATAAAGTGTTAAATTTAATTCTTATTATTAAGAGTTATTTTTAATTAACTTTAGGACTTAAATTTAGGGAGTTATTTAATTAATTAATAAATGAATTTTTTTTTTATTAAAAAAAGAGGGGAGGCGTTAAAAAAAAAAGGGAGGAAAAGAAAAGGGGACAGACATCTCACTGCTCATCTCTCAGTGTCACGTGAAAACCTAAACAGAGAAGAAAAGGTAGGTATTCTTCTCCTCCTTCATCTCCTTCCTTGATCATCGTTTTTGAGATCAATCGATTCCGATTAATCGATTTGTTATTCCTTGGGTTATAGGTGATTTGGTTGCTTAGGGTTTCTCTTGGTGGATTTGTAGAAGAGTCTCTTCCGATCTGAATTGAGGTAATGATTCTAATTTTTGAAACCTAATGTAGAATTGATTGATAACGATTGAATCAGAACCCCTAAATTCTTCCTTTGTCCTACGACCGTCCCACGCCGTCCAATGTCGTCCCTACGTTCGTCCCTACGTTGTCCAATGTCTGTCCCTACGCCGCTGTCCTACGTCCAGGTCCTACCCGTCCTACGCGTCGTCCTACGTTCGTCCTAACCCGAATCCCTCTGTCATAACCGCCCTAACCCGAATCCTCTATCATAACCATCCTAACCCGAAGTCAAACCAGGTCACCCTCCGTCCTAAGGTCGACCTAATTGTCCTACCATCGTCCTACCCTGTAATCCCTCCGTCCTACGTTTAGTTTTATGTTTATCTTAGCATAAATGTAGGTTTAATTTATTTTAGATTGTAACTTATTTTTCGGTCGTAGTTGTGTGGTGGAAGGAATAAAGAATTTTGAAAAATTCTTCTTGTGTACAAGGTGAGTAGAATTTTGTTAAAGTTAGAAGTGTTCCATGATTGCTTTTCCTTTTTCTTTAAAAGTTTTAACCTCTTGAAATTGGTATTAAATTTGGATGTTAAAAGAACATTTGAGGTTATGTGATTTAAATCAAGAAATTGGTATTGCATAGTGAGAATTATGATTCTTTTAAATTGAGCATAAGATGAAAGATATTGATATCGATTGAGATGATTGGCAGTTGTGAATTGATTCCTTTCTTACCTTGGATGTTTAATGAGTATTAAGAGTATCTCTGGTTAAATTATTAAATTCGTTGTTTAACTTAGATGCCGATTCATGATAGTGCCAATTAGGAAAGTTTAGGCTTAGGCGGTTAGTTAGATCATTCGTTGTATGTATTATTCCTGGAATTGTGATACTTTATTTGATGAGTAGGTTATGTTTTCTTTTGGGAGTTAAGAAAATATAGCCGTTATGCCGCCGATTTCTCCTTAGAATTATTTAGTAGATCCTAAGTTTTGCTTAAGGGGTGAAATAGCATAGGCGTAGGCTTGTCTCACCTCTAGATTTGTAAAAGTTTTGGGAGTGACGGAGTTCGATCCAAAGAGTTAGTTGGATCTTTTTGGCTTGTAAAGTGTTATGGTTGATTTGTGGGAAATCATATTACCTTAAAATACCTTGGGTAATATGGTTGTAGGTTCACATTAGGCAAGGCCTTGTCTAATGAAGAATAGGCTGTTAGGGGGGATTATTTAGTGTGCACAACTTAAATAACACCTAAGCAGGCCGTTCATTCCATCCAGGTACAATGGAAAAGAACATTCCCAAAGGATTTAAATTGTAGAAAAATTATGTTTAAATTCCTTATGGGCGTAGTCTCTCTTTGTTTTTGAATAAAGAGGAGATTAAAGGTATTAACGAGAAAGGTTTTCGATTAGTTTTAAATTGTAGAAAAATTATGTTTAAAACTAAATCGATTAGAGGTGACTTATAGGTGTTAGAGGTAAGCTTTAAGACTCTTTGGAGTGAGTGATTTATCGGATGTCGGTGAGGACGTATATGGACTTAAAGTCTTAGGAAAACCTCTCTATGACATAATTCTTTCTTTAACAATTTTCTATTCACTGGGCGTAGCCTCATGATGCTACATTATTTTTTTTTCAGGTAAGGGAAAGAAGAAAGCTGGCAAGTGATGGATTCGTGGTGGGAAGTGGTTGATTGATTTTACACGCCGGCGATGTTTGTTTTTGTCTTTATTGTTGTGTCAAAACAAATAACGTTTGTTTCGAAAACTGTTGTGGAAATGCTTAGTTGTTTTGGACTTGTTTTGGGATGATGTTGACTTTTCAATCATTTGTTTTGTTTCAATTGATTCTAAGGATTTTTGTTTTGAAATGACCGGTCTAAATTAAATGTTTGATTTGATTTCTTTGAAATAAATGACTTAATGAATTTAAATAGCTTCCACTGTTGTTTTTTTTATGTTTTTCATGTTTTGGAAATATTTCGGGTTGTTACAAAATGATATGAATATCAATAAAAATTTGAGTTTAACAAAGTTAGAAAGTCCATGATAATGTTATAGGTGGTAAAGATAAATATCTCAAAGATAAGTAAATGAGTTATAATTTTTATATATATATGTATATATCAAAATCAGTATACCTTTTAATAACATGAACTATCGATAATTTTTTTTGAAATGGATGGACTCAAATATATTTTAAAATTTTAAATAATAAAGTAAAACAAAGTAACAACGAAGAAACATGAGATACGTAATTTAACTTACTAGATTTAAAAAGATTATAATATTTTGTTTTCACACACAAAAAAGGATGAAAATGACTCTTTCACCCCCTAACATCACCTCTTTTTCAACCTCTCTCTTCTGTGGAAAAGAATGAAGATCACTGTCCATATTTGCAATTCATGTTCATTTTGTCTCAGCTCTTGGGAAGAGGGAGGAGATTCCCCTCATTTGCCAAAAAGGAACATTCTTTCTCCCATCGGTAACCCCCAAAATAAGAAGAAGAAAAATACATTTCCATCAATTTTCTTTTACTATAATTTATATGGTAGTTTGCTCAAATCATCTCTATTTAAAAATAGTGTTAAGCATCTATTATGTTTGTAAAGTTATAAATTGGGAAATTTGTCCAATTGACCTTTAAATTTCCCTTATAAGGTTAATAGAACCTCCTCTCACTCTTATCATTTTAACTCTCATCTCTCTTCCTTACTTTAACCCCCTCCCCCCCTCAAAAAAAAAAAAAAAATCTCATCCTACATTATTTTATTTTCCTCCACTAAACTCATTTTTCTCATTTATTAATCTCAAAAAACTTTATTTCTCTACAATTTTTTTAATCATATTGCTTCAAGGGGTTTACATCTAAATCAAATATTGAATCTTTCGCTCTTGCTAAAAAAGCAATACAAACATAAATGTTTTATCATGTAAAAATTCATCTAGATTTAAGTGATTTAGAAGAAAAAAACTGAAAATTTGGACCAAGATGGAAGACCGAAATGACCAAGATGAGAACCATGGTCTAAGATTCTCATCTCGGTCTAAGATGCACCAAGATAGACCGAATGAGAACCATCTTGGTCAAAAATTCTCATCTCGGTCCTCTATCTCTGTCCAAAATTCCCATCTTGGTCCAAAATTATAGTTTTTTTTTTCTTGTAAATCACTTGAATGAATTTTTACATGATAAAACATTTATATTTGTATTACTTTGTTAGCAAAAGTGAAAGATGAATTCAATATTTGATTTAGATGTGAACCCCTTGAAACAATATGATTGAAAAGTTTGTACAGAAATAAAGTTTTTTGAGATTAATAAATGAGGTAGATGTGAGATGATAAAGATGGGTTTAGTGGGGGAAATAAAGTAAGGGAGAGAGATGAGAATTGGGGGGGGGAATAAAGTAAGGGTATGTTTGTATTTTCACAAGGTAGTGATGATGTCATGAGGTCAATAAAATGATAGGAATGGGGGAAGGGTCTATTAACCTTAAAATGGAAATTTGAAGGTTTATAAGGTAAATTCCCCTTATAAATTATACAAATCCGTGGGTTAGTTTTAATGAATTTAGGACACGTGTTTATTTTATTTATGTTACATATTTTATTTTCTTTAAATAATAAGAATTTTTTAATAGATGTATACATATTTTATATTTTAAACCGTGACATTCTACATATTACACTCATCTATTAAAATCTTTTCTGTTATTTTTAATAGAAATTGAAAACATGACAGACGTAAAATAAACACTTATTCGAAATTCATTAAAACTAATCGGTAGAAAGGTACACATTACAATTTTACAAATTTCAAGAGTATCTTAAATAATTTTTAAATCACAAGAAAATGATTTACTAATCAGATAAACTACTTGGTGTGATTTAAAACTATCGCTTATTTTTTGTGTATACATTTTAAAGAGAGGACAAAATTATATTTTATATTTATTATGCTCACTATTTTTGACAAGTTTAAAATTCATTTATATATCTAAAATTTACTCCTATTCTAATTTATCATTTGAATTTAAAAAATTCTATTTTATCCTTTAAATTTTAGAATTCCAAGTACCGTAATTAAAAAAATATATTTAACAATTGATTTTTTAGGAAAAATTACATAAACCAGCCTTAAATTATAGAGATTGTTATTATTGCATTCTTGAACTTTCAATTTCAGTAACTGGTCCCTTAAACTTTATAAAATATTAAAATTGGATAAAAAATAAACTAACTAAACAAATTACACTCTTTAAATTATTAATTTACAAATTATTCTTATTAAATCTCTATGCGATTGGGTTTCTACGGCCCTATATCCCCATTAACATAAGAAATATATTCATTTTTTTCAGGGTCACCCCTAAGAAAATAGGGGTCCAGTACGAAAATATAGTTTCAGGGCCTTCTATTGTATAAATTTTATGATGATTTTCAAGAGTTGAATTTAACAATATAAAAAGGTAATCCATCAAATAAAATTTTGATGAGTCTAATTTTTATACTCTGTAAAGTTTAGGTGGTCAGTTACTCAAATTAAAAGTTTAAAGATATAATTATTACAATCCTTATAGTTCCGATTGATTTATAAATTTTCCAATTACTTTATTATTAATTAATATCTAACCATTTGTGATAGTAATAAAAACAGTGCTACCTTTAATCACCAAATTTTAACATATTTTAATATATATATATATATATATATATATTAGAGTATTTGAGAGTTAGTTAGAGTTAGTTTCCTCTTATTACATAAATGCCACTCAAGCTTGTATATAAATATTTAACTCTCTCTTCATTTAATAAGACTTTTTCATTATTTTCATTCTTTCCCTTTTAGTCTTAATATGGTATCAGAAGTCTTCTCTTCCACGCCATCCGTTGCCCGCCATTTTTCTGGATACCCATTTTTGTTCTTCCTTGATTTCACCGCCAAAATTCTTTGATTTTTGGTTCTTTTTGTCTGAAATCATCTCTTTTCTTCTCTGAATTCACATTTCTATTTGCTTTCTCTGCAATTTTGTTTTCATCGCCATTAATGGCTACAGTTGAAACTTCTTCAACCACTGCTCCGGCTCCGGCCACGGCGACTGATCTTCCTCAAAATAGTCCTTATTTCTTGCATCACTCTGATAGTTCTTCCACTGTTTTGGTTACTCCACTCTTAAATGGTGATAATTATCACTCTTGGAGTCGATCTATGCGCCTCGCCTTATCTGTCAAAAACAAACTAGGTTTTATTGATGGATCTTTGTCCTGTCCGTCTCAAGAATCATCTGCACAAATCTGGCTTCGAATCAATGACGTCGTTGTTTCCTGGATCCTTAATTCCACAGAGAAAGACATATCTGCAAGCCTCCTCTACACTGATTCTGCTCATGAAATTTGGCTTGATCTTCGTGATCGATTTCAACAGGACAATGGACCTCGTATTTATCAACTTCGTCGTGAACTCATGAATATCACTCAAGGTGATCTCTCAATCAGTAGTTATTTTACTCGTCTCAAGACTGTTTGGCAAGAACTGCTTGAATATCGCCCGAAAATTACTTGTACTTGTGGAGGAATTCAAGCTCTCAATGATTACTTTAAGAGGGATTATGTTCTTAGCTTTCTGATGGGCTTGAATGATTCATATGCCCAAATTATCTCTCAAGTACTTCTCCTGGATCCTCTTCCTCCAATTAATAAGGTTTTTGCCTTACTTATTCAAGAAGAACGAAAACGGAGTATCAAAGGTATTGATTCTAGTTCTCATTCTGAGCCACTTGTCTTTGCTGTCCAACATAAGCAAACCTCAACTTCTTTTCGCAAGAAAGAGCGACCTGTCTGTACTAATTGTGGCATATCTGGCCACACCATAGACAAATGCTATCGGTTACATGGCTTTCCCCCAGGCTTCAAATTTCGAAATAAAACTGCTGCTCCTTCATCTCAGGGCTCTGTCAATTTTACTCATCATTCTGATTCTCTTTCTACACCTGGTGGTCAGGCTACTTTGAGTTCCTCTCAAGTGAATCAGTTGCTGTCTTTATTAAACACTACTCAACAGGCTGCTACATCTGGCTCCACTCCAGGACCTATTACACCACCCACTGCTAATGTTGTAGGTATGTGTTTATCTATACATGATTTACACAATTCGAATGCTGCTATGTGGATTGTAGACTCGGGTGCCACTCACCACATTTGTTTCCAAAGATCTTTTTTTCAGCATCTCACTGAATTACAGAATACATATGTGGCTTTACCAAACAATCAAAGAGTGCAGGTTTCTGCCATTGGATCTATTGTTTTAAACAATTCTATCTATCTGCCTGGTGTCTTCTTCATTCCTAATTTTAGCTACAATCTAATCTCTGTTAGTGCTTTGGCAAGGGATTCTCTTTATGGACTCCATTTTACTGCCTCTCTTTGTGAAATTCAGGAGCTCTCCAGTTTGAAGACGATTGGCAGGGCTGACTTGCATCAAGGCTTATACATTTACAAGGCTGCTCAAGCCTCTACTACACCTTTCATTTCGGCTACAATAAAGTGTGCTACTTTACCAACTTGGCATGCCCGATTAGGCCACAGTTCTTTCAAGAATTTGGCTATTTTACAAAACAAACTGAACATTATCTCTAGCTCACAGACCCCTGCTTCAGACCCTTGCTGTATATGCCCTTTGGCAAAACAAAGGAAGCTTTCTTTTCCTGCTAGAAATAATTTGTCTGCAAGTCCTTTTGATTTAGTACATTGTGATACTTGGGGTCCCTATCACACCCCTACCATTGCTGGTTTTCTTTACTTTTTTACACTAGTTGATGATTGTACCCGTTTTACATGGACTTTCTTAATGAGAAATAAATCTGATGCAATAACTGTTGTTCCCAGATTTTTTAATCTTGTACAGACTCAGTTTGGGCAGTGCATAAAATGTTTTCGATCAGATAATGCTCCAGAATTACAATTTCACAAGCTTTTTTCTGATCTTGGTGTTCTCCATCAATTTACTTGTGTAGAGACACCACAACAAAACTCAGTTGTGGAAAGAAAACATCAGCATTTACTCAATGTGGCTCGGGCATTATACTTTCAATCTGGAGTTCCTATCCGTTTTTGGGGTGATTGCATTTTGACAGCTACCTATCTCATAAATAGAACACCTACTCCTTTACTAAATCATTCTTCTCCTTTTGATCTTCTATATAAGACCTCACCCGACTATTCCTTTCTTCGCATATTTGGTTGTCTTTGCTTTGTCTCCACCCTTTCTGGTCAGCGAAGGAAATTTGATCCACGAGCACGCAAATGTGTTTTTCTTGGCTACCAACCGGGCATAAAAGGCTACAAGGTCTATGATCTTATTACCAAACAAATCTTCTTTACACGAGACATTGTCTTTCATGAACACCTTTTTCCTTTTAAGCCCACCAATTCCCATCCTGCTTATCCTCATCTCTTTGATGATTTTGTTCTGCCTAATCCCCTCACAACTGATTACATAGTCAACCAACCTCTTCCAGCATCAACTTCCATACCTTCCCAGTCTTCTTCTGCTTCTCCCATAACTTCTTCTTCAAACCAATCCATTCAACCACTTCCAAGAAGATCAAATCGAATCACCAAAACACCATCCTATCTTTCTGATTTCCACTGTCATCTTTTAACTAACCAATTGCCTTCTCCATCAGTCCCCCCAACCTATCCACTTAGTTCTGTTATCTCTTATGCCCAACTTTCTGCTCCACATAGATCTTTTGTCCTCAATTTATCTCTTGATTATGAGCCCCAGTTCTATCATTAAGCACTACCTCATGCTCATTGGAGACAGGCTATGCACGAAGAAATCACAGCTTTAGAGAGAAATAATACATGGTCTATTGTTCCTCTTCCTGCACATCATCATGCCATTGGATGCAAATGGATTTTTCGCATTAAATATAACAAGGATGGCAGCATTGACAAGTACAAGGCTAGATTGGTAGCCAAAGGCTACAATCAACAAGCTGGTTTGGATTATCTCGAGACTTTCTCACCTGTTGCAAAGATTGTAACTGTCAAGCTTTTATTGTCTTTGGCAGCCCAATTCTCATGGTCTCTTGCACAAATGGATGTTAATAATGCCTTCTTGAATGGCGACCTCTTCGAAGAAGTCTATATGCAGCTGCCTTTGGGTTACAAACCCGTTCAATCCGTATCAACACAGGGGGAGCAACTTGTTTGCAAATTGCACAAGTCTCTTTATGGTCTCAAACAGGCTTCACGGCAATGGTTTGACAAATTTTTTCATTCCTTACTTGCTTTTGGTTTCCAACAGTCTAAATCTGACAGCTCCTTATTTACAAAGGGCTCTGGTGAGAGTTTTATTGCCCTTCTTGTCTACGTGGATGATATTTTACTCACAGGTCCATCTCCCTTGATTATCAACCAGACAAAGGGCTATCTTCATTCCCAATTTTTGTTAAAGGATTTGGGTGATCTTAAATATTTTCTGGGTTTGGAAATCTCTCGCTCTTCTACTGGCATTTTCCTTTCCCAACGAAAATATTGTTTACAACTGTTGGATGACTCTGGTTTTCTGGCTTGCAAAGCTTCTTCTACACCAATGGATCCTAAACAGAAACTTTCTTCCAAGAACGGAGAGCCTTTGAATCCTACTGATTCCAGTTCATATCGCAGGCTTATTGGCAGGCTTTTGTATCTTACAATCTCTCGGCCTGATATTACTTTCACTGTTCACAAACTGAGTCAGTTCATTTCGGCTCCTTCTTCAACTCATTTTGCTGCAGCACACCATTTACTACGATATCTCAAACGAGCTCCAGGACAGGGCCTTCTTTTTCCAGCCTCTTCCTCTTCTTCACCAGTCCAATTACGAGCTTTTGTTGATGCTGATTGGGGATCTTGTCTTGATACTCGTAGATCTGTTTCTGGCTTTTGCATCTTTGTTGGTGACTCCCTCATTTCATGGAAATCGAAGAAACAAGTGACAGTTTCCAGATCATCGGCAGAGGCTGAATATCGAGCCTTGGCACTTGTCACAAGTGAACTTGTCTGGTTATCACATTTGTTAACTGATCTACAGGTCCTTTTTCATAAACCAGCTGTTATTTTTTGTGATAATCAGGCTGCTGTTCAAATTGCAACAAATCCGGCTTTTCATGAAAGAACGAAACACATTGAGATAGATTGCCATTTCGTTCGGGAAAAGATTCAAGATGGATTACTCAAAGTTCTTCCCATTCGCAGCTTGAATCAACTTGCTGATCTTTTCACCAAAGCTTTACCTCATACTTCTCTTTTTCCTTTACTTGATAGAATGGGAATAAAGGATATTTACCATCCATCTTGAGGGGGAGTATTAGAGTATTTGAGAGTTAGTTAGAGTTAGTTTCCTCTTATTACATAAATGCCACTCAAGCTTGTATATAAATATTTAACTCTCTCTTCATTTAATAAGACTTTTTCATTATTTTCATTCTTTCCCTTTTAGTCTTAATAATATATATTATATTTAAGATTAATGTAAAATACAAATAAAACTTTTAAAATTCGTGACTGAGCATAGAATTAAAAGCCAAAACATATTTTAACTAAAAAACGTTATTTCAAATAAATGGAAAAGGTAAATGGGTGTGAAACGTAGCAAAATGAGAGTGAATATTTAAACCTAGAGAGTGTGGGGCCGCGGAGCATCGAGAAAGCTTACATCGACACGCAAAACCTAACCTCATCTGACGCCGCCGCCTGCAACGTCTTCTTCTTTTTTCTAGTACATATTTGACTGTCATGAAACATACAAGGGATAAAACTTACCTCATGCCCTGCCCTAATCTTATCTTAAAAAAAAAAATATAGGGATTTCAGTTTTAAGATATCTAATGAATCGGTGGATGAAATTGAAATCCCGTTCAATTTTAAGAAAATATCGAGGGAAATTTACATTACAAATTTATTAGAAAAAAAAATATTTATAAAAATGTTAGAATTTCAAAAGACGAATATATTAGTCAATCACTATTAATATATCAGTATATTAGTGATGTATAATAGTATATCAGTGATAGTTGACTAATAAATTATCATATATATACTGATAATTTATAGTGATTGACTGATATACTCAAAATCTTTGAAATTCTAATGTTTTTATAAATATTTTTTTTTTTGTAACAAATTTGTAAATATTATAATTTTTTTTTAATATATTTGAAATTGCCCCAAATATCAAATATCTTGAAATTTCTTTATGTATATTATATGGATGATCAAATCCGTAAGTATTATGAATGAAAATTGTTTGGTCCTCTTTTTTCAGGGAGAGACGAAACACAATCAATCAACTTGAAATTAGGACAATTATTCGAAATCTTAATGAAAGATTGAATCTGTTCTTTTTAATTTGTATTTGCTTCAATGTGAATGGAGTTGAAGGGATTCCTCAATACCTGGGATAAAGATAAATTTTATCCATACATTTTTTAATAGTAAAAATAGAAAATAGAAAATTAAAATATGTATCTAAAATATGTTGTTTGAGATATTTTTTTTATTTAATATATATATTTTTTAATTTAATATATTAACACATCTTTTTCTTGGATTAAAAAAAACATTTTTTTCTTAAAAATTAAAAACTAGAAGCACTTTCAAATTTTATATTCTTTAATAACCTATTTTCAAAATGTGCTAATTCGATACATGTGAGTTAACGTAATATCTACATGATATTACATAAGATTTTTATTAATTACAATATCGAAAATTTAACAGCGAGAATCATTTGTATATTTTATGTTAATTTAAAAATAAAAATAGAATAAATTTGAAAATTTTATGAAATAAAGATCGATTTCAACTTTAATGAATATGTTTGATAAATATTATGTAATAAATGTACAATAAATTTATCTACATGTCTATTAAATAAATAAAATCTACATGTCTTTTTCTCACCTTTTTCATTTATCTAAGCAAAAGAAATTGAGAATTGTTTTTGTTTCAGATTAGTAAACCTTTTGGTATAGAGGAAAGGAGACAATTACCTCGATAATTGGAGGGCGTGTCGGGGATTCTTCTTCTCTGCCCTCTGTCCAGTCAATCTCCTGCCCTAATATATCCCCATTTTGTAATTTTAAAATTAATTCATTATTTTTAAACCATTTATTTTGTTAGAATCCAAGGTATGAAATTCTTAAAGAAGTAAAATATCACTTTAAAATTAATTCATTAGGTTTGGTTTCAGTCTCTCTAGTTTCAAAATTAACGATTTTGGTCTCTCCGTTTTCAAAAACCAAACATTTGTACTTTTGTAAAAAAAAATTAGAATAAACTTATCTTCTCATTAATTTAGAGGCGTTTTTCCTTAATTACGTATGTGTAATAATTCTATTGGCTAATTTATATTATATCTAATAAATATGTAGGTCACACTAATAAATATGTGGTTAATACTAATATATTTATTCCAATAAAATTATTATATGTATGTAAGTGAGGACGAATTCTTTCTAACTAGTGTGGAGTTAATTTTTTTTATTAGTTGATAATTAGTCTTTTTCTTTTTGAAATATCACGTCAAATTGTATTAAGGAAAGTATTCCACGCAAATCATTCCACCATCATTGGGCCTAATTGTAGGAATGTGTAATAGACAGATCATCATCATTATTCTGGTGCAAAATTATTGGATGTAAATTATTATTTTCCTTCTTTGTACCTCTTTGAATCTGTACAAATATTGTAACCTAATAGCAATACAATCATTCTCTTTAGCAATTGTTTTCTAAGAGCTATTTTATTCTTTATGGTATCAGAGCATTACTTGCTCCAACGATTCTGATTCTTGATTTTTAAAATTTTTTTTTTTTCCTTCCACATTTGTTCCATGGCTGAATCTCTCTTGCCTTCTATCATGCCTACAAACCAATGTAGCCTCATTTCTATCAATGCTACAACACAACTTCCTGCCAAGCTTACACCTACAAACTATCCTTTGTGGCTTGTTAAATTCGATGCTCTTTTATTTGGTTATGATTTATTGGGTTTTATTGATGGTTCTAAGCCATGTCCGCCCAAAGACCCTTGAATCAAATGGAAATGTCACTCCGAACCCTGCGTACATGCTTTGGAAGCGTCAGAACAAACTTTTATTACATGCCATAATATCATCTCTCACAGATCGAGTGATTTCGTTGGTAGCATCTTCTACCACTTCTCATGAGGCCTGGTGTCGCTTGACAAAGCTTTATGCTAATCGATCATTTTCAAGAACCTTGAGTTTGAAAGAACAACTTTCCACAATAACTCGTGGCTCCCAATCTGTTTCTGATTATCTTGCAGCAATTAGAGGCTTATCAGATGAACTGGCCCTAATTGGTGCAGCCCTTGGTGATGATGACTTAATCATCCATACTCTCAACGGAGTTGGATCTGAATTTAAAGAAATTTCTGCTGCCATTCGTGCCCGAGAACACATGATCAATTTTGAAGAGTTACACGACAAACTTGTAGAACATGAGTCCTTTCTCAAAAGAGAAGAAGGTAAATCTTCTACCAATGCTCTCACTGCTAACCATACTCGTTTTTCTCAGTCCAAAAACAGAAATCAGTTCCATCAAGGCAAGAAAGGCAATAATCAGTATCAAAATCATGGTAACTCTAATCAGAGAAATGTCAAAGGCAACACCACACAAGGCGATAATTCTGTCAAAACCCCGATTTTTCGCCAATTTTGTGATAAACGTGGGCATTCAGCACGTCAATGTTATGCGGCAAAAAATATCATGCAACAATTGCCTAATGCAAATCACACAACCACCAGTAATAATACTTCTTCTAATTGGCTAATGGACTCTGCCGCCTCTCACCATGTTACCTCTGATTTAAGCAGTTTCTCTCTTTGTCAACCATATGAAGGCCCCGATGATATTGTTATTGGTGATGGTACAGGTCTTCATATCACACATATTGGACATTCTACCCTCTTTAATCACTCAAATTCCTTTTCATTATCAAATGTTCTTTGTGTCCTATCCATGCAACAAAATTTAATTTCAGTTTCCCAATTTTGTAATTCCAATAATACATCTATTGAATTTTTTCCTTCATTTTTTGTTGTGAAGGATCTCACCACGGGGACACCTCTCGCTCGCGGGGAGAGCAGGAATAACGTGTATGAATGGCCAACCATGAGAGGATTTACATATTCAACAAAACAAGCCTATGTTGGTGTCAAAACCTCTCTCTCTCAATGGCATGCAAGATTTGGCAACCCCTCCATCAAGATCCTTAATCATATCATATCTCAGCATAATTTACCTGTTCAGTCGAGTCAGTCCAAATTTTCATTTTGTGATTCGTGTCTTTGTCATAAAAGCCATCGACTTCCTTTTGGCGTGTCATCTTTACAGAGTCGTGGCCCACTAGATCTTATTTACACTGATGTATGGGGGCCTTCTCCTATTCAATCAATGGATGGATTTTCTTATTACATTCTTTTTGTCGATCATTTTACCAAATATTCATAGTTATTTCCCTTAATAAAAAAATCTGATGTTTTTCCTATCTTCTCCAAATTCAAAATCATGGTTGAAAAGTATTTCAAAACCTCTATTGTAACCATTTACTCTGACGGCGGTGGTGAATATCGTGGCTTAAAATCTCTGGTTGAATCCTATGGTATCCAACATTTATTTTCCCCTCCTTACACACCTCAACATGTTGCTTCCGCTGAACGCCGCCATCGACACATTGTCGTGACTGGCCTTACTCTTCTTCATACGGCTTCTCTTCCATTGTCTTTTTAGTCACACGCTGTAACAACCCGAGTTTTAGGTAAGGGTATTTTGGTCTTTTCTTCAATTTCGATCTAAATAATTTTATTTTGGGTTATTATTAATTGTCGCGTCGATACGAGTCCAACGCCATTGACTACACTCGATTCTGAGTCTCGAGTAAAAAGATATGGCCTAAATACCGTCTATGTCCCTAACTCTATTTATTATTCCAGGGGCATTATCGTAATTTCTCGAATCATATATATATCCACAACCCTAGTTTATTTACTCTTTCTTTACGTGAGCTATACCTGCCAGCCGCCTACCGTATTTGCCAAGTTTCCGTTCCGATTTTCGGTAAGGTAACGATTTCGTTTTCTATCCGTTGTTTTTCCCATTTACTTCGATTCGTTTTCAAACCGTTTGGGCCGCCATTGTTGTCGATTTGAGCTCCTTGCCGTCGGGAATTCAAGAGATTTTCGACTTCGTTCTACCTCGGATCTTTCGGTATTTTTACGTCAAACTCATTATTCTTTGATTAGTTATTGAACCCAAATGATTACGTGCTAAATGGACGAGTTTTCGTTGTTTTTTTCGTTCGTTTAAGGACCCGTTGATTGTCTTGGTCGGGCCGCTTTTTTGGAAATTTTCATCTCGGTTTTGCTCGGGTTTGGATTGTGTTTTCGTCGTGTTCTTCGTGCGTGGATTCGGGGCGAAATTGTGAAGGTGAGTGCGTGTCTTATTTGAGTTAAATGTAAAAGAAAAAAAAAAAATGATAAGCAGAACAGCGTCTGCATTCTTGTGGCTGAAGGTGGAAGATGAGCCGGTCCAACTGGACCGGCTGGACTGGTCCAATTGGACCAGTTCAGTTGGTCCAGACCGGTTCAGGGGCCAGTTTTGGTCAATTTGAGCCGGTTTTCGTCCCGTTTCTCCGGTTTTCTTAAAATTGACTTTAATTAATTGTCAACACAGGTTTTGGGCACCTCTAGGATTTGTTTTCGCATCGTTTGGAGTTCAATTGCTTGCTCGATTTGCTAATAAGGTAGGTTAATTCCTACTTAAAGTGTTAAATTGAATTCCATGTGATTGTTTGTTTTGACTTTGAGCAATGGTATGATTCGGGAGATGAATTATCGATTTTAATTATTGATTTTAATTATTTTAATTATTTTAATTACTATTATTAATATTATTACTATTAGTGATTTTAATTATTGTTATTATTATCATTATTAATTTTAATCATTATTATTATTAATTTTAAACATTTTATTATTATTATTGATTTTAATTATTATCATTGATTTTATTTATTATTATTACTATTATTATTATTATTGATTTTAATTATTATTATTATTGTTGTTGTTGTTTTTAATTATTGTTGTTATGTGCTCGTTTGATTTGCAAATATTGTGTTTATTTAATTTATGTGCGTTATTCGGTCATGTGCTATAGTTAGGGCCTAATAGCGGTTTGAGGTTAAACTAACATAATAATTAATATATATTAAATTCGTAGAGCCGAATGCTTAGCATGGTACGTTATCATGAGTGGCCCTATACCCCACTATGATACATATATGCGAATTTAATAGCAACAAAGAGATAAAATTGATTGGTGGTTATAACTCGAGTCAAACATAATTAACACATATTAAATTTGTAGAGCGTATACTATGGCACGTATCATGAGTGGCCCTATAACCCACTATGATCATATTTTCAAGCGCATAGTATGGCACGTATCATGAGTGGCCCTATACCCCACTATGATACATATATGCAAATTTAATTAAAGCATAAACTAAAGAAAATGTTGTAGGCTAAGTACCTACTAAATAAATAGGCTAAGTACCTATCTTTATAAATGAGAAATGAGGGGATTTGGACTAGTATCCATTAGTTATTATATTTGGTGTGATTTTCAATTTAGCTTACTTATATAAGTTGAAATTAATCTACTGAGCTAAAAACTCACGGTATTCGAATGCCCTGCAAATTTAAATTTTGCAGGTAACGTTAATAATATTGGAGCTCGAGGCGCATGACGAGGATGGTGCTACATTGAGGCCTTAGGATTTATTTGTTTTATCTTTTCCTTTGACTTTTCATATTAGTCATTTCTTTTGTCATTTGGGATATTTTAATTTATTTTATTTTAACTCATGCATTTTATTTGGATTTTAGTTATTTGAACTGGCGCCACATTTAAACGTTTTGTTTTATCTTTTATTTGTCATTGGTAAAAGGCTTCCGCATTTAATGTTTTAACTCTGGTTTATTTATCAAAGTGAATTCGCTCTTTTATTATTTATTTATTTATTTTATTTGAGTCGGGTCTTTACATTTGGTATCAGAGCCCTAGGTTTAAGGGTTCTGAAGACAGTATGTGTCACATACATTAGAATATCTTGTGGCCCGTGTAGCACCTCGTCAGCGCCAGGTATGCCTTGAACTTAATAATTCAAATTATTTTATAACGACATAATTATGTTGGTGAACTAGTTTGCAATTTTAAAAGGATAAACCTTAAGAGGTTTGCTTTTGTTTGTGATTCAGAATGCCTCCACGTATGCAAACTTACGAGCGTAGAAGGGGCCGCACGATTAATCAGTGCAGCGGTTGAGGACAATGTTAATGAACATGGGATTCAGGGAGTACAGGAAAACCAAGAAATTCCTGTTGCCGCTCTTGTTGCTCCAGCCTCTGTTGTGACTTTTTCGGATGAGCGTTTGCTATGCTCATGCAGCTATGAGTAGGGCTCCAAGACCAAGACCAGGACTGAGCCGATCTTGGATCGATCCGGGTGATTGTTGAGGCGAGATTTCTTGCAATGCTTCGCAAGAGTTCGATCTTAACTTTTGATGGGAAGTCTATGGTCCCCGCAGCTGCAGATGCATGGATTTATCAGTTAGAGGCTGGTTTTGAGGAGATTAATGTTCCTGAGCGATTGAAATCTCATTGTGGGGCCGCTATGCTGAAGGAAGAAGCTCGCTATTGGTGGGATTCTACCGCTAGATCGATTGATCGGGTCGATGGCATTATACCTTGGGAAACTTTCAAATCGAAATTCTTTGACAAGTATTATCCCAAATCGTACAAGTATCAGATGAAGAAAGAATTGATGACTTTAACTCAGGGGTCGAGATCTGTTGCCGAGTATGAGAGAGACTTTGACCGCTTATCGCGTTTTGCTCCTGAGCACGTTGATACTGAAGTAAAGAAAATGGAAGCTTTTGTTATGGGCCTTAGAGAGGATATCCAGGGATTTGTGGAAGCTCATTTTCCCACTACTTATGCTAGTGCCCTTAGCATTGCATTAATCCTAGACAAGGGGTGTAATGTTAGAACTCAGCAACAAACATCTCAAGGGCAGAATTCTGGACAGAAGAGAAGTTTTGATCAGTTTCGTGGCCATCGAAAAAGAATTGACTCAGAGACAATTTCGGGTGGTAACGGGCTTATTCGGGTAATCGAATAGGTCATCTCGAGACTCAAAAGTACACCTATCCACAGTGTCGACATTGTTTGAAGCATCATGAGGGTCAGTGTACTAAGATAAAGTGCTTTTCCTGTAATCAGTTGGGGCATATTTCTTCTCAGTGTCCTACTAAGGCGACACCACTAAATCAGAGGCCTGCTCCTAAGGCTCTTCCTGCTCCTCCACGTCAGGACCCTCAGAAGGGTAAGGTGTTTGCCACCACTAGAGGTGAGGCATCTGATTCTGCAGCTGTTGTGACAGGTACACTATCCGTTCTTGGTCATTCGGCCTTTGCTTTGTTTGATTCTGGTTCTAGTCATTCTTTTATATCTGATGATTTTGTGAGGCATGCTATATTTGAACTAGAACCGTTAGGATTTGAGTTATCTGTATCCACTCCGGCTGGAGTGTCTTTGCTAGCTAACCAGAAAGTCAGATCTGGTCAGATTAATTTGTGTGATCATCAACTGGGTGTAACTTTGATAGTCCTCAGTATTAGTGATTTTGATGTTATACTTGGCATGGATTGGTTGTCTGCCAACCACGCAAATATTATTTGTGATAAGAGGGAAGTCGAGTTCAGGTTGCCTTCTGGTTCTCATTTTATATTTAAGGGGTCTATTGCTGGATCAACTCCGAAAGTCGTGTCAGCTTTGAAAGCCACGAAATTGATGAGTCGAGGAGCGTGGGGTTATCTGGCCAGTGTAGTTGATAAAAGTCAAACTGAGATCAGTTTGAATCATGTGCCTGGTTATTAGAGATTATCCAGGATGTTTTTCCTGATGAGCTTCCTGGTTTACCCTCAGGTTAGAGATCTAGACTTCTGTATAGAGTTGGTACCTGGTACCGCTCCAATTTCAAAAGCACCATATAGAATGGCACCAGCAGAGTTGAAAGAGCTTAAGGCTCAGTTACAGGAGTTGCTTGACTTGGGATTCATTCGACCTAGTGTCTCCCCGTGGGGTGCACCTGTTCTGTTTGTAAAGAAGAAGGATGGATCCATGCGTTTGTGCATTGATTACAGGGAGTTGAATAAAGTGACTGTGAAGAATAAGTATCCTTTGCCCAGGATTGACGATTTATTCGATCAACTTCAAGGAGCTTCTGTGTTTTCTAAAATTGATTTGCGATCTGGTTATCATCAGTTGAGGATTAGGGAGGAAGACATACCTAAGACAGCATTCAGGTCTCGATATGGTCATTATGAGTTTGTGGTCATGTCATTTGGACTGACTAACGCACCTGCTGCATTCATGGATCTTATGAACACAGTGTTCAGAGATTACCTGGATACTTTTGTGATAGTTTTCATTGATGACATCTTGGTGTATTCTGTTTCAGAGGATCAGCATGTTCAGCATCTCACCACCGTGATGGAAGTTTTACGAGCTAATCAATTGTATGCTAAGTTTTCGAAGTGTGAGTTTTGGCTGAAAGAAGTTGCATTCTTGGGTCACGTGGTTTCACAGAAGGGTATTGCGGTAGATCCTTCTAAGGTCGAAGCAGTGAGTAACTGGCCTCAACCAACCAATGTTGGTGAAGTTAGAAGCTTTCTGGGACTTGCAGGTTATTATCGGAGATTCATCCAGGATTTTTCTAAGATAGCGTCGCCGATGACCCAGCTTACCCGTAAGGGTAAAGGTTTTGTTTGGGATGCAGTTTGTGAACAGAGTTTTCAGGAACTCAAGAGGAAATTGGTTTCATCGCCAGTGTTGACAGTTCCAGATAATTCCGGTGGTCTTACTGTTTACACTGATGCGTCTAAGAAGGGTTTAGGATGTGTACTGATGCAACATGGGAAAGTGATATCTTATGCATCTCGACAGTTGAAGGATTATGAGCAGAAATATCCAACTCATGATTTGGAGTTAGCGTGATGATTCATGCTCTAAAGATTTGGAGACATTATTTGTATGGAGAGAAAATTCAGATTTTCACTGATCATAAGAGTCTAAAGTACTTCTTCACTCAGAAGGAGCTGAATATGAGACAACGCAGATGGCTAGAGTTGGTAAAAGATTATGACTGCGATATTCAGTATCACCCGGGTAAAGCTAACGTGGTAGCAGATGCTCTCAGTAGAAAGTCAGCTCACTCATCCGCACTTGTGGTTACTCAGCCTAAGTTACAAGAGGATTGGAAGCGAGCTCAGATAGCAGTTTTGACTTTGAGGTTACGGCATTGATGGCACGATTGGCAAGTGAGGCCAACTTTGAGGGCCGAATTATTGATTCACAGATGGCAGATCCCGAGTTGGTTGAAAAGTTAGCTTCAGTTGAATCAGGAGAAGTTAACGAGTATTCTGTTTCTTCTGATTCCGCACTTCTTTTCCGTGGGCGATTATGTGTTTCGGCTGATATTACTCTTCTTGGAGTGAGTTATTAGATGAAGCACATAATTCTATCTTTTCGTGCATCCAGGGTAGTACAAAGATGTATCGAGATTTGAAGCGGCATTATTGGTGGCCTAATATGAAGAGAGATGTTGCAGATTTTGTTAGTAAATGTTTGGTTTGCCAACAGGTAAAGGCTTTGAGGCAAAAACCTTCAGGTTATCTTCAACCATTGAGGCGTTCAGTGGAAATGGGAGAAGATATCTATGGACTTTATCGGTGGATTGCCTAGCACGGCCGGGTTTTACTACCGTTTGGGTCATTGTTGATCGTTTGACCAAGTCAGCACACTTTATACCGGGAAAGCCGACCTACCCAGTCGAGAAATGGGCTAAATTGTACCTAAAAGAAATTGTTCGACTTCATGGTGTACCAGTGGAGATAGTTTCTGATAGGGACACTCGTTTTGTTTCTAAATTCTGGAAGAGTTTACATCGAGCTTTGGGGTCGCAGATTGTGTTTCAAAGACGACTTTTCATGCATGGACGGATGGGCGGATCGAGAGGGTGAATCAGATTTTGGAGGATATGTTGAGAGCTTGTGCTTTAGATTTTGGTGGCAGTTGGGATGACCATTTGTATCTGGTTGAATTTGCTTACAATAACAGTTTCCAGGCTACAACTGGTATGTCACCTTTCGAAGCACTCTATGGTAAGAGGTGTAGATCTCCCGTGCATTGGGATGAAGTTGGCGAAAGAAAGCTTTTGGGGCCAGAGTTAGTACGGTTATCTTGTGAAGCTGTAGATGTGATTAGAGAACGGATGAAAACAGCTCAGAGTAGACAGAAGAGTTATGCTGATACTAGACGTCGAAATTTGGAGTTCATCGTTGGGGATCATGTATTCTTGAAAGTGTCACCGATGAAGGGTGTTATGCGGTTTGGGCGTAAAGGGAAACTTAGTCCTCGCTTTATTGGACCATTTGAGATATTAGAGCGAGTGGGACAAGTTGCTTATCGATTAGCATTGCCGCCAGTTTTATCAGCTGTTCACAATGTGTTCCATGTGTCTATGCTGAGGAAATACACTATGGATCCATCTCATGTGATCGATTTTGAGCCACTTCATCTGAGTGAGGCATTGACTTATGAAGAGGTACCTGTTCAGATTTTAGCTGAGGAGCGTAAGAAGTTGAGAAACAGGGAGATCGAGCTAGTTAAAGTATTGTGGAGAAATCAGAGGTTTGAAGAAGCGACGTGGGAACGCAAGGACGAGATGTTTGCAAAGTACCCTTTTTGTTCCAAAGAAGCGCTTGACGCCAGGACGAAAAGCTTTTAAGGAGGGAAGATTGTAACAACCTGGAGTTTTAGGTAAGGGTATTTTGGTCTTTTCTTCAATTTCGATCTAAATAATTTTATTTTGGGTTATTATTAATCGTCGCGTCGATACGAGTCCAACGCCATTGACTACACTCGATTCCGAGTCCCGAGTAAAAAGATATGGCCTAAATACCGTCTATGTCCCTGACTCTATTTATTATTCCAGGGGCATTATCGTAATTTCTCGAATCATATATATATCCACAACCCTAGTTTATTTTACTCTTTCTTTACGTGAGCTATACCTGCCAGCCGCCTACCGTATTTGCCAAGTTTCGGTTCCGATTTTCGGTAAGGTAACGATTTCGTTTTCTATCCGTTGTTTTTCCCATTTACTTCGATTCGTTTTCAAACCGTTTGGGCCCCATTGTTGTCGATTTGAGCTCCTTGCCGTCGGGAATTCAAGAGATTTTCGACTTCGTTCTACCTCGGATCTTTCGGTATTTTTACGTCAAACTCATTATTCTTTGATTAGTTATTGAACCCAAATGATTACGTGCTAAATGGACGAGTTTCGTTGTTTTTTTTTCGTTCGTTTAAGGACCCGCTTGATCGTCTCTTGGGCCGCTTTTTCTGGAAATTTTCATCTCGGTTTTGCTCGGGTTTGGATTGTGTTTTCGTCGTGTTCTTCGTGCGTGGATTCGGGGCGAAATTGTGAAGGTGAGTGCGTGTCTTATTTGAGTTAAATGTAAAAGAAAAAAAAAAAAAATGATAAGCAGAACAGCGTCTGCGTTCTTGTGGCTGAAGGTGGAAGATGAGCCGGTCCAACTGGACCGGCTGGACTGGTCCAATTGGACCGGTTCAGTTGGTCCAGACCGGTTCAGGGGCCAGTTTTGGTCAATTTGAGCCGGTTTTCGTCCCGTTTCTCCGGTTTTCTTAAAATTGACTTTAATTAATTGTCAACACAGGTTTTGGGCACCTCTAGGATTTGTTTTCGCATCGTTTGGAGTTCAATTGCTTGCTCGATTTGCTAATAAGGTAGGTTAATTCCTACTTAAAGTGTTAAATTGACTTTCTTTTTGAATGATTGATTTGCCTGTGATTGTTCGTATGACTTGGGAGATGTTTTATTAGATATCTAAGTGTGTTATGTGATTATATGACTTTCTATTTTTATTTAATTAATATTATGTTTGGTTTATCAATAGGTGGTAAATAGAGCCTTTAGGATTTACAATTTGGGTTGAACTTAATCATAATAAATATTAAATTTGTAGAGCGCGTCTATGGCACGTATCATGAGTGGCCCTATACCCCACTATGATCATATTTTCAAGCGCATAGTACGGCACGTATCATGAGTGGCCCTATACCCCACTATGATACATATATGCAAATTTAATTAAAAACAAAGACTAAAGGGAATGTTGTGGGCTAAGTACCTACTAAATAATTAGGCTAAGTACCTACTGAGTATAATTATAAATGAGGAATTGGGGTTTTGGACTAGTATCCAATAATTATTACATTTGGTGTGATTTTCAATTTAGCTTACTTATATAAGTTGAAATTAATCTCTCGAGCTAAAAACTCACTGGTATTGAATGCCCCGCAAATTTAAATTTTGCAGGTAACGTTAATAATATTGGAGCTCGAGGCGCATGACAAGGATGGTGCTACATGGAGGCCTTAGGATTTATTTGTTTTATCTTTTCCTTTGACTTTTCATATTAGTCATTTCTTTTGTCATTTGGGATATTTTAATTTATTTTATTTTAACTCATGCATTTTATTTGGATTTTAGTTATTTGAACTGGCGCCACATTTAAACGTTTTGTTTTATCTTTTATTTGTCATTGGTAAAAGGCTTCCGCATTTAATGTTTTAACTCTGGTTTATTTATCAAAGTGAATTCGCTCTTTTATTATTTATTTATTTATTTTATTTGAGTCGGGTCTTTACACACGCTTTCCAAGCGGCAGTTTATTTAATCAACTGACTACCCAGTCCCAACCTTGAGCACAAATCACCCTTTGAATCTCTACTTCAAACCAAACCAAATTATTCTAAACTTCGCATATTTGGGTGTCTCTGCTATCCTTGGTTGCGTCCCTATACCCAACATAAATTAGAACAACGTTCTAAACCATGCATTTTTCTTGGATATTCTAATCTCCATAATGCCTACAAATGCTTTGAACCTACGGCCAAAAAAATTTATATCTCACACCATGTTCAATTTATTGAGGTAAACTTTCCATCCATATCTTCCTATAATGCCCAAGACAATATTACTTCTGATATTCTTTCTACGTGGGTGGATGCATCCTCTTCTCTTCACTTTGATATCCCAGTATCCATCAATAACTCCATTACAACCAAGACCCCTCATACTAACCAAGGCCAACTTCCTTCTTTCACATCACCTCCAATGCCATTGGACACCTCCCTCCCTCTCCACGCATTTATTCCTGATACTTCAAGTGCTCATCAGGATGGGTCCTCACCAAACTCTATTTACTCTCCCATGCCACATCTATCAGCAAACGTAAATCCTATCATGGCTGGTTCTTCCTCACGTGCATCTTCTACCTCATCTCTAAATGAGACGTCTCCAAGGTATGTGGTTCCTATTCTACCCTCTCAATCTCTTTCCATTCCTTCCACCCTACCCATAGGATGACCACACGGTCCAAGAATAATATTTCAAAGCCAAAAGACCTTCAAAAACTTTATCCATGTCTCTATCTCACCACCAAACATCCTTTACCTGATTCTCTTGAACCCACATGTGCCTCTTAAGCCTTAAAACATCCAAAATGGAGAGATGCTGTGTGTGATGAGCTTATTGCCTTGATGAAAAATGGAACTTGGGAGTTAATTCCACGTCAATCCCACCAAAATGTTGTTGGTTGTAAGTGGGTGTTTCGAATAAAACGAAATCCCAAATGGCAGTATTGTCTGCTATAAAACTCGATTGGTTGCTAAAGGTTTTCATCAACGACCTGGTATTGATTATCACGATACATTCAGTCCGGTAATCAAGCCTACTATCATCCGTCTTGTTCTGTCCATTGCACTGAGCTATGGTTGGAAGGTCCATCAATTAGATGTTAATAATGCTTTTTACATAGTTGTCTTTCCGAAGAAGTTTATATGTCTCAACCACCAGGATTTGTTGATACTTCTCGCCCATATGGTTTGAAACAAGCTCCAAGAGCATGGTTTTATGAATTAAAAAAATTTATTCTCTTACACGGCTTTCTCAACTCCAAGTCTGACCCATCCTTGTTCATCTACAAAACTAATTCTATCACAATTTATTTTCTTGTTTATGTAGATGATTTACTAATAATAGGATGCTCTCCCACGTTCATTCATAATCTTATTCGGGCTCTTTCTGATCGGTTCTCCATTAAGGATCTTGGTCATCTCCATCATTTTTTAGGCATCGAGGTAATTCTCCATTCTAATGGCTTTTTCTCTCACAGCATAAGCATATTAGAGATCTTCTTGAAAAACAAAACATGGTTGGTATAAAAGAATCAAGCACTCCAAGCTCTACCAGTGGCAAACTTGAGCTTAATGATGGCTCACCACCTACAGATGTTACCCAATATCGAAGCCTTATTGGTGACATGCAATATTTATCTCTTACTCGTCCTGATGTTGCTTATTCCGTCAACAAGCTTGCCCAGTTTATGCATGCACCAACTCAGTCACATTGGACAGCAGCAAAATGACTTTTGCGTTATCTTAAAAGTACGATTCACTTCGAGTTAGTTCTTCGCTGTGATAAACCTTTCTCTCTTACTGCTTATTCGGATGTTGATTGGGCCAGGAATCGTGATGATTTCACTTCAACTTCTGCATATATTATCTATTTTGGGGGAAATCCTATATCTTGGTGTTCCAAGAAACAACGAACCATTGCCCGCTCCTCCAAAGAAGCTAAATATCGCTCTGTTGCCACCGCTACCATTGAGATATCTTGGCTTACTAATCTTCTTTTTGAGCTTGGTGCACCTCTGCTTAAACCACCATGATTGCTTTGTGACAATATTGGTGCCACATATCTTTGTGCAAATCCTGTATTTCATTCTCGAATGAAACACATTGCACTTGACTTTCACTTCGTTGATGACAAAGTAACTGATGGGTCTCTTCAAGTATCACATGTCTCTACCCACGACCAACTTGCTGATATTCTCACAAAACCATTGTCAAAGCACCGGTTTACCTCTCTTCGATCCAAGATTGGTGTCTTCAATGGAAGCCCCATCTTGCGGGGACATATTAAGGAAAGTATTCCACCAGCAAATCATTCCACCATCATTGGGCCTAATTGTAGGAATGTGTAATAGACAGATCATCATCATTATTCTGGTGCAAAATTATTGGATGTAAATTATTATTTTCCTTCTTTGTACCTCTTTGAATCTGTACAAATATTGTAACCTAATAGCAATACAATCATCCTCTTTAGCAATTATTTTCTAAGAGCTATTTTATTCTTTAAATTGGAGGAGAGAAGATTTGAACCTTCGACTTCATGAGAAGGGAGCAGGTGTCTAACCACTTGAGCTAAGCTCGTGTTGATTAGTTGAAAATTGGTTGCTGATGACATTTTTAATTACATGGCACATTGATGTGGTTTTTTAATCAATGTTTTAATATTTTAAAGGTAAACCATGCAATAAATTAAAAATGTTAGGCCTATTAAAAATACTTTTAAAAACTATCTTAAATGGACCCTAAGAGTATTTTATATCATTTACTGTTAAAATATGAATATGTGATCTTTTGATATTTAATAATCAAGTACGATTTGAAATGGTTTTATCAATGATTTTTTTTTCTCCCTAAATTCATTGATGATTTAAATGTTTAGTCAAATTTATTTTGTTTCAAATTATAAATATTGGAAGCTAGGTTTTGAGAAAGAAAGATTGTAAGTTTTTGGCACAAAATGGAACAAAAGGCTAAATGAAGGTCTCGTTTATTTAACAGTTATGAGAATGAGAAATAATCAGAATGAGAATAAAATTTCTAAAATCATGTTTACTAACTTTTCTTCAGAATTAGAATCGAGATGAAAGAATTAATATTGGTATTGTTTACTATTACTTGAAATGAGAATAAGATTAAATTCATATGAGATCTATAATAAAATGGAAGATCCAAGGGGCCAACTAAACAGATTGGGTTTTTAGGTTTTTTTTTACATGGGCCTTGGGCTGCCCAAACAAATTGAGGTTTGTCATAAATACTTATTTTTACAATTTTTGTTTTAAAAATAACTAACATATTTAAATATTTTTAAAAATACTCATTTACTATTTATATATCACAATTTCAATTAAATGCATTAAGCTCTTCTGAATTATTTTACCTTTTACTTTGTTTATATTTGGATTTTATTAGTTCAATAAATTATTATTTTAAGTGTTTACATGTTATCAATGTTTTTTATTTATTTTTTTTCATTTTTATTGTTTTAAATTTTGGTTTTTTAATCTATTTAATTTTTCAAACTAAATAAAAAATATATATAATTTTTTATTTTCTCCGTACCAATAAATATTATGTACCTATTTTTAAAAATGTATATTAGTTACATACTTCATGTCAAGTAATGTATCAATTAAAAACGTTAAAAATATATTTTTCTTACCCTTGGACTGCTCAACAAAAAAACGTAGACTTGTTTTAAAAATATTTATCAATTATGTATTTCATATTAAATAATTTAACAATAAGTTTGTCCAATTATATATTTTACGTATCAATTAATAATAATAAAATATATATAAAGAAATTATCTCAAATAATCTAATTCTGCATAATAATTACTGACAGATCCTTTTAAAAACGACTCAAATAGTTGTTCAATAGTTTATTGAAGTGTTTTTGTTAATTTTCAATGTTTTTTTTTTGTTGTTAACATTTTTTAGTTGATTTTTGAAAATTTGGGTAAATTGATCACCAAAATTCATAACTAAAGGTTTAAGACCTCCATTCTCATATTAACCTTTTTTGACCTTTTGATGATGGTGAAATATCAAAAATACCCTTCACTTGTCTTCTCCAACTCTCCACTTAACTTCTCTCTTCTCCATTGAAACTAACTAAATGCTCTCATCTCACATCTCTTCCTTCAATCTCTAATGGCGGCATTAACGACGGAATACGGCGAATACTACAGACGACCTTAAACATATATATCTAATATTCAACCCTCTCACTTTGGAATTTTATTTTCTCACTTTAAAATTTCTCTCTCTCTCTCTCTAAAATTCTCGACTCTCTCAATCATTCCTCTTCTCAATCTCTCCATTAAGCATTTGATAAGTGTTCAACCATCAACTCTCTTTTTAATCTCTCCATCATTCAAGTTTTTGATCATTACTTTCAAACAATTTTTTTGAAAAAAAAAATTCCGGGTTGCTCCGGAATTTGACAATTTTCACCGGAATCCGGACCGGCTTTTGCAATTTTCACTGGAAAGTATTGAGAATAATAACTGTTTGACATGTACAATGCTGAACACTGTTCAAACTTTTACTTTTTCCAGATAGCACATTTTTATCCAATGAATATTGCAATTACATTTTAGATTTTTAGACATACTCACAAACTTCTATGCTAAATTTGAATTATATATGTTATATATCTATGTACATAATATACAGTTTTTTTTGGTATATTTGGATCATGTTATTTTTCTAGACAACATATTTGATTCAATGGATATTGCAATTTAATTTTGGATTTCTAGTATAGTTCAACATTACAGTACTTATGGTACTTTCTTTTTTGCACATTTATATTGTGTTATTTTTCAATGTACATAATATACGTAGAATATCGCGTTAATTGTTTTTGTTGACATTATATAGTACGTTTGGTGCATTTCTTGTACATCTTTCTGTACAAAAGCTCTTTACAATACAACAACAATACGGAGGACACACAACTACGTATATTACATACATAGTTGAAAAACAATATATTATAGCCACGTACAATACATATAGTATAATAGTCACGTACAATACGTATAGTATAGAATATTGAAAAACAATATATAGTAGCCACGTATAATATGGAATATTGAAAAACTATATATAAGAGACACGTATAATCATAATCTTCAAGGTCCAAAATATAAGAATCTAAGATCCATGATAGATCTAAGTTTTTTTTTTTTTATTTTTTTTATTTAGGAAGAGAGGTTGAAATACAAAAAAAAACTTGCTTCAAATACACTACAAAAAAAAGCCTCTTTGCCAGCATAGGCGTTGTGACTTAAAGCAACCCCATCATCAATGCACATGTCGTGAGTCAATCATGGCAACCCAATGCTGACGCAGGACAAGCGTAGGACTTGTCCTGTGCTGGCCGCATTGACGAGCTTCTAGCCCAGCGTCGGCATTGGGCTTGCCAATGCATACGCAAGACCCCATCGTATTATCGACTCAAGCGTGCGTTGGCGATACGCTCCCTTTAATTCCCTTCCCCATGTCATCTTCCACATTTTACACTTCAGCAAAATTCTCTGCTTCTTCACAAACGTGACAAAGTAGCCCCTTTTCACACACTTTTTTTATTCTTTGTCAAATTGATGTTGTTTTCCTCCATTCAAAAGCCAAGGTTTTGCTAATTGACTCTTTTAGGTACGTTTCTATAGTTTATTTTACAAAAAATGGTTGAGTTTTGTTGTAGATTCATAAATTTAGGTTTTTATGTTTTTTTTAAGTTGTGTTTTTTGTAGTTCTAGAGTTTGGTTATTAATAATACGTTGTTATTTAGTTAATTAGGTGAAAAATAAATGATTCTGTTATGTAATCAAACTTAAGAACTCACAAATTTCCAGAATTTCAGTAATGACAAACAATGAGAACAAGAATTAAAGACTCAAAACAGAAATCAAAGACACAGAGATTTTATAGAGGTTCGGATAAATCCTACGTCCTCTCTCACAAGCAAGAAACTCTATTCATTCATCAATGGAAGTTATTCTCAGATTACAGATTTTTAGATTCTCTCTCTCTCTTTATACATCTAGCCTTCAACGGCTATATTTCTGTTTCAGCTGTTGTTGAAAGAAGGAGAAACGGAATTAGTTTTGGAGAAGAAAACATCCTCTGAAAAGTCCATAATGCCCCTGACTTAAAACTTATTTTAATGGCAAAATGGTAAAGTAACTGAGAAGGGAAAGTCTGTTTTAGCCTCATTTTCTAACAAATCTCCACCTTGAGGCTAGCAACAGATAACATCAATCAGAGTTTCAAGGCTTGTGAAATTTCTTCTTCAATCTGTCTTAAGGAGGCTTGAATTCAATTACCTTCAGAATCTTCATACACTTTCTGAACTTGGATGTAGTTACTGCCTTAGTTAGCATATCAGAGGGGTTATCTTCAGTATGAATTTTCTCAAGCAAAACTTCACCTTGAGCTATGACATCTCTAATGAAATGAACCTTGATGTCTATATGCTTTGTTCTTTCATGGAACATTTGATTTTTACTCAAGTAGATGGCCCCTTGATTGTCACAGAATATTTTAACTCTCTCCTGTTTTAAACCCAATTCATTGATCAGACCATTGAGCCACAATGCCTCCTTTATACTTTCTGTTGCAGCCATATATTCTGCCTCAGTTGAGGATAGTGCAACAACAGGTTGTAATACAGATTTCCAGCTAACTGTTCCTCCAAACAATGTAAAAACATATCCAGTTAGAGATCTTCTCTTATCTCTGTCACCAGCAAAGTCAGAGTCCACAAACCCTTCAAGAATTGAACTTCTGTTATTTGATTATTCAAACAGCAGCCCAATACTTCTTGTTCCTGCCAGATATCTCAAGACACCTTTTAATGCTTGCCAATGTAGCTTTCCTGGGTTGGCCATATACCTGCTTAACAGACTGGTAGCATGAGCAATATCTGGTCTAGAGCAAACCATACAGTACATTATGCATCCAATTGCATTTGCATAGGGGACAAATCTCATTTGTGCTTGAGATTCTTCATCTGTGGGAGACTGTTCTTGTGACAACTTTAGGTGTTGTGCAATGGGAACAGACACTGGTTTAGACTCCTTCATATTGAACTTGCTGAGTATCTTTTCTATGTAGTTACTCTGGTTTAGATGTAAGGACTTCTTTTGTTTATCCCTTACTATATTAATGCCCAAAATTCTTCTTGCTGCACCAAGGTCTTTCATCTCAAACTCTTTGTTCAGCATGTCTTTCACTTTCTTCACTTCTGTCATCTCAGTTGAAGCTATGAGCATGTCATCCACATATAAGAGGAGAATAACTCCAAGTGGATTATTGGTTTCTCTTTGATATATGCAACTGTCATACTTGCTTCTTTTGAAATTATTCCTCAGCATGAACTCATCAAACCTCAAATACCACTGTCTTGGGGACTGCTTTAATCCATAGAGTGACTTCTTCAATAGACATACTTTTCCTTCCTCTCCTCTTTTAATGTATCCCTCTGACTGAGACATGTGAATCTGTTCATCAAGGACTCCATGAAGGAAAGCTGTCTTCACATCAAGTTGCTCTAATTCAAGGTTATAATGAGCTGTCATAGCCATCAGGATTCGAATGGAAGTATGCTTCACCACAGGGGAGAAAATCTCATGGTAGTCAATCCCTTCTCTTTGTGTAAACCCTTTAGCTACAAGCCTGGCTTTGTATCTTGGGTTTGATCCCTCTTCATTTGCTGGTTTGATCTTGTATAGCCACTTACATTGCACAAGCTTCTGGTTTGGTTCCCTATCAATTAGGATCCATGTCTGATTTTTAATCAGTGAACTCATTTCTTCATCCATTGCCTCAATCCACCTTTCTCTATCATCACATTTCATGGCAGCTTTGTATGATTCAGGTTCTTGATCATTTAGAATCTCAGAGACAGATAAGGCAAATGAGGTGTATTCAGACTCATTATACCTTGTGGATGGAATTACTGTTCTTCTTGTTCTGCCTCTAGCTAGCTGGTAAGACTGGGCATCAGGAGGTTCAGATTGCATTTCAGTTTCATCAGCTTCTTGAGATGCAGTCTCAATTTGTAGGTTGTTGCCTGTGGTGGGGTTCTCCACCTCAATAGGGATACCAGAAGTCTTCTTTTCCTGAGGGTCAGAAATTGCAGTAGAAGTCATATACATTTCAGACTCTCTGAAATTTACATCTTTGCTGATGAATGTCTTGGCAGACCTTCCATCTTGGTACCACATCTTGTAGCCTTTCACACCATCAGGATATCCAAGGAACATGCACTTTCTTGCCCTTGGTTCCAGTTTGCCATCATTTACATGTGCAAAGGCTAGTCAGCCAAACACTCTCAATGATTCCAGGTTTGGGGGTTCACCATTCCACATTTCTTGTGGAGTTTTCATGTTAATGGCAGTGGAGGGGGTCTTGTTGATCAAGTATGCAACAGTATGAACAACTTCTGCCCAGAACTTGTTTGGAAGCTTTGCTTCTGATAGGATTGCCCTTACCCTTTCCAATATGGTTCTATTCATTCTTTCAGCCAAACCATTTTGTTGGGGTGTGAATCTAACTATTTTGTGTCTTACCATGCCCTTATCCTTGCATAGCTGCTCAAACTCATCATTTACATATTCAAGGCCATTATCTGTTCTAAGTTTCTTGACCTTCTTCCCTGTTTGGGTCTCAACTATTCTCTTCCATTCTTTGAACTTGGATGTAACTTGATCTTTGGTCTTCAACAGGTATATCCACAACTTTCTTGAGTGATCATCAATGATGAACATGAAGTATCTATTGCCACCTATTGAGTCTACTCTTGTTGGACCCCATAAATCAGAGTGAACATATGCCAAAGATTCAGAGGTTCTGTGAGTGGATTTTGGGAAAGGTTTTCTGGTTGTTTTGCCAAAGATGCAGTGCTCACATTTTTGCATCTTTTGCAAATTTATATCTCCAAGCAAATTCTGTTTCTTGAGTTCAATTAACCCCCTTTCTCCTATGTGGCCAAGCCTTCTATGCCACAAATCAGAACTCAATGTTTCTTGGTCTTTGACAGCAGCAGCCATACCAACCAGTGTACTCCCTATCAAGTGATACAAGTCATTCACTTTTACTGCCTTCATTACAACCCTTGAATCCTTCATCACCTTTAGGATTCCATTTTCTGCCTCATAAGAGTATCCCTTTGAGTCAAGGGTACCAAGGGAAATTAGATTTCTTCTCAAATCTGGGACATGTCTAACTTCAGTGATTATTCTCTCTAGGCCATCATGCATCTTGATTCTGACATTTCCCTTTCCTATCACCTTGCAAGGTTTGTTGTTTCCAAGCAAGACAGGCCCACCTTCATATGGTTCATAGATTTCAAACCAGTCTTTGTTGGATATCATGTGATAGGTATATCCTGAGTCAAGAATCCATTGTCTATCAACAATTTTATCTGTGATGACAAGTACCTCAGCATCTGCCTCTCCCTGGACAGTCTGATCTGCAAGTGCAGCCTTTGCATCTCCTGAAGTGTCTTTGTCCTTGTTTTCCCTTTTCCATTGATAACAATTCCTCCTTATGTGGCCCTCTTTGTTGCAATGATAACACTTGAAGCCCTTGCCATTGAACTTCTTTTTCTGATCTGCCTTATCCTTGAACTGTTTCTTTATTGTCTTTGCTTTAACAAACAAAGATTCACCATTGTTCTTACCCTTCCTTTCTGACTGAATTTCGAGGTCTTTGGACCTTAATGCATCAATAATCTTCTCCAATTCCAGGGAAGATCTTCCATATTTCAGAGCATTCTTCACATCTTTGAAATTGTCAGGTAATGAATTCAACATGATAATACATTGATCCTTTTCATTTACCTTTTCTCCTGCGCTTGCCAAGGTGCTGACAAGTTTCTTGAACTCATCTAAATTGTCATCAAGTGACTTAGTATTGTTCATCTTGTAGGTGAACAATTTTTCTTTCAAGAAAATGGTGTTGGGGAGGGATTTTGCAAGATACAAGCTGTCTAGTTTCTTCCATAGGGCTGCTGCAGATTCTTCTTCCCCAATCAAGCGAAGGACATTGTCTGATAGATGAAGGATGATTATACTATATGCGACTTCTTGCATCTCTTTCTTGACAAGTTCCTTCAATTCCTCAGGCATTTCTTCGGGATCTTTGAGAGCAGCCGATACCTTTTGTTGAACAAGCACAGCTTTAATCTTTCTCTTCCATAGGGAGAAATCTCCCTTTCCGTCAAACTTCTCCACCTCAATTCGCGTAATGCTCATCTTCTTGATTCTGGAGATTCGTGAGGTTCGATCTTGAACGATGGCTCTGATACTAATTTGTTATGTAATCAAACTTAAGAACTCACAAATTTCCAGAATTTCAGTAATGACAAACAATGAGAACAAGAATTAAAGACTCAAAACAGAAATCAAAGACACAGAGATTTTATAGAGGTTCGGATAAATCCTACGTCCTCTCTCACAAGCAAGAAACTCTATTCATTCATCAATGGAAGTTATTCTCAGATTACAGATTTTCAGATTCTCTCTCTCTCTCTCTCTCTCTCTCTCTCTATACATCTAGCCTTCAACGGCTATATTTCTGTTTCAGCTGCTGTTGAAAGAAGGAGAAACGGAATTAGTTTTGGAGAAGAAAACATCCTCTGAAAAGTCCATAATGCCCCTGACTTAAAACTTATTTTAATGGCAAAATGGTAAAGTAACTGAGAAGGGAAAGTCTGTTTTAGCCTCATTTTCTAACAGATTCATTTGATTTTTGAGATTGTTTTTTTCTTCACAATCAATGTGGGTTTTTTTTCTTTCAATTTGACGATTTTGGGTTTTTTTTATTTTATTTTATGTTTGTTATACTAAGTTGATGAAAATACATCTCATATATAGTTTATAGGTTATCCACCATAGAAGGAGAGAATTAGGCTCTTGCTTGAGCTTGGCCGGTTACCCACTTCTTTTCCATATCATATTGTTTTATGAAATGTAAAAGTCTACCATTAATGTGGCTGTTGATGCATATGTCAACTCCAAATGGGCATGAATTCTTTAGTTTCCTTTTTTTTGACTATATACTATCTAGAAGATATTTTAAAATATATTGTATCATACATTTTTGTAAATTAAGAGATCTCGATTTTTCATAATTAATCGTGGTAGATTACATTAAAGTCAAATTAAAAAAGTTCTATTTTTTTTAAAAGAAGGGAATTAAGTTTTAGAAGATTGAATTGTTTGATTATTGTTCATGAAACCAACAAAATTTTATGAGTTAATTATCATTGAATAAGAGTGCCAACACGAGCATAACTCAAGTGGTTAGACATATGTTCCCTTCCCATGAGGTTGAAGGTTCGAGTTTCCCCTCCTCCAATTCGATGTAATATCTATAAAATAAAATATTACTGAATAAGAAGAAAGGTCGATTAAAAGATTATGATGGGGGTCAACGGAGAGTGATTAATGCATTTTATTGAAAAAGAAAAACTAAGGTTAGAAATATATTTCTAGTCCCTATATTTTATTATTATAGGTTTTAATCCTTATACTGTAATGATTTAGTCCCGGAACATATAAATTATAACCATTAGGTTATTTCGTTAAAAATCTCATCGAAAAGCAATATTTTATATGAAATTGAATCTATGTGTGGGCTTTCGTCTCAAAACCAATTGGTAATGAGATAAATGACCCTTAAATTTTATAAATATTGTTAGGTTTGTTCATTTTTCTTATCTGGTATATTTAAAATGCCCCCTCAAGAATAATATCTTTTGGGTTCACCAATCTTAGCGTCGGATCTCTTTTTTGGACTAGATACTCGTTTGAACTAGTTGGGCTCCATCTTAATATTGTGGGCTTTCATCACAAAACCAACTGGTAATAAGAGAAATGACTTTTAGACTTTATAAACATTGTTAGGTCTTGTATCTTTTCGACGTGAGATCCTTTATACTAATGAATGAAATCAATCGACTTCTTAAAATCTAAATCTACTTATAGTTTAACTAGATAACCATTTATATATGATCAAATTATTACAAGATTTTTAATGTCAGGGACATAAAATTACTTTTCTTAAAATACATAAACATGATTACTACAAAAAAAAGAGTACAGAATCATAAGGGATTAAAGGATTATTGAAATAGAATAATAGTGATATTAACTCATTTAAACCCTTATCTTCATTCATATCCAAAGGCAATAAAATATATAAAATGAAGAACTTTTCCAAATCACAACAAAAAAAAGGGAGGTCAAAGCTCATATACAAACAAAGAAAATAGAGTTAGATAACTTGTTACAAAGGTGAAACAAGAAAAAGAAATATCCATCTTTCTTGGTTTCTGGGTTGCCCTAAGGACAGACTGGAAGGATCAACCCTTCCCCAATCCCATAATCCCATTTTTCTTCCACAAGGACAAATTCTTCCTCATCTTAGTATTTCAAGAATTATATTAGCAAAAAAAAAAAAAAAATCATGGATAATTAATTTGTCATCAAGCAACCATTAACATAGAGAGAGCTTAAAAAAACATAGAAGGTGAATAACTCTGAGTTGAGCTAATGATTAATTGGATCATAAATTAACTCAAACAACATATTTTAGATACATATTTTTATTTTTATGTCATTACTTTTAGTTTTTTTCTTCTTCTTAAAATAACATATTTATAATTCAATAACTTATTAAAATCAAATCAATAAATTAATAACTTGATAATAGATACTCAAAATTAAATTAATAATTTAATTTATAATAAAATGAAAGTTTTAATTCATAAAAAACTAATTTATATGATAATTATTCAGCCGAATATAAAAGTAAAAATATCAAATATTAAAAGTTAACAAGTTAATAATTTATTGAATTAGAAGAAATATATTATTTCAGAATATTTTTTAAAAATTGTGCTATTTGACTAATTACATTTTTTAATTTTCTTTGCTATTTTAATCCTCCCTCATTGCCTTAAAGTCTTGATCGTGAGTTCAAATCTATGGACCTATCAAAAATATTATCTTACAAGTTTTTTCTAGTGACCCCGGTTTTTTCTTTTCTTTTTAACCAACTTAAATCGGGATTATCGCCATAATAGATAAAATTATTTCATAAATAAATAATTATACTCATAAAACATAGCAACGAAAACTTTATATTTAATCATAGGGTAAATTACCATTTTCGTCCCTGAACTTTACATCTGGTTTCATTTTCGTCCCTAAACTTTCAAAAATGACCGATTTCGTCCCTGAACTTTCCAAATCGTTTCATTTTCGTCCTTCCGTCCATTTTTCCGTCTGAGTCATTAACGGAGCTGACGTGGCATGCTGACGTGGCTTTTTTAACAATATTTTAATATATTTTTTATTTTATTATAATTTTAAATGGTTATGTGTCATTTTTTTATTCTCTCTCCTCCATTAATTCCTCTCTCTTCCCTCTCTCTCATCCTCATTGTCTGCTCTATCTTCTTCTTCGTTAACCATCCCCATCAAGAGACTTCAAATCGTGAAGAGGGAAAAGTCTTAGAGAGAGAGAGAGGGATGATTCAGATCGTGAAGAGGAAGAAGAAAGGGAGACCATTGAAGAGTTACAACATCGTCAACGACCCAGATCTGCCGCTTCAACCCAATTCAATGACCAATGGCTGAACACCGATTGGGCTCCTCAGCTCCTAAGGTCTGCGTTCTTCGGGTGGGCGTTGCTAAGTTAGGATTCCGGTGAGCTACGTGGTTAGCGTGGTTTCGTTCCAGTCGTGGCTAACTTTCTAGATCCGCTTTTATCGGCATAGATCCGGATTGTTTGGAACGATTTAAGCTAGATCCACACTTTCAGGCGTGCATCTCATTTTAGCAGCTGGGTTTTGCGTGGAGGAAGGGTTAGGTGAAGACGTGTACAGCTGGTCGAAGATCCGTTTGTAGCGTTTCAAGGTCAGTTCCTTAGTTTACGGCGTTCTTCTCGTCGTACAGCTGGGATTTGCGTGGAAGAGAGGTTTGGGAAGTCGTGTGTAGCTGGCCTTTGTTTTTTCGGGGCTGTTACGTTCCAGATCCCCTTTATTTGGTGAGATCCATTTGGGGGTCCTGTGCTGTTCAGCCGATAAAAGCGGATGACCAAACAATGGAGACCCTTTACTTCCAACTGCTGTTCAGCCGATGACCAAACCATTTTTGGCAACTTCAGCTGATGTAGGCCGAATCGGTCGGAGTTCTCCAAGAACATAGCTCCATTGCCATCTTTCCGACGGCTTTCTTTCTCCTACCTCAGTCGCTCTTCTTCTATACGTTTGAATGAAGATCTTGCTCAGTCTTTTGGAGCTGATTTGTATGATTTTCAGCTGAGTGAGTTGCGTGCTATAACTCAGAATTTCTCCAGCAATTTCTTGTTGGGAGAAGGAGGATTTGGACGAGTCCATAAGGGTTATGTAGATGACAATTTGAGACAAGGTCTCAAGGCTCAAGTTATTCTTTGTTAAGCCTGGATATTGAAGGTTAACGAAGAAGAAGAAGAAATGCGACAATGAGGATGAGAGAGAGGGAAGAGAGAGGAATTAATGGAGGAGAGAGAATAAAAAAATGACACATAACCATTTAAAATTATAATAAAATAAAAAATATATTAAAATATTGTTAAAAAAGTCACGTCAGCATGCCACGTCAGCTCCGTTAATGACCCAGACGGAAAAATGGACGGAAGGACGAAAATGAAACGATTTGGAAAGTTCAGGGACTAAATCGGTCATTTTTGAAAGTTCAGGGACGAAAATGAAACCAGATGTAAAGTTCAGGGACGAAAATGGTAATTTACCCTTAATCATAATAGAAACTTTTGAAAACATAAACATCATAAATTAAACAACTCATAATGAAAATATGGTTGTTAGATTGATAACAACATAATTAAGATACTAAGTTTCAATAATAAAATGATCAAATAATAACTGAAAAAATAAATAATCTCTAGAGATAAGACTGTCATTTGACCCCAAATATTATAGAGTCGTGTGATTGTTTCGTGATAAGACAATGGACTTTTTAGGGGTTTTCTTTGCTCTCCTTTTGCTTGTTGCATGCTAACCATTTCCCGCACTTTTCCCACCTATTTTATTATATGATTTATCTTATCTCTTCCTCACCTTCCCTTTGAAAATGGTTCCCTTGTTTTCTGCTCCATTTTACTTGTCTCCTTATGATTCTTATTGGGATTTCCTATCAAACATTGCTGAATCAGAAAAAGAAAAAAAAAAGGGGGTTGAATTCCCACTTATCTTTGACTTTATCTGTTTTCCATACTAAATTAGCTTTTGAATTTCCATGTTCATTTTCCTGTTCCATAAAACTTCTCTTAACACTTCTTTCTTACTTTTCCATCCCATATATTGCTACATTTCTATATTTTTGTTATTGATGATTCTAAATTTTGCATTGCCATAACAATCAAACAAAGCTAAATATACAACCTTTTTTTTTCCTTACTGATTCTCCAATTCCATGGGAATCTGTAATGCAAAACTGATCACAAACCCGAAAAGGAAATCCGACAACCTCGTACTTCAGTGTCAAGAAGATTCCACTGTCAATTCCCAGACAAGAAATTCATCAAATTTGCCATTTTATAGTCCAAGTCCTCTATCAAGTTTCAGCTCCACCCCATCAAGGATTGTGAAGAAATCTCGTCCATTTCCTCCTCCTTCTCCAGCTAAACATATTAAGGAATTTCTTGCTAGAAGACATGGTGGCTCTTCTAAGCTTAATGAAGCTTCTTCTATTCCTGAAGGAAGTGAAGAATGTGGGATTGAATTGAATAAGAATTTTGGTTATTCTAAGCTGTTTTTAGCTCATTATGAGCTTGGTCAAGAATTGGGGAGAGGTCATTTTGGTTTTACTTGTTGTGCTAAGGCTAAGAAAGGGAGTTTGAAGGGTAGGGATGTTGCTGTCAAAGTTATCCCTAAATCAAAGGTCCTGATTTTTAAATTTCCCACTTTTTTTTTCTTTTGTTTTAAATGATATAGAGTATTTTGTTTTAATGTGCCTCTGATTGTTGGTTAAGAAGATCATATTATCCACTTCGAGACTGTTGAGATGCAAATAAATCCCACGTCGGTTAGATTAGGGGATGGTCATGGGTTTAAAAGGAGAAAGTAACATCACCGTTAGTACGAGGTCTTTTGGGTAGAACCTAAAGTAAAGCCATACGGAGTTAGGTCCAAAATGGATAATATCATACCAATATGGAGATTGTGGAGGACTTGTTGTCTTCACAAAGACTAATTTCTTCGTGAGTTTGCTTTCGATTCTACCCAAAAGGCCTCTTAACGAAGAAACTTGTAAATCGATGATATCCCTCACTTCAAACCGATGTGGGAATTTGGTTATCATTAACTTAATTCGGCTTGAAATGAAGCAGTGGCACAGGCTGATACATTCCTGATATTGATATAAATCCTGTAGTAAGAGTGAAACTAAGGAAATAATCTGAAAACCTGTTTTCCCTTGGAACTTCCTTATAGCCTGAGGACATAACTCACATTTGGTGTTGTCCTTTGGCTAGGGATGATATAATTATAAACAGCGGAATCATGTATTGTTTTTCCGCAGATGACGACAGCAATAGCGGTTGAGGATGTAAGAAGAGAAGTGAAAATGTTGCAGGCTTTAAATGGACATAAGAACCTAGTGCAGTTCCATGGAGTTTATGAAGATGAAGACAATGTTTATATAATAATGGAGTAAGTATATGTTTGTCAGTATTATAATTAATTGGGTCGTGCTTATAGAATTTTGGTATATGGTTCATAGTTGAATCATAGATTAAAATGCTAAGATTTGTCTGCTAATTCTTTTAATGCCTTCTACTTTCTGTCATCTTTTTCAGGTTATGTGAAGGAGGGGAACTACTAGACAGGGTGCTTTCAAGGTATCCATTTCTTGTAATATTTTTGTTTTCTCTTGTACAGTTGTACTATACAGTCGGAAATGTTAACGGATTGAAGATGCTGATAGTGATTTATGTTATGTCCTTGATATTGGTTGCTGATAATTGTTTGAATTCTTTAGGGGTGGAAAATACTCAGAAGAAGATGCTAAGGTTGTCTTGATTCAGATTTTAAGTGGTGTTGCCTTCTGCCACCTCCAAGGTGTCGTCCATCGTGACCTCAAGCCGGAGGTACTGTACATTAGCCATGTCTTTCTATGTAGAATTGGTTACTCAGAAAGGGAAAAATCCATTTAAAATAGAAAAGTATCTTGACTGCACTGCTAATCCTCTTGCATAACTGCAACAAATTGAAGTTTTGTGTTTCAGATTGCGAATTCCTATTGGATACCGATACTGTTAATTCGGTTTCGGTTTTAGACTAAAAATACTAATATCTATTCTAATTTTCCTGCTTCAGAATTTTCTTTTCACTACCAAGGAGGAGAATTCACCACTTAAGGTTATTGACTTTGGACTCTCTGACTATGTAAATCCAGGTCAAGACTGCCTGTGCCCTGAAAATGTTTCTTCTTAATTTATTAGTTATATATATTTTGATATGATTATTAGAACTCTGGCAGATGAGAGGTTGAACGATATCGTCGGAAGTGCATATTATGTGGCTCCTGAAGTCCTGCATAAATCATATGGGATAGAAGCAGATATGTGGAGTGTTGGTGTTATTGCTTATATTCTTTTATGTGGAAGCAGACCTTTTTGGGCCAGGACTGAATCCGGCATATTTCGAACCGTTTTAAAGACCGATCCGAGCTTTGAGGAAGCTCCTTGGCCATCTTTAACTGCTGAGGCAAAAGATTTTGTTAAAGGATTACTGAATAAGGACTGTCATGAAAGACTAACTGCTGCTCAGGCTCTATGTAAGTAATTGAATTGAAGTATATTCTTTACAGGAAGGTAGTGCTTGTAAATTTCTAAAGCTTGTCATCCAAATTTTGTTGCACAGGTCATCCATGGTTGATCAATTATCCCGATGTCACGATTCCATTGGATATGATAGTTTATAAGCTTGTTAGAGCTTATATCTTCTCCTCTTCTTTGCGTAAATTAGCGTTGAATGTAAGTACTATGAAGTTACTTGTTTCTATTTTAATTTAAACCTTTTGGCTATATATGAAAATTCAACCTCAAAGCCCCCTTCTTTAATCTGAAAATTTCAATTATTGCTGCATATCTTCTTGTTGGGTTATCCCATATCGGTTGTGAAACCCGAAAGGAGTTCGATAATTTATCCAAGCGTGAGAGAGCCTCAACTTTTAGGCTAGTTTTGGGGTGAGAAAATCCAATTTTGCAACTCTGGAGTAAAAGTTCTCCATTTTTTACAGGCTCTTGCAAAGACATTATCCTTTCCTCAGCTAGCTTATCTCAAGGAACAATTTAATCTCTTAGGTCCAAACAATAATGGATGCATCTCTTTGCAGAACTTCAAGACGGTTAGCTACTCGTCCCGATCTCAAATTTTTTTTTTTCAAAAATCATCATGAAATTTTCTTATGGACTACTGGAAATAAGCAGGCTTTGATTAAAAACTCGACAGATGCAATGAATGATTCGAGGGTAACGGATTACACCAATATGGTAATACTCCTAATGGTGTGATCTTTCTCCATAGCAAATCCAAATTATTTACCTTCTTGAAAATTATTCAATCCTCAATGTTTCAGGTGAGTTCCCTCCAATATAAGAAGTTGGATTTTGAAGAATTTTGTGCAGCTGCCACAAGTGTCCATCAACTAAAAGGTACTGACTGTTGGGAAATACATGCAAGATATGCTTATGACATTTTTGACAAGGATGGGAACAGACCTATTATGATAGAGGAACTCGACTCGGTATGCTCGGCTGCCACAATGTGGCTCCCCCCACTCATAAACTATTGGATCTATGTAATTGCCCCGCTTTCTCTTATTAAAATTACAGATTCAATAGTTTATGAGTGATGAACCATATTGTTCTAGCCTCATTCTATAATTTGTCCTCTCGATCTTTTCTCCGCAATGTTAAATTATTTATTAGAAGTCTAATTATTACCAGAACTTGATTTCTTCCCCCAGGAATTGGGACTGAGCCCATCTGTCCCACTTCATGTAGTTCTTCAAGAATGGATAAGACCTTCAGATGGAAAACTTAGTTTCCTTGGATTTGTCAAACTTCTACATGGTGTTTCCCTTGGCACAAACAAAAAGGCCTAAAAATAAGCTCTTTTTTGTTCATCTTCTTTGATCAAAAAAATTGTTGAGAAGATGATTTCTTACAAATTTTGAGCAAGTTCTTTCGATGTCGTCATAGATTCTGCATCTAATATACTACACACGAGAAAAATCTTAGTACTTATATTGTAGGTACTGCTCAACTAATAATAAGTCATGTGGAGGTGGTTGAAAGTGGTGGATCGCACTACTTATTTATTATTTGCAAATAAATACGTATGACATATTATCAATGGGAGGAGTATGGAAAATGTTCGGTACAACAGGGTAACGGAAATTATCTCCACGGTTTTTTGCTCCTTTCATGACACCTTCAAAGTTTTCCATGTTGATGTAATTTTCTTTCTTCGCATATACAATTTTCTCTCTTTTAGTTGGCTGATTAGTGAGTAGAAATTCAGAACCACTGTATAGAAAGGTTGACTAAAGGTTGAATGTAGAATGTTTGATAGTAATCTGAATGAAATCTTTGGTCTTGACACTATCATATTAGAGCAAAGAAGTAATACTTCTTTCCCATATATGGCTCATCCTTTTTATTTAAATATTGTAATTTAGAAACAAAATCATGGAAAGAAAGTAGTTTTGGAACTATTTAGGAGATTGAGATAGTTTTAATGGAGATGAGTGACATTTGTCATATTATTTATAAAAACTTCTCTCTTCATTATTACTCTTTATATTAATTTCTCATTAAAATCTCCTCATTATCTCACACGTCAAAATATCATAGAAGTTTAGCCATCTTAATTCTAAAAAAAAAAATCTTCTATAAAACTGTTTAATTCATTTAACTGATTCTCCAAAATATTTTCTTCTTTATTTTTTAAAAAATTATGGCTGATGTTATTCAATTTTTTTTATGTTGTTAATCCTCTCTGATTAACAACATAAAAAAAAATATTCTGTATTATATTTGATGTCAGAGTACCTTAAACATAGAATAATTTGGGATTATCAAATTTTGTAATTACTAATCTCCTCCTTTTAATATAACCTTTTAATCCCCTGATAAAATAAATGATTAAAAAAACTAATAATAAATTTTGAGAAAATATTTAAGTTTTCTTAAAAAAAATGAAAAATAAAAATAGACTAATGAGTGGATAAAACACAAAATCACAAAAATGAAATAAAAAAAATCGGTAAAGATATAGAAAATTTTACCGAGAAAAAGTAAAAGAAAATATTGTTACTTTTTTTTTCTTTTTTACAATTTTGAGAGGAGAATCATAAATTTTATTTTGAATTTTTTTTGAAGATCAAGCTATTAACATTTAAAAATAAGAATCATTACTAAGAAAAATATTAAAAAAATAGAACTAACGAGTTTACGTCTGATAGGGAGAGAGAGAAAAAAAGCTTCGTAACATACTTTGGTGTCTTTGAGATTAATAAGAAGATTTTGATGAAAAATTGATATAGTAAGTAATAAATGAAAGAGAAGTTTGTAATGTATAAATAATATGACATATGTCATTCATTTATTTAGCCACATCAATGGTGAGTATATTTCCATACTCACTAGTGAGTATGAAAATATTCTCCTAAATTTAATATGTAATGTTGACCTAGAGTTCTATAATCACGCCACATCATTTAAATTATAACACATAAGTAAAAAATAATACTTAAATATGACACGTCAGCATTCTGTTTAATAATTAAATGAGGTTTAATGGCAGGGACTAAATAGAAAACAAAACGAAGACTCAGAGATAAAAATGTCAGTTTTGAAAACTCATGAACCAAATGATATACAAACTCAAAACTCAAGGATCAAAAGTGTATTTTTCCTAAACTTATACCTTCCATCTTGAGGGGAGTATTGGAACTATTGTAATTATTTAGTTAGTTAGTTAATTAGTTTTAACTATTTGAATAAATATGTAACTAACCTCTCTCATTAATTCAAGATTCATTTCTCTCTACACTCCATATTAAGCAATTTACCCTAAAATTAATGGTGAATATGTTGGAGTCCCACTTTTAAGAAGAATTAGAAGAATAACTCAATTGATTAAGAACGTGTTTCATTCTCTCGTAATCAAAAGTTTAAATCCCCTCTTCTAATTTGATCTAATATCTCGAATAAAAAAATTTACTGATTGCACATGGCAATTAGGTGAGGCATAACGACAAACGTCTTTTGCTCTCAAATTTCTTCAACTAAAAGCTAAACATTTCATTCAATAATTAATACCCATTTATGATTTCATCTCATCATTCTAATAATGCTTCTTTCAAATTCCTCATCGTTTTCTTGATTCAATCGACTACTGAAAAAAATAACCTTCAATCTGCAAAATTCAATGGCGTATAACAAAACCCAGAAAGCAAAACCAAAACCCAGATCCCCACTTCTCTTCCTTTTAATCGCCTTAGCCGCCATAGCTTTTCTTTTCCTTTTTTCCTCTCTGGTTTCTACCAAAGGAGTTTCTTTTTCATCCCCAAATTCACTTCCATACTTCTTTAGATTCAAGAATACGAACCCCGATCAGAATCAGAAACAGAAAAGTAACCGCCGCCATGTTTTTAATGGGAATGAGAAATTCTTGTATTGGGGCAATAGAATTGACTGCCCGGGAAAGCATTGTGAGTCTTGTGAGGGTTTGGGTCATCAAGAATCTAGCTTGAGATGTGCCCTTGAGGAAGCCATTTTCCTTCAGAGGTAGTTTTCTCTTTTTTAAATTTTGAGGTTCAATTCTTTGTTGGGAATGTATTGTTTTTTGTTTTTGGATTTTGTTTAATTTTGTTAAGTAGTAGCTCATTGGCATTGCTATAGTTCTACTTTTTGGTTTAGCTAATAGTTATAGTGACACTTTAACAATGTGGATTGTGAAAGTTATTGTAATTTTTGGAAACTCTTTCTCGTGATCTACGTTAGTTAAATGAATTCGGTATGGACTCGAAGTAAGCAATTACTTATGCATGTAGTGTTCAGCTTAGAAAGTTCTGTTTGCTATGTGCTTGATCTATATGTTATACTATTAGTGTGAGGTGCCACTTATATACTGAAGTCAATGTGATGACGATCTCATCGTCCGGGGTTTGATGGAGTTCGGGGTTTATTGCCAAATGACTGTTGAATTTTACTATTACTATCTGGATGCAGTTTTAAGTTTGTTCTTTCTCTTATTAAGAAGAAGAAAAAATAGGTTGTATATTCTATACTATCTAATATCATGTTTAAATATCGAATTGATTAATTTCTGGTAGTTTTCTTTTCTCATTTTACTCTCTGTAATGTGTTGGCCAAGTGTCTTTTTACGGTAATATCTACTTATTGGATGCTTTTGCATAAACTAATCAGATAATTTACAACTGTCTTTGTGCAGAACATTTGTGATGCCCTCTAGAATGTGTATCAACCCTATACACAATAAAAAAGGGATACTTCATCAGTCCAGTAATGCAGGCTCAGAGGAAAGGTGTTTCTTTCCCTCTGTTCTTCTCCTTTTATATAATTCTGTTGGTTTTTTGAAAAGAATATATCGTAAGTTCTATTGAATTCTCTTGGTTCTTCTTTCTATGGTTTTCTTTCCTCAGTTTCGTTGTTTTAATTTTTTAGTCGCTAAATTCGTAGTTTTCTTAGTCATTTCTTTCAATTTTTCTTTTAATCTCGTTTTTATAAGAATTGAAGGAATGAGATAAGCCAATTTGCAGAGCAAGGGCGTCGATTATAATAATGGCGTGAATTGCATTGAAGGTTGGCTATAATAACGACGATTCTCCGTGCCTGTCAAATCTTTTCATTTTGATCATTGCCTCGAACAAGTTGCTACATTTTTTTTCGATTTCTCATAAGTTCTTGAAATTTATCCCTACTTCATGCTCTCTCTCACATTTTATTTATCAATATGATAAATATTAAATCTATTGAATTTCATTTGTTCTAATAAAAGTATACTTGAGGCTTGTTAAATTTTGGTATATACTGTCCATTAGATTTTGTGTTCTAGAAAAATGCACTCAAGGCATATTCACAATTTATGAATGGGTTTCCCGCAGCTGCAAACTAAGCAGCTGACAGTCTTACTCTTTTTCATGTTTATATTTATAACTTTTTTTGAGAAAAAAAGAAACACAGCCTGAATTGGTTCCCCTGCATTGCAGATGGGAAGCAAGCTCTTGTGGCATGGACTCTTTGTATGATATGGACCTTATCTCTGACACTGTACCTGTGATTTTAGACAACTCGAAACTATGGTATCAGGTGCTGTCAACAAGTATGAAGTTGGGAGATAGAGGAGTTGCTCATGTTGAACAAGTTAATCGTGTTGAACTCCGAGACAACAGTCATTACTCAAATCTTTTGCTAATAAACCGAACTGCCAGCCCTCTATCATGGTAAATCGAACCTATGGAAACTAGATTTTTTTCAGTTTGCTACTAAAAGCTTAAATACGCTTATCTTTGTAATTTTGTCATTTTTACACATTTCTTTGTAACTTGGGATGAAGGTACCAAGATTTTAGATTTTTTTTAATGTTTTTTTTGGTGTTAATCATGATAAATATTTAGGTTTATGGAGTGCAAGGATAGAAATAATCGCAGTGCCATAATGTTGCCGTATCAATTTCTTCCTACAATGGCAGCAAAAAACCTAAGAGACACAGCAGAGAAGGTTTCTTCATTATGAACTCATACTAGGTTCTTTCTTTTGTTATCCATTACATACAGATATTTACAGTCATTGCATGCACAGATAGTTCCGCTCTTCCGGGATATAATGACATGAAGCCTCACAAAGCTGCATACTACTCTCTCATTGTTTATGAAACAGGGTTTTCAATGTTTACATCATTTTCTCATGAAACATGGTTTTAATGCATATTCATATTTCTCTATTTGTGTTTTATAGTTGAGTTGCAGGAGATGCTCAAATGACTTCTTATTCCCACGTTGGTGTTTTATATTTGGTATTCGATAATTTAATTGCTTTATTTAATTAAAATAGAAACTGGACTAAGCAAGCGTAGGTAGTGATTTGGATTAGATGACAAAACAAGAAACAAAATGGATGAAAACCTGACTCCTAGTTTCTAGGATAGAAACTTGCCGGATTGATTTTAAAAGGAAGTATTATGACCTGAAGAATCACTCTTTGAAATTTTAATGGTTAGAATTGCATCATGAAATTCTAGGAAGTTGCTGGAAAATATAGTAATTTCATTCTATTCTTCAAATGAGAATTATTACAAATCGATTTTTAAACTCATTCTAGACTTTCTGGATATTTTTAATCATAAATATACCACCTTGAAATATAAGACGTTCAATTCTTTGCCAATTGTAAAGACTGTAGATACTAAAAGACCTATTGGAAAGTGGAGAACATCAAATATACTTGGACACAAACAGCTAACTCTAGTTAAAGAGTAAAAATTAAACACAAATCCTTCCAACAGACCCTAATATGTCAATTAATGCTTGAGAAGCAGAAGTCATTTGTCCAATGTGGCACCACATGTATAAAACTTGAAAATTATTTATGCGTTTGAGTGTGAATTGTGGGAAGTTTTTAGCAATTAGTAGCAGAAGTCATTTATCTACTGTTGATAGTTTACTTGCTCAGTCTCTCATTTTACTGATCTTGGAAAGAAAATCTGATCAACAGATTAAGAAACTACTTGGTAAGTATGATGCCATCCATGTTCGTCGTGGTGATAAAATAAAAACCAGGAAGGACAGGTTTGGTGTTGATAGAAGTCTGCACCCTCATCTCGACAGGGATACACGTCCAGAGTTCATGCTACAAAGAATTGCAAAATGGGTTCCACCAGGGCGGACACTTTTTATTGCTTCAAATGAGAGGACTCCTGGGTTCTTTTCGCCCCTCTCTTCTCGGTAGGCCCTTCTCAGGCACCTTTAATTTACTATAGATCTAGAGTTGGATGATTTGTTACTTAGTAGAATTCAGATTTTATTCATTGAATCTTCTTGTGTTCTTTCTGATAGATTACAAATCATCCCATGGATTCTTTGTTGTTTCCTATCATGCCCATGGGTTTTTTCGTCTGTACTGTTTTTAATCAAAGATTCTATGATAGAAGTTCTCCGGGTCAGGAAATTAACATATTTAGTAATTACTTGGATTGATTCTCGATACTTGAAATTTTCAGGTACAAGTTGGCCTATTCTTCAAACTACAGTCATATTCTGGATGTTGTGGTTGAGAACAATTATCAGTTGTTTATGATTGAAAGACTCATCATGATGGGTGCTAAAACATTCATTAGAACATTCAAAGAAGATGACACAGATCTCAGCCTCACTGATGACCCAAAAAAGAATACTAAGACATGGCAAAAACCTGTCTACACCATTGATGAGGAAAGAAGCTGACATTTCCTTAGTTATTTCTCTGAAACAAAGTCATGGGTTTTTTTTTTTTTTTAACCCAACAAAAGCCACACTGCTCATTTAAAAGCTTCATGAGAAGACGAGAATGTCAGTAAAGGACAGGTGGTTGCTTGGTTAGTGTTGTATATGTAAGGTATAAATTGTGATACGATTTTGTGAATTTCATCAGATCCATTTGTTAAATTTGTTGTTCAATTTTTCAAGAGTGATTGCCTTTACTATTTGGTTTTTTTTTCACTTGATAATTATTTAACTTTTTTTTTTCCCTTTTTCCAGAAAATAATCATAGTAAGATTTTAAACTAACAAAAAAAATTACTAGATTCACTAAACGCCATCCTCACAATTACTCAGAATGGTTGGATACCCTTTAGACCACAACAATCAACTTGTGCAGAAAAATTCTCCCATTTAATGGTAACTCAACGTTGAAAGTTTTTGTTAGCATTCTCATTTTTCAGTTATTAACAATATTGACAACCATGTGAATTTAGTAACATTCTTCATTAGACGCTTCTCGTTTTTTTCAAAACATTCCCAAGTTTATGTATACATTTTGAAACCCAAAATGTTTATTTCCTATTTCTTATTCCAATTTTAAAATGTATTGATAAAATTACGATTTTCAGGGGTTGTAGACAACAAATACATAAGCGAGGATCACACCGAGGTTACCACCATATACCCTGGTTGTCACTTTGCAAGGTCGGACTTTACAAGGCTGGTGTGCATAGAGCTCTTGGTTACTCGATACAGACACGGTAACTGTTGATTCAAGCTCAGTTGTGGAACTTGCCAATAAACACACAAAATTGCAATAATCTGATGGTTTCTTAACCTTCATAAATAAATAAAGCCACAATCCTTTTGTTTTTAATGGCGGTGGCGTGTAAAACAACAGACCGCTGAAGGTTAAAGTAAATTCTAAATCCAACGCAACACTTGTACAACATAAAACAAAGTTTCTCATAACAGTCTCACCAAAGCACATGAGAAATCCATAGCAGATGCTTAAAGACCTAATCCAACAGTGCGACCATCTCTTCTCCGAAGTCCAGCAGTATACTGCTTTTCTAAATCCATCTGGAGTTCCCTTTGCTTCTCGGCACGAAGAAGTTCGCCGCCATCTTGATTGTCCGGTTTGTGCTCCATCTTCAAGTCTCCCTTCACACCCTACAATTGGCCATAGGCACCAAGGCAACCTCAGACTCTAAAAATGTGTTAGTAAGTGAATAAACTCCGATGGAGTGAGTCACGACTAAGCAATGAAAAGGTCACAACCATTCAGGTATGTAGTGAAGAAAAAAGGGAGAGACGTGAATTTACCATGAGCTTATTGAATTTTTCTTGCCGTTCTCGATCAGTAAATAACGCTGAGTCCCATTGGTGTCCCGACTGTAAAAAAAGGAAAATGCACTAAAATACATTAAAAGATAAGCCAGCCATAACCCTTTTGTGGCCTGTACAGTTAGATTTCAATAGCTTCTCCCACTATAAATCGAATGCACAACTTTTTTATGCCAAACAAATTACCATTGAGCATAATCAACCTAATCAAAGAATTAACAATAATTACATAAATCATCTAATACCTCCTCTACGACCGTGCTCTTTTTATTTCCCCACAGCAGCTTCTTCTTTTGGTCAGCAGTCATATAACCCACTCCAACAATGTTTTTATTAACTGCAAAAGGGACAGACTTACCAAATTTATAAAATTCAAGGTAGAAAAAAAAATCAATTACATCTGAACTAGTGTTAATGTAAGTTCAATCCGTATCAAAGACCAGACAACACCAAGATGTAATTTTAACCAGAGTTCTGTTCCAGCTACAAAATTAAGAAACCAAGCACTGCACAACAGTACAAACCGACCAATGATTATGAAGGTAACTGACAACTAAAATTATAAGGTGCAAAAAAATTAAGAATAAGATAGTAGTAATTTACTTGGCACATCAAATTAATTTGAGTAATCTAAAGCTTGAGGACATTAAAATACCCCAGGCTGAACTATATTTCATAAAATAGTAATTAGATAAAACAGTAGAAGGATGCAATCAAAATTTTCTACCCACAAAATTCTTTCAGAGTCGTGAGAAAAAAATCTATCAAAAAAAAAAATCAAGAACTGATGTCTTACTTATGGCAATATATTAAACAAAAATCGCTGAGATAATTGATCCATGGGCAGGATAAGATTGTTATAAGAAAATGAGATTCTACCTAATTCGGCAGCTTTCATTGCAGCAACTTTTGCTGCACTGAAGTCAGCAGCAAAGTCAGCATCGCCACTTTGATCTTGTCCTAAAATCATTTTCCCATTTGGTTCTTCTTGCTTAGAGAGTGAAGATTGATTTTCACCAGCTGTACATTGAAAGTCTCCAACTGGTGAGGACAATAATTAGTATGAAGCTATTTGAAATAAAACAATAATAAAGCACTTACCATCTTGCTCATGACTAACTTCTTTTCCAAACTTAGACAACTTAGATTTCTTAGCAGGAGATTCTTGATTTTCATTCACAGAAACACCTTTACCATCACTCTTTCCCTTAAAATCTTTACCATAATGGCCCTTGTCCCAGTTAGTTTCTCTGCCGTCGTACTTCTTTTCCCCTTTAGCAAGATTTTCATTGCCAAGTTCCTTCCCATCACACTTGTAAACTTCTTTTGAACGAATCCTAGTTTCATCCTTTCCTGAAAATGAGTCATATCGATTGCCTCTGGCTTCCTCATGCGACAGCACACGGCCATTGTTGTAGTCTCCTGAAGACTTGATATAGTCTCTCTTCTCATCTCGACCATCCCGGTCCCTTATATTCCTATGTTTCTCAATCTCTTCGGAATTTCCATGTCTTCTACCTGAACCATGTCTTTCAGATAATGGATCACCATCCCCGCTTCTATGTCCTACATCATCATATTTATCTCGAGAATTTTTTTCCACATCCCGTGAGTAATCTCGTGGACGAAAATGCTCACTATCTCGTCTTGTATAATTGTAATGAGCACCACCCTTTGACTCCCTACCAGACCGAAAGGATAGTCTCTGATTATCCTTTTCTTCATTTGTATGCTTGTCATATCTCACATAATCATCATGCCTAGAGTAGCCATGAGAACTTCTAAAAGATTTACGATCAGAATATCTACGGCTATGATGACTTTGACTAGAATCCCTGTTTAAATACCTTTCATCATCTTTCCTCCTTGGATGAGATTCAGAGTCTTTTGAAGCATCATCTCTCATGAGATTTGGACTTGAGCTACGATCTTGTTTAGGACTTCCTGCAAAATATTGAATACGAACAAAAACATAAAAAATAAAAACGAAAAAAAAAAAAATGAAGGGAGGAAGACGAACATCAAGAGGCACAAAACATGATAGTGTTCTTCAAAATGAAATCCCAAAATCATTTCAAACTAACCATCTGATGAAGATGATCCACTAACAGAAGATCGGCGTCGGTACTTTCTGCTAGCTGTTTCAGACGCCGGCTTGCGAAATTCCGCTTTTGAACCACTGTTTTCCATGGCAGGAGATTGCATGATCAAACCCACCAAATGATTCTGGCTTCAAAATGAAATTATAATAGCCTCTAGAATAACCTGAAACACACAAACACATCCAATGAACGACTCCATTAAAAATAATTGATCAAATCCAACAAACTTTATTGAAACAGTGGGAAAAAAACTTCCCATTCTCCAATATATGGCACTAAATACTCAATTAATGAAGGAAAAGCAATATATTTTGAACAAATCAAAGAAAGTTCCATACAAGTTACGATAATACGAGCACAAATTTTATGAGATACCAAAACAATAAGAAATCCAACGTTAACAAAAATTACATTTCCATTTCAGCTTCTACGAGCCGCAACGTGATTTTGTTTTCTTTAGAAGCTGAATTATAAGAAAAAGAAAAAAGCCCTAGATCAAACGAAACTTCCCTCTCACTTCATGATCAAGTTCTCTAGGCTCAAAAAATGAAAACAAAGAAAAATAAAAATCAAGCCCTAGGTTTCAAACATCAACAAATTCCTAGAAAAAAAAAACAGAAACAAAAAGAATTGAATCAGAAGATCGAAAGAAGAAGACGATAAATACCTTGAAATGAGATTTAAAAGGAGATGATTTGATTTGGTTGCTGCATTTCTTAAAAGTGATTTCTAGGGATTGATCTTCTTTCTTTCCGATTTTTGAATTATTATAATTATTGGTATTGTTTTATCTATCTGAGAAAGGAGATATTTTTATATGAAAACGGAATGAGATTCGGGGTTTTTGGAGCCTTCTCGCCCCACGTGTCAAAAGAATATTTTTTCCTTTCAAAATCAAAGTTATTTATAAAGAATATATATAAAGGGAAAACTGGGTATATAGCCTAAAATTGGAAAATGTAAAGCATAATAATAGCCCATTAGAAATAAATAAAACAAAATAGCCTATTAACATAATCTTATTGATCTGAAAGTACAAAAACGCCCTTCATTGAACATTTAAAGAAAAGAGAAATCAAAATATGAAACGGTGGGTAATGATTACAAAAGGAAATCAAAATTAAAGGAAAAAAATCTTGGCAGATTAATAGGAAAGAGATCAGATACGTATTTCAAAATTCAAAGAAAAGAGAAAACAAAACCCTAGAGGGAAAAATATGATTACTCGGTAGCCACTTTTTCTAATGGAATCTGCAACAAAGAAACACAAAAATTGCAGAAAACTGGGTAAACAAATGACAATGAAGAAGATGAAGGTATTAATAAAAATACTATACACTAATAAAAAGACAAACACGAAAAAAAAAACAAAAAATTACAATATATTAAAAAAACTAATAATACACATTACAAAAAATATCGTAAATAATAAATATAAATAAAGTACAGTATACTAAACAAAACTGTACAATAAGGAATAACGAAAAAACAAACTATACAATAAAAAAAATAAAAAAACACATATAATAACAACAACAAAAATTAAAAAATATATTAAACAAACAAATACTATACATTAAAAATTAAAGTAAATAATAAATATAAATAAGGTATAGTATACTAAAAATAAAAGTACTTTAATAAAAAAAAACTTAAAAAAAAGGACAAATGAAAAATAGTACAATATAATAAAAAAACCATATTCATGTACAGTATAATAAAAAAAACTAATATTGTACAGTGAACGCTTGAAAAAAACAAGAAGAACCATATTCATGTACAGTATAATAAAAAAACTCGAATTGTACAGTGAACCCAACCAAAAAAAAAGAAGAACAAGAAGAACAATCATATTCATGTACAGTATAATAAAAAAAAAGTGTACGGTACAGCGAACCCAGAAAAAAAAACAAGAGGAGAAGAAGAAGAGGAAGAAGAAGAAGAAAGACCTTCGACCTTGGCCAACCGAAAGTTGCAGATCTAAGGAATATGAAGAGTGAAAAGGAAGGGTAAAATGCCAATAGAAGAAGATGAAAAAAACTTTGTGGATGAAGATGATTTGAAGATGAATTCTGATGGAGAAATTGGAGAAAGGATAGCAAAGAACAATGATAAAAGGAGTTTGACGACTGTGAAAAGGAAGAACAAAATCCCATGATTTGAGGAAAAATTAAAATAGAAAAAGAAAGATTGGAAAGAGAAACAAAATCAAATAAGGAAAACAATTATAAATTCAAAAAAAATCCTTAACAGACATAATTGAACAATTAAAAATAAAAATAAATTAGGGTAAATCGGGGATATTTAAAAAAAATACTCTAAAATGGCTAAAAAAACCTAAAGAATTTAATAGGCTACAAAAACATAGAGTATAGCCAAATTAGGCTATATACTGAATTATCCCATATAAAAAAGTAGATGATAGCCTATTTTTTTTTATTAAAATAAGATTTTTTAGCCAACCCATAAATAACAATATTTTTTAGTCTATTTAGTATGTAACAAACAACTCTTACTAAACTTAATTAAGAAGAAAAGAAGAGAGACAATAAATATTTGAAAATGTTTAAAACAAAGTAACATTAAATATTAAAAAAAAAAGAGATAATGTGGATTTGAAAAAAAATCAAAACTAAATTAAAAAAATTCTTACTTTTCAAAACGGATGACTATTTTTTATGGTGAATGTTCTAATAATTCTTTCGATGTACATTATGTACGGTGATACCGTACGCACATTCAAATTACATTCGATAATGTATTATATTTGATGTTAGTTTCTCCTTAGTTTTTCAGCCTCATCAACATAGTATTTGTACATTCTTTATTGTACTATACCAAATTCGAATTTCTCTATATTTCTTCAGCTTAATCAGCGTACAGTAATAGCATTTGATAATGTATTATACTAGATTTAAGCTTCTCTTTTATTCTCCAGCCTCAATAACATACTGTTTGTATCCTGTACTATACCAAATTTGGGTTTCTCCTTCGTCTTCATATGAAAACGAATCAGCAGCAATACTCCCTCCGTCCGCCACTCAATCGCCGCCATGGGGATGGTGTGAATCTTCACTACAAAACCATTTAAAAAATATCTAGAAAACGTACAGTGTGAGCTTCGATATTATACTAATCCATATATGGCGAAATTTCTCACCAGAATTGTAATTTTTGTCAAAGAAGATGAGCACCAAAAAGAAAATGAAGGAAATACACCGACTAATGAAGGAAATATAAAAACCATGAAAGAAATATGAGAACAACGAAGAAGATGACTATCCATGAATGAACAAATATGATGCAAATGAAAATATTTAAGAAAGAAAAGATTCTTATTTACAAAGGATAAGTGTAATATGAATGATCAGGAAAAAAAACCCGTAGAAATCAAATAATGTGATTAACAAAAGAAGGGAAGAGAAACGTGAATCCCATTGAAATTAATTCAAAATGGGAGAGACAAATGTAAAAAATCAAGGGAATAAATGCTGGGAGAGATAGAATTTACGAAAAAATAAAAGGAAAAATAAAATAAAGGGCAAATCAGATATATTAAAATAAATCATATCATAAATGGGTTATAAAGTATTAAAAAATTAAGATATTATCTAGAATAGTATATTATTGGGTCATATTTACTTTTATGTACTTACTTTTTAAATATTACTCAAATAACATTTTTTTTTCTTTTTTCTTTTTTCTTTTTTCTTGCGCATTCAACATTTTTCTCAAATCCTCCAAATGCCCTACTCTTTCTTTTTTAAACCACTACTCTCTCAAAGAAATAAGTCAAGAACAAAATATGAGTAATATATGAAAAGTGTTGTTTTTAAGTAATACTATATATTTAATATGCTATTTGAGTAATTGGCACAAAAAATTCTAATGGGCTAAAAGGTATAAACATATAGTCAAATCAAGCTATATACTGGATTATCCCAATAAAAAATTGTCTCAGATAACATATTTCTACGTAAAAATTACTGGGGGGGGGGGGGGAACTTGTTTTCTCGCTAACATGAGCATAACTCAACTGGTTAGCAACCTACTCCCTTCCTATGAAGGTCGAAAATTCGAGTCTCTCCTCTCCCAATTTGATGTAATATCTCAAAAAAAAAAAATTATCTTCGCGTTAGTTAGGAGGTGCTCCTTATGTGTATTAAGTATATTGGCTCATTTATATTATAATTAATAAATATGTGAGTTCCATTAACTCTATTTGGTCCAATAGAGTTACTACTACGTGAAAGTAAGAATGTGCTCATCCTAATTAGTGAGGAAACAAGTTTTATTCTTACTCAAATGTCAAAACTTTTGAGTAATTTTCAAAACGTTTTGACATTTTAGTAATTAGTATGTAAAAATATATTATTTCAATAATTTTCCCTGAAAAATGAAATTCTTTTATCTTTAATAATTGAGTTTTTTTAATATATAGCCACCAATTCGGCTAATTTACATGTTTAGCCACTTTTAGATTTCTTTTCAGTTAATGGCTAGTAATACATACTTGAAGGGAGATAAATAAGGTGAATTGTCTATAATGACCCAGGTTATTTACGTTGTGTTTATTTCCACATGATTTTGAAGGATTTTAAATCATATGGGTTTCTAAATTATTTCCTTAGATTATTAAAAAAAAATCATAGCCCAAATGGTCGAATTTGATTAGATTCTATAAAATTTCATCTTAAACAAGCCGATATTCCATATACTTAACATTTATTTTCAAAGCAGATTTTGTTATTGTTTTACTACTCTTTTGCAACTGTACTCCTATAGAAAATATATATTATCAGTTCAATCGACAGCGTTGACAGAGAAAACTCAAGAATCTTTCAATAGATCAGTATAGAAATATCCAGTTTCTTTTTCTTTTTTTATCCTTTTGCTTGTAATCTAGCTTACCTTAATAAAATAAAATAAAATTTGGAACTATTAGTCTCAGTTAAAAAAGAGTCGCAATTTAATAAATCTCATTTGAATCATATTTTTCATCCCATCAATTCATTAGCCTCCATTGTTAGAAATTTTATCGCCCACGACTGAATTCAAGAGAAACGAATACCGAGAGCGAAAATGTATCTTATTTCATGATCGGAAGCGATTATTTGGGTTTGGATCTTCCATTCCTTATGCAATCACCGATCTTTGAAGTTTTCTCTCCATAGAGAGAACATCTCCTCTGATGGGGATAAGAAGAATACGTTCAAATGCACAGGATGGGGACCATAACCCCTTTTGTTAACTGCCCAAATAACTGATGGGAGTTATAGCCCTCATCAAATGGAAAATTCTAAATGGTATCTAATGCTCATATTAATTCCATGAAGTTATGTAATTACTCTTAAGCCAACAATAAAACATTAGTAGATCACTTTATTTGGCTAACCAAAAATAGCATATACATTTAATAATTACATGCGTGGTCCCATATATTGAATTTTTCCAACATCCATATGTCCAAAAAGAAATTCGGCTATTACTATTATTGTTGTCGGTAATACATCACTAGTAAAGAAATTTTATTAAAAAAAAATTATTGGGTTTGATATATTTTACAATGAAATTTAGAAGAAGAAGAAGAAAAAAGTAAAAATCATATTTAAAATCATGAAGCATCCATATTAATAAAAACAACAAGAAATCCGTGAAACAAAAAAGGCTACAAAATTCTTCTTTTGCTTAAAATCTTGCAAACTTGCATGGCTACTTCTGCAAAGCTTCTAGACCTGAATACATAACTTTCAGTTTATTCCTTGAAATTTTCCAAACTAATGACACCATTTTTTTTTCATACCTATTTCTTTTTCATATAGAGAGTTTTATTTTCCTATAAAAATATGTGAAATGCACTTGAATCCAGTTTGTGATGTATGTAGATAAAATGAAATGAAAAAAAAAAGTAAATCAAGGAATTATGTGACGACCCGACACTTTTAAATAATTTAAATTAGAAAACACAGCAGAAGTCTTTATATTTTAAGAAAAATTGGCGTGGTTATGTTTGAAAAGTGGCTAGCCAAAAACCTGTTACATTTTAAATACACAATTTAAAATACACAAGGAACTTTAAGTTCCTAACCAGGAGTTCAAAAGGTGTTTATAATCATAAAAGTAAAGACAAAAGCTCTTAAGAGCTATTTACAAATCTACAAATCCAAAATTATATAAAGTTCACAAAAACGAAGTCCGTGGACTTTAAGTCAACCTAGTCCATCCCGAGGTCATGATCCTGCAATCATACAGCACCAGCTCCTCTCCCACGACCTCTAGCACGAGCATTACCTGAAATTGGTTGTAATATCATGAGCTAACAACAAAGCCCAGTGAGAATAGACAGAATAAAAAGTAAAGTTAGACCCCAAACCCGTATTCGGATTTGTGTCCAAGTAACTCTTACAACTTTCTCACTAAATTTCCAAAACTGGAGAATAATAACTCCCAAAGTTTAGATGAAAGTGATCAAACTCAAATTTCTCCTTAAAAACCTTCATCGCAGTATAAGGTTATAATCCTTTGACCAAAAAACTTATATCATCTTCTCTTGATATAAACATATTTAAATAAAAACAGTTATGTGATGAATGACAATAATAGTAGCTCTCGCAGGCTATGTGTAAGCTCTCGTGGCTTTGTGTCAGCTCCCGCAGGCTATGTGTCAGCTCCCGCAGGCTGTGCAATAGCTCCCGCAAGCTATGTGTCAGCTCCCGCAGGTCGTGCAATAGCTCCCGCAAGCTATGTGGTAGCTCCCGTAGGCTACGTGAAAGCTCTCAGGCTATGTAGTATGAATTTGAAAATCTTGTGATTTAAAATAAAATAAAAGTAAAGTGCATAAAGTGCCGTTCATAAAGTAACGTTCATAAAGTGCATTGCATAAAGTAAAGTGCATTGCATAAAGTAAAGTGCATAAAGTAAAGTAAAGTGCATAAAATAAAGTGGATAAAGTAAAGTGCATAAAGTAAATAAACAGAAATTTCGGAAGAACAATAAGTAAACCGAACTCCCGATAATTAAACAAAGTAGATTCTTTCTTAATTAAGTAATCTACACTTCCAAGGATTCTAAAGTTCCAAATAAAATCCAAAGTTCTATTTTCGAGTTTCTTTAACCAATCCATCTAAAAGTTTGGATCCTTTAACTTCCAATGATCCATTTTTAATGTCTGATACGATTCTAACTTAGAACTCCTTAGTGTTCGATGTTTCCCTCGAGAAACTCCAAAGTTTTCACTCAAAGAACTAGTTCCTAATCCTAAGGCACTAGCTCACTTTCTTTTACTCTTAGATTTGAATCCTATTCTTAACCTCCGATTTTACAAACCGTTCTACTTATTCGGTTTCTAAAATTACTTTAAATCCTATTTATTCTCACCTTTGAAGATGTAACTTCGCTTTAAACCTCCGGAAGAGCGATCAAGCAAGGAAAATCAATAAACACCTACAAATAATTGCATCTAACAATTAATAAATAAACATACATCAATCGATTAACAATTAAAGGCATAAAACAACGAAAACCCCCGAATATCCCAAAGGATGCTCTCGGCCATGATAGGGAAAATAGGTCTCGAGTTTGGTTTTCCGGCTTTTAGGCAATTTAGAGGTGTTTTGGATTGATTTCAAGTACTTTGGAAATTCCGGTTTTCAATGGGTAACGATAAACCGGGTTTTTAAACAATATGTCATTTCCCGAATTGAATTACAATAAACATTATTTCAATAATAATTAACCCATAATCAAACCCCAAAAGGTAATTTTCAAACGGGAAGGGCTTCGACTGAAAATCGGTTTTAGGGTTAAGGGAATGTCAAGTAATAGTTACCCAATAAGTTTTCCATCAACATTCAACAACAAAATTGGAAGGGAATGAGAGTTTTGGCCAAGAACTCAAAAGCTTGAATCAAATTCCATGGAAATACTAAGAGAATTCGAAATCTAGGGCTTACCTTAGAGAGTTGGAAACGTTCCAAGAGTGGAATGGGTAGAAAGGTCTCGCGAGAGCTTTCCAACGCATCCGAAATCACGCAAAAGCGCAAGAAACGAGGCGGGGCGACACTTTCTTCCTCTTCTTTTTTCTTCCTCTTGTTGCTCGGGTTTGGAGAGGAAAAATGAGATGTTTTTGGTCAAATGCTTGGTCAATGGTATTTTAAAGAAGAAAATGGAATAGTGTTTAGATATTTAGGAATTTTGGAAATGACGGTTGCGTCCTTTTATGACTTTTGACTTATAAATCGAAACCCGAAGTTCTTAAACTATCCCAATGGTGATTAATAATTATTAATTAGCCCGTTAATAATTATTAATACCACCATAACTTATTTAAACAAATAAAGCCATTAAAATGACTTAAATCGAAATAAACTACTAAATTCTAATTTATCGATTAATAAATAAACTTTAATTACTTAAATTAAAATAAAATAAATAAATTTTTTTATCACAAAATAACGGGACGTTACAAATTAGGTATGCAATATTTTTTGGTATAAATTCTTCATTAGCAAATTTCCATTTTTCGAAGTCAATATTTCAAAACCTTATTCATAAAAAAGGCCAAACTTATATATGAAAGTAAATTAATACAAAGAATTTTACAGATGAAGAGATGACCAATTGATAATATAAATATAAAGAGTTGGGTTTGTACACCTCACAGAGATGTTTTTCTTGATACTCAATATCAGTTTATATAAGAATGTAATACAAATCATTTTGTTGTTATACTCACTAAAATTACTCAACAACTTGATTCTTTCCTCAACTCTCTACAGTTAAATAGGCCTCAATCTAAGTAGTTATCAACAATTAGATTTGGTCTTCTAACCTCATGTTGACCACTCTAATCAAGATACACTGACTAGAAAAAGTCAAATATAATATCATGCACCACGATATGTATTTTAGAAAATACTATAGTATATATAGATGCAATATGTAAGATGATGAAATGCATTAATAATTAGTTATCCAACAATTGAGGCTTTACTCAAGTTTTTCCATCAATTGCGGCTGTAAAAATATTGAGATTTTAGCCATATTATCCCAACATCTGCCACTTGTCTATAAGCCCAAAATATATATACTCATTTCTTAAACCTATGAACCTAACATACTTATTAAACAACTCTGTTCCAATGAGTTTGGTTAAAGAATCAAAAACCATTTCATTAGTAGATATATAATCAATTGTAACATATTCGTTCTGTACAATATCACACACATAATGGTACTGCAATTCAATATGTTTGCTTTTAGGTCCAATTTTTTCATTTTTATGGTTTTGACTGCAGCCTGATTATCATAATAAATTTGAATGAGTGCTAGACAAATAAGAAAGTTTTAGGGTAAAATACCATTTTCGTCCCTGAACTTTACATCTGGTTTCGTTTTCGTCCCTGAACTTTCAAAAAAGATCAAAATCGTCCCTGAACTTTCCAAATCGTTTCGTTTTCGTCCTTCCGTCCATTTTTCCGTCTGGTCATTAACGGAGGCTGATGTGGCATGCTGACGTGGCTTTTTTTAATAATATTTTAATATATTTTTCAATTTTTTTAATCTCTCTCTTCCTTTTCTCTCTCCTCTCCCCTTTTCTCTCTCCTCCATGGTCATCTTCTTCCCCTCTTGAGCAAAACCAATTTCATGGCCATGGAAGATGACGAAGGCCAACTTTTCCTTTCTAGGCTTCAATCTGGTTATGGAATTCAGCTTTAAGAAGACCACCGAATAGAGGATCGGTGATTTCCATAGTTCCAAGGCTTCGAATTTTGGACTCGATTCGTGGTGAAGAAGAAGAACGCAAAGGTGATCTTCAATTGGCTCGATCTGTAGCTTCAATTTGAATCAATTTATTTTCAATGGATTCTCCTCAGGTTAGCGTTGAAGAGAGAGAGAGAGAGTCTTCGACTTTTTGGTCGCTACGCGAGGGAGAAACGAAAACGCATGTGGCTTCAATTCGTCTTCCATGGCCGTGAATCAGGAGAGAGATCGATGGGGCCGGTTCTCGGTTGTCGATTTACCCTAGCCGCTTCAATTACTCCATGGATTTTTCGCTGAATGCGCTTCAAGCACGTCTTCAATCTCATTCATGGTGGTCGTCATGCGAGGGATAAAACGTCTGTTTTCTCGGTTCTCGGCTCTCGTCCCTCTTGAAATTGGAGCGTGAAGAAGAGTTCGGAATTTTGTCAAATCAAGATCACGTCAAACTCCACTGAATCCGAGAGCAGAGGTGACTTTTCCCTTGGATTTTTGCTTGGACTCCCTTCAGCTATCGATACACGGTGGTGATTGAGATGAAAAGAGATGACCAGGGGCGATTGACGGTGGCTTTAGATCTCGATTCTTGGCTCAGGGCTTTGCTTGCTGCGTGAGGACGAGGGTGAAAGAAATCGTGGCTTCCTCGTTTTGAATCTGCTCCATCGAATTTCCTTAGATTTTCCTCTCAAATTTTCTTCAAGTTTGCCCTTCCATTGAATTTTCTTCGAATTCGTTTCAAACTCTATCTCAGCGTTGAAGCGAAGAATTCCATACAGATCTCATTGAATTCGTTTCTGATTTCTGGATTTCGAGTTGTAGCTTCAATGGCTTCATCTTTGGTCTTCCATGGCCATGGAGGAGAGAGAAAGGGGGAGAGGAGAGAGAAAAGGAAGAGAGAGATTAAAAAAATTGAAAAATATATTAAAATATTATTAAAAAAAGCCACGTTAGCATGCCACATCAGCCTCCGTTAATGACCAGACGGAAAAATGGACGGAAGGACGAAAACAAAACGATTTGGAAAGTTCAGGGACGATTTTGATCTTTTTTGAAAGTTCAGGGACGAAAACGAAACCAGATGTAAAGTTCAGGGACGAAAATGGTATTTTACCCAAAGTTTTAAATCTTCTTAAAAGTTCTTGACCCGTAAAATTTTAGCAATAGTCATACTACAAGCAATATATTTAGTTTCCATGGTACTTTTAGCAACACAACTTTGTTTTCTTCTAGACCAAGAAAAAGTTCCACCACCTAAAATATAAACATAATCGTTAGTAGATTTTCTATCTTCAGTATCACTAACATAATCAAAATCACAATAACCATTCTATATATTATCAGCTTGATATATTAATTTGGTATGTAACATATCTTGTAAATATCGAAAGACACATTTTACAGCATGTCAAAGAGCTAAACTTGGATTACCTTGAAATCTTCTAAGTAAACAAACAATATAACTTAAATTAGGTCCTAGTACATAACATTACATATATTAGGCTACCTATAGCTTCAACATATGGTTTTGACTTCATTTCCTCAATTTCTTTACTTGTTTTTGGAGCCATATTTCTAGACAACTTAGTCCCCTAATAAATTGGTGAATTTAAAGATTTACATGAATCCATCTTAAATCTATTTAACACAATTTCCAAATATGAAAAATTGAGATAAACTTAATTTCTTATCTTTTCCATTTATAGAAATATGTATTCCTAGAACATAATGAGTTTCACTCATATCTTTCATTTCAAATTTTGTAGGTAACCAAGTTTAACGTTCGAAGATTTTATCCTCATTATTACTAGCAAGCAAGATATCATCAACTTATAATGAGAGAATAATAAAAATGCTCCCACTATTTCATATATATGCAATGATTATAATTGTTTGGACCAAAACTATAAAGAAGTCAAAGCATTGTGAAAAGTATAATACCATTGACTAGGAGATTGTTTTAAACCATACAAAGAATTCTTCAACTTTATAACCTTGAAGTTAGACCATAGAAATTTCTTCTTAAGGCTCTCCATTAAGTAAAGCAGTTTTTACATCCATTTGATGTAATTCTAAGCTAAATATACAAACAAAGACATCACTATTCTTAAGGAAGTGAACTTAAGCAACTGTGAGTAAGTTCATCATTTATAATCTTTCTTTTTGTGTATATCCTTTTGCTACTAATCTAACTTTATATTTATCAACACTACCATCTTTCTTTAATTTCTTTTAAGTATCCAAACTTACAACCAATAGACTTTTTTCTTCTGGTAAATCCATTAATTTTCATACTTATTTTTCTCTATTCCTCATTCATAATTTCCATTTACTAGAATATACAAAAGTCCTTGCATCATAAAAATCAACAGGATCACTTAAACATATTCATTGAGAGAATCACTAGAATCATATTCATCAATAAAAGCATAATAAACTTCTAAATAACTCGGTGGATATCTTTTTTTTTATGTTCTAGTAAAAGTATCGACAGGTTCAGGTTTATTTATCACTTGTACTTTTGGATGTGTTGAATCTTTCTCTTTTGGTTACTTCAAATAAATCAATCAATTTTTTAATTTTATTTATATCATCTTAAAAAAAGAATCTCTACTTTCAATAACACCTACAATACCATTATTATGATGATAACAAACTTATAACCAATAGAATTATCACAATATCCAATAAAGATACATTTTAATATTGTGGCATCTAGTTTTCTTCAATTTGGACCTAAAATTTAAACATGTGCATAACTACCTCAAACTTTAAGTTGAGATAATTTGGTTTCGTTCCAGTTCACAATTCATAAGGAGTTAGGTTTATTGACTTAGAAAGAACTCTATTTAAAATGTAAATTGCAGTGGAGATAGCTGCTCCCCAAAAATTAGAACTTAAGCAAGCTTGAATAAGCATATATCTAACTATGTCAAGAAGTGTTCTAACTACTCCATTTTGTTGAGGTGCATAGAAATTGATAATTAATGAATTATTCTATTTTTTTTACAAAAGTTATCAAAAGTTTCAGATATATATTTACCACCATGATCAGTTCTTAAAGTTTTCCTAGTTGATTTTCAACTTCTCTTTTAAAATATTTAAATTTTATAAGGCTTCTAACTTATGTTTTTATAAATAGATATATCCATACCTATAATAATCATTAGTAAATGTTATAAAATATTTCATACCTTGATGTGTTTTAACATTTAAAGATCCACAAATATCGGAATGTATTAATTCTAACAAGTTTTTAAACCTTTCAATTTTACCAGGTTTTCTGGTTATTTTACCAGGTTTTCTGGTTATTCTACCACTTAAACATGCATCACAAGGTTTTAAATCATAATTTACACTAGGAATCAAGCCAAGACTACTCATATTTTTCATTTTATTATAGTTAACATGTCCTAAACGCACGTGCCATAAATAGAATCAACATCCACATTACAAGAAAAATTAACATAGTTAGAAGAAACATCGATGTAATAAAAATAAAAAGTAAACATTTCATTATTAGTAGCAACATTTAAACGATAAAAATCATCAACTTGTATTCCCCATGTAAGAATATTGTATCTTTGACAGAGGGATCACGTGGGACAGTGAAAGAAATCAATAGCTTTGATTATTGTGCAATGGCAATTAACCAATGAAAGTAAATTAATACAAGGAATTTGACAAATGAAGAACTGACCAATCGATAATATGAATACAGAGAGTTGGGTTTTTGCACTTCAAAAAGATGATTTTCCTCATACTAAATATCAGTTTATATGAGATTGTTATACAAATCATTCTGTTGTTACACTCACTAAAATTACTCAACAACTTAATTATTTCCTTAACTCTCTGCACTCAAATAAGCCTCACTCCAAGTAGTTACCAATCAATTACATTTGGTCTTTTAACCTCTTGTTGACCACTAGAATCAAAATACACTGACTAGAAAAAGTCAATTGATATGTCAAATATAATACCATGCACCATGATGTGTATTTTAGAATATACTATAATAAAATAAGATGTATGAAATCCATTAATAATCAGTTATCCAACAATTAAGGCTTTACTTAAGATTTTTCCATCAATTGTGGCTTTTAGACTATTAGAATTTTCACCATATTATCCCAACATTATAAGTTTCAATTATTTTTTAAATTTGTAGTAGCTTGAAAACTTTGAAATGAGAAAATGTGATGGTATAATGATCAGTCAAAAGACTGTATCATGATAAAGGAAAATCAATCCCACCTACCACATAAAAAATCACACATATATAAAGAAACTGATTTCAGATATGGATAATCTTTTGAGTTTTCATGAACCACTTTAATTTACAAATGTTTGTTTTAGAATTATTTATGTAGGTTTAATTCATGTTAATATTTGTTTAGAATATTTGTAATTGGAATATTTATTTTAATATGCTAATGTTATTTCTATTTTTATTCCCTCACTGTTTTTTTCCCTTTGTATTTTATTTATTTATTTTAATGTATAATAATATCTTGTTATTGATTTTTGTGTTTATATTGCAACAAACATTTTGTGTGATTTTATTCTCTCTACATTAGGCTTGCAGTTCTCAATATGGGTTATTTTTATTTCCTTTTATGTATTTTTTTAATGCTTAGAATGATACTAAATTACACTTGACTTTATTCTTGATTCGAAGTATCTTCTATTTTATTTTTATTGTTTTCATTTGTTTTTATATGCTTTTTCTAGTTCAAAATTTTAATTCATGTCTATTAAATATTTTATTAGAGAATGATTGTAATAAGATGATTATAAGACATTATAATATTAACTATAGTTTTTTTTCAAGTGTGTTAGTGAATATATCTAAGTTAAAACAACACTATGATAGATTGGGAGCATAATAGAAGAAAAGCTATGAGTGCTCTAGTTATTTACACAAGTTATTTAATCGCTTTATTGGAAATATATCAAAATGTAAATTATTTTACAAGATCCCCATCAGAGCCTAGGTTAGAAAGAGAAGAACTAATATATATTTTGATGAGATATACTTCTAATGAGAAGTGGAGTATAGATGTATTAAGAATGAGTCCAGTAGCATTTAAAAGATTTGATGATATACTTAAAGGAACATGATACTTTAAAGATAGTCAATTTAGTTCTATATAAGAACAAATGATGCTCATAATGTGAGAAGTCGTGCAATTGAATTTTTCTTTCACTGATATAGTGGATGAAGAGTTGACATTTTTACAAAGTCTTAAGAGCACTTATATCCCTCAAAGAAGAGTATATAATCCAAATGAATGAGTCTTCAACTCCTAATGATATTTAGTATAACTCAAGATTTTTTCCATACTTTAAGGTAAACCTAAATCAAATATCTTAGTATATGTTTTAGCACTAGGCATCAATATTAAATATTTCTTATATAGGATTGTGTTGGAGCAATTGAGGAAATACATTTGTGTGAAAATATTAAAAGAAAATCTATCCAAGTTTACAAAAGAAAATATTTTCCCACACAAAATGCTTTAACAACATGCACATTTAATTTGAGGTTTATTTATCTGTTACCTAGATGGGAAGACTCTGCCTCAAATTCTTGTATTTTAGATGATCCATTATGAAGATAGGATAAAATAAAAATTTCATCAGGTATAATATTTATTTTTTCTCTTGAACATTAGTAAATATAATAATTTTCAGAGTACTCAAATAATTATATTTAATTATAATTTATAGGAAAATATTACGTGGTCGATTTGAATTTTATGTTGAGATATGGTTTTATTTCACTCTATCGTGAAATGAGGTATCATATTAATGAATACTCAACTAGTGCACCACAATCTCTAAAAAAGTTGTTTAATCATAGACATGCATCATTGAGAAATGCAATTGAAAGTACATTTGGAGTATTGAAGAAGAGATTTTCAATCATTACAAGTGGGACTGAACCACATTATAGTTTTGAGATACAAACTGAAATAGTTCAAGCCTGTTGCATTTTACGTAATTTTCTTATGACTTTTGATTTTGATGAAAGATTGACTGTAGCAGTTGAAAGTGAAATTCTGGATAATGAAGACTACAAATCAATAAGAACGACAAACTTAACCGAGGATAGAAGGAAATGGATCAAATTCAAAATTAAATAGCAACTCATATGGGAAAGATTATTTATTTACTCATTAGTCATGTAGTTAAATTTTTACTTTATGTGTTGTTATTAACATTTTATTGATTTCATATTGTATAACATTCAGTTTTTTTTAGTAGAAAACAAGAAGAGAAAAATCAAACTAAACAAAGAGTCAAGCAAGAGATTTTGACATGATATGACAGAGGCAAAGAGGAAGGAGACCTAAACCAACAATAGGAACAACTTGAACCTGTAGCTTTCTTGGCCAATAAATGAGCAAACTGATTACAATTATGCCCGGTAAATTTGAAACTAGCGATCTTCAACTCTTCCGCTGAAACCCAAATCTCCTCAATAATAGGTGAAGTTTTCGTAAGGTCAATAGCTTCACAATTAATAAACTAAATAATTTCCAAACAATCTGATTCCATTACCACATTAACATCCTCATTGTCAAACTTCAACATTTAGTTGTTTTAAATGTGTCTTTTCTAATTACATTGGCTTTGAGTAATTTAAGTATTATCAACTAATAACTTAGTTTAGAATATTTTTTAGACATATATAACTATATTTTTTTTTAAAATGATAAACTACAGAGAGATGAAAATGCAAATGAAAAGAAAATATATATATATTAGGTGGACGCTTTTGATGGATAGAATTCTGCCTGATATATTGAAAGAGCTGAAAGTGAAAGGTTAAAAATTAGATAGAAATTTTACAAATGATGTATATAAAGTTGCAATTAAAGGCATGAGCTCAAAATTTAAATTGGATTCATCAAAAGATAATATAATTAATCATTTGAAAACTTTAAAAGAGAAGATGGCTATTGGACTTGAAGTCTTTCGACATGGCAGCGAATTTAGTTGGAATAATATTTCAGAAACCATGAAGCAGTGTATCTAGTTTGGGAGGCTTTGATCCAAGTAGTTATTTGTTTATGTTTATTATTTTTAATATCGTTATTGCACTATCTTTTCTTATATATTTATATATTTTTTGCATTCTAAGTCATATCGAAAGGCTCAACAAGTTTGAGGCAAACCGATGTATAATTTAGAAGTATTTAAACATATTTTTTAGAAAGATAAAGCAACATGTGTATTTGCAGAAAGTGTAAAAGAGAAGGTGCATCATTGGCAACAAGATGATTCTTTAAATATAGATGAGCTTGTGTCACATAATGAAATACATCTTGAAAATCTTGATGATGGTGATTATGTGAATAACAATACATTCGTGCCTAGAGGATCTTTCTTTGTGTTTATGCAGGGCAAGAAAAAAGCACATTGACTTAATTGGAGAAAAAATTGACGCGCTTACCAATTATATGGATAAAGTAAAAATGATACTTGGTAGAGGTTTGTTTTTCTTTTTATTTTAAATTTCACTCATTTTATTTAAATACATATAAGGATCATGGTATGATATATACTTATTCATTATTTTATATATAGATAATGATGTTGGACAAGATGGTAATGATGTTGCACAAGAAGGAAATGTTATAGCTATAATGCATAGTTCACGTATTTATATTATTGAAGATGATTTAATGAACTACTGAACATGAGAATCTCACCAAAAATTGCTTTTAAGGCCTCTGATTTTATATTATCTAATCATATTATAACAAAAACTTTTTTTTGGATGTCCAACTTAGTTTGCGTGGAGAGTGGTTATCTTGGAAAATGGGCAACCATAATTGATCTAGTTTTATTTGTCTTATCCTTTGATTTTTTTTGGCATTGAATTGCATTTTTTTGTTATTTTCAATTGAGACTTTGTTGCGTTAATTAAATTATCGTATTTAATTTTAGTAAGATGAATAAAATTCTTTATCGAGTCCCGTTTATAAATAAATTCTCACTTCAATTATCCATGAGAAATTCTTTTAATTTTCAATGGTATTAGATTTTTATTAGGGAAAATGACACTTTCGAAAAATATAAACAACACCATTTCGAACACAAAATTAAACCCAAAAACTTTTATCTCGCCGAAAAATTCATTTTCAACATATAAAACAAGTTTTCCTATGCTTGAATCAAAGTTTCAAGAAGTGATTCATGTTAGATATATTTCAATAAATATAAAATAATCTCATGACCTCTTACATGATAGATATGTCAAGATTAATTAATAGTAAACATACCCGTGTCAATTGAGTCTGAAACTTGTGAACACGAACCTTCTACAAATTATGTTGGGTACTCAATCTTCCTTCAACAAAACACCCATAATATATATACCCAAATGAACTCAATCAATAATGAGATGTAGAAAGACTTAAAGGTAGATGTAGATGTCTTGTGAAGAATGGACCCTCACCCTTATATAGTCATTACAGCATAAGACTCTCATTAATTCTTAAGGCATAACTCCCATGATCCCTCAAATATTTCACACTGGTTATCAGAAGTTTAAAGGCAATAGGCAACCGATTATTTTAATCACATTAATATGCCTCAATTCAAAACAACCATAATGCACAACTATAAGAAAAACTCTTACAATCTCCCACTTGGGTTCTTTTAATATATTTGTAAGTATATTCTGTAAATTTTTTAATGCACAACTATATGTTGTTTATCTTTTAGACTTCCCTTTATTTCAATCTGGTCCATTTCTTATGTTAATATGAAACCAAGGCGGCTTCTATCAAAATTAACTTTAACCTGACCTTCCAAGATCACCATACTAACATATTCGATGTCATAGATCAAGTGTGGATGAGTGGTGTGGAAATAACATGAAATGTGATTTCACATGTCTTGTAACAACCCGAACTTTCAGGTGATTTTTTTTAATGTTAAAATTAATGTCAATTTCTATTTATTGGGAATTGATTAATTGGATGGTTATAATTTAATGATGGATTTTGAAATTTAGGAAGAAGTAATCTTATTATTATTATTATTTATTATTACTATTCTTTTTTTTTATTCTAAATGGGATGTTAATGTTAGTGTTATGTTAAATTAATTATTAGTGAGTTAATAATGTCCATTGGAGACTTTGTTCTTATTAAAATTTAAGAAATCTATGGGCCAACTCCTTTCTTGTCTTCTCCCACATTTCTAGGGTAAGAGCCCATTGGGCAATGTTTTTTTTCTTTTTATTATTAAAAGAGAGGAATTACTATTCACTTTCTCCTTCATTTTTCATCCCCATGCCGGCTGCCTTAGGGTTTTCTTCCCTATTTTTGGTACTCCATTTTGCTTCATATTTCTCTGTAAAAAAAAACATGGGCTCCTATGTTAGGATCGGTATGGCAACCCTAGAGGGGGGGTGAATAGGGTTTTAGGTTAATTTAAAACTTTTTCGATTAATGACTTCTAATTAACAAGTTAATTAGACTTTTTAAGCTCAAACACTTAATATGAATTTTATCCTAAAATTCCCTTTAACAAAGTAAACTAAATTTGAATAATACTTGGAAATATTTAACCACAATTAATTTCTAACAACCAATAATTTCTCAATTTAATTCAAACAATAAATATGTCAAGCATTAATTTAATTTCCAATTATTGATAAGTAATGATCCCAATTCATATGCATAATAAATATTTAGCAATTTATATTAGTGCAATAAGTAAAGAGGAAAGGGTTAGAGAAATGACACCAAGATGTATAGTGGTTCGGCCAAAATCTGGCTTAGTCCACTCCCCGAGCACCTCTCGGGAATTTATTACTTTTTCCGGGAGCAAAGTAGAACCCAATCCTTTTGCGGGATCAAGATCAAACCCGACTCTTTTACACGGGATCAAAGTCAAACCCAATCCGTTCTTTTTCCGGGCTCAAGAACAAACCCAACGTGTGAATTATAATTTTTCACACAAATACAAACTCTCCCAAAAGAGTAGATTTACAAGTTTAAATCTCACAACAAATGGAGAAATCACTCCCCAATAAAGCCCTTACAATGGCTATGTAATTTACACTTAATGCTCACAAAAAGGCACAAAAGGATGACTAAAAAATGAAGAATTTTAGAACTCAACAATCTGAAATTTGCCTCTGTTTTTGGTTGTTGTAATGAATCTGTCATTTTCGAGTTTCTTAAATAGGCAATAAAAATATTACCGTTTTTCTACTGTTCATCCACCTTCATAAATAAATTTGACTTCAATGGTGTGAATTGAAGAAAAGGAGGCTCCATTTTTTTTGACAAAAAGGAAGGAGAGGGAAGCCATTTTCGTCTGCAAATTTTCAAGAAATGAAGGCTGATGAAGAAGATCACGAAATGACGTTTATACCCTTTGAGTTCTTCATATAAATTTAAATTAGGAAGGGCAAGATAGTAATCTCCCATATTGTGTAATAAATGCTTCCAGAAAAGTCAAATGAGAAGTCCACGTGTCAGAAATCTATTGGCTGAGGCATTTCTGAAATAGGAATTAATAATAATAATATTATTAATAAAAATCCGGTCAGCAGGGGCATTAAGGGCCGCTAACCGTTGAGAGAGGGATTTAAAATTCGGTCAGCCAACTTAAAAGGTGATGGTCAGGATATGAAAGGTAATAGTCAAAAGATGAGGGGCAAAATGGACAATTCAAGTGCATCAGAAAAAGCAAAACTGAAGGCATTGGAAACACGCAGACACGTGTCACAACGGCAGAGGAGGAGGCAGCTGGCGTGGGTCCTACGCGTGCAGGCAGCGTCAGAGCGCGTCAGCGCTTGGGTGTCACGCGCTACGTGGCGAGATGAGGATCGTTGGATGGAGGCCTCTTGCGCGATCGAACGGATGACATTCGTTCCTGATTTTCTTTTTATTTTTATTTTTCTTTTAAATACGAAATTATATATATATATATTGACTGATTAATGAGAACCGTTGGATGAGATTCAGTGCACGATCGAACGACTGCAATAATATCTGAGATTTTCCTTTTTCTTTAATTCAAAAATTGTGAATCAATCTTGGCCTTTCATCTCAACTAAAATTCTGATCTGACGGCTGTAATTTTGAGCGCATAATAAATATAATGAGCTTGCCGCATACGATCCGAATGAAATAATTATTTTAATTCCAAACTTCTAAAATCAATATCTCGCTCGTTTGAAGTCCGATTGAGTCGATTCCAATTGCGTTGGACTTGTTATAATTTTCTCTACACATTGGAATATCAAAACACAGAAAATTGATTAGTAACAAAAACACGTTTGTTATCATCAAAATAAGAAATAAGATTAATTGGCTTAGAAAGTCAACATCCTAGTTTGAGTTTAGAGAATTTATCCTTGAGCAAGCGACAACTTCTCCTTGAAGCATACCGCTGCCGACGCTGAGGACAATAGAGAAATAGAAGTGGGTCTTGTCTTCATCTAGCTCCTTGTTGGTGGAATTAGTTGAGTTGTTAGAGTCCTTAGGTATAGATTTGAACCATACATTTTCTATTTAAGTTTTGTAATTTCCTAAGATTTAGACCATGAGATCCTTGTCAAGATTTGTCAAAATACTAACTTTAACTTGCCTTATTGCAAGAAATTTTAAGATTTGTAGCTTATTGTTCTTCCTAAATCTTGTTTAACCTATCGCCCCTTTCAATTTCTATTTAATATATATGTGTGTGTGTGTGTGCGCGCGCGCTAGTAAAGCATTTAATAAAAAAAAATGCATAACAGTGGCGTCAGTGGCTTGGATGCCACTGTTATGCTTAAAGAGATTTTTTTTTTATATACAATATATTTATATATTTACTTGAATTTACTTATATTTATATATTAATATAATACATATGTATATTTATATATTGAAAGGATTTTGTTTTGATTTCCCCACTAAAACCACCCCCTTAACTTTTGAGCCAGTAATGTGTCACGACGAGTTAAAACTTTTGTTAATTAAACTTTTAGATGTTAGTTTAAGTTTTAAAAAAAATTGTTTTAAGTTGACTTCTTGTAGGTGGTGTTTGATTCGTCAATCCGAAATTTTTCTAGTTTTTGGAGTAGAATTAATTTGAAAAGGTGAGTTAAGAGATGAAAAATGGATGGGTATTTGAGAATAGACCTTCAAGGTCAATTGATTGCTTAATTATATAATATGTTCTAATCATGAAATTGCATAATAATTTATTTAGTAAATGTCATTTAATTGCAAGTTTTATTTTATATTTTAAGTATGAATTTGCATTATAGACCTTCTAGCATATTGTCATCTTCTTACATATCGTTCATGAATACCATCTAGGTAGAGAGCTCCCAATTAGTGGGATGAGCATTTCATTCAAATATATGTCATCATTCATGATTTTAACTGTCATTATGGGAATTTTCTGGATTTATATACGTTTATTGTTATATGAATTTTCTGGTGTTATACTCAAATATTGTTATGTGGAAATTCTCTGTTTATGTTTGAGAGTGGATAATGAGAGGGAAATGAAGCATACGGATTGAGAGACATTATGGTAACATTGAGAAATTAGGCATGTGTTGCCAAGAATGAACAAGAATTGCATGTGTTTGTGGAAATGAAATCTTTTTCCTTTTGCTTGTCTCTATGAGAAGGTGAGGCTATACTTGCGTACTATAGCTTAGGGTTTCGATCCGTGATCACTTATTGGACCGTATTCTAACTTGCGTTTAGTCTATTGGCTCCAAACAAGTAAAGAGATTAGGATTTCATTTCATGTTTGTGAGAATGTAGCGTTAGTGTCTTTATCTTGTCGCTACGATCAAAGGGCGTAGCTATGGTCCCTGGATAAAGGTAAGGCTATACTTGCGTACTATAGCTTAGGGTTGTGTACCCGCGATCACCTAGTAAGCACTTTGGCTATGTAAGCCAAGTCTTACTTGTTAATTGAGAATTGGACCATATTCTAACTTGCGTACTTAGTCTATTGGATCCAAGCAAGAAAAGGGCACATAAGGCTACATTCTAAAAATTGTTTGATGTTAGCTACCTCAACGGTGAGGTAGTTTTGTTTTGGTATAAGAGGTTTATAAATGATACACTTGATTTCAAAAATGAGAAAATAATGTTTTAAAACTCTCAAGTGAGTTGTTGTGTCCGTTTTTGAATAACTACTCATTTTTTATTTCTTTTCTCACTAGCTAGTGTAGCTAATGGTGTTTACACCAAAAACATTTCAGGTATTGAACGGGGAACCAAGCCTTGATGATTAGTGGCGTGGCGAGTCGATGGACTATTATGACATATGTTGTTTAGGATGCTTAGTTTTATTTTGAATAATGTTTTGTAAACATATTATAACTTTGAGATACTTTTCTATTTATGTTTTGATGGATGTTTTTATTTAACTATACGAATTCCGGAATTCGTTTGAAATGAATTTAAAAGATAAATTATTTAAAACAAGTCTTCCACTGCTTTATGATGCTTTAGCATGTTTATTGTTGTAATTTGGGTCTGGTCGTCACATGTCTATTTCCAACTAGTTCAATTTTAGTGCTTATAGTCAAATATTGATCCTTTATATGTAATAAAATATTACATGGAACAAAATAATAGGCTCAAGATAGAAGATAAACTAAAATTGTTCATCTATATAACTCTTTTTTAAAAGAGTCATAGAACAATATAAAATAAAATTACTCCCACTTAATTAGAGTGTCATCAACAGAAACAACACCCATGTGAGCAATATGCTCATGAAAAACCTTAGGTTTTAAAGCCTTCGTAAGTGGGCCTGCAAGCATATAATTAGTTCCTAAATGTTCTATAGTTATCAAATTATTTTGAACTCGTTGTTTCATAAGTCCCATCTTCTTACAGAAATAACAGGTTAAAACCATATCCTGTTTTATCACTTTTTTATGTTGAGAATATTCTACGGTGTTCTTAGCTCTCCTTTTCTTGCGATTTTAAGAGTTGGATGCTAAATTAACACTTTCTATATTTTCTCACTGAATCTTTCTTAAACACAGTGAGAGATCAACTCGTTCAAGGTCCATTTATCCTTTTGAGTATTATAACTCACCCTAAAATTATTGCACTTTGTGGGAAAAGAGATCAGGATTAAATGCACGAGGAGGTCGTCATGCACCTCTAACTTTAATGCTTTTAATCCTAAATCAAGATTAGACATTTATATGATGTACTCCCTTACATCACCTCTACCAATGTACTTCACGGTGACAAGCTCAGCCAAAAGGCTACTTGCCTCCGTCTTATCACTTTTGGCAAAGCGTTTTTTTAAGTTCTGCTACATAATTTTTAGAATCTATGGTTTCAGTAATTGAACCTCGAAAAGATTCTGGAATGGAGCGCCTTATGATCATTAGACATATGCAATTAGGTCTTTACCAGTTCTCCTCTTCAGCTCCATTAGGATTTTTAGAAGAAGAAGTTGGTCAATATGTCCTTAGCACAAGGTCTAGATCCATGCATCCTAAGATGATTTCAATATACTTCTTCCATAACTTAAAGTTTACACCAGTTAGCATAGAAATTTGGCTTATTTGAGCTGAAACGTTAACATCAGTAGATATTGAAACTATAGTAAACAAGTATTTTTACATGAAAATAAAAAAAATAAGATACCTAACACAACATTGACACCTAGTCTTTGGACAAAGATATCAATTTGTTAGTGGTACGCTAAACACAATGATCAATCCTATCAAATGATAGTCTTCCTTTGGCCGACTATCACCTACATGGTTTATAATATATTTTATCATTGCAAGTATATATCGTTGGGGGCCCTAAATCTTATGTAATCCATTTAAACTATAAATAAATAAAAGAATTATTAATTAGTAATATTTACATTGTCATTTATTATTTTCTAATAAATGTAATCCATCATAAGATCCAAAGTTACTTATGATAACTTAAAGTGAGCATATGATGCGGGAATATTCACTTAAGTGGTAACTCAAATAATCTGTGGTATATGAATAAAGGTTGGTGCCTTATTTCTGGTAACACCACTAACACGACCCACTTGTAAATTGGCACAAGTGATCTCACCTGGATAGTTCAGGTAGAGACATGTGAGTGAGGGTGTTGCTGCAATAGAGATTGTAGTAGACTGGACTAAAATATATTTACTGTCTTATGGGAAAGTCGTTATAGAAAGACACTTCGTATATCAATCAGTTGATCATGTACAATTGATCTTAATCCTGAGTGGATTACGAACTCCTTTTCGTAAGAGACAAACCTTGATTTGCATAGGTGAGAGAGACTCAATATAGTTCGCTCAATATGCCCCCCACTTTGAGGATTGCGTCTTGCTTATAGCTGGGAACATACATAAGAATGGAATTCACTATTTTCCATATAGGAAAATAGATAAATAGCTCCTTTATGGACTGATTTAGTGCTTGAACAGCGGGGCCCCAAATTCCTCTGATCAAGGAAAAAGCAAGGACGCATAATGGAGATTATGTAAGATTGTTCATTAGAGAATTAGTTGGGCTTAAGAAACAAGATGTATAATGGAGGTTAATACGATAAAATTACCTAGACATGGATACGAACTACTTGTGAAGGATCAAAGTTTAGTTAATGATATTAGCCCATGAACATAACTATGTCTATAGTATTAAGAGTGCAACTCTAGATATTTAGTGGAGTTATCTAGGACTTAATGAATAAGAATTAATTGATTGAATTCGTTTGATCAATGTAATTCTAGAACATTGGAGCTTAGTTCTATAGGTCCATTAAGTCCTCCGAGCTAATTCATGTAATTGAGAATATGAATTAATTTCTTTGGAAAAATGGTTTCAAGTATTTAATTTGCAGTTGTCAAATTAATTAAGGCAAATACAAATAGAGGAGTCAATTTAATTAATTAAATTAAAATAAATAGATGAGTATTTGATTATTTAATTAATAGTGAAATGAAATAGAAAAGTCTATTTAATTATTTATTAAATAGAAGAGTCTATTTAATTATATAATAGAGAGATTAAATAGAAAAGTCTATTTAATTAAATTGATTTTGCAGTTGTCTAAAATTAATGGGGATTTAAATAGAGAAGTCTATTTAAAATTTAATTTGAGAAAGTCAAATTAAAGAGGAAATAAATAAAAGGAGTTTTATTTATTTAATGGAATTGTTTTATTAAATAAAAAGGAAAAATAAAAATGCCCAATATTATCATAGAGATGATGGGTCACACGCCACCTTGGTTAATAATTAACCAATTATTTGCATTTTATTTTATTTAAAATATATGTGATATCTTAATTTAAATTAATGTGATTAATTTAAATGAGTAAGATATGGAATAATTATTTTAAATTAATAATGATTAATTTAAATAGTGATATGAGAATATCTTATTATGGAATAAGATATTATATCTTAATTATTCAAAATATATTTTATAAATTATTTGATAATTAAAAATATATTTAAAGATTTTCTGAGGTCTTAGTTTTCTATAAATATGAACCTTGGGATGACCCCAAAACACACAACTAAGAGAGCAACAGGAAAATTCCTCTTCTCCATCTCTCTGTTTGCCCTCGTCGCCGCCCATAGGGTAAGGGAAGAAAAAGTTTTTCTTCCCTCTTCCTTTTTCCAAAGAGGATAGTGCCCACACACCGATTCTCTTTTGTGCTTAGTGAGAAAGATCTTTTTGGTGGTCTCAGGATCCTAACTAAGAACGAGGAGGAAGAGTTAGACACTTATCTACCACGGTTAATAATTCTTTTATGCATTTGTTTTTTTATTATATTATACTGCAAGGAAAGATCGTTGAGAATTCCGCATGAGGACTCTTTTATAGAGGCCTCAATCCCAACATATATGTCATATAGTCAAAATAAAATCTTCCTTTGAGTCGATTATAATTTACATAAATAACATATATACTAACATATAATAATTTTAAATATTAGCATATACTAAAATAAATGTTGCATTTATTTTAACATAATTAAAATATTTAAAACAATATATTAAAATGTCACATGCCCGTAATCTTGAATATGAAACAAAATGGTTTCGAGCGAAAGTACGAGAAACATTGAAATGCAATCCATTAAAATTTACAGATTGATTAGAGTGTATAATTTTTTTTTTTTGGTTTGATTATGAGCGTGAAACCCAATATATGATGGTCCATCTTCTGGAAGAAGTGAAACAACAATGTAAATTCATAAACCTCTCAAATCCAAAACTTCAAGATTTTAGAGTCCAAGGCAAAAATATTAAAAATTTATCTATAGAAAAATAAAATTTTATTTTCAATTATTTCCACATACATGAACCAATAATTTATATATGTTATTATATATAAATTATTTACCCTTAATGTTGAAGGTTGAAACCCAACAAGAAATTGATTTCTAAATATCAAATTTAATACAACAAAAAATAACTCTATGAAAGCATTAACCACATTAAAAAACAATTAATGGTTTAAATGGTATTGTACATTCTTCACGTTTGTTTTTTTAATACATCATGAATGATAGAAGAATAGTCATGGCTTATGAAAACCTATTAAGAGTTCTGTCATAGAATTTATATAAAACCATTTTCAGTCCTCTCAATAGAATTGATAACCAGCAATTTCACCATTATGTTTATGAATTGAAATTCACCAAAATTATAAAATAACCCATATATTAAACACAATTTCATTTCCTTCCAAAATTTATAACGAATGATAGTAAATCTATCATTCGAAAAATGAATCCAACAAAACATCATGCAAGGTAGCTCTGATACCACTTGTTAGATATATTTCAATAAATATAAAATTAATCCTATGACCTCTATATGATAGATTTGTCAAGATTAATTATTAGTAAATATACCCATGTCCATTGAGTCTGAAACTTGTGAACACATGAACCTTCTACAAATTGTGTTGAGTACTCGGTCTTCCTTCGACAAGAACACCCACAACGTATATACCCAAATGAACTCAATCTATAATGAGATGTAGAAAGACTTACAGGTAGATGTAGATGTCTTGTAAAGAATGAACCCTCACCCTTATATAGTCATTACACCGTAACTCTCATTAATTCTTAACTCCCATGACCCCTCAAATATTCCACACCGGTTATCAGAAGTTTAAAGGCAATAGGCAACCAATTCTTTCAATCACATTAATATGCCTCAATTCAAAACAACCATAATATTTAAAATAATTAAATAACCCATAAAAGAAAAACTCTTAGAATTCATTCACCCTCTATCTGGAAATTTGAGTTTCACCATCAGAAAATCCCAATCTCGTCGAACCTTGGGCATTTTCACTAGATTCTGGGTGTTTCAAATCCTTTTTGAAAATTTGTTAATGTCGATTCATTCTCTACAAGAAACTGTACTTTATCCAACAATTTTATACATCATTGTGGTTTTATTAGATATTGTTTCTTGTATATCCTACTTTTTAGAGCTTCTTGTTGTTCTCCATTACTGTTGATTTTGTTCTTATTATATGAAACTAATTTCAAAAAGATGGAATGAAATATTTGAAGAGAAACCGAATCGATTTTTGGATCTTGAATTTCCAAACAGAGATACCACAAAAATATAGATCATTGAGTTTAATTTATGGATTCAATTAGGGGTAAGCTTCATATCGTTCAAAAAATAAAAATTTTCTCATCGCAAAGATCCAAATCTCATTCTCAATCTGTAATTAAACTTGAGGGTTCATGAGAAGGAATTTTTTTATGAGATTTTTTTATGGGAATAATTTTTTCATGAAGAATCTGTAATCTCATAAGGGCTTATTCTCATGAGTTTTTTTTTCTTTAACGTAACAGAGAGGTGAAACTGAAAGTTAAAGGAATGAAAATGCAACAACCCCAAATTCTTAAAACATGGAAAATTCTCAAATACACGGCGGAAGCATACTTAACATTAAAAAGTCCATCTCATTTCATTTAAATCATAAAGTCATCATCAATTTGATTGATCAATCTTATTTGAAAACAAAACAAACAAATTCTCAATAAGTATCTAAACAAATGAAGAGTTTCAAACTTCAATAAAAACATGTATCGACCATTATTAATTTTAAACCCATCCAGACCATCAATAAAAGAAAGACAACATGCCGGCATGTAAAACCACGCCAACCATCCACCGTCCACGAATTCCATCAGTGCCCGACTTTCTTTTTCTTTTTACCTAAAAAAAAATATGTAGCATCATGAGGCTACGCCCAATGAGTAGAAAGAAGTTAAAGGAAAAGTAATGCCATGAGAAGATTCCTAAACTCATTAAGTCTGCTATCGACCTCACAACTCCAAACAAAATCTCTCAACTTTAAAAGAGTCCAATTTTTTTTTTACACAATACCTTAACTCAACTAATGTTCGCAAACAAAAGTGAGTTTCTCGCTCAAAAGCATCAAACACATGTTTCCACGATTCAACCTTTTGAGGTATTCTTCTTATGTGTTTGCAAGACACACAATTGAACCTATTTGTATATTCTTTCCCATTGATCAAATGGAATGAACCTGCCCTGTTAAGTGAAATTATGTCATGCACAACTATAATTTTCTTCTTAAGTATAACCCTACTTAATGCAAACCTCCAACCATATTGTTTAAGACATCAAAACAATATGATTTACCCTAAGCATCACTACCGGAATGCTTTAATAAGCCTAGGTCCAATTTCTAGTATAGAAAACCCGTTTCTGCTAAAATCGACTTTTTCATGGCTTAAACTTGAAAATTTGAAATTCTGGAAAAATATATTTTCCCAACCCTTTAATGAGATAAAAACACTCAAGAACACAATCCCAACTCAAAAGGATAGCTCCCAACAATTTTCAAACCAATAGAGCAAAAATAGCCTAAACTAGTGTAGTTTTGCTCTATTTTCGGTCACTAGGTGATAGTCTATTTTCCTAAATAAAACCAGCACCTAAAAGGTCCAAAATCCACTTCCAAAATCATCCTAACACACTTATAATTCTCCCAAAAATATCTCCTAATCAAACTTGCACATTTGGGCGAAATTCTAAGCTAGTTTCGAAACCTAGTGGACATTAATCCTCCAAATACAACTCAAAACCAGCAGCTTAAGTCTTAAAATAACATAATAACATGCTAGAACAACATATAAAAATAAAAAACTAAACACAATTAATCTCAAGAACAAAAGGGCAATAATACTCCTTAAACATGCATGTTTTTCGCCTTTTTCATCATTCTTTAAAATCCAAATTTCAACATCATTTAGTTCAGCCCATAACACACTTAATTCATGCTTAATAATTGTCTCAAATACTCCCAATCAAATTAACACAAAAATTTTTAACGAAAAAGAAAAACGATGCATGATTTTCATTTACGCTTAACTAGTTTCTACTCACCAAAAGTTCTTGATTTTTTTTTTCTTTCAAGAATTTGATTCTCATTAATCAAGACTTCCCCAACCTGAAAAAAAACACCTAAGATTCTTAAAACTCGCCCTAAAATAAATCAAAACATAATACAAACAACAAAGGACGGCTCGGGACGAAAAACAGCACGAAAGAAAGCAAAGTAACCCCCCTTAAGGGGCTGCTACTAAGGCGGTCCCGAAGGCTCTTTCGGTGTCTTTAAAGGCGGTAGATATGAATAGTAGAAGAGTTTTTGAAGAAATTTATGAATTAGGGTTTCTAGGGTTTGAAGAGGAATGAAGAAAATATGAGATTCAAGTATGGGGTTTTGGGTTTTCAGTAAAATTAACAAGGGATCCCTCTTGGAAACCAATAATTTAAAGTTCAAAAAGAAAAACTATTACCTTTGAACCTTAACTTGAAGAGATTTTTTCCAACCTCGATCAAACTTCCTCCAATAGAAAACTACTAAGAATCAAACCAAAAACAAGGATGAGAAGAGAAAAGTTTGATAAAAAATTTGTCCAACAACACGGGGTTTGCGTTGGATCAAGAGGAAGAGGAAGAGAAAATTGAAACCTACATTTTTCCTTCTCTATACGTTCACGTTCAACTGAGGGTGTCTTTTTTTTCTTTTTCTTTTTTCTTTTCCTTTTTTCACGCCACTTTCCCTTTTTTTTTAATATAAAGATAAGGATAACATCCTTTATTTAATTTCTGTAAAAGAATTAAATTTAATAAACACCACTTCCTTCCAATATTCCATTAATATTATAAAATAAATAATACTTATTAAAATATACTTACTGGGAACACGGGTCGTCACAGGAAATGATAGGGTAAAGAGATGGAGAGATAGGAGAGATAAATGCCAACTAATATATTATGCCACATCATTTAAAATTTGTGTAAATATATTATATTTAAAATTAATTAAATAATGACACATCATCATTCTGTTAAATAATGAACTGAGATTTGATGCCAGGGACTAGATAGAAAACAAAATCAAAACTCAAGGGTTAAAATGTCGCGTTTTAAAACTCATGGACTAAATAGAAAATAAAATGAAAACTCAGAGACCAAAAATATCTTTTTCCCTTTTTTTAAATTGTATCTTATACTTTCAAATTTTTTTTAATGTTATTTTTATAAGGAAATGTTCTTTTATTAATAATATATTGTGTAATTTAATGTGATGGTCATCAGGGTATAATGGTAAAAATATTTTAACATTCATTTTTCGGATAGCATCCAAACGGGAAATTAAATTAGTATTCATTTCAAAATTCATTCTATTCCAAATAACATAACAGATTTGAAGTCATTTTTCATCTTTTAAAATTATATGATTTGAAATCATTTCGTAAGAAATCTTCCAGCCAAACAGAGAGTCAAGGAAAAAAACAAAGCAAGATAGTTCAACACACGAATCCCAAATATATAGAGGCAAATATCCAATTAATAAGAGATATTTTGTATTTATAAAAAAGGAAAACTCCTAATTTTTCTCATGCATGAACGGAAATATCTCGTGTTTCTCTAAACCAGATCGTCACAAAAGAAAGATAGGGTTCCATTTAAAGATTGATTTGATGGAAAAAAATCATAGAGAATTTGTGTTCATTATGATATTCTTGTATTGCATGTACAGTTTAGAAACTATATGTTCTATTCAATTTCTTTCAAACGATTATATTAGTACAAACTAGAGAGAGAAAACCATTTTTAATTTTTTTTTAACAAATAAAAAAAAATCAATGAAGGAAGAAATTAGAGAAAATGAAGAATTTTGAGGAAGAAATTAGATAAAAGTAGCGGTTCTTGAGAAGAAATCAGAGAGAATGTATATTTTTTTTTAATGAAAACATGTATTGCATGTACAATTTATACACTGTATATTTACAATTGAGACTCTTTTCAAACGATTTCATTAGCACAAAGCAAAGAGGAAAAAATTTTTTAGATGGTTTTCAACAACAAATCAAAGAATAAATTAAAAAAAAATCTACATTATGAAGGGGATTACATACTCAAGGAGTTAAATGTCGAAGTCAACGGGAATGTCGATATTTAAATTTACGGAAATGTCAATGGAAATATCGATGTCGACAGACATTCCCAGAAAAATCATGAAAACTATGGAAATATAGGTGGATTTTTAGAATTTTTGAATGAAACTTTCAATATAGCTTATTTAAGTCATAATCTATCATATAATGAAATTATAGATCTTCAAATGATGTTAAACATGACAAATGTAAAAAATACAATAAAATGTATCTAAATATAATAATGAAATATGTTTTTTCTTACATTAATAAAAAATTGACATTATTATTATTATTAATAATATTATTATTAAAATTGAATGTGGTAAGTAATACTCTTATTATTATTATTTAAATTTCTATGTAAAAAAAGTTTACACGGTGAGAATCAATTTTTTATTTTTTTAAAAGAGGAAGAAAAAGTTAAGACTTAAGAGAAAGAAACCAAAATAAATAGAAAAGAAAAGAAATATGGAGATAAGATTGACATGTTTTGGGAAACTAAATTTAGAAAAATAATGATGTGAAAATGCTATTCACTGTAAAAGTCAAATATAGAAAAAGAAGGAAAAAAAACTCTTTCATAATCCTTCCCTTACACTTCGTCTTCCCAGATTTTAGGTCTCTGAAAGTGCCAATTTGACAATATCTAAAGAAAAAGAAAAGGGTAACTTGGATTTGGTAAAATAACTTCTACGTCAAACTAAATGAAAGGCTTCTCATCTTCTTCTTTCTCAATTGATTTCATAAAAAAATATCCTTCTCATCTACTTCGGCGATATTCCATCGATATTTCAAGGACATTGACCAAAATTTTCAGATATTTCGCCGACAATGGAGAAAAATGTTGACGTCAGCTAGATGTTCGTCTAACACAAACCACGTCACTTCGAAACTCCACCGAAATTTTGAACGAAATTTTGTTTCCGACGACCTGAGAGAAAAAAGAAGTCCACCCCCCTTATCGATGTCGAGCCCTGATTATGACAAAATTTCTAGTGAAATTTTGGTTGTGTCGGCAATATTTGCTTCCTTGTACATATTGTACAAAATGTTAGAACATTATAGTTGTTGTTTTTAAATATGTTCATGACATTATATATTGTACAAATTATTTATGATACAACCATGGTACGTACAAGATCGTCATTACATTCATAGAAACAAAAAGGTAAAGAAAGAGTGTGTCAAGAAATAAGTGATCTGGAAAATGATGAAAGTGATAACACTTATGATGAAGAGATTGAAGAACAAACTAATGATGATTTTATTTTTCAAGCACTGTGTTTTGGAACTTATAACCAGTCTTTTAATAATCTAAACTAGCCTAAAATACTTAAATGTTAGATTGTATTTGACATATATTATGTACATTTTTTTTATATCGTTGTTCAACAATACATAATGTACATTGTGAAAAACATCATACAATACATTTTCAATGTGCACACAATATTATATATATTCCTACGTACATAACATAAGTAATATGAACAAGGAAAACAATTATTTATAGTTGGTATATGTATTGTCCTATATTACATTTCCATGATGCAGTATGATAAATCACAACTTTAGGAACATGCAACATTGTATTTATGGTGTATAGTACATTTCTAATCTACTTAATAAAATGTTATTAAATGACAAAAGAATCTGGAAAATGAAAATTTTCTTGTCTTATATAGCCGTTGAAATGTGGACTGTGGCCCCTCCCTCTGGCTGTGCTAATCTGGATTAGGATTAATTTTCATGGGCTCGACTGGGCTCTTATTAGATAGTCATAGGTGGGTGGTGACACTTGTGTCAATCCATTTTAGTCTAGACCTTGCATCAAGCCTTACTCTTATGCCCCACCCTTTTATGATCAATTTTCACCCTCTACAAAAATAATTTAATATTAATAAATATATTTACTATTCTCATTGATTGGTTTAAAAATAAAATTTATAAAATAAATATTATTTTTTATCAATAGAGAAAAAAATTAAAAATTAAAAATTACATAAAATAATAATAATTTAATTAAGTTAGGAGCACAATTAGAGGCAAAAGAAAATTTATTCCTCATTTTTATACCTTAAAAAGATCGAGGGAAGATATTTCCTTCATTTTTTACCCGAACCTCATCTCAAATAGATATGGTCCACGAGACCTAACCTAGTGAGGATTTTTACCATTTTATTGTAATTATTATTTATATTCGTAATACAAAAAGTATCCTATCCATAATTTACCATATCATAAATTGAAGAGGAGAGACTCAACTCACAAACATCTAACCGGTTAAATATACAAACACTTCACAATATTATACATTATTACACAGAAGAAAAAGTATTAAGTTGATGAAACTATTCGGACTAAAAGTGTATTTTACTGGAAATAAAAAAGGGGTAAAATTGAAGGGGATTTGCTATTTCGAAAGCTATGGGGGGTGCTTTTGCAATAGCAATATAATTCCATCACATGAAGGACAATACCAAATATTTGGGGGTTTAGGGTTTAAGAGCACCAGGCTTCATTTCCCATCAGCAGACGATTATCTAATCTCCTCCACTAAATTTTCTCTAATTTCCGTGCGTCGATATAGTTTCCGGCGAATTTCTCTGCCATTTCTACGATCACTATGTGGGCTCTTCGTCGAGCTTCTACGCCTTTCAGGTATTACTTTTCTCATTTTCTCTTTCTATTGAGCTTACTTTTTTGAGTAATAATTGCCGCCTTCTCAATCACAGTTCTGATTAACCATTTCTTCTGTTTCCAAGTAAGAGAAGACCAAAAAATTATGAATTTATTAAAAAGTGTAAAACTTTGGAGTGAAAAAATCTAGTTGCATTGCATTATTACATCTTGCAATTGCTTATTTATTTCTTTCTTTATTTAATTGTGTTCAAAACTGATCATTCTGGTTGTTAACTTTGGTCTGGTTTCAGGAATCAAGTACTTGGAATTGGGGCTTCATATTCTTGTTTTAAATTGGATGCTTTGACAAATTGCGTAGATGCGAAATGTGGAATGGTTACTTCCTGTGTTTCATCTGATAGTTTTCCGGTTTCGAATTGGTTATACTACTCAACTCATGTACGTTCGAGGCATGGTGTTGATGCATGTAGTTTTTCTTCACAAGCTGGTGCGAGAAGTAGTGGAGAGGAAGATGATTTGGAAGATGGGTTTTCTGAACTTGAATCACCTCCAGAAGCAAAGTCCATTCGAAATATTGATGAAATGGATGATCTGTTAGTCTCTGACGGCGATGACCATGATGCTGTGGGGCTTTCTCAAAATGATCTGGATTTATCGGAGACTACTGTTGACCTGGATGAAAAAAAACTAGTAGATAGAAGAGCTCCCTCAGAACTTTTTCAGGCCATAATGAGTACTCCTGGCTTGTCTGTCCAAAATGCTCTTGATAAATGGGTCAAGGATGGAAAGGATTTAAACCGACCTGAAATCTCGTTAGCCATGCTTAATCTTCGTAAACGTCGACTTTATGGAAGGGCATTGCAGGTGAGTCTGCCTATTTTTGTTTCAACAAAAATGGAAAAACATAATTAGTTGGGGAATTTGTGACATAGTTATGCATGGAATAAAAAAATAGAGGGAAAAAAAAGTTATCTATGCTTTATTTTGGGTCAACATTGTACATATCATCTTCACAGTTATTAATGTTCTTATTCGTCTTTTGTCTTGTATATTTCATGTTCATGATTACTGTTTATGTTCCTATTGAAAAAGATTATTGTCTGTATTCTTTTTTTATGTTTGTTGCTGACAGCTATAACTCAATAATAGATTAATTTTATGTATTTTCTATTATGTAAACCTACCTGGTTGTTACGAACATTATGAATTCAAAAATTTGGATATAAATCTCTAAAACCAAAAGCAATTACTCAACATTATTGGGTTGTTTGGTTTGGTCTATTTTTTTCTTTTCTTTTTATTTGGTTATTATATTGTACATCTTTCATTATATCAATGAAATGAGCTTTTGATCTGTCTTTTGAAAAAGAAAAGAATATTATGAATGCAAAACATGCAAAAGTTTGGATAAAAATTATGAACACCAAAGTAAGATTATAATCAAATATTAATAAATAAAACATTAATGTTTATTAACTTCAAATACTTCATATATTTCAATCATATTTGTTTGAGGGTCATTTACAAAAATGGCACTTTTCTAATATTAAGTAAGTATCAAATATACAAAAATTTTCAAAATTTTCAATAATAGTATTTTTTTTAACATTCATTAATTTAATGAAAGTAAAATATTACATTAATGAAATGATTTAAATAGTAAAAACTAACAAAACTTGCTGATTTCTAGTTCAAAGCATCTCAATAAAGATTATGAAAAACAACAATGAGATTCATTATTCTGCGATTCAGGAGAATTTTTTTTTAATGAAAATGAATCCATTAATTTAATATAAGCAAGAAAATTCTTTTTGAAAATAAATTGGCTTTTGCTGTATTTGAAATTAAGGTGGAAAAAAGTGTCATTGAGTGTAATTTCTCATTTGTTTATTTATTCATTTTTTGCATTCATGTTGTTTTCAATGCCATTTACTCTTATAGGATATTTTAATGTGAGTTCTTAAAAAAATGGTTGTGAATACTATTGGTTCGATTTATTTATATATAACTTTTATTTCAGAAATGAGAATCGTCTTGATTTATATGTAATTTTTAATGGGCTTTTTGCCTCATACCATCTTGTGGTTTACTCCTGTCTCTAAAAGAACAAGATTCAAGTTTGCATTGCTACTCTTTTTTGTAGTACATTTACCTTGCTAACATATGCAGCAGCATATGGTGTATGGACTATGGAGGTGATTGAACATATATACCTGGATTAGTGTTTAGAATATGGGTTCAAATTATGTCTAGAGAATCTCTTACTAATTACTATTCACTTAAAAGTTTTTCAAAACACTGTGCCTATAATGGTCTTGTAGTTTTATTATCCTACATTTATAAGTTTTCAGTCTTCTGTAAGGGCATGTTGGCTTCTAATAAAGAAGGTTATTATTCTTATTTTTGGTCATTCTGAACATGTACTCTATGTATCTTGTCATAATACTAAAGACGCTGCTAATGCTGGTGGGGAATTGAGGACGCAGTTAGGTGTTAAGCTATTATAAGACTTATCTTTTGCAATTGTGATACGAAGTCATCAAAATTATTCTCAAGGTTGAATTAAATAATTTGTTTATGGCCTTTTGTATATTTTTTTCATATTTGGTTTTGCAGTTCTCTGAGTGGCTGGAGGCAAATAAACATCTTGACTTTATTGAGAGAGATTATGCTTCTCGTATGGATTTGATAGCAAAAGTACGCGGACTAGAGAAGGCTGAATATTACATTGAAAAAATCCCGAAATCTTTCAGAGGCGAGGCAATCTACCGAACGTTATTGGCAAACTGTGTTGTTGCTAACAACGTCAAGAAAGCAGAGGAAGTATTCAATAAAATGCAGGATCTAGGATTTCCAATTACTGCATTTTCTTGCAATCAGTTGCTTCTTCTTTACAAGCGACACGACAAGAAGAAAATTGCAGATGTTTTATTGTTGATGGAGAAAGAAAATGTCAAGCCCTCACTCTTCACTTATAAAATACTAATTGATGCTAAAGGTCAAACCCATGACATGACAGGAATGGACCAAGTCATTGAGCAGATGAAGGCCGACGGCATTGAACCAGATATCAATACACAAGCCATCATGGTAAAGCACTATGCATATGGTGGGCTTAAAGAAAGAGCTGAGGCACTTTTAAAGGAGATTGAGGGAAATGATTTGAATGAGAAACGTTGGGTTTGCCGGTTTTTACTTCCTCTCTATGGGGGAATGCAAATGGCTGATGAAGTGGAGAGAGTTTGGAAGATCTGTGAGTCCGACCCTCGGGTTGAAGAATGCATGTCTGCCATTGTTGCTTGGGGAAAGCTGAACAAAGTTGAAGAAGCTGAGGCAATATTTGATAGGATGTTAAAAACGTGGAAGAAACTTTCCTCGAGGCAATATCACGTGATGTTAAAAGTCTATGCAGACCATAAAATGCTAACCAAGGGCAAGGATCTTGTGAAGCTTATGGCAGACAAGGGTTGCCAAATTGGTCCCTTGACTTGGGATGCTCTTGTTAAGCTTTATGTGGAAGCAGGGGAGGTAGAAAAAGCCGACTCTGTCTTGCACAAGGCAATCCAGCAGAGCCAGATGAAGCCAATGTTATGTTCTTTTATGACCCTTTTAGATCAATATGCAAAGAGGGGAGATGTTCATAACGCAGAGAAAATATTTCACAGGATGAGACAGGCTGGTTATGTAGCTCGGCCCCGTCAGTTTCAAGCACTATTACAGGCTTACATCACCGCCAAGGCTCCGGCTTACGGCATGCGGGATCGATTAAGGGCAGACAATACTAATCTGAGTAGAATTTTGTTGACACAGTTGTCTCAGGTTGATGCATTTAAAAAGACATCAGTATCTGATTTGCTTGACTGAGGGTAAGTTCCCAAATATGTTTTAAATTATAATTTGTAGGTTAAGCTGGATTTTGAAATTGATAAAACCTCGATGTTGTTTGAGGGTTTGATCTACTTTTATTGTGTACTTTTTTTCAATTATAGGATTGACATCTGGTTGATGATGCAAGGATTTATTTGAAAGAGACAAAATAGATTTCTTTAAAGGAGTCTTATAATTATTTCATAATTTTTTTTTACCTGAATGGATATTATAAAGAGGTTGTCATTAATATCAGTGTCGAACATGAACATTATAGGAGTAAAAAAAACATTACCTTTCCGAAGACCTAAGTTAGGGGTGTTTGGTAATGGTAATATTAATGAGAATGGGAATGAACAAACTCATTTTCTAAGTTTACTATTGGATTTGACATCTTATTCCAACACACTCACATTATTTTCACTATTCATTCTCACTTCCATACAATCTAAACACATACATCACAAACTCATACTTTATTTTCTCAGACATCACAAGCTCAGGCTTCCTTTTCCAAACCCCCAACCAAACACCCTTGAGGGCAAGGTTTTTGCCATCAATAGTCTAAGTTCCAACAGAGAGGAAAGAAGAAAATTAACCCTATTTCCAAACAATCTTACAATATTGTGAATTTTTTGGGTGTAAAATTACATATTCATCCTTAATATTGTGTTTTCTTTATAAAATTACACATTTATCATCCTTTGTTCATAGTTTTAGTGCATGAATCATTAAAGATGGCAAAATTCCCCACGGGTTAGAAGCCCTATAGGGGCAGGGCAGGGAATCCCCGTTTTATTAGGGTTAGGATTAGAGGGGGAAATTTCCCCCAATTTTTTTAGGGTGTGGGGATGGGAATGCTGACCCCAAACCCGATATTTTAATAATATCTTATGTATTTTGTTTACTTTTATCTTTATTTATTGAAAAAAATATATAATATGGTTTTATTAACTAATAACTTATAAAATATTTAGTATTATGTTTTCCTTTTGCCTTAAAAATGTTTATTTTAAATATATATTTCTACTTAAATAAGAACTAAAATATAAAACGGGGAATTTTCCCCGCGGGAAACCCGATCCCCGAACGGAGAATCCCCTAACCCGCCCCTGATTTTTTTATTAGGGGATATGGTAGGGTATGAGGATTAAAAATCTCTGCGGGGATGGAAAATGCATCCCGACCCCACCCCGTTGCCATCCCTATAAATCATTCATAATCTTGGTTGGTACTCAATCAATTTTAACTCATCTTGATCGGTTTTGAGATGTATGTAATTTTAAATCTTAGTCGATCTTGTGAAAGATAATGATACTTTATCTTTCAAAGATGCGAATTTAAAGAAAAGGGTAAAAATACTACTAAAAATGAGGGTGAGACAAAATTCTTTCTACAAAATGTAAGCTCTCTTACAAAAACCTGTCTATTCATGAACAAAACTTCAAGAACCAAAGAATCAGTTACCAAATGACAAATCTATTGTTAAATTACAGTTATTCAGTTTATCTATGTTATAAATCAAACATTTGTTTTGAAATGATTTTAAATAAAGAAAATTGCAAATTATAGTCTTGTGATTTATCTGATCTATAAATTATAATCTTGTAGTTTTTTAAACACCCCTATGATTTGTGATAGTATAAATTATACTCCTCTATAAGTTTTAATGGAATGGAGATATATGTTTATTCAGCATCTGGACATGTATCAATTTGATTAAAAATAACAGAAAATTTTAACAAATAGTCATAATTGGTAAAATTTACTCCAATAAATAACATGTCTTATACTACAAACTACACTCACTTGTTAATTTTTGTTGTTAGTTTTAATCGAACCAAAAACACATGGCAACAATAGAGCAAGCGCATGCCCTAATTGCATTAAAAATAATATACAGACGGGTGTGATTTGTTAATTCACAAATGACATGAGTGTTTTTAAAGGACTAAAGTGATTTACAATTAACCTTTATAAAAACCCCATATGATTTATACATTTGTAATCTTATACTATTTTCTCAGTTAATTTTGACATAATTAATACACATGATAAATATAGAAAAAGTTATGTGTACTAATATTTATTATATCGGTAAAATTTGATGTGATAAATTATAAAATGTCGAGAACCATTTTGAAAACATAAGAGTGATTTTTAAAATTAAGTTATAGGAAATGATTTCAATAATCCAATATTGTGTTCTAAAAAAAAAAAAACACTCTAGAGAAAGGGGTCATAATTTTGTAGCGTACAAGGAAAAGCTATCCAATCAATACGCAAGTAAAGGCCTAATCATATAGTTCTCGTCTCACAAACCACTCTGTTATCTTCTATGAACATTGTTCCAAAGAAGGTTTAGATTCATTGATGCATTTGGACAAAAAGTGTGGAAACTTATATGAAAATTCAAAGGCACTTTTCATTATATGAAATTTATGAATTTGGGCAAGAAAAATGTTCACGTTCATTCAAATGAACCAGGCCAATTACCATATTATTTGTGAATTATATTTTGTTGTGATGAGGTGGACCAATGGGTAGATATAAGGAATTACGGAAATAGCAGGAAAAAAATGTAATTACTTGTATATCATAATTTTTTGGGGCATTTTCAAATATGTTAGAAATTTTTATAATATTTACAAATTTGTTAGGAAAAAAAAAATATTTACAAAAATGTTAGAATTTTAAAAATTCTGAGTATATCAGTTAATCGCTATTAGTATATCAATGAACTTTTAGTATATCAATGGTAGTTTATCAGTTGATCATTAATATTCTATCATTGATATACTAATATATATCACTGATATACTATTAATTATTGACTGATATACTAATAGATTGACTGATATACTCGACTTTTGAAATTATAACATTTTTGTAAATATTTTTTTTTTCTAACATTTTTGTAAATATTTCACTCAATTATAACATTCATGTAAATTTCCCTAATTTTTTTTATATAAATTTATCAAAATAATATATTACTTTCCTTTCATATTTATTGAATAATTGATTTTTTTTTTTTTTTGCTATTTTAATTTTTGTTCTGGGTTGAATAATTGTCATCAAAATGAATTTTTAAGTTAGTTATTAATTTTTTTTAATAATCTATTTCTATTTTCAATAAATTATTACTTTGATTTCTCAATAGATCTATTTATCAATTTTGTTTTAAATGAGTCATAATTTTAACTAATTGAAAATGGGGTGCTTATTAAGAATGCAAAGTTTGAAAAATGACCATGAATGATGATAGGAATTATAATTATTATTATTTTGTAAAATACATTTAAGAAAAATAGTTTTTTCTTCTTTTAATATTGATAGTTAAAACGAATTTTTTGTCCTCTACAATGTGAACTCTACAAGTTTGGCCAAATTTGATTTCAATTTTTTTTTTTTTGAAATACCAAACTATTCAATGAAAGCTAAAAGGAATGACCAGTTGGCTATTTGTTTGAATTTTCAAAATTCCTATTTGTCAACTATTTTTTTATACAAAATGTTGGGTGGGGATTTTATCACTATCTTGAAATTGAAACTACAATACCTTAATCAATAGGCTATGCCCTGATCGACCCATTTATCTACTATTCATTTTCATAATAAGATAGTTATTGATTATGAATTCGATTTTATCCTAATAATTCTTAAAAATAACAATTCACATAATGTGAGAAAAAAAAAGTATTTTCAGCTGTCTAAAAAATCTTTAGGTTTTTTTTTAATAATATTATATAAAATTTGAGAACCAAAATAAAACTTTTAAAAATGAAGATCAAAATATAAAATATTTTATTTTGGGACCAAAATAAAATTTAAATATATATTTTTTTTATAAAAGTAATCAAGTATAAGACCAACTAGTATTTTACAAATTCAGCACCAGCTCTACATTTAAAAAAGTGGTGATAGATTTCTCAGTTTTAAAAAAATAAAAATAAACAAATAAATAAAAATCATTCCCATATATATCTAACGAGATATGGACAATCATTAAACCTAAAGTCAAACCACCGTTTCTTCAGCTAAAAATATGGGAAAATTGCAAATATGACCTCGAAATCTGCGTTATAATGAAACAAATCCTGATTTGATATTTCTTATATTTAAGACCTTATGCTGATGTCATGTGAGTGTGAATAGACCAGAAAGCCCTTAAAAATTGAATGTTTGCATAGGGAAATGAAACGTCCGATCGAAAACTAAAACTCTCTAACTTCAGATCGTTAACGAAACGTCAGACCCACGATCACCCACGATCTAAACGAAACCCACGATCCTTTCTCTTCCAAACGCACGATATTTTCTCTTCCAAACACACGATTTCATATCTTCGAAACCCACGATCAGATCTATTTTCCTTTTAAAGTAAGTTTAAGTTCCGTTTTTGATTTCGTACAAATCGCTCAAACGTAAGAGAAGGAGAAGGATTTTCGCAAATCAACGACAAAAGGTATGCCTTTTCGATGTTCGAAGTTAGGTTTAATGATCGGCTCGATCATCGAAGAAAATCGGCCGATCATTAACCCTAGAAAATACAATAGTTAATGATCGGTGGGATTAATGATCGGTCAGATCATAGTAAAAGATCGTTCATATTTGAACGAGCTCTAACTATGATCTGATCGATCATAAATCCCACCGATCATTAACCATTGTATTTTCTAGGGTTAATGATCGGCCAGATCTTCTTCAGTGATCGGACCGATCACACACTACGATCGGTCCGATCATAGACTATGATCGGTCCGATCATAGACTATGATCGGACCGATCATAGGCACATGTTTCTTCGGTCAGATTTTTAACTCTTTTAATGGTGTCTTTCAGGTCAAATGGCTGCTTTGAAATATAGTACTGCTGATCACTTTCATGCCACTGTCACTTGTGTCTCACACTTGTCTAATACTGTGAAGAACATCAAGGTGGGGCTTACTCCAACACAGCTTGCAATGTTGAGAGAAACATTCATCGGGCGTTTAATTGATGTAGAGTTTAAGTTCTCTGGCCCTCTCATTCATCTAGTTCTACTAAGAGAGGTTGAACAAGAGAATGAGCAAGAGATGAGCTTTTTGCTCGGAGGACGGGTAAGGACATTTACAAAGGATGATTTCGCACGCATCACCTGGATTGCCGCACACGGAAACCATTTATACGTAGGGACCATTCGATTAGGCTGCGAGGTTCTCGTTCGAGGCCTGGTATGGTGTAAACAAGTTTGATTTAGACGAGAAGATCCTTGATCATGAATTGACAGACGATAAGGACGTAGTGAGGATGGCCTTGGTGTACTTTGTGGAGCTAGTATTGATTGGTGGATTGAGAAGAAAACAAATCGATACAGTTTTTATTCATTGGTAGAAGAAGAAGAAATGTGGGAAAGCTTTGATTGGGTTGACACAATTTATGGTATCACGCTTAGTTCGCTGAAAGAAGCAATTGAAGGCAAATTAAAACCGACGGAGTAAAATAAAGAGGAAAATAAAGAGGAAGAAGTAATTGAGGATGCAATGGTCGAGGATGAGAAAGCGAAAAAGCCCGATGCAAAAGCGGGGGTGCAACCTACTCGCTTCTTTGGATTTCCACACGCATTCCAGGTAATGTAACTATTGTAGGCATGGATTCTTTGTATTACCTTGATGTGAAAGTGTACAATTATATGATAATATAACTATTGTAGGCATGGATTTTTGAACAAATACCCGAGCTGGTTGCTGAAAAATATATATCAAGGGTGGAGACAGATCTACCACCAGTATGCTCGTGGCGGATTGCAAAGACAATGACACAGGGCCGGCCTTAAGAAGAATATATTTGCTCAATTGGACAAGGTACTTTTAAAATATTTCTAAAGTTCATTGTTATATATTATATCTGTCGAAATGATCTGTCCGATCATAGTGTATGATCGGTCCGATCATACACCATGATCGGACAGATCACACACCATGATCGGACCTATCATGTCGACATAGTCTTGTTATGTGCTGACTAAATGATCGGTCAGATTATGATCGGACCGATCATACACTATGATCTTACCGATCATACACTATGATCTGACCGATCATTTAGACAGAGTTTAAGGTTCTGCTCTGTCTAAATGATCGGTCAGACGCTATGATCGGACCGATCATACGCTATGATCTGACCGATCATACACTATGATCTGACCGATCATTTAGACAGTTATGTATTATGCTCTGTCGAAATGATCGGTCATATCATGATCGGACCGATCATACACTATGATCGGACCGATCATAGTGTATGATCGGTCATTTGAAATTATGTAAGGTTCTTAATTTGGTTTCATGTTTTTCATGTTAAAGGCAAAACCAGTAAAAAAGAAGAAGATTGTTAAAGATTTGGAGGTGGACAAGACAAAGTGTGAGAAGGTGAAGAAGGGTATTGATGGGAAGGGGGTAAAAGCAGAGGAGGTGAAGAAGAAAAAAGGAAAAAAGGAAGATGAAGTGGAGGAGAAGAGGCCAAGGGATGACAAACCAAGTAAAAGATCGGGTTTGTCATCTAAGTACAAACGAGCAATTTTGAACTGTGAGGCTCGTATTGGATGTGTTGAGAATGATGTTCGGGAAATCAAATCCATGTTAATGAATATCCAATCGATATTGTTGAATGTAAGTAGACATATATATGTATATATATTTGTATTTGTTACTTATTTTGATAGTTTTGAGTGTTAATATGAAATTGTTATTGCAGAAATTAACTATAGAAGACGATAGGATGGAGGAGGATGATACTGATGGAGTTAGTGATGATAATGAGGAGGAGGAGGGGAAGGAGGAGGAGGATACGGGAGGTGATAAGGGAGAGGAGGGTAGGGATGAAGAAAATAAAGAGGAGGAGGAGGGGAAGGAGGAGGAGGATAAGGGAGGTGATAAGGGAGAGGAGGGTAGGGAAGAAAATAAAGAGGAGGAGGAGGGGAAGGAGGAGGAGGATAAGGGGAGGGGATAAGGGAGAGGAGGGTAGGGAAGAAAATAAAGAGGAGGAGGGGGGGAAGGAGGGGGGATAAGGGAGGGGATAAGGGGAGAGGAGGGTAGGGAAGAAAATAAAGAGGAGGAGGAGGGGAAGGAGGAGGGGGATAAGGGAGGGGATAAGGGAGAGGAGGGTAGGGGGGGAAGAGATGGAAGAAGGGAATAAGGGAGTGGAAGAAGATAAGGGAGGGGAAGAGGATAAGGGGGGGGAAGGGATGGAAGAAGGGAAAGAGAAGTCCACTTGGACATCGTTATGATGTCCGAAAATTTTGAGTTTAAGACGCGCGCCGGGGGCACTAGAAAGAGAAAGGCCATAGGTCCAGTTCAACAAGCTCCAGATCATGTCGGAGAAGAGATTGAAGTTCGAAGAAGCGGCGATCATACAATTATATGACCCATCGTACATGGTCCCAGGACGAAATCCTCAATAAATATAAGACCTTCATTATCGGCAAGAGGAATGGTAAGGCCCTGGTGCCGTGTCGTTACTATTGTCCAAAACCAAAACAATTCTTCCTCGATTGGCTCGGGACGAAAAAAGCGGATGCAAATCTAGGTCGTGAGGTGAGTGTATATCTATTATACAGTCTATAAATTCACATTGTTGTGTTACTAACTAATGTTCGCTTTGAATATATAGCACGTTGATACATCCATGCTGTTTATTGAAGCAAAGCTGAGGATGCGGCCTGAATTTATTAAGCATCCATTCACAGTGGTTGACTCATATTTTGCGGTATGTATTTGATATTTGTGAAATTGTGAATTGCTGTTGAAATGATCGGTCAGGTCATTGTGTATGATCGGTCCGATCATACACCATGATCGGACCGATCATACACCATGATCGAACATATCTTTTTTTTTCTAATAACCTTGTGTACTTGCCACAGCAATATTGCGGTAGGAGTTGGGAAAAATATGAGAAAGCTGTGAAGAATAATAAAGTCTATGATTGGCAGAAATGCTTTGAACTCATAGATTATGTCCTAGGCCAGCATGGAGACTTCACAGTCCCTTGGGGTGATTGCGATTACGTAAGTTTATAATATATTCTATTCATTTTTGTTAAATTATTTAATTTCTGGTAAATTAGTTTTAATATTGTTTTCTTCAATTACTTCCATTAGGTATACGCTCCAGTGAATATAAAAAAATCTCATTGGATATTGGTGGTCATTGATCTGAAACGGCACGCGTTTGTATACTATGATTCTCTTCCCACTTACTCAACTGAGAAGGAGATTGCAGCAATCATAGGGCCACTTCGGAATTGCGTGGCACATCTATTGTACAATGTCGGCCTATCTGAGAGCATGGAAAAATGGCCAGTAAGGCGTATGCGTAACACCCCGATACAAGACAACGATAAAGATTGTGGTGTTTACACTTTGAAGTTTTTTGAATGTCTTGTAACAGGAAATAATGTAGATATATTAATCCCTTCCCTATTTAAACAATTTAGATTAATGTTATCGTCGAGGTGTGGTCCAACACACCCGTTTTTTAAGTAATGCAATTGTTCTTCTATGCTTTCACTTATCAATTTAATTTCATTTATTTTTAACCAATTTGCAGTCCATTTAGTTGTAGTAGGCTCTGACCGATCATAGGCTATGATCGGACCGATCATAGCCTATGATCGATCACTATATGACCGATCGACCGTCTGAATGATTATTAATTAAATACCCATCGCCTTCGTCGAATGATGAGGTCCGATCATGATCGGACCGATCATTGTTTATGATCGATCACTATATGACCGATCATAAGCAATGATCGGTCCGATCATGATATTTATCATGTACTACTATGATTAAAAAATATAAACTTCATTTGATTCTAAACTGATGTACCAACCAATTACAAGTGATACGAAAGTGGATTACGACATGTTTTTCTATTATGGCCGACTGAACCACACCTCCCACAATGTCGTGTTTTAACAGGAACCTCTCCAGTTGACAAGATCCTAAGTTTTTTCCGACGTCCGATACGTGCCACCATTTTAGGCGGTACCACATTTACCGCCTGAAATCCAGTAGAAGATTTATATTCTGACTCGTGTGGCGCTGGATTGATAGGCTCCGCATATGCATTAAGTAAGAAGTCGGACGTAAAATAATCTGAGCATAATGTATATGGGCTGACGTTCCGCTCTCTGGCAGCTGCGAGTGCATGTTTGCAGGGTAATCGGTCTAGATCAAATAACCGACAACTACACTCCATGGTGTTAAGATCAACGGTCGCAACATAATTATTATCTATTACTTTGAAACGGTAAATCTCGATGGTAGAGACTGGAAAGTGTGATCGACTTCATATGAGATATTCGGAGTTGCTCCTCCGCATGCTTTGTTAGAATTCCCTGCGTCTTCGATGCTTCAACTCGACGCTCAAAGAACCATTGTTGCAATTTCGCACGAATACCTTCAACCAAAGGCATGAATTGGTAATTCTCTATCATCAACGAATACACTATTGATAGATTCCGCAATATTCGTGGTCATTATACTATACGGTTTTTGGGGCAAATGCCCTTGCCCATTTATGTAAACCAACTTCATTTTCTAAGTACTCACAAACACCAGTGAACAAAGAGAGGGCTTCCCAAAAACGTTTGAAGGTGGACTCTCGATAAGCCTTTGCAGCAAGAAAGAATATCTTATTGATATTTTCATTTTTAAACTTATGTGTCAAATTCATACTAAGATGGTGAATGCATATCCCATGACTTGCAGTCGGAAAGACAATCTCAATGGCTTTCTCAATGCTTTTATGTCTGTCCGATACAAACACCAATCCGTAACGTCTCCAATTGCAGACTTCAGTTTTTCCAAAAACCAAGTCCATGATTCATCAGTCTCTCTGTCAATGATCCCGAAGCCTACTGGATAAATTTGATTGTTCCCATCTAAACATGTGCTCACAAGCAATGTGCCCCGATATTTTCCCTTCAAAAAGGACCCGTCCAAGGCAATTACCGGTCGTATACATCTTTGAAATCCCCTAATACAAGGACCAAATGCTATGAAGAGAAATTTGAAGTGTTGGTCATCTTCTAATTCTATATGATATATCGTTCCTGGATTTTCACACTTCACCGCTTCACAATACGGCCACAAGAGATTGTAAGACTCTTCATGTGAACCTCTCACAATCTCATATGCATCCTCTCTTGCTCGCCACGCTTTATCATAAGAGATGTTAACGCCATATTCTTTCTGCATGTCATCCATTATATCTCTCGGTCTATATCTACGACTACAATTTACAAGTTTCATCTTAATAATGTCTCCAACCACTTTGGTACTCGCTTGCCTATGATCATGGTTCAATACAGAAAGCGAACATGAATGAACGTCTACAAACTTTGTAACACTAAATATGTTGGTACCCTTTAAACACACCGCCCGGAACCTCCACTCACAATTTGGATCAACACATCCAATAGAATATAGGGTTTTAGTCGATTTTTTCACTTTCCACTCAAAACTTCTTTCAATCGCCAACCTAGACAATCTACTTATTAAATCTTGCTTGGAAAGGAATATGCGGCCTACTTCAAACTCCTCCATACACATCGTTTGCGTAACATTCATCAATGAACTATTTAACTCAATAGGTTCAAGTTTATTTTTTCCCTTAGTATCACGTACATCCACACGAATACTCGGTTCACATTCATTTCTATCAAGTTTCACTCTCACAGTACCCCTTTGGACATTTCGGAGGTCAAATGGGTCATCCAATCCTGATAAACTTGTTTCACATTCATTGACAACATCCCTCTCATTTTTCACTCTCACAGTGTCCCTCTGAACATCTCGGGTGTCAAATGCATCATCCAATCCTTGAAAAAAATCATTATCATGTTTATCATTATGAAAATCCCCATTCAGCTTATCCCAATCCATCCTCACATTATCATCATTTGCTAGATCATATGGAGCTATACTATCATCTAACGAAGTCATAGATGCAATATTCCCCAATCCATTACACTGATTTAAGTAAACATTTCCCCTACTACTACCACTCATTTTCTCTCTAGGTTCACAATATACACATATAGGATCGAGAGGTTCTGAACCCATCATATAAAACTGTAGCTCCATATCATTTCTAATTTCAAAGGGGGGACAAACTGTTGCAAACTTGTATATGCACTTGATTTTTATTGTAGTCAATGAAGGGTCAGATCCTACAATTACATATAGCCGCTCTACTAAATTTTCATATTTTATACCCTTATCGACAATTATTCCTCCCAATGTGCCACCAATATAATTGTAACCTTCAGCATCCCAGTGTCCACCATAACGAACAAATATTCTTACAAGTTGCATCTACAAAAATAGTCAAAATAATTATATCAGCCAAATATACTAAATGATCGGCCTGATCATACACAATGATCGGCCTGTAGTAAGCAAATGATCGGCCTATAGTAAGCAATGATCGGACCGATCGTAAGCAATGATCGGACCGATCGTAAGCAATGATCGGACCGATCGTAAGCAATGATCGGTCCGATCATTGCCCATGATCAGACCGATCATTGCTTACGATCTCACCCATCTTTTCTTACTACAGGCAAAACGAGGTTATGATTTTTCTGTTTTCTAACACACAAAAATATCATAACATGAATGAAACTTACCTTCCTTCTTCCTCCTTAAGCAAGTTGAGAGAGAAACTTTAGAGTTAGAGTGAGAGTGAGAGACTTTAGTTAGAGAGAGACTTTAGAGAGAGAGTGAGAGACTTTAGAGAGAGTACCATGAAGTGGGTATAGGTAATGACCAATAAAGTTAAAGAGATTAGGTTTTTTTGTCTTTTCACACTATGATGACATCAGCATAAGGTCTTATTTAAAAGAAATCAAGAGTTTGGATTTAGTTCATTAATGTTGGGAAATGGAGGTCATATATGCAATTTTCCCTAAAAATATACCAACCTATCTTGACCTGGTGAAGCCATACAATGAAAAGTCCGCTTTCATTTTTCCTTAAAATGGACAATACCATGATCTTTTCTGCTTCCCTTTTTCCTTCGAAATGCTCCTAGCTTTGTAAATATTCAAATTGCCGTCATGAAAAATTATTTAACCTGACTGTGATTCTTCTCTCATAATTATTAGATTCTGTTTTTCAATAACAAATACAACCAATGATAATAAACAATGGCGAACCTGAACATAGATTAAATCGGTTAGATAATTCATTTAGTATGAGATCAAAGATTGTAGTCTCCCACCCTCAATTTGACGTAATATCTTAAAAAAAATGATAATAAACTACGTGACGATCATATTGAATAATTTATCCATATATATATATATATTCCATGGTTTTCTGTGAGTTGTGATCTAACAGAAGCAAATCAAAGCATGACAAATCTGAAAATCACAAAAAAGCATCATATACATCTAAACAATCCTTTCCCTTCAACTCCTTCTTCACTCCCTTTTGTTCAAGGCACTCTCTTTTTCAATCCTCAATTACTTCCTTCCTTCAAAGCTTTCTCAATTGGACATGATTTTCAGCTCTTTTGGAGGTCTGAAAATGGTGGGTTTCTCTCAATTTATCATCTTTCTCAACCCACTAAACCAATATGGTCTACAGTCCCAGGTCAAGCTTTTGTTTCTGCAGCAATGGCTGAAACTGAAGTGGAAGAAAGCAGGGGTTCATTTTCTTTGAAAGATAAAACCATTCATTTGGTTTGTAATCATCAAACAATTGATGATATTAGGGTTATTAATGATTGGGATCATCATTTAGAGGTTAAAGATCATCACTTTCCATCTGGGTATTTGGGGTTTGATCAGAAAAGTGATTTGAATTTGAAAGATATTCAATTTCCTGTTTTGCTCATAATGGGAAGGATATTCAATAAGAAGAAAAAGAAGAATAGATTACAAGAAACTGGTTTTAATGGAGATGTTAAAAACAAGTCAAGAGTCTCTCTTGCTTCTGCTAGGTATTGGGTTTTGTTTGATCAGAAAAATAGTAACCAAATCGGGTTTCAAGTAATGCTTGGACAACCCAGTTATGAGTATAACCAACTGGCTCATTCAAAAAGAGGGCATGACAGGCTTCGGTTTCGGTTTCGATTCCGTCTTCAGAAGAAACGTAAAGTTGAATGGTATTGGTCTTTGGCAAAAATGAAAGGGTGTGTTAGAGATTCCTCATCAGAAGAGGAAATGGAAATGTTGAAAGCTGAGGAATTTAAAGAATTCAACAGGGTGTGCTTGACATATTCTAGTGAAGAAAATGAAAGATTTTTCGGTTTCGGGGAGCAGTTTTCTCATATGGATTTCAAGGGCAAAAGAGTGCCTATCTTTGTTCAAGAACAAGGTATTGGTAGAGGAGATCAACCTATTACTTTTGCAGCTAATCTTGTTAGCTACAGGTAGATTACATTAAACAATTCTTATTTATCTCTTAGATTCTAAATTTAAGTCTAAAAATGATGTACTAATCTTCTGCCAAATGTCCTTCATTTTATAGGGCAGGTGGTGATTGGAGTACGACTTATGCTCCGTCTCCATTTTATATGACATCGAAAATGAGATCTTTGTACCTTGAAGGTTATGAGTATTCTGTATTTGATCTAACAAAACCTGATAGAGTTCAGATTCAGGTACCTTTCGATAACTATAGCTCCTCACCGCCTTTCACCAACCTAAAGCCATGAATTGTTTTAAAAAGCTTTAATTTAACACAAAATATAGAGTGAAAAAGAAATGTATGTAATACAAAATCAAAGACAAATGTCAGGATATAGATACCACCCCAACCCCCATAACTAAGGAGCTCATACAAGAATTTAAACTTGCAGTTTCCCATTTACTGTGAACTGGAGATTGCAGATACTTGGGAATTCAATTCAAGGACGCATACTGCACGGAAACTCACCTTCAGAGCTTATTGAAAATTTCACTGGTTCGATCGGTAGGCCACCGGAGCTTCCTGAATGGATAATATCAGGTGCTGTGGTTGGGATGCAGGGTGGCACAAAAGCTGTACACCAGATCTGGGATGAGCTAAAAGCTTATGATGTTCCCTTTTCTGCATTTTGGTTGCAGGTAGTACAGATCTCCTTAAACTAGCAATTCGTACTAAAGTGGTTTAAAAAAAAAAACCTGTTAATCAAATTTAACGCAGAAACCGATGCAGATATATAGTTCTTATTAAATGTCATACAATAGTATAGTTTTTATTACATTGGTTTCTTATCTTAAAAAGACGTTTGTTTTGTAGGATTGGGTAGGACATAGAGAAACAGTGATTGGATCACAACTGTGGTGGAACTGGGAAGTTGATACAACAAGGTATTCGGGATGGAAACAATTGATTAAAGATCTCGGTTCTCAGGATATTAAAGTGATGACGTACTGCAATCCCTGCCTAGCTCCGGTACCTCCTCGTCACCAAAACTCTATTTGTTTTGCAATTATCGAAGCAGAAATATAGTAAAAGCATGAATTTCTTACCTTAATTTTGTAAAAATCTTGTTTTCCTCCTGACTATACTATATAAATGGATAAAAATATTGCCTCTGAATTACTGCCTGTAAAAAGGAGAGCTTGTTATGCAATGATTTCAGACAACTAATAACTCGTGATTTCATTTAAAATTTTCCTTATAGACTGATGAGAAGCAGAACAAAAGGAGAAACCTTTTCGAGGAAGCAAAAAAGTTGGAAATCTTGATAAAGAAGAAGAATGGAGAACCTTACATGGTTCCTAACACAGCTTTTGATGTGGGAATGTTGGATTTGACACATCCAAATACTTCCATTTGGTTCAAGGAAATTCTACAAGAAATGGTGGATGATGGAGTCAGAGGATGGATGGCTGATTTTGGGGAAGGTTTGCCTGTAGATGCCATCCTCTATTCAGGTTATAATTATTTCCCACTTATTGAAAGAAGCAATCATAGCGCGGTCGATCCTGGCCGGTATCTGTAATTTAACCATATGTCTGATTACACCATCTAATACTAAGCAAAAAGACCTTCATGTGCAAATATGTGTACTCGATTTCAAACTAAGAGAGGATTTTTTTTACATTTGTTTTCTTAATATTCATTGCCATCTAGTCCGTCTAACATGCTTCTTCGAACGTCGAGCTACCATCTTGACATGAACTTAATATTTGTAACTCCATCAAGGCGGGGTCACTAAATACGGACCAAAATTTTCCTCTTTTTGATGTTTTTAGTCTGTATCCTGAATGACAAGTTGTTTCAGACTGCTGAAGTCAGTAGGGTTTACCTCAATCCGAAATGATTTCAAAATTATGTAGTTTCCCACCTGCATGATATTGTTTACAGATTTAGACCGATCATTTTCAGGTGAAGATCCTATCACTGCCCATAACAGATATCCAGAAATATGGGCACAAATAAACCGAGAATTTGCCGATGAATGGAAAAGTAAACTTGTTGGTAAGGAGAAAGAAGAGCCACAAGAGGCCTTGGTCTTTTTCATGAGAGCTGGTTTCAGAAACAGTCCCAAATGGGGAATGCTATTTTGGGAAGGAGACCAGATGGTTAGTTGGCAAGCTAATGACGGTATTAAGAGTGCCGTCACTGGCCTTTTGAGCAGTGGACTTTCAGGCTATGCTTTTAACCACAGTGATATAGGAGGCTACTGTGCAGTAAATTTTCCGTTTATCAAGTATCGAAGAAGTGAGGAACTGCTTCTACGATGGATGGAGTTAAATGCCTTCACTACTGTTTTCAGAACTCATGAGGTAAGTTGAAAACCAACTTTACTTTCACTATTCTGTCACCTCTTTCTCGAGCAAGAAGAACCAACAACATGAAAAAGCATTATGTCATGATATAAAACACGAAATGCTGAACGCATACGAAGCATGCTGTGAAGATTGCATTATTTTTCTCTCAGTAACCATTCTTCATTTTATGTGCACTAAAATATTTCACATACTCGGTCCTCTTAGTCACCGTTTGAACTGTCTTCTTACATATAGGGAAACAAACCATCGTTCAACAGCCAATTCTACTCAAACAAGCGAACTTTATCGCAGTTTGCTCGCTTTGCCAAAGTCTACAAGGCTTGGAAGTTTTACAGAATCCAACTTATAAAGGTAATACACAAATTTTCACAACATCCCATATGCAACTTTCATATATGCAAATTCCATAATAGATCTAATGACTGAGCTTCTGTCTGTTGTCTGGTCTCGATCACAATAAAGGAAGCCTCCGAAAAGGGTTTGCCCGTATGCAGACATCTATTTCTCCACTACCCAGAAGATGAATATGTGCTTAAATTGAGTCACCAACAATTTTTGGTTGGAACCGAGATTCTAATTGTGCCGGTTCTAGATAAAGGAAAGAACAATGTCAAAGCTTACTTTCCTTCAGGAGAAACTTGTTCATGGCAACATATTTGGACAGGGGAATTCTATACTAAACCAGGATGTGAAGTTATGGTAGATGCATCAGTTGGCTATCCTGCTGTATTTGTTAAGGTTGGCTCCATTACAGGGGAAACCTTTATTAGAAACCTGAAAGATTTTAATATTCTTTGACAAAGCAACCCTTAAACTGGGAGTTGTTTATGATTCATTGGGTTTTAGTCTAATTCATCAAAGAATTTGTACAGAAAATGCTAGAGTTTTTATCACTCTTCTTGAGCAAACCACAAACAGTTTTAGTCATACAAAACATATCCAAACTTATCTTAGTAGTGAATTGCATTTCAAAACAACCCATCTTCGAATTTTAATGTTCAATGTGTTCAGTCTCAAAATCAATTAACAATGTGAAGAATAATCGATCGCACGATAATATTATAAACCTTATTAGATCATTTTATATTAAACGCTACGCTACTAAAGGTTGTAACTTTATTTGGCTTACCAGTCATGGATAAGATTTTTTTCCTTTCCTTTTTTTGTTATCATGTTCATATGATATCATTTTAATATTTACGGGTTTTCATTTAAACACCAATTGGCCACGAGAGTAGTAACTTATGATCTTATAAACTCATTTATCTTTTTCGAGAAGAGATTCTTAACATTGAACTACTCAATCATTTTTCAAATGAATTTAATAGTACTTCACCTTTATTTGATGTTTTCAAATGAATTTAGGTAAAAAGCAAAATGCCCAACAAAGAAAATGAAATGATCATACAGAGAAACAAACAAACATATACAGTGCTTGAATTCGAATGCAGAACCAACAGTTAATATAATTAAAATTCTGCTATTAAAACAGCCAAAAATAATAGAATATCACCATGGAAATAATAAAATTCTAAATGGAAGAAAAATAGAGCTAACAATGAAGAATGATTAAAACTCATTAACCTGAATCATTGCATTCACATGGCGGGAAATGGCATGAAGAAATCGAATCTGATACCTCAGATTATAAGTTTCAGTTGGTAAATTTAATATTCGCATACTCAAGCGGATATTCTCTTTTTGTGATTTTTTCTTTTTTTCTTTTTGAAACAGTTTTTTGTGAAATTTAAATGAGCAGTTATATATAATTAATATTAATGTCTATTATTTTTTAGTTCAAAATAAAATATAATATATTTTTTTCAGTCAATAAAAAGAAAAAAAATTAAAAAAATAAATCGAGAAAAAGTTAAGATAGAGCGCGACGCCTCAAAGACGTGTTAGATCATGAAATACTGAGAATTTGTCAAATTAAAAAATTATGTCCAATTCAAACAAGTTTACGAGGTAATTTACTCCATTAAGTGGTCAATCACTATAACTAAAAATTTCAGTAGTGTTTCGAACAATTTCCCTAAACTAAAATATAATGTGGCATGACAAGAAAAAAAAATTCCATTTGAATTCATATACATGGATATTTTCATGGAGTTCTTAAAACAAATTTGATGACATGACAAGAAAAAAAAGCTCCAATAACTTGATATCACAAATTGTCATCATGAAGTCTATCATTTTAAAATTTAAGAATCAATAATGTATAGTCCATTTGTATACAACATTTAAGGGAAAAAGGAACAAGGACAACAATGAGGCTACGTTAAAAACATTAAGACATGCTCCAAAATAATCAAAAGCATGTTTGGGAATGCTTAGGATATTGGGGGGAAAAAACACCAAAACAATATTAATACATTAAAACATGCATTTCTACATTCCAACAGTACTAAGAGTGAGGCTCTAAATTCACCTTCCATCAACACCAATGAGCACAGTACATCCATGAACTGGCCTGAATCAAAGCAATGCTTGCATTCGTTAGCGTCGTCCATTAAATAACGAACTGATATTTTACCCCATAATCTGTTTACTAGTTTCCTTTCTTTTAACTTTCCAGAAGTGTGGCTCTTAAATTCCAGAGCTGAAATCCAACACGGCAACCGCTACCCTTTATACATCAGAAGCTAATTGCTCTTAAATATCTAGATGCTCAAGATTAACCATATTTGCAGATTTCTGTATAAGTTCCTTCCGAAAGTCGACCTGAAAAAAAAAAATCAATATAAATAAGCGATGAAAATATGCTAGTATTTTGAGAAACAGAGATGTATGCGGATAAATTAAAGCATACAAGCTACAATATATAAATAAAAAAAGGATACTTTTCACCTCCAGAATTACCAAGAAGAAAACAAAGAGAATCTATGATTGAAAGAGAGCTGATAGTTAATCTTATCTAGTTCTAATGAATTGGTGGGTATCTTATTTGATTCCTGTTTGAATGCTCCTTTTATTTGTCAACTTGCAACTTTTAACTAGTAAAACAAAATGCCAACTCGATCCAAATGATGCTCAGTGATCAAATCGATCTCCTAGAATTGAAGTTAATACATCCTTGTATATCATTCGACTTACTCGAGCACCCATAAGAGATGAAAACACCACATTTGCTTCTGCTGCATCGTCAACTGTCAACTGCTTCAGCATTCTTTGCTCTGGGTCCATTGTTGTATCCCATAGTTGTACGGGCATCATCTCTCCCAAACCTAACGTGCAAGAATGTACAGCACACTTTTAAAACATAAATTTTTAAAGGCATAATTACATAAGAAACTTTGTTGGCGATCAGCCTTGTAACTTGCACAGTAAGCATTATCAACAAAACAATTCGGCAATCACACTTCTTACAAACTTCCTATTACATTTGTATTATCATTAGTATATTATAGAAAACGGAAATTTCATCACAAAATGCATTACGTACTAAAACAGCGAGCCCTTAACAAAGCAACCAAAAAAATACAAACTTAAAAACAACATCAAGGTGAAAATCAATGCCGCAAACCATACTTATAAGCTAAGAAGCTAGGGACAATTGCTCAATTTTGAGTGGAACTTCAATATTAGGCACAAATACACTCAAAACTCAATAACTTGGAGTATCTAAATTTTATTTTCTACTTTCAATTTCACACACTTTTGGAACATGCAAGACGTGCAAGACAAGTTCAGTAGAAAAAAATGAAAATATTAGCAATTGGATAATTCATTAATTAAACCTAGAAATATATATATATATATATACACTCTCTCTCTCTGAGTGTCCGGACCAGCGTACGCGCACACCTCAACTAATCAATTTCATAGGAAAACCACACGAGCCTACAACACTTGACGTCGGAAACTCATAAGATAATATTCTAGGTAGGTGACCACAAATGAATCGAACCATGACCTCAGGACTTTAAAGAAAGCCGCTTGACAACTAGGCCAACCATGGTTGGCTAACCTAGAAATATTTATAGGTCAAAGAACTTGTAAATAAATAAGCAAATTAAAAATGTAGAAACTAAACAAAGAAGGAAAGAAAAGAGAATTGTCTGGAAAAAGAAGAAAAAAAGCAAATGGGGTGGTGTGATAGATGTGAGAAATTATGTCTGACCTATTAGCCAAACTAGCACCAAGAACAACCCCAGAAATATGGTTTATTTATTTTTATTTAAAAAAAAAAAGGATGGCTCATAAGACCATCCAATTGATATAATGACAGAAAAAAACAAAAATAAGCAAAACAAAAAAATGATTGAGACTTTCTATCATTTAAATTCCTCTTCGAATGAAGTTTAAGGAAGGAGACCTCATGGAACACTAAAAAGAAGGCATTGAAGAAGTCAGATAATAGAGATGAAAAAATAAAGCAGAAATAGGATCCAAAGTTCCAAACTAAACTAACAGTGCTTTGTAAAATGAATGAGAACCCCATTACCAATAGCAAAGTTAACATCAAAAAGAAAACTGGAAAGGGATTGAGAAATAAACTTCTAGGGTCCCAACCATTGGTATGCCTCCTCTACTTGCGCATTATGATATTGTGCCACATAGTTAAGTTCCAAGTGAAAATGCCACAGCCACCAATCCAAAAGGGCGATGTTCTAACTAATTATTTTCTCAATATCAAAACTTCCCCCATGCACAAGCTTGAACAGGAAAAAAAAAAGATGAGAACTAACCTCTCATCAACCCCATCCCAAAGAGGGTTTCTCATCAACCTCTCATCTCAAGATGAGACAAGCCCAAGTAAGATTATAAGTACACTGTGCAAGGTCTTAAGAGTGTGTTTTTATAACTCGCTTTTGTAGGGCTTTTGCCCTCGTAATTTAATCTCAACAATGAAATGCAGTTTCCTATTTAAAACAACTATACAGCTACTTCCTATTAAGAAACTGTACTAGTGTACAGCTTCAAACAATCCAATTAAAAGGGAACTAATTTCAGTGAGAATTATTGGCCATCTTCACGGATGAAAACACCATCAGTTCTATATTTCAGTTAAGTTTCTTCACGACTTGAAGAGACAGCTCCAACTTAAGACACGGATCTATAAGCCTAGATCAAGGATTCTTTAGCCTTAGTTTTTATCAATAAAAGCACGAGTTGAGTGGTACCAAATGAAACATTTGAAAAAAGAAGAGACCATAATGTAATAACTTGAAAAAACTAAGGAAACACAGTTTGAACTGTAATGCCAACCATCGGAAATCTTCACTTCAGAAGACAAACGATTTCAATTAAAGAAAACTATAAAATTAGCCACATGTGAATCAAGTAATCCAGTAGCCCCCAGCTATGATCACAACGTAGTAGAATGATAGAATCAATGCTCTATGATACCTTTAAACCTCTGAATATTGTATGATGCATTTGAAGGGAAGGACTTTTGAAGCTTTTTTAGTTCCACGTCATCATAGCAATAATATATGTGTTTCCCTCTCTCAACCTGGTAGTCTCCCCAAAAAAGGCAAAAAAAGATGACCAGAAGAAGAAGAATTAAGACTAAGCAGGATTCTGCACCTCTGGTCCATCAAAGGGGAAAGGAAAGCAAACCTTGTAAAGAGGTGGAACTCCAATATAAATGTAACCTTCGTCAAACAAAGCTTTCTGCAATCAAGAACTACATCAAATTGGGTTTCAATTGATTGCATTTTGCATCCCATGTTGCTTTTGCATCTTACATGCTTCCTTCGGCAGTACAAAATATTGACTATTACCTACCTGATATCTGAAGAAAAATGTTAAGAGCAGGGTACGGATGTGAGCACCATCTACATCAGCATCTGTCAAGATAATTATTTTATGATAACGAAGGGCATCCCTTTTAAAGTCTTCCCCCTGACAAAAGTTGTAGATGCACCGGATAAGCAAAATAATAATTATTATGATTAACTTAAAAAGAAATTGAAGAAAAAATTATAGAAACCTTCACTCCAAGTCCAAGACCAAGAATCAAATTTTGAATCTCTTCATTTTTGTACATTGCAGCCTCGTCTCTTCTCTCTATATTTAAGATTTTCCCTCTCAAAGGTAGAATAGCCTGCGTTGAGTATTTAGAACAAATTGAGGATTATAAGGATATCTGAATTGAGGATTAAAGTAAATAATACAAGAGATGAAGGACTGAAGTATTACAAAAAGAGGACTATCAAATTATGCAGTCTATAGTTCAATTTTTAACTTCAGTATCTACATAATAATATCAAAGTGTATACTGCTTCAAGCAGATTTTCAATTTATGCATATATTTCTGGGAGAGCCAGTAGATGAGTGTGCATATTAGATAAAAAGAAAAACGGAGGCATTGAGCACACAAAACTCCCGAATCCCAAATGTTCCATTTTAATCCTCAAATGCATAACATCCTGTTTCAGTCTTTCTTGCTATCTCTGTATCTACTTTTAATAGAAAAATTCATGTGACACTATTCTTCATTTTATAATGTTGAGTAAGTGGGCCGGGTGTGTAATTTGATAGCAACATGTAGCCCATATTTGAATTGAATGGGAAAACTGGTATGAAAGTGGGGATAATTGCGCCCATTCAATAAAAAAGGGAAAGGAGAAAACAAAACAACGAGATGGGGCATTTGAAATTTGAAAGAGAGGAGGGAAATATAGTCCTAAGTATATGTAATGAAAGATGTACAATATAAAAAACAAAAGAAATAGTAAACAGAAAAGCCAATACAAAACAACCCAAGATCGTCCGCAACCTAAATAACAATTATGTGGCCGAATTGTTAACAATTATGTGGCCGAATTGTTAAGAATTAACAAGATAGGGTAGTTACAAAAGAAAGGATTAGGAAGTTTACACCCAAAAAGATTATTAACATATGCCAATTCCCAAATAAAGTCCCAAGATTTCTCCACACCTTGAAAGATTCTTCTATTCCTTTCCAACCAAACAATTTATTAAAAATTAACAATAAGGATTAAAATGCTTTTTTATGTAAGTAAAGTTCATGGAATAAAACAAAACAATTGAAACATAATAAAAATGAAAGTTCAGGGACCAAACTAAACATTTGAAAGTTGAGGAATCAAAACGGAAAAAGCATAAAAGCTTAGGGACCAAAATAAGATAAAAACTGTAATAAATTTATTAATTCAAAAATAAATCTTTTATATGGAATAGATAAATATTTATAGATAAAATAATTTTTGATTTAATTGTCTAATAATCAATATTTACATTATATAACGTATGAAATTAAATTGGAATTAGACTAAAATTTAATTTACTTCAATAATATATTAAATTTTTAATATTGAAATAAATATAATAAAATATGCAATTTAAATTTTAATTAATATGAATTAATTTTACAAATAAAATTATAACAAAAGCATATGGTTGTAAAATAGAGTATTATTGGAATCACATGCTAATATAATAAATTTAGAGGAAATTGCATAAACCACCCTTGAACTATACCATTTGTTGTAATAAAAAAAATAAAATTAAAAGAATTCACAACAAATTTTATTAATAAAAATGACAAGAGATTAAGAGGACCTCCTAAAGAAATTAGGAAAAGAAGCTTCAAGGTAAGTACAAAGAATAAAAAGTTAATCCCAAATTTAAATGAAACACAAAAAGTGATCCCAAAGATGATGATGATCACGAGCCATATTGTTGAAAATGGGTTGTTCCTCTCGATCCAAGTCACCCATAAAAGAGCCGCCAAAACAAGATTCCAAAAAATGTTCTTCCGATTTCTTCTTGAACTAAAAGGGGAGACGAAAAAAAGAGAGAGCAAATATCCAAAAGTATAACCCAAATAATATCAAAATGAGTCAAAATCTGACACAAAAAAACACCCCTAAAATCACAATGAACGAATAAATGATTTGTCAACTCATGATCCTTTCCACAAAGACAAGACCAAGAAGGGGACAAGACCAAAACGGATTCGAGGTGCAGACCATAAGAAAAATTGAACCTTAATAGGAATGCCTTTTGCCATATAAAAGTACAAGGAAAATGAGGGTGAGATGGGGCATGAATCAATTTTGAGTAAAAGGAATTAGTGGTGAAAGAACCCGAAGGATGAATGGTCCAGGTTTTGCGATCCTCCAAAGTTGTAGGCCGAACAAAATGGATGGATGAAAGTAAATCTTGAAATTGTAAAAACTCAATCTCATTAAGGTTTCTTCTAAAAAAAAAGATTCCAAGATGAAGAAAAGCTATCAAACAAAGATGCAATAGAACAACCAACATTAGAGGACACAAGGTAAAACTGAGGATAAAGTGATTAGAAAGAAATTTCACCAAATCAAATATCTTCCCAAAAATGAATTCGTGAACCAAGGCCTAAGGTGAATGGTGAAAGAGTTAAAAACATCAAGACCTTGTGACATAAATTTCCAACGGGATCGAAAGGACACATATTTAACCACATTCGTTTCCCTACCAAAAGCAGAAAAACCATATTTACTCTTCACAATCGAGGTCCAAAAAGCTGAAAAATCTTTTGAAAAACACCATAACCATTTACCTCATAATGCTTTATTTCGAAAAATCAAATTGCCAATACCCAAACCTCCACAAGTTTTATGTTTTGAAACCTCCTTCCAATTAACAAGATGAGAATGTTTTCCTTTATCACCACCATTCCAAAGCAAATTTCGAAAAAACTTTTCTATTAAACATGCAACTTTCACAGGGAGTTTGAAAATAGATAAATAATAGAAAGGAAACCTTTGTAAAACTGATGCAATAAGAGAAAGACAACCCTCTATTGAAATGAACCTTTTTTTCCAACCATCCAATCTAGAACTTATCTTATGAATAACAAGCTACCAAAAAGAAACTGAAGTCGGATTGTCCCCTAGAGGAAGACCAAGGTATTTCATTGGCCAATATCTAACCGCACAACCTAAAACAGAAGCTAGATTTTGAACAACACTATCCTCCAAATGAATACCATACCAGAAACTTTTCACAGGATTAATTTTCAAACCTGACATAACACCAAAAAGACTAATGATGGAAGTCAAGTTTTTAATTAAACGATAATCATGAGGAAGGAAAAAAATTGTATCATTTGCAAATTGTAATAAAAAAATTAGAAGAGAAATTATTTCATTGATGATATGAAATATAAAAAAATAGAACCTCGGGTTACAAAAAACATAGTCAATTAGAGGGCAATATAGGAAGGGGAATAATTACAAAAAATTTTACATAAGGAGCTCCATAGGGAAGATGTCTAACAATTAAATCCTCCACCATAAAGCCTCGTTGGTTTTTTCCTCAAAGATCCTACTATTTCTTTCCCACCAACAAGTACACCAAAGGGCCAAGACAACGTATCTCCACAGAGTATGTAGTACTAATTACACACTCCAACTTTCGATTGAGCAATTGGCCTCCTAAACTTTGTAAAATGTTAAAATTGGACCCACAAAAATATATTTTTGACAAATCAACCCCTTTGATTTTTTTTTTTTATAATTAATATTATAAAATCTCTATGGGGCAGGTCCCCAAACCTCAAAATACTCACGGGCAAGGATGAAAATTCTTCTCTGATCTCTCCTATCCCCACCACGTTGACCTTAAAGATGCATTCCTTGTCCTGCGGCGATTTTTGAGAGTCTAATTTAAGGTGGTAAATTGTTAAATTACACATTCATAGGTTCAATTTGAACACTCCCAAAGTTTATGGATCAATAGCTCAAATTGAAAGTTTGAGGGTACAATTATTACATCCTCTATAGTTTAGGAGTTGTTTGTGCAATTTTCTCATAAAATCTTTAAATTTAAAACAAACACACAATTATCCAAAGAATTTCAAGCATCCTCACACCTCATAAAAATTTCCTACAAAACAAGCGCAGTTATCAAAGGATGTCAAACATCTAGATTCTCGGGCATCCAATGATGTCGAATATCCATAATCATTGTAAGCAAATTGGAAGGCTTTAGTGTAACCTCTTTTTGGCTTTTTCATACATCAATGAAAAGCAGTGTTTATTATCAAAAAAAAAAAAAAAATGGGCTTTAGTGTTTTCCTCTCTTTTTGATTATCAACGACTAAGGACTCTTCCTGTAATTTGTGTACTATATTTTTTGACAGCCAAAGTGTTGTATTGCCTTGTTTTTTTGGGAAATTAGCTGCTTGCTTTTCCTCCTTTTAAAGAAAGATGCCTTCATTAAAGAAGAAAAAAACCAAGACAGTGATAATGACAAGAACATTGTTTGAGACATGTTACTCTTTTTCACACTTTGTTGCCAAAAATAAAATATTTTAGATTTGGGATTATATCTGCTACCATGCACACTAGGTAGGGATCATATTCGCAATTCCTTCAATTCTTTTACTTTCTTTTTCATTTTTATTTTTTAGGAGGATTTCTCGCCCTTTTTTTTCTTGCCAATATTCTTGTATTCTATTAAAAAAAAAGTAGCTTTTGTTATAGCAACAGTCATTAACATTTAATGGTGGTTGAAAATTAAATTGAACTCAATTTTACACCAAGAACTAATAGTCTACTCTCACACATAATACCTGGAAACGCCTATCACGGCCCTGTTTTGCACTCCCACCAGCAGAATCTCCTTCAACAATGAAAATTTCTGCAGAAGAGAAGTTAAATGAGGCAAAAAATAAAATGAGCCTCATAAGTCATAATACCAAATTGCTAACAAGAAGAATGCAGTTATGTGACAAGGCAGGAGACTCAAATTTACTCTACAAATTCTCGAAACAGTTACCTAATTGCATAATGGATGATAATGCATATATGTTGTGATAATAATACAAAGTTGATACATTAAGATAATAATGCAATGCTGATACGTTGTGATAATAGTACAATTCTGAAGATTACTAATGCACGTCCTAGCATAAAGAAGCCAGGAGAGAACCTTAAACATCTTTTTTACCAGTAATTGAATATTGTTGATGTAACACGTACAAAAGTGAATATGAACAATCTCTGAAAAGGCAAAGGAGATCACAATATAACACTCAAATTTTCTTAATAAAAAACAGGAGTTTTAGTTACAAAACCAGCCACATAAGCGCTTTGATGGCGTCTGCCCATAAGGTCTTTAAGTGTATCTTTAAACTTAAGCCGACAAAGTGGTTGGACTATACTAGTTTGCTGTCTATTGAGAATTTTGTTGACAAAAAATGAATGAGATTATTTTGGAATCCTCCCTTCAAACAGAGGGAAATGTGTCTCATGTAAGCAGGTTTCTTTGCTATTATATGGGGGAGTTGGCTAGAAAGAAATATAAGGATTTTTAATGGAGAGGAACAATCTTGGGAAACATTTGAGATTTGGCACATGTAAATGTTTCCACAAGGGGCCAATTACCAAACCTTTTATAACTTCCCATTATTTTTTATTATCAATAAATTTCCCACATACTTGTAATTAGGCGGTGGTGTGGGCTTGTTTATGGATTTTTTTTTTTTGGGACACTTGTAACATGGAGTGGTTTTTACTCCATTGTCTTATCTTTGTTTCTTTCATTATCTTAATGAAATGAGCTTGTAATCCACGACTTTCCATGTGGTAACAATTTGAGGGGGGAAACTAAGGTCATTTGGCTTTAACGCGGTGCGTGCTATGCTCTGGCTTAGTTGGTGGGAAAGAAACAATAGAGTGTTTCAAGAGGATAACAAGTACTCTAGGGACTTGGTAATTTGACATGCCCCTCTTTGAAGTTCTTTAGATAAGGCTTTTTGTAATTATACTCCTTATTATCCCCCCTTGGCTTAACTTTTTGTAACTCTTGGGGCACCTTCCTTTTGTACATTTCATTTTCATCTTATCAATGAAATTGCCTCTTATATAAAAAAGATAGTTTGAGTCTATATATTCTTGAAGTAAATGAGACCGAAAAAAAAAAAAAAAGAAGAGAGAATAAAGTTATTCTAAAGCCAATAGAATACTAATAATTTTCAATTACAAACTTAAAAAATTTTAATTTCCATCCAAGAGAGCTAAATACCAGACTCCTCAGGATTAGTTGATGAGCAATCAGCCAGTTTGCCTGGAAGTGATGATGACCGCAACACACTTTTTTGTCTCACCAGCTCCCTGGCCCTCTTAGCAGCCAAAGCAGCCTGAAGATGAGAACATAGAAGAGGAGGGGCAATGCTTTAATTTGACACAAGTTATGAAATTAAATCCCACTTGGGATGTGGCATCCTTAATTAGAGCATATGCTTATAATTTCTCAAGTCACATAAAACTTCCAAATGTTACAGGAAATTACCTTGAGAGCATTTAAAGATTTTGAAAGGATTGAATCGAGAACATCAGGATGCAACTCTAGGTATTCAGTTAGGTACTCTTGGATCGATTGCTCAACTACTTTTCGTACTTCAGGATTTCCCAACCTTGTCTTTCATGAAGTGACATAAAAGTAAGAAAGACACGCTATAGAGGAGCAAGCATTGATAGTACAAAAGTAAAACATGCCAGGACATCAATAACAAATCCAAATTGATCAAATTTTGGAATCAGGAGGGTACCTTAGTTTGTCCTTCAAACTCTGGATTTTGGACCCTGACTGAGATGACACATGTTAATCCCTCCCTAACATGTTCGCCACTTAAACTAACATCCTTTTCCTGGAAAAGATACATAATTTAATTTTCACTTTCTTCTTATGTAGTATTAAATTTCACGAGTTAGGAGAAAATCAAATATCCTTGCCACACTTCATAGGACAGGTAATGAATAAATCAAATATAAGAATAAATGTATATTATAGAAAACAAATCAATTTAATAAAAGATGTATGAGAGGGAAGACTATATATATACAAATCAATTTGGGTTATAGCAGTCCTTTCTGCCTCCATTGGGAGTGCAAGTAGTTTCTTTTCTTTTTTTGTATTTTTTCTCCTTCTAGTTTTGCTTCCTTTTGGCAAGCTTTCTTTGTTTTGCCTTTTTTATGGGATCTTTCAATTACCAATGAAATAGTCCGGTTTATTATAAAAAAAAAATATATCACCTTAAAAAGCTTTGACTTCTTTCCTAGATTATTGAGAGTTCTCGTTAACGAAGCCTTCATGCCATCTATATGGGTACCACCATCGATAGTACGTATACTATTAGCATATCCCAGCATTGTGTCTGAATACGCATCTGAGCACCTAGTAAACAATCAATAAAGCAGACAAACTTAACATTCCAGCCAAAGAAATGTTAGTAGCTGTATAATTAGTATTATCATATTCTACGGTGGTGCCTTTGAAAATTGACAAATAAGACTAGTGAATTGCCTTGCTAATTCCAATAACCAAGTATGAATCAAGTCCCTGTGGATCAAATAAAGTAACCAATATATTTCTGATGCACGGATTTTCATTAATGGACATTCATTGGTAATAGTCTCTCTGATTCTCATTGTTTGCACAAAAAGATACAAGTGCTGAGAAAATTCGGTGAGAAGCTAGAGATTAAATAAATTACCACTGAAGAGCAACATCAATGGCTACGCCATCTGTTTCTTTTCTGAAACCAAAGACATCATGAAGCGGATTCTGGAATGAAGAGTTGTCAGCATTAGCGACGATTATTATCATTGCCTTTCTAATGTCTATTCTTGAATACAGTAGAGTATCATGTACAAAACATGAAATGTAAATTAAGGAGATATGTAATAAGAACAACCAAGGGATCTAAAAAAAATGTGAAAAGATGAGTATAATAAAAGAAGTCGTACCTTATCAGTGTTCAGCCATGTCACATATTCAACCAATCCTCCAGCATAGCAGTATTCATTAAACTGATTATTCTCCAGATCGCTATCCTCTTTTGTAAAGGTTATAGTAAGCTGCAAAGGTCATGTATGTCCCTGGGGTGGTAAGTCATACAGTGCTTAAAAAAGCTTCCGCAGAGAAGATAATAAGCCATCAACTAACTCATAAATTGGAACATTTTTTCCTGGAAAAGACTGGGTAGAAATATGCTCAAATATAGGCTACAATTGCTCGAATTAAAAGAAATTTACCTTGGGGTTCAGAAAAGCCAGCTCCCTAATTCGTCCAGATATAGTGTTGTAGTCAAATTGTATGCCAGTAGTAAAGACTGAAGAAAATTAGAACATGATGATTAAAGGGGATTGAAAGATCATAGATCAATTAGAAAAAATTGTATCCTGGGTGAGTAAACAATTGAAAGATATATCAGCATTATTAATCATCAGAGGTATCTCAGTCCACAATGGTCAAGTAGAACCTTCTGTGTCAGGCCAAAATCTGATGCGAGTTCCTTGAAAGTCTTTCAACTCAGATGAAGAAAGACAGCATATTAGACTAGTCACGGGCTTCCCACGTGAATAATTTTGCTGAAACTCCTTTCCATCACGCCAAACTGAAACTTCCAATGACTGCATAACAAATTATCATAGTCAACACTTCACAACACAGATACCAAGAAACATGAACTTGAGATCTCAGGGCAAGTAGTAGAAAGCAATCCATGAGATTTAATTATTTTTTTTTATAATATCCATGAGATTTAATTAGAAAACAGAAGTTCTACATTTCTGTTATCGGTTTACGTAATCCGCCTTACAGTCACTTATAAGATGAAAGTTGAAGCTTTTCAACACTTTTTTACCACTTTTAGTTTCAATCTATTAAGGCACCCGATGGTAAAATAAGTTTTATGCCCAACTTATTTCAAGTTATAATTTCTTTTATCAATATTTCCCTTTTCAGGAAGGATTGAAAATAGGGTGTCAATAATACCAATGGAAAAACCATAAAGGGATAAGAATCCCTGTTTTAAGGAGGGAGGTTTGAGACCGGAGAAAAATTATTATCTTTGACTTCATTATTGGAGATAGATAGGGACTAAACCAATTGACAAGGGTGGCATCAGTTTACTTTTGGATGTACACATCCGAGGAATCTGGCTCTCCTGTATAAATAGTTATGGAGGTTCTCTGAAAAGATTAACATTCTTTGGCATTGAGTGGTGGTAAGCATCCATGGCAGGGATGAGTTGCACTGGATTCCTAATATCAGCATCCCAAAAGGTCCTTGGAGATCCATCATAGGTTAGAGGATTTGATGCAGGAAAATATTAAATTTGCAGCTAGAATCGGTGAAAGAGTAAGATTCTGGTTAGATCATTGGATTTAAGAAAAATACCCTAGCGCAACAATTTGACAGTAAAAATGACACTATTCATCAATGTTGGAGCCTTCAAAGTAAAGATTGGTTTCTGGGTTACCATAAAAACCTAAATGATCAGGAATAGGAGTGGCTAGGCCTTTATGGCAACAATATGAGAGGTTTTTGTTTTTTTTTTTTTGTTTTAGCGGCAGACATTATGGGGGTGTTGGGTTGTTGTTGTTGTTGTTGTTGGGGGGGGGGGATGTGACCCATGTTTGTTTCACACCTCTTTTCCATTGGCATCACTTTCCCAAGTTTGCTATTGGATTTGACCTCTCTTTCCACCACACTCACATTATTTTCACTACTCATTCCCATTCTCATACAATCCAAACACATACATTACAAACTCATATTTCACTTTCCAAGGTATCACAAACCCAAGCTTCACTTAACCAAACCTCCAACCAAACACCCCCTATAAGGGGTTGCCTTAACACCCAGTGAAGACGAGAGGCTATGGACAGATCTGAACAGTTATTTTTAGGGTCGTGAACAGTTCGGTCCGGTTTGAACAAAACCGGAAACCAAACCGTGCATACGAAATGTTCGATTCCAAATTATTACAAAATAGATCTTGATCAATTTGTTCATGTTTTTTTTATGAGAAACAAACATTTCATTGATTTTTTTTAAAGATGGCTCACAAGCCCATTTCATTGATTGATGAAAGAAGATACAACAAAAGCGAAAAGCGAGGAACAAACGTAGACCCAAAAAGAGACCAAAAAGTCACCACTTATTGACAAGTATGCGGGCCAACTATTTAAAATAACACCTAGGGGGTAGTTACAAAAATGTTTGCAACCATTAAGAGGTGTTGACATGCACCAAGTCACAAACATAATCCCAATATTTCTTTTCATCCCTAAAGATTCTCCTATTTCTTTCCAACCAAATCCCCCAACTTTTTCGGTTTTTTCAGGTTTTTTTTTTAATGAAAAACAAACTTTTAATTGATAAGTGAAAAGAAAAGGTACAAAAGGGCGGAAAGCCAATTCAACCAAAAGAGATTACAAAAAAAGCACTCTAGTTTGTTAAAATAGAGGTGACATTGTAGTTAGTAGTAGGATCGAACACTCACGGATACCAAAAAAAAATATTGTAGTTAGTAGTTACAAAAACAAGAGAAACTAGTACACCAAAGGAAGAAGAGTGACACAGGAGTGTTACTAAATTGCAGAGTTGGGATTTAATTGTTTTAAGTTTCCAAGAAACTTATATTATACAAAAAAAAAAAAGTTTCCAAGAAACTTAATTTTCAACTCCAAATTAATGGGTGCTTTTCATCTGCAATTTTGACAGGAATTTTCGTAGTTATTATGGGAAAATAGGATATCAATGGAAAGATAATTGTGTCATTAATACAACACATTTTACAAAAGTGAATTTGAAGTTTCCTAGAGTTATTGCTGAATTAAGGCAGAAAGGTCAAGCAGGATTTTCTACACGGGAATCATCAAATTCTCAAGTTTTTAGATGTCTTTTCCTTTTTCCTATGTCTTGTAATTTTTGGGTCTTTAATATTTACTTTTTCTATGTCTTGGTAAGTTATGTCTTTAATTTTGTCTAGGGAAATAGACTTTATTTTATGCTATATAAACCCATGAATTGTAAGCCTTTTGGGCATCAAGTGATTTGAATTGTAGTGAATTTTCAAGAAGTTGAGTTATCTCCTTCTACTCTTTTCTACGTATCTCTTTGGTAAATTCCTTAGAGTGGTGAGTGTTTAGCCCTGTATCCCTAATTAAATTCCTTTGGGTGGTGATATCTGTATCCCTTCGGGTTTATTTCGGGTGGTGAGCTTTAATAATTATCGCTTTCATTTTCCAACCTCAATATCCGTTATCAAAGTGGTATCAAAGCCTAGGTTATCATGGCTCGTCGTCGACGTAATCCCCCACGAGAAAGAAATTTACTTGATATTGAAATGGAAGAGTTGCGTAGACAAGCGGAACATCTCCAACTACAATTACAACAATCGGAAATTGTGATTGAAGAAGTTCAGTAAATGAGGAAGAAAATGTTAATCCTTTTTATCAGGATTCCAGTCATCATTCTGATGAAAATCTTCCTCCTCGACAACATGTTCGAAATTCTCGCCCTCTTGGTATTAGAGTGGAAATTCCAGAATTTGCAGGTAAATTGCAACCTGATGAATTTATTGATTGGCTCCATACTGTTGAGAAAATCTTTGACTACAAAGATGCAACTGATCTAAAGAAAGTAAAGATCGTGGCAATAAAGTTGAGAAAGCATGCTTCACTGTGGTGGGAAAATATCAAAAGACAACGTAGTCGTGAAGGTAGAAGCAAGATCATGAGTTGGGAAAAGATGAATCAGGAGTTCAAAGAGAAAATATTGGGAGTTTTGAAGCAGCTCTTTTCGTCAGAGCTAACTCTTGTGGGTTTATCCCAGCTGAAATCGAGGTTAAAAATTCAGAGGGGGTTGCTTTTATGGCTAACGTGGTGGCTTCTCATGACTGGAAGCTCCTTGAGAAGTTCTTGCCGGCGAAACATGGTTTCTCTCACCGGAAGCAAGGGAGGCAGCTTACAGGGGGAGAGAACAAAGCTGGGCATTACCCAATGGATATTTTGAGAGACAATTGGAAACTTCCGGGTTTTCAAAAGTTTTGGCAGCCTTTTTTCAAAAATGACACTGTTCATCAACAGTATGAGGAGCCTCTGCCAAAAGCAGCTGCACCAGTCCCTATTCAAAACAGCTATGACAGACTTTTTTTGGGGAATGCAAGTTCTTTTGAAGTGGGAAATACGAGCTCTGCTCCTGATTTGATGGATGAGAAGGTAGGTGGGGCAAACAACTGTTCCACCCCGGTTTCCAAGGAGGAAGAGTTGAAAAAGTATTCGGAAGTGGGCCACGCCTCTCACTGTAGTATGGAAAGTCCTACTCTTCAGCATGATAAGGAAGGGGCAGGTTGGAAGGTTAAGAAAAAGGACAAAAAGAAGAGTTTTTCTACTGAGAGAGAGACTGATCAAAAGCATTCTAAAAAGCAGCTTTTGAGAGAAAAATCCCCCTCACGCATTCTGTTCAGAAATGGAGAGATTAAATATACTACCGAAAGACCAAGAGGGGAAGATACTGAGTCTGACCAGGACTTTTATACTTCAAGTCCCTGCGTTGAAAGTGAAAGTGGGGATGATAGCCCGGTGAATCTTCCCATTGAAGAAATTCCAGAGGGTTTGTTTTACAACAGAAACTCTGATCAAGATGCCTCTGAAGGGGAAAGGCCTTGCTACTCAGATTCGGTAGTTCCTTTGGAAAATAACGATGTAGAGCAGCTGATAGAAGACCGCACTGGTAGTCTTAACCAGGAGCTTTTGGAGGGTTCTGAGTACCAAGAGATTACTGCTTCCGATTCCCTTGTCCAAACCTCCAAGGTCAGTATGGAAGAGGAGATGGGATCTTTTATCATTTTCAAAGATGTGTGGGGGGAAAAAAGAATCCCTCTTGAGGATTGGCTTAGAACTTCTGAAGCCACCATTATTCATAGAAGGAAAAAGAAGTCTAAATCTAGAAAGGATCAGCAAGTTGGTGGTTCAGGTGTTCCCTCTCCCTTGGAGCTTCTTGCCACTGAGTCAGAGGATGTGGAGGGCACTTTTATTGAATTTGTTGACTGTGGAGGATCGAGAAGACTGAAGTTGGCAGACTGGCTTAGATTTACTGGTGCCTCTATCGCACCCATAACGAAGAGTACTCCTATGAAATTAATGAAGACTCCTTCAAAAGAAACCAGAGGCAAAAGAGAGATTAAGGGTCTTCAAAGTTCAGTTAACTATGAGAGATCTAAGGCAAGCAAGCCTGCTCTCCAAAGGGTAAATGTTGATGTGAATGAAGATTCTTAACTGGAATGTTAGGGGCCTAGGGGCTAGGGCCAAAAGAAGCCTCGTGAGAGACATTATTAGGAGTCAAGATCCAGATTTTGTTATTATTCAAGAAACTAAGCTTGCTAAGATGGACAGACAGCTTATAAAATCTATTTGGAGCAGTAGATTTGTAGGTTGGGTGGCCTTAGATGCCAATGGCTCGAAAGGAGGTATCCTCATTATGTGGAATGATCCAGCCTTCTCAATCATTGAAGCTCATGAAGGGAGATTTTCCCTCTCAGTTAAAGTTTCTCTCTCGGATCAATCCTTCTTCTGGATGACAGGTGTTTATGGACCCAATCACAAAAGGGACAGAAAGGATTTCTGGTTTGAATTGGCTGCTTTAGGGGGTCTGTGTTCAGGGGAATGGATTTTATGTGGTGACTTCAATGTGACTAGGAGTATTGATGAGAAGTCCAATGGAAATCGTTTGACTAAGAGCATGCGTGATTTTAACAAGATCATTATTGATCTAAACCTAGAAGACCTCCCCATGAGAAACGGAAAGTTTACCTGGTCCAATTTTAGAGATAACACAGTGCACTCACGCATTGATAGAGCCCTTGTGTCTAGAAGCTGGATCAATCACTTCCCTGAGGTCAGATTAGAGAGACTCTCAAGACCTACTTCTGACCACTTTCCCCTCCTCATCACCACTGGTAATTTTAATTGGGGACCCTCCCCCTTCAGGTTTGAAAATATGTGGCTTAGCCATGAGCTGTTTACAGGGGCTATGGCTGAGTGGTGGCCTTCTTTCATTAATAATCATTGGGCAGGCCATTCTTTTATGTGCAAGTTGAAACTCTTGAAAGAGAAGCTGAGGGCTTGGAATAAAGAAGTCTTTGGTAATATTTTCTCCCAAAAACAGGATCTTCTGAAGGCTATTCAATCCCTGGACGACGTTGATGAAGCAGGGGTTTTGACTCAAGGCCAAAAGGAGGAAAGATTCAATTTGAGAAGAGCTTTGTTAGATGTGGTTGTGAAGGAGAACATTTTTTGGCAGCAAAAGTGTAAAAAGCTTTGGCTTCAGGGAGGCGATGAGAACTCTAAAGTGTTCCATAATGCGTGAGAGGTAGAAGGAAGAAAAGTTTCATAAACCAAGTGAAGGACAGCCAAGGCAACTTGTTGTTAGAGGATTCGTACTGTGGAGAGGGAGTTTATTGCCTTTTTTACTCAACTTTTTACAAAGAAGGGGGGTCTTGGTTCGCTTTGGGATGTGGAGTGGGATCCTATTTCTTTGGAGGAGAATCGAGTTTAATAAAACCTTTTTCGAGGAGGAAGTGTTCGGTGCCATTTCTAGTCTTGGCACCAACAAGGCCCCTGGTCCTGATGGCTTTCTTGTGGAGTTCTTTAAAAACACTTGGAACATCATCAAATCTGATTTAATGATGGTGTTCCATGAGTTTTTTGAGAATGGTATTGTCAATGCTAGTGTGAATGAGACTCTTATCACTTTAATTCCCAAAAAAGTTGATGCCTTGGCTGTGAATGACTTTCGGCCGATAAGCTTAGTCACTTGCCTTTATAAGATTCTGGCAAAGGTTTTAGCGGACAGATTGAAAATAATCCTTCCATCTACTATTACCATCTACCAGAATGCTTTCATAGGAGGGAGGCAGATTGTGGATTCAATCCTCGTGGCCAATGAACTGTGGAGAGTGTTAGAAGGGGCAACGTCCAAGGAGTGGTGATAAAGCTTGACTTAGAAAAGGTTTATGATAGTGTGGATTGGTGCTTCCTGCTCCAGATTCTTGAGAAAAAGGGTTTTCCCCCGAGATGGTGTAAGTGGATAAAAGGTTGCCTTCAAAGTGTTAATTTCTCAATCCTCATCAATGGTAAGGCTAGAGGCAAGTTCAAAGCTACTAGGGGGTTAAGGCAAGGAGATCCCCTTTCTCCCTTCCTTTTTCTCCTTGTGGCTGATAGCTTTAGCAGGCTGATTCTTAGTCTCCAAAACCAGAATTTGCTTAAGGGCTTTATGGCTGGTAATGTTGAAGTCTCCCACTTGCAATTTGCGGATGATACGCTCCTCTTTTCCAATTTCAACAAGATGCAGCTATCAAATCTAGCTTGTGTTGTGAAGCAGTTTGAGCTTGGCTCCGGTATCCTTGTTAATGGACTCAAATCTAGGGTGGTGGGCATCAATATCGGTGATAATGAACTTGGCGTGTGGCTGGGATGTTCGGGTATGAAATTTGTTCGCTCCCTCTCGCCTATCTAGGTCTGCCCCTTGGCGGTAATCCTACTTCGATGGCCTTTTGGGACCCGGTGGTGGATAAGATCGATAAGAGGATTGCAAAATGGAGGAAGCTTTACATTTCAAGAGGTGGAAGATTAACTTTAATCCACTCTGTTTTGAGTAGTCTTCCCACCTACTTTCTTTCTGTTTTTAAAGTCCCGACTCGGGTTTCCAAGCGCATAGACAAATCCCTAAGGAACTTTTTCTGGGAAGGAGTGGAAGGCAATGGAGGCGATCATCTTGTGCGTTGGGATAAGCTTCCTCCTCCTTTTATTAAAGGGGGTTTGGCTTTTGGATGTTTGACTAAGAGAAATGAAGCTTTGCTTCTTAAATGGCTGTGGAGGTTCCCTAAGGAACCTCACTTCCTTTGGCATAAAGTCATTGTTGGGATTCATGGAAGCGATTTCGGGGGTTGGTGTTCCAAGCTTAATAATAGAAGCATTAATAGAAGCCCTTGGAAGCAAATCTTCAAGCTTAAAGTGACCATGGATTCCTATTGTACCTTTCAACTTGGTAATGGATGCAAGACTTTATTTTGGGAGCACAATTGGATAGGTGATTCTAATCTTGCCTCCCGATTCCCTAATATCTTTGCTCTTGCCACTGTGAAGGCTCTTCCGATTAGCAGATTTTGGGATGTTGAAACTAACTCATGGATGATTGAGACGAGAAGGAATCTAAATGATTGGGAAGTGGAGGAGATGGTTTCCTTGCTTGGTGTGTTGGAGCCTTTCAAGCCTAGCCCAAAGGAGGATAGCAGAATTTGGACGCCGGACGCTTCTAACGGCTTCTCGTGTAGTTCAGCGCTTAACATTATATGGGATTCCTCAAGTAGCCTTATTGACAATATCAATTTTATTTGGGGTGGAAAGTCACCAAAGAAAATCAAAGTTTTCCTTTGGCTTATTATTAATGATGGTCTCAATTCCAACCAAAGAATGCAGGCTAGAAGGCCTTGGCTTTATCTCCGGCGAGTGGTGCACCCTTTGCAAGGAAGATTCTGAAACTACAGGGCATATTCTGTTTGATTGCAGCTTTTCCCAAAAAATTTGGGGGTATCTCTTTAATGTGTTCAACATGAAATGGGTTAGTCATAAGAACCCTAGCACTAATGTGATATCCCTCCTGGGTGGCTCTTTGCTTCAAGGAAAGAAGAGGATTCTTTGGGATAATCTTTGTTAGATCAATCTTGTGGGGAATTTGGCTTGAGCGCAATAGTAGAATCTTCAAAGAGAGTAGCAATTCTTGGGAGGATGTTTGGGAGGGGTGTGTTCTTTATGCCTCCATTTGGAGTGCACAATGTAAATTTTTTTGTAATTATTCCCCTTCTACTATAGCTTACAACTGGAAGGCATTTTTGTAGATCTTCCCTTGTTTTCTTTTGTTTGTGGGTGCTTTTCTCATCACCCTTGTAATTATTTATTTTTTGAATGAAAGTCCTCTGTTTCCTATCAAAAAAAAATAACTACAAGCAAGATATTTTTATCAAACTCCACAATTTTAAAGAAAGAGAGTTATCGGTTGAAGATTACATTGCAGAATTTGACTCACTTATGTTGAAATGTGAACTTGTTGAACAAGAAGGTCAAACTATAGCTCAATTTCTTGATGGATTAAAGTTTGAAATTTGTAATGTGGTGAAATTACAAATTTACTGGCGCTGTTTGTAATCTCTCTTGAAATGGAAAAACAACAAAAGGAATCTCATGGTTTTCATTCTACTAGTCGTGAAAGTTTTAAACGAGGTAATGTTTCTACCACCAAATCTAATCCAATTACTACTAGATCATTTTCTAAGACGTCTTCAAAAGAAGAAATTGGGAGTTGTTCTACACAACCCACGAATTCATCTGAGGAAATTCTCGTTGTTGTTTCAAATGTCAAGGTTATGGTCATATAGCCTCTAAATGTCCTAATTGAAAAATTGTCACTCTAGTTGAAGAAAAAAGTGATGATGAAGCAAATGAAAACTCTTATTATGAATTTGAAACTCTTGAAGAAGAGGAAGAAGTTATTTATGCTGATCAAGGGGAATCCTTGATAATACAAAGAAATTTGAGCGTTGTGCAAGAAAAGATTGAAGAAGACTAGCTTCAAAAAAATATTTTTCACACTAAATGTACTTTCTCATGGAAAGGTTTGTGATGTGATAATTGATGGCGCAGCTTTGAGAATGTGGTCTCTACCAAAATGGTAGATGAGTTGAATCTGAATGTACACAAACATCCTCATCCTTACAAGATTTCGTGGCTAAAAAAGAACAATGAAATCAAGGTAAATAATCAATGTCTAGTTTCATTTTTTTTAGTAAACAAAAGTTAATTCATTGATGTATGAAAAGCCCAAAAAATAAGGCTAGAAGGAAATTACAAAAAGGCCATCCAATTTAAAGCTATCATGGACGTGTCGTAATTACTAAAATATTTACAACTTGCTACAATTGGAGGCATTAAGAACACAAAATTCCCAAATATCCTCCCAAGATTTTGATTTCTACGTGAAAATTCTTCTATTACATTCGATCCAAATATTCCAAGCGATGGATCTCACCGCGTTATCCCACAAAGTCCTCCTTTGACCATAGAGATTGGATCCTCCCAGAAAAGCAAGCAAGTTAACTCTAGGATCTTTATGATTGACCCAACTCATACCAAAAGTATCAAAAAGCTTAACCCACAGAGAGAGGTAGTAAAGCTGCAGTCAAACAATTTCAATTGGAAAGAAATATAAGGATGAAGTATGGTGTGATGTTGTTCCTATGGATGTTTGTCACTTACTTCTTGGTCATCCCTGGCAATATGATCGACGGACTATTCATGATGGTTACAAAAACACTTATTCTTTTGATAAGGATGGTGTTAAAATTACAATGGGTCCAATAAAAATAGAGAATATATCAAAACCTTCTCAAGTGGAGAAAAATTCTCTCATTGTGGTTTTAAAAGGGAGATGCAAAAAGGTCATCAAGTTTATGCTCTTGTGATTCTAGACAATAATGAAGATCATCCACATCCTCCAACTATTATGAAAGATCTTCTTCAAGAATTTGCTGACGTTATACCTAAAGAAATTCCACCTGGTCTTCCTCTTATGAGAGGCATTCAACATTGCATTAACCTTGTTCCAGCTGCTTATAGAATGAGCCCAAAAGAACATGAAGAGTTACAAAGGCAAGTAGACGAACTACTAGCTAAAGGCTTAGTGAGGGAAAGCATGAGTCCTTGTGCTCTACCAGACCTTCTTGTACTCAAAAAGGATGGAACTTGGTGGATGTGTGTGGATAGTCCAGCCGTCAATAAAATCACTATCGACTACCGCTTTCCTATTCCTCGACTGGATGATTTGCTTGATCAAATTCATGGTTCTACCATATTTTCTAAAATTGATCTACGTAGTGGCTATCATCAGATTCGAATGAGACCGAGAGATGAGTGGAAGACTGGTCTTTTTGAATGGATGGTTATGCCGTTTGGTCTTTCTAATGCTCCTTGGTTAGATGTTAGTCTTGATTTTGTCATTGGGCTTCCAAAGACTCAAAGAAACAAAGACTCTATCATGGTTGTTGTTGACCGATTTTCAAAGATGGCTCATTTTGTTCCTTGCAACAAAACTTCAGATGCATCTCACATTGCGGATTTATATTTTCGTGACATTGTGCAACTCCATGTAATTCCTAAATCTTTATTCTCGGATCGTGATTCAAAATTTTTGAGTCACTTCTAGCGCACTCTTTTCAGAAAATTAGGAACTAATATTCTTTTTAGTTCTTCTTACCATCCTCAGACTGATGATCAAACTGAAGTTGTTAATCGAAGCTTAGGAAATCTTTTGAGAAGTTATGTTGGAAAAAATATTCGTCAATGAGCCAAGGGTCACTGGAGACCAAAGGAGGATCGCTGAAGATTCATTGGTATCTCTCGAGCCAAATCTTCCAAAGGGTTGCACAAGTAGCTAATAGCCAAAGAGTGCAGGCTTTGCCAATTAAATATGACAAGTCAAAAGTTGCCAAAGGCCTCTTCAAGGCTGTAAGGGGACACCAAGATAAGCCAAAAGTATGGAAAAGATGAGACCAAATGTGGTAACTATATGTGTAGTCTATGAAGCACGCTTCAACTTGTGTGACGTATTTGTGTCCGACAGGTATCAGACACTCTGTCACCTGTTGGACACGTGTGAGACACTTGTTAAGTACATTAAACACGTGTCACATACTTGTTAAGTATGTTAAACACGTGCCACACACTTGTTGAACATATTACATACATGTTAGGCACATTAGACACGTGTCAGACACTTGTTAAATACATTAGGTACATTCATTACATTCAACGAAATTTAGATACTTCGTATAAAAATAAATCTTGGGGATAGGGAAAAAGATTACACTCCCATTGCACCCATCGTCAACTTCATTTCCTTAATAATTTTTAGAGCTATTAACACTATAAAATATAATTATTTCAAATAATAAATCAGTAAAGGTTTTCATATATATTTAACTTCATAATTTTTTTCTCTAAAATTAGAAGAAAATGTTAATAAGGTGGAGAATAGAGCCTTGTCAAGAGCTCACTCATTGCTTAGAGAATATTCATCCCCACTCCAATTTTTTGAAGACAGAAAATGATGCAAAGACAGGATTAATTTTGGGCACACGAGAGGTCAAGTGTATATATAGGTTCTCAAATAAATCGAAATGCAATTCACAATCAAGAGAAAATACAGTCATAAAAGCTACAAAAAGGATAACACAGACCAACCTCAGACAACGCATTAACCACTGAGAGACCCACACCATGTAATCCACCTGAGACACTGTAGCCACTGCTGGAACCACCAAATTTTCCACCTGCATGTAACACCTGCACAATTCAACAGAACATTTAGTCCAACGCATGAGGAGAAAATGTATTGAAAAAAAATTGCTCATAATCAAGATAACCTTTTAAAATAGCAGTAGTTTTATTTCATGAAAACCTGTAAAACATTTAACTGTCATAGACACAACCACTGAGATGCAAAAGTAACATTAAATCAAACAAAAGAACTATAGTCTGGTGATCAAAACAATGAGTTTTTGAGAATATTCTACACACAAAATCCATTAATATATTAGGTTATAACTTATAATAACATGAATGGATTTAAAAAATGTAAGCGGCAATATCCGTGTGTTTCTTTGAAATTGCTTCTAAAAATAGTTTTTTAACCAACCATTAGTTTGCGAGCTTTCTCTAAGCCTTCAGGTCATGGATTCAAATCCATGTGTGGTCAGCTACCTAGGATATTATCCTACAAGTTTCCCGACGCCAAATGTAGCGTGTAGTTGTCATATTAGATTAGTCCAAAAAAAAATTCATAAAATTTCAATTTTTTATCTAAAACTTTTAATAAAAAGATACTTATTGTTTTTTATCATTTACTTTTTTGTAGATTAATTTCAAAATATAAATAATTTAATTCACACTAGAAAAAGAATAAAAACATGATCTATGAAAAGGCCCAAAAAGCCAAGTACAACACTCTAAAAATGATTGCTAGTAGGATATAATCGAGGGAGAATAATTATAAAAAAATTTACAACTCGCACATTTTTTCATTTGATTAATGAAAGTTCAACTTTCTATCAAAAAAAAAATTTACTATATCCAAAAAATTTATAAAAAAAAAAATCATATATCCTAAACAATCTCAAATATCTATTCATCATTATCTCGATCTTCAAAAATCCTTCAAATGCTCTCCATCTCTGTCTATAAAGATTGCCTTATCAAGATTGCATAGTGCTGTTTCTAGAGAAAGAACTGAGAAAATGTCAAAAAAATCCATGACTTTTCTAGTGAAATCCTAAGAAGCACCGATACGGATACGACACGATACGGATACGGCGATACACCATTTTCTAAAAAAACTGGAATAGGGATACAGCAAGGAAACGTTGATGACAATATACAATCTTTAGGTTAATTAGATTATTTTTATACTTTACAATGATATTGATATTAGAAAGACAATAAGAAAGAAATTATCAAAATATATAAAGATTTTGATGTTTTTCAATCTCAACTCTTATTAATTTTCTCCGATACGTATCCAGGAGTATCAGAGTATCCAAGTATCTGATACGTATCAGATACGGATACATCACCCAAGTTGAAGTATTCGTACTTGATAGGTGCAATCACAGTCAGATGCTCTTAATTCACCTTTTTTATTGAGCACACACAGCCAGGTGCTCTTAATTCACTTTTTTTTAATAATAAAAGGTCACTTTCAAATCAGATATCAAATACGCCTTACATTGTTCAGCTCAACATTTTTATGGGTTTTTTGAATGGAAACTCTTGGAATTGAAGTTTTTAAAGATATTCCATTTTTCATGGTTCAAAGAATACGCAATCCATTAGAATCTGATTGTGAAAAGCCAATTCCATGCTAACTTCAAAGCAAAACTGGTCAATGAAAAAGTCATTTATGAAATTATACCGTCAACACAGTCTCCAAGGAAGATTTCTTCGTTACGGGATGCAAATCAGTAGGAATCTGCAACATACAGTACAAAAATTTTAAATAGGAAAAAACCTACAATATTCACTACAATTATGCTTATTAACTTGAAAATTAATTTAAAAAACAAACAAACTTTCAATCAACCTGCATAAAACCAAAAGTTAAAAACAAAAAACAAGTTTTTCATTTCCAGATATGCCAAGAGTGGTAAACACCTTATCAAGAAAAAAATCCAGCTCACAAAACTTATAGAAAAATAATGTAGTGAAATGATTATACAAATATGAGCATAAAGATTGAGAATATTAATTTCATGACTTAATCAAATGCCATATTGCGATATATCTCTCTTGTCAAGATGGCAATCTGAATGACACTATTCTCATTAGTACGCATGCAACAATTGAACATTTATGCTGTCAAGTAAAAAAGATTTATAATACTAAAAAATAAACTATACCCCGCGGCCATTGTCAGTGATGCTCACAGAATTATCTGCGTGCAAGACAACATCTATCTTTGAGGCAAAACCAGCTTGGGCCTCGTCAATGGCATTATCCAAAATTTCATAGACCTACAAAGTCAATAAAGTCATCTCATCCACCATTTTGGTATTTTTGCTGTCGGCACAAGGGGAGAGGGGATATAAGCCAAAGAGGATTAGAAAGTATAATACCAAATGATGCAAACCACGAGGTCCAGTGCTCCCAATATACATTCCTGGCCTCTTTCTTACAGGATCTAAGCCTTCCAGTACCTAAAAAATTGGAGCAACCCACATTAACCAAGAACAGACTTTGTGAGCACCCTGGAAAAGGTCATAGTTATGCTCAAAACCAAATACTCATTCATATTCACCTTACCAATATGTCTGTCTACTTCACAGTTTATAAGTTTTTTAATTAACAAGCAGAATTCAACCAATCTGTCAATTTATCATAAAGTAATTGCTAATCAAAAGATCTCAAGACATAAAAATAAACACATGTACTTGCTATTATCAAACAGTAATTAGAAGGAAAGGGAACTTGAATTTCAATAAGAAAATTAGAAAATATCCCCCCCCCACAGCAACAACAAAAAAAACTTGAATATTTCTTTGCTTCTTCGAATACAAAAAAAAAAATCAATTACTTGCCTGAATTTGCTCAGACCCATAAGCCTTCAAGCTCTCACTTCCTTGTAGCGTTTCAGTAGAAGCACTCGAAGACATAAAAGCCTTTGCAGAAACTACATTCTGGACTAAACCAAGGCTGGAAATCTTCTTCGATCGAAAAATCGTCCCACCAGCTCCATTAAAACTATTACCGTTGGAAAACAAATAAAAACCATGTTTGGCCACACAAGATAATGCAAAGAAAATCCAAAGGGAAACCAAAACAGCTACATTATCCACATATAATCAATAAGAACCATAAAAAATTAGTCCCAATTCGAAAATAGCCAAGGAATTCAACTCAAAGCTAATACTTCAATGCATATTCTTATCCAACAAAAGAAAGACAGAAAAAAAAAATCCAATTAAAATGTCAACAGCAAAACAAGAAAACACATAGAATAACCCATTTTTCAATATTTCATGCAAAATTTTAGAAGAGAAGAATTAAAAAAAAAAAAGAGTAAAGAGATAAGACCTGGGATTAAGGAAAATGGAGGGCGAAGAAAAAGTAACAGAGGAAGAGAGAGAACGAAGTTGTAAAGAGCGAGGGAAAAGAGAGGTTGAACCCATGAGGCGTAGAAAAAGATGAGGAGGAGCTTTGAGAAGAAGATGACGAAGCGCCATGAAAATGAATTTTTGAGCTTAAAAACGAAGAAAGGAGGGAATGAAAGTTGGGGTTTTTGGTTTTCAGGAGAGGAGGATAAACCCCTTTTCGGACACTTTTTTTTTATAAAAATAAAAAAACAATTGGGCCTGGTTTTCGTTTTTCTTTTTTTCTAATTATATAATTTGGGCTTGAGCTCAAAGGATAATATCATAAGTAAGACCTCGCCTTTTCACTTTGGGTAATTTTCATATTTATACTAACGTTTTTAGGAAATTTTCTTGACTACCTTTTTAACTGTTTTAAACTATCCTAAAGTTCATAACTAATGGTTGATTAATAGGTAAGATTTTATATGAAAGTTGGGGTAAAAATGAAACTAAGACTTTTGTTGGGGTATTTTTAAAAACCATTCGTAATTGAAGGGTAGTAATGATTATCTTCCAATTTTGTTCGTTGCTAACTTTTCTAATCTTTGGGCTAGTTTGGTATTGATGTAGGTTTTAAAATAATTACTGTCAATTATCAGATGCATCATGAATCATATTAGTGTTTGGTAAATAACTTATGTAGAATTAGTGTTTGGCAATTTCGACTTCTAAAAGTGTTGTGAAATATATAAATAAGTAATTAGTGTTGATACAAATATTTATATTAATTTAATTACAAGAGTTCATAAAAACAAGGGGGGAAAATCAAACTAGCCACCTTTTATTGCTCATTTTCATAGATAGCCATTTTTTAAAAGTTTGAGTATTTAGCCACTTTTTACTATTCAATATTTCAATATACCAAAACCGCCCTTTTCGTATGTTAGGTATAGTCTAACACCTCTGACATTCTGACACGTCTGTATATGACGTATAGTCTAACACTTCTGACATTTTTTCTTTTCCAATGCAATTTTTCTTTCCTGATGCATTATTTCTTCCCCAGATTTTTTGTATATTTAGTATATTGTTCATAGTTGTTTAGTGTATTTTGTATATTTTTTTATGTTTTGATTTTATACTAAATATTTTGATTTTAATTCAATTTTGTATATTCATTTTAGTATATTATTTGTGGTTTTCCCTCTCATATAAAGTGTTTTGTGCATTTGGTATATTGAGTATATCGTCCTCCACTTTGTAAGATGTACATAATATACATGTCACTTAATCTACAAATAAAAAAATGAAAGAGTGTTGTTAATTACACAATACTTAATATACAGTAAATACTTAATATGCAAACAAACAAAAGAAAGTGTATGTTTACGTATAGTAAGTATATTATGTAATGTACGACTAACAAAAAAAAAACATAAAAGAAGGGGTGTGTACATCAACCACTCATTATTTTCGTATATTGTGTATATTAAATAATGCACATTAAGTAAACACAGACTGAAAAAAAACAGACAATTATGTTAATTTCTGGACGATCTAATTAACAAAAACAATGAATTTCATCAATTATTTTAAACATTCAAGTCTTTTTTATAAATAGCCACATTCAAGAACATTTGAAACCAAACATGCAAAACCCATAAATACACCCAACTCATCAAATCGCGAACATTGGAGATGAAAATGTTTGAATCTATTCATATTTTCTCATCAAATATTTGAAGCTATTAACAAATGTTTGAATCTATCAACATGCAAAACCTAGAAATACACCCAACTCATCAAATATTTGAATCTATTAACAAAAACAAAAAAAAGCATAAAAAAGATGTTAACTTTATTCACATAGCCACACAAATTTGCGCATCAACCCAAAAGAATAAACACTTAAAGAAGAATAAGAACCTCACACAAATAGCCACACAAGTTTGAAATTAGCACACCGAAAACGGACACAAATCCATGAAAAAGTTCTAAATAGCCAGAGACATCGTAATAACAAATGAGCGTTGCATACCTTTTGTGATGATTGAATAGAATATCATGCCGTTTTGCAAATAGACAGAAGCTTGAACGATTTTTTGGGAGAAAGGGTTTGAGAGCGTTTGAAAATAAAAGAAGAGAGAAGTTTGAAATAAATGAGAATAAATCAAATTAAAACTGATTTTGAAAGTAGTGGGAATAACCACGTGGCTAGAAACCGTATTAACGAGATATTTTCTGACGGCGCTTCGCTTCCCCAAACAAGCAATGATGGTACGACGGGTACAATATACAACTCCACACCATCAGTTCCACGTTTTCAATCAGGAGGTCAATTCTGTATTTTCAACCCATAGCCTAAAATGTGGCTATCAAAAAGTGGCTGTTTATCATAATTTTTTATCTCATGGATATTTTATATTATTTCCCTTCAGAATAGGCTATTATCATGGTTAACCCTATAATTAATTGAATCTCATCATTTTCACTATTCATAAATGTTTGACCTTCATCTAGATTTATAGGATTAATTATGTTCATGGTTTCTTCAATAACCTTCTACTTCCTCAATTGAATCATTTTGAGTATTGCCCATTTCTTTTTTCCGACATATTTTAATCTTTGAAATCATTTGTCATTTCACACTTCGGATGTAAGAAGATTTTTATCTTTAGAATCAATTGGCTTTCCACACTTCAGGTGCGGCTTAAACTCGTTAACTGTAGCATCAACAACTTTTTCAACTTTTCTTAATTTCTCTTCCTAATGTTGGAAAATTATCACGTCAATTTGAGAACTAAGCATGCAGTACATATTATCACCCCTCTAGGGTATTTGATAATTGAATAGGAATCATATCTAACATGTATTCATAACCTCCCTCTGAGGATCAATTTTAGATACTGCAAATTTTAGATGTTCTCATAATCAATCTAAGTGTTGATTGCTTCTTTAACAAATATAATAATGTCATCAGAATATTCAAGAAATCAACAATAAGCAAGTGTATCATATCGAGGGGTCGAATTATATTGCCATCTTATTATGTAAAATTTTCTTTCAATTTCTTCCAAATTTTCTTTAACGGGGCTTGATTAAATTAAACTAAGTATTTAGATGTATTACAGGTAAAAGATTAGTGCCCTTTTAAACCGCACATATAATTTTTTTTTTCACAATTTTGATAACTCTGGTTATGGGAAGCTTTTTCTCTTTTCTCATTGTGTGCATTTTTTTTTTTAAATTTGAAAAATTATCTTTATGACTTCCACGATATGAAAGAATATATATATCTCTACTACAATCATGACCATGACTTCATCCTTATTATGATTGATCATTGAATATTATAAAATTCACTTCAAGGAATAGTGTTAAACCAATTGATCGAGATTTCATCGTTTGCTTATCAAATCTTATTGTCTTATTTCAACCACAAAAATACATGAGATCAATTCATAATAATTTTAAATTCCCCTTCTTGATATTGCTACTACAGGAGCATATTTTTTATATCATCCATAAAAATATAACATGAGAATAATTCATAGTAATTTTAAGTTCTCTTTCTCGATATTGCTACTACATGAGCATATTTGAGGCATGAAACATAAACCATACATTAATTAAAACAAAATTGTTTCCCTCATTCAACCACATGATACATCTTTATGGTCTATCTGAAATAAAAAGTTAAAAACAATTCTTCTCAAACGAGAGGAATTTTAAATTAAAAAATATATATGTATAACAAGAAATTAGTCTCTACATATACTAGTAAAAAAAAGACCAATTTTAATAACATCTTAATTAAAGTTAAAAGCCAAATTATAGGGGTGGTATAAAATGATAACGTATAAAAGTGTAAAGTTAACAGTAAATACCAATTCAAATGTTTGAGAAAATTATAAGTAGTGGACTTAATTTTTTTGTTTTTTTTTTATAAACTAAAGAAAAATGATCAGAATTAAAAAACAAGCTCATAATAAATGAAAAGTTATGAAGGGAAATTGATACAAGAAAAATAACTCATAGAATAATAAATATAAATTACTAATCATTTAGTATATAAAAAAACTTGTAACTGAAATAAAAGAAAAATTACAGTCATTAAAAAAAGGGTAAAATGCAAATGAGACCCCTGTGGTTTCTTCCAAATGCATGAACACCCCCTATGGTTTGAAAATGGCAAATCACACCCCTGTGGTTCCAATTTTTTTCAATCAGACCCCTCCCCTTCAATGTCAATAATTTTATTTTAGCCATAACTTTTTCGTTTGAACTCTGATTTAGATGATTTAGATGATTCAAGATGTTTTAGAATCATCATTCCAGGCTCTACGCTATGGCCACTTCAAAACTTCTAAATCATTAATGACCAATAGAGTTAAGAGTGTGTCAATTATATCTAAAATTTAGATGTTAATAGACTATTTTATTTATCAATCATTTAAAAGTTTCGAAAGGACTATTATGTAGAGCTTGAAATTATGATTCAAAAACATCTTGAATCATCTAAATCGGAGTTCAAATGAAGAAGTTATGGCTAAAATAAAATTATTGACATTGAAGGGGAAAGGTCTGATTGAAAAAAATTGGAATCACAAGGGTGTGATTTGCCATTTTCAAACCACAGGGGGTGTTCATGCATTTGGAAGAAACTACAGGGGTCTTATTTGTATTTTACTCTTAAAAAAATTAACTACCAAAAGCATTTGAAAACATAAGGGACAAATAAAACAAAAGTAAAAATTCTTTGAAACCTAAAAAAAATATGTATGTATGGATACTGAACAAACTTTGAAATTTTTATTGGACAAGTTCTTCACATCTAACCAAAATATAAATTTGATAGTGTTGAAGAAAATTGTAATTAAAAAAAATATATGAGTCAATGATAAATGAAATGTTTACCTTGAGTTTTAAAGAAATAGAAATGAAAGGAGAAAAAACTTTACCAAAACAAGAATGACAGAGACTCGTGCTGATAACGTATTATAAACTAAAAGAAGAAACAACAAATAAAGAGAGAAAAGATACAGAATACCAAGAGAGAATTGAGATAATGATATATCATATTCACTTTGGGATATAGAACCCTTCTTACCAGTACTATTTATAGGCTTATAATTACATAAGGAGTTACAAAAGATTAAATATGAATAGTAATTACAATAGTAATGTTGTGGGGGTTATACTATTGAATCATAATGTGTGGTGGAATTTGTAACCTATGGAGTTATGGACATCTATAATATATTTATTTATAACACTTAATTAATATTTAAAAATCGAATGATGAAAAAATGGTCATTCATAATTGCATTATTAAAACGTCGTAGATTCAAAATTTTATACTTTTATAGTTATAATTTATAGGGGTGAAAGAAAAAACCGAAAAAACGAACAAACTGAAAAATTAAATCAGAATGGACCGTAAAAAACTAAACCGAACCGTAAAAAATCGAACCGTTCCGGTTTCTATTATTTAAAAACCGAACCAAACCGAACCGGCTTCTAAAAAACAAGTAAAAATCTCATACCTTCCATATTCCCGTAGTTTTTTTTTAAATTTTATTTTATATATTTATCTATCACTTTATTTTAATTTATATGTTGTATATTTATTAATCTAATTTTTTTCAACTAAGTTTTTGTTTATATTTGATTTTATTTTGTGTCATTTTTTAATATAGGAGGATTTTATCTTTAAACTAAATGCAAATATCATTTTCTAGAAAAAATCAGAAAAACCGAAAACTAAACCGAACCGGTTCACCTAATAATTTCTATGTTCAAAATTTATTCTCTCGTTCAAACCATTGACCTTGCTCTTTTGATCATTCCACTTTCGAAAGTAGTGTTTTAGTCTCCAAATTTTATCTAACGCTCTGCTTCACTCCCTTCACTTTATATCTATCTCTTTCTCTATATATATTTTTTTTAAATCTCTGCGGCCCACTAATTTTCAATAATATAAGAGTTAATTGAATAAAGAGCCACTTTTGGGAGTGTAGTTTCAAAGGATGGCCACCTCCTTGTTTATTTCAAAAACTAGCCATTTTTTACTTTATTCATATTTCTCATACCCAAAATACCCCCAAACTACATGATTACAATCCCTCCATTTTTCCATGGCCAATACACTGTTGACTTCAGCTTCCAAGACTTCCTCTGACCACTTTTCAGCCCCTATCTTGTCAACCCCTTCACATCTCACCCACTTGTCTTTTTTCAAAAAAATTAGTTTTCATATTCTTTCTTTTTTTCATGTCTGTATATAATACATGTGTTTTTCGTTTAGATTATTTGATTTATAATAATTTTTCATTTTTTTTACATATTTAGGTTTGGGCTGAACTCACTACCCCTTGGTTATTTTGTATTACTTTAACATTTTGGCACTGTACTTAGCGTACTGCAAGTACTGCCATTTTGGTATTTTTTGTATGAATTTATCTGTCACTGTACTCAGCGTACTCCACGCACTCCCATTTTGATATTTTTGTATGAATTTATCTCTATCACTGTACTCAGCGTACTGGACGTACTGCCATTTTTGGCATTTTTTGTATGAATTTATCTCTGTCACTGTATTCAGCGTTGTATGAATTTATCTCTGCTACTGTACTCAGCAAACTGGACGTACTGCCTTTTGGTATTTTTTTAATGAATTTATCATTGTGTCACTGTACTCAGCGTATTGCATGTACTTTCTGCACTTTATACTATATTCTTTGCATTGTTAACACAACTACAAATAGCCTGTATAAGAATAGTAGTTGTAATAGTTCGAATTACATACATAAAAATACTGCTCTTAGTATGTTGTCTATCTTTCTCGAATGTTATTTTGAATGAATATCATGCCACAAGTACTTTTGTTACGTTTTATCATTTTTCTGTCTTGTTGTCATTTTCTGTCTGAGTGTCTCCAAGATTTGAGAGCAAAATGCGGTCCCTAATAATAAGATACAAATACCATGTATGAATTAATACAGAGTACGTATCTCAGTAGTACTTCATATATTCATGTCACATACACCACATACAACTATGGCTATATTGATCATATACGCAACGAATCACAATTGTAAGTATAACATGAGATATATATATTGTATGGAGTTGGATACAGAACAATTAATATATACAGAAACGATAGACGTGATTAAAGGACAAAACGTCATGTAATTTATCACACTATACTCTAGTACCAACTATATAAATCGTATAATATTTATAACAATACATGACATATGTTCAAATAAACCATCTCAAATCGTTGTGGGAAGAACAGAGCATACAACCTATCACAAATGTATCTAATTCTATAATTTTTACCTTATGAGGCTCGGTTAAAGGACAGAGCGTCATGCAATTTACCACACTATACTCTAGTACCAACTATATAAATCGTATAATGTTTATAACAATACATGACATACGTTCAAATAAACCATCTCAAATCGTTGTGGGAAGAACAGAGCATGCAACCTATCACAAATGTATCTAATTCTTTAATTTTTACCTTATGAGACTCTGGAATGCTGGTGCTTTACCCCTTTTATCAGTCATCTCTCTATTTGCATCAAATAAAACCCGAAGAATGAAAGTTAGGTTTTGAAAGGGGCTATTTTGAAAGATCTAAAATGATTTTTTTCAAAGAACTAAAGTGGATCTTTTGAAAGTGTCTAACTTCAAACAATCAAAAAGGAAAGAAAATCAAGAAGATGATAAAAAAAAACGAAATCGAAGATGAAAAATGGCTCTCTTCAAAAGTGGCTAAATTAAAAGCGGCCATTGAGGGGAAAAAACATGAAATCGAAGGGAAATGGCCATATTTAAAAAACTGGAAATGGCCATTTGAAGGGGAAAAAAAAACGAAGCGGATAAAAAATCATACCTCAAGGCGGATCTTCGTTTTTCAAACAAGGAGCAAAATAGTCTTCAATATGAAATGAGGTCCCCTTCTTCTTCGAGCGGTTGTTGAAAAATGGTTTTTTTGAAAACAAATTATGAAAAGGGGGGAGATATGAAGGACCCGTTTGGTAACCATCCCAATTTCTGTTTCTTGTTTCTATTTCTCATTTTTTAAGGAATGGAGTTGTTTGGTAACTATTTCTGTTTCTTGTTTCTCATTTTTTTAGAAACCATTCCTAAAATTGTGTAGAAATTTTAGAAACAACAAATTCTAGTTTCTTGTTTCTCATTCTTGTTTCCAAACTTTTCAACATATTAATAAATTATTATATTGTCCCGTTTTGACTTATAAAATATATTATAAATATCCAAAAATTATATTGATAAAATACTTTTAAATATGTCATTTAAAATTGTAATATTTTCAAAATATTTTCATTTTTTTTAAATGAGAAACAGAAACAAGAAATAGTTACCAAACACATTTCTGTTTCTTTTTTCTTCCAGAAACAGGAAATAAGAAATAGTTACCAAACATGTTTCTGTTTCTCTTTTTTAAAAAATAGGAACAAGAAACAAGAAATAGAAATAAGAAACAAGAAATAGAAACGAGGAATGTTACCAAACGGGCCCAAAGTAACCACACGTTTCAGTTTTTCAATAAATGGATGGGACATCAACTGACACCGGTTTGGCTTCCCCATGTTTTCAATGATGACCATTTTTCTGCACACGTCGTACGCCGTGCCAAGAAGGTATAAGGCTAGACAATTTTAATACTAGTTCGAGGGCATGGTAGTAAATTTGTCCCTTCATTTTTTAGTTGACGCTTTTTTATGGCCATGCACTCTAATTTTTTGATGCATGGCCATGTACTCTTATTTTAAAATAAATTAGGCTAGTTGGAGTGTTAACCCATAATATAATGCTAAATAGATAGATTGGGTTTTGTAATTAGAGAACCAAATGTGGTCCATTTTGAATTGAAGGAAAACGGGGTCAAATGGTGAGGCTGATTGTCCATCCGATCAAATGAAAAAAAGAAAAGAAAAACGGTGAGATAATTTTAGTTTATTCTTTTGATAAATGAGATAATTATTTTTTTTTAAGTTAAAAGAAGTAGAGGAAAAACATGATCAACCAAATCTAACCCGACTCATAAGGTTCTGGTTGGGTTCAAATATTTGAAACTATATGAGGTGGGTTGGTTCATAGTTCTTCTAAGATTAATTTGGGGAAATTTTATTGGGTGGTAAATTTTTATCCAATATTTATAAAAATATCAATTCAAAAAAGTATTTACAAATATAATAATTTTTATCATGTTTATCAATGATAAACACTGATTTATGTTTCTATCAGTGATAAACATAGTGTAAAAATATGTAATTCAATGTTTATCACTGATAAACCCAATCAAAATTTGCTATATTTACAAATATTTTTTTGAGTTTTTATTTTTACAAATATTACTAAAAAAATTGCTAGATTTCCATTAATTTGAGTTGAACTAAAACCAACCCAAATTCATTATTTTAAAAAATAATTCTTTTATTTACAATAAAAATATTTTTATGTTAATTTCATAAAAATTAATGACCTTTTAAATTTTTGTTCTTTCTAATATATATATATAGTTTAAGTTATTAAAATATCATTTTTATTGAATAAAATGTACTGGTTTTCTTTTTGTTTAGATATTACATCAAATTGGGGGAAGGTAACTCGAATATTCAATCTAAGGGAAGGAATCACATGTAGCTATGCTCAAATTGACAATAAATATATTATTGAATTATTCTTTTTAATTTAATATATAAAAATAGATTATTTTATTCTTTAATTACTATTAATTTACTATCCAATTTTTTAAAATAATTAACCTGAACTAACTCAACCAGAAATTTATTGGATTGTGTTGGGTTGATCCATTCTTTAATATAGCTTTTTTTTAATACAGTGGGTAGAAGATGAATTTGAACACTACCGTGATAAAAAGAATACAAGTATTTTATCATTGGACTAAACCATTTACCGTTGGAGATTTAAGACTCGTTTGACATGGTTTTTGAAGAATGACACAAGTTATTGTTTGAGAAATTTCATTGGGTAGCAGAATTTTCTGTAATATTTATAAATACAGCATTTTTAAAAAGTATTTGCAAATATAACAGTTTTTTAAAAACCCTCATTAAAATCAGTGATAACTTATAAGGTAATCAGTGATAATTATTAGATAATCAATGATAACTATTAGATAATCAGTGATTCATGCAAAAAATATATTAGGATATCAGTAAAATCAGTGATTACTTGTGAGGAAATCATTAATTACTCATGCAAAACTAGTGTCAGTTTTGTAATATTTTATGCGCGAATTTGAGTTTTTTGCTATTTTTACAAATAAGTTTTTTTACTGCTATTTTTCCAAATATTAGACCTAATTTTGCTATTTTTGCAAGAGCCACCTAAAAAACTCATGATTTATACTTTAAATTTAACTTATAAAATTTATATATGATCAGTTTTAAATAGATAAAATGGGTGTAAATTCTTTAGTCATATTAAAGTTATCTACTTTTAAAATCTAAATAAGAAATTAAAAAAAAAAAAGAAGCAAAACAAATATTAAATTTTCTCTTAAAAAAAAAGCGAAACAAATAAATGTCGCACCAGATGAACAGTGCCAACTACGACACTGTAGTTAGTATCATAAATAATGATTTTTTTTTTTGGAATTACTATCATAATGATCTTTTAGTCAGTATCATAAATAATGATATTTTTTTTGGAATTATTATCATAATGATCTTTACCATCATAAAAGAATACACGTTCCACATTTATTTAATTTAGTGATAATTACTCATCTTATTTGTTTTTTTTTTTTAGTTTTGAAAAACAGAATTGATTAAAAATCAATTTGTTTTTCGGTTTTTTAATTTTAAAAACACCTTTTTAAAATCAGGTTGTTTTTAAGTTTTTGAAAGAGAATAAATAGAGAAAAATTAATTGGTTATCAAGTAATTTTATTTTTTTAAAATAAAAAATGAACGTAAAAAAATAGAAAATGAAATGATCAAACAGACCTTGATAATTTATAGTCTTATTTTTTCATTCTTGCTCAAATAAAGGCTCTCTCAAAAAGTAAAAGATTTAAATTATTCAGTGCATTAAATTGGTGGGGTAAATGTCACTATTGGTCAGAAATGGATAAATTGCTGCCAGCTATGCTGTATAAAAAATCAGCTGTATCATAAATCAGATTAGTGTTTGGTAAAATCAGCTTATGCAAAAAATTAAAATTCAAAAAATTCAACTTATGAAAGTATTATGAGTTAAATGAATATTTAAATAATGTTTGGTTAATTGATTTAAAAGATACTTACCTATTTTAAAATGACATAATTATTACGACGATCTTTAAATTTTTTAAATTTTAATTTAAAATCTAATATATATTTAATAAAATAAACATCTAATATTTTTTAACTGCATAAAACAACGTTAATAAATATTATTTATATTAATTTAATCACAATACTTTTTTTAAAAAAGTATTATAATATTAGAACATAAAAATAATATCCAAATAGAAAATATATAAAAAAAAATCTAATAAAGAAGCTAAATAAATATTATCCATCCAATTATTCATAAATATTATACAAAAATTTCTTATATATTTTAATTTATAATAATTTGAATCTCAATTATTCATAAATAATACGATTTTTTTTGTTAAATTTTGATATACATTTCGATTTATAAAAGATTTAGAGTAAGAGTTAGTGGGAGAGATTTAAGGAAAGCACTTTTGAAAAGCAAAAGCAGGAACCTATCTGCTTCTTGAATTTGGCAGTTACATAAGCAGATTTTTTCAAAATTTTGTAAATTTTTGTTTACCAAACAATAAAACGGTTAAACTTTTCTTAAAAGCTGTCGAAAAGCAATACCAAACTGGGCCTATGAGTGGGTTTGGCACCGGAATTTTATGTGATTAGTCTTTTACGCCATGTCCATCGCATGTGATATTATTTTTAATATAAAAATATTTAAAGGTCTAACATAATTTTTTATTTTATTTTTTAATTTTTAATTTTATTTTTTAATTTTTATTTTTATTTTTCTAAGCTTTATAAATCTCTTTTGAAATGATTTTGTTTTTATTAAATTTTCAATTATTAAATGTATTATTTTCTCTTTAAGATTTAAACTATCGTATACTTTATTAATTCAATGATATATATGTAATTGATTTTCTTTTTATTTAAGAAATTTTTAACTTCTTTATTTTAAAATTTATATTACCAAATAAAAAATAAACCATTTGTTCTAAATTTATATGTATATATATTTTCAATTTTTTTTTTCATTTTTAGATTATTTATTTCTAATTTTAATTAAAATTCAAGAAATTATATTAGTTTTTTTTGTTTGATTTTAAATTTTAAAATATTTCTTATTAAAAAATTTAAAATTTATTTAAATATTATGAAATACTATACCCTTACTAATTCAATAAATTATATTTTGTTATAGTTGTTTTTTTATATTAACTATATTTTTAAAACATTGTTAAAAAAAACTATATTTTTGAAACAATTTATTTTTTTTGTAGTTATTTTAAATTAAATCACCATCATAATTATTAATTTTTTTAATATTTGAATACTTAAATATAATTTATTTCCAATAAATAAGTGATAAATCAAAACAATGAATAGTTATTCATTTTCATATGTTGTACTTGTACTTGATTTTTCAACTATTTTGTAATTTGATGTTATGAAAGCAATAAAAGCCAAGATATTTATTAATTTTTTTAACCATTTTTTATTCATTGAAGGGAAATATTTTATTAAAAATATAAATGGTCATTTAATAGAAAGTGGAGTATAAATAACAATGACATGTTTAGTAATTTGAAGATTTTAAAAGGGTATATATAATGACATGTTAGTAATTTTAAGATTTTAAAAAATCCAAAAATGTTTCTCAAACGCCCCTCTTTTTATATATTAAGGATAAGGATATTTATCCGTGCTAATAATTATTTATGAATATAACGATCAAAATTTACTATATTTATAATTTTTTTTAAGAGATGATATTTTTTAAGTATTGCAGAATAAAATAAGTTAGATTTGCAACTGCCCCTAGTTTTTATGTATAAGGTCTTAAGGGGTGTTTGTTTCAAGTGATTGGGGATGGGGATCTAAACTGCATCCCCATCCCCTATGTTTGTTTTGCCAATAGGGAAGGGAACCCAAACCCTATAGGAGGTGTTTGGAAGGATGGGTAGGGTAGGGTAGGATGGGGTGGGATAGTCTGGGGTTGTGAACCCTGGGTTTAGATAGTCTATGTTTGGATGTATAGAGGGTATGAGTTATATAGCTTATGTTTGTTAGGGGGTTTTAGTTTGAGTTTTGTGTTGTTTAATATTTTTTGAGGGGTTAGCAAACCCACCAATGTTACTGTTCAAAATCCATGTAACAAACATGGGGTAGACTATTGAAGCCCACCCACCCAACCTTAACCCGTCTTCCAAACGCCCCAGGGACTCCATACCCCTCCCTCCATGGGGTTTGAAAACCCTTCAAAACACATGAGGTTTGGATCAACCCCATGGAATAGATGAGAGAGAAAGGAAGAGGAGAGAGGAGAGAGGGAGAAATTTATTTTAGGGTAAAGTACCCCTTTGGTCCCTGAGTTTTGGAGGTCATGTCTATTTGGTCCCTGCGTTTTCAATTTGTGTCTAAGTAGTCCCTGAGTTTTGGATGTTGTGTCTATTTGGTCCCTGCGTTTTCAATTTGTGTCTAATTGATCCTTAAGTTTTCGATACTGTGTCTATTTGGTCCCTAGATTTTCAAGAACTATTAGAAATAAGCTTTATTGGTCTTTAATTTAACGTATTCGTTAACTTCTTACCAGATTATTGACTTAACGCTGACATAACATGTTTAATTGGTCAAAATACGAAGATATGATTAAATCTTTCATCAATCTAGGCCTAAAATTTGACATAATTATTAATCTTATGTCAGTATTTTGATCAATTAAATATTTTATGTCACCGTTAAGTCGATATTATGTTAATGAGTTAACAAATTAAGGAAGAATTAAAATTTTTCTAATAATTTAGGGACCATTTAGACAAAACTTGAAAGCTCAAGGATCAAATAGAAACAATATTTAAAACTCAGGGACCAAATAGACACAAATTGAAACACAGGGACCAAATAGACACAATATCCAAAACTCAGGAACCACTTAGACACAAATTGAAAACGTAGGGACCAAGTAGACACGACCTCTAAAACTCAGGGACCAAATGAGTACTTTACCCTTTATTTTATAATATAATTTTATTATTCTCATCCTCATGTAAAACCAAAACACAGTGATCTTATCCCCAGGCATCTTGTCCCCATGCATATTATCCCTAGGCATCTCAATCTCATGCAAACCCGGAAACAAACGCCCCTTTAGGGATAGGGACAAAAGGCATCAAAGCCCTATTCTTGTATGTCTAGTCAACTCATTCTTTTTGTGTCAACGATTGGATCTTACTATAAAATTAAGCTTTGTAGCCGTTATTTAATAACAATACTGAGAATTTGTAATATGAGATTGTGTTATTTTGAAATGAGATAATTTAGAATATGATGCATGTGTTTAAATTGTATAGAAATGAGATTTAAAAGTAAAAATAATAGTATGTGAGAATGATATGTCATTATTGATAGATACAAATTTCAGTACTACATGTGGTACCAACAAAACACTGGAATGAACTTCACAAATTTATTTCATAACTATTTTTGTGAATCAAATAACCCTTGAAATGTTAAGGACTTCTTTGTTGAACATAGATCAAAGATTTCAAGTTTTGATCCTCATAATTTGATAGTTGTGTTCGTACTATAAATGTGAAACTTTTGATGGAGAACGCTTTAATTTGTATGTTATCATGTTTGTGATAACATACAAATCACATTCATGTAGTATCACTACAAAAATAATAGGAAAAGGTGGCGAAACAATGGCGGCGAAATTCGAATTGCCGCCATTGATTAAGCAAAGCCGGCGAAATTGGAAATTTCACCGGCATTACTAATTGACAAAGGAAAGGTCGGCGAAATTCGTAAATGTTGAAATTTTGGATCAAGCTTTGGGAAATACTGGTCATTCAGATGGTTTCATTGAAGATAATGATAACGAAGAGAATGAGGATTCAGTCTAGGATGAACTTGGTGAAACATCATCATTTGAATCTGATTTGAGTGACTAGTTAATGGTTAGGCGTTGTCTTTAATATAATATAATTAGTGTAAACATACATATTATATATTAAAATGTATACATTGCAATCGTGACATAGTGATTCATTACATATGCAGACCTCCACTTGGTCCATGTAGGCCCCCTTCAGTTTCGGTAGTTCCTGGTACTACGTCGGGTACAGAGACATGGGGTAGTAATAGTGCTTTAGGTACGTCTTAAATAAATGTTCATGATGTTACTAGCACATATATAATTATATATATATCAACTTATAATATATATCAATCTATATACAGGTTCGCAATCAATTAATCGTAGAGGGCCATCCAAAAGTCTAAACCTTGTGCAGCTAGTTAGAGAAAATAAAGGACCACTCCTAGTAGAAATTCCTGACAACTTATGTGTCCCGGTTGGTCAGTATGCTACTGTTTTCATCAATGAAGTTGCTGTGTCGAACATATATTCCAACCAGACATATAGTAAAGTGGAAGCTCGTTACACCGGAGAACAAGAACAATGTGATTCATAGGCTATTGGTGAGTGATAAAATTATTACTTTCTTCATAATTGTGAAATTTTATAATGATCACTACTATTTACTCTTCATACATTGACATATAGGATAACTTCATTATTGACCCTAGTCGAGAGGTGGTCCAAGTTTACCTTCATAATAGAATGACCGACGCTTTGAATGAATTTCGCGGGAAGTTGCATAGACATTATAAGAATATCAGGGACAAAGACGGTATTCAGGTAGCCCGTGCATCAAAACACGCACAAGTGGAGGACATTAATGATTGGGTATTCTTGTGCGACATGTGGGAGACATCGAAGTTCAAGGTAAACACTTAATTCGTGTGCGTGCACTACAAAAAACTTAGCCTTTACCGGCAAACTAATGCCGGCGAAATGTAAATCGCCGGCATAGATGAAGAAAAGCCGGCGAAATTGGATATTTCGCCGGCATAGGTAAAAAGAGAAGGAAATGCCGGCGAAATTATAAAATTCGCCGGTTTTGAGTAAAGCAATGCCGGCGAAATTGTTGTTTTCGCCGGCATTGCTTAATAGAAGGAAGTTTTTTTTTTCTTTATTAATAAAGCAATGCGGCGAAATTCTATTATGAAAAAAAAAACACTGGGGATGGGGCATTGGCGGCGAAATTCGCCGGCAAAGGTAGCATTGGCGGCGAAATTCGCCGGCAAAAGTGGACAAAATGAAAAAAAAATGTTAAAGGGAGCAATGCCGGCGAATTTCGCCGGCATAGCCTTTGCCAGCGAATTTCAAATTTCGCCGGTAAAGGCTATCTCGACGGGGCTTTTCCAGCAAATATTGCCGGCGAAAATTTTTCACCGGCATAGCCTTTACCGGCGATTTTTAAGGCTTTGCCAGCGAAAATTTTCGCCGGCAAAGCCTATATTTTTTGTAGTGGTGACTTTCTTGTTTCTCATTTCATAAGAAAAATTAACATTTTTAGTGTATACACATTACGTAATGTGGGCCATCGCAGAGGTTAATGTTGAAAATCGGGGAAAAATGAAGTATAATCACAATACAGGCTCAAGGTCACATGTGCGAGTCATGAATGATCATGTAAGTATTTTGTGCTTAGTTAAATATAAATACATCTCATTCTATTAGATTATTTGTAATAAGTTTTGTTTGTTTTGTTTTTCTAGCAAGCGTTAGATGAGGATCATGAAGTTGCCTTCAACGAAATTGATCTATTCCGAGTCACGCACACGAATGATCAAGGTGTTTGGGTAAATGACGCGGCTAAAGAAGATTACGTAAGTATATTATTAGCTTCATATATGTAATAAAAATATTACGGTTTTAGGCATTTTCATGTTTTTATTATAATACATGCAGGGTCTTATGTGCGATATGTTGGTTGCCCCCGACGTGGAAGTGGATGGAGTTGTTCAACCGTGCCTAACCGAAGTTGATATAATAGAAAAAGTACGTGGCTATCGATCCGGATATATTAAAGGACTAGGGGCGGGACCGGCACACAATAGGAAAAGTATTCATGTTCCAACTCGCTCACGCGCATCACAAGATCAGATTATGACTCAACTTCTGGAAGAAAACAAAGAACTGAAGGACAAGTTGAATGACCTTTACTGTGATGTTGCCAACATAAAGACTATGTTTATGTCTTTTACGCAAACTCCTTCTAATCAATAGGATGTACCTTTTTGAACCAAAAACTTTGTATAACACAATTTGTAATGTGTTAAATCATCTTTTTTATATCATGTAATGAATCTTATATCTAATCTTCAATTTTGATTATATATATGAAGATTGGTTTGTATGTAGAATTTGATTTACTGAACAGGATAATTAGGAATTTATGTATTTGTTAGGAAAGCATTAAAATGAAAAAAAAATTTAAAAAAAATCCAGAGGCTAAGGCGGCGAATTTCGCCGGCATAGCCCTGGCAGCGAAAAACGCCGTGAATATTATCTCGGCGAAATTCGCCGGGATAGCCTATGTCGGTGAAAACAAAATTTCGCCGCTATAGCCTATCTCGACGGTGTAAAGGCAGCGAAATATCCCGGCGAAAATCAAGGCAAAGGCGGCGAAAAATTTCGCCGCCTTTTCTAAATTTCCTTGTAGTGTATAAAAATGGTTTTAAACACTCCAATGATTTAAACAATTGTAAACCAAACCCCCTACTAAATAATTTTATTAAATTGAAAACGTGCTTATTCTACGTATGTTATGTATGGTAATTCCATTAAAAATAACAAGAAAAAATAGAACAAATAATTGTTTTTTATTTAAAAGTTTACTCCTCCTTAACAATATGAACTTATTCTACAAGTTACCAAATACGTCTCTATATTTTCATCCTTGGAGTATTTGTAGGAAATAGTAATACCAGCTTTAGAACAAAAGGTTAAAAAACAGGGGTATTTTCAAATATAGATTTTTTGAATTGTATATTTTAAAAAATAGATTTTTTTCTTTGTCGCAATCAGATTTTCGCGACGCAGAATGATCACATCTTCTTATAGTGGTTTTTTAAAAACATGTTTGAGAAACCATGGTAAGGTGTAATTGGTCACCTAAATTAATAATTAAAATGGTTTACGAAAATATATGTAAATTCAGGTTCGAAGGTTGATTGTGTGTAGGGATGGTATCAGCACTCTACAACACCTGCAAAAACGGTTGCCAAGTTTATTTCCTATTATCTTAAATTTATTTGAAAATTGGTCCTTTAATTTATTTTATTATTTTTAAATAAATAAATGGCTCATTCAACCTTTTCTCGACTCTAAAAATAGAGCAAGTTTAAAGAGTAAAATGAGTGGAGTTATTATCCATTAATTGAAGTAAAACGATGATAATAACGATAATAATAATAATAACAATGATAATAATAATAACAATAACAATAGCCATAATAAGAATAATAATAGTTTGTTTTACAATCGTAATAAAAAAAAGAGTAATAATAGTTTTATCTTTGAATAAATAGTTTTATTTTTGAATAATAATAAAATATTTTCTTTTCCATATACAAACTTTCTCACTCCTACCCTCTTCATTCTTAAGATTTTTCTCTCTCTAAATTTCCCAAATCCTCATTTTTTTCTCTTCCTTTTTTTTTTTCCTCTTCACATTTTTTTTCTTCACATTTAAAAAAAAAACGATTTTATGGATACATTTCAAATTTAGTTTAGTTTTTACTAAAACTGTTTAGATCTATAGAGTTTCTTCTACATGTAACTTACGGTTTGAGATTTGGAAAGCTTTTTTGAAGATTTTGAAGCAAGGAGAGAAGATAAGTTCTTTTTCTATTTATGTTTTATTAAGAATGCGGACATCCATCTCAAAACCAATTGGTAATGAGAGGAGTGGCCCTTAGAGTTTATAAACCTTGTGAGTTCCCTACATCTTTTCGATGTGGGATTCTCAACATGCCCCCTCAAGATGATGCCTCTTTTGGGCTCACCATTCTTGGGTCGAATCTCATTTTTGGATCGAATGCCCGTTTGGGCTTGTTGGGCTCTGATACCATATTAAGAATGCGGGCATCCATCTCAAAACCAATTGGTAATGAGAGAAGTGGCCCTTAGAGTTTATAAACCTTGTGAGTTCCCTACATCTTTCCGATGTGGGATTCTCAACATATTTTTAATATATACATGCATCTGTTTAAAGTAACTTAAATAATAATAATAATAATAATAATAATAATAATAATAATAAATTTCAAATAGAAAAGAAGTGAAGATAATGGAGATTTTACATAGTTACCTCTAATTCTCGATGGTTTTTTTTATCCTTAGTACTCGTTTGAGATAAGTTTTGGAAGTAGTTAAAAAGTGTTTTGAGAAAAAAAAACAGCATGTTCATTTATTAAAAAAAAAAACACTTGTCTAATAAAACCAGCAAGTCCCTTATTATATATCCAATGAAATCATGAGACAGCCTACTACCATTCTAACTAAAAGATGGATTTAACCCTTTTTCAGAATCAAAATTTGAATCCAAAAGAAAATGGGCCAGAGTCTGTATCCTCACCCTCATAAATGAATGAGGTGTGGGGGAAACATCAACTTCACAATGTGCTTTTGATAGAATCTATTACTATTTTTAGTAATAGTTATCTGTGTTGTCCTCACCCTCATCAATGAATGAGGTGTTTTGATAGAGTCCGTTGCTATTTTTAGTAATAAAGTAGAATTCCGAGGTCTCTATTTCAAAAACAGCTACTTTCATATATTTTATAATAGAGTGGACCATATGCCCCCACACATTGATACATTTATGTCTTCTTGAAATAAAAACAAAGGAAAATAGTTATTACATCAATTTGGAGAAAACCGGAGATTCAAACCTGTCTTATTGGTTGAGCTAAGCTCAGGTTGGCGAAAAGAAAAGAAATTGGAAACTATAAGACCGAATACATAATCAAGCGTTTTTACAATCTTATCATTTTTTCTTTCACTCTAATGTTTTTAACTAATCTCCCAAAGAAATCACTTGAAGGTCCTTCTTGTCTCATTGAAATTTCGACTTTCTTCTTCAACTCCTTGACTCGCTTTTGGATATCGACACTTGAAAAGAGAGTTCGGATAGCTCTTTCAATTCCATCTCTTGACAATTTGTCCTCCAACTGTATGCCAACCCTCCAAACATGGCATACAAACCTTGCATTCACTCTTTGGTCCCCTATGCGGGGCCAACAAAGCATCGGAACGCCTTCTGCGATACTCTCAATCGTTGAATTCCAACCGTTATGTGTCAAAAAGCATCCAATTGATTTGTGTTCTAAAACCTTTTGCTGTGGCAACCAACTAGCAATCTTGCCGCGGTTTCGAGTAGTCTCGTGGAATTCTTCTGGCAATTGCTCCACCGCGTCCGAACCATTGACTACACAAGCTCTAACCACCCACAAGAAGGGTTGGTTACTATTGGCTAGCCCCCAAGCCATCTCTAGCAATTCATCTTCTGTCATAGTAACTACACTACCAATGCTAACATAGACCACAGAACTTGGAGCTTGTTTGTCCAACCAAACAAGGAAGTTCTGCTCTTCACTTAAAACATTGGTGGAGTAGCTGCCACAATGTTTTTGAAGAGGTCCGATGGGATAAATCGGAACCAAGATTTCGTCTTCGATTCTCTCGAACAACGTGTGTTCGAGGCACCAAATGGAATTCCATATGATAGCTGAGGCAGTTTTAGTTCCATTGTGAATGCAGGTTAAAATCTCCCTTGTATGTTTGCGTGTGCTAAACAATGGCATGTCTTTAACTCTCAATAACGGAAACTCAGCCACTGGTTCTTCCAATCGGTGTTGTTCTGTGATAAAATTAAAATAGTATAACAAAGCTAAAGGGAGAAAGAAAGAATAGAGAGAAGAGATCAGGAAAACGATATTCGCATATAGTATTACATTGTATTCAATCTGCTTATCAATCTCAACACTATAACAATGTTTATATAGAAAACCCGACCCTAGATAAATAAGAAAAATATAATCTAAATAGGAAAAGATAAACTTACTAGAAAAAGAATTATCACTAGGGAATAAGATAAATAAGGAAAATATATTAAAGAGAATAAAACTAAAGTTGACAGTTTTCTACCGCAAGTATTGAGATATGATTAAATTTGTTTTTACCCAGTAGCTTAAGCTTTTGGGTCTAGTCAGGGACGGATCCCACTAAGGACTGGGGGGCACGTGCCCCCCCTCACTTGAGTGTTTTTTTTTCATTATATATATAATTATTAAAAATATTTTAATATAAATGACCCAATTTTAATTTTTTTTAACCAATTTTTATGGCACTAGATTTTAATTTAATTTTCTTATTTATGTATTATAATTATTTTCAAATAATTTCTATAATTTTCACTACCTATTTTCTTATAACTGAGTTTAGGAAAAGGTAAAATTGAGTAATTGATATAACTAAAGATTGATTAATTTAAAAAAAAAGTATAATTTTATATTTTTATTAGTACAAAACATTATTCATATTTAAAAAAAAAAAATTACTCATGATAAGCATAAATATGTTAATATTTGAATTGATTAAATTTTATTCACTTTCATTCATATTGTGCCCCTCCTAAACGCTAGTTATAGATCTGTCACTGGGTCTAGTGGATGATTTAAAATATTTAATATGGGGGTCCTGAGTTCAAACATCCGTTAAGTTATCTGATCTTATTTCTTCCCCATTTAAATTTCACATGTTTGGGTCTAGTGCAATGATTAAATTTGCCTTTACCCATTAGTTTACGCTTTTGAGTATAGTGGGAGATTTAACATATTTAAATATGATATCAGAGCAAAAAGTTCTGAGTTCAACCACATGTGAGGGGGAGTGTTGAGATATGATTAAATTTATGTTTACCCATTAATTTAACCTAAAATTTGATTTTTAAAAAAAAAAATTTGTAAAGTTTGACTTGCTCACACACCTTGGATTGGAAGAGAGTAATTCTCATCAAGAATCGACAACCCGATGTAGTTAGCAGCACTACTCGTGCGCAAAACAATTCTAAAAAGCTTCAAATGATCAGCAACTGCAGCAGAAAAATACATGACGGCATCATATATAACACACGAGATCGGATTGTATCGACGGCGCGATTGCATTTTCACCAAGAAATCATGGAATGGGATTTCACATTTGATGTTAAGTTGAGAAAGGAAAAGCATAACATCCCCATCAAAGTCATTATAGCTCTCCAAAAGCACATCATCACCAATTGATTCAAATGAGAATTCAGGGTATTGAGAATAATTTGGAGGGTTAAGTTGTGTGTGAATTATGGTTATAAAAAAGCCTTGAGAATGAAGAAGTTTAGCCAAATCAAGCATTGGAGACATATGGCTTGGCAAAGGGCAAGGAACAAGAACCAAATGGCCTTTCTCCATTACTTCTGGAAGTTGTTTTTGTTTTTGCTTCATTGGTGCAATTTCATGTTTTTTTTATAGGGCAGTTTCTTCCCAAAGCAACTCACTCAATAGCTTGGATTTGTTTGATGGGACAGAATTATTAAATATGAAGATCACAACTTCCTATACGCTATTATAATACCCCACTTTGGATTCTTGATGATAAGGATTACATATCCATTCACATGCCTGTCTGTTTCATTTCAACAACATGGGAATTGCCAAACTCTATTATTACGATTCCCAAGGAATATATTTCTCAACAATCAATATCTATTTAAAATCTAGATATTAGGGGTGTTTGTTTCCGGATTTGCATGAGATTGAGATATTTAGGGATGAGATGCATGGAGCCGAGATATCCAGGACGAGTTCACTGTGTTTGATTTTAAATGGGATGAAAAAAATAAAATTATATTATAAAATAAATCTTCTCCCTCTCTCCTCTCTTCTCTTCCTTTCTCTCTCATCTATGGGTCGATCCAAACCTCATATGTTTTGAAGAGTTTCCAAACTCCATGGAGGGGGGGTTATGGAGTCCTTATGAGGTTTGTATTCCCTTCTCTATTGACAAAACAAACATGGGGATAAGGATGAAATTAACCATGAGTTTGGATCCTCATCTCCAATCACTAGAAACAAACACCCCCTTAAGGAGCATTTTACTGACGAATTTAGTTGGGTTTATCAAACTAGTATTTAGATTATGTAAAATAATGAGTATGATTTAAATCTAAATTAGTATGATTAAGTGTTATAGTTGTGAAAAAGAATACATTTGTCATTTAAGGTTGTAAGACCTAGAGGCAGACGAGGTGTAGGCCTGTGTAGCCCCATGTAAATGATTAATTAAGGTGTATATAGCCTATTTTGAGAACTCAACTCATTATTTAGCCATTGAATTACGATTTCTTAATTTTTGTATTAATGGTTCGATAAATAATATACACGAATTTCTTTAGATTTGTGTATCCCACATTTTTCTCTTTTTTTTTTGTATGTTATTATTTTTCTGTCTTTCTCTTGGTTTCCTCTTCTACTCCTAGTCTCTTTCTTTTTCTTTAATCACATATTTTCTACCATTTTTAAGCTTATTTTTACCATTTTTTTTTCTCAATAAATAGTATGTTCTAATTTATTTCTTCTCTCCATTATCAAACCATCTCATGCATCAACCTTTTGAAATCGTGATTTTACTATGGCCTCCCAACATTGAAAAATCCTGAAAATCTGGTCGAAAAATCAAGAGCCCAAACCGAAAAGCCCTCAACTCGCCAAAAAATGGACCATTAACTTCAACGTAATAAACAATGCTGCCATGGACATCATCTTTTATGTATGCAAACCGATTGAACTTGTAAATTTAATATTTTGAACCTATATGAAAAAAAAAATATATATGTAATAGATTGATAGAGAGGTAAAGAGCTCAATTATTTAAAAAAAAAATTAAAAAAAGTGAAGACCCACTAAAAATAAAAAATACGTAAATTAAAAACTAATGATTATAAATAGTTAGGTTTCTATTACTAGAGAGGATTCCTATCGGTTTTTCATGGGTAACAAACTCACATAATTTAATTTATAGATGAAGGAAACATTCTTGATATTCATCTTCCATAGTTACTACTGAGTTTTATTTAGAAATAGTAATGACCGTTTTTATTGTGTAAATTAACCCTCTTAAATGATTGGTAGATGAAGAATTTTATTTTGATAAAAAGTTACAAGAGAGAGATGAGAAGTTCAAAAGAAATAACCCCTAAGCCTCATTCAAAGTCATAATGATATAGAAGCTAATTTACTTTTATCACTATTTGTTTCCTTAATCAAAACTCTCTCATATGGTATTTGGAACCAAATGAGATTAAATTCATTAACCCATCAAGACTTCAAATATCTTAATTAATTTGAAGAATTTCTAATCCATCTCTTTTTAATAACATTTAGTTTCAAATAATTATAAATCATTTAATTATCATTATTGATAAGGTGAATTAGAAATTACCACATTTTTTAAAGAAAAAAATAGTAATTTAAAAATTGAGGATTAATGGCATCATAGATATTTACTATAAGTGGAAAGATATTATTGTCTAAAAAAAAGTTTATCCAATTAGCACATTTTTTAAGTACTAGTAGACAGGGACGGATCCAGGATGTTATGTTTGCGGGGGCCGAACTAATATGTATATTAATTTTATTAATTTAAGCTTTCGGCATCTTAACTTAAAAATTATTTTTGAATTATAATATAATCAATATTGCATTTGATATTAATATTCTTTTATACGTATACTAATTAACTATTAAAAATTATTTGAGATATAAAATATTTTTATATATATAATAATTAATATGCACATAATTTTTTAAAAAAAATACAAATTTTTCAATTCATCTAAACTATGGAATTTTAATTATTTATTAAATTATATAAAATTATAATCAATAAAAGAAATTTAAATTATTATTCTTATTTTTTAGGTCAAATTATACAAAATACCACTAACGTATAGCATTGGTTTCAATTTTCTCTCTAATGTTTAAAATTTTCAATTATACCCTCAACCTTTTATTTTGTTTCAAAAATACCCTTTATTGAGAAAATCGGCCTTTAAAAAATATAATTCGCGTGCACTTACATTAAATTTAATGAAAATTAAGAGATTAAGAGGGGGTAGATAATTGGGATAATGTTAAATGTAGTAATATATGGCCTGTTTTTGGAGGTACTCAATCACTTTATGACCTGCTTAAATTTATTAAACACCATGTAACCTTTTTCAAAATTTGCAGTAATCTTTTTTCCAGATTTGCCCTCATTTTTGTATTCATTGCTTCTATTTGTGTTATTTATTTAAAAAAGAATCTAAAATTGATTTCATATGTGTGTATATATATATATTTTTAATATTTAGGGTTTTTTTTAACACCATCGTCATCAAGGGCTGGCTCTGGCACTGTGCAAGTGGTGCGATGGCACAGGCCCCTGAATATGGGCCCAAATCTAGGATAAGCATATTTTATATTAAACATAAAAATGAAAACCTATTATCATAGTTAACTGTGGCTTGTTGGCTGGTGTTCCCTCACTTAAATTTTCCTCAACCTCTCATTCCGTGTTCAATCCCCTTGGAAGGCATAATTTTTAATTTAGTAGTTTTTATGCCATTTTTCATTTGTTATTGTTATTTTCAGATTTTTTTTATTATGATTTTTAGATTTTAAAAATAGATAATTTTAAATATGATTAAAGAATTTACCTCTCATTTTATCTATTTAGAGTGTAAATTATGATTGTTTTCTTTACAATTTTTCATTTTTTATATTTGTATACTTTATAATTAATATGAATTGAATGATGTTAAATTAATTCGACAAATAATATTTATTTTTTCTGGATTTAATGTTTAACACATAACACATGAAATATTATTGATCAATAATTGAAATAACGTTTTAGTTACTATTAAGATTAAGAAAAGTTATGCCCAATAGTAGTATTTTTAACCTTAATTTATAATGTAGTAAAAGTTTGATTTATTTTTATAAAACTAATTTTTTCTAAGATTTACGTATCCCATTGTTGATATGTTTTGAAATAGAATTCATTATTTTTTTAGGGAAAAATGCACTTTTAGTCGCTGAGTTTTGAGTTTATTGACAATTTGGTCCTTCAAAACCAACCTTTTAACCATGAGTTTTCAAAATCAACATAATAATTGACATTCTATGTTATAGTTATAATTATATATGTATCCAAGTCATCCATCATTCTTCCCCTGAACCTAAATCATATATATATATATATATATATATATATATATATATATATAGACACACACACACACACGTAATATCCAAAATTGGGTTTTATTGAATATATAGATGAAATATTATATATATATAAACCTCCTCTTTATTCTTGAATATTTTTCTAAAATCCAACTTTCTAAATTCTTTTATTATATTATTTTATTGTTATTGTGTTTTAATAAAAGTAATTGGTTTTGTGATTTTTTATATTAAGGATTATAGGATAGAGGGCCCAAAACTTTATATTGCACTAGGCCCTTATTTCATTAGGACCGACCCTATTTTTCTTTATTTCTGAAATCACACGGACATCATCTTCAAGATGAAAAATAATTTTTCCCACTCATAATCTCTGGTTTCGATTTGTGTTCCCCTTCGAAATCGCCTTAGAATGTCTTCAATAGAGTTTTTCACTCTAATCTCTCATCTTTCTCTTTAATTGCCCATATGGTATGGAGGTTTTGAAGGTCTTCAATGGAGTTTTTCACTCTAATCTCTCATATGGTATGGAGGTTTTCTCCCGATTTTGTTTCTTTTTTATTTTCGTTTTGGGGAGGGAGGAAAAATATTTTTTTAATGACAATTTTCTTTCATTTTTTATTCAATCATTCTTTTAAACGTTTCACATGTTTTATTTCATTTTCTGCAATAACTTTTTGTGTTCAGCGTCATACAATATATAGATAATGTAAAGTACATATTGTACATAAAATATATACTATATATATGTTTGTTATTTTTTCCTCTCTTTCACATTCTACTTGTACACATTTGTACATAAATTATGTTATATTACGTACAGTGCATATTATAAATATTATATATACCATATGTATTTTTTTTCATTTCATTAGCCTCCATTATTTCCTCTCTTTCACCTTCTACTTGTACATATTTTATCTAAATTATGTTATATTACGTACAATACATATTATACGTAATACATTCAATCCATGTTGCCAGATTTGTCTTGGTCAGGTGGAATCTACTACTCATGCTCTTTGGTGTTGTACTATGGCGAAATTTTTTTGGAAAGGTGTATTTCCTTCAATTTCCATCCCTTTCAGAGATTTCTGGAATCCAGACGATTGCCTGGTGTGGATGGTGGAAAAAAATCACGAGCATCTTGAACGTGTTTTGATTACCCTATGGCATGTGTGGAATCTGAGAAATAGCAAGGCTTTCCAAGGTTCATCAACATCTGTCAAAGAATCTATTAGTAAGATCTTGGGTTGGGAACAGGAGTTTTTGGACTACAAAAATAATAATCCTTGCCTATCCAACAATGTAAAAAGGACTAGTCCTACCTCTGATTGGATCCCCCCAATTTCTGGTACGCTCAAACTGAACGTGGATGCTGCTATTCACTCTGATAATCAGCAAGGGGGTGTTGGATGGGTTCTGCGAAACCATGAAGGTCATGTGTTGAGGAGTGGCTACTCTGTGATAAAGTTTTCTTCTCTCCCCAAATTTATGGAAGCTCTGGCCGTGGAAGAAGGAATTAGAAATCTGAAAGAGGAAGATGGAATTATCATGGTTGAATCTAATTGTCTGGAAGTGGTGAATTTGATCAATAAATCCAAATCAGATCTCACTGAAGTTATGGACATCATCGTTAAAATTTGGGATCGAGCTGAGAATCTTCTAATTTCAGGCTTCAATCACTGCCCTCGAGCTCAGAATATAATGGCGCATCGCATCGCCTCGTCAAGCATGCAATAATCTCCAGCTCTTCGTTTTCGTGGGAGAATACCCTTCCTCCATGGGAGGAGCTAACTGATACGAGAGCTTAAGTTTTTTGTTCTTTCGTTTAGTGTTTTTCTTTTCTTTTTTCTGTTTGTCTTTGTTTTGCCTTCATAATAATATATATATATATACTGTATGTGTTACATTAGCCTCTATTTTGTCTTCTTCTTCACCTTGTATCTATATATATTGTAAATTTTTTAGTATAGTACATAAATATATTATACGTTATACACTATACTATACATTTTAAAAAAATATTTTTATAAAATAGAATCACTGTTTTTTTAGAAAAGCTATCATGTATGTTTTTTTTAGAAATGCATGTATGTTAATTTCTAAGTTATGTTCTTTATTTTTTCACTAAATTATACTACCCTAATTTTTCTTGATTTTATTTTTTAACTTTATATAAAACTTTTACATTAATTAGTTTTCATAATTATTTTTAAACCACTAACCTGTGCTTTATAAAGAAAACTGAACTGGTATAAAAAAAATATAAAAGAGAAAAAACCTGTGCTTTATCGCACTGATACCGCTAATTTATAGGAAAGTTATGAATTTCATCTTGTGAAAATGAGTTCCCAGCTACTTATCTAGTCATGTTCCCAAAACAGGAGTGTATTGAGCGTTCTTACAGATCGCTCTCAACTATGTGAATCAAAGAACATAACTCCACAAATAGGAGTCCGCATTTCACTCAGGATTGAGAACTATCACGGTTGATAAACTTAGTTCGATATTCGATTATTTCTCGTAAACGGTACTAATGAGAAATTTGATCGAACATTATACAATCAACATTGCATATGATACTTCCATTTCATGTCTCCCACATGAATGATCAGGATTAGATCATTTGTCTATAAACAAAATGTGAAGCTATCAACAGTGTTACCAGGATAAGGTTCCCAGACGTTATCCATTTACTGTAGACACTTTTAAGTTACTCATCTCGACTTTAATCCTCTCGTATGACTCACATACTAAGTCGTGATTTCATAAGAGTAACTTAGGGTTTACTATTTGAATGTTTGATATTAATATATTTCCATATATTCCTAATATCGTCAATTGAATCAATCTAGATAATATAAAGAACTTATGTTTATTCATTTAATTTATTCTTAATAAATTATTATTATTAAATAATTACAAGTTCTAGGACACCATTCCTAACAATAGGGATACCATCCACAAAGCAAAGAATAAACCACCTGAAAAGCTTTTGTGGATGACTGAGGTGGCTCGTCTGAAGTTGCTAGAAGATAGTTAGACTCCCGAGGAGTTGCACATCTCTCAAATCAATCCAGCCAATCAACTCGCGAACCCGGCTATTCACACTGGCGGGACTCGCAGCCATGACTAGTATTACGAGATGATGGTAAGTACTTGTAGTATTTCGTTTATATCTTAAATGTTTTCAATTAAATTAATGTTTTCATAATTTTTTATTTTTCTTCTTCTCATTTCACAGACTCAGGATGGATGTGAGGTATCCCCGGTTGAGTTGTTTCTCCATCTGCATACGAAGGGTCACGATGAAACTTATGTAGATGATCGGGCGCGAGACTTACATGTTAGTTTATTTCTTTTCTTGATTTCTATTTTATTTATTAATATATATGTTTTTTAATTACTCATAAATATTTTTGGTTACTTTTTGTAAGGAAAAGTTAAAGAGAAGCTTTCTTTGTTATTGCCCACTTTTGATTCTCAGCCTACTCAGAAAAACCATCGTGATGCTTTCCTTCTTGCAGCCGGTGGTGTTCGTCCGGATGGTTCAGTCCCTGGTCTTGGCGCTTATGGGAGGGAGCTTTATGCAGACCAGCCGCGTGCTTCGAGTTCTAGACGTGCTAAGACCGAGGCTTTGAGGCGACAGAACGAAGCTTTACGCCTACAGATGGAAGCTAACGAGTTGCGTAATAAAGCCCGAACAGATCAACTTCAGGCTCAACATGATGATTTTGAAAAACGTATTCGGGTATGGATGAACCCGATTGCAGATGCCGGCTCCAGGTCTACTTCTATGCATCCTGATTCCGGTCATACGAACCCTCCATAGGTTTTTTTTTATTTCTGGACATTTTATTACATTGTTTTGGGATAATTTTTTTGTATTAAAATATTTGTTTGGATATTTTATATTTATTTTGTTCTTAATTATTATTTAAAATAAGTTTTAATATAATTTTATTTAAAATTAATTATTAAAAATTAAATTTTTTTAAAAAATTCTTAAATTAGCGACGAATTGTGTCTCTAAATATTATCGTAATCATTTTTTTATACTTATTTTAGAGATGCAGTTCATCACTAAAGTCAATTAGTTGACTTTATTAGAGAAGTAATGCGTCTTTAGTGTAGAGATGCAATACGCCGCTACTGATAGCAAATAATTGTGTCACTAACGTTAGTGACTCATTGAGTCTTTAAAAGTAAGGCTTAATAAGCCATTTTGTCTCCATGTTCAACGATCGAGTTCGTCGCTAAATAATCAACATTTTATTAGTGTCTCATTATTTTTTTGTTGCTATTAGTGACGAAATGTATCGCTAATATTCTCAAGCGATGCCTTTTTTGGCGATCAACTTTTTCGTCTCTAAATGCGTCGCTATTTTTAATTAGAGGCGCATTGCGTCGCTAAAAGTGCGACACTAATCACTGCATTTCTTGTAGTGATAATAGAGTGTTTGAGAAGTTTTTTTCAGAAGATTGAAACTCGATAAATTTTAATTTTTTAAAGTAAATAATATTTTTAATTTTATTTAAAATGATCTTAAATGAGATAGTAGTCTCAATAATCATAAATTAAACAAATATAGCTGGGTTTCTAAAGATTGTTTTTTTTTTTGTTGTAATAGAGACTAAAATATTAATATTTCAAGCCTAATTGAATAATCGTATTTATAAAGTAATGAACTTGCAACATACTCTATCTATTATGTACGATTCTTTGTGCAGTACATAATGAGGAGTTTAGTAAGAATTTACCATAATAAAATGAAAAATAAGTAAAAGTTGAATTAGAAATTATAAAATCAAACTAAAAATATAAAAAATTAAAATTATATCAAACCATATATACTCTTGTTATATTATTATTAGAGTTTTTCTTTAATACTATAGTAAGTCTACAATTGAATCGTGTTTAAGAAAAAACTCCATAGACATGGAAGATTAAACAAAGTAGAAGAAGAAAATCAAACTTTTTTTAACTAATAAAATGATATCATTCTAGAATATCCAGAGGCTGATTAACATCTATTTTCCCCTAAACCCTTAATTTATTTTTTCACATCTAAATACACGAGATAGAAATACAAAATTATGAATAAATAAAATACAACACTTCCTCAACCTTTCACTTTTTCTATCCCATGAGATCACTGAGTTGAAAAATACAAAAATATAAAATATCTATTTTGCTTCCACTCTTCCTGCTTCGCCATAATTGAGCTTGATCGACAAACAACAATGTTCTTCTATTGGCATTCATCATCCTTTCTTTAAGAGTGAATGACATCTTAATCTAACCAAGAAACGAATTTATAATAATTTATGCAATAGATGAGCTTTTTTTAACTTGTAACTAATGGGAAAAAGAATACTAAAGGATGTGATGAAGTGTGCCATTTATGTTTTATGTAAATGACATTTATTATTATAAGAAAAACAATTATTCACATTGCATTCCAACCGTTTTTTAAGCTAATAAGATACTTCCCATATGTTTTTCACTATTAAATTAAATTATTGAATAAAATAAAATAAAAGTGGTAAAAATGGAAATCAAAAATGGAAAAATGAAAATAATTTATTTTTTTTCCATCCAAGCCACTTTTATATAAAGTATAGATTAAAATTTTATCATCTAAATATAAAAATAAAAATAAAATAGTATAATAAAACATACATTGAACAAAAATAAACTAATGATTAATATTAATAATAATTAAATGAACCTACCCTTCTTAGTTTTACTTATTTTAAAAATTATACAATTGATATATTTTAGTCATTTAATTAAGAGATAATTCAGTATATAGCCCAATTTGACTATACCTTATGTTTTTCTAGCCCTTAAAATTTCTTATGTTTTTATAGCCTTTTTAGACTATCAGATTTTTAAATATAGCTGATTTACCCTCCTTTTATTTGATGTATTTATCTCTCCTCTTTACATTCTCTCTCCTTATTTATTATTTCTTTTCCTTTTTTATTTCTTTCTCTCTTATTTTTTTTAAAACGTAAAATTCCATTCCAAGATTAGATTCTTTTCTTCCACATCTCTATCTTTTCTATTCGATTCTCTTAATCAAATTCCATGGCGTGAGAACAAAATCATGATGGCAAATCCGGAAATCGAGATCTGATGACGGATCTAAAATCAATATTTCTCTTTTCTCTTCTATCCTCTCTTCCTCATCTCTCTCTTTTCTCTTCTATTTTCTTCCTTATCTCTCTCTTTTCTCTTCTATTCTCCGGCACCTAAGGTTTGAAATTGAGATCTGATGGCGGATCAGGAGTAGAAACGGAAGCAGAAACAAAAAGCATGACCGTCATCGGATCTCGAACAGAGGCCATGATGCAAAACTCATTATCCATCTAAGAAGACAACCTTTTTAGAAACCCAGATTGGCAAAGTACAGTATCGAATATTATATTGTACATTTTCCACTACAAAAAAAAAGTCAATTTGCGACCAGAAGGTCGTTTTTATATTAAAATGCGACCAGAAAAGCGACCAACATGGTGGTGGCAAAAAAGCTGATCGTTCCAGAATTTTGTGCGGCCGGATAGTCACAAAAATACGACCAGACATGTTTGGTCGCAAAATAGTCAACATTTTGAAAAACGATCAGATGGTCACTTAAAAAAGTGACCATCTGGTCGTAATTTAAGTTGAAGATAAGTGACCAGTTGGTCACATACAACGGTGACCACGTGGTCGTTTTTATAAGCGACCAAATGGTCACCTTTTTAATAAGACAAAATGCGACCAGATGGTCGTTTTGTTTAAGGTTTAGGGTGTTTATAATAAGACAAAATGAAACCAGATGGTCGTTTTCTTACACGATAAAATACGACCAGCTGGTCGTTTATCTTCTAGGATAAAATGCGACCATTTGGTCGTATTTTGTAATTTTATATATTTATTTATATTACAATAATTAATTAATTATTATTTATTTAATTAATTATTTATTAAAATTTAATAATAAAAAATTGGAATTAAAATAAAAAATATATAAATAAAATATTCAAAAAATGTTCTATACAAAAGAAATCATCCTAGAACTACTGCGGAGGGGCGGGGGGTGGCGGAGGCGGCGTCAATGATGAATGGCCGCCCTCTCTGGATCTGAAGAACGCGGCCATAGATGCTGCGATCTGGGCTTCGACCCGTGCTTGCATATTCGCCTCAATCGCAGCGACTCGAGAAACGAAGTCGTTGCGCATATCGTCCATCACGGAGTGAAGCTACTGAACCTCTTCGCGCAGCTGCTGCTCAACCGGAGAAGGGCCGGAGCTAGTGCTTGCTCCTCTCCGCTGAGGCAGAAGCACATCCGTGTAAAGGCGTCTCCTGTACGAGTCGAGCCCAGCAAAGGATCCATCTGGACGAACACCTCTAATAGCTTCCAAGAACGCTTGTTGACGGTCTTCCTGAGTCGGTTGCGAGTCGAGTGTGGGCAACCTCTGACTCAAAGACTCCTTGAAACGGTTCTGAATATGTAAAATTCAGAAAATATGTAAAATTTAGAAAATGATGAACAAATTCTAATTAATAATTGAAAAAACATATTAAATATATGAGTTTGTTGCGCATTTTCGTCGACGATCGTCCCATCCTTCTTCGTGTGAAGGACCAGGTGCAGCTCATCAGGTGGAATAGGACGACCGTACTTTTCTTCCTAAAAATATTAGAAAAAGAGAAAGAAATTAAATTAATAATTAATTGAAAAACAACAAAATAATGACGTGAAAGAAAAAGGACAATTACTTACCAATAGACGATGGTGCTCGTCGTGAGGCTTCGTACCACCGGTGTTTTTCCTCGGGTTCTTGGCCCGGTTGGCCTTATTCTTCATCGACACTTTTTGCCCTCCTCATAATGCAAGCTCGCGAGGAGCCGGGCATGCTACTTCTCGCTCATCCACACGGGCCGGTTTTCAGCTTGCTTCTGCCGCGCCCAGAACATGAGGTCCTTGAATCGACCCTGCACGTGCCTGTCCTATAGGGAGAACATCCGACTGTCTGTGACATCAGGATCGATCATAGGAAATTTGCCCTGAAAAAATTTAAAATAAGAAAACGTTAAAGTAATAAATTGATTGTTAAAAATTTAAAAATTAATTAATTATAAAAATAATTGAAGTTATTTACCTTCCAATTGTCGTTCATCCGACGCTTCTCCGTCGTCAGAATTTTCGTCTAGCGAAGATCTCTGGGTAGAGGCATGCTCTGGAGAACCTGGCGAAACTGCTTTGAAACGGTTTGATGCGGCTGTATTCTGAAAAAAAAAAAATTAGTGATATTAGGTTATAAATAACATGAATATTTAATTAAAAAAAATACTTGCTTACTTACGTATCCCCTTCTATCTGAAGGGTCAGGTTGACGGGGGCCCGAGGACGCCGGGTGCCAGAAGTGGATGCTCCCGCTGGATCGGGCTAGATGGTTGAAGGTGATGCTCCCGCTACAGTCGTGGCTGGAGCCGGTCGTCCTCCCCCAAACGCGGTGTCGCAATCTGCGACTCCGGTACTGCTGAGGGATGTGCAGGGTAGGGACTGTCGTCCAAACCTAAGATATCGTCCAGGTCAGCATGAGTCCAGTCCTCCGGAGAACTAAATTAAATTAAAATAATTAATTAATTAATTAAACTAAACTAAACTAAATTAAATTAATGAATTAATTAAACTAAAGTAAATTAAATTAATTAATTAATTAAGTAAGTAAACTACACTAATTATTTAACTAAATTAATTAATTAAATTAAAGCAAAATAGTTAAGTAACTATATAAAGTAATCTAATCTAATTAATTTACTAAATTAAATTAATTAATTAATCAAACTACTTAAATTAAATTAATTAAAAAAAGTAAACTAAACTAATAATGTGACTAAATTAAATTAATAATTTAATAAACTAATTTAATTAAGTAATTAAACTAAAATTAATTTAACTAATTACTTAACTAAATTAAACTAATTAACTAAAACTAAACAAATTAAAGTAACTAAACTAAAACTAATTAATTAACTAAACATAATTAATTAAGTAATTAATTACACTAATTTAAATCTAAACTAAATTATTCAATTAAATTTAACTAAATTTAACGAAACTAAAACAATTTATAATAACTAAAATGAAAACTAACCTCGAATACGCTACCGAGTTTTGGAGGTTTTTTAAACGGGAATGGGTGAAAGAACGGGGAACGAGAACGAAGTAAGTAAGTACGAACGGGGGACGGGAATGGGTAAAAAACAACGGAGGAACGGGAATGGGGGAAAGAAAGAAAAGGAAAGAAAAGAGAGAAAACTGTCGGTGGGGGGAAAGAATAGGCAGGGCATGTTTAAAACGAAAATTGCGACCATTTGGTCGCAATTTTGTAATCATGACGAAAAACCAAGAGTCGCGCGCTTACGACAAGTTGGTCGCATTTTGTTTCAAAAATACGACCAGATGGTCATATTTCATAAAAATGCGACCAATTGGTCGTAAGTGTGTCATTATTACCAACAGTTGTCACATCACGCTTCCCATCAACAATTGCGACTAACTGGTCGTAATTTTCAAATTCACCGCCATCTATTACGACCAAATGGTCGTAATGTTCAAATTCACTGCCATCTATTGCGACCAAATGGTCGTAATGTTCAAATTCACCGCCATCTATTGCGACCAAATGGTCGTAATTATCAAATTCACTGCCAAATTTTTAAAAAACTTAAGTCTGTATTTTTTCAAAGTTACGACTAGATGGTCGCGTTTTAATGTCAATTTGCGACCATATGGTCGTAAATATTGTGACCATATGGTCATATATATATATATATATATATATATATATATATATATATATATATATATATATATATATATTGTTTTATGAAACACAACAATGACGATATTATAAAACATACAGTGAATCATATAAATTTACAAACTGTATTATTCCTCATCCTTAGTTTCTTCAGTCATTGCTTCTTCTTCTTCATCATCTCGAATAAATTCAGCATCAATGTCACGTGCGTGAGAAGTGGAAGCATTTGTATCGTCATCATGCAATGTTATCATTCCATCGTTCAAAGGACGTGCGGTATCTGCATTCTAGCCATCGTCGATTGCACGACATATTATTTGATCTTCTTGAAAAGCACCGACTTCGTTTGCATGGTCGTCTTTCTCAGACAGGTTTTCTTCTACCTGGCGTGGTTTAACTTTACAAACAACTAACCAATCTATCAGATCTCGTCTATTACTCGGATAGTTCAGGTAATAAACTTGAATCACCTGTGAAGCCAGGACAAACATATTAGCGGTGTGCATATGCTTGTACTTGTTTACCTCAACGATTTGTAAATGATCAATCTTACGAACTCCGCCTCGTCTGGTTGTCTCGAACCAAGTGCAGTTGAACAGAACAATACGTTTTAGCATCAGACTTGCGTATTAAATCTCAAGAATCTCATCGATTACTCCAAAGTAATCGTCTTCGGTGCCGAACACTTAGCCTTTTATGCAAACACCACTGTTTTTTGTTGCCCTGTTAACAAAATGCTCCCTTGTTTAAAATCTGAATCCGTTACCGACGTATCCATTATATGACCTTGCAATCCGTGAAGGTCCCTTTGCTAAAGAAATAATGCAAGGATCATCTACAGGTAACGTAGGGGCGTCCACCTGTTATTCAGCACACATAGAGTATAATTAGAAGGATATAATATTTTTCAACAAATAACTTGACATGATATTTTTGATAATTCAAATAACTCACGTAGGCACTGAACCAGGAACGAAACTCCTTGTCGATTATTGACCCCTCCTCAGTGGCTGTAAGACCGACTCGTGTCATTTGAACGTATACGTTCAGAAATAGTTTGTATGTTACGAAAATAGTAAGAAAATATTTTAAACAGTTGTGATTGTTAAGTCAATGAAATAATGTAACGTTACGAGAACTCACTCAATGTAAGAATCGACTTCTGGACAGTTGCATAACACGTAGCTCTGTATTACGTGATATTCAGAATCGGTCAACGGCCTATGCACTGATCTTCCAACCGTCATGCCAGGTTCAGTAAATGTGGGCAGGTCGTTTACATCAACACCTTCAAGTAAATTTTTGACAACGTTTCGTTTCGTTGGCCGAAACTGCTCAGCAATGTGTTGATCAAAGTAGTATGTAAAAAACGTGGTAGTCTCTTGCGTCAGGTACGCACTACAGATACATCCTTCGACTCTTGCTTTATTTCAGACCGTCTTTTTCAACCGACGTAAGTACCTGTGGGTACAAACAATTAAGTAAACATCTGATAAGTTTAACAATAAAAAAACTTGAACTATATACAAAGTAAGTGTGCTAACCTTTCAAATGGGTACATCCAACGATAATGGACCGGACCCCCTAAGAATGCCTCGTATGGAAGATGCACTACAAGATGCTCCATTGAGTCAAAAAAGCCAGGTGGGAACATTCGCTTTAACTTACAGATAATAACAGCGATCTCCGAACTCATTGAAGCGACAGTAGCTTCAGTCACCTCTGTACCAGTCAAGTCCCTAAAAAAAACACTCAACTGGGCAAGCGGCTCCCAATGTCAGTTCTCTAGGAACGGTCTGAACGTGACGGGCATCAATCGTTGTATGAATACATGACAGTCGTGGCTTTTCATCCCGAACATGACATGTTTTTGACTGTCTATACATCGACTCAGATTCGAAACGTATTTGTCAGGAAATTTGATGGATTTGATCCACTCAAATAGTGTCTTCTTGTCATCCGTCGTCAACATGTACTTTGTTTTTGTGTAATTATCATGGTCGTCAGGCTCTAACTCTGGACGGTTACATATCTCCCGTATATCGTAACGTACCTTCAGATTGTCCTTTGTTTTGCCAGGAACGTTCAAAACCGTATTGAAAATGTTGTCGAAGAAGTTCTTTTCGATATGCATTACATCTAGGTTGTGTCTAATAAGTAGATCTTCCCAATACGGTAGATCCCAAAAAATACTCTGTTTCTTCCAACCCGTGTTTTTTTCCAGCCGCATTGTTAGCAATCTCTGCACCTTCCACTGTAATCTTCCACATCCCTATAACATCTATATCGTGCAGAATCTGCCTTCTACTGTACATTATCGGGGGGGGGGGGGTTTCCTTTCTTACTCACAGACCCTTCTTCCATTCAGTACCGTTTGAACGGAACGCTTGATTCAACGGCAGAAATCGAAGGTGGCAATCAAACCAACAGGTTTTCCGACCGTTTCTGAGGTAAAACACATCTGTGTCTAGCATGCAATGTGGACATGCTTATTTACCGGCCGTACTCCATCCTTTAATAGAGGATGAGGATCAATATTCACAATTATTAACTAATGAACTAAGTAAAACAATAACAAAACTCATACTCAAGAAATAATGAACGTGAACGCAACATACTTGACAACATTGAATACGCAGAGAAGTCACTGATCGTCCAGATTAACGCCGCACGCAACAAGAAATTTTGTTTCTTTGAGATGTCGTACGTCATTAGACCATCTGTCCACAACCTCTTCAACTCTGAGATAAGTGGTTGCAAATACACATCTAGTTTCTGTTTTGGACTTTTTGGGCCAGGTACGATCACTGTGAGAAAAATCACCGGGTCTTTCATACACATCGATGGTGGTAAGTTATACGGGGTTACCATCACCGGTCAAACTGAATATTGCTCCCTGGATGCCCCGAACGGGTTAAAGCCATCTGTGCATAAGCCCAATCTCACGTTTCTCGGATCTTGTGCAAAATCAGGATGACAATTATTTAAATGCTTCCAAGCCGCAACGTCTGAAGGATGTCGCATAATACCTTCATCATGTGAATGCTCGTGATGCCATCTCATGTGGGAAGCTGTGACATCCAATGCATACAACCGTTGCAGACGTGGGGTCAGTGGTAAATAGAACATTCGGGCGTACTAAATCATCCCGCGTTTCCACTGTCTATATCTTGGATGAAAACAGAATTTGCAATGATGCAGATCTGCATCCACATCCCAGTAGATCATACATCCGTTTTGACACGAATCTATCTTCTCTACGGGTAACCCGAGTCCCTCCACTAGCTTTTTTGTGTCGTAAAAATTTTGCGGCATCAAGTTTTCTTGTGGAGCGCATCGACGAAACCACGATGTAACCGAATCAAATCCTCTAGCAGGTAAGTTACACTATGCTTTTGAAGGGATGGTTTACTAAATTAGCGGAAATTTATTTAGTAAACTTATTAACATTTAATAACGGATCTATTAACATCATGCAAATTGTGATTAAAACATGTAAATTCATGCGTAATTTCGAAAATTAAAGGCCTTTTACTTACATTGAGTAAAATATGGAGAATCGGTTGGAGGTTTCTTTACAGCATCAAATCCTCAGCAACACTGGATCTTCTATGCTATATCCCGATCGAAAGCAAAACCGACTTGTGGGAATCGAACTGGAAGAACAAAAGAAGAAAAATTTCTTCTAAATTTTTCCTTAAGGAAAATCGGCAATTGGGCAAAAACTTGAGAGAGAATTTTCACTTTTCTAATTAAAGTGAGAAGTTTTTCAAATATGAATCCCAATGGTCATATTTATAGGAAAATATGATATCTAATCTAATTAGATAAAGCTTATCTCCAAATTATTAAAATAGAAAAATAAAAATAAAAATAAATATATATAAAACTCTAAATCTCTAATATCTCCACCATGGACGCACGTAATGCGAGAAGAGATGATGGGATTTGAAAATTTTATATATTTTTATAATTTATTTACTTTTATTTATTTTAATAATTATGTATGTATTTAAAATTAGAAAAAAAATTCAAATAATAATTTCTAATAAAACACATTTAGCCAAAAAAAATAATATATTAATTACCATTGAATCTTATTCAATTAATTAATTATTTTGGGTCAAAACCAATTTGTTTCTTTAACAAATTGAATTTAATTCTCTCTAATATTTATTATTAAATTAAATAAACTCATTATTTAATTAATAATATCAATTATTAATTCCATTTAAATAAACTCATTATTTAAATAATTAATAATATTAACTTTAATTCCGTTTAAATAATTTATTTATTTAAACAATTAATTTTGCCATAAAATATTATAATTGATAATGTTATATTAATTTCCATTTAAATAAACTCTTTATTTAAACAATTAATATTGTATCAATATTAATAATATTAATATTAATTTTCATTGAAATAATCTCATTATTCAAATAATTAATATTGCCTAATTTTAAGTAAAATCAATTACTTAAATTGTTTGTTCTTCCTAAGCTAAATTAATAACTTAGTTTTGCTACAACGATATTTGGGCTAGCATAGGGACCCGATGGACCTATAGATCATGGGCTTAATAATTAGTCAATTAAGTGATTAACTCATAATCGTTAATTACTTATTATTTAACTATGAATAATTCCACTATAAATTCATAGTTGAACTCCCCTCACTATAGATGAGTTATGTCCATTTAGTTTATCTTTTATTTATATCGTGATATATCCTTCACGTGGAACCCTCATAATTACAAGCGGATAAATTTACCGTTTTGCCCCTGTAATTACCGCTTTATCCTTGTGTTCCCGCCGATTCTCCAATGAACTTTATCTTTAGTCGAACTAGAGATAATATACTTCGTGATCAATAGAAGTCGTGGCGCCACTTGTTCATGTCTCGAATCAAGTACATCAAGAGAGTTTCCTAAAGTTCCTAAAATGTTTAGGTATCGGACCGATACCGTTAATTTATAGGAAAGTTATGAATTCCATCTCGTGAAAATGAGTTCCCACTACTTATCTAGTCATGTTCCCAAAACAGGAGTGTATTGAGCGTTCTTACGGACGCTTCTCAACTATGTGAATCAAAGAACATAACTCCACAAATAGGAGTCCGCATTTCACTCGGGATTGAGATCTATCACCGGTTGATAAACTTAGTTTGATATTCGATCATTTCTCGTAAAACGGTACTAATGAGAAATTTGATCGAACATCGTGGTCCTGTCTTATACAATCAACATTGCATATGATACTTCCATTTCATGTCTCCCACATGAATGATCAGGATTAGATCATTTGTCTATAAACAAAATGCGAAGCTATCAACGGTGTTACCAGGATAAGGTTCCCAAACGTTATCCATTTATCAGAGACACTTTTAAGTTACTCATCTCGACTTTAATCCTCTTGTATGACTCACATACTAAGTCGTGATTTCATAGGAGTAACTTAGGGTTTACTATTTGAATGTTTGATATTTATATATTTCCATATATTCCTAATATCTTTAATTGAATCAATCTAGATGATATAAAGAACTTATGTTTATTTATTTAATTTATTCTTAATAAATTATTATTATTAAATAATTACAAGTTCTAGGACACCATTCCTAACAGCTTTTATATTTAAAAGTTCTGTAGTAGCAGCAGCAAGTTGACTAACCTAACAACCTTCGTACAACAGTCGGCTCGCTGTCTTCAGCAGCTCGTGCATCTTATGTGCTTCCAGATTCATTTCTTCTTCAACAACCCCTTCTCTTTCATCGTCTACGTTCAAACTTTCGCGATAATTTTCATTGCCGCCCCCATATCCCGAACCATCAAGTATCATTTGCTGCATCTGACTATACTGCTATATTTCATTAGGTTCTTCGATGACAATGTCCGCATTCGAGCTGCTACCCTCGTACTGTCTCGCTTCCTGTACTGCAGCGTCGAACATTTCCCTTGTCTCCCCATGATACACCCAGTGATAATAATTCTCCACAAATCCCTGACTATAAAGATGAACCTTCAAATCTGGAACCGGTATGATTCTCCTATTGTCGCATTTTCTGCACGAACATCGTAGCTTTTCACCATAATTTGCGTAATGAACAGTTGTCTTGCAAAACTCAACAAACTGTTCAACCCCGCCCACGAACTCATCGTTCAAATACCCGTCTATCAAACGAATATACATCCACTCTCTCATTTTTCTTTTTTCTTATCTTTACAAACAATGGGAGGAGGAGATTTTATAATGCACTCCTCTGCTTAATTGCTACAATTTGGTCGAAAAATTACTATTATCTAGTCGTATTTCTCCCGCAAAATTTCCCGCCTTTTTTTACTACCAAGTGGTCACTTTTAGTCACAAATTGGTGACCACATAGTAGCACATATACTACCATTTGGTCGTATTGTTCCAGCCAGTTTTTGCTACCAGTGGTCACTTGGAGTCACAAATTGGCGACCACATGGTATCTTTATTCCCGCCAAAATAACGCGCCTCTTTTATCTACCAGTGGTCACCTTTGGTCACAATAAATGCGACCAGATGGTCACTTCCAAAGGCGACTAGTTGGTAGCTTCCTTCCCGCCAAAATTACGCGCCTTTTTTTTACTACCAAGATATATTTTTATTCACAAAAATGCGACCACTTGGTTGTTTTTTATAGGTGACCAAATGGTAGCTTCTTTCGCACCATTTTTTGCTACCAAGTCATATTTTTAGTCACAAAAATGCGACCACCTGGTCGTTTTTATGAGTGACCAAATCGTCGCTTCGTTCACGCCATTTTTTATGACTACCTCTAATGTTGGTCGCAATCTGGTCGCAAAAAAAGTGACCAAATGGTCATTTCGAGTGAACCTTCAAAAAAAGTGACCAAATGGTAACCAAAAAACCACCGCTTTTTCTTAATCGCAAATGGCTGGTCGCATTTTGACTTTTTTTTTGTAATGTTCATCTTTTTCATTCATCTAACCATGTTTACCTCTTTTATCTTTTCCTTAATTTAGAAGGGCTTTATTGTATTTTCATTATCATTTGAAAATTTACTTGGGCCATTTTGTTTTATTTATTTCTGTGGGGCCATTATGCTTTAGTTTTTTTTTAATTTGGGCTATATACCCAGTTTTCCCTTTAATTAATTTATCATACAAACTATATTATTTTGTGTATTGTTATACAAAAAATAAAACAATTAATATGTAAAATAACTAATATATTATTAAAATAAACAGTAATATGGTCACTATAATATTTTTTTTAATGATTACACTATAATATTAATTTCCCAAGGATCTTAAAACCGACTAAAATAAACTTATCAAATGAAAAATTATTTAGTTTAGATAACTGTATTTTCAAATCTATTATATTAATTTGCATGAATTAGTAATTATTAATAAATTCATTATAAGTTAAATAGAGTATTCTAGTATATTATTAAAAGGTAAAATGCAAATAAGACCCCTGTGGTTTTTTTTCAAATGCATGAATACCCCCTGTGGTTTAAAAATGGAAAATTTTATACCCATGTGGTTTCATATTATTGCAATGAAACCCCTCCACTCCAATGTCATTAATTTTCTTTTAGCCATAACTTCTTCATTTGAACTCCGATTTGAATTATTCAAGATGTTTTGGAATCCTCATTTCGAGCTATACATTATGATTACTTCAAAATTTTGAAATCGTTAACAAATAAAAGAGTTGATTATCAATAAAATACGAGGTATGATTGATACAATCAACCCTTTTGGTTACTGATGATTTAGAAGTTTCAAATAACTATAACATAGTTCTTGAAATGGGGATTCCAAAACATCTTGAATAATCCAAATCGGAGTTTAAACGAAGAGGTTATGGCTAAACAAAAATTAATGGCGTTAGAGGGGAGAGGTCTCATTGGAATAATATGAAATCACAGGAGTATGATTTGCCATTTTCAAACCACAGGGGGTATTCATGCATTTGACAAAAACTACAGGGGTCTCATTTGCATTTTACCCTTTATTAAATTAGCTATTGATGATGGTTAATTAAGAATTGAAAAGTTTCTAATTTTAGATAATGAAAACCTTTGTAATTTTGAGAAATCTTCCAGGGATAAAATGGTCTAAAAATGATTCCAAAACTTCCCCACTTTTAATATAATTAAAGATTTGTACATTTGAGAATTGATAAAGAGATATAATTGTCGAAAAATTATGTAGTTAATTAAAAAGTGATAATTAATTGATAATGGTATGTTTAGTTAATTAAAGACATGATGAAGGATATTACGGTCCAAAAATGTTTCTCCAAGATAGCCACTTTTAATATAGTAGAGATAGAGATAGAGATAGAGATAGTTATGTTTGAAAAAGTTAGAGTAATTAATTATTTTTTACTATTTAATTTTTCAATATACGATTGTTCTTTTCATATATCGAGTATAGTCTGAAACTTCTAATTAGGAGTGAAAACTAAACCCGCCACTCCGACCTGACTCTGCCAAACCCGCTTAATAACCCGGGGGGGGGGGGGGTTTCCACATTTACAACCCACCCTGCCTCATTTATCTACTTTGATTTTTTTCTTATAATTTAATTTCTCTAGGTTTATTTTGATATGGATTAAGATTGAGAGGTTTACTTATTCATTTTTTATGCTCTCTTAGGTACTATTATCATTGGAAAAAAATTGAATTTTCAATAAAAAAAAAAAATGAAAATCATGCATTTATTATAGTCTCCCGAACCCTGTTTCGCCTAACCCTTCCCCGTTTAATAAACAGGGCGGGGTCTGGGATGAAGGATGAGGTTAATTGGGGCGGGGTGGTGTAACACCCCGTTACAAGGTAAATTTCAATTTTTGGTTAAAATATTTATTATAATTATTAATATCGAGTTTTGGAATTTCAATTAAAATTTTCTATTTTGCATCCATAAGCTTGTTGAGTGACAAATTGCAAGGGAAGGATTCATTAGCAATTTGTTTGAATGGAAGGACAATTTATCAATTAAAGGAAAGTTTAATTGAGGTGGCAAGGGTTTGGCTCATTTATCAGAAAAGAAAAAGTTAGGAAAACTTTTCACTCTCTTCTCTCCCTCTCACGCCGTCGCCGCCCCTTGGAGAAAGCCCGGGAATTTTCAATTCAATTTCTTTGTCGTTCCTTCATTGATTCTTGGTGCAATCTTGTTTTGGAAGTGTTTGGAGGATCTTCATTTAATCAAAAGGTAAATTTTTGTCTCCTCTTGAATTCCCCAAGTCGGCGTCCCTAGGGGTGAACATTGACACCACTACCCCATCACCCCTCCCCACTCCGCCCCATTTAAGGGTGTAATCGGGGTTGGGGTCGAGGTCAGGGTCGGGGTTGGGGTGGGGCGATGTCGGGGTGGGAATTTTTATCCCATTTAATAAACTGGGCGGGGTCGGGGTGATAAGGTTTGACCCCATCGGGGTCCCGACCCCGATTACTACTTGTAATTTTTTTTTTTAGTTTTTCTTTTTATTCTTTTCCATTTTCCCCCAAACTCATTTACACCCCACTCTATTAACTAACCATTACACCCCATTTACAACCCAGCCCTATCTACCCTATACTTACAACTCAACCCCACTTACACCATAATTTCATATACACTCTAACCCCATTTACACCCCAACCCCGCCCCACCCCACCCCACCCCATTTTGGTAGAATTGGGGTACCCCGTTTACACCAAACCCAATAATTAAATGGGGTGGGGTCGGGTGCCTTTTTTTTTCCCTTAAACGGGTGTAAACTGGGTACCCCGATTCCACCCACCCCGCCCCATGTTCACCCCTAGCCGCCCCCTAGGGTTTGATATTGATGTTTTGAACGTCGTTTTCGCTTGGTAGGTGGTTGATTTGAAGTGTAGTTGGAGTAAGGTGAAAATTGAAAGTTGATTTCTTGAATTTCTAACGTTGGGTAAGCTTTTTGGATCGATTTAATAACCTTTTAATTTCTGGAAATTTATGTTAGTTGTAGACACCCATTTTCGTCCGTTAATATTTAAAATTAACAAAATTTACATATTTCGAAAAAATAAAAAAAATTGACTTTGGTTTGAAATGTGGTGTTTTCTTTGACATAATTTGTTTAATTTGGATTTAAAAATAAAAATTTAAATTTAAATTAGCATTTTTAAAATTGATTTGAATTGAAATTTAATTTTAAAAGATTTGGAAAATAATTTTTAAATGAGAATCAATTTAAACATGGAAAAGATGAGTAGGAATAGATATTTTTTATAATTATGGGAAAGAATAAAAGATTTTATTTTATTTTGATTTTCATTAATTAAATTTTCCTTGTTTGTTTTTTCCTCTTGGCTATAAAAAGGACCCTCCTACAACCCTAAAACACAATATTCACAAGAGAAGAAAACCTTGAAGTTTTCTCTACATCTCTCCTTTTCACGGCCATAACCTTTCTCCTTTTACTTTCTAAAAACCCAAAATCATTCACAAGAGCCTCACTCCCTTCATCATTTTTTTCTCTCCTCATCATCTTCTTGATTCGCTCATTGGAACTCGGGGCTACACTTTTTTAAGGTTCTATCGAACCAAGGTAAAATCTTTTTCAATTAAAAATGTAGTCATTCATTTGATTTCGTGATTTTTGTAGACTGATTTAGATTTTTTTAAAATTTTTATTCGAAAATATACTTAAATAAAAACCCATAGGAAAAAGAATCAATCGATTTGGATTTGTAGTTTAAAAGTTATGATTTTTTGAAGTTTGATGTTCATATAAATTCACTGTTATGAAAATTTCTGAGCACTTGCAATTACTTGATTTTTCGATACTGATTCTTTGAAATTAAATATTTATGGTTATTTTTATATGAAACTAGACTCGTAAATAAAGATTTAGAAACAAGAATTACCCCATTTTGATAAGTTTTAAAAAAGATATGATTTTTTAAAGTTTGTGTAAATTCTGCAGAAATTTATATACAAAACCGTGGCTGAAACTTTTTGATATGAAAATCTGATTTTTTCTTACAAAGTGTGTGTACTTTTCGATATTAGAAATCAATCTTGGATGAACCTAGAATATTTAGAAGAAAGAATCAAGTAATAATATATTTTTGTTGTAAAGTTATGAATTTCTAAAGTTGAGGTGTTATATTTGGGATGATTGTGCTGAATTTATTTGTTTGCCATATTTGTGAACTTGATTGCCATATTTTGTATTTTCTATTTATTGTCTTCAAATTAAGGTAAATCTTGAATTGATTTGTTAATTTTATATTGATGTATATTGGATTTTCAAAAAAAGAAAGAAGTTTGAATTTATTAGGATACTAATTTTCCAACTTCCTAAAAAAAACATAATTTGATTAAATTACTAAATTTATAAATATAAAATTGGAATTAATTAGGATACTAATTTTCCAAAGCATAAAAATTAACAATTAAATTTCAATATAGAATTGGAATTAATTAGAATACTGATTTTCCAAATCATAAAAATTAACAGTGAAATTTTAAATATACAAATTAGAATTTATTAGGGTTTTAATTTACCAAACTTTCTAAAAAAAAAACATTAAAATCAAAACCTTAAAGAAAAATTGAATTTATTCGGGTATTAATTTTCTGATTAAGAAAAATTAAAAGATTTAACAAACAAAATTTTCCCATTTAAAACCTAGGGGCCAAAAGTGAAACTTACCCTAAACCTAATTTTGAGCTAAAAAATAATTTTAATAACAAAGATAAAAAATTCACAATTAATTAAAATATTCATTTTTAAAACTTAAACATAAAAAACAACCAACAAATCGTTTTCGAAAACTCCAACGACAGAATATGGGGCGTTGGAATACCATGCTCCTAAACATTCTTGAGGTAAGGAATTTTTACTTGGAATACTGAGTTGAAATTCCCGACAATATTTTTTTCTAATGGCTTTACGCCACTCATACTTATTTAATCATGCTTTATTACTAAAGTATTGATTAATAAAACATGAGACATTTAAAAATAACCAAAAAAAATATTTTTGTTTTATAGATAAAGGCTTTATTCAATAATACACCAAATAAAATAAAAAACAACAATTGTTTTAAAACGAACATAATAGGGTGCTAATACCTTCCCTATGTGTGAATAAACCCCCGAACCCATTTTCAATAGTTAGTAGACTATCCTTAATTAATGACTAGGTGACTAATCACACCCATCTTTAAAACCAATGATTAGTGGCGACTCCCTTTTTTTTTCCGCGTCGCATTTACGTAGCGACATTAGTATTTAAATTTATGAAATTCAAGAACCCCATCCTTGAAACCAAACTCCGCGACTTTCCAATCCCCGATCTGAAACCTTTTTCCCAATCGATTTTATCCACCTTGCCTAAACATGAAAACCCATCAAAATCGATCTCCCGAAACTTGAACCCACGACCAAACCGAGAGTTGAAGGCCCTTGTTCAGCCGCGACAAGAACAGCAATGTTGTGGCTGTTATCCCTTTGCAAACAGCGAGATTTTAGTCATTTGGTTGTCCTATTCTTCGAGTCGTTGAGCCCCAATCCTTTTAGCATCTTTTGGTACTATTTTTAGCATAATTTTTAATTACTTTAGATCATCGTTTCAGGTCTGGTTCGTGGTGGAAATTAGCTTGGTTTAACTTGGATTTTAGCGTAATCGAGGTGAGTTAACGGTTTGATTAACAGTGGGGTTTTAGAGAAAGCTCAAACCGTAGCTTGATAATGGGAATGTCTAAAAATTTACTTGGGAGAATTTAGTTTTGGTTAGAACTAGTTTCAGCACTTATCGGCGAAAATTGAAGTTTCTTAGTTCGAATCAATTCCGAATGTTATTAATATTATTTCTAAAAAAATTGGGAGTTTAAGATGACCCTTAGCCATGAAAATTGATTTGGGAAGTGTTAAAGTAGAATTTCCGGTTTTCGGCAGTTTTTCTGTTTTCGGCAGTTTTTACTGTTTTCGACAGATTTGTTAATTAATTGTTAAACTGATTAGGATGCTGTATTTTGATGATTAATACTGATTTTATATGAATATTTTCATATGTATGATGTTGAGACAGTTTGAGATTGATGGCCGGACAAGTTGTGATAACTAGTATTAAGGCTACGAGCTTAATACACTACAAGAAATTTGAGCAATACCGACGAAAATTTTCACCGGCATTGGCCAAATTTTTGCCGGTAAAGGCTAAGCCGGCGAATTTTTTTCGTCGGGACTTTTTGCAGGTAAAGGACCGTCGTTTTAGGCTATACTGGCGAAATTACGATTTCGCGGGCATAGGCTATGCCGGCGAAATGGTTAATTTCGCCGGTATAGGGTTTAAGTGGGAATTTGTAATCCCTAACCTATGTCGGCGAATTTCGCCGGCATTAACTTTTTTTTTTAAATTTTTTTTAGGCTATGCAGGCGAAATTTCGCCGGCATAGCCAATAAAAACACATTTTTTTAAAAAGGCTTTGCCGACGAATTTCGCTGGCAAAACCACTGTAATATTTGAAATTTTTTTTTTTTACGATTTCGAATTATTACATTTCAAATTCCTGTATTTTCAGTCGAATGAAAAACAAACTCCACATATCAAATTTCTCTACTTTTTAAGCAACATCAAAATTTGCATATACGATTTATATCACATACAAAACGTCCATCCAAATACAAAAAAACCATCAAAGTGTTCAAATACATAGTTTTTACAAAACTATCTAGTATATACTAATCACGTGCACTACTATCCGGAAATGAAGGAAAGTAGTTCTTCAGGTTGCCCACATCTTGTGCAAGACCGTCATACTTCCCCTGAAAATCTTTGTAATTACCTCTAAGTTCATTGCACTCTCCTTTAAGTTCATTGCACTCTCCTTTAAGTTCATTGCACTCACTTCTAAGTTCTTTGTTCTCTGCCAGAAGCATCTCCACCCTCGGATCTTCTGTGGCACGTGAGCGGCTCGGTCTTACAGTAGCAGAGTCCCTACAGTGAGCAGGTCCCGCCCCTAAGCCTTTGATATAGCCGAATCGATAGCCTCACACTTTCTCAATGATCTTGGCACTAGTTAGGCGCGGTTGGACCTCTCCATCCACCTCCATATCAGAGGTGACCATCAAATCACACATCATGTTCTGCGCTTATTACAAATAACATACAATTTATAAATAATACATAAAACATAATCTTATACTTAACTTTTAATGTCTTGTGACTTACATATTCTTTCTCTGCCTCATCATTGATCCAATCACCTTTATCATTAGTGTGCGTGACACGAAATAGATCAATTTCATTGAACTCTTCTTCATGATCTTCGTCTTCAGCTTGCTTTAAAAAGAACGAGAATGATAAGAAATTTGAGCGCACTAGTATATGAAGTTGTTTTAGTACTTTCCATATCAAAACTAAACATATACTTTCAAAATCCGTCATGACTCCCACATGTGACCTTGATCCCGTCTTGTGATTGTATTTCATTTTTCCCCGATTTTCGACATTTGCATCCACGATGGCCTTCAATAAAGTCAAAGTAAAATTATAATATTATTAAGTTATAAACAATAGCCTATATATAAAGAGGTTATGTGTTAACCTTGAACTTGGGTGTCTCCCACATGTCACATAAAAACACCCAATCATCGATGCTCTCTACTTGTTCGTGGTTTGATGCACGTGCTACTTGAATGCCATCTTTCGCTTTAATCTTCTTATAGTGTCTGTGCAACTTCCCACGAAACTCATTCAAAGCCAAGGGCATCTTGTGATTAAGATAAACAGTGACAGCCTCTCGAGTAGGGTCGAAAATAAAGTTATCCTATGTCATAAAGAGTGGAAATGAGTAATGAATTTTACAAACTTAGGAAAAACGAATAAAAATGTACTTACCAAAAGTCTGTGAATTATATTGTCCTTGTTTGCTTAGGTAACAAGCTTCCATTTAACAATACGACGAATGGGAATATAACCCCGACAAAGAACCTCGATCTCATTGATGAACAATGTCGCATTTGCACCCACAGGCGCACATAACTTGTCGGGGATGTCCACAAGTAGTTTCCCTCCATTGTTTCGAATAGCCTGAGCAAGTGCTAGGCTTTTGGATGGCCCTCTGCGCTTTGGTGACTGTGAACCTGTTCCAAATTCAAATAAGTTATGCATGAAAGTTAAAAATCTTTGAAATATATGCAAGTTAATAAGTACCTGAAGCAGGAGTACTCCCTCCGGCCTCATGATCAGTCGTACTATGTGGGTGTAACGCAACTACACGGGTCTTGCACGGACCAAGAGGGGGCCTGAATATGTAAGAAAATGAAAACTCACAATATATACATTTCGTAATTAAGACGTCTGCCTACATTAAGTAATTATAAAAGGCATTACCTACAAGTACCTAATCACTAAAATCAGATTCCGATGTTACTATGTTTGCATCTTCTTCCTCAATGAAATCATCTTCATCGTCAATGAAATCATCTTCTCTAGAATCATTATTACCAATAGCTCGGTCAATAACGTCGACATTTACCAAGTCAGGTGGTACATCTTTTCTTAACATAGTGATATCATCCACAGTATCAATAACTTCCGTCTCAAGCGGTTCAATATTAAGGTCATATTCTTCGGCCTCTTCATCACCATCTATCTCTGGAACGTCCCAAACTTTTTTTGGTTTCAAAGATTGGACCACTCGCCATTCCCCACCATATTTTATGTCTTCCAAGTATAACACTTGTTCAGCCTGATTGACAAGAATGAACGGTTCATTCACATACCACCTACGGGATAGATTAATGGACAAGATATCAAGGTCGTTATGGATTTTATGGGAGGATGTGTCTATCCATTCACAATTAAATAAAATCACTTTGTTTCCCCCTACATATGTACACTCTAAAACCTCGCTCAGCAGTCCCATTTTCATTGACAACGGTCCTCGCTACCTCTATGAAAGACTTAATACCCTTGACATATTCATCACAAAATCTGTCTCTAAGTACTATCTAACTCCTGAACCATAACCCAAGTAGTAATAAAGTTAGGTTGCTACTTAACTTGACTCTATAACCTAATTCTAAAAAATGACTATGGTAGGTAAATAGAGATCCATAACAATAACAGATGACAATTTTATATGTGTGGCTAACTTTGCTGCAGGTTAGCCACACCCAAGGTTTATGTAAGAACAATGAAATAAATTATAACAGATCATGTGTGACTAACTTTGCTGCAGGTTAGTCACACTCAAAGTTTATGCATGAACAATGAAATAATTGATAACAGATTATGAGTGACTAACTTTGCTGCAGGTTAGCCACACCCAAGTTTTTAACAATTCTAAAATAAAAACTATAATATAATATTCTATGATAATCAAGTCTGATAAGTACTTGAAAACGTACCTATCATTGCTCGCCATTTTCGTTGTTTGCCAAAATTAAATTACCTTATTGTGAACTACAAATAAAAAAAAAACAATCATAAGTAAATAGAAAATTTAAAAGTACAAATTAATTTTGATCAATTCGAGTAATTCGTAAAATATTTTGACATTCAATTAATTGAAAATAGTACATTTAACAAAGAATTCAAAATTTTCATATAATTAAAACCAAAATAACATTTATCTTAAAAAAAGTTAAATTTTCAATAAAAAAAAGTGTTTAACTTGGGTTTAGTTCTTTCATTAATGAATATTCATCTTTTACATATGAAATACAAAATTGAAGAACAACCTATGTAAAATCCATTCCTAAAAAATCATAACCTAAACTAAGTATGGAACTCACATCAATAGCACTAATTAACACATAGATACAATCAAATTTTTATCATGTAAGCACTAATTATTGATTTGAATCAAACATTTAGCAAGAAATTGAAAGATTGAAAAAAAAATCCAAACCCTAACTTTTCTAATCATTTGTTTTTGAGAAAATCTTCAAAAGAATAGGTGTAAACTCTAAAATACAATCCTAAAATGAAATATAGGAAGAAAATTGGAAGAAAACTTACCTTAAATCGAAGTCCACCGTGCCAGAGAGCAAAGCCGTTGAAGGGGAGCTGCTGCCAGGAAGGGGGAAGGGGAAAAGGAAAAGGAAAATGAAGGGGGAAGGGGAAAAGGGGGCGGCTGGAATTTAAAACCAGGGCAAAGCCGGTGAAATTATAATTTTCGCCGGCTTTGCCCCAAAGACACGCCCGTGATCTTTAAGTTACAAAGCCGGCGAATTTCGCCGGCTTTGCTTTTTTTTTTTTTTAAAATACACCTTATGCCAGCGAAATTTTAAATTTTTCCGGCATAACATATTGGTAAAGCCGGTGAAATTTCGAATTTCGCCGGCTTTTCCCTTCTCTATGTCGGAGAACGTAATTTCACCGACATTATTTCGCCAGTAATGCCCAGTTTTTTTGTAGTGATACTTAGTTTTATTCAGTTATGGGTAAGTCCATAACCAGGTGCTAGTAATCGTTGCTCGTATGAATGATTTACTAGAGGTTCAGTTATAGTTAAGGCTATAACCAGGTACTAGAAAGTGATAGTAGTCCCAAGAGACCGCCTTTCTAGTGTTGTGTGCTAAGTCTTAGTTGTTAGTCATTTTAGTGATAATTAATTTTCTGAAAGCTTTTAGTTTTGTTTTTTTTAGAGTTTATGGTTGATGGCCTTGGGTATGAAACTAGTGAGAGTTGTCTATCCATGTAAGAGGACGTTTAGTGAAAAGTCTTGAATATGGAATTAGATATAAATTGCCTATTCATGTAAGTGGAATGAGATTTGAGTTTAAGTGATACTTTGAGCGTAAGAGTTATTGGAGAGCGTTGAGTGCTTGAGACTCGGTGTGAATCGTTTAGAGACTATCTAAATCTTTATCTGTTGATTGAATCGTTTTCTCACTAGCTTTAGGCTCACAATGCTATATTTTTTTTTCCAGGTAATAATGGACTGAGATGTGGTGGTTGATGAAGTGGCGAAGATGAGGGGTTCAATGTCGATATTTTATTTGATTTATAGTTTGAGTTATTTGGATTTTGAGGAATTATTATTCTCTATTTGTTTCCGATTTGTTTTAAGGCAATGTTATTTGTTTCTGTATGATTTTATTCAAACTTTACAACTCCAGAATTGCTAATTTCATTTGAAATGATTATTTGAGATAGTGTGACTTTCATATTTTTCAATAAAAATTATTTATTAAGTCTTCCGTTGCATTTATTATATTTGTTTTAAACTCTGAAAAGTCGGGTCGTTACAGGTGGGGTGGGGGAAAATACCTTAAAAGGAGAGAAGTAGGAAAAAATATCTTAGATTGGTGGAATCTCAGCCTGAGAAATACAATTTTTTTTAAAAAAAAATTAATTTGGCACTTTAAATATTAATTCTTAAAATGTCATTTTAAAAAAAAAAACCCTTCTAAAATTTTACTTCAATACTTATGTTTTAATTTAAATATTACCATTTGTTATGGGTGAAATATCGTTAAGAGTGAAGTGACCACGTGTCGAGCATACGAAGAGAGACGAGGAATTTCAGACTCTTTCGGCCTACGCGAGTGAGCCTGGTTATTTGAGCGTGCCACGCACGACGGACCCGACCTCCACCACTAACGGAGAATGAACCATCAAGAGTAGTCCACAGTCGTCTCAAGTGTCAAGGACCGCGAGGCACAACCATTTAGCTAAAGATGAAATGACAAGCTCGCAGGTGCGTAGAGACGCGGACCCATCTTGGTGAAATATTGACTAAGTGTTGTAGACACTCATTTTCGTCCGACACTATTCAAAAATTAACTATTTGGTTTCAATTAAAAAAAGTTTGGTTTGGTTCAATTTTGTTCCAATAATTAAAAAAAAAACATTTAGTTTTAAAATAAGGTTTAAAAATGATTTTTGAAATAATTCAATTTTAAAATTTGGCATAAATTTGGGAAATTGATTTGGTGTGATTAAACACCAATTTTGGAAGGAAATGATTTGATCACTAATTTTTGGCATAGATTTGAGAAAATTAATTTGATTGATTTGATTTGATGACAACATTTGAATGAATAATTAGGGTCATTAATTTTGGATTAGAGCAAATTATGGTAAGGATTAATTTTAAAATATATTTTAACCATATTTGTTTCTCCTCTTAGCGTATAAATTAAACATCTAATTTCATTGAAAGACACAACTTTTTAACCTAGAGATTTCAGAAAAACTTTTGAAACCATAGAAAACTCCTTCACCTACTCAATCTCTGCCGTCATCTCTCGCGGCTCAATTGGTACGGATTCTCATTTCCTTCTCTCAATAATTCGTATATACATCGCTCAAAATATATAAACCTCTTTTGTCAATTCATTCTTTCACCGTCAGTATGTAAAGAATTTTTTTTATTATTAAATTTCAATGCAATATACGTATACTATACTTTAAGATTCATAATGCCTTTGTTTTTCTGCACACATATCAATATACATATTTTAAAAAAAATCTTTTTTTTAACCTGTGATTTCAATTCATTAAGATATAAACATATACTTTTAATTGTTATTTATTTAATACATATGAATGGAATTTGACACTTTTTATTATTATTCTTATTTCATTATTGATTATTAGTTTCTTACTGTGATTGATTTTTGTTGTTGCAAATTTTTAATTAAAATTATTATTTCCACATATTCATATATTTCTGTAGTTAGACTTTAAATTAACTTTTTTTTTATATTTAATATTATTATATCATATTATATTGTTGTTGTATTTTTATGTATTTTTTCCATATTAGTTTTAAACTTTTTGGTTAAATTAGTGTAATTTTATAACAATCTATATTTTTTTATAATAATAATTGAATTAGCCTTTGATTAAGCTTGATTATAAATGCAAATAAATAAAATTGATACTTTAAAGTTATACTGTTTTCTAATCATAAAATCATCATCATCATCATAATGAAATTATATTTGAATAAAAGACTAAATAATATGCTTGTTGGATTTCGATAAGTGCGTGGAAATCATCACGTTTGTGAAGATTGCGTAATGCGCTTATTGGGGTTCTCATATAAGTCTACAAAAACCCTAAAAAAATATAAAATAGATTTTTTTAAATAAATAACATTACGTATATAATTTCAAAAATAAAAGAAAAGTATTTTAAATATATTTCGAAAACAAAAAGAAAGTATTTTAAATAAAAATTAAAAAAACATTTTAAAATATAAATACAATTCCTATGATGGGATTTTGGGACGTAAAAATTCCCAATTTCTCTAGGTGAGGAATTTTTTTATTCCAATATTGTTCAATTAATGGTCGTAACCCCACCCATTTGTAATCTCAATTCTTACTTTATTCTTAAAGTTGAGAAATGATTAAATGAGATATTTGTTTTCATAAATTAAAATTAATATTTTTAAAATTATTTAAATAAGGATCATTACTAATTAGGATAATATAAAATAAAATGTGGTAACCGTTTTTAACGGGTGTTGTAGGGTGCTAATACCTTCCCTACACACAATTGACTCCCGAACCTAATCTTGTTTTCGTAGACCGTTTTCATTTTAAGTCAATTTGGTGATCAATCACACCCTAATATGGTTGATGGCGACTTCCACTTCACTTTCATATACGAAACCTAATACAGTAAAATGTCGACCGCTCCGCGTCGCAAACACGTTGTGACAAGTGTCTAAGTAGGAAGCTCCGCTGCTGCGCTGCGCGCATATACCCCCACCTCAGAGGAGCGTAGGTGCACACCTACATACCAGCTACCTACACACCTACACCCAATCAAGACCCAACACATGGACCAATCCGTGTGTGACACGTGGCTTGATGACATCATCCATTTCTACTCCTATAAATAGGAGATGAGAAATGGCCAAAAGGTAATTCATTTTGATTCCTCATTTGCTTCTAACCACTAGCTCGCTTCTGCTCTAACTTAAGCATCAGAGGGTGTTAGGCCGGCACCACACCGGTGCTACTAGCTCTATTTGCACAGGTGATCGCCTACATAGCGGACCACCTCCGTAGGTTACCACCTACGTAGCAGGACACTCACACAAGTTACCTCCAACGCGGATCATCGCCTCCGACTCAATACAAATTTATTGTTCGTTGCACACGTGGAAGCAAGAGCGGCATTGGCGCGGAGCACGCCCGCGCGTTACACTTAGTACCATTTTCACGCAACAACACCATTTGTTCATATACATGATTTTTTTTTCTTTTTCACAAAGATACTCATTTTAGCCCAATAAATATGTTAGGCAGTCAATAAGTTTATTATTGTTTTTAAGAAAAAACTTCTCTACTTATTAGTGAGACATACACAGTCAAAAGACAAACATTACAAAAATAATAAATTGTGGTCTATATGGTTTAATATTGGCCACAATAAGTAGGAAACTCGAGTTATCAATAAATAGTAAAAGTTGTATTTCTATATTTAATGATTCGCTGACTGTGATGGGATTTTTTTTTTTTTTTTTTTTTTTTTTCTGTGTGGATAAACCAACCTTTAGAAGGGAAAAAAAAGGTAAAAGTAGAATCGAATTTTTTTTTAAGAATAGTTCAACAAGACCTAAAGTATGATGGATCTTGTCTTAAAAAAATCTGTGCCCTGCAAATTGATGATTTTGATTGAAATATTTGATACTATCTATTTGAAATAGTCCAAAATGCTCAAAGATTGTTTCCCTTTTCCTGTCCCTTCTCCAAATAAATAAATCCTAATCAAACCTTTTTTGAGATTTGATCAATCAGTATTAGGATTGATTGGTTAAAAAGTGAGATTTTGAAAAATATAGGAAGAGAGAAAAGTGAGTGACTAGAGGAGATGAAAAAGGATCAAACAAGAATAGAGAATTTAGAATTTTTCGTACTTAACCAATAACTAGTTTATCAAATTCGATTAATTAAAAAAAAAAAAATCTGATGTGAAAATAAAATGGTAAATCTAAAAACTAAAAGATATTTTAGTGTGTTTTTGGACCAATATTTTAACTTTTATTTTCTTTATTTTTAATTCAGAAATCTTTTACTTTTTTTTTTTTTTTATATATTTTATCAAATATTTGAAAAATTGACATATTTTCTTATATTAGTTTTTATATGTTTTATAAACTTTTTTTCAAAATAATTTATGTTTATGTTTATTTTTAATTTTATTATTAGGTCACTAAAAAAATTTAGGAATTGCCGATAAATTGATGTTGGCAAAATGTCATTCGCCGAATAGAGAGAGTTTTCTCCGCTTTAGCGTGGTTATCCCCTAGTTCTTGGGATGGATTTCTCATTAAGCACGGAGTTGCTTGATTGAGTTTGTGGACTCGGCTCACGCTACATCAGACGGGAATGGAGATTAAAAATCCCTGTGGTCAAGCATTTATATTTCATTGGGGGGGGGGATGTAAGCTAATTAATCCATATTTTTTTAAGGGACTATTACTTCAAACCATTACCAGAATGTCGAGCAATGATAGGTAAAATATATTGTAGTCATTCTAACTTGTAAAAAGTAGTATTATAAATTTAAAATACTGTATGCTTTATTATTTCAATTAATAATATGTGGTTAATTATTTTTTTAATCTTTAAAGCATTTTATTTTATATTATTCAATTATAAATTTATGTGGTTGATTTTTTTTAATCTTTAAAGCATTTTTTTTTTATTTCCTTTGGTTTTTTATTTTTCAAATTTATACTACTAAATCAAGTTAATAAACCTTTTGTTCTAAATATTTATATTTCTTATTTTTTTGGTCAATTTATTTATTTCTAGATTTATTTTTCTAATTTTAATTATAATTCAAGAAATTATATTTTGTTGAATTAATAGTGTATATGTGTTTTTTTCATTGAGGTTTATTGTGTTTGATTTTAAAATTTTCTTTCTTTAATTTTTTTAATGAAATTAAAGTTAATTTAAATAATATTATAAAGACTATGCCCTTACTAATTCAAAAAAAAAAAAAAAAATTTGTTCTATTTGTTTTTGGTATCTTAATTTTTTTTTAATACAATTTAAGTTTTTTTTTTAAAATTAAATTACCATCTCCTATTAATAAATCATTTAAAATTTTAATACTAAAATATGATTTATTTTCCATAAAAAAATGAATGATAACTTTAAACAATGAATAGTTATATTCATTCTAATATCATGTCTATTTTCATATGTTAGACTTAAATTCTTAACTATTTTGTAAATTGATGTCGTGAAGCAATAAAAAAGTCAAGAAATTTAACAGAAAAAGATTGATCACTTCTTATTCATTGAAGAGAAAAATAACAACCGAGAATATAAAAAGTGATGTAAAGTGCGAAAAGTTCAAAATTACATTAATATATAAGAAAAATATAAGCATCAAGAGAAAAAAAAAGGCTAAGAGATCTCAGTATGCAATATAAATTTCACTTTATTGAGTATACCTATTATTACAACTCCAAGAATTATTTTTCTTCTACTTTTTTTTACAACATATTTAAAATATATCAAATAAAATTTAGGTAACTAAGTTAATAATTATAAATTGTCATTAAATAACAAAAAATAGATTAAATATAAATGGTCATTTAATTGAAAATGAAATATATTTATTTAATGACATGTTGAGTAATTTGGAAATATGAAAAGGGTATATATAGACATGAAGATAAAAAAAGGGTATAGTAGTCTAAAAATATGAATGATAATTTAATAAAAAGTGGAATAATGACATGTTTAGTAATTTGGAAATTTTAAAAGATATGTATATAGCATGTTTGAAAATTTTAAAAATAGTATAATAGTCCAAAAATGATTCTCAAATATTCCTTCTTTTTATATTACAAGGATATTTTTTTAAAAATAAAATGATTGAGTTGATTTGTGTCTATGTATAATTACTTAAAAAGGTTTAAGAAAACTTAATAAAATAGACCACAGATTTTTAGTGCTACATAGCTTAAAACAATTATTAAGATTAATATATCAAAAGACAAGAACTAATTTTGCTACTAACCCAAAACTTAAAGATTAGAAATCCAAACAAGACTTAGACAAGTACCTGATCTAGTTAGGGAAAGGAGCTTAAGAAAATATAGTGTATTTTAAGGTCTAATTTAATAATTTAAAAATATAATTTATCAAATTAAATTTTAATGGGTCTAATTTATATGTCTTACAGAGTTTTTTCTTTTTTTTAGATATATTATTAAATTGGGGATAGGATATTTGAACTATCAATTTTATAGGTGAGGTAGTAGGTAGAGAATCATTTAAATATTGATATTATTTTATAAAGTTAAAGAGTTAATTCTTCAAATTAAAAGTTCAAATATAATAAATGTAATTCCTATTATTCTGAGATGGTTTGTATATAAATTTTTTTTTAAAAAAAATGTTGGTACATTGACAATTTGACATGTGAAAGACATATTGTCCATAAAATTCAAATGATACAACTTTTTGGATTCTCCTCCATTTTCTCCTTGTTTGTGAGTGATGCCATTTTCAACCTTTTTCCCAAATATCGACGTGTCGTCAATTATGTCGACGATGATGTTGACCTGTCGTTAAATTAAAGGCATTTGTGGACTGACCCACCATTCGAAATGTCTTCTTTTTCCTTCTTTTTCGATGATTTAAAAGGAATATATTCGTTTCATACAGAGAATTCAACTAGATTTTGAGTGAGTTTAGTTAATTAGGTATCTCCAATCTCTGTCATGTGATTGTATATTCGAGTGTTTTTAAAGGTTATGTATGTTTAAAGCTATTGGAAATTTATGCCCATGACCAATTTTAGAGATAGATAATCAAATGTGGCAGGGTATATGAATTGATGATTTAAAAGTAATATATCTTTTAAACCTTCTATAATCTTTTGGTTTCTCTGTAGTTTTATTAGAAAGAGCAAAATACCTTCTTTGATGGCATAAGAAGATAACGTAAAAATTGTGCAAAGGAATAAGGACCATAACCCTTCTTTTAAACTGTCTAATAAACTGATTGGTCAGTTAAAAATTAAATCTTCATAATTTCTAATTTGACCTCTCATCAAATTATAAGTTAAATATGATATTTATGCTTATTAAAATCCATAGAGTTACATAATTACTTTATTAAGCCAACATTAAACCTTTAGTCGATCGCTTTTAGATAGCATATTGTAAGGACCTGAGAACCTTTGTAGGATAATTGAGAATTTTCCTTATTTTGACTTGTTTTATTTGATTAATATAAGTATTTTTGGTTAATTAGTGTTTAACCATGGTTAGTTTAACTATGGGTGGAAGTCTATTTGAAGGGTAAAATTAACCATAGTTAATTTTTGAGTGAGGACTAGTTAGCAAAAGAAAGAAGAGGAGGGGTATGAAATAAATTTAGGAGGTGGAAGGGCTTGGTGCTAAATGGAAGAGGTGGAGGGACTTGGTAATAAATTGATTTTAGTTGCCATTTTTAATTAAGGAAACAAAAAGTATACAAGGAAAATAAGAAAAGAAAAGACAAAAAAAAAAAAAAAAAAAACAATTCCCTTCCCTTTTGTTCTCCAAAGTCGTAGACCCCCCCCCCAATCTCTCTCATTTTGTTTTTTTTCCTTCAACCAATTTCACTCACTTGGATCTTGGATCTTGGATCAATTTGAAGGGTTCTTGTGTGATTCATGTAAGAATCATCATCTTAGGAAGATCCAAACAAGTTCTGGGAGAAGATTTGAGAAAAAAAATCAAGGCTAAAGGCGATCGATTACAAATGGAGCTAACATTGAAGGTGAGAACAAAAAGAATCGGAAGGGTGATTGGTCTGGCGTCCCCGTTCTTCTTGGAACTAATTCGGGAATGGAATATGTGGATATGAGTAAATATGAATTGTGTTGTGAGTGGACATATTGATTTCGGGCATTGGTTAAAACCTTAATGCTAGAATAGCCAAAGAATAAGATTATTGTTTTAACTAGTTGATCATTGAAGCATGCCTAAATTGCTTTGTTATTATGTTCATAGTCCATGAACGAGTCATATACTGGATTTGGGACTATGATCATGCATATTTGATACTTTTTGATTATGCTCGGAAACTAGTGGTGAACATGAACCATGTGGATATGGGAAACATGAACTCTTTATGAGTAAAGATTGAGTTATATGCCTATTTTGGAAAAGTTAATCTAATTACAATTGTTGATTCGATATCTCATTCTATAATCATGTTATGAAGAATCATGTTAATCCATTTCATGTCATACATCCCACTCATGCATATCATGTGATCGTTATGTGGCCATGGGGTTGTAAGCCGTGTAACGGTGTATGGGTGTTGGACGTTACACGTGGTTACTGTGGCGGAGAAGTGATGAAGCTCCGGTGTGCTATGAAAAGAATGGCCCGGGTGCTAGTGAATTGTGATAGTTTGAAAATTGAGATGAGCTACGGCTCGAAAGTTGATTAGTTTTGTAATATGGGCGTAGTGAGACGCCGGGGTTTGTATCGGTAATGTTTGTAGTATCAAAGAGTTATGACTAGTTGCCATCATCCAAACCCAAAACAATTGTACTTCATTCGTAATTTCTAGCATGTTGTTATGTACTTTCGCATTATGTCACGGTCATTCCGCATCACTATTCATATTCTTTTATTTACACTGAGTGTCATGCTCAAAGGTTCTCTACATCACCTTTCAGGTAACGCTCGGGGACGAGGGCGTGGAGCGGCAAGAGGTGCTCGTTGATCATGTCGAGATGGAGCTTTTGGATTGGTCTCCGGTCACGCGAGCCGTATATTTTGGGACTATAGGAGTCTTGTTTGACTTATGTTTTCTTTTGATTTTGAGTCAAACTTCTATGTATATTATGTTTGTATAAGACTTTTAAACCGGTGCACCGAACTTTATTTTGATTATGGTTTTTATGAAACTCTGAACCGGCCGATGTGCCGATGATTCTGGAAATAAAACAGGTTCACTTTATTTTGTATGTGAGGCATGGACTTAACGAATACTACATGCCAAAATTTCCGTTTGTTTTTAATGAAAGTAATTGTTTTGAGTTTAAAATTCCTTGCTTTCGCTTGCGTAACTACGATCGGTTTTTTAAATATGCCGAGTCGTCACACATATACATTTAATATTTACATTTGTGGTTCCAAATATGGAATTTTTCCAACAAAAGCCACTTTGGAGATATTTGTTTCTAGTGATTGGGATCCAAACCAAACGCTATGGGGGACCTTATAGCTTTCTTCCATAGAGTTTAGAAACCCTTTAAAACACATGAGGTTTGAATCAACCTCATAGAATAGATGAGAGAGAAATGGAGAGAAGGGGCAGAGAGGGAGATAATTTATTTTATACTATAGTTTTATTATAATCATCCCCATCTAAAATCAAACATAATGATCTTGTCTTCGGGCATTTCATCCCTAGGCATCTCAATCGCATACAAACCCGGAAGCAAATTGATAAAATTAAAGTAATACAGAATAAAAAGAATAGAGAGAAGAAGAGAAGAGGGGAAGAGAGGAAAACGGTATGAGACTATAAGACCACATTGTATTCAATTTTCTTCTTATCAATCTCAATAGCATTACATTGTTTAAATAGAAAACCTAACCCTAGATAAGTAAGGAAAAAATAAATTAAATAGGAAAAGATAAACCTATAAAGAAAAGATAATGATCGCAATGAATATGATAATTATCAAAGGAAAATATATCAAATAAAATAAACTAAAATTGGCAGCTTTTCTGCCGAACCGTAGCCGCGGCCACGACCCCTCGTCTCCACGACATCGTTCCTCATCAAATCTCTATACCCTCCCTCAAGTTGGAGCATGGAGATCACGAAATGCCCAAGTTGCGAAATATGATCGAAAAAGAAGGGTTTTGTAAAAAAGAAAAATGTCGTTTCTAATCGGGAAACGCCATATTTCATCTTCAAGTGCAATGGTCGTCATTGTATCAACGTCAATCATCGCGGTCATCGTGGTTGTTGAGATATCTGCAACATCCACACTGTTGTTTCCAATCTAGAAACGCCGTCATTCATCGTTTCTAATATTGAAATGTCTTCATCATTATGGACTCTTCTTGAGTTTCTTCCATGATCTTTTTCTTCATTGACCGAAAAGACTCTCCTTTTCATGGTTGGTTTTCAGGTTGATGTGGCATAAGCAACATCTCCACGGTCGTTTCCAATCTAGAAACGTCGTCATTCATTTCATGAGAAACTCTTCATGAGTTCTTGTCATCATTCGGTTATGGTTCCGAAACCCAATTTGTTCTTTGCACAAATATTGTTGCGCATTGAACATTCTTCACCAACGTCTCAAATCAAGAAACATTGACGGTGTGTCAAGTAAAGCCCAAAATCAATTGCTGGACTCTTTGATTTTCTTTCCATCCAATGTCACTGATGTGATCAATGAAATTGAGATCCCAGCGAAGTTCTTCACCAAAGGGAGTAAATCTGACACCAAAAAGGCATTGAAGACGGAGGCTCTTATTGGCACCCAATTTGCAATTTGATTTCAAATCAAATACCCACATATCAAGTAAAAATTTATCCCCGTCATTATCCCAAAAACAGATATCCAAAGACCCATCCGTGAGTCTTCTATTGTTCTTCATAATTCACCAGAAGACAATCATTTATTCAATAAAAACAAAGACAACAAATATTTTTGTTGCATGGTTGAATGATGAATTGTCCAGCCATCTGCCACAAACACGGCAATTCCACCCGTTGAAACCACCACCGCCTCTTCATTCATTTATTTTTTAATTACTGCCCTCACACCACTTTCACACACAAGAATCTATTTTTATTTTTTAAGACGGCATTGTATTCAATTTTCTTCTAAAAAATATCTTTCTTTTCTTCAAAATCTTCCATTCTTTTCAAACCCTAGAAAACCCTAACCTTGATCTTTTGAAAAAGTCTATTTCCATCACACTTTCTCCACCAAACGACGCAAACCGGGGAGCCACGTGGCCGCCGTGCCACTGCTGTTGCAGCAGCGACAGCAGCAGCCAAAAGGCTGCTGCTGCCGTGGCAAGGCAGCCCCATAATGGTGCTGCTTTGCGTGTTTTCGGCCCGTTGCCTTGTGGTCGCTTCGTGGTTTTTCTTTCCTTTGTAATTTTAGGTTTTTGGGATAGGTTCTAAGTGGTTCAAGTACCTTTCAGGTTCTTAATTGGATTTTGGAAGAGAGCTCAAAGTTTTGGAAAACTAACTTGAAAGGTGAGTAGAAATTTGTTAAGTTTTAAATTATGAATGTTTGTATTTTTCTGTTCTTTAAAAGTTAAACCTCTAAATTATTAAGCATGTTTATGGGTGAATTAAAGTTTGATTAAGAGGTTTAGGGGCTGTTTTAAAGAATATATATTTTGGAGTTGAAGTATGTTTAAAAATTGGAATTTAAAGCATGCTTGAGTGACTATCGATACTGGTTTATGTATAGACTGTTTCTTTGTGATCTTTGACCTTGAAATTGATGTTTATACATGTTTTGGATGTTTAAGGATGTTAATTTATTGCTCGTCATGTTAATGCCTTATTTGGAGATTAGTGCCCTTAGGTCGAAAGTTTAGCCTACGTGGTTAATTTCGTTCTTAAATTTTGTGCTCTGGACTTTGGATCATTATTCTCTATGTTTAGGTACTGTTTTGGAAGGCATATTATAGGAGTTATGCTGCCGAAATTTAGTTAGATTATCAGAAACTTTAAATTGTTCGAAAAAGGAGCGAAACTACACTAGTTTAGGCTAGTTTCGCTTCTAGACTTGTAAACTGTTGGGGATTGTTGGAAATGACCCAAGGATGTTTTGTTGGGTGATTTTGGGACGTTTTAGAGTGATTTAAAGGGGGATTTTCCAGAATTTCATTTTAAGGAATTTTCGGCCTTTAATAAGGGTTTTTCGAGAAGTTTGAGTTTAGACTTGTTTGAACATCATAGTAGTGATGTATAGGATCATATTACTTAAATACCTCGAGTAATATGGTAGCAGGTTCGCTTTAAGCAAAGGCCTTGCTTAAAGAAGAATATTTTCCGTTAAGGGAGATTATACGGTTGTGCACAACTATATAGCATTTAACGGGGCAGGTTCATTCCATATGTACAATGGAAAAGAATATTTTAAAACTCTTAAGGATTTAAATATGTGAAAAAAAATTTAAATGCCTTGTTGAGTATAGTCTCTTTTTGTTTGCGGACAAAAAGGAGATTAGAGGTATTAAGAAAGTTGATGATCGAAAAGTTTTAAAATGAGAAAGGGAGTTTAGAACTGTTTCGAAAGTTTATATTCTTTTAATTTGAGGATTAAAAGGTAATATGGAGGAATGTAATAGTTAAGAGAGCTTTGGGTGAAAGAGTATCTTCGAAAGTCGGTAAGGTCGTTTAAGGACTTAAAGTCTTAGAAAAATCTCTCATGGCGTGATTTTTAGTTTAACATTTTTCAACTCATTGGGCGTAGCCTCATGATGCTACATTTAATTTTTTTTCAGGTAAAGGGAAGAAAAAGCTCGGTGGCTGATGCGGTTCGATGTGGTGACCGGTTGATACGGATTTGCACGCTAGCGAATCTGCCTTTTCTTTTTATTATGTTGGGGGGAAAACTTTTATGATTCATGTTTTGTTTTGTTTTGAATAAAAACAATAGTTAAACTTTTGTTTGAGAATTCTTAGGCAATGGTTAAGTTTGCCTTTCTTTGAATTGTCATTTGTTTTAAACAAACCGATCGGTTGAGAACTATTTATGATTTTTGATTTCAATAAAGAGAATTAAAAGTTGATATTTATTTGCTTCAGCTGTGTTTATGTGTTCAATGTATTTGGGAATTTTTCGGGTTGTTACACGGAATTTGAAGGCCCCGATTTTATTAATAAATAAAATTAGAAACTATAGATTAGGAATTAAGAATATACTAAGAATAAAAAATAAAGAAATTATCTACAATAGCACATAAATTGTACATAATTATTTCCATGTAGATACTTTTACTTAATTACTCATATAGTAGATCTAAACTTTACATCTTTGATTTGTCCTTGTCTCTTTCCTCCATCTTGAAACTTCCTTTTTTGAAATCTTTAATTCGCCAAACTCTCTGCTTTCTTCTTCCTTCACCCATTAATGTCGGCTACTGTTTGACATTTTTTTCCATAAAAACAACTTCTTTTCAATTTAAACAACTACAAATCAGTTTCGATTATTGTCTCGCTAAAGCAAAAGGATCCGAGATAAGAAGAAAACCATATTTATTCTAAAATTTACTCTTGACATGAAACAATGAAGATTTATACTTTTTTTTTGTCATTTCGACCTATTACAATTTCGAGCAGGGTTTAATATGCTATAGGGGTAATATTTAAAAAGTTTAAATATTTGAGTAATTAATTAGCTAAAATATGTTGTATGGGTAATTGGCCCTAAAAAATAAGCTATTAACTATATAGAATAATAAATTTACTATTATGAATAAAGGATATTTGAAAATTTTTACTAATAAAAATTATGGTCGTGTCAATTTAAATTTTCAAACAACTTATTATATTATTGATGAATTTATGAAATAGAATTATATTTTTGTTAAAAAAATAATATTTAAAACTTATCATATTAAATAAGAGAGAACACAATTCAAAAATTAAATAATTGGTAAAATAATAATAATGATGAATACATAATGATAGAAGTAAAATACCATTTCAATCCAATTTCATTTTCGTCCATAAACTTTTAAAATTTGCAATTTTCGTCCATGAACTTTACAATTCGTTCCGTTTTGATCATTTCGTCTTTGTTTTTCCGTCTATGACACTAATGGAGGACTTATGTAGGAATGGCAACGGGGCGGGGCGGGGTCGGGGATGCACTTCCCATCCCCTAACCTGCGGGGATTTTTAATCCCCATACCCTACCCTATCCCCTAATCAAAAAATCGGGGTCGGGTTCGGGGATTCCCCATTAGGGGATCGGGTTCCCCGCGGGGAAAATTCCCCGTTTTACATTTAAATTCTTATTTAAAAATGAAATATACATTTAAAATATATATTTTTAAGTAAAAAAGAAAACATAATACTAACCATTTTATATTGTATTAGTTAATATAATCACATTTCACATATATTTTTCAATAAATAAAGATAAAAGTAAACAAAATATATAAGATATTCTTTAAAAATCGGGTTTGGGTTCGGGGTCGGGGATGGGGGATGTATTCCCATACCCTTACTCTATAACAAATCGGGGGGAAATTTCTCACCCTAACCCTATAAAACGGGGATTCCCCGCCCCTATATGGTCGGGGCCCCGCGGGGCCCCTAACCCGCCGGGAATTTTGCCATCCCTAGACTTATGTGACATGTAATTGATAATGTGACATTATAGAAATATATACCGAGGTTAAATACCATGCAAAAATGAATATATAGTGAGGTTAATCTCATTTTTTTCTCTCCTTAATTTTAGTCTTATACCTCACTATATATTCGTTTTTCCACATCATTTAACTTCATTGTATATTTATATTCTATCACATCATCAATTACATGCCACATAAGCCCTCAGGTAGTGTCCTAGACGAAAAAACATAGATAGATGGACTAAAACGAAACGAATCGTAAAGTTCAGGGACGAAAAATGTAACTTTTGAAAGTTTATGAGCGAAAATGAAACCTGAGTGAAAGTTCAAGGACCAAAATGATATTTTACCGTAATGATAATGACACTTTATAAATTTATAAATTAATAAAGGAGTGTAATAGTTTAAAAATAATTCTAAACTAGTAAAACAAGGATAAATATTTAATATAGTAGAGACAAAGTTAAAATATGTAGTAATTCTAACTTGTAAAGACGAGTTAAATATTTAATTTTTAAAACAATTAATTTCTAGTTTTCTTCTTCTTCTTCTTCTAAATTTCCAGCGTAGTTTTCATTTTTCTTTTTTACAAATTATTTAATGATTAAAATCAATTACAAGATGCAATCAACTAAAGTAAATGAAGCACCTAACTTTATGACATGGACAGATGAGAAAGTAGAAGTTTTGGAAAAAGAGAGAGAATAATAAGTGGACAATGAAATAATTAGGTTAGAGATAAGTTTAAATTTTTTAAAAATAAAAGAAGGATAAAAATATCTTAAAAAAAATTCTCAAAATTCTAACCTTTTATACCATTCCATTACGAAAGTCAGACTATAATCGACACCACATGGCTTTTTACGTAATTTTATCTTTAAATAATTTTCGGTAAACTATCTTTTTATCTCTTAATTTTGGGACCTCATGTCTATTTGATTCCCACATTTTTAATTGTGTTTAAATAGTCTCTCAATTTTAGATAATGTGGTCCTCGTATTTTCAAGTTGTGTCTAAATGATCTCTAATTTTAGATATTATGTCTATTCGGTTTTTAAAATTTTAATTTGTGTCTAAATGGTGTTTAGATTATTATAAATAACTTTAATGGGTCTTTAATTTATTAAGTTTTTAACAAAATGTAACTCTGACATAAAATGTTTAACTGGTCTAAATACTGACATGAGATTAATTATTATTTCAAATCTTAGGTCTAGATTGATGAAAATTTTGAAATAATATTTAATCTCATATCAGTATTTTGGCCAATTAAATATGTTATGTAAGCATTAAGTAAAAATTCTATTAATGAATTTACGGATATGTTAAACTAAGGATCACTTAAAACCTATTTATAATAATTTAGGGGGCGTTTGGTATGCGGGAATCAGAATTGAATGCTTGGGAATTAGATGTCTGGGAATAAGTAGTGTGGAAATAAAATGGATGAGAATTTGATGCCTGTGTTTGGAGTGTGCTGGAATGAGATTCAAATGTCTAGGAATATGATGTCTGTATTTGGAGTGTGCTGGAATTTGGATTTATGAGAATATGATTATTGTTTTTATAGGAAGGAATATAAAGTCTGGGAATATGATGCCTAGGAATATGATGTCGATGTCAATGTCAATATTAAATATATGGAAGATTTAGATGAGAATTGAATGTCAATGTCAATGCTTAGTGGTTGAACCAAACAACAGAATGGGTATTAAAAACTCATTCCCATAACCAATTCCCGCAAACCAAACGCCTTAGGGGGCGTTTGGAGTGCGGGAATCAGAATTAAATGCCTGGGAATTAGATGTCTGGGAATAAGTAGTATGAAATAAAATGCCTGGGAATTTGATGCCTGTGTTTGGAGTGTGCTAGAATGGGATTCAAATGCCTGGGACTATGATGTCTGTGTTTGGAGTGTGCTGGAATTTGGTTTATGGGAATATGATTATTGTTTTTGTAGGAAAGAATATGATTTGTTATTTTATTTAATTATTATATAAAATTTATTTTAAAAATTGAAAAAAATAATTAATAATAATAAATTAAATTAAATTAAAATTATCAACTATATTTATTTATAAGTTTGAATTTTTTAATTTCCTTTTAAATATTATTTCATTAAATAAAATAAAATAAAATTGATGAAACATATAGGAATCAATTTTTTACAATCATGTATTATTATATAAATTAGTTGATATTAATTTACGGTAAAAAATAAATGATTGTTTTCATTCAATATTTAGGGTTTAATAATAAAACAAATTTATTAATTTAAAAAAAGTGAAAACGTGTTATTTAAAAAAAAGGGTAAAATGTAAATAAAACCCCTGTGGTTTTTTTCAAATGCATGAACACCCCCCTTGGTTTGAAAATGGCAAATCACACCATTGTGGTTCCAAATTTTTTCAATCAGACTCTTCTCCTTCAATGTCATTAATTTTATTTTAATCATAACTTCTTCATTTAAACTCCGATTTAGATTATTCAAGATGTTTTGGAATCCTCATTTTGGTCTCTACGATATGGTCACTTCAAACTTTCAAATCACCAAAAACCAAAAGAGTTAACTGTGTCAATCATACCTAGTATTTTGATGTCAATCAACTCTTTTATTTATTAATCATTTCGAAGTTTTGAAGTGACTATTATATAGATCCTGAAATTAAGATTCCAAAATATCTTGAATCACCCAAATCGGAGTTCAAACGAAAAAAGTTATGGCTAAAATAAAATTTTTGACAATAAAGAGGAGGGGTTTGATTGAAAAAATTTGGAACCACAGGGGTGTGATTTACCATTTTCAAACCACAGAGGGTGTTCATGCATTTGGAAAAAAACCACATGAGTCTCATTTGCATTTTACCCTTAAAAAAATGTTGTATTTGGAATTAAGCTTGAAAAAAGTACTATAAAGTAAAATTTATCTAAATTAGTTAGTGTATTATTTTGAATATTCTTTTTAAATTTAATTATGTATAATATATTGAGTTTCTTTAAAAAAATATTTTTGATTTAAAAAATATGTATATTTTTTTTAATTAAAATTGAACATATTTTTTTAATTTAATTATGTATAATATATTGAGTTTCTTTAAAAAAATATTTTTGATTTAAAAAATATGTATATTTTTTTAATTAAAAAATATTTTTTAATTTTATCTTGTTCACTATAACCTACTAAAATACTCATAATATATTTTTTTTCCTATTAGAAATACCAAATAGTACAAAATTAGAGAGAGTTTAATTAAATGTCAATAACAAATGCCAATGCCAAAGTTAATGCCAATGTTAAATAAAGGGGAAATTTGGATGGGAATTGAATGTCAATGCCAATGATAAAAGAGGTTGAACCAAACAATGGAATGAGAATTGAATGTCAATACCTATGGGAATTGAATGTCAATGCCCGCACTTCAAACGCCCCTTAGAGATTAAAATAGGGATTAATAATCAAAATATCACATTTTCCTTCACTTTTTAACCAATAGCCACATACAAAAAATAGGTGTAGATAGCCACATGAAAAAAGTAAAATACTAAAATATTCTTCTTATCACATCACTCACGTCAAATCAGATTATTACTATTTTTTTAATCTTATCAACATCCCCCCATTTTTCTGATTGACTCTCTGTCCCTCAATTTTTTTAATCTATCGTTTCTTCTCAAACCTAATAGTTATACAAAAAACCATAAATGGAATCAATAAATTTTCAGTATGACAAAATTAGCATATTATTTGTCTTTTAAAAGAAGAGTGGATATGACTTGGGAAAAGAAAAATCACTTTTAATAGCATTTGGAATGAACAATACTCTTTAATACTTGACAATATCAAACATCAAGATTTTATAACTTTTCAATCTTTCCTCTCTGTCATAATAATAATACAAACTTTTCAAATCTTATGTTGATGTCTAGCTGAGCTACTTTTATTTTTTAGGCTAATTGGGAAGCTGACTCATTTAGTCATGAGTCACGGGTCAAATTGCTCACTAAAAAATATTATAATGAGAATTATAATATATTAATTAGTATAGGTTTATTTATGAATTAGTATTAAAATATTAATTTATTTTAATATATTTAATTAGTATAATTTTAGAATATTAGTTTATAGGGGTTTTTGGCTTAATTGATCTTCAAAATTTACAAATAAGAGTTATTGTCGTTCATTCTCATTTTAACCCTTTTTTACTTTCTGATGATATCATTTTGCTGTGAAATGTCTAAAAAACCCTTTTATTCTCTTCTTCCATGAAACTTTTTTCTTCTCTTCTCAATGCTATCTATTCTATCTTCCTCACTTACGGCGGCGGCGGAGAGCGGCGGTTGGTGGTGGAAAATGTAAGACTTTAATTTTAATAACATGAAACGATAAATCCCATGATGTTTGGAAGTCATAATTTTCACTATAACAATACTAGAACATGAATAGAACATACCATTCTTCAGGAAAACTCGATAAACGCAGTAGATGAATTTGGTGTAGATGAGTCTGAGTTTCTCTCTCATTACCCACTTTAATTGCACAACATCGATGGAGCAAAGTGCACTTAAAGAATGTCAGTTATGATTGTTCTTAGTTGTTGGGTTGCGAGAGGACCAAGACTTTTATTTATAGAGGCCAAGAGGTGTGTCTATTCATAAATAGACAATAGCCACAATGAATGGTTATGTCTTTTCCATCAAAAGACATAACCATTCAAATAGTCATTACTTTTCATTTTGATGTCAATAAACACTTTAAATAGACACGTCCTTACACCAATAGCTAAATGGATATAATCATTAATTAATTATTAAACCGCTATTAATTATCATTTGGGTTACAATAATTTCTTAACATTCTCCCACTTGACCCATACGATATTTCTTTAAATGTTCAATAAATAAAACAATCAAGATGTGCACACTTAAGTATCCTTCATTTCATTAGCTATATCATAAATCGTAATTAAATAAAAATACTAATATGAGTCATGGCGGTCGTATGATATATAGTTTACATAGTCCCTTCCATGTACTACAGTAATAGCAGTTTTATTCAACACGAACGATGAAGAAAAGTACATAATGGTCCAGCTGTAAAAGTCTTTATTGGAGACAATTCTTGTTAAACATTCACTACAAGGTTAATGAGTACTACCGGCGCCGGCATTGCCGGCGCATAACGGCGGCGCCGGCAAAGGGCCTAAGAAAACCCATCACCGGCGCACATCTTGTGCGCCGGTATTGGGGCCCAGCCCGGCCCAATGCCGGCGCTGGGTTTGTGATGCGCCGGCAATGGCCTGGCCCAATGCCGGCGCATCACAAGTCTAGGCATCGCCGGCGCGCACGTGCGCCGACGATGTGACTTAAAAAAAAAATTTCCCTTTTCCCTTTTCCCTTTCCCCCCCACCCCCCGACCCTTCTTCCCCAAAATTAGTTCCCCCCCCAGCTAAAGCAGTGCAGAGGCGGCGATAGAGGTAAGTTTTTTTTTTTTTTTCATTTTCTTGGTCAATTCTTGACCGTTTTCCTTCGTTCAAAAGCCAAAATCTTCATAATCTCTTCTTTTATGTATGTTTCTATAGTCGATTTTACCAAAATAGTTGCGATTTTTTCAGATTTCATAGTTTTATGTATTAGGTTTTTTTTGGAAAAATGAGTTTTTTGTTTTTGTTTTAGTGTTTAATTGTTAATAATTAGTTTTTATGTTGTAGATTAAGTACACAATACATGATTGAGATTAGATTTGAGATGAATTTGTAATTTTTTATGAAAATGGATTTGAGTAGTATGGGTTTATTTTTAAAAAAATGAGTTTTTGTTTTGTTTTATTGTTTAATTGTTAAAAATTGGTTGTTATGAAATACACAATACATGATTGAGATTAGATTTGAGATGAATTTGTGATTAATTTTAAACTTTGCATACATAGTAATATGAGTTTTTTCAATTTAATGCTTTTGAGGTTTTAGGTTTTGTTAATATGTTTTTTATTCTAATTTATTTCAAAAATTTATTAAAATAATTACTTGAATAATTGAAAGAACAAAACTTGAATTGTTTTTAAAGTTTAGGTAAATTTCAATTTTTAGCATAAACTCACTTTTTTTTTTTTTTTGTATTTAATTGTAAATTGAAACAGATAATATTTGCGGATCTTTCGTGAACATATATCTTTCGTGAGCATATTATACAAATGTCAGGATCCAGGTTAATTTTTTGACCTTTTAAAGCTTAACGTCGTTATATTTTTGGGAGACGGCTATCCTGCAGCAAAGTTAGCCGTCTCAAAGCATGTTTTATCATTTTTGCATAAATTTTTTATATTTTTTAATGTTATGGGGAGACGGCTATCCTGCAGCAAAGTTAGTCGTCTCAAACATGTTTTATCGTTATTTTCATTAAATGTCATCGTTTTTTATAGTTTGCATGTTTTAAGGGTTTTTACATTGAAGGGTAGAACTTGATTACCTAATTTACTTGGGATGTTTTGTTTTAAATAGGTCGAATGCCGATAGGAATTGGATGGATCTAAATGATAGGTTTTGTAAAGAGTATATTGATGGGGTGAAGTCATTTTTAGAGGTTGCAGGGAGGGTTTTGAATGATAGTGGAAAGACTCGATGCCCTTGTATAAAATGTGTGAACGTTAGATTTGCCACACTTCAAGAAATTAGTGAACATTTGCACATTTATGGAATAACACGAGGATATACCCGCTGGACATACCATGGTGAGAATTTTAAAATGGGTTCTACGAGTAATAGTGTTCCTCTCGTTAATGAATCATTAATAGAAGATGATGATGATGATGATGATGATGGAATGATGGACATGCTAAATGATATGCAAAGTGGTGCATTTCATGAATATGACCCTGAAAACTTAGAAAATTTGGATGACGGTGGGGAAAATCTAAACACGAGTGAGTGTGATGGCGAGCTCTCACACTTATTCGGGGAAGCACAAAAAGAGTTATACCCTGGATGTAAAAGTTTTTCATCTCTCAATTTCTTAGTGAAATTAGTTCATATCAAAGTTTTAAACGGGTGGAGTAATAAGTCGTTTGATATGCTCCTCGAGTTATTAAAGGAAGCTTTACCTGAAGGGACGGTTTTACCAGGATCATATTATGCTTCTAAGAAGTTTTTACGTGCGCTTGGATTAGGATATGAATCAATTCATGTTTGCAAGTATGATGCGTTCTTTTTAGAAAAGAATATGTCAAAGACGAGTTTTGTTCAGGATGTGGGGAACCCCGATATGAGGTGAATGTTGGGAAATCTAAACATAAAGTGGCTCAAAAAGTACTTAGACATTTCCCATTGAAACCTAGGGTCAGAGACTATTTGCATCGAAATATACTAACGTTCGATATGAGATGGCACAAGGATAAGCGTTTAGAAACGGAAGGCGTTTTACGTCACCCATCGGATGCGAAGGATGGAAGCATTTTGACAAAGAGTTTCCGTCGTTTGCTTCTGATCCTAGAAATGTGCGTTTAGCATTAGCTTCAGATGGTTTTAACCCTTTTGGGCAAATGAGTATCTCTTACAGTATGTGGCCCGTTATTTTGGTTCCATATAACTTACCACCTTGGAAATGTATGAAAGAATCACTTTTTTTTATGTCTTTACTGATTCCCGGGCCTAAGTCACCTGGAAAAGACATTGATGTATTCTTACAACTGTTGATTGAAGAGTTGAATGATTTATGGGGTGAGGGTATAAGAACTTTTGATAGCTCTAAATCCGAGTATTTTCAATTACGGGCAGCTTTGCTATGGACTATCAATGACTTTCCCGCATATGGTGATTTGTCTGGTTGGAGTACGAAAGGATATAAAGCATGTCCCATATGTTTGGAAGATACTTCTTCAATGGGTATTCGAAGCAAAATATGTTTTATGGGTCATCGTCGATATATCCACATGGGTCATCCGTGGCATTTTGAAACAGTGCATGATGGTAAACAAGAATTGAGAGGGAAGCCGAAAATTAAATCTGGAGTTGAGATTATGAAAGATCTAGATCGATTAAGTTTTTTTAAATTCGGTAAGCATCCTTCTACCCAAGAAAAGAAAAGAAAACGTCCTCAAGAAAACAACAATTGGACCAAGAAAAGTATATTCTTTTGTCTTCCTTATTGGTCTAAATTACTTTTACGTCATAAGTTAGATGTGATGCATATAGAGAAAAACATATGTGATAACTTGGTTGGTACAATTTTCTCTATTGAAGGAAAGAACAAGGATACATTGAAAGCTCGTCACGATTTGGAAGATATAGGAATACGACCCGAATTGCATATACAAAAGGTCGGGAAAGATAAGTTTGTTAAACCCGCTGCAGCTTATATTTTGACTACGAGTCAACGCATTGAAGCATGTAAATTCTTGAAAAGTGTGAAATTTCCAGATGGGTTTGCATCAAACATATCTCGATGTGTTAATGTTAAGGGTGGAAAAATTACCGGGTTGAAGAGCCATGATTGTCACATTTTGTTTCAACGATTGCTACCATTAGCAATCCGAGGGTTCTTGAGTTACGATATAAGTCAGGTGATAACAGAGTTCAGTAATTTTTTTCGTAGTTTATGTGCCAAAGTTATAAGTTTAGATGAGTTGGATCAGTTACAACGTGACATCACGTTCATCTTGTGTAAACTTGAAAGGATATTTCCTCCGGCCTTTTTCGATGTCATGGTTCACTTAGCGATTCATTTGCCATATGAAGCTAGAATAGTGGGGCAAGTATGTTATAGTTGGATGTATCCAATAGAACGAAGCCTTCGAACATTAAAGAATTATGTGAGAAATCCATCACGTCCGGAAGGGTGCATAGCGAGGCTTATGTTTTTAATGAGTCGATCACGTTCGTTTCTAGATATCTTCAAGGCATTGAGACTCGATTTAACGGACCTGGATCGTAATTATGAAGAAGAAGTTGATGGTCGTGTAGAGAGTGACATATCGTATTTAAAGATACTTCCCTGTCCTCTTGGTCGTTTTGATTTTTTGACCTTAACAAAATCAGACATTGATAAGGCACATTGGTACATCTTGACCAACTGCGATGAAGTAGAACCATATTTACGGTAAGTATATATACATTATATTCTTAACATATTTTCCAATGAGTAAAACCATATAGATTTCATGTATTTCCCAACTCATTCATAGGGATCATCTTGATTTGCTTGAACAAGAGAGCTTGCAGAATATTCATAAACATCAAGAGGCACGATTTGCCAATTGGTTCAAACATCGTGTAAGAGTTTCCGTCTCTTATGTATTGATTTTATAACTCACTATGCATTAAGTTTGTAATACAAAATGTATTTGATAATGTAGGTTAGCGAATTGTGGAAATGTGGTGAAGTAAGTTATGATTTGTACGCATTGTCATTGGGCCCAGACATTCGTGTTAAATCTTATACGGGATGTTGTATCAATGACATGCGTTTCCACACAATGGATAGATCACATGGTCGCACTACTACAAGTTGTGGGGTTTCCGTTCAGGGTGATCACGATGAAGGATCAACGACGTTCTATGGATTACTAAAAGAGGTTTTAGAACTTAGTTACCTAAGATCCAATCGAGTCGTTCGTTGGATGTTCATGGTTTGATACATCTCCATCTAGAATGAAAAAAGAGTCGGGAAATATATCTATTAACATATCTCGAAATTGTTTTGAAGAAGAACCCTTTATCATAGCAAATCAAGCTCAGCAAGTTCTATACTTAGATGATATTAAATATGGTAAAGATTGGAGGGTGGTTCAAACTTTAAGACAAAAAAATGTGTGGAATGTCCCTGAGTTGGATGAAGATGACGAGGATGATAATATTTTGGATGTCATTTCACCTATGGATACACACGTGAGTGATAGTCTAGATGCTCAGATGCTCAATAGAGACGATATTCCCGGAAGTGTAGTCGATAAAACAGTTATGGAACGGGCTCTACACAAATCAAACTCTCAAAAAGAAGATGATGAGTTGAGTGATGATGACATAGAGGAGTTCATAAACACTAATGAAACAGAGTTGGAAAATGATAGTGATGTTTCGAGAAATGATGAGTCAGAATAGTATGTCAGATTTACTTATTTTTCTCAATTTCTAAATCCTAATATTTTGGCATAACATGTTTTATCAACCTTAAATCATTTGTTTTTGCATAATCTTACTACAGGAAAGATAAGGGGAAGACTCCGATGGACGAGTCACGACCCATCGCACCAGGTAACCGGAAGACTCCTCGTCCTCGTTCACATGACTTAGTGATTAGAGAGCCATCATATGATACACCGATGCATTCCCAGTCGCCGTCGCCTTCACCAGGTCATGTATTGAGCCTGACAGTAGATCCTTCGACAGATGCATCTTCCATTCTGTCTACTTTCGAGAATGGTAAGAATTCATATTTTACTTGTAATGTCATTTATGTATTTTTTTAACTGACTAAATAATTTATCTATAGTCCCGTCTCAAAGTTCGGTTCCTAAACGTGGAATTGCAAAGAACTTGAAATTGCACAAAGGGAAGGGTAAGAAAGATTTGATTATTCCAGAAAATCTTCAACGGGTGATCGGAGATAATGTGACTCCATTTATCACTGAGACAGGCATATTGGTTCGTGCCCTAATACCACCAAGTCACAAAAGATATGATTTGGTGCCACCAGAGATTCTAAATGACATTAGACAACGACTATCAGTAAGTACCCTGTATTTAGATGCGTGATTTGGAATTACTATATACATTTATTATAATATGCACTAACATGAATTTCTAATGTGTTAAGGAAAAATTTAACCTTGACATGACCGATGGCATAGTTTGGAAAACCGTTGATGCACAAATGATGTCGTGCGCGAATGAGTATCGCTACGAGCTTGGAAAATATTATCGTCACAACGTAGCAGAGTTTGGTGAAGAGCAAGCGGATCGCATGAGACATCCAAGAGTGCATTGTGACGATGAATGGGCGAAATTACTCTCTAAATTGAAATCTGCAGAATTTAAGGTAAAACATATCTTGTAATGATTGGTAGTTAGTTCTGAATGGAAATAAGTTTATGATATTCTTTTTGTGTAGAAACTATCGGAGCAAAACAGCCAGTCTCGAGCGGCGGTACCTTATTTGCACAAGGGTGGCTCTAAATCCAATGCTAATATGCATTATGAGATGGTAATATTATTTCACACTTACTAATTATTAATAATTTTCACGTCTTTGAACATGTATAAATATTTTTATATGAACATTTCAGAGAAAAGAGAAGCCTGAAACTACGTGGGTCGATGTGTGGGAGAAACAACACTCTTATGATCCAGACACTTGGGTTAGCGAAGAGGCCAAACAACACCATGTAAGTATTTTTTTTATATAAAGTGTCATTGTTTTCCATAACACAAACTTTTTATCATTACGTATTTTGTTATTTGTATAGAAACAAATGAAAGAATACATGAAACCTCCACAAGTCAGTGATGAAGTTGGGTCAAACACAATTGATTCAGTAACCTCACCTCTTACTGATATTGATGCCATGGAGAAAGTGTTGGGTCATAGGCCAGGCTATAGGAGAGGTATGGGTAGGGGCCCTAAACCTCCCCCAAAGTCCGATAATTCATCGAGATCGAGTGTACATTCACAAGTGGGTATTGTCCAAACACAATCGACAGAGGCTCTCGTACCATCGAAGAACTTGAGCTATTGTTTTGGCACGTGAGGCAGAAAGTAATAAACTTCAATCGGCTTGGGATGATTTCTTGAGAAAGTTTCAAGGTGGAGGTGGGAGTGGGAGTGGGAGTAACGATGCTTAATTAGGATGTTTGTATTTCATCAACTCTTTAGTTATTGCAGTACTCTCGTTTGTATTAAAACTTTAGTTATATTAGTAATTTCGTTTTCTTTGTATGATTTATTGAGAAAGTTTCGTCGTTTATGTTAATGATCAAAAATTTTGTTTTAGTTCTCTGTTATTCTGGATATTGGTGATTAAGAAGTATGAAATGAAATTTAATAGTGAAACAGGTGGCATTTGAGGCGAGTAAAACAAACAAAAAATTTTAAAAACTACAGTGGTATTGCCGGCGCAATCACGCCGGCAATGCCCTCCCTAAATAGATTTTAGGACCCCCCTTTGCCGGCGCGATCACGCCGGCAATGCCCTCCCTAAATAGATTTTAGGACACCCTTTACCGGCGTGAAAACGCCGGCAATGATACCCTTTGTCGGCGTTATGACGCCGGCAATAATACAACCTATATCATTTTTTTATCCCCTTTGCCGGCGCGACGGCGCCGGCAATACCCCTATCTATTACAGACATTTAATTTTACGTCGGCATATCATACATCGGGGATGCCTAAAGTATCACCGACGTAGGAAAATATGACGCCGGGGATGCTAAAAATGGGCAAAGCCGACAAATATTTACCGGCGTAAATACCGACGTATAATTTACGCCGGAGAAGGTATTGCCGTAGACACCCATTTTTGTCTGATACTATTTAAAAAAATTAATCAATTTGTACCAATTTAGATTTAAAAAAAAATGATGATGATTTTTAATTTAAATAATTTTTTAAAAATAAAATTGATTTGGATAAATAATTTAATTACAAAATAAATATTTAGAATAAATAATTGAAATTTTGAATCTTATTTGATTTTTGGAAAGAATGAATCATGCTAGTAATTTGAGCTAATTTATGAGAGGATAATTTGATTGATTGATTTGATTTAGGAGCGATTTAATTTCTAATTTATTTTGATTTTAATTAAAAAAATCATTTCCTTATATTTGCTTCTCCTCTTAGCCTATAAATTAGACCTCCATTTTCATTTAGAAGGACAACCTTTAACCTAGAAATTTCAAAAAAAATAAACTTTTGAAACTCTAACAAATCCTTCACCCTCCGAGCCTCCATGATCATCTCTCGGGTCTCAATTGGTACGCCGTTCTCTTCAAGAAAGGATTCTCATCATTTGCCCTCAATAACCCACGTATAGAGATCAAAACACATATTCCCTTCCCCTTTGAAGTTTGTCAGGTTCATTCTTTCACCATGAATATGTAAAAATAAATAAATTATTTCAATGCAATGCACATATACATAGATTCATAATGTTTTTTTTTGTTGTTTTCTGTGCATGCTTATTAATATATATATTTTGAAAATTCTTTTTTAACCTTAGTGATTTCAATTCACAGATATATATGTTTTAGCTATCTTTTATTTAATATAGAATTTGACATGGTTTATTGTTATTTTCATTTCATTATTGATTATTGATTATTAAGTTTCTTACTTGATTGATTTTTGTTTGTTGAAAATTTTTAATTAAAATTATTATTTCCACATATTCATAAATTTCGTAGTTAGACTTTAAATTAACTTTTTTTTTATTTAATATTATTATGTCATATTATATTGTTGTTGTATTTTATGTATTTTTTTCATATTAGTTTTAAACTTTTGGTTAAATTAGTGTAATTTTATAACTATCTATATTTTTTATAATAATAATTGAATTAGCCTTTGATTAAGCTTGTTTATAAATGCAAATAAATAAAATTGATACTTTAAAGTTATACTGTGTTCTAATCATAAAATCATCATCATCATCATAATGAAATTATATTTGAATAAAAGACTAAATAATATATTTGTTGCAATCTCGATAAGTACGTGGAAATCATCACGTTTGTGAAGACGTGTAATGTGATTATCGGGATTCTCATAAAAGTCTACGAAAACCCTAAAAAATATAGAATAGAATTTTTTTTTTAAAAATAAACAACATTACATATATTATTTTAAAAAATAAAAGAAAAATATTTTAAATAAATTTAAACATTATTTCGAAAATGAAAGTGAAAGTATTTTAAATAAATAAAAAAGGAGAGTATTTTAAATACGTTTAAATATTATTCAAAAAATAAAGTATTTTAAATAAAAAATTTAAAACGTTTTAAAATATAAATACAATTCCTATGATGGGATTTTGGGATGTAAAAACTCTCAATTTCTTTAGGTGAGGAATTTTCTAATTCCAATATTGTTCAATTAATGGCCATAACCCCATCCATTGTAATCTCAATACTTACTTCATTCTTGAAGTTAAGAAATGATTAAATGGAACATTTGTTTTCACAAATTAAAAACAATATTTTAAAATTATTTAAATAAGGATCATTACTAATTAGGATAATATAAAATAAAATATGGTAACTGGTTTTAAACGGGTGTTGTAGGGTGCTAATACCTTCCCTACATACAGTGACTCCCGAACCTAATCTGGTTTACGTAGACCGTTTTCATTTTAATCAATTTGGTGATCAATCACACCCAAATATGGTTGATGGCGACTTCCACTTCATTTTCATATAAGAGACCTAATACAATAGGATGTCGGCCGCTCCGCGTCGCAACGACGTTGTGACAGCTTGGCGACTTCACTGGGGACCTTTGAGAGAGTCAAGCCATTTATTTTAATTTTATATTATCCTTCTTATTTTATTTTGGTCCATTTTACTTATTTAACACATTAATTGATTTGTTTTATTTTTCTTAGCTTATCATGTTTATAGTACTTTGCTTGCAATATTCAATTGTTATTTATTATATATAAACATGCATTACACACACTTATTCACGGGCCTCCTACCTGGGCTCTACCCTATAAGTTTAGATCGAGGACTGAGTATCTGTCGCCTTCGTGGAGTTTCGACTCCCGTGCAAGCGGTATGAAATTCCTCACTCAAGTTATCCATTCACAATTTCAATTTGAAATAGTATTATGGATAATTTGGGAACCTTTATCCTTTTAAGTGATTTAGAACCTTAACTTTACACTCATGATTACGTTAAGCCAATATATTGTTTATTTTTCTCTTTTCTAATTATTATCATTTTCTCTTACATTTTATGTCATTATTCATCCATAAAAAAATTTACAAATCATTTTTTTTAAATTTTTTCTAACATATTCATGTTTATCATTATTTTTGTTTTTTACATACTTATCTTTAAAAAATATATATATTATTATATATTCATTTTTCATACATGAAAATATTTCACATGCATTAAAAAAAATTGGTACATTCTGCATTTTGTAAATTTCACTGCAATAGTCATGCTTGTCTTTTTTCTTATTTATAATAAAATTTATTTATTTTCCTTTTAAAATACAAATTGAAGGTTTTACAATAAAAAATTGATCACCCAACTCAACATCGACATCCTTATCGAACAAGAGCACAAGTTAGAATCATGAGTGAGCAAGAAACTTCTTTAGTTCAAAGGGTTGAGAAAGATGTGGATACTTTAAAAGAGCAGATGGCACAAGTTATAGAACTACTCACAGCTTTACACAAGGGAAAGTCAGCAGTTGAAACCTCACAGTTAAATAATGCTGCTCAAGAATCCTCTTCAAACGACGTACCACCTGGTTTTGACCCTGAGGCTCATAATGGATTACCTTATCCAAACCCAATGACCCATACTGGAGAAAAGGGTTGTTATCAACTCATCATCACATCAAGTTCAACATGCCAAAGATCAAACTTATACTCACTATCTTGGCAATAAGACTAACACCTTTGAGAAAGAGGAGGACCATTTAGCGAAAGGAAAACTAGAATATTTGGAAGAAAGAGTCAAAGCTATAGAAAGAATCGATGTATTTGGGAACATCGATGCAAGCCAACTTTGTTTAATACCAGATGTAATAATTCCGCCAAAATTCAAAGTGCCTGATTTTGAAAAATATGATGGGACATCTTGTCCAAGAAATCATCTAGTGATGTACTGCAGAAAGATGGCTGCAAACATAAACGATGAAAAATTATTGATGCACTATTTTCAAGATAGTTTATCGGGAGTTGCATCGCGCTGGTATATGCAGTTAGATGGTAATCAGGTGAACAAGTGGAAAGATCTTGCAGATCTATTCTTAAAACAATACAAGCACAATCTTGATGTGGCACCTGACCGTTTTGATCTCCAACAAATGGAAAAGAAGAGTATAGAAACTTTCAAAGAGTATGCTCAAAGATGGAGAGAAAATTGCGCAAGTCCAACCTCCTTTAACAGGATAAAGAGAAGAGCGATGTTCATCAATACCCTTCGATCACCCTATTATGATCGAATGATTGGGAATGCTTCTACTAACTTCTCAGATATCATTATGATGGGAGAGAGGATTGATTATGGAGTGAAACACGGAAAAATTTCTAATATTGCGATGATCAAGTTCAAAGAAGAATTTCACTTTTAAGAAGAAAGAGGAGGATGTTCACCATGTTGGCCACACTCATAGGCCGACATTTGATAAGTCTGTTGCACCCCAATATCATCATGTCAACAACGTAAACAAGGGCTTTCACACACCTCAGTCTGCTTCAAGGACCGGGTCAGGACAAGATAATTACCCTCGAGAATACGTATCAAGGAGCTCAAAATCGGGAGAAATCCAAGGAATAATCAACAATATGTTTCTTTTGATCCTATTCCTCCTGTCATACACCGAACTTTTACCAGATTAATTGAGCAAGCATCAAGTGGTACCAGAACCTCTAGAACCTTGTAAAGCCACCTTACCCAAAATGGTACAATCCAAATTTACGATGTGATTATCATGGTGGAGGGATTGGACATTCAACGAAAATTGTTATACATTCAAGAAAAAAGTTCAAGCATTAATGAAGGCAGGATGGTTGAGTTTTGAAAAGGAGAAGGATGCACCTGATGTCAACATGAATCCTCTTCCTAATCATAAAGGTGACACGGAAACTTGATGGTTCGTTTGTCTTAAAGAAAGCAAGTGGGGACAAGTTCATTTGTTCATTTTTTTCATTTAATTTAGTGCAAGAATATTTTTTTCTGCTTTGATGTTTTATCCTATCAGTTATGCCTAAGGCTATAGGAATTTTGAATAATGGGCATCAGTTTCTTTTTTCAATAATAATAAAATCTTCAATGACCCAGAGTCTTTATTTTAAAGATGAGATTCATAGTGTTATCACTTCAATGTTTAATGTTAAATTCTGTAAAAAGATAATAAGTTGACAATGACTTACCATTTGAAATGCAAAAAAAAAATAAAAAATAAAAAATAAAAAATTAATAAAGGGTTTCAATCTTGATCCATTGAGAAATAAAGAAATCATTAAGAGTTTCTATTTTTTAGGAAATTGAGAAATGTTTTTCGTGTTTCCGACTTGGCTTAAAATTTGTCTTGCTTTATTTTTGGTTCTCTAAACTTTTGTGCACACAGTCCAACTTACTTTGCCATTTTAGAAATTTAGAACTATTTATGCGAGTGTGTGGCTCATTTAGCTTTGAAAGACACTTCAATTTTCGGATAATTATCCAAAGTAAAAATTGGGTAATGTTTCACTCAGGAGAAAACTTAGGCATAGTTTCACATAATTTCTCTTGAGTCCTAATGATCCTAGTGTCGTATTACTCAGTTTGAGTGAAGGATAACTTTAAAGGGAAGTTTAGAGTTACTAGAAGTCAAATGAGTTTCCCATCTTGAACAAATTGAATCGAATTAAGAAAATAACAATTAAGATGGACTGCTCACACACACACGTGCATAGAACTTTAAATACAGTGGAACGTGTTTTATAGTCAAGTTGATTAACATTGCTAAACATTTGATATTTCTTTTGAACTTTAGAATTTTTTTGATCTTATTACATTGGGGCAATTGAGATTGTTATATTCAATAAATTTAAATATTAGAAAAAAAATCAACCACATAGCAAACCAATTACTAAAGTTAAAAAAAATTTGGAAATGTTTGTTTAAAAAAAATGAACTCATGGTCTTTTCAATTTACATTTAATACAAGATCTCCATAGTCCAAATTCATGGTCTTATTGGAATTTAAAATATATATATATAGATATATATCTCTTGCACTAATTACATGAGGAATGATGCAAATACCAGGAGGTTGAACTTTTCATGTCCTGCTAGAGCATCAAATCTGGGGCAAAGGCGAAGTTAGCCGAACTAAGTGTCAAGATTATATACACTAGGGCAAAGAGAAACTTTGGTTCTACCCATAACAATGAGAATCTTTTTTACTTCATAATATCATAATTATCAATGCTAGGGCAAATTTTTTGAAGTCTTTGAATTCCTGAGATATTTTGCATACTCATGATTCAACCTTAAGATCTTGATTGAAAGTGATTTGGATGTTGGGATGAAAGCTTAATTTCAAAGTTTAAAATGCTAAACTTTCTTTCATAAAACAATACTTGAGTATCTTTAATCATTCATCATGATTTTAAAAAAAAAATTGCATTCATATTTCTGGTCAAATCAAACCATACCAAGACATTTGTAATGGTCATTGCAGTATAAAATCAAGTCTCTCATATCATCAATCAAACAATTCTTGTATAATCCTTGACTGTGCATAGAATCAATATTTGGATGACGCTTGTTTATCCCTGGTCTCCAATCTTTACTTTAACCTGGAAGATGCTTGTTTATCCCTGATCTCCAGTATCCAACCTACATTTGGAAGGTGCTTGTTTATCCCTGGCCTCCAATTTGGATGACGCTTGTTTATCCCTGGTCTCCAATCCTTACTTTAATCTGGAAGGTGCTTGTTTATCCCTGACCTCCAGTATTCGATCTACATTTGGAAGGTGTTTGTTTATCCCTGACCTCCATATTTTTACTTTACATTTAGACGATTCTTGTCAATCCCTGATCTCTAACCCAATTACACATGCTTTTGGTGAACCCGTTTATTCTTAACATTTCACTAAAAAAATCATTTTTATCATGCTTGTTTAATCTTTAAATAGCATCGAACAAATTAATGTCTACACCTTTGTCCACCTTCTAATTCTATAAGGATGAACAAAGGGGGGCAAAACTGTAGACACCCATTTTTGTCCGATACTATTTAAAAAAATTAATCAATTTGTACCAATTTAGATTTAAAAAAAAAATGATGATGATTTTTAATTTAAATAATTTTTTAAAAATAAAATTGATTTGGATAAATAATTTAATTACAAAATAAATATTTAGAATAAATAATTGAAATTTTGAATCTTATTTGATTTTTGGAAAGAATGAATCATGCTAGTAATTTGAGCTAATTTATGAGAGGATAATTTGATTGATTGATTTGATTTAGGAGCGATTTAATTTCTAATTTATTTTGATTTTAATTAAAAAAATCATTTCCTTATATTTGCTTCTCCTCTTAGCCTATAAATTAGACCTCCATTTTCATTTAGAAGGACAACCTTTAACCTAGAAATTTCAAAAAAAATAAACTTTTGAAACTCTAACAAATCCTTCACCCTCGAGCCTCATGATCATCTCTCGGGTCTCAATTGGTACGCCGTTCTCTTCAAGAAAGGATTCTCATCATTTGCCCTCAATAACCCACGTATAGAGATCAAAACACATATTCCCTTCCCCTTTGAAGTTTGTCAGGTTCATTCTTTCACCATGAATATGTAAAAATAAATAAATTATTTCAATGCAATGCACATATACATAGATTCATAATGTTTTTTTTTTGTTGTTTTCTGTGCATGCTTATTAATATATATATTTTGAAAATTCTTTTTTAACCTTAGTGATTTCAATTCACAGATATATATGTTTTAGCTATCTTTTATTTAATATAGAATTTGACATGGTTTATTGTTATTTTCATTTCATTATTGATTATTGATTATTAAGTTTCTTACTTGATTGATTTTTGTTTGTTGAAAATTTTTAATTAAAATTATTATTTCCACATATTCATAAATTTCGTAGTTAGACTTTAAATTAACTTTTTTTTTATTTAATATTATTATGTCATATTATATTGTTGTTGTATTTTATGTATTTTTTTCATATTAGTTTTAAACTTTTGGTTAAATTAGTGTAATTTTATAACTATCTATATTTTTTATAATAATAATTGAATTAGCCTTTGATTAAGCTTGTTTATAAATGCAAATAAATAAAATTGATACTTTAAAGTTATATCGTGTTCTAATCATAAAATCATCATCATCATCATAATGAAATTATATTTGAATAAAAGACTAAATAATATATTTGTTGCAATCTCGATAAGTACGTGGAAATCATCACGTTTGTGAAGATGTGTAATGTGATTATCGGGATTCTCATAAAAGTCTACGAAAACCCTAAAAAATATAGAATAGAATTTTTTTTTTAAAAATAAACAACATTACATATATTATTTTAAAAAATAAAAGAAAAATATTTTAAATAAATTTAAACATTATTTCGAAAATGAAAGTGAAAGTATTTTAAATAAATAAAAAAGGAGAGTATTTTAAATACGTTTAAATATTATTCAAAAAATAAAGTATTTTAAATAAAAAATTTAAAACGTTTTAAAATATAAATACAATTCCTATGATGGGATTTTGGGATGTAAAAACTCTCAATTTCTTTAGGTGAGGAATTTTCTAATTCCAATATTGTTCAATTAATGGCCATAACCCCATCCATTGTAATCTCAATACTTACTTCATTCTTGAAGTTAAGAAATGATTAAATGGAACATTTGTTTTCACAAATTAAAAACAATATTTTAAAATTATTTAAATAAGGATCATTACTAATTAGGATAATATAAAATAAAATATGGTAACCGTTTTAAACGGGTGTTGTAGGGTGCTAATACCTTCCCTACATACAGTGACTCCCGAACCTAATCTGGTTTACGTAGACCGTTTTCATTTTAATCAATTTGGTGATCAATCACACCCAAATATGGTTGATGGCGACTTCCACTTCATTTTCATATAAGAGACCTAATACAATAGGATGTCGGCCGCTCCGCGTCGCAACGACGTTGTGACAGCTTGGCGACTTCACTGGGGACCTTTGAGAGAGTCAAGCCATTTATTTTAATTTTATATTATCCTTCTTATTTTATTTTGGTCCATTTTACTTATTTAACACATTAATTGATTTGTTTTATTTTTCTTAGCTTATCATGTTTATAGTACTTTGCTTGCAATATTCAATTGTTATTTATTATATATAAACATGCATTACACACACTTCTTCACGGGCCTCCTACCTGGGCTCTACCCTATAAGTTTAGATCGAGGACTGAGTATCTGTCGCCTTCGTGGAGTTTCGACTCCCGTGCAAGCGGTATGAAATTCCTCACTCAAGTTATCCATTCACAATTTCAATTTGAAATAGTATTATGGATAATTTGGGAACCTTTATCCTTTTAAGTGATTTAGAACCTTAACTTTACACTCATGATTACGTTAAGCCAATATATTGTTTATTTTTCTCTTTTCTAATTATTATCATTTTCTCTTACATTTTATGTCATTATTCATCCATAAAAAAATTTACAAATCATTTTTTTTAAATTTTTTCTAACATATTCATGTTTATCATTATTTTTGTTTTTTACATACTTATCTTTAAAAAATATATATATTATTATATATTCATTTTTCATACATGAAAATATTTCACATGCATTAAAAAAAATTGGTACATTCGCATTTTGTAAATTTCACTGCAATAGTCATGCTTGTCTTTTTTCTTATTTATAATAAAATTTATTTATTTTCCTTTTAAAATACAAATTGAAGGTTTTACAATAAAAAATTGATCACCCAACTCAACATCGACATCCTTATCGAACAAGAGCACAAGTTAGAATCATGAGTGAGCAAGAAACTTCTTTAGTTCAAAGGGTTGAGAAAGATGTGGATACTTTAAAAGAGCAGATGGCACAAGTTATAGAACTACTCACGACTTTACACAAGGGAAAGTCGGCAGTTGAAACCTCACGGTTAAATAAGTCGCTCAAGAATCCTCTTCAAACGACGTACCACTTGGTTTTGACCCTGAGGCTCATAATGGATTACCTTATCCAAACCCAATGACCCATACTGGAGAAAAGGGTTGTTATCAACTCATCATCACATCAAGTTCAACATGCCAAAGATCAAACTTATACTCACTATCTTGGCAATAAGACTAACACCTTTGAGAAAGAGGAGGACCATTTAGCGAAAGGAAAACTAGAATATTTGGAAGAAAGAGTCAAAGCTATAGAAAGAATCGATGTATTTGGGAACATCGATGCAAGCCAACTTTGTTTAATACCAGATGTAATAATTCCGCCAAAATTCAAAGTGCCTGATTTTGAAAAATATGATGGGACATCTTGTCCAAGAAATCATCTAGTGATGTACCTGGAAAGATGGCCGCAAACATAAACGATGAAAAATTATTGATGCACTATTTTCAAGATAGTTTATCGGGAGTTGCATCGCTACTGGTATATGCGATTAGATGGTAATCAGGTGAACAAGTGGAAAGATCTTGCAGATCTATTCTTAAAACAATACAAGCACAATCTTGATGTGGCACTGACCGTTTTGATCTCCAACAAATGGAAAAGAAGAGTATAGAAACTTTCAAAGAGTATGCTCAAAGATGGAGAGAAACATGCGTGAAGTCCAACCTCCTTTAATGGATAAAGAGGCAAAGAACGATGTTCATCAATACCCTTCGATCACCCTATTATGATCGAATGATTGGGAATGCTTCTACTAACTTCTCGGATATCATTATGATGGGAGAGAGGATTGATTATGGAGTGAAACACGGAAAAATTTCTAATATTGCGATGATCAAGTTCAAAGAAGAATTTCACTTTTAAGAAGAAAGAGGAGGATGTTCACCATGTTGGCTACACTCATAGGCCGACATTTGATAAGCCTGCTGCACCCCTATATCATCATGTCAACAACGTAAACAAGGGCTTTCACACACCTCAGTCTGCTTCAAGGACCGGGTCAGGACAAGATAATTACCCTCAGAATACGTATCAAGGAGCTCAAAATCAGAGAAATCCAAGGAATAATCAACAATATGTTTCTTTTGATCCTATTCCTCTGTCATACACTGAACTTTTACCAGTTAATTGAGCAGCATCAAGTGGTACCAGAACCTCTAGAACCTGTAAAGCCACCTTACCCAAAATGGTACAATCCAAATTTACGATGTGATTATCATGGTGGTGGAGGATTGGACATTCAACCGAAAATTGTTATACATTCAAGAAAAAAGTTCAAGCATTAATGAAGGCAGGATGGTTGAGTTTTGAAAAGGAGAAGGATGCACCTGATGTCAACATGAATCCTCTTCCTAATCATAAAGGTGACACGGAAACTTGATGGTTCGTTTGTCTTAAAGAAAGCAAGTGGGGACAAGTTCATTTGTTCATTTTTTCATTTAATTTAGTGCAAGAATATTTTTTTCTGCTTTGATGTTTTATCCTATCAGTTATGCCTAAGGCTATAGGAATTTTGAATAATGGGCATCAGTTTCTTTTTTCAATAATAATAAAATCTTCAATGACCCAGAGTCTTTATTTTAAAGATGAGATTCATAGTGTTATCACTTCAATGTTTAATGTTAAATTCTGTAAAAAGATAATAAGTTGACAATGACTTACCATTTGAAATGCAAAAAAAAAATAAAAAATAAAAAATAAAAAATAAAAAATTAATAAAGGGTTTCAATCTTGATCCATTGAGAAATAAAGAAATCATTAAGAGTTTCTATTTTTTAGGAAATTGAGAAATGTTTTTCGTGTTTCCTGACTTGGCTTAAAATTTGTCTTGCTTTATTTTTGGTTCTCTAAACTTTTGTGCACACAGTCCAACTTACTTTGCCATTTTAGAAATTTAGAACTATTTATGCGAGTGTGTGGCTCATTTAGCTTTGAAAGACACTTCAATTTTCAGATAATTATCCAAAGTAAAAATTGGGTAATGTTTCACTCAGGAGAAAACTTAGGCATAGTTTCACATAATTTCTCTTGAGTCCTAATGATCCTAGTGTCGTATTACTCAGTTTGAGTGAAGGATAACTTTAAAGGGAAGTTTAGAGTTACTAGAAGTCAAATGAGTTTCCCATCTTGAACAAATTGAATCGAATTAAGAAAATAACAATTAAGATGGACTGCTCACACACACACGTGCATAGAACTTTAAATACAGTGGAACGTGTTTTATAGTCAAGTTGATTAACATTGCTAAACATTTGATATTTCTTTTGAACTTTAGAATTTTTTTGATCTTATTACATTGGGGCAATTGAGATTGTTATATTCAATAAATTTAAATATTAGAAAAAAAATCAACCACATAGCAAACCAATTACTAAAGTTAAAAAAAATTTGGAAATGTTTGTTTAAAAAAAATGAACTCATGGTCTTTTCAATTTACATTTAATACAGTATCTCCATAGTCCAAATTCATGGTCTTATTGGAATTTAAAATATATATATATAGATATATATCTCTTGCACTAATTACATGAGGAATGATGCAAATACCAGGAGGTTGAACTTTTCATGTCCTGCTAGAGCATCAAATCTGGGGCAAAGGCGAAGTTAGCCGAACTAAGTGTCAAGATTATATACACTAGGGCAAAGAGAAACTTTGGTTCTACCCATAACAATGAGAATCTTTTTTACTTCATAATATCATAATTATCAATGCTAGGGCAAATTTTTTGAAGTCTTTGAATTCCTGAGATATTTTGCATACTCATGATTCAACCTTAAGATCTTGATTGAAAGTGATTTGGATGTTGGGATGAAAGCTTAATTTCAAAGTTTAAAATGCTAAACTTTCTTTCATAAAACAATACTTGAGTATCTTTAATCATTCATCATGATTTTAAAAAAAAAATTGCATTCATATTTCTGGTCAAATCAAACCATACCAAGACATTTGTAATGGTCATTGCAGTATAAAATCAAGTCTCTCATATCATCAATCAAACAATTCTTGTATAATCCTTGGTGTGCATAGAATCAATATTTGGATGACGCTTGTTTATCCCTGGTCTCCAATCTTTACTTTAACCTGGAAGATGCTTGTTTATCCTGATCTCCAGATCCAACCTACATTTGGAAGGTGCTTGTTTATCCCTGGCCTCCAATTTGGATGACGCTTGTTTATCCCTGGTCTCCAATCCTTACTTTAATCTGGAAGGTGCTTGTTTATCCCTGACCTCCAGTATTCGATCTACATTTGGAAGGTGTTTGTTTATCCCTGACCTCCATATTTTTACTTTACATTTAGACGATTCTTGTCAATCCCTGATCTCTAACCCAATTACACATGCTTTTGGTGAACCCGTTTATTCTTAACATTTCACTAAAAAAATCATTTTTATCATGCTTGTTTAATCTTTAAATAGCATCGAACAAATTAATGTCTACACCTTTGTCCACCTTCTAATTCTATAAGGATGAACAAAGGGGGGCAAAACTGTAGACACCCATTTTTGTCCGATACTATTTAAAAAAATTAATCAATTTGTACCAATTTAGATTTAAAAAAAATGATGATGATTTTTAATTTAAATAATTTTTTAAAAATAAAATTGATTTGGATAAATAATTTAATTACAAAATAAATATTTAGAATAAATAATTGAAATTTTGAATCTTATTTGATTTTTGGAAAGAATGAATCATGCTAGTAATTTGAGCTAATTTATGAGAGGATAATTTGATTGATTGATTTGATTTAGGAGCGATTTAATTTCTAATTTATTTTGATTTTAATTAAAAAAATCATTTCCTTATATTTGCTTCTCCTCTTAGCCTATAAATTAGACCTCCATTTTCATTTAGAAGGACAACCTTTAACCTAGAAATTTCAAAAAAAATAAACTTTTGAAACTCTAACAAATCCTTCACCTACTGAGCCTCCGCAGTCATCTCTCGGGTCTCAATTGGTACGCCGTTCTCTTCAAGAAAGGATTCTCATCATTTGCCCTCAATAACCCACGTATAGAGATCAAAACACATATTCCCTTCCCCTTTGAAGTTTGTCAGGTTCATTCTTTCACCATGAATATGTAAAAATAAATAAATTATTTCAATGCAATGCACATATACATAGATTCATAATGTTTTTTTTTGTTGTTTTCTGTGCATGCTTATTAATATATATATTTTGAAAATTCTTTTTTAACCTTAGTGATTTCAATTCACAGATATATATGTTTTAGCTATCTTTTATTTAATATAGAATTTGACATGGTTTATTGTTATTTTCATTTCATTATTGATTATTGATTATTAAGTTTCTTACTTCGATTGATTTTTGTTTGTTGAAAATTTTTAATTAAAATTATTATTTCCACATATTCATAAATTTCTGTAGTTAGACTTTAAATTAACTTTTTTTTTTATTTAATATTATTATGTCATATTATATTGTTGTTGTATTTTATGTATTTTTTTCATATTAGTTTTAAACTTTTGGTTAAATTAGTGTAATTTTATAACTATCTATATTTTTTATAATAATAATTGAATTAGCCTTTGATTAAGCTTGTTTATAAATGCAAATAAATAAAATTGATACTTTAAAGTTATACTGTGTTCTAATCATAAAATCATCATCATCATCATAATGAAATTATATTTGAATAAAAGACTAAATAATATATTTGTTGCAATCTCGATAAGTACGTGGAAATCATCACGTTTGTGAAGACTGTGTAATGTGATTATCGGGATTCTCATAAAAGTCTACGAAAACCCTAAAAAATATAGAATAGAATTTTTTTTTAAAAATAAACAACATTACATATATTATTTTAAAAAATAAAAGAAAAATATTTTAAATAAATTTAAACATTATTTCGAAAATGAAAGTGAAAGTATTTTAAATAAATAAAAAAGGAGAGTATTTTAAATACGTTTAAATATTATTCAAAAAATAAAGTATTTTAAATAAAAAATTTAAAACGTTTTAAAATATAAATACAATTCCTATGATGGGATTTTGGGATGTAAAAACTCTCAATTTCTTTAGGTGAGGAATTTTCTAATTCCAATATTGTTCAATTAATGGCCATAACCCCATCCATTGTAATCTCAATACTTACTTCATTCTTGAAGTTAAGAAATGATTAAATGGAACATTTGTTTTCACAAATTAAAAACAATATTTTAAAATTATTTAAATAAGGATCATTACTAATTAGGATAATATAAAATAAAATATGGTAACTAGTTTTAAACGGGTGTTGTAGGGTGCTAATACCTTCCCTACATACGGTGACTCCGAACCTAACTGGTTTACGTAGACCGTTTTCATTTTAATCAATTTGGTGATCAATCACACCCAAATATGGTTGATGGCGACTTCCACTTCATTTTCATATAAGAGACCTAATACAATAGGATGTCGGCCGCTCGCGCCGCAACGACGTTGTGACGACTGGCGACTTCACCTGGGGACCTTTGAGAGAGTCAAGCCATTTATTTTAATTTTATATTATCCTTCTTATTTTATTTTGGTCCATTTTACTTATTTAACACATTAATTGATTTGTTTTATTTTTCTTAGCTTATCATGTTTATAGTACTTTGCTTGCAATATTCAATTGTTATTTATTATATATAAACATGCATTACACACACTTATTCACAGGCCTCCTACCTGGGCTCTACCCTATAAGTTTAGATCGAGGGCCGAGATATCGTCGCCTTCGTGGAGTTTCGACTCCCGTGCAAGCGGTATGAAATTCCTCACTCAAGTTATCCATTCACAATTTCAATTTGAAATAGTATTATGGATAATTTGGGAACCTTTATCCTTTTAAGTGATTTAGAACCTTAACTTTACACTCATGATTACGTTAAGCCAATATATTGTTTATTTTTCTCTTTTCTAATTATTATCATTTTCTCTTACATTTTATGTCATTATTCATCCATAAAAAAATTTACAAATCATTTTTTTTAAATTTTTTCTAACATATTCATGTTTATCATTATTTTTGTTTTTTACATACTTATCTTTAAAAAATATATATATTATTATATATTCATTTTTCATACATGAAAATATTTCACATGCATTAAAAAAAATTGGTACATTCTGCATTTTGTAAATTTCACTGCAATAGTCATGCTTGTCTTTTTTCTTATTTATAATAAAATTTATTTATTTTCCTTTTAAAATACAAATTGAAGGTTTTACAATAAAAAATTGATCACCCAACTCAACATCGACATCCTTATCGAACAAGAGCACAAGTTAGAATCATGAGTGAGCAAGAAACTTCTTTAGTTCAAAGGGTTGAGAAAGATGTGGATACTTTAAAAGAGCAGATGGCACAAGTTATAGAACTACTCACGACTTTACACAAGGGAAAGTCAGCAGTTGAAACCTCACAGTTAAATAATGCTGCTCAAGAATCCTCTTCAAACGACGTACCACCTGGTTTTGACCCTGAGGCTCATAATGGATTACCTTATCCAAACCCAATGACCCATACTGGAGAAAAGGGTTGTTATCAACTCATCATCACATCAAGTTCAACATGCCAAAGATCAAACTTATACTCACTATCTTGGCAATAAGACTAACACCTTTGAGAAAGAGGAGGACCATTTAGCGAAAGGAAAACTAGAATATTTGGAAGAAAGAGTCAAAGCTATAGAAAGAATCGATGTATTTGGGAACATCGATGCAAGCCAACTTTGTTTAATACCAGATGTAATAATTCCGCCAAAATTCAAAGTGCCTGATTTTGAAAAATATGATGGGACATCTTGTCCAAGAAATCATCTAGTGATGTCCAGGAAAGATGGCTGCAAACATAAACGATGAAAAATTATTGATGCACTATTTTCAAGATAGTTTATCGGGAGTTGCATCGCGCTGGTATATGCAGTTAGATGGTAATCAGGTGAACAAGTGGAAAGATCTTGCAGATCTATTCTTAAAACAATACAAGCACAATCTTGATGTGGCACCTGACCGTTTTGATCTCCAACAAATGGAAAAGAAGAGTATAGAAACTTTCAAAGAGTATGCTCAAAGATGGAGAGAAACAGCTGCTGAAGTCCAACCTCCTTTAACAGATAAAGAGGCAGCAGCGATGTTCATCAATACCCTTCGATCACCCTATTATGATCGAATGATTGGGAATGCTTCTACTAACTTCTCAGATATCATTATGATGGGAGAGAGGATTGATTATGGAGTGAAACACGGAAAAATTTCTAATATTGCAGTCGACTGAAGTTCAAAGAAGAATTTCACTTTTAAGAAGAAAGAGGAGGATGTTCACCATGTTGGCCACACTCATAGGCCGACATTTGATAAGTCTGTTGCACCCCAATATCATCATGTCAACAACGTAAACAAGGGCTTTCACACACCTCAGTCTGCTTCAAGGACCGGGTCAGGACAAGATAATTACCCTCAGAATACGTATCAAGGAGCTCAAAATCAGAGAAATCCAAGGAATAATCAACAATATGTTTCTTTTGATCCTATTCCTCTGTCATACACTGAACTTTTACCGCAGTTAATTGAGCAGCATCAAGTGGTACCAGAACCTCTAGAACCTGTAAAGCCACCTTACCCAAAATGGTACAATCCAAATTTACGATGTGATTATCATGGTGGAGGGATTGGACATTCAACTGAAAATTGTTATACATTCAAGAAAAAAGTTCAAGCATTAATGAAGGCAGGATGGTTGAGTTTTGAAAAGGAGAAGGATGCACCTGATGTCAACATGAATCCTCTTCCTAATCATAAAGGTGACACGGAAACTTGATGGTTCGTTTGTCTTAAAGAAAGCAAGTGGGGACAAGTTCATTTGTTCATTTTTTCATTTAATTTAGTGCAAGAATATTTTTTTCTGCTTTGATGTTTTATCCTATCAGTTATGCCTAAGGCTATAGGAATTTTGAATAATGGGCATCAGTTTCTTTTTTCAATAATAATAAAATCTTCAATGACCCAGAGTCTTTATTTTAAAGATGAGATTCATAGTGTTATCACTTCAATGTTTAATGTTAAATTCTGTAAAAAGATAATAAGTTGACAATGACTTACCATTTGAAATGCAAAAAAAAAAATAAAAAATAAAAAATAAAAAATTAATAAAGGGTTTCAATCTTGATCCATTGAGAAATAAAGAAATCATTAAGAGTTTCTATTTTTTAGGAAATTGAGAAATGTTTTTCGTGTTTCCTGACTTGGCTTAAAATTTGTCTTGCTTTATTTTTGGTTCTCTAAACTTTTGTGCACACAGTCCAACTTACTTTGCCATTTTAGAAATTTAGAACTATTTATGCGAGTGTGTGGCTCATTTAGCTTTGAAAGACACTTCAATTTTCAGATAATTATCCAAAGTAAAAATTGGGTAATGTTTCACTCAGGAGAAAACTTAGGCATAGTTTCACATAATTTCTCTTGAGTCCTAATGATCCTAGTGTCGTATTACTCAGTTTGAGTGAAGGATAACTTTAAAGGGAAGTTTAGAGTTACTAGAAGTCAAATGAGTTTCCCATCTTGAACAAATTGAATCGAATTAAGAAAATAACAATTAAGATGGACTGCTCACACACACACGTGCATAGAACTTTAAATACAGTGGAACGTGTTTTATAGTCAAGTTGATTAACATTGCTAAACATTTGATATTTCTTTTGAACTTTAGAATTTTTTTGATCTTATTACATTGGGGCAATTGAGATTGTTATATTCAATAAATTTAAATATTAGAAAAAAAATCAACCACATAGCAAACCAATTACTAAAGTTAAAAAAAATTTGGAAATGTTTGTTTAAAAAAAATGAACTCATGGTCTTTTCAATTTACATTTAATACAGTATCTCCATAGTCCAAATTCATGGTCTTATTGGAATTTAAAATATATATATATAGATATATATCTCTTGCACTAATTACATGAGGAATGATGCAAATACCAGAGGTTGAACTTTTCATGTCCTGCTAGAGCATCAAATACTGGGGCAAAGGCGAAGTTAGCCGAACTAAGTGTCAAGATTATATACACTAGGGCAAAGAGAAACTTTGGTTCTACCCATAACAATGAGAATCTTTTTTACTTCATAATATCATAATTATCAATGCTAGGGCAAATTTTTTGAAGTCTTTGAATTCCTGAGATATTTTGCATACTCATGATTCAACCTTAAGATCTTGATTGAAAGTGATTTGGATGTTGGGATGAAAGCTTAATTTCAAAGTTTAAAATGCTAAACTTTCTTTCATAAAACAATACTTGAGTATCTTTAATCATTCATCATGATTTTAAAAAAAAAATTGCATTCATATTTCTGGTCAAATCAAACCATACCAAGACATTTGTAATGGTCATTGCAGTATAAAATCAAGTCTCTCATATCATCAATCAAACAATTCTTGTATAATCCTTGACTGTGCATAGAATCAATATTTGGATGACGCTTGTTTATCCCTGGTCTCCAATCTTTACTTTAACCTGGAAGATGCTTGTTTATCCCTGATCTCCAGTATCCAACCTACATTTGGAAGGTGCTTGTTTATCCCTGGCCTCCAATTTGGATGACGCTTGTTTATCCCTGGTCTCCAATCCTTACTTTAATCTGGAAGGTGCTTGTTTATCCCTGACCTCCAGTATTCGATCTACATTTGGAAGGTGTTTGTTTATCCCTGACCTCCATATTTTTACTTTACATTTAGACGATTCTTGTCAATCCCTGATCTCTAACCCAATTACACATGCTTTTGGTGAACCCGTTTATTCTTAACATTTCACTAAAAAAATCATTTTTATCATGCTTGTTTAATCTTTAAATAGCATCGAACAAATTAATGTCTACACCTTTGTCCACCTTCTAATTCTATAAGGATGAACAAAGGGGGGCAAAACTGTAGACACCCATTTTTGTCCGATACTATTTAAAAAAATTAATCAATTTGTACCAATTTAGATTTAAAAAAAAATGATGATGATTTTTAATTTAAATAATTTTTTAAAAATAAAATTGATTTGGATAAATAATTTAATTACAAAATAAATATTTAGAATAAATAATTGAAATTTTGAATCTTATTTGATTTTTGGAAAGAATGAATCATGCTAGTAATTTGAGCTAATTTATGAGAGGATAATTTGATTGATTGATTTGATTTAGGAGCGATTTAATTTCTAATTTATTTTGATTTTAATTAAAAAAATCATTTCCTTATATTTGCTTCTCCTCTTAGCCTATAAATTAGACCTCCATTTTCATTTAGAAGGACAACCTTTAACCTAGAAATTTCAAAAAAAATAAACTTTTGAAACTCTAACAAATCCTTCACCTACTGAGCCTCCGCAGTCATCTCTCGGGTCTCAATTGGTACGCCGTTCTCTTCAAGAAAGGATTCTCATCATTTGCCCTCAATAACCCACGTATAGAGATCAAAACACATATTCCCTTCCCCTTTGAAGTTTGTCAGGTTCATTCTTTCACCATGAATATGTAAAAATAAATAAATTATTTCAATGCAATGCACATATACATAGATTCATAATGTTTTTTTTTTGTTGTTTTCTGTGCATGCTTATTAATATATATATTTTGAAAATTCTTTTTTAACCTTAGTGATTTCAATTCACAGATATATATGTTTTAGCTATCTTTTATTTAATATAGAATTTGACATGGTTTATTGTTATTTTCATTTCATTATTGATTATTGATTATTAAGTTTCTTACTTCGATTGATTTTTGTTTGTTGAAAATTTTTAATTAAAATTATTATTTCCACATATTCATAAATTTCTGTAGTTAGACTTTAAATTAACTTTTTTTTTTATTTAATATTATTATGTCATATTATATTGTTGTTGTATTTTATGTATTTTTTTCATATTAGTTTTAAACTTTTGGTTAAATTAGTGTAATTTTATAACTATCTATATTTTTTATAATAATAATTGAATTAGCCTTTGATTAAGCTTGTTTATAAATGCAAATAAATAAAATTGATACTTTAAAGTTATACTGTGTTCTAATCATAAAATCATCATCATCATCATAATGAAATTATATTTGAATAAAAGACTAAATAATATATTTGTTGCAATCTCGATAAGTACGTGGAAATCATCACGTTTGTGAAGACTGTGTAATGTGATTATCGGGATTCTCATAAAAGTCTACGAAAACCCTAAAAAATATAGAATAGAATTTTTTTTTTAAAAATAAACAACATTACATATATTATTTTAAAAAATAAAAGAAAAATATTTTAAATAAATTTAAACATTATTTCGAAAATGAAAGTGAAAGTATTTTAAATAAATAAAAAAGGAGAGTATTTTAAATACGTTTAAATATTATTCAAAAAATAAAGTATTTTAAATAAAAAATTTAAAACGTTTTAAAATATAAATACAATTCCTATGATGGGATTTTGGGATGTAAAAACTCTCAATTTCTTTAGGTGAGGAATTTTCTAATTCCAATATTGTTCAATTAATGGCCATAACCCCATCCATTGTAATCTCAATACTTACTTCATTCTTGAAGTTAAGAAATGATTAAATGGAACATTTGTTTTCACAAATTAAAAACAATATTTTAAAATTATTTAAATAAGGATCATTACTAATTAGGATAATATAAAATAAAATATGGTAACCGTTTTAAACGGGTGTTGTAGGGTGCTAATACCTTCCCTACATACAGTGACTCCCGAACCTAATCTGGTTTACGTAGACCGTTTTCATTTTAATCAATTTGGTGATCAATCACACCCAAATATGGTTGATGGCGACTTCCACTTCATTTTCATATAAGAGACCTAATACAATAGGATGTCGGCCGCTCCGCGTCGCAACGACGTTGTGACACCGACGCATAGTCTATGCATTCCCGATGCATATGTGTGTCGGTAGTGCCAACATATTTTGTAGTGATTAACTTTATTTCATTCATGCATATACCAATTAACTAACAAGATATATCAGAAACTTTAAACATAAATGAGCTCAGAGTGTCAAAATAAAATTATAATCATTAATGACTTCCAATAATACCCATCCTTTCAAATGTGTTTCATTATACATTTTGGGAGACGATCCTTTCGTTAATAGATCAACAATCATCATTATGGTGCTAAAATGTTCTATTGTCACTCTTTGTTTCTGAACTTTTCCTTTAACAACACATTATTTTATCTTCATGTATTTCGCACCCTTTAAATACTTTGCGATAATATTACAGTAAATTTTCAGCGACTTGATAATAGTGTCGACAACTTCAAATCCTGAAATAAGATTCCTCAACCATAAATATCATGAACTGTGGCCTCAAAGCACGCCACAGACCCATAAAAAATACTATTCATTTGTTTTCCGTTCCAAATCATTCTTGAAGCATTTTGTAACGACCCGTTACCAAGTAAGGGTATTTTGGTAATTTCTCAAACCTCAAAATTAAAACCAAAGGTTTACTTTAATATTTTTACATGATTTTGATCGTATCGTTATTATGATTCCAACGCAATTGACGGATCATCATTCGGAGTCCCGGTGAATGAGTTATGATCGTTTTAGTGTAGTGGCATTTTCGTAATTATCATAACTCGGGATTAAACCCTAAAAATTCATCTTCTTCCTTCATTCAGCCGAAATCAGCCTCCATTAATCTTCTTTTCTCCAATTTTCGATCAAATAAAATTCTCCAGAGTATTTTGGCCATAACTTCCTCATCCGGACTCCGATTTACGCAATTAAGCTGTCTATTAAATTGATTTTTCGTTCTCTTTCCATTGAGCTTAGTTTCGTAGTAATCAGACTTATGTAGAAAATATTATGAGTCAAAACCAGTTCGGATCCATTAGGTTTTTATCCGATTTTGATCGATTTATTTTGTAAATTTTTCGTATAGATGTAGAAAGGCTTTTCCTTGCAGTGAGGATGAGATTTGAGAAAGGTTTATTCAACTTACAAGAGAGGTTGTAAGTTTTCTTGGAAAGAAGATTTTTAATTCTTGAAAAAAATTCAAGAATCTAAGATGAGTAGTTTTGTTAAACTTTGATCAAAATCATGCGCTATTTTTTTTTCTTTATAAGAACTCTTAAATCTGATTTTGTGAGAATTTGGAGACTTTTTAAGATGATTTTTACATGATTTGGGCTGAACCAATATTTACATCAAATTGGAGTTTAATGAGAGTACTAAAGTGATTTGCATGCATGCCTTTGGATTTGTTGTTACCTATAAATTCTATTATATGTTTTGTTGGATTATTTGATGATTGTAGGATATTTTATACCCTATTTTGGATGTTTTAAGGCCTAGAAAAGCTGCTGGATTTTTATGTTGAAAAGTAGGAACGATAGAGCCTTATGTGGAAATTAGTCCAGTCAAACCCCTTTTCTCTGGAGTTTAGGTGGGGGATTAATTTTTTGATGATTTTTAAGTGTGTCTAGATGATTTAGGGGCTGTTTAGAGGCCTAAAAAGATGCTGGAAAAATTTATTAAATTTCCCTATCGATTAGGCGCCGAAAAAGAAGTAAAACCACACTAGTTTGGCTAGTTTGGCTTTTTCGAGTGGGTTTTCTTTGGGGGACCTTCCCATGAGTTATGGATCTAATTTGGGTGTTTTTAGACCATATTAACGCTAAAAATATAATAAATTTCCAGATTTTGGAATTTTAAGTTTTAGCCTATTTAAGGTCAGTTTTAGGAGGAAACGAGTTTTTCTTGGCTAGAAACTGGACCTAGGCTTTGTCAAGCATTCTGGTAGTGATGCTTTCTTTAAAATCACATTATTCGATGCCTTAGATAATGTGGTTGTAGGTTCGCATTAAGTAAGGCCATACTTAATGAAGAATAAACCATTAAGGGGTTAATTAGAGTTGTGCACAACTTAATTACACTTAGCGGGGTAGGTTCATTCCATTTGATCAATGGGAGAGAATAAACTTGTAGGTTCGCTTATGAGTCTTGCAAGCTCATAAGAAGAATAACTCAAAAGTCGAATCGTGGTAACATGGGTTCAGTTCTTTGAGTGTGCGGCTCACTTTAATTGCGAATAAAGTGGAGCTAAGACATTGGGTAACAAAAATAAAAGAATGGGATTTTCTCTAGAGTTGAGATTATGCCTTGGAAGTTGAGAGTTATTTGGGAGTTGTGAGGCCGAGTATGGACTTAAGGAATTTAGAAAATCTCTCATGGCATTGCTCATCTTTTAACATAACTACTCATTGGGCGTAGCCTCATGATGTTACACTGTTTTTTTTTTCAGGTAATAAAAAGAAGAAGTCTGGCAAATGATGGGTCGTGGGCAGTGACTGGTTGGGCTTGGATTTACAAGCCGACAACATTTATTTCTTTCGTATTGTAGATAGATATTTGGAATTTAATGATTCTTAGTTTTTTTTAATTATTATTCATGTTTTACTTGCATTTGGATTTTTCTTTGATTTGGTTCAAGTTGATACAATAAGTTTTTCTTTTTAAATCGAGCTCACTCAAATTGTGTTGAAGTGTTTTGTTTATTTTGAGAATTTTATTCTGAACAGAAGTGAAGAACTGTTTCGTTTTGATTTCAATAAGAGAGATTTGTTTTAGAATTGATGTTTATGACTATTTCCGCTGCGTAATTGTTATTTCCATGTTTTGGGAAAATTGGGTTATTACACATTTGCATAAGGCTCAATTAATCTCCCTTTCAAATTGGAACTCTCATTGAATCATAATTGGTTTTATAATAAACCACGGTAATTAGGAGCAAAGAATTTCATAAACTTATAAAGTTGCTCCCACTGACCTTAAAATACATACACCGATTTATGATGTTCTCTTTAAAAATTAAAACCAATAGAAATTATGGTATCATTAAACTTTAGTATCATTGTCAGGAAGCTTGTTTGAATCATTTTATTGATATCTTTAATTTTGCCTTATTCCCACATTTAATGCTCTGAGCTATAAATCAAGATTGAAATAATCATGAACACTCAATGTATATCTAAGTTCTCATTTGGGTGATACTAAGATATACATACATAAATTATGATGTTAATTTGAATTTGACATAATTTGACAATTTTATATATTTTAATAAATACATTTGTTATCTTTGGATATACAAAATGCATTCGATAAAATACTAAATTATCATCAATAATGTTTATTTATTGTAAGAACAATTAATCCACCTTTGGGCGATTTAAAACTTTCCTATAACAATAAACTTTAATTCACCAATAAATAATATGTAACAACCCTAAATTTCCAAAACATGGAAATCTCAATAATAACAGCGGAAGCTAAAATTTAACCAAAACTCTTCTCATTTAAATCAAATTTAAAATGTTTCACTTTCACATTCGATCGATCTTATTTTAAATACCAAAATCCATAATAAAAACAAAACATCAATCTAAAATCTCATCCAGTTTCAATATGTTTTAAAACAACAAATAACAAAATGAACTAAAGTCATTTAACCAAAAATATCCCAAATAAATAAAAGAGAAGAAATATTCATTGCCGGCATGTAAATCCTCCCAACCGATCCACCGATCACGAGACATAGTCAGTTGCCAGCTTTCTTCTTCTTTTTACCTGAAAAAAAAAAAGTGTAGCATCATGAGGCTACGCCCAATAAGAATAATGTTAATTTAAGAGCAATGTCATGAGAAATTTTCTAAATTCCTTAAGTCCGTAATCGACCTCAAAACTTCCAAGAATTTCTCTCAACTCTAAAGAAATTCTCTCAACTCCAAAGAAGTTCTCTCAACTCCAAAGAGTTCAATTTTCTACACAATGCCTTAACTCAACTAATGTCCGCAAACAAAAGTGAGTTTCTCGCTCAAAAGCATCAAACACGTGTTTCAACGTTTCAACCTTTTGAGGTATTCTTCTTATGTGTTAGTAAGACACACAAGCGAACCTACTTATATATTCTTTCCCATTGATCAAATGAAATGAACCTGCCCCACTAAGTGATATTATGTTGTGCACAACTATAACTATCCACTTAATGGCATATTCTTCACTAAGTATGGCCCTACTTAGTGCGAACCTCCAACCATATTGTTTAAGGCACCAAAACAATATGATTTATCTAAAAGCATCACTACCAGAATGCTTGACAAAGCCTAGGTTCAGTTTCTAGCCCAGAAAACCTGTTTCCTCCTAAAACTGACCTTAAATAGGCTAAATCTTGAAAATTCCAAAATCTGGAAAATCAATGTAATTACAGCGTTCAAAGGGTCTAAAAATACCTAAAATTAGATCTCTAACTCACGAGATGGTTCCCCAAAGAAAACCCACTCTAAAAAGCTAAACTAGCTTAACTAGTGCGGTTTTGCTTCTTTTTCGGCGCTAACCGATAAGGAAATTTTATAAAAATTTCCAGCAGCTTAAAGGACTAAATATCAGCCCCTAAGTCATCTAGACTCACTTAGGAATCATCCAAAAATAATCCCCCACCTAAACTCCCAAGAAAAGGTCTTCGACTGGACTAATCTCCATTTAAGGCTCTATTGATCCTACTACAATAATGTCAAATTCCAGCAGCTTAAACACTTTTTAAAACACCCAAAACGAAGTTAAAACTTAAGCCAAACTTCAGAATAATCCATCCAGTCAGAAATCCAAAATTTAATATCAAAAGAATAATTCCAAGCATGCATGCAACTTAATCTTTATAATCCTTAACTCCCAAAAACAATATTATCAACCATCACCAAACATGCTTATAAAATTCACCCACTTTAAATCATTCAAACCACACAACCAGATTCTAATTATACTTATAAAAAAAGCAGAAAAAGAAACATGAAATTGATCAAAGATTAACAAAACTCTCACCTTAGATTCTTGAATTTTTTCAAGAATTAAAAATCTTCTTTCCAAGAAAACTCACAACCTCTCTTGTAAGTTGAATAAACCTTTCTCAAATCTCATCCTCACTACAAGGAAAAGCCTTTCTACATCTATACAAAAAATTTACAAAATAAATCGATCAAAATCGGATAAAAACCTAATGGATCCGAACTGGTTTTTGGCTCATAATGTTTTACAGAGAATTCAGATTAATACGAAATTATACTCAAAAGAAAGAGAACGAAAAACCAATAAAGATAGACAGCTTACTTGCATAAATCGGAGTTCGGATGAAGGAGTTATGGCCAAAATACTCTGGAGAAATTAATTTGGGCGAAAATTGGAGAAAAGAAGATTAATGGAGGTTGGTTTTCGTATTAAGGAAGAAGAAGATGAATTTTTAGGGTTTAATCCCGAGTTATGATATTTACGAAAATGCCACTACACTAAAACGATCATAACTCATTCACCGGAACTCCGAATGATGATCCGTCAGTTGCGTTGGAATTGTAATAATGAGACGATCAACATCATTTAAAAATATTAAAGTAAACTTGTGGTTTTAATTTTGAAATTTAGGAAATTACCAAAATACCCTTACTTGGTAATGGGTCGTTACATAATAACCATCAATAATACATTGAAAAATTATTACATCATAAGCATCACAAATTTATGGGTAATTAAAAATAATTTTTATGCAACTAGTTAACAAAAAAAAATATACAAGATTCGACGAGATCTAAGAGATCTATGGAGAAAAGCATAGAGAAAAATGAAAGAACACTTTTTTCCCAAATGTATGCTTTTCTTGTCCTAAATCTTCAAGAAGCGCATAGATCGAGAATCTATTGAAAGAATGGAGAAAAACGAAAAAAAAAAATCAAACATTTTTGCACAATCATCATCAGATCTATGTATTACTCTTCTATATGTATGCATTTTTTTGAAGATTTTATGGAGGAAAAATAGAAAAGAATGATGGTGGTGGAGAAGAAACTTTTTTGAGAGAGAGAGAGAGAGAGAGAGAGAGAGAGAGAGAGAGAGAGAGAGAGGTGTAGAAAGAATGAGAGGGAAAATGAAAAGAAAATGAGAGAAAGAGAGAGAGAAATGGAAATGAGCTATATTTGGGAGATGAGAAATGAGGGGGAGAGAGGGAAAAGAATTCTGATGGGAAATGGGAGGGAAAATTGGGGGGGGGGTAATGGGGGGAAACATTTATTTAAAAAAAAAAGAAGAAGAATATTTGGGAGGGAAAGATGAGAGAGAATGAGAGTGAGGGAGATAATGGGATGTGACAATATTTAAAAAAAAAAAAAAAAAAAAAAAAAAGAGAAAGATGCACGGCAAGGAGAAGGGAGGGAGAGGAGAGAGAGAAAAATGAATGATTTGATGGGAAGATTTGACATGAGGGCATTTTAGTATATTCCTAATTTTATGTGGCTATTGACTAATAAAATGAAAAAAATGATTATTTATAAAATTAAGAGGTTGAAATGTGTTATTTATATATTAAACCCATTCTTTTATCAAAATATTCTATAAATACAATCGTAATTGTATTACTTTTGGATTAACATTAATTATAAATTAAATATTATATTTATTTGAAAGCCAAAATTCAATATAAAGTTATTAAATATAAAATTTGACATAAATCTCATAGTTTTGAAAATAAAAACAATTAAAAAAAATTGTCAATGCCTAAGTGGTGCAAGAGAAGAAGAAAAAACCGAAACCGAATAATTGTCAATTCGTTTTCAGTTTTGGTTCGGTACTGCCAAAACCAATATCTCAGTCATATCTCATATTGATGTTTGGTGATTATAATTCATTATTTTTACTTAAATACTTACAAATATTATTAATCTCTAAATATAAAAATAAAAATTATTCATTACAAGTCTCCTAACAAAAATTAATGGCCAACATGAGCATAGCTCAACTGGTTTGGCATTGACTCTCTTCCCCTTGAGGTCGAAGGTTCGAGTCCCCCCTCCCCCACTTTGATGTAATCTCAAAAGAAAAAAAAAACAAAACAAAAAAACAAAAATGAATGGATTAAAAAAATAGTTGCAAAACACACCTTGATGGTTTGAAAAGGGTTTAATACACCCTTGTAATTTATTAAAATTATAATCTCATCCTTCTGCCAATTACTTTAATGAATTTCACATGTTTATTCTACATTACCACACCATCCAATTTTATTAAAATAATAAAAAAATAAAACTACATGTATCTAAAATTTATTAAAATAAACAGCAAAATGGTGTGATTTACAATTTTTACAAATAACATACGTGTTTAAAACAATTTTCAAACCATAGAAATGTGATTTACAGACAAACCACATGAATGTGATGAGAAATTACCCCCAAAAAACACATTAATCAAAACTTCACTTCCCCCTTAAATTGTAAAATTAATAGATAAAATAAATAATCATGTGCATGAATATAAAACTCGTTTGATCAAAAGAAAGTAGAGAATGAAAATGTCATAAGAAAATCATTCATTATCGTCTCTGAACTGATACAACAAACAATTCATACATGTACCGACTTTACTTTCTAAAATTCAGTCGATTTTCTTTTGTAGGAAACAGAACCATCTAACAAATTTAATAAATTCATGGCACCCTTTAATTTGCATTTCTTTTTGTTCTTCATATCAACGGTACAAAAAAAAAATATACAGGAAATAAAAAGCTCCCTGGAAAACTCGTGTTAGTTTCTTTACAAATAGATAAAACCTTGACAAGATACCTCCCAATAGGAGGAAAGCAAAGGAGAAGAGTTTTATAACATGATAAGATACAATTATATCGACAATAGATTAAAAAAAAAAAGGTCATTTCATCAATGTTCAATCCCGTGTGAACAGTCTATCCGTTTCGGGTAGTCCTGGAAATCGACGGAATTAAAAGAAGAAGAAAAACGGTAAGTAATGGATCCTACTGCAAATGCAAGAACTATGAATACCTTTATATGTTACTATCCAATTTACGAACAAATAAATAAATAATAACAAAGCAATTCCCAGAACTCAAAACAGATATAGAAACTCACCTAACGGGAATTGACTGAGAACTGATTACAGCACCCCTGGGTGCACTCTGGCGTCGTGCCTTCTGATCATGGTCCCGGCTCACACGCATAGCAGCAATTTCTTTTTCCATTGCACCTACTTCTCTTCGCATTTTCTTAGCTTCAACTTCCATTGCTTTATTCAAAGTATCGACCTTTTTCGCCAACATCTGTACAAGGCATAATAAACCATGCACGTTAACGAGAGAATAGAGACAAATGGATTGCATTGTCAAATTGAGCCCACAAACAAACCTCAATTGCATCATCCTTATCTTTAAGTGTTATATCCTTCTCATGGCAAGCTTTCCTTAGAGATATGACCTCTTTCTGTAACATATCATACAGAGCTCCAGAAACAAAATCTTCTTGTTCTGTTTTCGGTTTTGTATCTGAGATACCATCTTCATTGTCTTCATATGGAGCAATTGCCTCCGAAAATTCAATCTCACCACTGGTTATTATGGCTGAATTATCTTTTACAACTGCATCTTTTATTAGCTTATCTCTATCCAGTGATCTGCTACCCCCATCAAATGATCTAGAAGAGATTTTCGTATTCTTCAGCAATGCACTGGCACTGTTTGATTGGAGGGACCCTGTGTGTGAAGTTATATTTCTCCTTGATAAATAGCCATTGGAAGACAGTCTAGACAAATTATCTGCTCCTCCAAGAGACTGACGTCTGGAAGATCCATTATTTATGCTTCTTCCTTCAGAAGAAAGCTTCGAGTTGCCATTAGATCCTCTAAGCTTTTCCTCCAAAACCTTGAAGCGCAATTGATATTTTTCCTATGCATTCAATATACAAAGCCGACAAATTATATTGATGAATCAAGTGGGTGAAAATAGTAAACAAAATTACAAGAGTCAATTTTCTCACTTTCATTTGTGCTTCAGCCTTTGCAGTGCGCTCAGCAACTGCTAGTTTATCACGAAGTTGCTGCATTTCTCCCTGCAAGTTTATGCACGACAGCATTGATTAACATATGTAATATACACATGTGATACCATGGAAACTACACCCTACATTCTTCTATTGCAATCGGATCCTCCAGATTTAGTTATCACTGGATTTCATTTTGTAATTTGTTATCTGATCGCCAAAACAAATTTTATATCAACCTAGAAGCAAAAAGGTGCAACCTAAATTGCGTTAGCAATTAAAAGTGCCATAAATAGGATAGCAACAAAATACATAAAGTTTCATAATATTCGAAGGAGTCCACACCATATCAGCATATCAATTTCACCAACGCAAGAGTCCAAATAAAATAATCCAATTTTTTGTTGAAGAGTTTCGTCCAACAAATAAAGCTACAAGGGTAGCGCACAATACACACCATCCAGGACTTAGAGCCCAATTCAGACACCTCCTTTGCACCCTACTTGCCGTATTGATACCACCATAGTAAGAATTCAGGTAATGACATTCGCTTTCTTAGGTCCCCCCCCCCAAAAACCCTAAACCAATAGATTCTTACAATCAACTTTCCCCATAACTCGTTTGATTCTCATGAGAATCTTCATACCCATTTGATAGGAAATGCTATTAGGAGTAATATAGTAATTAGTTATGTGAGTTCGTTATTTGTATAAACAAGTATGTGGGAAGAGGGGAAGGGATTATGAAAATAATTTGGTGTATAACTTGAGGCTTTATCCTCATTCAAGGAGAGATCCGATCTCTTGAAAGTTTGACGATTGTGGTAGGCATCCAAGTTCCACCAATTACTTGAATTATCTCATTATGTTTTTCTTAATATTTTGATTGTTTGATATAAATTCCAGATCTGATTCTTATCACCATTTTGCTAGAAGTGAATCGTTCTTTTTCTTGACATTACCAATTCCAAAGCCACCTCTTTCTACTGGTAAAGAAATAGTACTCTAGTTTACTAGGATGACTCAACTGTTTCCCAACTCTACCGTAGCAAGAGAGAAATAGAAGCTTAGATGACATTAGGGTTCTTGTAGTTTGTTTTGGTTTCCTAGATGGTGTTACATTTCTAAACTCCTGTCATACAAGCCAATAGGAAAGCCTTTTTTGTAATCCTTCAGCTTTTTGGAATATGTCTGTTCACCCTCGTACTTCTTTTGATATTAATAAAATTATTTCTTCTCCAAAGTTAAGAAAAAACCGCAAGTCTAAGTAAAATCTAAATTAGCACATTTGGGATAGTGTCTTGTACTACATTTACTTGTAGTCTAAAAGTATTGCTCATTTAGATTTCCTTTTATCTTTTTCGTCCATGTATTTACCTTATGATTCTTAATTTTAATTGACAAAAAAGGGAGAAGAGATCACAACCTAAGGTCAAGGGAAGAGAAAACCCCCCAGCAGAACAAAACTACAAAAAAACAGCCCTAATCGAGGTTAATAAAAGAGGCCATGTAGTTAAAAAAAATAAAAGGAAAATAAAAATTGTGAAGGGCACTCAAATTTGAGGCTGTATTTTGTACATAATCACAAAAAAAAAAAAAAAAAAAAAAAAAACAAGAGTCAGCTTGCTTATATTTGTTATCCTAGAATTTTTTTTTCCAACCAAGTGCACCAAAGCAGAGCCCTGACTGCATTTCTCCAAAGCACCCTTGCTTTTTGACAGAACCAGCCACCATGCAAAATTTCTAGAAGCCAATCTGTAATGTCTTTAGGAGGACACCAGTAGAGATTAAAGTTAGGAGCAATAAACTTTCACCCTTTAACCACAAAGTCACAAGGAATAAAAAGGTGGCTCAGTGTCTCCTCACTTTTAAGACAGGCAGCAAACATTTGGTGAAACTGCCACATATGGATTACTTTTTTGCTGTCTCTCGAGTCGTAAGACTTTTAAAGGCCACAGACCACGAGAAAAATTAACTTTCGTTTGCACTTTTCCTTCCCAAATCAGCTAAGTCTGGAGGCTGTATTTGAAAGACTTAGAATAGCAATTTGGATTAAAACTGACTCAAATCTTCCAATGTCCACCTAGATTTATCTTCAGCCAAAGAGATAGTAGCCTCTTCAAGTTCAGTTTTCAGGGGGTTTCGAATTAATGATAATATAACAACTTGTATCTTTTTGGTTCATTCAGTTCTTCACAGCTCAATATGTCGCTGTTGTGTTTTTTCCCTGAACTTTCTTACATCTACTTTCTTTAATGGTAAGCTTTGTTTTCACAAAAAAATAAAACTAGAAAAGAAAGAAGAAAGAAACCCAAGCCAGAAATATAATAAACGCATAAACTATGACATGCCTGAAAAAATCTTCTTTCTTCAAGCCATTGTTTAACTGGCATCACTTTATCATTTGCATCTTTCCATTCATTAGCAACAACTGTAGCAACCCTGTTGGCTGTAACCTTTGCACGAGCTACCTCACGTTCCAAAGTTCTTCTCTCTTCCTACACAGGAACAAAATTAGAAGTTGATCTGAAAATTTGTAACACACCAAGAACACCCAATATTCTACTTAGGATCATTACACTCATCTCTTGAACTTTCCGCTGGTAATCACGCACAGCATTGGCAGCAGCTCCACCAGCTAAAACAGCCTCCTCTAATTCACGAACAGTTTGCATTAGCTTCTCAACTTCAGCAACCTTTTGCCTGTGCATCTTGTCAAGTATTTTATTCTCCTCCTAACATTGAAAAATAAAAGTGAAATCAAGAATTTTGTCACTAATTCAGACCTCCAAGTATATACCAAAAATTAAATTGATAGCCTCAAAAACTAAAGAACTTTTGAGTGCTTTACAAACCTGGCATATTTCAATTTGCTTCATTAGCTCTTGGTTTTTGTTTTGCAAGTCATCAACCAGGGATGCTTTTGCCAAAGCAATCTGAACAGTTCTCTCAGCCTCAAGTAATGCAGCCTCCTTGGATTTCGTAAGTCTATCCAGAGCTCGATTGTCATCTTGCAACTTTGCTACCTAGTAACCAAAGAAACATTTCAAAGTAAAACACAAAATCCTTCCTGTCTTTTCCACAAGTGTATGGAAAATTTAATGGTATATCACTACATGTCTAGACGAGGAAAAGTAAAAATTAACAGAAGTTTTATTCTACCTCAAGCCTGGCTAGCTTAAGCTCTGCCTCCAGAGGAGCTATAATAGCCTCAATTGGAGGCATTTCATCATCTTTTTGGGCTGCATGGACCCTTCGAAGAGTGGCTTCAGCAGCAAATTGTGCAGCCAATGCAGCCTTTTTCTCATCATTAATCTTCTTGATCTCAAGGTTCTATGGTAAAAACAATGAATTAGTGGAGGTACAAAGTAGAATATAATTTTGGAAATATCAACACCCTTCAGGAGATAACATAATAGTTAACTTCATACATTACCTTGCTATCCAAAAGAGCTTCAGTTGCCTTGAGCTTTTCATCAACTTTTTTTAACTCGTCTGTTAACTGAGAATATGAACAAATGGAGAATATATTCAGTGGTCTATTGAATTTTTAAGCACCCTAATGGTTGCAAAATCCACCAATTAAATTATTCATTCCAGTATCACTGAAGCATGAGCTCCAATATCACACTTGATTATTACTTAACTAACTTGGATAGAAGTTAACTTCATTTTTTGACTTCGAACAGGAAGCTCAATAAGAAGTGAAGAATGTATAAATGAGAAAGCATTAATAGAAATATATATAATGATGTATGATCAACCAACTTTCTACTGAAATTCTGTTTCAGCATTAGATTGAATGGAAGTTTCGTTTCTTATCACATCAAAAACTACTAGAGATAACAAAGATTGCCACATAATAAGAACTCTAATACAGCTATATAGTTCATTATTGCAATATGAAAATGTTACCATTTCAAAAAAAAAAATCATCACTCAAATTATATAACATCACTAGAAGCAAATGGATGGCCTGGCCTGTGTTATATTCAATTCAAACCAGTTTTAAGTCTATCAGTTATCACCATTATAAATGCTTTAGACAATACATTTACACTACTTGTAAGCATAAATACACTATGAACTATACAGACCTCAGACCTTTAAGGAGTTGAACTAAAATTAAAAATAGGACATCTGTGCAACTTCACGATACTTTTTGACCCACAGGCCATCAATATAAGAATATAAGTATCAAAAACTTCCTCAGTATTTTATCGTCTAGGAACAATCATCACATTTCAAGCAATTTATCTCGTCTAGGACTTCTTTTAGAGATCATGGAGGGAAACTACCAGATTCATTTTCATTCAAAGCAGCAATTAGCTAATTTGCAATTCATTTTGGTTCGTGGTCAAATGAAAACTTCAAAAGTTAATATAGAAATAGCACCTCTTCAACTGCCTTCTCTTTGAGACGCTCTGAATTTTTTAATGACTTGACTTCGGCAAGAGCATCTCCCAATTCCCTATCTTTATCTGCAGATATAACACAATATTTAATTGAATCCAATGTTCGGTTCAGTTATATTTGAAACCATAAAAACCTGACAGTTTTTTCACTCTTATCATACTCCCTCTTCGAAAATGAGGACTATTTGACACTTCCTATTACTAAAAAAATATTAAGGATAAATATGATTTGGCACAAACAAAGGATATGATTTTTTTTAATTAGAAACAAGGGGAGAAAATTTTGAAGCTGAATAATACTTGAGCAGCATCTAGGGGCTGTTTAAATGAAGCAGTCCTATTAGTTATATTATAATTATAACACTATAAAAGGGGGCAATAATACTAGAATATGCTAAAGATATTTTAGCACCATAAGCATGAGAATGAACATTTATATGAAAGCGGGTTGCAATGTCAGCCATAAAATTAATTGTGGATACAAAACCACCCATGTGAGTTCTATTCTCACAATAAAACTCTTGAAGGAAGATCTCCAAGTTGTTGTATTTTTTTCTCTTGTCCTTTTAAATAAAGAGAACACTTTCATTATGAAGAATCAAAGAACGAAAAAGGAAAAAGCGATCAAGGAAACCACTAAATTACAAAAAAGGGCTTCAACCATTTAAATTTCAAAAAAATAATAACCACAAAATATATACCTAGAGGGAGGCATTGAGGTTAGCCAAACTCCAAACCATGAAAACCCTCTTGTTTCTCTCTAATTCAATATCCCAAATCACAGTCAAAAAACCCATTTTCATAGGGTCCTCCACTATTGTGAAAGAAGGAATAAGAATAACCACCTTTGGGCTCTAACATCGTGTGAATATTAAAGAAAGCTCTACTAATATTGAAGAAAGCTTACATGTAATCTCCTTGAGTGTGTAAGAGATTATTGATTTGTTGTTTTTTTACAAGACACGGGACATTCTAGATTTGTTGTGTATGTGAAGGAAAATGATATAAACAAATGTTGTAGTATACAAATGTGATAATGGCTAACACTTCATTTCATAAGTAAATTTTCCCAAATGACACAAATTTAATTTTAGTTTGAATGTTTCTCAAAATTTTCCATCGGCTCCATTTGCTTTTCAGGCAGTTCCTACTCCAAGAGAGACTGTTTATCACTAATTTTTCATCAAAGCCTCACCAAAGAGCTTGAGAGAGTATGTGTGAATCTTAAAATTATACAAATAAAACCAATCTAACATTTATCCATTTCCCTTACTTATTTAACCAGCTTGATATTGATAATGATTCCAAATATAATGCCTTCATTGGCGGTAGTTTTATTGTAAACTTTTCAAAGATGTTGAGAATATCCCACCAATTTTGGTGAATCTCTTCATCCCCATGACTAAAATTATTGTGTCATCAGCATATTGGATATATATTACATGCACTTGCTAACTACCAATTTTAAAACCCTTCTTTCTTTCCTTCCTCTTTTCATTTTGTATTAAAACGCTAAACGAGTTCATAACAAGGGTGAAAAGAAAAGAAGAAAGAGGATTTCTTGTCTCAGTCCCATGGAGGAAAAAATTTTGCATCGATCAAACAAGAGTAATTAGAGGAGGAAAGAAAAGTAGTCAAAGATCAATTTTCTCCATCTTAATCCAAAAAGTCTTCTCTCCTCCAGAGCATCTTGGATTTTAACACTTTTACCACCTTTTCTTGAACTTTTCCACCCAAATTTTCAGCTTTCCTTCTCAATTTCTCGGGGGTACACCATTAAAGATTCAACCACTTGATGGACTCATATAGGATAGTTATTTAATAAAGCATAAAAATACCTTCATCCACTCATGTTCTCATCTAAGGATGAAGAAATGACCTTTTCTACCACTAATATCAAGTTCATACACTTCTGCAAATAACCTTTTATATTAGAGATCTTCTCTACCCAAATCAAGAGTTTTCATCTGTCACTCCTAAATTCCCCACATATTTTGCAGTTAGGAGTCTTCAAAAGATCTCTAAGAATGTCAAAGAACCATTGAAGTCACGAAAAGAAAGAGGGTTTATCTCTCTCAAATTCCTTCAACCTTGCTTTACTTCCTCTAAATCTACCTAAATTAAACCTTTTACATTCTACAAGGATCACTCACTATGTCATACATCAATCACTCATCATCAAATTTTGATAGCATTCAGCCATTACCGCGCTTTCTTAGGGATTCAATATGGTACCTCCACTGAAAAACTATATGACCCATACTCGAAAAAAAATACAGTGGTAGAGAAAATTTTATAACCTCGGTTCAAAATTGGAGAATGAAATAGTAAGAATACTGAGCAATAAGTCCCTAAAACACAACTGAAAAGGAGAACAACTATTAAAGCTTTAACACGACTTCTGTTCAAGCACAAAGATCTTTCCAAATTGTCTCCTTAAGGTTTAATGTTTGACATAGTTTACCACAGCAGTTGAAGGAATGACAATGGTATGTCATCCCCAACATTACTTCAAAGATAAACTTCCAGGGTGCAATGCAGTATCGTTAAGCTAAAAAGTAAATAACCCCACCCTTTTGCGCAGAAATTTTTGTATTCTCTTCAAAACATAACATATTATTAATGGTTTGACTCAACTATTAATTCCGAACACTCATAAGCTAAAACAACAAAGAACTAATTAACAGAAGACATGCAGATATCATCCCAGTTATTGCTCTATCTTTGGGGGTGGGAGTCGGGGGATGAGAAATAACATGAAAAAATAGTGCAGCAATTTTGTACTAATCTTTGCTAGCATCAGGAATACACATAGGCCTCCATTTTTTTCCATAACAACGTGCATTGCATAATTAACATTAATTTCTTAGTATAAGCAGATTTCCATTCCAATTCTATTTTCTTAAAGATCAATGGAATGATCCAATATATTCTCTTGTTCACAGGTAGTTAACAAATCAACCGATCCAACATTCAAACATTGAAACAAATTAAATCTTGTAATATATAACAGAACATCAATCATCAATCACAGATGAAAATGTTAAAAACAAACACAAAATTCAAGTTCAACAAAACATTAAAAAAAAAACGAAAGAAATTCATTTCAACAACAATTCATCCAAAAAAAAAGAAGTAGCGCATTTGCAAATGAAACGAGAAACAAAACCTCGAACTTCATTCTCAAGGCGGTTAAGCTCAACGCGAACCGGATCGGAACCGTGCAAGAGAGTGATAATATCATCAACATCAGAACCAGTACGGGAGATAGGCGGAGCAGAAACATTAGGTTTCTTGCGAGCTTTAAAGGAAGAAGAAGAAGAAAGAAGAAGCTTAGCTTGATCAATTTCTCCATAACTGTTAATGTGATTACTCGCCATTAAAGATCTGCTTCTTCAAGTCCTTCTCTTCCTTTAGCTTTCCCGCTGCTTTCATACAAAAATTCCGCCCTAGAAAATCATAAGCAATAACAAAACCACAGTTGAAGAAGAAGAAGAAGAAGAAGAAGAGAGAGAGAGAAAGAGAGAGAGAGATGAGAGAGAAAGCTACTGGAAGAAGGGGATTAAGAAGCGGGTTTAAGACAGGATTTAAATGAGAGAGAGAGCGATTAGTTTTAGCTTAAAAGCTGATATTGATTTTTGGAGTTTGGACTGAAGGGAGTGGAAGAGGAATTATATGGTACGGTGAGGGAATATGATTGCTTCTAAACGATGTCTGAGTGTTCGGGTATATATCTCACGAGACGATCACATAATCTTATAATTATATGTCTTCTAAAAATAGCATTGTAAAAATTGATATTTTCAAAAACAATTTAAATTTTGAAATTTTTTAAAATGATATTTTTTCGACTAAGATCCACCAATCTCATACTGAAATTAGTGAAATCTCAGTCTGAAAAATGTAATTTTAAAAATATTTCAAAACAATTGTTAATTATGAAATTACTCATAAAAAATTGTTAACTATTGAAATTTCCCTATTTTATATTAGTGCCACTTATAGTTTGAACCTATGGTCTCCAAGCTTTTTAATTATTAAATAGGGTCGTTTGGTTCGCAGGTTTGGACAATTTTCCCCGCGGGGACCCGCCATGATTAAATCCTCAAATATAATATATATACATAAATTATTTTAAAATATTTTTATATTTAAGCCTAATTCCTATTAGCCCAACTCTTCTACTACTTTTATTAAGCCTAATTTTCTTACTAATTTTTTTAAGCCCAACACAATCCCTTAAAAAAATATAAAATTAAAATATATATATATATATATTAGGGTTTCTATTTTAAAATTTAAACTGGGAAAATTCCCCACTAAATTCCCCGTTCCCCATGATTTCCATGTGCGAAATCCCCGTCCATGTCGCCGACCTGTTTGAAAGTGGAATTTAGCGGTTCCCCGTCCCCACCCCACCCGTTAACCCTCCTAAGATTATGTTTGAATTGAACAAATGAGTTTATTAAATTTGTATTAATATAAAATGTATAGAAATTTAAAAAAAAAGTTGGGAAAAAATCAATTTACACCCCTAAACTTTACATGGTGTGTCAATTTAAACCCTAAACTTTCAATTGAATCAATTTACACCTTGAACTTTAATTAATGAATCAATTTACACCCATTGTTAATAAACTTACTATTATTTTTGAAATTTTTTAATTAAACATAGGCGTTTTTATATCGAAATAAAGTTAATTTTTTGAAAATTAATTTTAAGTTTATGTTAAATATTTTTTATGGTTAAATTTGACCGTTTTGGTGTCGGGTTTGAACATTTTTGTATCGTTTAAATTGGTAACTAGGATTTGAGTTTTTTCATAGTTGAGGTTGGGCGTTTTTATGATGAAGTCATAGACGTTTTGTTATTTTTATCTTTCGGTGATTTGGTAATTGAATTTTGATTAATTTTATAGTTTTAGTATTATGTGGGTTTAAATTGATTCACTTAAAAAAGTTCAGGGTGTAAATTGATTCAATTGAAAGTTGAGGGTTTAAATTGACACAACATATAAAGTTCAGGAGCGTAAATTGATTTTTTTCCGAAATTTTTTTATTAAAGGTGATGGGTTAAGAAATTTGTCGTCCTTCATTTCAAAAACACTTGCATAAATCTAACGCCTCATCCGAACCTGTGGGATTTTTTAATTCCTTCTGATTTTGCTTTTTGATTGAGAAATGACCATGTGATATACATGTTAATGTGGGACCTATTATTTGACTTGAGGATCTTATCTTAGTACCAATATAATTAAAATCCTTAAGTATCAACATCCCTTGTTACTATAGATTTTTTTGAGTTTGGATAGATTATAATAAGTTTAGAATCTAATATTATAGTTACATATATGAGATAACATGTGGTTTTTTTTAATGAATATAGTGTTTACATTATCATATATGACAAAGGTTTTAAATATTATTCAATAAAATGCTACATTATGATAAATAAAATATGACATGGAGTATTTTGTTACTTAATTGCATGTTATCTAGTTTACTTTGGCAATAATGTTAATAATTAAATTGATGTGATGTCTTATAAATTGATATATTATTTGTCTTGTATAATTAATAATGTGTTTTTCAACATGTTTGAACCTTTTCTTCGGTTATTAAAAATAAATTACCAAATGAAATTCAATAATTTACTTTGTAACCTATGGGTATTATATTTGATAAAAAATAATAATAATAATAATAATAAAACCAATGGTATGATTGTCAGACTCTCATTTATCTCACTTAATCGTTAATCTTTTAAACGAAGTCTTTCCACACATAACCAAAGTAAAATAAAACTTGTTTAACCATGATAAATTATTTTGATTCAAATGTAAGATCTCTCTTCATTCAAACACGTTTAACCATCAACTTATTGATACAAGTAGTTTTTATTAAGATTTAAATAAAACGTTAATGAATAGATAAATTGAAATTTTAAAATATTAAGAACATAATTAAAACAATACTGTATAGTGTAACGAGATTTTATATATATATATATATATATATATATATATTTTCAAATCTCTTAGTGACCCACTTTTGTGAAAAAGTGGTTACGGATGTGATTTCAATTAATCATATAGGGACTTTGATTGAAATACATATAAATCATAATCAAACAGAATTAGTTATGAATGATTGACAAAGAAAGAAAGAAAAGGCTATTATGTAATTGTGAAATATTATTTATCCAGTCAACATGGGAAAAACAACACCTAATTATCATGCCTTAGAGTGGGGGTAGACTTTTGAAATCAATCTACTTATCTTCACATAACCATAATTAGGTGACTATTTATTATAATCCAAATTCCAAATTAAATTATACTATTGCAAGTATATATTTATTGCTTTGTCTCATGAAAATTAAATGATTATAAATTTGTGAGATAATTAAAATGAAATAAGCAATAGTTTAAATTGAACTTCAAATATTGTACTTTAAATTTTATTTAATTAGAAATAAAATTTAAAAAAGAAAAAAAATTTCAGTTATAACTATCATTATCAACTGTGAACATCTATTGTATATCAAGATATAGCCAAGTAAAAGGTATACTTAATTTTTTTTATTCATCCAAATTAGGGTTTTATATTAAAATTTAAACAACGTCACCATGTCTTATTCTTCTTCTTTATTATATATTTTTAGTTTAGCTTAACAAAGTTATAATAACGACCATAGAAGCTAAGTAGATTTGAAGTAAATGATGTTTATTTATATTTTCGATATGTAAAACACTAAAACGGTTGGTATTAAGAGACTTTCACTTAAATATAATTGGTGAAGTTAAACACTTAATTGGGCAAGATTTACATGTATTACGTTTTAGCTCAAAATTGGAGAGAGAAAAAAAAGCCTAAAGCAAAGAATTTGCAAATAACCAAAGAAAAGGCCAAAAAACAAAAGTACAAAATATCACATTCAATACTCAACTCAAAGTAACAATTTGCCTTCATGAATATGTTTTCCAAGCAAATAAATGACTTTTTTTTCTAAATAGGAAGAAAATTGGATATTCATATTCTTTATGTTATGAAAGTGTTGAGGAAATTACATATAAGAATAAAAAAATGGAGTAAATAGTGGAGTAAACACGTAAGCAATCAGGTTAAGCGCGAGTATCTCACTCTCTTTAAGGAGATTCAAGCCCTATACTGTATGACTTTTCTTGATTAAAAATATCGGTGCAACAAATATTCTTTTAGTCTATCCCCTCCAAAATACAACAACCCAATTGAAACGTTGTAAAGCTCAAATCATTCTATACCAAAAGATTGAGCTCAAGGTTATAACACCATAATATCTTTCTTTTGGCCAAATATTCTCAAAAGAAATAAATAAAGAGAAACTCTTGAATTTGAGTTGGTGTAGAAAATATGTAATGGGATTAAACAAAGGTGCTCTTCCAAAAATAGTAAAATTAGGTCCAATATTTATAAAAATAGCAATAAAAAAAACTTAGTTGTAAAAATAGCAAAAAACTCAAATTTGCGCCTAAAATATTACAAAGTTGCCACTAATTTTGCATGAGTGATCAGTGATTTCCTCACAATAATCATTGATTTCCACACAAGTAATCACTGATTTTACTGATATCCAGATATTTTGTGCATGAAGCACTGATTACCTAATAGTTATCACTAATTATCTTATAAGTTATCACTGATTTCTCTGATTCACATGAATAAAGGTTTTTAAAAAGTACTTTTAAAAAATACTATATTTATAAATATTACAGAAAATTTTGCTACCCAATGAAATTTCCCTTCAACCAAATATATTGATTTAGTTTAAGTAACTTTCGACCTATTAATTTATTAACTCTCAAAATATTTAATTTACTTAATTAAATATAAAACTCTATGTTAATTAATACATTAAAATTAAAATGTAACAATACTCCCCCACTCATTTTAATATTTAAAACACGATGAAAATATACCGACCAAAAGATAGATTATTATGCATCGTTGTTGTAATAAAATGTGGTTCTAAAATAAGTGATGATGTGGTGTGTACGGTCAACCAGTAATAATCTTATAGTAAGCAAGATTCGATCCTTCGAGATAGTGGTTTAAAAAGTTAAGTTTAGTTTGGTTAATGAACTAATTGGAGTAAAATTGGAGTATATTTAAACTCTCTTCATGTAGTTGTTTTTTTTTTCCTTTTTACTCTACTAAACCCTAAAACCCTAAAGCAAAGAATTTGCAAATTAAAAAAAAAAAGGTTCTACAACATATCACAATCAAGCAAAGTAACAAATTGCCTTCCAATTGCGATGAAAATGTTTTCCAACCAAATGAATGCCTTTTTTCCAAAAATATTCTTTATGTTATGAAATAATATTAACTTGAAAATAAAGAGTGTTTTAACAATGTCCTTTAAATAGTTATATTGTTTTCTTCATTTAACCAAATAATTAAGAATTTGAGAAACATCCATTAAAATGACGTGATTGGTTTTCTTTCTTTTAACTTTAAATTTTTTAAATCTTAAAGTTATTCTAAACGAGAACTTAGTTAGGTGGCCAATTTTAACCTAAACTTTTAATTTTATCCAATCGAACTCAAGAATGTTGAGTAATTGATAATCCTATTAATTGAATTACTATTGTTTTTGGAAAGTATATTCTATTTGGACATTTTTCACTTAGAAGAAAGTTTTTTTTTTTTTTTTTTACTACTTATACTGAGGTATTTTAGAGACGGGATTGATTGTCTTACAGTTTGATTTTGTGATTGTGTGATCGAGTGTTTTGTAGTTTAGATTGAGCATTTGTGTGATTAGGTTAAACAAATTTCTTGACTTTATATTTTAGTGAGTTATTAGGTGTGTTAAACAATTTTAAAGTTTTGTTTTCGACTCATTCACGTTCAAAGTTTTAAATTGACTTAATCTAGTTAAGTACAGGAGTGCAAAATGTTTTTTTTTTTTACTATATATTAGAGATGGTGGTATAATTATATAAAATTTACACAATATTACCCAGAGTGAAAATATATATATATATATATATATATATATATATATATATATGGAAACAACTATTTTTAAAAGTTAAAAAACGAGAAAGATGTGGTAAAAAAAAATATTTTTATTTATTTTAACCCTATACTGATGCTTAATTGATTGAGTCAATTTTAACCCTTAAATATTAAATTACATCAAATTGAATAAGTGATAAAATTAATAATTTTATTAGAGTATATAAAAGTGCATATTACTTGTAATAACTAGTTGGTTAGTTAGTTAGAAAGTTGGTTATTTTATTCTTGTGTATAAATTCTTTATTTACTTTTCATTAATGAAATAATTCAGTTTTCTCTCTCTTTACTTTAATAAATTTCCTCGTAACAAAATTAAATTAAAAAAAATCATTATACAAATAACCAACCCAACTTCTAAAATTCAAATCAAAAAAATCAAAATTGAATTTAAAAATCTTAAGCTTAGCTATAAATTTGAACAATGAAAATCACTCAAACTCAACATCAAAAGTGTTATCGACATCATCAACGAAGTTTCTTGTTGTCCTTTTATAGAGATTTGATGAGGAACGATGCCGTGGAAACGAGGGTTCGTGGCCGCGGCGACGGTTCGGCAGAAAAGCTGCCAAAATTAGTTGATTCTATTTCGATATATTTTCCTTGTTTATCTTATTTCCTTTGATAATTATCTTTTCCTTTTAGGTTTATCTTTTCCTATTTAGTTTATCTTTTCCTTACTTATCTAGGGTTAGGTTTTCTATATAAACAATGTAATGCTATTGGGATTGATAAGAAGAAAATTAATAATGTAGTCTTACGGGTTATACCGTTTTTCTCTCTTCCCCTCTTCTCTTCTTCTCTCTATTCTTTTTATTCCGCATGACTTTAATTTTATCATGGTATCAGAGCAGGAGGTCCTGGGATCAAACCTCCATTATGTCATTTGCTCTAATTTCCTCCCCATTTAAATATTCCACATGTTTGGGTCTTGTGCCAATATCCAAGTCCACATGTGAGGGGGAATGTTGAGATATATGATTAAATTTACCTTGAACCATTGACTTAAGTTTTTGGTTTAATTGGTGATTTAACATATTTAATATGGTAGTTCGGCAGAAAAGCTGCCAAAATTAGTTGATTCTATTTTGATATATTTTCCTTATTTATCTTATTTTCTCTGAATTGTATTCAAACAATATGGAACCACAGCCCCCTTCGTGGGTTTGGATCCCATGCTTGCATACCGAGGGTACAGTAGATTAGAAACGAGATGTTGATGAACGGTGGTTCCTCAATGGAATCATAACTAAAGAATGATGACAAGAACTCATGAAGAGTTTCTTATGAAGACGTTTCAATATTTGAAACGACTGAATGATGGCATTTCTAAATTGGGCTGCATCAACCTGGAAAAAAACGACCATGAAAGGAACCCAAGAAGAGTCCTTTCGGTCAATGAAGAAAAAGATCATGGAAGAAACTCAAGAAGAGTCCATGATGATGAAGACGTTTCAATATTTGAAACGATGAATGACGGCGTTTCTAGATTGGAAACGACCGTGTGGATGCTGCAGATATCGCAACAACCACGATGACCGCGATGATTGACGTTGCCACAGCGACAACCATTGCACCTGATGATGAATTATGGTGTTTCCCGATTAGAAATGACATTTTTTTTACAAGACCCTTCTTTTTAGATCATATTTCGCAAGTTGGGCATTTCGTGATCTACATGCTCCAACTTGAGGGAGGGTATAGAGATTTGATGAGGAACGATGCCGTGGAAACGAGGGTTTGTGGCCGCGGCGACGGTTCGGCAGAAAAGCTGCCAAAATTAGTTGATTCTATTTTGATATATTTTCCTTATTTATCTTATTTCCTTTGATAATTATCTTTTCCTTTTAGGTTTATCTTTTCCTATTTAGTTTATCTTTTCCTTACTTATCTAGGGTTAGGTTTTCTATATAAACAATGTAATGCTATTGAGATTGATAAGAAGAAAATTAACAATGTAGTCTTACGGGTTATACTTTGATAAAATTAAAGTAATGCGGAATAAAAAGAATAGAGAGAAGAAGAGAAGAGGGGAAGAGAGAAAAACTTTTGACTTTTTTTGTATTTATTATGACATTATGCTGCTTTGTTCTAGTTTTGATTCCATTTCTTTTTCTTTTATTAGTAGAGAGTTTAACTCTGTAGCTCACTCCGTTGCTCAAAGGGCTTACAATTCTTATATTCCACTTTGCTCTTTTATGAAGTTTATCTTTTGACAAAAAAAAAAAAAGATAAAAAAAACATCAAAAGGTAATTTTATCCAGCCATAAAAACGTTCACATTTAGTCACAAATCTATAAAAATAGAAACAAAAATTCACATGTCGAAAGTTAATTTCATAAAGTATTTAGGTTCAAGATTCATTTTTATGGAATTAAAATCCAATAACCACATGAGTAAAAACTATTTTTTTAAATATGAAACTACTATCAAAATTGATAAAAAAAAAAAAAAAAAGGATTAATTAAAAAGAAAAAGAGTAATTGTTAAAAAAAAATAGTTAAAATATTTGTTAAAGTGGTCCTTATGATCTGATATGACCACCAATAGGCAGTTTCAAAAGGCAAGTGGAACCCAGGGCACTATGGTTATACCTGCCACCACTGGAGCCTCTCTTATTTAAATCTGTCCACTTTTGCAATATCAGACGGATCAGATTTCTTCTTTATTACCGTATTTCAATGTGGTCCACAGACAACTTCTGCTTCCTGCCTTCAAAAAATAAATAAATAGAATAGATAGATGAGGATTATTAAAAAAAAAAAAGAAATTTCACTCGATACCAGATTTTGATTCAATATTATTAAAAGTAATAAGAAAATACTACCCCATCGTTTAAATGGATGAAAAACTGAAAAAAGTAATGGATTATAATTTCTTGATAGTGTATGAGTTTTTTTTTTTCAAAAATAAAAAATAAAAATTTATAGAGGTCATTTTTGAAATTGAGTAAAAGTGTAGGGGTCAATCATACATTTTATTTTTACCCAACAAATAAATTAATAGATAGATTAAGGATTAACAAAATAGGTTAAACTATATGATAAGCACTTATCCTCAAACTATTTCGTATAAGTAAATACTCTCTTAACTTTATAAGAGTATAAAACAAAAAATTTCATTCCTGTTTAGTTTTTTTGTTTCTTTTACCACACATGTGACTTGTCACGTGCGAAACTAGGTACTCTTCTTCCTTGAATTTTAGTTTTTTTAACGTGACTTTCAATTTATAGAGAATAAATTTACGATTTGTAGAGAAATAAATTTACAATCTGCAGAGGTGAAAAGCTTAAACTTGTGTGACTAGTCTTATTGATATAAATTTTTAATGCAAAAGTGAAACTCTTATATAGTAGTCATCCAAATCCACATATATCAGGTCACGTATGTAATTAGTGAAACAAGAAATTCAACAGGGTGTAAACGAAAGAGTTTGCTTTAAATACTTATAAAAGTCCATAGATGCTTAAGAAATAGTTCGAGACGGTACTTGTCTCATCCCACATAGTTCAAGGGGTATTTGTCACAACCTGTATAGTCCAGTGGTGATTTTTACCTTTTTCCCAAAAAAGATTTTTTTAATTTAATTTCGTCTTTATTTAATTAATTATTTATTCTAATTAATTATTTCATAAAATGACTAAGCGTCTTATTATTTTTTATGTTGTTTATTGAGATGTTTTAAAATAAAATTTAGTAATTTTTTAAGTTTGGTTAGTTTTTACTATTTTGATAAATTCATTATACGATGAATTCCCTTTATTATTTAATGAATATAAAATTAGTATTCATTTTTCTTTTCTTTTTTTCATTTTAAAAAAAAAGTGTTATTGTAAAAACTCGACTCTTTATTTCAAAGTAAAACATGTAAAATGGCACATCATAAGACTTTTATACGAAATCACTTGATGGACAGTTTTAGTTAAATCCATAATTTTCAAATACATGTTCTGCATCCCTTTTCACTATCAAATCCAATAGAAAATAACAAAATCCATCAAGATTATTCAAATTTAAATTCAAAAACAGGTTAAAACAGAAAGAAAAAAAATCTAGAAGAAAGTATGTAGAAACAATAAATAGTTCATGAAGAATTGAATTAACAAGCCCAGTTCATCTCTATCTCATCATCCTCGAGAGTAAGGCGGTACCAGCTCCATGTCTACGTCCCCTACCTCGTTTAGCACTTGAAAAGTGTAATATTATAAGCAAAACAACCCAATAAAGATAAACAGAAAAAAAAAATGTAACTTTATGAACCAAATCCCAATTCCAGATTTGTGTCCAAAAGCTTGTAATCTCTTTACTACCCAAAAACCACCATTCTAGTCAAAAGTATTTCCACTCCAACTCATACGTTGACTAAAAATCAACCACAAACTCAAAACTTTCACAACCCAATATGAGATTACTTTTCTTACAATTTGGCCAAACATACACAACAAGTCTAGATCTCAATCCTTAAAGACTACATTAATATCCACGGTAATTCTACAGAATGTGAAGAACATACAACATACACATTATCTCGATTACGACCCCAAGATATTGACATACAACCAACTCAGATAATGCAAAAAGCACACAACATATACATTATCTTGATTATGATATCAAAGTATTAACATTCTACAAACTAAGAAATATGAAGAACAAACAACATGCACATTATCTTGATTATAATCTCGAGGTACTGCGAAGAACACACAACATGTACATTATCTCATTATTCCACCATTCAACACAAACCATAATACAACTTAACATATAACAACCATTTTATCACATTTATCACATCATTCTATTCCAGCAGAATGCTCATCTAACAACATTTACTAAACTAGCAGAGCCTCAATTTATAAATTATAAATATAACAAACATATCATAAATCACGATATCACATATCCATTAGCAATTCCAAACTATCCACATCCTAAGATTGGCAGGAAACCAATATTTAACTAATAAGCTACTTTTAAAGAACTAACTCTTCTTTAATAACAACTAAAAACATCTTTCAATTCTACTTCCAAAACACCTAAGTTATTCACAAGTTTTCCGTCACTAGAAAAAAAATATGAAAATTATATTAAACTATCACTAATAAGGAGCGGTTTCTTTCGATGTAATCTTAGATTAGAATGAGTATCCTAACTATAATATTCAATTTGCAGCAATTAAAGTTACTTGAGAATCTTATATTTACATGGTATCAAAGTTTACATAATTTCGAGATATTTTTTTAATTATGTCTTCCACCTATGGGTTTTCAAGATTACATTACAGTGTTGTAACGTCCCGTTATTTTTAAAGTGAATTTTTTTTAATATTTAATTATTTATTTATTTATTTAAATTAAATTATTTAGTTTAATTTTAGATTTTAGTAATTTAGAATTTAGTAGTTAATTTTGTTCGAAAGCCTTTTTAATGTTTTATTAGCTTAAATTAGTTTTGGTCGTATTAATAATTATTAATGGGCCAATTAATAATTATTAATCACCATTTGACTAGTTTAAGAACTTCGGGTTTCGATTTATGAGTTAAAAATCATTAAAGGGACGTAACCGTAGTTTCTGATTTCTTAAAAATATGGGATATGTATTATAATAGCCACTAAGAGAGGTTAAATAAGAGTAGATAGCCATATACTCTTAATTTAGAGTAAATAGCTAGATTTTAAATTTCTGGAGAGAGAAAGAGTAATGAAATGACCTAGATATCCTTTTTCCTTATTCATAGGCACAAAATACGAAGTGCATGCTACCATTAATGTCTAAGATGCAATTATTACTTTTATTAAAAAAAAAATTAGAATAAGAAATTTGAAAAGATACATTTTTTCTTCCCTCTCACTCTCTCATGCGTGATTTCTCACTTTCTCTCTTTCTTAGATTTCATCTCCATTTTTCTCTCTAGCTTTTTTTTTTTATGAATCTTCATAGATCTATGGAAAATAACACAGTTTACTAGAAGATTTCAAAATAAATCACAACTAAAAGGTATAGTTTTTGCAAAAACTTCTTCCATCTATTCTTGATATGAAATTTTTTGATTTTTTTCATTTTTGTGTATACACAATTTTATGGTTTTATTCATATTCCCACAAGTTTTTATGGTTGATTTTTTCTAGTTTTTACAATATTACGTATGTCCAGATTTAGTATATTTTGTACATTAAGTACATCGTAATAGTCACCTTTAAGTTCTTTTGGTTGATTTTTTCTAGTTTAAACTGTAATGTCATGTGTTTAAATTAGGTATATTTTGTACATTAATTGTTGTTATATTATGTACATTTTGTTATATTTTCAATTATAAATGTTGTTAACACTTTTTTTTCAAATACAGATTGAAGGCATTTTATATTACGTATATTATATACATTTGTTTTGCTCAAATCCAATAACTGAAATGCAATATAAATTGATAAAATTCGGATTATTAAAATAACTAAATGAGATAAACATGGAAATTAAAACAAAGTGCATAAGTCATGAGGTACCATATAAAAAGAAAAAAGAGAAATCATAAAAAAGAAATATGTTTGGTATAATAAGAATATAAAAACAATGATAAAATGCATCATATATACTATAAAATCCAAATATAAAAATAATAAAAATGTACAAAATGTACCGTATAAACTATATAAATCTGGAAATAACATATGAATTTGATGAGAAATATTCAAGTAAAGAGAAAGAAATGAAAAAGAAATAGATAAAATTAAAAATGAATATAAATTTCAAATATTAGAAAAAAAAAAAGAGGGAAAATTAAATTAGAAAATAGAAAGAGAAAGAATATGGGAAGTCTTTATTGGCAAAAACAAAAATATGCGAATCTACAAATCTGTCATTAATGACAGCTCATGCAATTAATTAGGATAAGGGTAGGATTGGTATTATAATAAAATCAAAATCTGAATGTGGCTATACACTAATAAAATAAGATATATGGCTACTTATCGAAAAAGAGTAGTAAAATCTGGTTATCAACTTAATTACCTCTAAAAATATCCAAACACTATTCATCTCTCTTTAAAATCTCAACATTGACTAAAGTTGACCAAGAACTTTTCTCTTCTTCATTTTCTCCTTGCCATGGTCGTGGGTCACCATTGATGAGAAGAAAGTTTTTGGGCTTTCTTTGTTTCTCAACCGTTTTCGATGATGTCAGTTGCGTTGGATTGCTCGGGACGTTGACTATATATCTCACCTAACCTTGTGGCGTTTCTCGTTCTCTAAGGGAAGCCCTAAAAAGTAAGTTTTCAAAACTTTTTACATGGATTTTCTTTGTTTTTGTTTATAAATGAGTTTTGAAATTGAAATCACGTATTTCTATCAAGGAATTTGACGATTTTGTGCCCAGATTTTCGGAAAACACTATTGACCCGAAAACACTATTCATCTGAAATCACTATTCACCCGAAAATCATACTTTTTCTCATATTAGATATGATTTGTAATTCGTTGATCGATTGATGAATTGTAGGTGTGATTGCTCGTTTGTTGGTTCGTGGGAACTTGGTTGTCACGGGAGCATTCGAGGTGAGAATAAATAGAATTTAAAGTAGCTTTAGAAACCGAATAAGTTGAACGATTTGTAGGATCGGAAGTTGAGATTAAGGTTTAAATCAAAAGGATTAAAGTATGCAAGCTAATATGCTTAGGTTTGGAGTTAGTTCTAATTGAGTGAAAGAACTAATGGATTTCTGGAGGGAAGCGTTTAACTCTTGGAAGTTCTAAGTTTAGATTTGTTTCGGAGTTTAAGAAAGATTATCGGAAGTTGAAGGTTTCAAGTATAAAGGGGTGAATAAGGAACTTGATTATGGAACTTCGGATATGTACTGAAAGCAATAGAGTCATTTGGGATTGGAAATTTTATGATAAAGTTAGTAATTCAAATTTAACTGAAGGTCGTTTGGCTTGATTTATTTATTGTTTTCTTATTAGAAGTTCCTAATTGCTTGTTTTATGTATAAGAGTAATTCGTGATCCATTTACCTTTATGTTCTTTCGATTACTTTGAATGTTTATATTTATTTTACTTGCACTTGAAAGCATATTCATATCATATCATATTGCATAATCGAAATTAGAAGGAATAATGAGGCAATGCATAGATTGAGTGTGCTTGCATTGTCTGGTACTATTCGTTTTTATGTTTATGTATATGTATCATGAGGAATGCTAAAGGACTGCGGGACTTTGCATGATCGGAGGAGATGGATAATGAGATAATGATGGAACTATGTGAGTTCACATTATCTAGTATTATCCATAATTACTATGATACATATATGAAGATACAGAGGTGCATTGAACCTTGTATTTGGTGGGTGAGATAATGAGGTGAATGCTTAGTCCTACGGGAGCTTTCATTACCTGTCATTATTCATTAGAGGTGAGAAGATATTATTGAAAGGAATTTTTATATTTTATTTTGAAAAGCGAGATAATGAGGTGAATGCTTAGTCCTACGGGAGCTTTCATTGCTTGTCATTATTCACTAGAGGTGGGAATATATCATTGAAAGGAATTTGTATTTTTTCTTTTGGAAAGCGAGATAATGAGGTGAATGCTTAGTCCTATCGGAGCTTTCATTACCTGACATTATTCGCATGTGATGGTTATATTGATGTAAAGGTTGTGTGCCCTTTACACTTGTTTAGCGAGTTAATGAATAATGATTAGACTGCGTGTGCTAATATTATCGTCATTAATCGCAACTTGTGATTGTTTAAATATGCTAAGACCGAGTGAGCTTAGCATTATTTATTAAAGAAAAAGGAATGTAAACTTTTATAGCCTGAGTTACTATAGAGAAAAGAAATGAAACATTATGTATATCATACATTTCCATAGAGAAAATAATGAAAAATGATGTATAACTGAGTGCTATAAGAAAGAAGAATGAAATTGAATCGTATAATGAGATAATACAAGGGTGTATTGAACCTTGTATAATTATTATGTTATTTATATGAGAGAACTCGATTCTCGATTAATTGGAAGATCTTGAAATTGGAGATTAACACTTAAATGCAAACCTTTATATAGTATAAGGTATTAAAGAGAATGAAATACAATATTATGTGTATTATGAAACACATCCTTCTAAATGCTTGGGAGCTAAATCTTCAATTATTTGGGAGACATGGAAAGTAAAAGTGGATTACTTGATGTAAAACTCTTTGAATGGATGGATTACAAAGAGTAAGTAAGTTCTTGGACACAAATCCGGATGCGGGTTTGGAGTCTATTGTTACTTTATTTTATGTTTATTTTCACTGGGCTTGTTTTTAGCTCATGATATTACAAACATTTTCAGGTAATACTCGTGCTCGAGGTCGTGGGAGAGGAGCTGGTGCAGTCTGATCTGGATGATGATGATGTCGCGAGGGACTAGAGGTACTTTTAAAGTCCATGGACTCATTTTGTTTTATGTTGTGTCTTTTAGATGTAAATTTGTATATAAGCTCATAAAAGCTTTTCGTTTTAACTTTTACAGTCATGAACTCTTTTAAACTTTACAATAGGAATTGAAATTCTTTGTCTTTTAAATTCTCTGCTTGTGAAAAATGTAAAAAGGTTTTGGATAGTCCAAGTTTTAAACATATCCACGCCAAATTTCTGTTAAATATTAAGTCTTCCGCTGCAATCTCATTTTAAATGATTTAAAAGAAGTCGGGTCGTCACAAGTGTAATCTGTTTTTTACTTTTTTGCCCTTCGATAATATTAAAACACTCTTATCTTCAATTATAATTTCCCCTCTACCTTTTTGCTTTTATAGATTGTCAATAAGCAAAGCAATCTTATGTGTTTTATTAAAATATTTTTTATTAAATCATAAATAAATTCATTTAAACTCATTTTTGATATTTTAGTAAATAACTTTATATCAGATAAGTATATAAATTTAAATTTTTAAATACATTGATTTATCAAAAATAAATTTTAATTAAATTGATAAGTAGAATTTATTAATAATAAAATTTTAAGGTTTTATTGAAAAATTTGTTAATTTCATTACAATTCCTAGTCAAAAAATTGCATACAAAAAACTGTAACCTTTGCTACCATATAAAAATAATTAATAATCATTGCAAAATAAATCGTGTAATCTTACATTTCCTGCCCATCCAGACATGACCCTTGATTGTTTACCATGGATATTGTTGCCTAAAAATGGAGAGTTTCCACGTAAGCAACAAACTTAGAAGATGGGATGAGTCAAAGGTCGTGCGCTGCACTGGAGGTGCTGTGTCGGTAGTGAGCTGGGTAGTTGACAAGCGTACCTGCAAAGAAAATGAACAGAGCACTGGTGTGGTGCCGGCCTAACACTCTCTGATGCTTAAGTCAGAGTTAGTGTGCTAGAGAGAATTAGAGTAGAATTAGTTACCTAATGAATGAATTTCTTCTCCTATTTATAGGAGAAGAAGTTGATGACATCATTGTGCCACGTGTTGCGTCGAGATTGGGACATGTATTGTTTCTCAATTACGTGTCGCTTACGGGTCACTTCACGTGTCATTTCTCAAGTGGATACTTGTATTCAATCTCAAATATGTAGGACTGTGCTCAGACGGTGTGCCCAATTACTCTGTTCAGACGGTGTGCCCAGTTACTCTGTTCAGATGGTGTGCCCAGTTACTCTATTCAGACGGCGTGTCCAGGTACTGTGTTCAGACAGCGTGCCTAGGTACTATGCTTAGACGATGTGCGTAGACATCTTTATCAAGTTATAAAATTCCATGTGTTATCAAATTTCACCCCACAACAAATATTATCACATGGAAATAAATAAATAAATAAAACATCCACTTTTTAAAAACGCCTTAAACTGAATACTAAATCAGTTTTACCTCATTTTTGAAAGAAAAAAAGTACCTTTGTTAGTATATTTTTTTGGATTAAGTTAAGAAATATTGAATTGGTTCTAGAGATCAAGAAACCTTTTTTTTTCTTCATTTCCTTACAATGTTTCATGAAATCTTAACCTAAACCCGATCTAGAAGAAGGATAGTAATGTAGATTAAAATTTGTTTTAGGGATATTTCTATGAAAATGGATCAACATTTCAACTCAAGTTATTTTTGAAAACTTCATGTGAAGGGGCATTTTTGTAGGTACCCAACTTAACTCTATTTCTTTTCGAAACTACCTTATCAACTTTGTACAATCATTTTTCAATGTCACAAGCAAGGTGGCATCATGTAACTGGCTACATCAAAGAGAAGGGAACGATAATGATGATAGAAAAAATTTTTTAAATAAACGGGTTCAACAGAAGAGACTGAATCTAAACGTATTCATAAATAGCATACCATGTAAAAGAGGTGACACGAGCCAATATAACCATAACTCAAGTGGTTAGATACATATTCTATTCTCATGCGGTCAAAAGTCCGAGTCTTCCCTCCCTGATTTGATGTAATATTAGAAGTAAAAAAAAGTTGCCACATGTGAGAGATTAGGGGGAGTGAAGATGCTAGTATTTAGTATAAAAATGGGTGACACGTGTCAATACAAGTATAACTCAAATGGTTAGGCACATACTCTATTGTCATGAGATTGAAAGTTTGAATCTTCTTCTCAGGTTGATGTGATATTAAACTAAAGAAAGAAAAAAAAGATGCCACGTGTGAGAGATTAGGAGGAGAGGAGATGCAGGGAAGTGAAAGCAAAGGAAAGAGATATTGTAGAGAGGGAAAGTGGGACAAGACAATTGCACATGCTCATGCTGTTGGTGGTGGTGTGGTGGTCACTTGATCAAAAGCGTTATTATTATATTAATATTATTATAATAATAATAATAAAATACTATTGCTTCCTGGACCTCAAGGGGGTCCTCCGTATTCCCTTTTTGTACTTTTCTTCCAAATTTTTATTTTATTTTTTTGTTTGGAAAAGCAAATTAATTTATTACTTATGAGTTATTGGCATTTGTAAAGATATTGATTTAGTATTCATATAAGATAATGATTTTGGTTTTTTAATGTTAAAAATAAAAAACTTATTCAGTCATTTAAATAAAACATCTTAAATAAAGTTGAAAAGAATTAGTTGTATAAAATGGTCTTTTTAAGGCCAAAGTGGGAAAAAGTTTTTATTTATTTATTACAACTCTTTTATTGACATTCGTATGGTCCATAAGTGATAACAATTTGTTATTTGCTTAAATACTTATAAGAGTTGCTATTTTCAATGGAAAAAAGACTACTCATTGCAATTCTTCATTTAAAGAGCTAAATAAAATAGTTTTCAAAGAATAGTGTTTGAAAAGTAGTTAACATTTCAAAGAATTTTTTAAAATAGAAACTAAAAACAAAAATTATCAAACAAGCACCGAAGAATTTAATTTAGAATAGATAACTAAAATTGAAATATATATAAAAAATAAAGTGTACCTAAATTCAGTACATCATTGTTTTAAAAAGGATCAGATTCAAAATCAATCTTAATGGATGAACCTTTAAACCAGTGAATTTTCTAATACTTTGAAGGTATTCATTATAATAATCTTTAAAAAAAAGTACTCATTATAATAATAATAAGTAACTTATATAGAGGTGGGTGGAAGTAATAGACCCCACTATATCTTTGTTATTGATTATAAATACGGGATATGTCCATAAAAAATGAGTACAAAAGACGTCTTGTACAACGAAAATACCAGAAATTGCCTCAAAGTAGACTACCTACGTTGAAGGAGTGGGTTTGGTACAACAAAGTGGTCTAAGTAGTTAGTCCCTTTCAATGAAATGCATCAACACTCACTCAACTTCTCCCTCAAAAGAAATCTTAAACAATCACTTCAAACTCACTTTTGTGGTGTCTACTTCTTACTTTGTGTTCTCAATTTATGAGAAATTACGATCAATTCTAAAAGGCCAAAAATAAAAAACAAACAAGGTTTTTTTTTTTTTAATTTATTATTTTTTGACAAAATCAAGGCACTACAAAAATTGAAGTATAATTTTTTTTTCTTTTTTTTTTTTCGCATTAGAGTAAACTTTCTTTTATTGCACTTATGATTAGGTAGAAGCATTCTAATACTAAGAATTTGCCTCCATCTTGAGTACATTTTAACCTTAAACTAGATCGCTTAGAGTGTTTCAAACAGTGGTTAAGCATATTGTTTTTAAGTTAAACATTGTTATAACGGCATCGGGATACAATGATTTCTCAAAAGAAACAAATAAACAAACAATGCACTATCGTTTTTTAGAGGGCAAAACAAGACACTACCAAAATTTGAAGTAAACTTTCACTCTTATTGTCATTATAATTAGGTACTAGGTAGAAGCATTCTAATAGTGAGAAGTCCTCTCCATCTTTAGGTAGGAAGATATCGTGATTCAATCATTTTTTTCAAAAGCAATACTTTACCCAAACAATCTTAATTCAACCTATTCAACCAAAGAAACTAAGGGTCTGTTTGAGATAATTTTTAGAAGTGTTTTTTTAAAGGGTATAAAAAAAAACACTTTATTTTTTCAAAAATAAAAAATAATACCAAAAAAAGAAACCGGGGTCTAAACATTTCAAGTTTGGAAATCCAATAAATATCATCAATTTGCAACCTTTAATGTCCTTCTGAAGATAATCAAACAATTCACATGCATGTTGTAAAATAGGGTGGCCACAAACTGATATGGCCAACCACAGACAGAATCAGATAGATTTTATATGTAAAAAGATACTAAACTGTTTTCAGATCGATTTACCTTTAATAATTCCACATATCGTGGAGCCGTTTTACCTATGAAAAAGTTAACAAAGTAATTTAGTTAAGTAATGAATTTATATGATACAAAATCATCGATAAATCGACAACTCTTAAATGATAACAAAATGAAGAAAAAGAAAGCATAGAAAAGGTAAAAATGATTAGGACATATCAAACATGACACTAGTGAAATCTAATGGTCCAGTTCTGAGTCTTCCAACAATCTTACAGTCAGTGGACAATAAATCCTTGAGTAAGCAAGCAAACACTTTCTTATCCCTTCTTATCCTTTTTTTAAATGTAAGGTGGGATAAAAGAAAATTCCAAGAAGAAATTTATGAACTGTACTATATCCCAAGGGCATCACAGATTTGTCTCTGTTAGGAACTCTTCCCTAAAGCAGCTTCACGTTCCTGCCGACGTCGATCTCTCTGCATCCAAACAGAAACGTATATATATATCAAACAATCTGCAAGAGAAAATTTTATATTTAATCTTTGATGTTGTAATAATGCATGTATGTCCATGGAAATATTTATAAGTTTGCAGATACCAAGTGAGGACAATTCACTAACAGTCTATCAAAGTAGGCAGCTACAAAATAGCATTGCCATTAAGTAAACATAACCAATGACTATGAGAAGCCCAAGTAATTTGAGGAACTTGATGTCTTTCCTCCTGGGTAAGGCTCAAGCCCAAACATCCATACAATTGCTTACCTCACAACTTTCTTATCCCACATTTTTTTTTATAGAAGAGGCTCACAAGCCCAATTTATTATGAAAATGAATGAAACAAAGAACAAAGAGAAGACAGAGGACCCCGGTAATTTATAACTACCATTCTCTAACCAACTAACTAGTTAATTACTATTTACTAGTTTTTCGTTAATAACATGCCTAATAACCTTCTAAACATAATTTCCATGACTCTTCCCCTGAAACACACCTTGGTGGATCCAATTTAGCTAATCAATTTTTTTTAAGAGAAATAGACAATTTTTTCATCAATAATTGAAAAGAATAGAAAAGGAAACCACCCCAAACTGGGTTACAAAAAAACACCCCAATTAGAGTTAATAACACTTCAGTAATTTCAAAAAAAGAAAAGAAAAAAAGCACTCCAACTCGATCCATAATGCTTAGCAAGATCAGTCACTACAGCCCAACTCAATTCTTTGTTGTTAAATATTATTTGATTACTTTCTAACCAAATCCCCCAAATTAAAGCTTTGACTCCATTGCTCCACAGCAGATCAGCTTTCTTGTCGAGGTTTAACCCACAGAGAGTTGACAAACATAATCCTTGGCCAAGAGGGAAAAAGACCAAGGGCATTCCAACCAGCTAAAAAAATGTTGAAAGAACACTGGAAGAATAAATGAGCTTGAGATTCTTCAGCTTTAGAGGCCTTTTTTATTTACACTCTATCACTAGTATTGAGACCTTCCAGCCAAAGCGACCAAATGAGGGATTTGACCTTTCTAGGACCCTTCAAATCCGAAATCTCCTTTTTGAGCTTCTTAAAGTCAGGACCTCCATGTGAGGAAATAGCATTGAAAACCGAATTCACAAAACATGTTTAAAGGGGTGGAGAATTCATGAGAGAACATGTTGGAACTAGCTCTTGTAAATGTTTCTTTTTGGGTGTCAACTTCTAAAGTTTTCCTAACATCCCATTTATTATTGTTAACAATTGGGCTCAACCTATAATTTTGGGTTGTTCGTTTTTGTTTATACTATCCTCATACTTGTAAAATTGGTGGCGGTTTTTTTACTTGTAAGTAGGAGGGTTCTCCGGGTTTTATTTCATTATCTTAGTGAACTGTGCTTTTGAGTGGTTGTCTCAGACAAAAATAAAATAAAATAAATTATTTGTCCAACACTCCACACATGTCAATAGATTTAACTTCTTTTAGCTTCCCTCTATCAAATTTTTGCCCAAGTTCAAGACATCGTACTAAAGATGTTAACCTCTCACTTTTGTTAGAGTTAATTTTGGTGACTAAAAGAATTTCCTCCACTAGTTCCTTCATGAGCACAACTGCTCTTGAATTTTCTTCAAAATAATCTCCCCAAAGTCTTTTGCTTGTTTACCTAGTATGTAAGCCTTTAAAAAACTAATCTAAAAAAGAAAAAAAAAATCTGACAACCTCAAATTCTCCAATTTGGCAATTAACCTATTCTTTCAATCAGAAACCCTTACAACAACCAAATTCTAATTCACAAATCCTATAACAACCTCAAAACCGAACAGAATTTTGAAACCATCGAATGAAATCGAAATCAAACACAGAGTAATACACATGTGCCACAACTAAAACAAGCACATCCACATCTACACAGAAAACATCATAATGAACCTAACAAGATACAAGTTAGATATAGTATAGTATAGTGAGAGTAAAAATTTAAATAAATGATAATAGAAAATACCCTTCTTTCCCAGTATGGATGAAAGCAAACAAAGTCATAGACCGGACTGATTGTCGATACCAGCACAACATTAAGACCGGTAAATACAAGAAGCGCAGTCATCGGTCGTGTCCGATGAGGCATAGTTTTTAAAACCTCTAGCAACTGATGAATTCAGAACCTTAAGAATAAATCTGGAATTCTACAAAGAGAGCACGGAAAACATGTTATTTACAATACAAATTAATCATTGTATGCAAGTTATTCAGCTTATAAATGCTGGTTTTGACATTTTTATGCAGCTGTTCAAATTATCTTGTTTTTTTTTTTTTTTTGAATTGCATGATTCTTTTCATTTCCAATTCCAATTTCACGGAACAATTCAGAAAGTAGTATATCAAGAATTTTTTTTTTTTTTTAAACATAAAGTTTGCATTTTTACTAAACATTCCAGAAACCCATGATTCGCTATTTCCAATTCAATAACGTGAATGAAAAGAAGAAGATTAATCGGAACTTACAGTTATAAAAAAGGGATGATCCAAATTCCAAATCAGAATGTAAAATCCATGGCGTCCATTCTCTTCCTTTCTAATTCTATTTCTCTGATCTACCAATGAAAACTATCACTCTGCTTTCTTACTGGAGAAATTTAGGGGTGAAAGAAAAACCGAAAAACCGAAAAACCGAAAACCGGAAAAATAAACCGGGCCGAAACCGTAAAAAACCGAACCATCCCGGTTTCCATTATTCAAAAACCGGACCGAGCCGAACCGAACCGGTTAAAACCGGAACCGAACCGGCTTCTAAAAAACAAGTAAAAATCCCATACCGCTTCTCTATTTCCCCCTAATTTTTATTTATTTGTTTTATTTTATATATTTATTTATCACTTTATTTTAATTTATATTTTATATATTTATTAATCTAATTTTTTCAACTAAGTTTTTGTTTATGTTTGATTTTTTTTTGTTTCATCCTTCAATGTTGGAGGATTTATTTAAAACTAAATGCAAATAGGCTATTCTAGAAAAACTAGAAAAAACCGAAAACCGGACCGGCAAAAACCGTTCAAAACCAAGCCGGTTCTTATTGTAAACCGAACCGGTCCGGTTTTTAAAATTAATTAAAAAACTGGACCGAACCGGTTTCACCCCTAGAGAAATTAATGGAATCTTTGGAGAGTGATTTTTCCATGGAGAATTTGCTTGAATAAAAAGTAGAGATTTATCAGCCCAGATGAAAATTGTTATTATACAGAGAATTTAGATTTTTGAAGTTAATTTTTTTTTAATTATACGTTTTAAAAGGGTAATTTCCAAAACAATTATTTTTTTTCAACAAATGATAAAGCTTACCTCAAAATAACATATTTTTTAATATCTAAATACTAATTACTGAAATATAACAACTTTTTAAAAATTATCAAAATAACAATTCGATAAATTTATTGAACTATTTTTTTCATTGTTAATTTTAATGAATTTTTTAATTCGAATCATCATCAATAATTTATTGAAACATTTTGTTATTTTGAAATAAATTTATTCGATTTTTTTGCCCCTTTCTTAGTTAAATAAATTATTGAACTATAATTCTATAATTCAATAGTTCAATAATTTATTGAGCTTCTGTTTGAGTAATTTTTAAAAAGTTATGATATTTTAATAAATAGTCTGCAAAAATATGTTATTTTAGTTACTGTCCCATAAAAGATTGATGGTGGAATTGAAACTTTTAAAATGTTAAGGACAATTTTGAAACCAACTTCATAGGTTAGGGGATTTTGTATCATTTAACAATTAAAAGTTGGATATTTTTTAAAAAATAAAATGAAATGACTGAAATAGCATAATTTTTTTTACTCAAATAGTATAAATTTTTAAAATGTATTAAAATAACATATTTCTTCTAATTCAATAAATAAATTACTTGTTCACATGTATTATTTGTTATTATACCTAAAATTATTTTTTAGTTATTTAAAAAAAATTAATAATAGGAAGATTACACAATCACATAAGAATCCATCCAATGAGTACTCTTAGTTTACTCTAAAATAAACGAGTCCTAAAATAATTTCAAATTATTCTTTTTAGGGAAAAAAAAATCCACCCGTAAATAGAGTATGTTTTAATATGTGATAGGCACTTTATCAAGCATATTGATAAGTAAATACTATGACTAGCCAAACATGATAGCTCAAGTGATTAGACTTCTGCTAATTTCTCATGAAGTTGAAAGTTGAGTCCCCATCCCCTAATTTGATGTAATATCTAAAAAAAGTATTACGATTATTATTAATTAATATGTTTAATCATAATATTGTATAAAATTATTAATTATTGCGTGAATTGATAATCATTTATCATAGTCAATCTCAATTATTCAATTTATCATAATAAATAAGTAATTAATTGAATTTAAAAAATATCATTTAATTAACTTTTTGAAAATGTTACATTCGCGAATATTATGAAATTTTTTGCAACCACTAGAATTTTTTAATGAAATATGGTTTAATTTTGGGCTTCAACTGTTAAATGGGCTTTTTTTTTTTAATCTTCACGTGGGATTTGAGTGAAATAGTGATCTAGGAAGAAATTAGTGAGAAAGGTTTTTTTTTTCTTTTTTTTCATGGGATAGGTACGTGATGAATCCCTAAATTAAACGGAGTGATTACAAATGTAGAAAAAAAAATTAATAATATTTATAGATATAGTATTTATAAAAATAACTATGGATTTAACAAAAAAATTTATAATATTTTTAAATATAATATTTTTATTGAACGCATCAATCAATTGTCAATATAATACCATAGATCTCAGTCAATCAATAATTATTATTTGAAGTGATTATTATATAGTATAGTTAGACAAAGAAAGACTTGTTTTTAAGAAAAATGACATGTTTATAAATATTTTTTAATATGGTAATTTTATAAACATTACATAAAATTTGACACCCATAATTTTTTTTTATTTAAATGATGATGGAGTTGGAGAATGAATAAGCTTAGAAAAATCAAATTCGCTTCGTGATATAAAAACAAGATTTCAAAATCTTTGGATTTGATTAAAAATATAGTTGTATTCTATTTTTTCATTATTTATAGGGCCACTAGATGTCACTTTTTTCATAAATAATTTCAGAAATAACTAATGTATTTTGAAATATTTTTAAAATCACATTTCTCATACCAAAATTCTACCAATCTCAATTTAAACTAGGTGGATCGCATACAAATTTCCCATAAAAAAATTATATTCAATAAATATAATTTTATAAATACAAATATTAATTATCTCCTTCTAATAATAAATGAAGGCTAAACTATGTATTAAACAAATTAACAAAGATAATATTCCTTTAAAAAAATTATCCAATAAGATAAGATCGACATAGATTTGCAATTGTAACTGTTTTAACCTATTAACAGTTCTAAAAGACAATCATTGATTATCATCATAGATGTTTATTGTGAATCTTAGAAAATGACTAATTGACCCACTAAAAATTTAGAAAAATTTAAGCAGATAATACTTTTTCTTTAATATTATTTTTGAAAATTTTCAATTTATCATATCTATTAGCGGTTGGAAGAAGAATGAGGAAAAATTGGAGGCTTTTCGAACATGATTTTGGTAAGAAAGAGTTTTTTAGATAGTATTAAAACAAATCTTTTTGATATTTTAGTTTTAATTTTTTTTGAGATTTTGTAAGTTTTCTTAATTCTTCCATAACTTATGAGATTACATATTTTTTCTAAAATCTTGCACAATTTTAAAAAAATTAAATCAACTTTTCTCAAAGCATTAAAAAAGTGGTTTTTGGCCGTTTATATAATTTATGTGGTTGACTAAACATAATTACAATGTACACAAAAAAATTTGGTCATTCTTGTTGATAGCCCTTCACTATTTTAGTTTTAAATTTTTTATTTAATCTTGCACAATTTATGGGATCCTTACATTTTACACGGTTTAAGGAAAATTAAACCAAATGTATATTTTGTCTTCTCAATAAAATTACGCATAATTGTGGTATACACAAAAGTGGTAATTATTGAAATAGCACATTTGTGTATAAAATCTATTGAAATGTCAAAATTTCTTTTAAAAAAAAACTTAAATAGTAGTTTAATAAATTCGTTGAACTAAAAAAGAGCAAAAAAAAAACTTATAAATAATAGTACAATAAAATTACTATACCTACTACTTGTGAAAAAATAGCAGTTCAATAAATCTATTAAACTAATAATTTATAAAAAAAACACTAATAAATAATGATTCAATATTAAACTGTTATTTAAATAATTTTTAAATTTTTTTAACATTCTCGGGACTAGGGATAGCAACGGGGCGGGGCGGGGATGCCATTCTCATCCCCTAACCCGTTGGGATTTTAAATCCGCATACCCTACCCTATCCCCTAATCAAAGAATCGGGGTGGGTTCGGGGATTCCCCGCGGGGAAAATTCCCTTTTTATATTTTAATTTTTATTTAAAAAGAAATATGAAAAAAGAATATATATTTAAAATATAAATTTTTAAGATAAAAAGAAAACATAATATTAAACATTTTATAATTTATAAGTTAATATAACCATATTTTATATATTTTTTTCTACTAAATAAATATAAAAGTAAACAAAATACATAAGATGTTATTAAAATATCAGGTTCGGGTCTGGGGCGGGGCGGGGAATGTCTTCCCATCCTCTAACTCTAAAATAAAGGGAAAATTTTCCCCCCTAATCTTAATCCTATAAAGCAGGGATTCCCCACCTTTATAGGATCGTGGCCCCTAACCCTCGAGAAATTTTGTCATCCCCACTCGGGACAAATTCAACCCCAACTAAAGAATGCATTAATGTAGAATGAAATGTTTGATCCCATTCCCATCTGTCTTTTTGTTCCGTGTCGTTAACTAATCAAAATATCTCCATCTTATGAATTGATATGATGTCGAAGAAGATTATCAACCGAAATCATGGGAGGGCCTACCGAGTCAACGTGGACACTCACGCACCGTATCCTCCACTCCGTTTAAAAGCTAATATAAATAATTCAAATTAATCAGTTATAAATTTTTCTAAACATAGCCTTTTTATGTTTTTATTTTCAAAAGTCAACATGTCCTCAGCTGTGTGTGAGGTGGCATAATTTATCTTATTATTTATATTGTTATTAAATATTTTTATGAGAGACAATATGATTATAACTCAACTAGTTACATACGTATTCACTTTTGATGAGGTCAAATATTTGTGCATTCCTTCTTTCATTCTGATGTATTAATATCTACTAGAGGGAAAAAAACCATTTATTTAATTTAAGTTTTAAATTAAGTAAGTCAATATCAGAATTTTAATAAATTCAATTAAGAATATTATTTGGTTGCTTAATCATAAATAGAATAATCAAGGCTGTTCATACCCAATATAAAATATCAAGTGGATGAAAATTAAAAAGAATAAAAAGTATTTATAAGTTTTTATCTATGTAGCATTTTTTATGGGTTATTTTTAAAATAATTATAGTTTTAAAAGCATATTAGAAAACAAATGTACATTTGAAACATTTTAGGAAACCGTGGCAATATGTTGATGTGGCCGCAAATGTGGCGTTCACCCATTCCTTTCTTCTTTACCACATCAGCACATTACAACAATTCCCTAAAATGTTTTAAATATACAACGTTTTTCTAATTTGTTTTAAAAACAATAATTATTTAAAATTTAATCTAAACGTCAATATTATGATTTTATTAATATTATACGTATGATCAAAATGAATTTTTATAAGTTTGTTATCAAATTCATCATTTTGTTGATGTGCATAAGGGTGAAAATCAATTTAATTCCTATATTAAGTAAAACCAAATCAAATTGATCAAATCGAATCATATAGTTTGATTGATTAAATGAATATGACAGGTCAACGGTCTGAAAACCTCTATATTGATTTTTTTTAATTGTATTTGTCATTTTTTATCTAGTGATTTTGTGATTTATACATATTTTTATTCATAAATATATTAATTATCAAATTAATGTGTGGAACTATCAGATTGAATAGTCTAGATACAAACTAAATCGAGCAAATTCAATTCTTTTTACGATCAGCTCAATTCGGTGTCACATAATATGAGAATGTAACTGTTTTTCATCTCTATCCATGTCAAAAAATGATAAATTTGATGACTAACTTGTAAAAGTTCATTTTCTTTGCATGGATAATATTAATAAAATCTTAATATTAATGTTTAAATTAGATTTATAAATAATTGTCGTTTTTTAAACATATTAGAAAAATATCGTGCATTTAAAACATTTTAGAAAAACGTGATAGTGTGTTGATGTGGCAAAAAAGAAACTAAGTAAGACCACATCAACATTCTATCATAGTTTCCTAAAATGTTTCATATATACAACCGTTTTCTAATATGTTTTAAAAACTATAATTATTTTAAAAATTACCTTTTTTTTTATTGGTACGTTGCTTAAAATTAAGCAACTAAGTAATGTTCTAAAATTAATATTGTCCTCAACAAAACTACAAAATCAGTCCAAAAATTCCGCCAATAGATCACTTAAAATTAAACCAATAAAAGATGTAATACCTATCCACAAATATTCTCAATCCAAATTTTAAAAACAAAAAAAATAAAATCCAACAACAAATAAAAGTTCAAATCTGACAGCCAAAAACCAAATTTGAAAACCACAAAATAAAAATGTTAGATATATAAGTGTCAACGGGGAGAAATGAGGTAGTTCTCTATCTTCATCTTCCCTCAATCATTTTTATTTTCGTTAAAATCCCGTTTTAAAAATAGAAGATGGACGATGATTTCCCATGAAGAATTTCTCCGAAATGAAATATGATTTTTAATTTTTAATTACACTTTCAATTATACGATATGTGATGTTATTTATATTTTTGTAACAATACAAACATATTTATTCATAAACTTTTAATATTATAAGTATAAAATAATTAAATATTATATAATAATAATAATAATAATAATAATAATAATAATAATAATAATAATAATAAATATTTATTATTCAATTATAGAATTTTGAAGACTAGGGAAGGAAATGTATTCTCCGTATCCGTATCCGTATTCGTCTCCCTTCCTACTTGTATACGAAACTTGCACTTCTAAGTGTTTTTTTTTTACACCCTTAATTAGGTATAGGAATTCCACAACTAATCATATTTTTCCACTGACCTAACATAAAGTATTTACGATCAAATCTAAAATTCATTTTGATGATAATATAACTTTTGAAATTGGCGCCCTCAACTAAAATATAAGATAAAAACTATTGGATTTTATTTTTTTGAAATGGAGAATTTTTCTGTTTTGGTTTTTAAACTTTTAAATATTCCATTTTTACGTTTAAAAGTTTGTTTTAGTCATCTCTTAAAATTTGTTATTGGATTCATATCACACCATGTGCCTTAATTTGTGACGTTATGAAATTTAATATTTTAAATTTTCAGTAAAATATAAGAGATATACGAAGATTCAATAAAATGAATATAACAAATTTTTGTAAAAATCCAATTATAAAATCAGAATTGTAAAATAGGATAAATGTAAAGTTAAGGGATAATTAAAATTATTTAAACGTGTATATATATTGTTGGCGTGAGTTGTCAAGGAGAAGTTTTAGGGATTAGAATACTCTACTTGCCATATTTATTCTACACAGTTGTAAATTATGCTAAATTGAGGCCTATATCAATGGGTCTATGTTTCTTCCTTTTCTAGCAAGATTGTACAGCTATATGTATTCATTTTTTGTATCTGATGAATTAATCAACGAGAATACGTTTTCCTTCTCCATAACATGGTATCAAAGCAATGATTCTAGGGCTATAGAATTTCTTGAGGAAAAAAATGGAAACACATCCCATTGGGATGGAAGAGCATGGAAGGGATAATTCCATTCTTGCAGACCTTACAATAAAAATGGCACAGGTGTTGAATAAAAACCAAACACAAAACCATTTTTCAAGCCATGAACCTGCTACACAAATTGGCATCAAGTTAGATGGTACCAATTATGCATTGTGGTCCCAAATTGTCGAGATGTATATCTCAGGAAAAGACAAATTGGGATACATAAATGGAGAATTTTCAGAACCTTTACTGACAGAGCCTACCTTCAAAAAGTAGAGAACCGAAAATGCAGTGGTCAAGGGATGGCTTATCAACTCGATGGATCCAAAATTAGTGAGCAACTTTATTAGATTCCCAATTGCTAAGGCTGTGTGGGATAATATTTCTACAACATACTTCGATGGCACAGACGCGTCTCAAGTTTACGACCTTAAAAGAAGAGTAAGCAGACTCAAACAAGGAGGGGGATCTATTGAGACATATTATAACAATTTGCAAGGCGTGTGGAGAGAAATTGATTTCCGACGATCGAATCCAATGAAATGTGATGCTGATATACAAAAATATAACTTTATTTTACAGGAGGATAGAGTTTATACTTTCTTAGATGGGCTGGATGACAGACTCGACAAGATTCGAGCAGATGTACTTCAAGTACAACCATTTCCAACAGTGGAACAAGCTTATGCACAAGTCAGAAGAGAAGATTTGAGACAATCTATAATGAGGACAAATGAAGAAACCATATCTGGGGGTGCTATGTTTTCAAAAGGGGGACATAAACCTCAACAAATATTATGATGGCAAACACAACCAAATGGAAAGCCCAACACAACAGGAAAATCAAAGTCTCAAGGGGAAGGAGGATGTTGCACACATTGTGGAAGTGTAAAACACACTAAAAAAACTTGCTTTAAACTACATGGATATCCAGATTGGTGGCATGAATTAAAGGCAAAGAAAAAACGTGAAGCGGGTGGAGGTGACAATTCTGGTCGTGCTGCGCTTATGAGCCAACTATCTCTTGCACTACAATCAGATTCTTTTACCCCTAATATTGAACAAAATACTCCAAACGATCCAGGTAACCACGGTTGTGTTTTTTCTTGTTCGACAACTGAGAACCATAATAGCTGGATTATTGATTCCGGGGCAACAGATCTCATGACATTTAATCCTTGTGATTTTTCTAAAGCCACACGACCAAAACAATTATGCATTGCCAATGCAAACGGTGTAAATTATCCAGTAACAGGGGCTGGAACAGTTGCTCTTTCTCCTTCTTTTTCACTACCAAATACATTACTCGTCCCATCACTTTCCAATAAATTATTATCCATAGGAAAAGTGACTGAGGATTTGAATTGTTGTGTTTTAATCTATCCAAACTTCTGTCTTTTTCAGGATATTCTCACCAAGGAGATTATTGTAGGATCGAATGGCAACACTAGAGGGGGGGTGAATAGGGTTGCTTTAAAAAATTTATGAATTTATAAATCGACTTTTGAACCAATAAAGTTTTTCGAATCGATTAAATAAATTACCAATTAAAGAGCTCAAGTTACAAACTTATGAATTAATTGAACAAATGATATTTCTAATCAAGATTGATGCAAGCAATTTATTAGCATGAGCAGTGAATGCAAAACAATAAAACAAAACAAGCGAAAATTAAAAAGTTTAGGGAAAGAAGACACCGAAGATTTTTATAGTGGTTCGGCAAGCCTACGTCCACTCCCCAAGGCTCCTCCTTGAGAATTTCACTATCACCGATTCTCTTGCGGGTGAGAACCAAACCGGTACAATCTCCCTCTTTAATTTCAACAGGAAAAAGAGAAAACCCCGATCCTTTTCACTGGTTCAGGATCTAACCAATTTCTTTTTCACACCCCAAGGTGTTCCCACACCTTAATACAAATCCCAATGAATTTGAATTAAAAAGAACCTCACAAATCCTCTCAAATAGGAGATACACAAATTTTGTACCGTTAAAATTATCACAATTTTCTCACACAATAGATCTCTCAATAAAATAATAAGCAAAATTAGGATTGAAAGAGAAAATTGAATGATGGAGCACTTGGGAATATTTGGCAGCAAGATGAAGCAGATTTCAGAGTATTCGTTACTGTTTTGATCTGAAAAAAAAGGTTAAAGAATAGCCAAAATTGTGTTTTAGCTCCAGGACAGATCTGCACCGTTGATGGGCTTTATTTGATCCAAAGGCTGAAAAATTTTGATGAAAAACGGTCAAAAAATTAATCAAAAACGGAGAAAAAGCTTCAGCTGCTTCGCCTCGGTCATGCCCAGTCTCAGAGGAGCGCGTGCGCGTCAATCGCGAGTCCCAGCCAATCCGGATGCTCCCTGGCAGGCGCGTGTAGCTCACGCGGTCTTCAGGCGCGTCGTACGTCTGCAGTCAGTCACAGCCAGCCAGCTTTTTTTTTTTTTTTTTTTTTTATAAATTTAAAATTCATCTGCCACGTGTCGCTTCCCTGTTCGTCCGGTTTAATATTCAAAATTTAAATGCAAGCCACGTGTCGTCTTCTGATTCGTCCAAATTCGTGCATCAGCGTCATTCTTTTCTTAGCCCGGTCAGCGCCTCGTCATCTCTCTTGTCCACGTGTCATCATGTGATTCGTTTTCCATTGCCACGTCATCGTCCACGTGTACTGCCACGTCATCAAAAATATGACCGTTTGAAGTGCCACGTCATCAATATTTGACCGTTGACTTTGCCACATCATCCATTTTGCCACGTGTCAAATTCTCATTCGCCCTCTTTGTCCATGTCATTTGATGATGTCATCCGGGATGTGTATTTTGATTCCAAACTTCTTTTGTCCATAACTTCTTCGATTGGACTCCGATTTGACCGATTCAAGATGCGTTGGAATCCTTGTTTCGAGCTCTACAACATAGACACTTAAAAACTTCGAAACCATCAGTATATATTTGGTTTGTTATCATCAAAACATTAGGTATGATTGAAGCCCATAAAGCTAACAATTATTGGTCGTGGTACTAAAATGGAGGGGCTATATTACATGGATGATGTTAGTTATGGTAGAGCAAATAATGTGCATTCCACTGAAGCTAAAGAAAGGCAAATTTGGCTATGGCATAACCGATTGAGGCATCCCTCGTTTCGATATTTAAAATATTTATTTCCGAAGTTATTTTTGAATGTTACTGAGTCGAATTTTAGGTGTGAAGCTTGTATTCAAGCTAAGAGCATCGTGTCCCTTATCCACCCAAACTAAATAAATGTGATACTCCTTTTTTGATTGTTCATTCCGACGTTTGGGCCCCCGCTCCTATTACTGTTTCCACCGGTGTCTGGTGGTTCGTAACTTTTATCGATGATTGTACACGAATGACTTGGCTTTATGTGATGAAAAATAAACATGAAGTATTTGAGATTTTTCGAGCATTTCATAATATGATCCGAACACAGTTTTCAGCTAAACTTCAGATTCTTCGATCGGATAATGGTGGGGAATATAATAATTCACAATTTCAAAGATACTTTCAGGAACAAGGCATGCATCATGAAACCTCTTGTTCTCAAACCCCACAACAAAATGGTGTCGCAGAGCGTAAAAATAGACACATCTTAGAGATCACCCGAGTTCTCTTGACTGCGGCTGAAGTACCAAAACGTTTTTGGACAGATGCCGTAGTGACTGCTATTTACTTGATGAACCGAATGCCATCACGAATTTTGAACTACCAAACTCCCCTTCAAGTTCTTGCTCAACATGTGACTTTACCATCAGTTCTTATGTTGCCACCAAGAACGTTTGGCTATGTTACATATGTTCACATCCACAAAAATCAACGAACAAAGCTAGAACCATGTGCTGTCCGTTGTGTCTTTCTTGGATATGGAGCCCACAAGAAGGGATATCGGTGTTATGATCCCGCAACAAAACGATATTATACCACCATGGATGTCACTTTTATAGAATCAGAGAATTTCTTACCCTCTTAATCTTCCCTCTTCTGTCTTCAGGGGGAGATACCAAGTGAAGAGCATAATTGGGAAACTTGGCCAGGATTTGAAGAAATTTCAAATGTTGAAGAAATTCCTAATAGTGAAGGTGGGGAGGTTCAGTTAAGAGCACCCATGACCACACTAATAGACCAAAGAGAAGAACTTGAAAATGTTGAGCATGTAGAAGCAGAAGTTGAACAACTAATAGAAGATGATCAGAATGGAGAAAATATGGAAATTGCAAGTGAAGAGCCCCTCCCAGATCCAACAATATCACAAGCAGACCAATCTTTTGAGAATATCCATGAGGTAGAAGTTCTAAACTCTCATCAAGATACTTCTACTTGTTGTAAATTACCTTTCAGGCATAATCGTGGGAAACCATATATCAACCAAAAAAGAAAGTCAAAGTACCCAATTGCCAACCATATATCAACCAAAAGGTTGTCTGAACCCCTCAAGACCATGATTCACAAATTATTTGAAGATGATATTCCTAATACAGTGAATGAAGCTATGAAGAATATCAGATGGATCCAAGCAATAGAGGAGGAGATGAAGGCATTACAGAAAAATAACACTTGGACACTTGTATCATTGCCCGAGGGAAAGACAACGGTGGGATGTCGATGGGTCTTTTCTATCAAACACAAAGCAGATGGATCAATTGAAAGATATAAAGCAAGGCTTGTTGCGAAAGGATACACTCAAACATATGGGATAGATTATCAAGAAACCTTCTCGCTGTAGCAAAATTGAATACAATTAGAGTATTAATATCTCTTGCTGTAAACTTAGACTGGCCGCTACACCAATTTGACGTAAAAAAATGCCTTTCTTCACGGAAATCTTGAAGAAGAGGTGTACATGGAGATTCCACCTGGTTTTGAAACTTCGATGCAAAGGAAGGTAGTTTGCAAATTACAGAAGGCGCTTTACGGGTTGAAGCAATCCCCAAGAGCATGGTTTGGAAGATTTAGTCTAGCCATGAAAAAGCATGGCTTCGAACAAAGTAACTCAGATCACACGCTCTTCTTAAAGCATCGACAAGGGAAGGTAACGGCCTTGATAATCTACGTTGATGATATGATAATTACAGGGAATGATGATGAAGAAATCTCTAAATTACAAGAGCAGTTAGCAGCTGAATTTGAGATGAAGAACCTTGGAGGGTTGAAATATTTTTTGGGAATAGAAGTTGCTCGATCAAAACAAGGAATATTTTTATCTCAAAGGAAATACGTGCTTGACCTATTGACAGAAACAGGAATGCTGGACTGTAAACCTATAGATACACCAACTGCTCAAAATCATGGTTTAGGAGATTTTCCTAATCAAATTCCTACCAATAAAGAAAGGTATCAGTAGCTTGTGGGAAAGCTTATATACTTATCTCACACTCGACCTGATATTGCTTACGCTGTGAGTTTGGTGAGTCAATTTATGCATTGTCCTAGTGAAGACCATATGAGTGTTGTCGTTTGTATTTTACGCTACTTGAAGTCTTCTCCAGGAAGAGGATTGATGTTCACTAGAAATGAAAATCTTCATATCGAAGGGTATACAGACGCCGATTGGGCAGGAAACATTAGTGACAGAAAATCTACATCAGGCTATTTTACATTTGTTGGAGGAAATTTAGTCACTTGGAGAAGTAAAAAGCAAAATGTAGTTGCTCTATCTAGTGCGGAAGCGGAGTTTAGAGGAATGGCTAAAGCTTTGTGCGAACTACTTTGGCTGAAAGGTTTATTGAAGGAAATCAGAGTCTCAATCCAAGATCCAATGAACTTGTTTTGTGATAATAAAGCAGCAATAGCAATTGTACATAACCCAGTTCAACATGATCGCACCAAACATGTTGAAGTAGATCGACACTTTATCAAACAAAAACTCGAAGATAACATTATCCAGCTACCTTTTGTGAAGTCAGAGGATCAGTTAGCTGATATTCTTACAAAGGCTGTCACTAACAAAATATTTCACAACTCACTCGACAAGTTGCGCATTCATGATATTTACGCACCAACTTGAGGGGGAGTGTTGGCATGAGTTGTCAAGGAGAAGTTTTAGGGATTAGAATACTCTACTTGCCATATTTATTCTACACAGTTGTAAATTACGCTAAATTGAGATATATATCAATGAGTCTATGTTTCTTCCTTTTCTAGCAAGATTGTACAGCTATATGTATTCATTTTTTGTATCTGATGAATTAATCAACGAGAATACGTTTTCCTTCTCCATAACATATATTTCCTTTTTCTAATTGATTACCAAGTTTTGAAAACGACCCCACAACAGTTCTCAATTTGATTAAATATTCATACTTTTATATATTTACAAATCTATATATCATTTTCACCTTTTTAGATCTAAATATCTCTAGACTCTAATCCATATAATTTTTAGCTTTTCTGAATACTGATTCTTAATCATTCAAAAGTCAAAACATGTGAGCAGACTTCTTGTTCATCAAAATTAAGATTGAGATCAATTTTTTTTTAATTAAATTATATATTTCCAGTCCCTTAACTTTAGTCCTTAAGTACTGTTTTTGTCTTAATACTTTTGTTTGGTACTTTTAAATTGAAACAATTAGGTCCCTCACATATTATGATTGGGTCGTAAAAAAATTAATGGCTATATAGTATATAATTGAAGTTTATTTACTTTATTCAATATCTTATTTTTTTTTTCAGATTTTAATTAAAATTTCAATGGTAAAGGTTTAGTTATTACATTTAATAAAATACATGAATCAAATCGTTATATATTAAAATAGATATGTTAAAAAAAATACAATAACTTAAAAGTATATTTTGTGATAGTATGATAAAGTGATATTTTTTTAAGTGAATACGATAAGGTATTTGTATTCCACTTATTAAACCAGATATTTTAGTTTATAATTATAACCGGATGTATTCTGCTTAACTTTTGTTCACAGAGATAATGACTATGGATGTCAACGTTTATAATTAGTTTTAACTTCGGGCCGTTTGGTTCAGTAGTGAGTTAAGATTTATACAAGCTTAATCATCGTTTGTCTCTTGGATTTAAAATTCAATATGATGAGTTTGTTAACCCCTCTTAACAAACTCATCTATTTTCACAATTTTAACACATTTTACAATTAACTAACTCCATTATTTTACACAAACCAAACACATTGTTAATCCCTGCTGAACAACCCAAACCTTGACAATCAAAATGACACCTTATAAATTATTAAATTACAACCAATAGCACCGTTTTCTACTTTATTTTAACAAATAGCACTTTATTATTTTCATATTTTTTTTCTTTTGTAGATTTTCATTATTATTTTGTACAATTAAAACATTTGGTTCCATAAAATTATTAAAATCGAAAATTTTAGTAATGGCACTATATTATATTCTTTTAATTTTATGCATAATATCTTATTATTTTTTACACATTTTCTCTCTTTTTTTTTAAGCTATGCCATTTACAAACTCCTCATTACCCATTATGACCAATATAACATTTTTAGGCCGAAAATCCATTCAGACACTTAATTAGATCATTAAATACAATTTAAAAACAGGGTACGTTTCTTTTTTATTTTTTAGGAAAAAAATAAGTTTAGTTAATATAATAAAGTAAAGTGAGAGAAAAGTTTCCTCTCATAGAAGAAGAAAATCAAAACAATTTTGTCCCTTTCCCCTATATTTTGAGCTTCTCCATTCTGTATCTGACGTGGCTCCTTGGCAATTCCCTTTACCACCGAATATTAATTTTAAAAAAAAAAATTAAGAGTATTTTAAATAATCATCTTTAAAAAATTATTTCTTTTAATTATTATAGATACCCAGTGTTTTTAGTAAAAAATATTTTCTCTAAAATTATAGATTTTTTTATTAATTATGTAAAAATTGTTCTTAAAAACCGTTTTAAAAATGAAAATAGAAACACCTGATAAAATTATTGTATTACTACTAGTAAAAAAGAAATTAGTAAATTAGATTTTAATAAACTATTTTTATCTCTAGAAATAAAAAACGAAAGCTATCCAGAAAGAGAGAAGATCTAAGACATGGACGATCTCGAACAAATAGCTTTTTTTTTTTTTTTTTGATTAACAAATAGCTTCTTTTGTTAAACCATCAATAACTTTTTTTTTTCTCTTGACGCATGAGTGAACTGGAAGTTTGAGTTTGATTTTTTTTTAATTGTGCTACATTAAATGGCCTTGATTAAATGATCTTTTAATTATATATTTGATATAGTAATTGATGAAAAAGGTAAGTCAAAACCAAAATTAATATAAATTAGGGATATGTGTAACCTTATTTGTATATCTATTAAAAAAGGACATATGTAGCCATAAAAAAAAAAAAGGACATGTGTTAACACAGTATAGATTTTTTCCCAAAATATCTTTTTGAATGGTGACTGTTTATTTTTGACTAAAAATAATCATTTTTTATCTTATGCAATAGTTTTCATAATTATATCAAGACTGTCATAACGTGTGTTTATGATTGAATTTTCTATTTTAATTAAATTTGATATTGTTTCAAAATAGTATTATTTTTTTTTCCATTTTCTCTCACATTTCTTCTCATATATGATTTCCTTTTTCTTTCTCTCTCATTTTTTTTTTCCAAAAATCAACTATTTTCATTTTTCTCTAAGTTTTTCCTCACACATTTTTCTAGATTTTGTGATACCACTCTCTTCTCTTTCTCCTTTTTTCATGAACCATGTTCACTGTTTTTCGGATTTTTTTTTCCTCCGTTCTTGCGAATTTTGAAGCTCTAACTCTAGATGTGACAAAAGGTATTATTTTTTCTTCCCAATTAACTCATTAATTTCTAGATTTTTGTTCCTTTATGTGTTTTGTAATATATGTAATATTTGCTGATAGTGTATTCTCTAATAGACGTAAAGTATAATATGCAATATATGTAAATGTACGTTTCTGTTTGTTTCGCTAAGTATGTATTATGTAATATACGTAAATGTATATAAGGATGAAATGGTCAACGTATATCCCTCTTTCATTATGGATGTTTTTCTAAATGTTTATTTTGTGATATACGCAATATACATAATTGTCTGTTTTTCCTCAGTCCGTTAATCTTTCTGTTTTTTTTTGTTAACTGTACATTATGTAATATACGTAGTATACATTTTATGTGGTCTGTTTGCATATTAAGTATTGTGTAATTAACGCTCTTTTATTTTCATTTTATAGATTAAATGACATGTATATTACATACATTATATAAACGTTATTTTATCAAATGCACTTGCAAAGGGGATGATGATGTACTCAATATACCAGCGGACAAAACATTTACATGAGAGGGAAAACTATAAATAATTTACTAACACGAATCTAACAAATTGAATTAAAATCAAAATATTTAGTATAAAACAATAATAATGAAAATGTACAAAATATACTGAATACAATAAAGAACTGGGAACAAATATAGGGGTGTTCATTTTCCCCGCGGGGACTCGCCCCGAAAGTGACGGGGAATCCCCGTTCCCAACGGGGATGGGGAAGGGGACAGGGACAAAAAATTCCTTTTTAAGTTTCGGGAACGGGGAATGCGGTCCCCGACCACGACCCCGTTCCCAGAAAAAATACCGGAAATATATATATATATAGTTTTTAATTTTTTTCTAAATTATTTATAAAAACTTTATTTTAAAACTTTTTATATTTTTTATTTCTAAAACTGTTTTTAAAATAGTATGTAAAAAACTGTTTTATAATTTTTTGGTAAACTGTTTCAAAAACTTTTTTTTTTGATAATGTTCTATTTTTTTTTAATAAAATTGTTTTAAATACCTTTTTTTTACTGATTTGCTTTTCTTTTTTTAATTGTAATTTTTTGTGTTTTTGTTGTCTTAAGTGAACTAGAAAATGTCGATTGCATAGAAAATAATAACTTAAAGTTGATTTTGGATAATTTTTCATTTCAAATGTTGAACAAATTCTTATGGAGAATCATGTATTTTTATCAATTGAATAGATATTTCATTAAAAAATTAAACTTCATTAAAAAATTAAACGGGGAAAATTCCCCGTTCCCCAGGATTTTCCCCGCGGGGAATCCCCGTCCCCGTCCCCGACCTCTTTGAACGAGGAATTTACCGAGGACGGGGACGGGGATTAGAAGCGGGGACGGGGACAGGGAATGCATTCCCCGTCCCCGCCCCGCCCCGTGAACACTCCCAGAACAATATATTGAATATACTAAAAAATTGGGGGAAGAAAAATGCATCAGGAAATAAAAATTACACTGGGAAAGAAAGAAATGTAAGAAGTATCCGACTGTATGCGATATACGGAAGTGTCAGAATGTCAGAGGTTTAAGAGTATACTCGATATACGGAAAGAACAATTTTGGTATATTGAAAATTTGAATAGTAAAAAATGGCTAGATACTTTACTTTTTAAAGACATGGACATTTGCTTAAAAACCCACCCCCAAGTGGCTATAATAATTTTTTTATTTTAATGGAAGTTTCAAAATTAGAAAAATTGACCATATTTGAAAAATTATTGACTATTAATTTAAAACTATTGCCACGGGTCTGCGATGTAGAGTAACTGACGTTCTCTAAAATGGTTACTTTTAGAACTAAAAAATAAGGAGTCACCACTAATTTTTTTATGGTGTGATTGACCACTAAAGTAATAATCAAATAAAAAGAAAGGAAACGGTCTGCAAAAACAAAATGGGTTGGGGAGTTGCTTGTGTGTGGGGAAGGTGTGTTAGCACCCCCACAACGCCTGTAAGAAAACGGTTACAAATTCTATCTTAATTTATCATAATTATTTAAAAAAAAAAAGTTGGTCCTTAATGAAAGTTGTATTATTTGTAATAGTAATTATTTTGAAAAAAAAAAGTCTAATTTTGTCACTTTCCAACTCAATAATCCGGCCTGTTTCATCCAAGGTCCCCAATATTTCCATAACCACATCGTAAAAGTAAAATACGCATAAGAAAGCAATAATCAACTAAATATAAAGTACAAGGGTGAGTAAAGGTCAATCATGCCATTAATCATTCTAAAGAATAGCCAATAAGAAGAACACAAAGACAAATAATGAAAACGAAAAACATCGTTCCACTAACCATACGCCCAACACTTAGCTTTTATCCCATATCCCAATTCCAAGTTTCACCCTAAGCTTAACTTTTCTCTAAACCAATCCCGAATACTCCCATTCATCTCGAAACCTCCATTTACATTTATAAACTTTATTTTTCATTTCTAATTTTATATCTAAACTCCGAAAAACAATAAAACCAAAGTATTGGTAAAAACACTCACTTCCGATAATCATCAAAGCAACCAAAATTCTCATAGGAATTCAATTTCACATTCCCTCTTATACTCGATTAACAACTCGTCATGCAATTCATACATAAAACCACTTTAAACTCACTTTTGAAGCTTAGGAAAGTTGCTAAAAATCAAGAACCAACTTCGAATTAAATGAAATTAACGTCCCTAGAGTTGCTCGAAACCTAGAAAATCATAAATTATAATTAATTAGCACGAAAACCAACTTAAAATAGCGAAAACAGGACTGAATTAGCTCAAATTGGCCAAAAACCAACTTGAACCACATCTCTCCAATAATCATCATGCACGGCCAAAGAACAGCAAAATGAAATCAAACGAAGTTACTCACCTCTACACCGTTTTTCGGCGAATTCAAGGGGATTTCTGGCAGTCGAACAGTAAGGAGAGGTTCGTATAAGCCTAGTAACTCAGGAGATCAAAACGAAACGATGAACCCGAACGTTTCCGGTAAGCCTCAACTTCGGAGCTTTAATGACAGATGCGCGGTGGTGGACGACGGAGTAGAGCTAAGACAATGTCGGTGGTCCACTGTGACAACCCGACTCTTTTAAATTCATTTAAATATAAAACACAACAGAAGTCTTTATATTTTAAGAAAAATGGCGTGGTTATGTTTGAAAATTGGCTAGCCAAAAACCTGTTACATTTTAATTTCAGAACTTAAAACACACAAGGAACATTAAGTTCCTATCCAGGAGTTCAAAAAAGTTATAATCATAAAAGTAAAGATGAAAAGCTCTTAAGAGTTATTTACAAATATACAAATCCCAAAATATATAAAATTCACAAAACCGAAGTCCATGGACTTTAAATACACCTAGTCCATCCTGAGGTCATCATCTGGCAATCATACAACACTAGCTCCTCTCCCACGACCTCTAGCACGAGCATTACCTGAAATTGATTGTAATATCATGCAACAAAGCCCAGTGAGAATAGACAGAATAAAAGGTAAAGTTAGACCCCAAACCCGTATTCGGATTTGTGTCCAAGTAACTCTTACAACTTTCTCACTAAACTTCCAAAACTGGAGAATAATAACTCCCAAAGTTTAGAAGAAAGTGGTCATACTCAAATTTCTCCTTAAAACCTTCATCGAGATATATGGTTATATTCATTTGACCATAAAAACTTGTATTATCTTTTCTTGGTATAAACATATTCAAATAAAATAAATTGTGATGAATGACAATAATAATAGCTCCTGCAGGCTATGTGTAAGCTCCCGCAGGCAATGTGATAGCTCCCTCAGGCTATGTGATAGCTCCCGCAGGCTATGTGTAAGCTCCCGCAGGCTTTGTGATATGATATGAAAATCTTTTATTTGCACATAAAATAGATAAAATCATTCATCATTAAATGAAAGTGCATAAAGTAAAGTGCATAAAGTAAATAAATAGAAATTTTAGATTTACAATGAGTAAACCGAACTAACGATACTTTAAATAAAGTAGATCTTATATTAAATAAGTAATCTATACTTCCAAGGATTCTAAACTTCCAAATATAATCCAAAGTTCTATTCTCGAGTTCCTTTAACGATTCTATCTAAAAGTTTGGATCCTTTAACTTCCAATGATCCATTTTTAATCTCCACAACGATTCTAACTTAGAACTTCCTAAAGTTCAATGTTTCCCTCGAGAAACTCCAAAGTTTTCACTCAAAGAACTAGTTCCTAATCCTAAGGGCACTAGCTCACTTTCTTTTACTCTTAGATTCAAATCCTATTCTTAACCTCCAATTCTACAAACCGTTCTACTTATTCGGTTTCTAAAGTTACTTTAAATCCTATTTATTCTCACCTTGGTAGATGTGGTTTCGTTCCAAACCTCCGGAAGAGCGATCAAGTAAAGAATCAATAAACACCTACAATTAATTACATCTAACAATTAAAAAATAAACATACATCGATCGATTGACAACTAAAGGCATAAAACGACGAAAAACCCCAAATATCCTCAAAGGGTGCTCTCGGCCAAGCAAGGAAAAATATGCCCTGAGTTTGGTTTTCTGGCTTTTAGGCAATTTAGAGGTGTTTTGGATTGATTTCAAGTACTTTGGAAATTCCGGTTTTCAATGGGTAACGATAAACCGGGTTTTTGGACAATATGTAATTTCCCAATTTGAATTACAATAACAATATAATCAATAATAAATTACCCATAATCAAACCCCGAAAGGTAAATTTCAAACTGGAAGGGTTTCGACTGAAACTCGGTTTTAGGGTTTAGGGAAAGTTTTCAAAAACACTTAAAACAACTCCCGTACTTAAAACCATTGAGTTCCTCGACAAGAAATCGAAGAATCAAAGAGAAAACTCCATCAAAACACTATTTGGAGCTTAGGGTTTGAAGTTTAACTTACCGAGAAGTCCGTAGATCACGGGTGGAAGGCACGATGGTTGGGTGGAAATGAATCCTAGACTCGATGGCTTTCCGATGCAACCAAAATCGAGTCGATTAGTCGAGAATTGAACGAAACCCGAAAATCCCCCTTTTCCCTTTGCTACCCACGGCTTTGAGAGAGAATGGAAGAGCAAAAATAGTCAAATTTTGGTCAATGGCAATTTAAAGAAGAATATGAATAGTGAATTGATATTTTTAGGAAATTTAGAAATGACGGTTGCGTCCTTTAATGACGTTTGACTTTTAAATCGAAACCCAAAGTTCTTAAACTATCCCAATGGTGATTAATAATTATTAATTGGCTCGTTAATAATTATTAATACTACCATAACTTATTTAAACTAATAAAGCAATTAAAAGGACTTAAACCGAAATAAACTACTAAATTCTAAATTACCGATTCTAAAATAAACTTTAATTACTTAAATTAAAATAAAATAAAATAAAAAAATTTTATCACAAAATAACGGGACGTTACATCCACGATAGGTAAAACAAAACGGCAAGGAAAAGAAAAGACGATGACGACGATGATGGCTAATGGCGGTGGCGATTCACAGGGAGATAAGAAAATGGAAAAGAAAATCAGGGGGCGGTGGTCTTGTGTGATGCACGAATGAAGAAAGGAATTTAAAAAAAAAAGGTGAATGGCGTTGGTTTCGGCTGGTTCTCACGAAGAAGAAGGAAAAAAAATGAAAAGAAAAAGAATGGGGAGGGTGTTGTTTCACGGGTGGGAGAGAAAGAGAGAAATAAAAGTAGGGGTGAAACGGGTTCGCTCCGGTTAGGTTTTCTAACCAAACTGCTAAAACCGGACCCGTTTGTTTTTATAGATATGGAAACCAAACCAAACCAGTTTTATAGGCTAACCGTTCCGGTTGGTTCGGTTAAATCCGGTTCGGTTCATCGGTTTCGATTTTTCTAAAGGAACTACTAGAATGTAAGCCTCATCATATGGATAAAGCTCATGGGCCGGCCCCAGCCCAACCCAAGTTCGGGCCTGCCCGGCCCGTAAGTCAACGGTTGACGAGCTAGGCTCAGCTTGTAAATCTTTGATTGGTTTTTTGTTTTAAACTGAACCGACACCCTTAGAACCGAAAATCGAAATGATTTTTCCAGTTCGGTTTTTTAAAGGGAAAAACCGAATCGGTTAGGTTTTTCACGATTCGATTTAGCTCGGTTTTCCGGATTTTATTTTCCCCTAAATAAAAGAATTAAAAATAAATACATAATAAATAAATAAATAAAAAGAAAATAAAAAGGGAGTTTGTTGCCCTAAATTGTGGGAATAGGACAAAGACAAGGGGCCCACACTTCACCACTCTTAAAATACTAACCAACATCATTAATTAATTTAAACTAACTTAACTATTTTAATTAAATAACGAAAAAAAAAAAAAAAAAAAAATTATTACGGATATAAAGGGACTACATTTCCTTTTTTTATTTCATTTAATAAATATCAACTTTATACTTTTTGCAATTAAAAAAAATCCATTCTATTTTAATAAGAGTGGATTGGACTCAATTCTTAAAATTAAAAGACAATTTTAAAGTAAAAAAGGTGGTAAAACCTTAAGACCATGTTATTAATATTTTATAATAATTCGATTCATGTGTGTATTATCATGAAGGGGAGCTGATCCAAGCATCTATCTATTTTTTTATGTAGGTGATATGCTGATAGCCTCAACTGATGCAAGGAAGATAAATGATTTAAAAACTATGTTAAGTGTTGAGTTCAAAATGAAGCTTCTAGGTGAAGCAAAAAGGATCCTTGGCATGAAAATATATAGGACTGTCAAAGAAGGATGAATTCACCTCAATCGGTTAAGATATATGTGAAAGGACTACTTTACTAAATTAGCGGAATTTCATTTAGTAAACTAATTAACGATTAATTAAGGATCTATTAATATCAAGCAATTTGTGATAAAGACATGTACATTCATGCTTTAAATTTTGAAAATTAAAATCTTTACTTACATTGAGTAAAATATGGAGAATATGGTTGGAGGTTTCTTTACAGCATCAATCCTCAGCAACACCGGATCTTCTACGCTATATCCCGATCGAAAGCAAAACCGACTTGTGGGAATCGATCTGGAAGAACAAAAGAAGAAAAAATATCTTCTAAATTTTTCCCTAAGGAAAATCGGTAATTGGGCAAAAATTGAAGAGAGAATTTTCACTTTCCAAATTAAAGTGAGAAGTGTGTAAAATATGAATCTCAATGGTTACATTTATAGGAAAATATGGTATCCCAATATAATTAGAAATCCTTATTTAAAAATTATTAAATTATATATAAAAGATAAATAAATAATTAAAAAAAATTCATGTAAATCTTACCTTCCAGCCGCATGCATGACGCCATCAATCTGTAAAGGTAAGGTTTTTACATATTTTTAATTGAGTAAAGTACTCATTTGGTCCATGAGTTTTGGAGCTCGTGTCTATTTGGTCCATATGTTTTCAATTTGTGTCTAAGTGGTCCTTGAGTTTTGGATATTGTGTCTATTTGGTCCCTGCATTTCAATTTGTGTCTATTTGTTCCCTGAGCTTTAAATATTGTGTCTATTTGGTCCCTGAGTTTTCAATTTGTGTCTAAATAGTCCCTGGATTATTAGAAATAAGTTAAATTCTTTCTTAATTTGTTGACTCATTAATATAATATCGACTTAACGGTGACATAAAATGTTTAATTGATCAAAATACTAACATGAGATCAATAATTATGTAAAATTTTAGGCCTAGATTGATGAAAGATTTATTCCTATCTTCGTATTTTGATTAATTAAACATGTTATGTCAGCATTAAGTCAATAATATGATAAGAAGTTAACAAATACGTTAAATTAAGCACCAATTAAACTTATTTCTAATAGTTCTTGAAAATCTAAGGACCAAATAGACACAGTATCCAAAACTCAGGGACCACTTAGACACAAATTGGAAACGCAGGAACCAAATAGACACGACATCCAAAACTCAGGGACCACTTAGACACAAATTGAAAACGCAGGGACCAAATAGAAACGACCTCCAAAACTCAGGGACTAAAGGAGTACTTTACCCTTTTTAATTTATATATTATTTATTTACTTTTCTATATTTAATAATTATGTATTTAAAATTAGAAAAATTCAAATAATAATTTCTAATCTAACACATTTAGCCAAAAATAATATATTAATTACCATTGAATCTTATTCAATTAATTATTTTGGGCCAAAACCAATTTGTTTCTTAAACCAATTGTATTTAATTCTATCTAATATTTATTATTAAATTAAATAAAATCATTATTTAATTAATAATATTAGTTATTAATTTCTATTTAAATAAACTCATTATTTAAATAATTAATAATATTAACATTAATTCCCGTTTAAATAATTTATTTATTTAAACAATTAATTTTACCTTAAAATAATATAATTGATAATGTTATATTAATTTCCATTTAAATAAACTCTTTATTTAAACAATTAATATTGTATCAATATTAATAATATTAATATTAATTTTCATTAAAATAATATCATTATTCAAATAATTAATATTGCCTAATTTTAAGTAAAATCAATTACTTAAATGATTTGTTCTTCCTAAGTTAAATTAATAACTTAGTTTTGCTACAATTATAATTGGGCTAACATAGGGACCCGATGGACCTATAGATCATGGGCTTAATAATTAGTTAATTAAGTGAATGTTTTGGGCAGAGGCAGTTAGTACAGCGGCCTATTTGATCAATAGGATGTGATCTTCAACGAACAGTTTCTTTATAAGAACGGGGTAGAAATTGAGGTAGAGGGATCAGAGATAGATGGAAAGTCTACTGAGGTTATTCAGTTAGAGGATCTTTCTGAGATTGAGACAGAAACTGCAGAGGTTGAAGTTCAAAACAGTATTGCTCCAGAAACAAAAGTTATTGAGACATAATCAGTTCCAATAACTCCCCCTACAGCTGCTAAGAGATCTAGCAGGACTATTAGACCACCACAAAGGTATTCTCCTTCACTTCACTATATTTTATTGACTGACAGAGGTGAGCCTGAGTGTTATAGTGAGGCGATTCACATGGAAGACTCTGTCAAGTGGGAACTTGCCATAAAGGATGAGATGGATTCATTGATGACGAATCAGACGTGATAGCTTGCTGAGTTACCCAGGGGTAAGAAAGCTTTGCATAATAAATGGGTTTACAGAATAAAGCAGGAACCCGATGGCAGCAAACGGTATAAAGCAAGGCTTTTAGTCAAAGGCTTTTAGCAAAAGGAAGGTATTGACTTTAATGAAATATTTTCTCCCGTTGTTAAATTGACTACTATCAGGACTGTATTATCGATAGTGACAGAAGAAGATTTGTTCTTAGAACAGTTAGATGTAAAAACGGCTTTCCTCCATGGTGATTTAGAGGAAGAGATTTACATGGTTCAGCCACAGGGTTTTGTAGTACAGGGAGAGGAGAAAATGGTGTGCAAACATCAGAAGAGTTTGTATGGTCTCAAACAGGCTCCTAGACAGTGGTATATGAAGTTTGATAGTTTTATGAGTAGCAACGGTTTCTAGAGATGTCAGGCAGATCATTGTTTTACATCAGGCGTACGGGTAATTCTTACATTATACTGCTTTTGTATGTCGATGACATGTTGATTGCAGGGGCTAGCAAACAGGAGATTGATCAACTCAAATATGATTTATCAAAAGAGTTTGCTATGAAAGATTTAGGTGCTGCTAAACAGATTCTCGGGATGAGGATTGAGATATCTAATGGTTTATTGACTTTGTCACAGGCAGATTATGTGAAAAAGGTTTTGAACAGGTTTCACATGGAGAATGCAAAACCAGTGAGTACTCCTTTAGCTTCTCATTTTAAATTATCTAAAGAGTATTCACCACTACTGAGCAGGAGAGAGATCACATGGATAAAGTTCCTTATACTTCAACTATAGGCAGTCTTATGTATGCTATGGTTTGCACCAGACCAGACATTGCACATGTAGTGGGAGTTGTGAGCAGATATATGAGTAATCCAGGGAAGCATCATTGGGAAGCTGTTAAGTGGATATTCAGATATTTGAAGGGAACAACTGATTATGCTTTGCATTTTAAAAGGTCAGATTTTAAATTGCAAGGTTATGTGGATGCAGATATGGCAGGTGATATTGATGGCAGAAAAAGTACTGGGTCTGTGTATTCTTTGGGTGGTACAACTATTAGTTGGGTCTCTAAGTTGCAGAAGATAGTGGCCCTTTCGACGACAGAGGCTGAGTATGTTGCAGTTACAGAAGCCAGTAAAGAGATGATATGGCTTTAGTCCTTTTTAGAGGAACTTGGCCAGAAACAGGGAAAAGGGACATTGCATTGTGACAGTCAGAGTGCTATTGTCACAACCCAAATTCCCAAAACATGGAAATTGACTAAATGCAGCGGAAACTTAATTTACAACAACTCAAAATTCAATACTTTTCATTTATAGTCAAAAGCTAAACATACTTTATTCCGTTCACAGAAAAATTTCCTTAAATCCAAAATCCATCAATATGGTTTATTTGAGCTCAGTTTAAAACAAAACAGTTCCAATCAATTATTCAAAGTTTTGGAATAAACTAAACATGAAAATCATCATAACAAATAAAATATAATCCCAATAATCCACAAACACGAACAAAATAAAATAGCCGGCTTGTAAATCCAAGCCCAACCAGTCACCATCCACGACTCCATCATTTGCCAGTTTTCTTCTTTTTATTACCTGAAAAAAAAAACATTGTAGCATCATGAGGCTACGCCCAGTGAGAATAAAGTTAATTTATGAGCAATGCCATGAGAAATTTTCTAAATTCCTTAAGTCCATAATCGTCCTCACAACTTCCAATCACCCTTAACTTCCAAGGCAATATCTCAACTCTAGAGAAAATCTCATTCTTTTAAATTTTATCACCCAACGCCTTAGCTCCACTTTATTCGTAGTTAAAGTGAGCCGCACACTCAAAGTATTGAACCCGTGTCACCACGATTCGACCTTGAGTTATTCTTCTTATGAGTTTGCAAGACTCACAAGCGAACCTACAAGTTTATTCTCTCCCATTGATCAAAAGGAATGAACCTACCCCGTTAAGTGTAATTAAGTTGTGCATAACTCTAATTCCCCCCTTAACGGTTTATTCTTCATTAAGTATGGCCCTACTTAATGCGAACCTACAGCCACATTATCTAAGGCATCGAATAATGTGATTCTTAAGAAAGCATCGCTACCAGAATGCTTGACAAAGCCTAGGCCCAGTTTCTAGCTCAGAAAACCCGTTTCCTCCTAAAACTGACCTTAAATAGGCTAACTCTCAAAAAAATACCAAATTCTGGAAAATCATTGTATTTACAGAGTTTAAAGGGTCTAAATATACCTAAAATTAGATCCATAACTCACGAGACGGTTCCCCAAAGAAAACCCACTCTAAAAAGCTAAACTAGTTCGACTAGTGCGGTTTTACTTCTTTTTCGGCACTAACCGATAACGAAATTTAATAAATTTTTCCTGCAGATTTTTAGGCTTCTAATCAGCCCCTAAATCATCTAGACACACTCAAGAATCATCCAAAAATAATTTCCCACCTAAACTCCCAAGAAAAGGTCTTCGACTGGACCAATCTCCACCTAAGGCTCTATTGATCCTACTACTTCAAGTCAAATTCCAGCAGCTTTTCTAAATCTTAAAACATCCAAAAAGTGACTAGAAATCTTATAAACATCACTTTAAACCCAATCAATTAGAGAATCCAAAAGTAACATCAATTTATATCATCCAAAAGCATGCATGCCATTTAAATCTCATATCCTTAACTCCAATTCACAAACATACAATTATTCGATTCATGCTTAAAATCAACACCCAAAATTACTCCAAACACACAAATCAGAATAATACATGCTTATAAAGAAAAAAAAAAAATAAACTTGACCCTGATCAAAGATTAACTAAATTCTCACCTTTAAAGCTAAAAGTGATTAAATCACAAGTTGGTCTTCCTTTTCCAAAGGTTTCAAGCACCTGAAAAGTGACCCAACAACAATAAAAACCTTTGCTAAAAATTACCTAACATATAGTACCAAAAAAGGGGGTCGAAACGGAGCGGAGAAACGACACAAATAACGCAAAGCAACCCCCCTAAAGGGGCTGCTTTGCTGCCGACCAGCAGCAGCCCATAAGGGGCTGCTGCGGCGGCTGCTGCTCCTTCGGGGGCGGCGGCTGCGGCTGCGGCGGTCCCTTTTGGTTCCGGTAATGATTCAATAGGCAAGGATTAGGGAAGAAGGCCTTTTTCCAAGAATTTAAGGGTTAGGGTTTCAAAGGTTTGAATCAAAAATTCAATCAACAAGGGTTTGAGAAATTTGGTTTCAAGAAGAGGTCAAATCTTTTAATTCTAATTATGAATAAAAATAAAATTTGTACAAGGAAGAAGACTTTTACCTTGCTTGCAAAAACTTGAAATCTCGATGAAACTTCCGAGTCTCACGAAACTCCTCAACCTTCACCTAGATTCAAAACAATAGAAGAGGAATTGATCACAATTAGGCCTTAAACCCAATCATGGTGGCGGCAAAGGAGGAAGGAGATGAAGAATTATGGAACCCTACCTTTTTCCTTTCTGTCTCTGTACGTTCTGCTCTTTGTACGTTCAAAGCCCTTTTTTTTTCTTTCTTTCCTTCCCCTCTTCCACACCACATCACCCCTTTTTCCTCTTTTTTTTTTTCCAAAGATTAGATATTAATTAATTTATCTTTAAAAGAAAAATCATTAAATATCTAATTACTTAAAAGAAATCCTAATAATTATTAAAATAAATTTAATAATTATTAAAATTAACAACTTACCGGGAACGGGTTGTCACAGCTATTCATCTGGCAAAGAATCCAGTCTTTCATGCCAGAACGAAGCACATACAAGTGAGGTATCACTTTATCAGATCAGTGTTGGAAGATGACGTGTTGGTACTTGAAAAGATTCCTGGTAGTTAGCATCCTGCATATATGTTTACCAAGACAGTTCCAACAGATAAACTGAGTTGTGTACAACTTCAGTTGGACTTCTCAAGAACTAGTAGAGAGAAGTCGCTACCGTTGGCAGTGAAAACATGGTATTTTGTTGTTGTCTTCAAGTGGGAGATTTTTACTATATGAAGTCAAAACAATGTCCATATCTTTAATGGTATTTTTAGATGGAGGTCAAAGACTTTTGTTGACCAAGAAAGACTTAAGCCCAAAGTCCTCGTATTAACTAAGCCCATTTGATTTAGCCATTTTAAGTCATGTATTTGATTTACTTTGACTTGTCCACCATCGTGAAGCGTGTCTAACAAATATAGGGCACAACTTGTTATTTGGATTGGCACACATATATAATTGAGGCGGTAGAGTTTTTGCCTGGCTGAGTCTTTGTGAAAAACGATGTCAGAGCCAAATTCGAAGGTGAAGAAAATTGCGTGAGTTTTATTTTCTTCGACTGGTTGAGTTCGGCAATATTGAGGGTTGGTGAGAGTGTGAGAAATATTGTAAAAGAAAGAGTTCACTTTCTTGAGGGCTTTTGAGCGTAATATACGGTTTGTGTATTGAATATTTCCACTGTAACTCTCTTATTCATGATAGTGAAATCTGCAGCGGTACCAACTGGACGTAGCCCAACAATTGGGGTGAACCAGTATAAATTTCGGTGTCGTATTTCTTCCCTTTTGCTTTATTATTATTCCACATTATCGTTCTTGTGTGTGAATTTTAGGCGTCGCAAACTGTAATGACCCGTTACCAAGTAAGAGTATAAAAATTTGGAAATTTTTATATTTCTCTCAAAATGATACTACTGAAGTTGGATTGATGAATTTGATAAAAATACATCGTTATCTCATAAGGGTATTTTGATAATTTCTCAAACATCCAAATTAAAACCACAAGTTTAATTTAATATTTTTAGATGATGTGGATCGTTTTGTTATTACAATTCCAACGCAATTGACGGATCGTCGTTCTGAATCCCGATGAATGAGTTATGACCATTTTTGCATAGTGGCATTTTCGTAATTAAATGAAATCGGGATTAAACCCTAAATTCTTATTCTTCCTCCTCCCTAATCTGAAATCAGCCCCCATTTATCATTTTTTCTCAAATTTTCGCCTAAAGGACATCTCCCAAATTGATTTCTCCATAACTTCCTCATCCGAACTCTGATTTGCGCAAGTAAGTAGTCCATTCTGATTGTTTTTCCGTTATCTTTCCATTAATGTTAATTTTATAGCAAGATCAGTTATGTATAAAAAGTTATAGCTTAAAAACCCTTCGGGTTTGATATGGTTTTTCGACTATGATCGATTTTTCTTTTCTAATTCATCGTTGTAGGTTGTATTTATTGATGTTCTTGAAATTATATAAGTTTCAAAAGGTAGAGATTATTTCCCTCATATTTTAAAAGAAAAGTAAGGTTCTTGAAAACGCAATTCAAGGTGAGTAGAATTGTGTTAAGCTTTAAATTGTGCATGTTTGTATTTTCCTTTTTCTTTAATAGTTAAACCTAAAAAATCTAAGCATATTGGTTGGATGATTTTATGCATAATAAGTGGTTTATGGGGCTGTTTTAAATTGACTATCGATATCGGGTTTTGCTTATATTGTTTCCTTATGATTATTGACTTTGAAATTGGATGTTTAAGCATGTTTTAAATGTTTTAAAGTATTCCAATGTTACTGGTTATGAACACCATAATGAAGAATTAGTGCCCTTTAAGTCGAAAACTAAGCTTAGGTGGTTAGTTACTTTTATTGTATTGTATTCTGGATTATTGGAAGTCATAGTCTTATGTGTAGGGGCTATTTTGGGAGTCATATTATAGCCGTTATGCCGTTGTATTTTAGTTAGAATTATGGTAGATTTTGAGTGTCTGAGAAAGGAGTGAAACTACACTAGTTTAGGCTAGTTTCGCTTCTAGAATTGTTAATAGTTGGGGGTTGTTGGAAGTGAACCCAAAATTGTTTTATGAGTGATTTTGGGATGTTTTAGAATGATCTAAAGGCGAATTTTCCAGAAATTGAGTTTAGGGAATTTTCGGCCTAGAAAGAGGGTTGTTTCGAGAAATTGAGTTTACACTTAATTTGAACATCATGGTGGTGATGTGTAGGATCATGTTACTCAAATACCTCGGGTAATATGGTAGTAGGTTCGTTTTAAGCATAGGCCTTGCTTAAAGAAGAATATTGTCGTTAAGGGCAATTATGCGGTTGTGCACAACTCTATAGCACTTAACGGGGCAGGTTCATTCCATATGTACAATGGAAAAGAATATTTATCTCTTAAGGATTTAAAATGTGAAAACAGTGTTTAAATGCCTTATTGAGCATAGTCTCTCATTGTTTGCGGACAAAGAGTAGATTAGAGGTATTAGTGAAAGTTAAAAATCGAAAAGTTTTAAAATGAGAAAGAGAGTTTAAAACTGTTTCGAATGTTTTATTCTTTTAATTTGCGGATTAAAAGATAATGTGAAGAGATGTATTAAACTTTGAGATTTTGGGTGAAAGTGAACTTTTCGGGAGACGGTGAGGCCGGATCTGGACTAAAAGTCTTAGAAAAATCTCTCATGGCATGATTTTTATTTTAACATTTTTCTACTCATTGGGCGTTGCCTCATGATTCTACATTTTTTTTTAGGTAAAGGAAAGAAGAAGCTCAGTAGCTGATGTGGTTTCGAGGTGGTGTTCGGTTGACATGGATTTGCACGCCCGCGAGATATTTCTTTTTTTTTTTTTTTTTATTTTGAGATTTTTTTTTTGGATCAAGTTTCCGTTTTGTTTTAAATAAAAATGTTGATCATACTTTTGTTTGATAATTTTCTAAACATTGATTTGAGGTTGTTTTATTTGAATGTTTTAAGTTTTGAAGAAAAACCGATCGGTTTGAATTGTTGAACTTGATTTTAAAAAAAAAGACTGGATGTAAATGCTTCCGTTGTTGATTATTGATTTATATGTATTTTGAGATTTTCAAGTTGTTACATATCAATTCCCTAACATCGATAATGGACTGTTTGGTTATCTACATTCATACATTAATTATTAGTTTCAAAATTCTAGTTAATTAATTAAATATCAATTTGCATAAGTATATAATGGAGAAATATTATCAGATTCATACTACATATTAGCTTTCGATTTTTTAGGGAGTGATAGATTCAATATATTATAAAATTATGAGAATTTTGATTAAGTAAGAGATTTTGATGCAGTATTGATAAATATATTATCACTAAAATTATGTGTAAATATATAAATTTGTATTATGTTAATTAGTGATTAATGTGTGTATCAGTGATAAATTTAGTGTAAGAATATGTAATTTAATGTTTATCACCGATTGGATTCACTGGATCAAAAATTACTATATTTACAAATATTTTTAAGAATTGCTGTTTTTACAAATATTACTAAATTTTTTTGCTAGATTTACAATTGCCCCTAAAATTAATTATACGGTAAATTTTAAATATTGGTAAAATATAGCGTGAAAATATTTCAAATATCCGACGTACATGATAATTTTATTTATTAACATAATTTATAATATAAATAATAAAATTTCGAAAGACCGATATAAAATTAATTTTTTTTACCTTTATCAACTTCTTAATGACTTCTTATATATGTTTTATTTTAATTAGATGATTTATATTATAATTTATAAATTTTTAATTTTTAATAATATATTTTATTCAATAAAAATAAGATATATGTTAAATTTAAAATGAGTTTTAGGAAGAGAAGTTGTTAATATTCTTGAGTTTATTATGTTTGAAATTAAAAAGTGATTTGAATTTATATAATACGTGTTTAGCTTTTGTCTCGTTGAATTATTTTGTGTTTAACAAACTCTCTTTTTCCTTGTTTAAATTAAGTTTAGAAAAATTAAATTAGGGTTAATTAAATATGTCTAATAAATACGAGTTAGCCTAATAATTAATGGGGCAGTTACTGAAATAACATATTTTTACATATTAATTACTAAAATATCAGAACTTTTCAAAATTACTCAAATAACATAATTATAGTTCAATAATTTATTGAATTAAAAAAATTAAAAAATTAAATAAATTCATTGAAAATAATAATAAAAAATGATTGAACTATAATTATGCTATTTGAATAATTTTTAAAAAATTATGACATATTCGTAATTAGTATGTAAATTTATACTATTTGAGATAAATTCTTAATAATTAATACCTCATTCCTTTTATTAAACATCCCTTTAGTGTTGGCCGACGGGTTAGAATATAAAATATTTCTTACTAAAAATAAAATATAAAAAATAATAATAGGTCACATGAGAAAAAGCTAAAGATGTAAAGCACGCTGATGCATCAATGAAGCCGTCGGATACGAGTGGCTCAGAATTTTCCCAGAATTCTTATCTACAAAAATGACGTCATTCATGTGACGTTTTACTGACGTCACTAATCCAGCCAGACTTTTAGGGGAGGCTATTAGGAAGCATTATTGCTACTGAAAATCTTCTTAATGCTTTGTCTCTCCCTAGCGCGTGGTATGCACGTTTTTATTATTTTATGATAAATTTTTAAAATATTCAAAATTTAATTAATATGTATTGTTTGTGATTTTGTTTACATTCCTTTTATGCCCGTTATGGCTATGGATTATATAATTTTTAAAGGAGAGAGATGTCAGTCAAAAAGTAATATGTCTATTCTCGACAAAAAAAAAAATTGAGTTTAAAATCTAATTGCCTTACTACTATAACTAGTAAAAAAAAATCTGTTCCAATAAAAGGTGATATCTTATTCTTATGAAAATAATATATTGGACAAAATTTGAAAAAAAAATAGGAGATATACATTTTTTTCCCTACTAAAAGAATGAGTTTCTTAAATCTATGTTAATGTAAGTTACATTTTCTTTTAATTAATTTATAAGGAGAGAAGATTTTAACTAGAGTAAGACTTGAACCCTTATCTCGTCATTCCCACTACCATGCACAACCATAAATAGAAACCACTATTGTCATGAAAAAAAAGTTCATTAAATATAAGTTTAGAGGAAGTAGGAACCATCATAATCAAAATCACAAAATCCAAAAGCAAAACTCATTAGAAAAATTTCGCCAGTAAAGCCCCAGTTTTTTTTGGTATATATGCCAAATCTCTTTATCCAAGTTGAGCATGAGGGATTGTCAGTCACTTAGGCCTCGTTTACTTAGCGGGAATGAGAATGAGAATGAATCGAAATGAAAATCAATCGGAATGAAAAATTATGGAATGAGAATAAGATTTCTTTATTTATGTTTACTTAAAAAAAATTAGAATCAGAATCGGAATGAAAAGAATTACCATTGATGATGTTTACTAGTCTTGGAATGAGAATGAAGTATTAATTCGTGTGGGGCCCACAAAAAGTAGAGAGAAAAGAAAATTAATAAAATATAAAAGTTGGTGGGACCCACAAAATAAGGAATGCGAATGAGATTGATGAAGTTGTATGAGAGAATGAAATTGTTTGAAAATTGGGAATGAGATTGCCAAATTGTGTGGTCTCATACTCCCATTCCAATTACAAATTGTAAGTACACAAAAACAATGAGAATGGAATAATCTCATTCCCATTCCTTCATTCTCATTCCTTGTAAGTAAACATGGCCTTATCGATCATGACACTACTTGTATTAGGAGTTGGGCTTCTTGGATCCTCATATTTACAGGGATGGCTCAGTTTATCATCAGGCCAGTCCTTCAAAGTTTTCATGTTTATTAGTGAAATGTTTTTGTTAATCGTACTACAGTGTGGTTTGGGAGGTGAGTAGATATTATGTAGTTATGGATGGAAGAAGTAGAGCATCAAGGGTGTCAAGGTAGTTTGGGAGGATGTTTGCACTCCTCTTTCTAAGGGAGGTTTGGGCATCATTCCGATTGTGGATGGATTGTGGCTGCCATTATGCACAATTTGTGAAGTATGTTTGTCAATGTTGGCTCGTTATGAGTATTATTTTATCTTTATTTACTTCTAGGATCTTCTCCGTTTATAATGTTTGAGCTTCTCTATTTGTGAACATCGTACCAGAGTTCTATAGTCTCAGCTTCTTTAGTTTGATGGTAGCATCACTCTTTTATTTGTTATTCAATAGAACCCTAATTATTTTTGCGGGTTGCATTACTTTTTCTAATGCCCTTTAATGAATTTATCTTTAGAGGTGTACTTATTCGGAGTGCTTCACTCATAAAAAGCTGTTTAATTGTTTAATTATACCTTGATCTCGGACGGTGAGACCACATGTTTTGATATATATATAGAAAAAATATCTCATTCACACGCTCCATAAGAGGCGCTTGGGGATCTCCAACATTCCAATTAAATGCTTATTTGTTTCCCACACCCCCCCTCTCCTCTCTCTTCATCAGGACAGCCAATCCCTATTCTCTTTCATTTTCTCTCTCTTATACCCTATTTTCCCTTTCTTTTTCCTGGAAAAAAAAACAAAATAAACTCACTCATTTCACCTTCAAAACCCCCCATCTTTCATCCATTTCCACATAAAATAACAACCCTTTTCATTTCAAGAAGATTCCTCTTCACCCCCTTCCAAAAAAAAAAAAAGAAAAAAGAAATGAACAACAACAATGGCGGCAATAATATAATTCTCAGCTCCATCAGCCATGGAAAATCAAGGAAGAAAAACAAACAACCCAAAAAGAAACCAATCAAAGTTGTCTATATATCTAATCCCATGAAGGTCCAAACCAGTGCTTCAAAATTCAGGGCTTTAGTTCAAGAACTCACTGGCCAAGATGCTGAATTTCCTGACCCCTCTAAGTTCCCCATCTCAACCGACACCGACACCGACATCGACATCGATAACGTCCGACAAAAACACGGCCAGAAAGTGGAGATGTCGGCGGAAGGGGTGGCGGCGGCGGAGGAATTTACGGCGGTGGGTGAAGATTCAGATAACGGGATTTATGATGAATTTGATCAACTTTTTTATCCTCCCCTGATTGAAAACTTTTCTGGGTTGCTTCAATCCGCGGTTTTGAATCAATCTTATGCAATTTGATATCTTGATGCTGATCTGGTAAAATTTAATCAGCTTTTTTTCCATTTCCATATAAATTAAAGCTAGTTTAATTTAAGTTCTTCAAGTTGTATATTTGTATTTTTACTTTTGAATAAAATTTGTTTCTAATAATTTTTATCTAGCTTATGTTATTTATGAGACTTTTCTTTCTTTATCTGATATATTTATTTTTATCTCATTGATTTTTTTTTAATGTTGATCCTATATTAAAATTGTTTAATTTATCCTTATCTATTACATTGATGTTTTTATTCTAATGTTGATTTTAAGTAAGATGTGTCTTAATCTCATATAGTCACAAGTCACAACTTCTGATTTTTGTTGTTGAAATAGCAATCATTTTCTCTCTTTATAGGGTGTTGTTTAGGAATGAGTTTTGAAGTAAGGATTTTTTTTATTAAAAAAATAAATAAATTAATAAGTGTTTTTTTTCTAAGAACATTTTAAAGGATTTTTTATGATGTTACCAAACATCATTTTGAAAAACTCTTTTATTGTGAATTAAAAACATTTTAAAATCTATTGGTAACTCACACCCCTAATAGTTTATCTTATTGTATCTCATAATTAGAATGTTTTGGGATGGTTTTTATAGAAGTAGTGTTTTTAAGGGAAATATTTTACTCATAAGCATACTAATTAAAAAAAGTTCATAAAGAGTTTTTTAAGCGTTTTTAAGAATTCCAAAAACATGTTTTCATCATGGAATCAAAACATCATAATAAATATGTCAAACACACTCTTAATCAAACTTTTAAGTGATGATTTATACCTATCATTAGTTCAAAAATCATGTCCAACACAGTCTTAATCAAACTAATAACATAGTAGTTTTACACATTAAAGAGAGTATTTGCAGGTTCGGAATAATTTTTTTAGATAAAATCCTTAGTTTTTTTTAGCCCAGAAACATTTTTATACTCTCTTAAAGGAGAGTTTGGGATGCATTTTTAGAAAAACACTAATTAAGTGTTTTCTCTAAAAACACTTTGGGGTGTTTGGTAGAAGGATTAAGTTGGGTGGGTTTTCGTAGTTTGGGATTGTGAAGCCTGAGTGTAGATAGTCTATGTTTAGATGTGTACCGTATGAGTTTCATAAACCTAGGTTTATATAACCTATATTTGATAAGTATTTTTAGTTTGAGTTTTGTGTTGTTTAATTATTTTATGAGGGGTTAGCAAACCAATGCTACTATTTAAAATCCAAGATTTAATAGATTAAACCCGGGGTTTCAAAATCCATCTAATAAACATGGGATAGTCTATTGAAGTCCACCCCACCCAACCCTACCCCGTCTTCCAAACACCTCAAAAAGATGTTTCTAAGTATTTTTAGAAATTTCAAAAACATTTTTATGATATAGCTAAACATCATACAAAATTTATGAAGTATTTCTAGAGGGGATGAAAACATTTTAAAAACCATGCCAAACTCACCCAAAAAGTTATTTAAAAAACATTTTAAAATTCTAAAATTATTAAATTTGTTTTGACATAGTTTTAAGTTGGTGATTTATACTAAATTATTAAATTAATATTTTCTTCTTTCCTTTTTCATTTTTCATCCAAGAGCTGGAAAAGGAAAGTGAGACCAAACAGACTGGGACCCAAACATCAAGGCATTTGCTTTGGGTAAAGCGTTTGAAATTGAAAAATAGAAAAATAGGTTTTTATTTTCCCCATTGTTTGGCTGTGGGTGAACTATATTTATGAAACCTCATTAACAATATTAGTAACCAAACAAAACCCTCATTTTCTCTCTTTGGGTTTTGGGAAAAGGCAAAAAGTACAAATTGGGTAATTAGAGGGGGCTGTTTGGTTATGTTTGGTTATGTGGTTTAAGAAGAGAATAGGGATAACAAGTTGATCTCTAATTAGACTGATTCTTTTTCCTTTTCTTCTTCCCTATGTTTCTTTTAGAGGTATCTCAATTGAAAAATAATTTATTTTTATTTTTATTTGTAAATTCCCAGAATTATCCTATCTTTTGTGGTAAAGCATGCAGAAAGGAATTTCTTTGATTCTGAACCGGAATAAAACTTTTTAATGATTTTAATGATAGCTCATTAGAATGATATTTCTGAGAATGACACTTCTGAATTATAACCACTTAATTATAAAATTATAGAAGTGCCATTCTAAAAAATGTCATTCTAATGAGCTATCTTTACAATGATTAGCTAATATGGTATATTTCCACTTTTCATAACATCATAAAAACAATACTAGTGGTGCTTAAATAATAGGGTTAAAATATACTTTTAATCTTGGTATGATTTGTCTCCTCTAAAGCGGTGCGTTATTTTTATTTGTAATAAGGTTGTATTTGGGTAAGAGAGTTGGATTGGGATTGGGATTGGGCTTCATTATGTCTAATCTCTGTTTTTTAGGGGTTTGATATAGTCTCGTTTGATTTTCAATCCATGTGTTTATTTAACACTTCTTAAAAGAGTTTAATGACATAAAACTTAAATTGAAATCCACCAACCAAATATAAGCTGTATAATAAACTCATTCTCATGAAACTCACCCCAACACATTCAAACGTAAACTACACGAATTTAGACTTAACAACTCTCAAGTATATAAATATAGGGTTTACAACACCTTCTATCCAAAACACCACAGTTTAATATACTTGAAAACTGTGAAGATTAAGTTTTTGACTTAAAAATCTAATTAAAAGTGTCATCAAGAAACAGTTATATTGTTTGAAAAACTAGCCATATTTTAAAAGTAAGATTTTCAAAAACGTATTTTGTGTTTAAAATTTATCTAAAATTTTAAATGGTAGAAATAGAAGATGGGGATATTGTTGATTAACAAACTATATTTTTTTTATTGGAATTAAAAATTTTAATTTTAGAACCAGAGATTTTAAAAATAAAATCGTTGTCGGTGCTAATTGATTGATCTCATCCTACTCCATTTCTTCTTTTTTTCTCATCCTTTTGATGAATAAAATTAATCATTATTTAAAAATACACATATTTTTTTTATTATCTATATATCTCATCCTATAAAATACTAAAAAAATATTAACGGAGATTCTTACTTGTGAAATGCATGCAAGAAACTAGTTTTAGCAAAAACAAAAAAAACAAAAGAGAAAAGAAAAGACAAAGACATTAATGGAATATAGTTGTGAAAATTGACAACCTAAATAGTGTATGTCGGCATTTTGAGCAATCACTAAAAAATGAGAAAGAAAGGAACAAAAGATTGATCCCCACTTATCTTCTAAAAGCAGGTTTTTTTTTTTTATAAGATAGCAAAAGCAGGTTTAAAACTGTGAACCTTTTCCCATATTGATGTAATTATATACTATCACAAAGGAGAAATTATGGAATTTAACTGTCATTAATCGTTTATATAATCGTTTCTCAAATTAAAAATATAGATCTAATGATTTATAGTAAAAGATCTTATTGTGATAAACTCGTTTTATAAGTTATCTATACAGACCCTAAATAAAAATAAATGGATATTTTGATACTTTGGATACCAAATACTTTTTTAGTATATATGAGGGATAAAATACAGGCATGAAAAATCCTATTGTTATTATTATTTTTTTTATCTTATGTGCGCTTTATTTATTAAACATTGGGTGACTAATCAAAGGAAACAACAATTTGACTCTATTTTTTCACAATAAAAAAATTGTATGATATTTAGTATCTTTACAAGGTTTGCTTAACATAATTTTAAGATTATCATTTTATGGAGCTGAAAGGAATTTAGATACCCAATATCTTTGAATCTCTGAAAATTTTAATGTCTAATTTTTAGTTTAGCTCCCGTTTAGTTCGCCGTAATCTAAGATACGTTCAATAATCTAATTACTGGGAATCTGATGCCAAAGTATTTGATTAGTGCGTTTGTTTAACTTAGTAATATGAGGATGCTTGGTCATTTGAACTGACACAACTTTACACAATGATTCATTTACATAATATGTTACATAATCAACTAGATCTAAATTAGAGTTCAATCATGAAAATATGTAATTAAAAAAAACTTGTAATTTAAACAATATGGTTCAATTCAAAGGAAATTGAGGGTCTATCAAAATATAGAGAAAAATCAAAATATCATAAAATTAAAACCAAGAAGAAAAAATATTTATCGAATGTAGCAAAATGATTAGTAATATAAATATATATATATATATATATATATATATATATATATATATATATATAGAAATGATCTTGATCAAACCCATTGTATAAAAAAGAGGATTTATTAAAAATACAAATAGGAAGCTGGATAAACCATAAAAAAAAAAAAACGTGAGTATATATTATTTTTCTAATTTTTTTGGTAAGCTTTTCAAATTAAATAGGATTAAAATTGTAAAAAAGAACATTACTTTCTCATGGGAATCATTGAAAGCACTCGAATTAAAAGGTAATCAAATACCCTTATATCTCGGAAAATATAGATGCCAGGAATTGCAGGTTACCAAGATATTTTAAAATAACACTGAAACAAATAATGGAATGAGATACCCCCTTATAAGGGAATCTTAAATTACCCCTGAACCAAACGGGGGCTTAAGTGTGTTTCTTTGATGAGATTTGTTCATAAGAATCTTTTGAGTCTTGTTAGTATATATTAGGCTAGCAATTATGACAATTTGTAGTTCCCATATTTGTTTTCGTGATTGTCTCTTAATTCCTTAATTAGCTCGTTTACTTTATTTATCTAGGTTAGTCTTTCTATTTAATCCAATGTTACACTTAAGATATTTACACCGATTCAATACAATGTAGCCTTTCTGTTAACATGGTATCAGAGACCGGTTCTCACTTTTTTTCCCACCTGCTTTCTTATCTTCTTCTTATTTAAACCTTAGCGTCGGTTTCTTTCTGTCATTTTTTAATAGCACGCTCTACCTCTAACCACCATCTTTTTCGTTATAGTTTCCACCTGAACCTCTTCTTTGAAGTCTTATTCTACGCCCAGTTTTGTTCATATCCTCCGACCCAAACTCCAACCCGTGAAACCCGAAACCAGCCTTGATGTTTTCACCTAAAAAAACATGAAAAATCGTTGTTTCAGACCTCTATTTTAGGCGTAACCCATGCTCCACACGCCGGCGTTAACCACCACTTCGCCTCTGCTTCAATCTTCTCCAAACAAAACCAGATATGATTGCCACCATTTTTTTCTATTTGATTCGACGCGTCCTCTGTGATTTTCAGTGATTCCGACCACCAGTTCTTGTTTCTATCAGAATCATAAACCACAACATCTCAAATCTGCCGAAGCCTTATCTGCCCTGTTCGTGCTTCCGTCCCTCCACCGTTGTTTGTTGGTCCATTCGTTATCTCGTCTCACCACCACAACAGCTTCACGAAAGCCACAGATTGCGAACTCGCGATTCCATCTAAACCCATCAACGATCAGCTATGGAATCATCTTCTTGTTGGAAAAAAAAACCTTCCTACATTCACAGCTAGAAATAAAGAGAAATAAACGAGAAAAATAAAGAAATAAACACAACAAAAAAGACACAAGAATTTATACTGGTTTACCCCAAATGACTACGTCCAGTTGCTACTGCTATCGATTTCACTATGATGAATCAAGAGTTACAGTGAAAAATATTCAATACACTTAACCGTGTATTACGCTCAAAAGCCCTCAAGAAAGTAAACCCTTTCTTTTACAATATTTCTCACACTCTTAAGCCCCTCACTGTCGCTCAAACACCTGAAGCGAAGATGCCACTTGACCTCTCAAATTGGTGATCTCCCATATCAGCAATCAAGGCCACGGTTTGTTTAAAAACAAACCAAAACTTGGAGCTCAAGGAAATCCCACGGCCTCTATTTCGCCTCAGCCAATAACAATGCTTTACGTGAGGTGCTGCCAATCCTTTTTTTGATCACGCTTCACTGTGTAGCAAAATCAATTTATCTCAAATTGAAATCATGTGGACTTGGGCCTTTCATTGTTTTGGGCTTCACATCACAACAATCTTCCACCTGAAGATAAAACAATCACCATGTCTTCACTGTAGCGAATCCTCCAACCCCAACAAATTCCACCTTAGCAAGATAGAAGAATCCATAGCTTCTGCTACAATCATTGTCTTCCCCGACAATCATAGTTCTCAAACTATCATACTCCACCATATGAGTAAACCACTTAAAATATCACCTTTCAAGATTTTTCCTTCTTCAGCACATGTCGATAAACCTTGCTGAAATTATGGTGCAACTTCCAACTATTTGGCTTCCTCGGAAGTTCTTCAGCCATCAACATCATTTTCACCACACGCCTTGCCTAACTGCCAAGTCAATGCTTGTGTGCATCCGCTAACAACACATCCTCTATTGTGGTAAAGTGGTCATACCATAGGATGAATTTCTTCTCTCTTCAAACGAAGTCGTCGTCTCCCATGACAAGAGAGACAATGTTAGCTCCCAACCTAGAGCCTTTTGTCGAACCTGCTCTGTTTGGACAATCTCTTTTCAGGTGACCAGATAATCCACATTCCTAGTAGTCTTTCTTTTGTACGAAACCTTTCTTCTTTCCATTGCTAACTACAAACACAGAGTTGTTATGTGAATCACGTCCTTCACTCTTCAACCTCCTCTCCTTCGATAAGAGTTTACTTGTAGTTTTTTTCAAAAGAATCTTTTCTATACATTACAACCATCTTTATGTGCTCATAAGAAGTTGGAAGCGACAAGATGAGCCTAAGTGCCTTATCCTCCTCATCTACATTCACTTCGATTGGCTCCAGCTCTGAAATGATACCATTGAGAACACTTAAGTGATCTGAGATTTTTGTACCTTCCTCCATTCGCAATGTGTGAAACTGCTGAAGGGATGATTTACTAAATTAGCGGAATTTTATTTAGTAAACTAATTAACACTTAATTACGGATCAATTAACATTATGCAATTTGTGATAAAAACATGTAGATTCATTCTTTAAATTTTTGAAAATTAAAACTTTAAAACTTACATTGAGATATATGGAGAATCGGTTGGAGGTTTCTTTATAGCATCAAATCCTCAGCAACACTAGATCTTCTACGCTATATCCCGATCGATCAAACAAAACCCGATTGTGGGATTGAACTTTAGAAGAAATTGGGAAGAAGAAAAAATATTTTTCTTCCCAATAATAATAGGGAAGGGGAGAAAGAAGAGAGAATTCCGAATTTCTAAGGAATTTAATTGTGTGATTTATGAATGACCCAAGCCTCCTATTAATAGGAAAATAGGAATCCTAATCACATTAGGATTAATCCATGGAGATAAATACAAAAAGAAAAAAGAGTTATCTCTTTCCTTTATCTTGGTATTTGAAAAATGTCATAGATAAATAAGAGAATATTTTCTTTTCTTTATTTTATTTATCTTGGGTAAATAAATCTATATAATTATTATAGGGTATAATTCAAACAATTATCTCCTACAAATTATCTCATATGGCCGAAATTATGATATATAATTAATAAATAATTCTAATTTATTTAATTAATTATTTTGGGCCAATTTCAATTGGGTTCATTAATCCAATTAGGCTTGAAACCCTCTCTCTTAAATTAATTATAAGTCCAACTTAATTAATTTATTTATTAATTACCATTTAAATAAAATAATTTATTTAAATAATTAATAATATTAATATTTTCTTCTAACTAAATATTATCAACTTATATTTAATTATTAATTTCCATTTAAATAATTTTCATTATTTAAATAATTAATAATAAATATTTTAATTATTAATTTCCATTAAATAAACTCATTATTTAATCAATAATTTTATTGATAATATTTTATTATTATTTAATTAATTTTAATTATTAATTTCCGTTCAAATAAAATAAATTATTTAAACAATTAATAATTGTAAATTAATTTCAAATTATTAATTACCATTTAAATATACTCAATATTTAAATAATTAATAATGTTTAATTAATAATATTTCATTATTAATTTCCTGTTTAAATAAACTCATTATTTAAACAATTAATAATGTTTATATTAATTACCGTTTAAATATACTCAATATTTAAACAATTAACATTGCCTATTTAAGTAATTCCTTTACTTAAAATTTCCATTTCTTCTACTTGATTTCGCGACTACGATATTTGGGCTAGCATAGGGACCCGATGGACCTATAGAAATTAGTCAATTAAGTGATTAACTCATAATCAGTTAATTACTTATTATCTAACTATGAATAATTCCACTATAGATTCATAGCTGAACTCCCCTAACTTTAGATGAGTTATGTCCATTTAGTTTATCTTTATTTATATTTGTAATATATCCTTCACGTGGAACCCTCATAAGTACAGGCGGATTAAATTTACTGTTTTACCCCTGTTATTACCGCTTTCTCTTTGTATTCTTGCTGATTCTCCAGTGAACTTTATCTTTAGTCGAACTAGAGATAAGGTACTTCTGTGATCAATAGAAGTCATGACGTCACTTGTTCATATCTCGAATAAGTACATCAAGGGAGTTTCCCAAAGTTCCTAAAATGTTTAGATATCACACTGATACCGTTAATTTATAGGAAAGTTATGAATTTCATCTCGTGAAGATGCGTTCCTAGCTACTTATCTAGCTATGTTCCCAAAACAGGAGTGTGTTGAGCGTTCTTACAAATCACTCTCAACTATGTGAATCAAAGAACATAAGTCCATAAATAGGAGTTCACATTTCACTCAGAATTGAGATCTATCACGGTTGATAAACTTAGTTTGATATTCGATCATTTCTCGTAAAGGGTACTAATGAGGAATTTGATCGAACATCGTGGTCCTGTCTTATACAATCAACATTGCATATGATACTTCTATTTCATGTCTCCCACATAAATGATCAGGATTAGATCATTTTTCTAGAAACAAAATGTGAAGCTATCAACAGTGTTGCCAGGATAAGGTTCCCAAACATTATCCGTTTACTGTAGACACTTTTAAGTTACTCATCTCGATTTTAATCCTGTCGTATGACTCACATACTAAGTCGTGATTTCATAAGAGTAACTTAGGGTTTACTATTTGAATGTTTGATATTAATATATTTCCATATATTCCTAATATCATCAATTGAATCAATCTAGATAATATAAAGAACATATGTTTATTTATTTAATTTATTCTAAATAAATTATTATTATTAGATAATTACAAGTTATAGGACACCATTCCTAACAACTGCTCCTTCAGGTACAACCGATTTGAGATGCCTTAGCTTGATACAAGGCTTAAAGCTTCTCCCAAAGCTCTTTAGCTATCAAAATTCCATGTACATTTGCAAGAACATTTTTAGCCAAACAAAGTCTTATAGCGCTTGCCGCTTTCAAATCCATCTTCTCCCAATTTTCATCATTTGAACTGGACTTCTTAGAACCTCCATTGGAACGATTGCCATCTGATTTCACTGAAACACCATCACCGCTTAAATGTTTGAGAGAACCACCGCCCGGTCTTCCTTTCAAAGCCTTGTGTAACCTCGATTGTATCAGTACATCCTTGACTTGCACTTGCCACAAGACAGAGTTGATCATTCCATCAAATTTCTCCACATCAAACTTCACCGAACTCATAAAGTTTGACATACTTACTTTTCACTCCTAGCTTGAATCAGCGGACAGTCATAACTCGTTCCAAGAAATCTTTTTCTGATATGGAAGATCAGACAAAACTGCAACCATAGAACATACGAAGAATTTCAAGAAACTACTAACCTAAAGCTCTGATACCAGTTGTTGAGAAAAAACACCTTCCCACATTCACCGATAGGAATAAAGATAAATAAACGAGAAAAATAAAGAAATAAACACACAATCAAAGAGACAAAAAAATTTATACTAGTTCACCCCAAATGGCTACGTCCAGTTGCTACCGCTGCAGGTTTCACTATGATGAATTAAGAGTTACAGTGAAAAATATTCAATACACTTAACCGTGTATTACACTCAAAAGCCCTCAAGAAAGTAAACCCTTTCTTTTACAATATTTCTCACACTCTTAAGCCCCTCACTGTCGCTCAAACACCTGAAGCGAAGATGCCACTTGATCTCTTGAATTGGTGATCTCCCTTATCAGCAATGAAGGACACGGTTTCCTTAAAAACAAACCAAAACTTGGAGCTCAAGGAAATCCCACTGCCTCTATTTCGCCTCAGCCAATAAGAATGCTTTACGTGAGATGTTGTCTATACTTTTTTTTGATCACGCTTCACTGTGAAGCAAAATCAATTTACTTCAAATTGAAATCACGTGGACTTGAGCCTTTATTTTTTTTGGGCTTCACATCACAACACTTCTTCATTTCATGAGCCTTTCATCATGCTCTCATTCTTCAAATTCACCAAAAATAAAATAAAAAACCTTGAAACCCTTTTAAGTTCGAGGTATTTTTCTTCTGATTTAAGAACACATGACCGCCCCTATTTTTTCTTAAAATCACGTAGGAGTTTCCCCCTGACCACTTATCCTTACTTTCTTGACCAATCGCCTGCCCACGCCCTTGGCTGATTTCAGTTGACCGATTGCCGGCCCGAGCCTCAAGACCCTGTCTGTGCCTGCCTTGTTTCTCATCTCCCACGCACTGACTGAGCTGCCCGTGCCCATTTTCTTGCCCGAGCCCCTAAAATAATCCTTACATATTGCCTCAATGAACCCTTGCCTTTATCATATGCTTTTCTTCATTTTTTTTGGTCTTTAAATTCGTTTCAAGTATTAGTTTTTTTTTTATGTTATGCTCTTTTTTTTCTTCTACAATCATAATTTGTTCTCACCCTATTTGTCAATTTCGCTCGTTGAATTTGTTCAGAATTTGTCTATGCACTCTCTTAGTTGCCTCTGTCTGTACATTTATTTTACTCTGTTCTAATTTAATTGGTTTCATCCAACCTCTCCGTTTCGATATTAGTTCCATCCAATAAATCTGTTTGCAACCGCGAGTTTTGTTTGATGCTTCTATTCAGATTCTAGTCATGTTCGTCAATTTAGAAAACTCAAGTTGACCAACTTTGAGTTTGAGAGGGGGTGTAGAATATATTAGGCTAGCAATTATGATAATTTGTAGTTTCCATATTTGCTTTCGTGAGTTTTTCTTAATTCCTTAATTAGGTTGTTTTCCTTATTTATCTAGGTTAGTCTTTCTATTTAATCCAATGTAATAGTCTAGATATTTACACCGATTTAATACAATGTAGCCTTTCCGCTAACAAGTGTAGTGTAATAAGTAAAATTTTAATATTGCTCTCGGGTAAATAAAAAAACTAATTTAAAGTAATTTTATATACTTACATTGGCTTATTAAACTAATTTAATATTTTAAAATATTTAATAATTTTTTTTTTAAAATATTTGGAAATTAAATTAATTATATATAGAAAATAAATATTAAATTAATATATGCTAAAAATAAAAATTAAATTGATAAGTAAAATATTTAATATAGTAATTATAAATTTAAATAGATTAGAGATAAATAATGAAATAAAATAAGCCCAAATCACTCAAGAATAGTTACAAACCCATTTATTTTATTGGGTCTAAAAGTGAGCATCCTAACTAAAAGATGTCAACAGTTCCCAGATACTTGAAAATCCTTAATACTTACGGTTGTTGCATATTTTTGTCAAACTGACTTGATTAACACGTCAGCTCCACGTGTGCTCTAACAGGGTGTGGATGGAGAACGTATCACCTGAAATCACGAGTCTGTAAAGGAAATGACACTAGTGTGGTGTAAAAACCTGGACTTTTCAGGTGATTTTGAAAATATAAATTAGTATTAATTTCTAAATGAAAATATTATTTTAATGGTTTGTTGTTATTTAGTTATAATTTTGGGAATTGAGATAACAACTTCTCATTTAAAAGGGGGAAAAAATATAGCTTTGCTAGTCAATTTAATTTGGGATTATAGACTTAGAAATTAATAAAACTCTTGTAAGTGAGCTTCCCTTTTAATTTGAAGCTTTTGTTTGTTTTTCTTTTGAAAATAAATGGTGGGCCCTTTCTATTCATTTTCCCTTATCTCTTTTCTTCTAATCTAGGTTGAAAACTCATTGGGGTATCTCATTTTTCAAAAAAATTAAACCAAACAAAGTCTCTTTCCATCTAACATTCCTCTTTGTCAACGACATAAGGAAAAGGAAAATCCAATCCTTCATTACTCTCAGCTGCTGCCGCTGACGTTTGTCAAGAGAGAAGAAGATCAGTTTTCCTTGTCTTAATATTCAATTCTTGCTCATCATTTTCTTTTCCTTTGGGCTGCTGCAAACAACAAAAAAGAAAGAAAGAAGTGGACACTTCTTCATTTTCCCCTACCATTTCAGTTGCTGAAGGCAGTTCCTTACAACTGCCTAATGGCTGTTTATTGGAACTGCCTAACAGTTCCATATCTGCCAAGATATGACTTTCTCAAGATAACGTAAGAAAGTAATGAAAAGAAAAGGAACGGAGAAATGAGAGATAAGAGAAATCTCTTAGAAAGAAAAACTCTCAATCAATTAATCACTCAGTTTATAAGGAAAGGATCTTCTAGGCTGTGAAATAATAAAGCACGTTCGTCGGTGATTGGCTTTCGACGATTGATACTTGAACACTCGGGTTTTCATTGTTTTTCGCTGTGTTTCTACGAGAGGTTAGTCTCGTATTTATGAAACCCAACATTGGTATCAGAGCAAGGTTTTAAAATTATCAAACACATTTTTTTTTGTTAAAAAAATGTCAAAGAGCTTTGATCCTTTAATGGAAAGTTTGTGTATGGTTAATCATTCCTTATCATTTTTTACAAGTTTGTTATGAAATGATTATTTTGAATCTGTCAGTAAATTTTCATACCAATTAGATGCATAAATAGTAAGTTTTGATGATTTAAAGTCACTATTTTTGTAAAACTATAAACAAAAGATTGAAAGATTAACTTTGACCTCTGATCATGTTTTGCACTTTTGTTCATTGGTCTTGATTCTTATATATTAGAAAGTACAATGAGAGAGCTTTCTAACGATATATTACATGATCATTTTGGTTGAAAAAGTTATAATAATTTGAAAATTTGTTATTATGAAAAAAAGGGAAAGGGTCGTGCGTGTTGTACAATAAAGAGACCTAGAAACATTGAACCATAAATCTGATATACACGCTTAATAGGCCATGAGCCTACTTTGAATCATATTTGGTAGTGTGTAAAGGCTACTTTAACAATTGTGGAATAGATGGAGGCCCTTGAAACATGAGGTTTTTTTGTGAATAGTGGTTAAGTTATGGATTGATAAATGATGAAGAGTTAGGTTGGTAGATTTTGTTTTGTTTATTTTTTTCAAAGGTATGAAGAGAGGAAGACAAGAGAGAGATGAATAAATGGTGGGTGGAAAAAGATGGAGGAAATTGGAAGTTGGAGATTGCGTGAACGGTTTTTTTTAAATGAAAATTGGGGCCTCCCTTTTCTCCCTTTTGCTAGATGGCGAATATGATGAATATATAGAGGTGGGTTAAGTTTTTTTTTTTTTTAATACCATTTTTAGTTAGAAATTTGAAAAAAATCTTCCAACCCTATTCCCCCTATTTTTTATCTACCTCTTTTGTCAACAATTTGAAAGATCATTTCCCCATCTTTTTACCAAAACAAAATTAGAATTATCACTCTTTTTTTTCCCTTTTAATACCTCTTTTTCTTAATGAATTCAAATTCTCCCACTCTTTCTTTTCTTTCATTTTTCTTTTATTTTAATCACCCATACATATCCACAATTTTCCCCTTTGACAAACAGTTTTTTTTTTTTTTTTTTTTTTTTTTTAATTTCTACTATTTTTCTCTATTTGTTTTTATCATTCTTCTTTTATCTAAACATTTATTTCAAAATAAAACAATTCAAGCTTAAACACTACTTTCCTATTTTAACAATTTTTTTTTTGAATTTCTACTTATTTTTTCTATTTCCTTTTAACATTCTCAATTTATCTAACCATTTAAAAATTCATTTACCCTTTATTTTATTTAATATTTTTCTAACTTAAAAGTTAAGACAACTAAAACAATGTTATCGGGCTTTGCTTGAAATTTTGACTTTTCTTATATTTTTTCAATTTAATTTCAAAACTTTAAACCATGATTAATAAGCAAACAATTAATTTTTAAATAATATCGGATTAAATTAGGGGTCTACATTGTTCATTCCATTAAAAAACCCATTAAATTGTCACATACACAAATAAATAATAAAACGATAATTGTAATTAAATCACGTTAGTTCTAATTATTATTAATAATAATAATCCAATATAATCATTAATATTATACTATATATGTAAATTGAAAGAAAAAATTAAGAAATATATGTGAAAGTGGTATATAATATTGCTTACTAATTTGGCCAGTTGGGGGAATGAAAATATGAATATATTCTTATCCCACTATGAAGGTTTCATATTTTGCTTATTGCTTAGGTAAAGCACAAACCATATATACCCTATTTTATATCTCTTCCAAATTAAAACATTGCTTATCCAAAACCTTTTTCTTGGGAAATTGTAGAAGAGAATCACAAAGAAGAATGGGTATGTCCCTTGACAAATACTTCACTGAAGGTAACATCTCTCCCTCCCCCTATCTATTAGGTTTTGAGTTAAAAAAAAAAAAGAAGAGATTTTTTTAAAAAAAATCTTTAAACACTTTAATTTTTGCCATTCTATTTTTTTCTTTCTATTTTCCGCCTTTTAAATAAATACGATATTTTTTTTACATAAACACATGTTCAAGGCAACTCGAGTTCGAACTTGCATTATTTTGAAAATTTAAAATTTTGTATGTAAAAATCGTTTTTTTTTTAAAATACAACAATATTGCCCCTATTGTTTATTAATTATTAAAACACAATTCAATACGATTTTATCCCTCTTAAATAAATTTCTAGATATGTTCATACCAACGTGGCCAGATGACTAGACAAACACGGGTCTATTATTCGTATTCTCAGAAAATGGATATTTCCCTAACAATTTTTGGGGAAAAAATCAATTTACACCCTGAATTTTAATAAATGAATCAATTTACACCCATTGTTATTAAACTTACTATTATTTTTGAAAATTTTTAATTAGATATAGGCGTTTTTATATAGAAATAAAGTTAATTTTTTGAAAATTAATTTTAAGTTTATGTTAAGTATTTTTTATGGTTAAATTTGACCATTTTGGTGTCGGGTTTGAACATTTTTGTACCATTTAAATTGGTAACTAGGATTTGAGTTTTTTCATAGTTGAGGTTGGGCGTTTTTATGATGAGGTCATAGACGTTTTGTTATTTTTATCTTTCGGTGATTTGATCATTGAATTTTGATTAATTTTATAGTTTTAGTATTACGTGGGTTTAAATTGATCCACTTAAAAAATTTCAGGGTGTAAATTGATTCAATTGAAAGTTTAGGGTTTAAATTGACACAACATGTGTAAATTGATTTTTTCCCTAATTTTTGTTGTTCTGTCTCCTATTTTTTTTTAAAAAATATATCTAATTAGCAAAAAAGAAAAAAAAAAATTCCCTAATGAATTAGTTTTTTGAATTAATTACACTAATAAACACTTTAATTCGCCTAATTTCAGTTTTGATGGTTGTTTCATATCAATATCAGATTTACCCATAAAGCACCATTTATGGTGGCGATTCTGGTGGATTCCGATTTCAGTGTTTACCGTATTACCCTTTTATCTCTCATAATAACTATATCTCATTAATTACATATCATTTAATTAAGGAAAATTTATCGGGGTATGTTTCGTCTTTTCACAATGTAATTTAATTTTCCTGGTGGTGGTTTTGGGTAGTTTTGATATATATATAAAAGATTGTGTTTTTTTGAAATAAACAACATTAATTTGTCCAATACTAAAATTAACCCTAGTTTTTTTTTAATATATAATACATGCAGGAAATCAGAGAAGAGAAGATAGAATTAAGAAGATTGTGAAGAAAGAATATAGCAACCTTTTTTCAGAAAAAGAAAAGATGGATAACTTTGCCTCATTCTTTCGAGCAGTAACCGAGCTTGTCCAGTAATATATAATCAATCTAGTTAATTTTACTTCATTTCTTCTTTTTGTTGCATAAAAAGCTTAGTTAGGATTTAAATAAATGTTTTATTAAATTTAAAATTTGAATTAACCAAATAAAATGAATGTAGGATTTTGCCCTAAACCAAATTATCCCCTCAAATCTATTAATTTGTTATTGCTTTTTTTTTTGTTTTTGATATATATAGAAGATTACCCGATTTATAAACTCATATATCATTAAATACAGACTACATAAACTTATGTTTCATGATAAAAATTATATAAATTCATGTTTCTCAACCTACCAACCAAACATTCCTTAAAATAAATGTATTCAAAATGATATATGAAAATCACACCATTTTCAAAAACTATCACAAACACACTTATTAATAATGTGGGCATCCATCTCAAAACCAATTGGTAATGAGAGGAGGGGCTCTTAGAGTTTATAAACGTTGTTAGGTCCCTTCATCTTTCCGATGTGAGATCCTTAACATGCCCCCTCAAGATGGTGCTCTTTTGGGTTCACCATTCTTGAGTCGGATCCCATTTTGGACCGAATGCCCGTTTGGGCTTTGTTGGGCTCTGATACCATATTAAAAATGTGGGCATCCATCTCAAAACCAATTGGTAATGAGAGGAGGGGCCCTTAGAGTTTATAAACGTTGTTAGGTCCCTTCATCTTTCCGATGTGGGATCCTTAACAACACTCCCAACAAAGGTATTTTTCAGTTTTAACTGTATAAACTTTTCCTACAATATCTTTAAAGAATGAAATAAATGATTAGATTAATTTGCCAAAGTTCAAGGACTTGTTTGATAATTTTTTTATTTTTGAATTCCTATTTTCTTAAAAATAAGGTTGGTTAATAATAATTTCTTAAATTAATTTAAAGAATTGTCTATAAACCTATTTATATAACTATAGTGCAAAAGTGAGAATCTCTTGATGTAACACAAAATTATTATCAAATTAACTTGAATTATTGATTAGCATGATTTATTGAAATATATAACTTCTTTTTTAAAAAAGTAATCAAATTTATAACTCTTACAGGAATATCAATGACAATTTTGGTTATAAGAACCAGATTAACGTTCCTACCGAAGAGAAGCTTCGACAAATGTTTGAGGTAAACACACAGATCACTTGAATATTATTGGTATGATAAAACTTATCTAGACACCGATGAATAGAAGTTTCTATTTTCTTTTATTATTATTGATCCCACTAATTTTCATAATGCAAAAGAAATAGACCGCATCATAAAAAAAGTATAGTTTAATTATAATAATGGAAAATTTTAATGAGTAACATATTCAAAAAGTATTTATAAATATAATATATTTTTTAACGTGAATTAGTGATTAACGGTTGTCAATATTAATAATTTTATATAATTAGTGTTGATCATTGATTAAAAAAAATCTACTATATATAAGGGTAAAGTACTTTTTTGGTCCCTGAGTTTTGAAGGTCATGTCTATTTGGTCCACGGTTTTCAATTTGTGTTTAAGTGATCCCTCGGTTTTGGACATCATGTCTATTTGGTCAGTGAGTTTTCAACTTGCGTCTAAGTGGTCCCTAAGTTTTAGACATTGTATATATTTGGTCCATGAGTTTTAAACATTGTGTCTATTTGATCTCTGGATTTTTAAGAAATTATAGAAAAAAATTTAATTAGTCATTAATTAAACAAATCTGTTAACTCTTTAACAAAATATGACTTAACGCTAACCTAACATGTCTAATTGGTCAAAATACTGACGTATAATTAAATATTATTTCAAATATTTCATCAATCCAGGCATACGATTTCGAATAAAAATTACTCTCATGTCATTATTTTAGTCAATTATAAACATTTTAGTCAATATTCTGTTAAAAAGTTAACAAATTAAGAACTAATTAAAGTTATTTCTAATAATTCAGGGACCATTTAAACACAAATTGAATACTCATGAACCAAATAGACACAATGTCTAAAACATATGGACCACTTAAACATAAATTGAAAATGCGGGGACCAAATAGACACAACTTAAAAAACTCAGAGACCACTTAGACACAAATTAAAAACGCGGGGACCAAATAGACATGACCTCTAAAACTTAGGGACCAAAAGGGTACTTTACCCCATTTATAAATATTTTTTAAGTTATGTTATATTTATAACTACCCGGATGATAATTGTGTTTCCTTTCATTGATGAATACCGCAGGGTTATAACGTAAGCAAAGAGGATCCATTGTCAATAAAGAATTTTGAAGATACATTAAGAAAATTAATGATTGAAGATGCTGGTTTTATGAAAGTATTTGCTAACTCTGAATTGCTCATCTTTATCTTTGGAGTTCCCATTGCTTCATGGTTACTACTCAAGGAAGGATCTTTATCCAAATTCAAGATTTCCAATAATTATTACATTCCCACTATAACATCTCTCACAGCTTTCATTCTTGCCAAACTCAACAAAATTTAAAGAATAAACAGAATATTACACCAAAGTTATGTATAAACGAATTATCCTTTGTATTTTCTTTAGTTTTATTAAGCAAATTATTCATTTTGGTGTCATCGGTATGTATTAATTTCATGTAATAAATCTTCATTATACGAAAAATAATTGTTGGTATGAGAACAAATCTCATGCTGTTAAATTAGGGGAACATCATGGTTTAAAAGGAGAAAACAATATCGACAGATTTGAATCCAAAATAGATAATATCATAATAATCTTGTGTAAGTGATCTTGATCAAAATTTATGTGGGTATCTTCTAAAAATAGAACCAAGCTAGAATGTTAATTCACTTTCTTTTCCTCAAATATCCAATCCATATTTGAAGGTTGTTAAGACAATGTAGGAGATGAACAAATCTCTATCTGGAAATGATATTTATGTGGGTAAAATACCATTTTAGTCCATGAACTTTCACTCGAGTTTTTTTCGTCCCTAAACTTTCAAAAGTTACATTTTTCATCTATGAACTTTACAATTCGCTCCGTTTTAGTTCTTCCAACTATGTTTTTCCGCCTAGAACACTAACGGAGGGCTCATAAGGCATGTTATGATGATGTGATGTTATATAAATATACATTGAGGTTAAATGACGTGGAAAAATGGATAAACAATAAGGTTTAAGAGTGGTAATTAAGGAGAAAAATGATGAGATTAACCTCACTATATATTCATTTTTGGAATTTTTTTAAAAATAAGCTAAAAATAATCAAAATAGATAGGTTTGCAACATTTTTAGCAAACTAGGCAGTTTGCCGACGTGGCGTTTCGTTTGACTGGTCAACATGGAAAGCGCTGAACCATTCAACGTTTTCTAAGAAAACATTGAATGGATCAGAGTTTTCATTGAAAACGTTATATCATATCACGTTTTCAATGAAAATGTTATATCATATCACGTTTTTCATGATGAAAGTGTGATACCATTTCACGTTTTTAGAAAATGTGATATGATATCACGTTTTCAATTCAGTAACCTTTCAATTTTGCCTCTTTTTTTCCCTCTGCCTTGAAAACGTGGAACGATTCCACGTTTTCTAAAAACGTGGAACCATTCCACGATTTCTAATTAGTAACCCCATCCCCTTCTTCTTCTTCTTCTTCTTCTTCTTCCATAGCCTCTCTCAAAAACTTCTACCCGCCGCTCATCCCAGGTCCTCCAATCCATCCCAACGCCGCCGTTGATCTGTCCCAATGTCGCCGCCGCCGCCTCCCTATTTCCTTACTTTTGGTCCATTCTCTAGATCTAACTAATATAAAAAATCCTGAGTCGCCCAAATTTAAATTTTTGGAGCGATTTTTCATTTTGATCAACACCAAGAGTAGTCATTTTATTCCGGTAATTTCTTAATTGAATTTTTAATATTGTTTATAGTTTAGTTTTTTTAAGTAATTATGTATTTTATATTTAGAAAATTGAGACTATGAACAATATTTTTGGGTTTATGATCGAAATTATTTGTTTTTTTGTAGATAGATTGGTTAGATTTTCTGAACTTTATGGTTGTCTCCTATTTGAAGGTGAGTATTATTATTGTAATTATGTTTAAAAATTAGTTGAATGAATGCTTTGGATTGAATATAGGCTCAATTTACTTTTGTTGGCATGCAAATATTTTGACATATATTAAGTTTTGGGTTGAATATAGGCTTGACAATGTTTTTAAAAATATTTTTTTTAGTTTCAGGATGAGTGATAAACTTGTTGCCATTTTATGTTTTAAAAATGGGAACATAGTCTATGGATCAAATGACATTAAATATGATCGAAATGCAGAAAATGGATTTACTATGCATAGTAGTACAAGCTATGAAGAATTTATTGATGTGTTGATTGAAGAATTGAGTATAAACTTGAGATTGAAGGAACATAACATTATCTATAGATATCCAAGTATTACTGTGGTGGGGTCGATCAATTATGTATCATTTCATATTCGTAATCAGGCAGACCTAGCTTTTATGTTTTCTGTTGCATATCCTGCTCCAAATCTACTTGAGTTATATGTTGTTAGGAAGAATATAGTAGATGTTGAAATTCAGAGTTCACAGATATCTGTCGTTGTTAGTGGTTTAATTGATGAAACCCATGAAAATGTGGATGGTGATAATGATATGAAAGGGGAAAATATAGAAGATGAAAATGTGGATGATGATGAAGGTATGGAAGGTAAGAATATAGAAGATGAAAATGTGGAGGATGATGAAAATATAGTTGATGATGAAACAATAGATGAATTAGAACCAGTGTCTGAACTACGCTTTCGTATGTTTACAACCATCTTAGCCTCTAATGATTATATTGACATTGTCACTTTAAATGATGATGAAGGAATTGAGGATTTACATGGGGATTGCCCCGAACACGAACCCGCCTCACATTTATACACCACACTTGATATGAAAATCATGAAACCTAATATGTGTAAGACAGTTGCAGTTCCAAATGTTGGTTTCGTTGGGAGATCAGACAAGTTATGTATATGGAGGAGGTTTAACACTAAGAACAATTTGAAGCATAAGGTCAAAAAATATGTTGTTCTTAATGACCAACGGTTTGAGGTAGTGGAGTCTACCACTATAGTTTGGTCACTTCGATGTAAGAAACATGCGGATGAGTGTCCATGGAGACTTTGAGCATGTCGTAGGAAGAAGCATGACATGTTTGAGATTACTCAATACAAAAGCCCTCATATTTGTGTTTATGCGAGAGTAAATGAAGATCATAATCAATTAGATGTTTCTTTGATCTGTAGAACGATATGTTCTTTTGTGAAAGATAAACCTTCCATAAAGATTGCAATGTTACAGAACATTATCAAGGACAAATATAAGTTCAATGTTTCTTACTACAAGGTTTGGGATGGGAAGAGAAAAGTTATGTTTTTGGTGATCATAAAAAATCATTTAATCTACTACCTAAGTGGTTGAATGCCGTGAAACAAGTAAATCCAGGGACAGGAGTCGAATGAAGGATTGATGGTATGGAAACCCCGGGAGAGGGTATATTGCGTAGTGTATTTTGGTCATTTGGACCAAGCATTGCCGGTTTTGCATATTGCCAACCCATTATTCAAATCGATGGAACTCATTTGTAATCATTGGGGTGAAAGCAAAACCCCTCGCCTCTCAACTCCGCCAAACTCGCTTCGTAAATGGGGCAGAGGAAAAAAACTCCCTCGTTTACTAAACGGCATGAGGGCGGGGGCGGGCAATTTGTTTTATATATATATATATATTATAATTTATATACATATAATATAATGTGGAGGAGAACTGGAGAAGGCCCAGCCCACCACTCCACGTCTGACATCCCAATGTCCCACTCCCCGTTTAATAAACCTTTTTTATTTATTTTTTAATTTCCTTTTTTCTTTTCTTTTTTCTTTTTCTTTTCCTTTCTTTTTTTTTTTTCTTATTTTATATTTTTCCTTTTGAATCAAACCCTAGCTCTCTCTCTCTCTCTCTCTCTCTCTCTCTCTCTCTCTCTCTCTCTCTCTCTTTCAGACTTTCAATATGTCTTTCAATCTCTATCTATCAAGTAGCAGCCACCGCCCTTGACTACAATTGCCACGTCTCCACCGCCACTCCCCCTCTCTCTCTCTCTCTCTCTCTCTCTCTCTCTCTCGTGTCTAACTCTATCTTATTGTTAATTTCATGTTTGGTTTTTGGTCAACTGTGAGTTGAAGGGGAAGATGTTGATTTTTGTCTCCCATTAAGTCCCCTAAGCTAGCAATGACCAAATGCTTTCCCCGTTTATCAAAAACACGAAATTATTACATTAAGTTTTCTTCCATCTTTCAACCTAAAAAACAAGAACAAACACAAAAACATGTTTTATTTTAATTTCCGCCCCAGCCTCGCTTCCGCCTGCTGGGGTTTCTGTCCTAAATCTTATGTAATCCAATTAAACTATAAATAAATAAAGGAATTATTAATTATTAATATTTACATTGTCATTTATTATTAGTTTAATAAATGTAATCCATCATAAGATCCAGAGTTACTTATGATAACTTAAAGTGAGCATATGATGCGGGAAGATTCACTTAAGTGTAACTCAAAAAGTCTGTGGTACATGAATAAAGGTTGAGTGCCTTATTTCTAGTAACACCACTAACACGGCCCACTTGTGAATTGGCACAAGTGATCTCATCTGGATCGCTCATGTAGAGACATGTGAGTGGGGGTGTTGCTGCAATAGAGATTGTAGTAGACTGGACTAAGATAAACTTATTGTCTTATGGGAAAGCCGTTACAGAAAGACACTTCATTTATCAACCGGTTGATCATGTACAATTGATCTTAATCCTAAGTGGATTACGAACTCCTGTTCGCAAGAGACAAATCTTTGATTTGCATAGGTGAGAGTGACTCGATACAGTTCGCTCAATATGCCTCCCACTTTGGGAATTGCATCTTGCTTATAGTTGGGAACGTAATTACACAAGAATTGGAATCCACTCTTTTCCATATAGGAAAATAGATAAGTAGTTCCCTTATGGACTGATTCGGTCTTGAACAGCGAGGCCCCATAGTCCTCTGATCAAGGAAAAGGTTAAAGACGCATAATGGAGATTATGTAAGGTTGCTCATTGGAGAATCAGTTGGGTTTAAGGAACAAGATGTATCATGGAGGTTAATACGGTGCAAATACCTCGCCATGGATACGTACTAACTTGTGAAGGATCAAAGTGTAGTTAATGATTATAGCCAATGAACATAACTATGTCTATAGTACTAAAAGTGCAACTCTAGATATTTAGTGGAGTTATCTAGGAGTTAATGAATGAGAATTAATTGATTAAAAGAAGTTTTAATCAAAGGTAATTCTGGATCATTGGAGCTTAGTCCTATAGGTCCATTAAGTCCTCCGAGCTAACGCATGTAATTGAGAACATAAATTAATATGATTAATTTCTTTGGAAAAATGGAATTAAATAGAGGAGTCTATTTGATTAATTAAACGAAATTAAGTAGAAGAGTCTATTTAATTATTTAATTAATGGTGGAATTAAATAGAGGAGTCTATTTAATTATTAAATAGAAAAGTCTATTTAATTAATTATGAGAGATTAAATAGAAGAGTCTATTTAATTAAATTAATTTTGAGTTGTCCAAAATTAATGGGGATTTAAATAGAGGAGTCTATTTAAATATTTAATTTGAGATTGTCAAATTAAAGAGGAAATAAATAAAACTAAAACAAATAAAAGGAGTTTTATTTATTTAATTATTTAACGAAATTGTTCCATTAAATAAAAAGGAAAATAAATTGCCCAATATTGTCATGTGATGATGATAGGAGCGTTGGTCAAAGAGTTGACTAAGTTTTGCATTTTATTTTATTTAAAATATATGAATATCTTATTTTAAATTAATATGATTAATTTAAATGGAAGATATGAAATAATATATTTAAATTAATATTGATTAATTTAAATGGAAGATATGAAATAATATATTTAAATTAATATTGATTAATTTAAATAAAAGATATGAGATATTTTATTATGGAATAAAATATAATATCTTTATTATTCAAATATATTTTAGAATATCTTATTTAATTATTTAATAATTAAAAGATATTCAAAATATTTTCTGAGGCCTTTTCCTATAAATAGGAACCTTGGGGTGACCCAAAACAGACAACTAAGAGAGTTAAAGTAAAAGGCTCAGGAAAAATTTCTCTCCTCCCTTTCTCTTAGCCGCCGGCCACAGTGTGGTCAAAGGGAATTCTTCCCTTTTCCTTTTTCCAAAGGAGATAGTGCCCACGCACCGATTCTCTGTTGTGCTTAGTGAGGACGATCTTTTTGGTGGTCCCTGGATCGTAACCAGCCAAGAACGAGGAAGAGCCAGACACTTCTCTACAAGAGTTAGTATTTCTTTTATGCATTTAGATTTTAATTATATTATACTGCAAGGAAAGATCCTTGGGACTTCCGTTTGAGAACTCTTTTAGAGGCCTCAATCCCAACACCCCCGCCTCACCCCTCCCCACAAATGGGGCAGGGGCGGGCGGGGTAGGGGTGGAGATTTTCTCCTTAAACGGGGTGGGAGATAAACAGGGGACCCCATCCCCAACCCACCCCGCCCCATTTATACCCCTAGGTAATCACACATTTGTAACAGGTTCACAGAAACCGAATTGTAAAGGGGCATCTAAAAGTCTTACTTTTGCTCAGGCGATTAGGATCACTTGAGGGAAACTACCTGTGGACATTTTTGATAAGTTATGTGTTCTCGTTGGCACAATGCCATATTGTTCATCAATGAGCTAGGGGGGCCGATCTTATATTCCCATTCCTTATATCGTGAAGTGAAAGTTTGTTACACAAGAGGACAAGAACAATATAATACACAGGTGAATGGTAAGTACATTCTAATTACTTTTTGATAATTTTTGTAAGGCTAATTCATATTCATTAGTTATTTCCACATTGGCATAGGATAGCTTTATTTTTTACCTTACTCAAGAGGCAGCCAATGTTTACCTTAATCACCAAATTTCCAACGCATTGAATGAGTTTCGTGGAAAGTTGCACAGACACTATAAGAAGATCAGAGACAAAAACGACATTTGAGTAGCCCTTGCATCGAACCATGCACAAGTGGAGAACATAGATGATTGAGTATTCTTGTATGATAGGTGTGAGATACCAAAATTCAAGGTAAACACATAAATGATTAAAGCTTTCTTGTTTATAACTCAATACAATAAGGTAACTGTTTGAATGTATTATAGCTCTGTTGCAGAGGTTAATGTCGAAAACTAGGGAAAATGAAAAACAATCACAAGATGGGCTCAAGGTCACATGTGCGAGTCATGATGGATCATGTAAGTATGTTAAGTTTAGAGATGGAAAAACACATCTCATAGTAGTGCATTTGTTCTTCTAGCAAGCGCAAGATGAAGATCATGAAGAAGAGTTCACTTTTTTTCCGAGTCACGCACACAAATGAGAAAGGAGATTGGATCAATGAAGTTACTAAGGAAAAATGTGTAAGTATCACAAGACTCACAATATTTCATTATAAAGTTGAGGTTTTAGTTAATTTCTTTAAAAGTGTGTTATGTAATAAGTGTAGAACATGATGTGTGATATAATGGTCTCCTCCAATGAGGAAGTGGACGGAGTTGTCCAACTGTGCCTAACAGATGCAGAGATCATTGAGAATGTACAAGGCTATCGATTCGGATATATCAAAGGCCTAGGGGAAGGACCGACACACTCTAGGGTATCTTCTTATGTATCTTCAGGCCACTCACGTGCCACACAAGATCCGATGGTAGCTATGCTTGTGACAGAAAACAAGAAACCAAAGAGTAATTACAATGAACTGAAAAGAAAGTATGCCGATCTTGCACATGATGTCGGCTAGATGAGGAACTTCTCTAGTACAATGTTGCAAACTCCACGTGATTATAATGTAATTTTATAAACAACTTATGTCTTTAACAATCTCATGATGTCTTTTTGTATTCAACATATATGATACTTATATTTTATATGACATATTCGATATTTATCCCATTTTTAATATTGCTTCAAAAGTTAGATTATTGTCTGGTGCATTGAATACGTGAAATTTGATATATTGAACAGGAAAGAATTGTAATTTTATTAATCAATAACTTTATAAAAAATTAAAAAAAATCAAGGGTTTTCTCAGCAAAATTTGTCGGCTGGCATTTTCCCTTCACAAAGGTTATGCCGTCGAAATTAAGCATCTCACCGACATAGCCAATCTTGATGGTCCTTTTACGTCGAAAATTCCCCGCGTTTTTTTTTTCATTCAGTGTATCATACCAAGGTAGAGATTATGTATTATTGTAGTTGAGTGATCTTGATCAAAATTTTCATTTATGTATGGGGCATTTGTAAATCTAGCAATTTTTTTAGTAATATTTGTAAAAATAAAAGTTGAAAAAAATATTTGCAAATATAACAATTTTTGATCTGGTTTATCAGTGATAAACATTGAATTACATATTTTTACACTAAGTTTATCATTGATAAACACATAAATCACTGTTTATCATTGATAAACATTATAAAAATTGCTATATTTACAAATATTTTTTTGAGTTGATATTTTTATAAATATTACATAAAAATTTGCCACCCAATGAAATTTCCCTTTAGGTATTCGCTAAAAATAGAACCAAGCTAGATTTTTAATTAACTATCTTTCCTCAAATTTCCCATCCATATTTTAAGGTTTTTAGACAATGTAGGAGATGAACAAATCTCTCTCTCGAAATAATATTTATTTATTTTGGGCTCTTGCTAGCAGAATCAGATCCAATATTTATAAAAAATAGTAGCTTAAAAACCTATTTATAAATATAGCATAAAGCACAAATTCGTGCATATAATAACACACAATCGTCATTAGTTTCACGCAAGTAGTCATTGATTTCCACACATATAATCATTTATTTTACTTATTCACAGTATTGATTGATATTTCGTACATGTATACCAATTAATTTGATTCATATGAATAAGGATTTTAAAAAAACACTATACTTACCAATACTTATTAAAAATGTCATATTAACAAATATTACACAAAATTCTGCGGCCATGAATATCTTTGTTTATTTTTATAATCATAATGATTATATTATAAACTAGAAATGTCCATTAAATTAGAAGACAATTTTTTTTTATTGGATTATATAAATTGTACAGAGAGAGAGAGAGAGTTAATTAACAGCCTGTAAAAAATAAACGAAGATTAACCAACAAATGGAATTAACGAAACGACCGTTAGTTTCTGGTTCAGAAAGGAATGGACACTCTTTCATTCAATCGTTCTTTTTCCATTCTTAACCAAACAAAAAAACCGCACCAAAAAAAAAAAAAAAAAAAACTCATTGATTATGTTTTTCTCCATTTGGGTATTTCCTAAAAAAACATCTGAAAATCTAGGAATTTCAAATTCCTCTCTGGGTTCTTAGACAAAAAAAAAAAAAAAAAAAAAACCATTTTTTTAAAGCTATGAGCAAAGAAAATGGCGTTTTAAAAGCATGGGAAGCGACCGTACGGAAAACACAAGCCGCCAAAAAACGGGCCCACAGCATTTTCGGTACAACGTCGGTTGCCCACGTGGACGACAATGAATCCGACAATAACGGCGCCGCCGCCGGAATTCTATACCATGCCGACCGGGTTCTTCCTAACGGCGATTATTACACCGGTCAATGGTCCGACAATTTTCCAAACGGCCATGGTAAATATAATCCTTCTATTATTACTATTTGGATATTCGTGAGAGTATTGATGCTTAACTAGTTGAATTATATTTATGTTGACAGGTAAATATTTATGGACGGACGGTTGTATGTATATCGGAGAATGGTGTAGAGGAAAGACCATGGGCCGGGGCCGGTTCAGTTGGCCCTCCGGTGCCACCTATGAAGGCGAATTCAAATCCGGGTATATGGACGGTTCAGGTACGTATACCGGGTCGAATGGAGATACTTATAGAGGCAATTGGGTTATGAATTTGAAACATGGGAATGGGATGAAGAATTTTTCAAATGGTGATTATTATGATGGGGAATGGAGGAGGGGATTGCAAGAAGGGAGTGGTAGATATCAATGGAAGAATGGGAATTCATATTCAGGGGAATGGAAAAATGGTGAGATTTGTGGGAAAGGTTGTTTTGTTTGGAGTAACAATGGGAATGAATATGATGGGTTTTGGGAATCTGGTTTGCCTAGAGGGAATGGGACTTTCAAATGGCCTGATGGGAGTTTCTATGTGGGGTATTGGAGTAGAGATCCTGAAGAACAAAATGGGACTTATTATCCTTCTGAGACTTCTTCCCAAGATGGGAATGTTCAATGGGATCCTCAAGATGTTTATAATGTTGATTTTAGTGATTGTAAGATTTGTCTTGGCGAGAAGGTTGCGATTCTTCCGTCGCAGAAGAAGCTTGCGGTTTGGAGGTCGTCGAAGGGGGAGGATGGCGCTAAGCCGAGGAGGATGTCCGTTGATGGGAGGGTCAGTGTGGACGTAGAGAAGCCGTTTGACAGAATGCTTATGTGGGGTGGTGATGAATTGGCTGGTTCTTGTGGGGATGTGGCTGATTATATGTTGGCTTTGAATATGGATTTTAATATGAAGGATAGTCCTGGAAAGCCTATTAAGATGCCTAGGAGTGCTAAGAGACAAGGAGAGACTATATGCAAGGGGCATAAGAATTATGATTTGATGTTGAATTTGCAGCTTGGGATCAGGTATTTTATTTGATGAACGATATGATTTAAATCCATTGTAAACATTATAATCCCAGCAGCTTCCCTCAATTTAATCGATATATTTCCGTTGTACTTTTGGTTGAACAGGCATTCTGTTGGAAGACCGGCTCCTTCAGCTTCCCTCGATCTGAAGCCTTCGGCTTTTGATCCCAAGGAAAAAATTTGGACCAAATTTCCTTCAGAAGGAAGCAAATACACTCCACCCCACCAGTCATGTGAGTTTAAATGGAAGGACTATTGCCCTTTAGTTTTCAGGTATAAGGCCATCTGTCATCCATCATTCTTTACTTATGTTTTGGTTGTTCATAGCCTTGTTTATGTATATTGCAATCCATCTTCAGAACTCTGAGGAAATTGTTCAAGGTGGATCCAGCTGATTATATGCTATCGATCTGTGGGAACGATGCCCTTCGAGAACTCTCGTCCCCTGGTAAGAGTGGTAGCTTCTTTTACTTGACCAATGATGACCGATATATGATAAAGACGATGAAGAAGTCAGAAGCTAAAGTGAGTTTATGTTCTCTTTCCAAATATGTCACCAATCATTCTGAAGTTAACAATGGCATTTGTCATATAGAAGAAATTGACCTCATTTTGCAGGTTTTAATAAGGATGCTCTCTGCCTACTATAACCATGTTCGAGCCTTTGAGACCACTATGGTGACCAAATTTTTCGGTCTTCATTGTGTTAAATTAACTGGGCCTATCCAGAAGAAGGTAATCGGCTTCTGTTTTAATAAGAGCGGCTTCTGTTCTATGGTCTCGTAAACTCAATGGACATTTCATGTATTAAACACAGGTAAGGTTCATCATTATGGGAAATCTTTTTTGCTCGGAATACTCCATTCACCGGCGTTTTGACTTGAAAGGGTCAATCCTTGGCCGCACAACGGATAAGCCTGAGAGTGAGATTGATGAAACCACCATCCTTAAGGACCTTGATCTTAACTATGTATTCCGATTGCAGAAGTCATGGTTTCAAGAGTTTTGCAGGTGAAATATGGTTAAGGATTCCATTAGAAGTCAAGAATTCACTTCTCTATTCTTGTCAAATATCTCAAATTAGTATCATAACCTGATCACATATATGAGTCATTCCTTTGCTTCTTTTTGTCCTCTGTAAATATAAACACAAAGTCGGACACAGATATCACCTTCCTTGGCGTCTCCGTTTAATGTTTATTTCTCTGTTTTTTTAAGGCAAATTGATAGGGACTGCGAGTTTCTCGAACAGGAAAGAATTATGGATTATAGTCTTCTAGTCGGTCTTCACTTCCGGGAAACTTCAGCTACTGGTGATTTGATACCTTCCGGGTCTCACACTCCTACAGGTTTTTCCCTTTGCTCTTTCCTCCATCCGTTGTAGTCTCAAACTCTCTGTCATTGTATCATGAGCCATGTACTTCTCTTTTAGGGGAGCCTGACGGTGAAGCAGCTCCTCGTTTGTCAAGAGTAGATTTGGATCAGCTTTTCCTAGATCCATCCAGGTGAAATTTCTATTGATTGGAAACCTCTTCTTTTTAATGGAGAAACGAAGTGCTTGAATGAAGAACGAAATCGAAATAAATCACGAGATACAGAAAATGTGAATGATTCAATTCTTGATAATGTCAATAGAAATCAAACGTCTACAATACCTAATATGTTCCTGAATTCATGATATTAAAACTGCAGATGGTCCAGCATCAAATTGGGCATAAATATGCCAGCTCGGGTCGAAAGAACAGTGAGAAGAAATGACTGTGAATGTCAACTGGTAGGAGAACCAACAGGAGAGTATTATGATGTGGTTATGTTCTTTGGCATCATTGACATACTTCAAGATTATGACATTAGCAAGAAGCTTGAACATGCATACAAGTCCATCCAATATGATCCAACTTCGATATCAGCTGTTGATCCGAAACAATACTCGAAGCGGTTTCGTGATTTCATATTCAACATCTTTGCAGAAGACGAACGGGAACTTTAGAAACTCAAAAACTCAATTGTCAAGAAGCTGTTTGATATTTATCGGGATCGAGCTCGACAGAAATCTAGTCGCCTGCCCGCCCGTCACATTCTTTCATTTTTTATTTTATTTATGTTTATAGTAAATGACAGAAAAGTGAAGCTATTAGAATCTGTTTAAGTAATCAGCTCTTTAGTTTCATTATACAGAGAAAATGTAGAGTGATTATTGGATATTTGGCATCCATTTAAACTGTATATTGCTTTCCAAATTTCCATCTTTTAATCATATGAGAATCTCTCTCTCACACACACAAAATATTTCTTTTTCAAGATTTTTCTGAAGTTTTTATTGAATTGAATAAAAGGAAAATATTGGGAAAATTTATACATCAAGAGTAGTCTGTTTATAATCAAATTCAAATTCTGTAATAATGGACCCCCTTCTATGCTTGTCTTTGTTCAGAATGTTATTGCATTTTTATTTTTTCTAATTGCTGTTTGTAAAGAATTCAGATCTCTTGGTTTATTTTATTTCTAATTTATTATTTAAGTTGATTCTAGTAAAGACGCTTAATAGCAAAAGTTTTAAGTGAATTTTTATTGGGTAGCAGAATTTTACTTAATATTTATAAATATATTAAGTCAAAAAGATATTAGCAAATACAACTTTTTTTTATAATTAAAAACTCTCACTCATGTAATAAGTAAAATCACTGTTTACGTATAAGGTGAATTAGCGATTACATGAGCAAAATTTGTGGCAAACTTATAATATTACTTGCACGAATTTAAGATTTATAATATATTTGAAAATAAGTTTTTGAGCGGCTATTTTTATTAATATTTGGCCTGTTATACAAGAGTTATTTTTCAAAAACACTTTTTAAAATGTCAACTAAAGTTTAAAAATAAAAATAGATTATTTATTTATTTGTTGAGAATTTATCTATAATAACACTTTTATTAGGATTAATGTCTTAAATAGCTTAAGTTTTAAAAAATTCCTCAAATGACAATTTTTTTTAAGAAATCTCTGATTTCATTATCTCTTTCCTTTTTAAACTTCAGTCTCGTCCTTAAAAATTCTCCAGCTTCCACTCTTCCATGGCAGCTAGCTCAGAACGACTAAAAATGGAAAACGAAGACCCAAAAACAACAGAACACCAATCTCACCATAACCAAAACGAATCAGAATCCGACTCACCTCTCCCTGCTCAATCTTCACCTCTCAAAGACCCTTCGCCCGCATAAAATTCCCCTGCCCTAATTTTCTTCAACTTTCACATTTCTGTCTCCCACTTTTTCATCTCCATTCTTCTTCATCTTCCTACGATTCACAAGATTGAAGATTAAAGCTTCACTGCTCCGACAAAGACCAGACGCCCGTTAGACTCACAAGATTGAAGTTTCCTATTTGATACCTCTGTCCTTTAATTTATTCTTTAAACTCTAATTTCCCTGAAGATTCTTTCGTTTAAAGTGTTGGTTTCAGTAACTTCGCCTTCCTCAATGTTCATTACAGGAGCTTATTCATGGATTCCATTGAAGCTTTGGGATCGCAAGAGAGTAGCAACAATGAAGAAGGAAGTGGGGCCCGATGAGCTCACTTTTATGGACCCTAAGAGAGCTAAGAGGTTGGTCCTTTATATTCTTCATTTGAGATATCTTAATTATAAGGTCTGTGTATTCTAATGTCATATCATAATATTGTTTTTTTTTCCATAAGCCATTTTGTTAATCTGGTCAATTTCTTGATGTTGTAAGTTAGTAAATTTAGATCTTTTACATGAAACATATATCTGTTGATATTTCTAGATTTTGAATTATTCTCTATAATCATGCTTGGTCTTTTCAAATTTCTCGCATGTATCGTTGGTTGTGTTAATTAAGAGATATAAATGACCAATTGATTATGGGTTTGAATGAATCACAATTTTAGAATTGTTGTAGATAGGAACGAATTATAGTTTAAGAAAATTATAAAACTTGTAATGTTTTAACGAGTACAAATTGTTGATTTCTTCTGTTTCTTTTAGAAAAATAATAATTTCTGAAATTTGATTAGTTGGTTTTTATGAAAGAGTAAAGTGTTGGTTTTTTCTTACTCCTGTCTCTAAAAACAAAGAGATATCATGAAGAATCTCAAATATCATATTGTACCATATAATTTTTTACTGAATGAAACGAACTTGTTTCAAAGTTATGAAGTTCCTGGCCATAAAATTCTAGACATAATACTTCATATCCTTAATATGTCTGAACAGGGAGCACAATGGGAACATCACAAGTTGTTTACATAATCTCAAAAGAAACTTTTTACAAATCCTCAAGGTGATGAGTGAGAATGTGGAGAATATGAGCATATATCAATGAATGTCGTTTAAACCGTCACTCTCCAATGAGTTCAATTCTCAGGTTATTTATCTAACACTTTTCTTTGTGTAGTTTAATTTTTTTTTATATATTTCAACCATAAACTCATATTTTACCCAATTTTTCTGATTCAACATTTCTTAGACATTCCAAGTTTAATGATATTATTAACAAAGTTCGGGAAATGATATTTGATCCTTTAAAACTCATATTTGTTGAGGCCATCAGAGTACTATCCAGGATGAATTCTAAGACATGGACGGAAAAGTTTTAAGTTTATAAAAAGTGTGGTTGGTTCAAGGATGAGACTCTTTCATCATTTAAAAAGTATCCACCTTGTCTGATTTTATCAAGAGGAGAAGATCATTAGAAATATGCACTTTTTCATGCACAAAATGAGCTTGAAGCCATCAGATATCGCTATAAGACCGACTGTGATGGCCTTTAGCTTAGAGAAAAGAATCATCCTCGTTGTTCAGTTATCCAAAGAACGGAATTGAGCATTACTAGTTACTTAAATCTAATTGAGAAAAGATTATTGGAGAAGTATGTGATTAAATTTCAATAAAATGTTCCTCAGCTGTTACATTTGTATAATAGAGCGATGAAACATTTTGATATTTAGCCCCATTTTTCTATGTAAGGTTTTATCTACTATGCTCTGATAGTCTATAGTTTCTTAGAAGGTTGTAAATTCTCTGTTGGTCCATATCTCATTGTTTTGGTCAATTCTCTAGGAAACGGACAATTTTAGCTTTGCCCCCTACAGTCAATTCTCGGGTGTGTTACAAAATTTCATTCAACTTGAGAGAAATTATTGAAATCTGATGGAAATTGTGAAGATGACAAGTTTATTCAAGGATCTTATCATTTTTCCTTGCTTAGATGGAACTTCTTATCTAAGTTCTTTTTGTAACAAATCACTTTTTATTCTATTATATATATATATATCCTTTGTCTAAGGTCTTTCTCATGAGTCAAATTTCAATTGTATTGATATTCTTAACTTCACTCTTAGTAACAAGATTATTCTTATAACATGAGATTTTTTCTTCCGTGGGCTTGAAGAGGTTTATAAATGAAAACTTCTGTATTTTATTAGCTTATGTTGTGCTCTACTATATCCTATTGATTTTTCATGTAAAGGCTTCAAACATGGCAAATTGCTCTAATTTTAGTGAATAATGTTATTATTTGCTTGGGATCAAGTTCTTTTATTTACTTAGTTTGAGTTTTATCCCACCCTGAATGTTTGCACCTTTGGGTGGTTTGAGGTATCCTCATGTTGCCTGATGATGATTGTATTGATTGTTTTTTATATGGTCTAATGTGATTGAAAAATATTAAATGGAATAATTTAGAGAACTAAATGGAATAATTTAGTGAATTAAATTATAATATACATTTGGGATACTCAATATTGATTTTAATTCAATAAGTTATTGAATTAAACAGAATAATTTAGTGAATTAAAGGGAATGATTTAATGAATTAAATTAAAATGTATATTTGGGATACCTAATATTGATTTTAATTCAATAAATTATTGAATTAAATGGTATAATTTAGTGAATTAAAGGGGATAATTTAGTGAATTAAATTATAATGTACATTTGATATACCTGATATTGATTTTAATTCAACAAGTTATCGAATTAAATAGAATAATTTATTGAATTAAATTACTATATACAATTGAGATATTTGATATAAATTTTTCACTCTTTGTGTTTTGTTTTTGTGTTTTGGGTTCTGATCTCTAGAGTCCAAAAGAGAGATGAGATGATGTTTTTCAATTAGCAAAAAAAAAAAAAAGTGGTAAATGAGTGAAAATCAAATTTATATCAAAGAAAATGATTCTTTTAGTGGGATACGATTTGATATAAGTTTTTTTTTTTTTTAATTGAAACTATTAGTCAATAACTTATTGAACTTCATATGTCGATACATTCTAATGTGTAAGGTTTGTTTGTTTTTTTAGTTTTCGTTATTTTTATTTTGTGTGTGTTTTAGATAAGTGATTGTTAGTGTTGACATTTTGATTTTCTCGAGATCTTTCTTATGGATTTGTCTTGTTTTTTTTTTACCTTTAAATATTGCTCGTAGATTTCATCAAAGATTTATTCTCTTTGTTTCCTCTTTAGCTTGTAATATGTTGTTAATGCTCTTATTCAGTGTCTTATCTTTTTTTGTCTAGTAATTTTATTCAAGCTCTTGTCAACTTTGTGGATCAAGTGGTTTTTGTCTCCTAGAAATATTGGAAAAATTCAATTGAGATCTAATGTTATGGTCCTCAAAGTGTCGTGCCATTCATACATAACTAAAATGATTTTCTATAAACTACATATTAGGAACTCTTTTAGTAGAACTCTATTTGAGTTTATCATGAATGCCCAAATTTCTTTTGGTCCCAAATTCCTATATATTATCACATTTAATTAGCCAATTTAGACTTTAGAAAAATCAAGTATGTTTAAAAGAATTGGGTATAGAATAATAAAAGGCTTCAACCACTTTTTGTAACCCCGGCTACTTATTCGATAAAAATCCCCAATAAATGAAATACACTTATTGATTTAATTCAATAATTTATTGAATTAAATAGAACAATTTATTGAATTAAAAGGAATAATTTAGTGAATTAAAGGGAATAATTTAGTGAATTAATCTGAAGTGCTATATTGAAATGTAGATCATATATGTCTTTGAATTAAAATTGTCTTTTAATAAATTATTGAATTAAAACTAATGCTCGAACGATGAGAAATGAATCAATTAATACCCAAGGTAAGATTTTCTATCAATCTTTGTTATTTAGCTTTTTTTCGTACTTGGAAATGGCTTGAATGATCCATTTTATATTACTCAAATTTCATAGGGTCGGTGTGTTAAAAATGGAGATGAAAATGATATTATTTATGCATCATCAAGGACACCATCATAAGCTCTCTTTTTTTGTTGTCTGGTGTTTGCATTTATAAAATTAAAAAAAAAAATTAGTACCAACTTAAACAAAAGATATTATGATTTGGGTTTGAAAAATATATTATGATAAGTTATTGAATTAACTTCAATTCAATAACTTATTAAATGAAATAATTTAATGAATCAAAAGGAATAATTTAGTGAATTAAAGGGAATAATTTAGTGAATTAAATTATAATGTATATTTGAGATACCTGATATTGATTTTAATTCAATAAGTTATTGAATGAAAGAGAATAATATAGTGAATTAAAGGGAATAATTTAGCGAATTAAATTATAATGTACATTTGAGATACCTAATATTGATTCTAATTCAATAAATTATTGAGTTAAATGGAATAATTTAGTGAATTAAATTATAATGTACATTTGAGATACTTGATATTGATTTTAATTCAATAAGTTATTGAATGAAAGGGAAAAATATAGTGAATTAAAGGGAAAAATTTAGTGAATTAAATTATAATATGCATTTGAGATATCTGATATTGATTTTAATTCAATAAGTTATTGAATTAAATGGAATAATATAGTGAATTAAAGGGAATAATTTAGTGAATTAAATTATAATGTACATTTGAGATACCTAATATTGATTCTAATTCAATAAATTAATGAGTTAAATGGAATAATTTAGTGAATTAAATTATAATATGCATTTGAGATACCTGATATTGATTTTAATTCAATAAGTTATTGAATTAAATGGAATAATATAGTGAATTAAAGGGAATAATTTAGTGAATTAAATTATAATGTACATTTGAGATACCTAATATTGATTCTAATTCAATAAATTATTGAGTTAAATGGAATAATTTAGTGAATTAAATTATAATATGCATTTGAGATACCTGATATTGATTTTAATTCAATAAGTTATTGAATTAAATGGAATAATATAGTGAATTAAAGGGAATAATTTAGTGACTTAAATTATAATGTACATTTGAGATACTTAATATTGATTCTAATTCAATAATTTATACCGGGTTGACTAGGTTATTGAATTAAATTTCTTTTTTTATTTTGAAGCATGGTTCATTGAGCTTTTTATCCTGCACTGCTGCTTAGCAAGCTTTACAAGTGCTAAGCTATATGTGAATTGGAGATAGAGAAGAAAAAAAATGTGAAGAGAGGCCTAACGAGAGTCGACACATGAAGATGCCATTTTTTAAATTATTTTTTGTGTTTGTTACAAATTCTAGTGGATTGTTGATGTTGTATAGAGGTGTAAATGGATATTTGTCTTGAGATTTACAATTCAATAATTTATTGAGTTGAGTTCAATAACCCATTGAATAAAAATCTTGATCCTATCTTAAAACTACATGAAAATATTATTTCAATTCAATAACTTATTGAATTAAAATCAATATGAGGTACCTCAAGTTCAAATTTTAATTCACTAAATTATTGAATAAGAGAACAAATATAGTGAATTAATAAATGAGTGACATATTTGTAAATTTAATGAAAATAATTAATTTTGTTATATTAGAAAAAATGTCATTTGAGGAATTAAGAAAAGGAGCTATATGGGGAATTAGCTTTATAAAATATGTCATTTGAGTCTGTGCCCCAAATTTTAATTCAATAAATGATTGACTAAAGAGGAAAATTTAGTGTATTAATAAAGTTCAGATTTTAATTCACTAAATTATTGAATAAGAGAACGAATATAGTGAATTAATAAATGAGTGGTAATTCACTAAATTATTGAATAAGAGAACAAATATAGTGAATTAATAAATGAGTGGCATTTTTGTAAATTTAATGAAAACAATTAATTTTGTTATATTAGAAAAAATGTCATTTGGGGAATTATGAAAAGATGGTGCTATTTAGGGAATTAGTTTTATAAACTGTGTCATTTGAGTCCATGCCCCTTATTTGTTTGTTAAAAGTATTTTGGAAAAACAAATTTAAACTAAATTTTATAGAGAGACAATTTTAAAACAATCTTACATTTTTTTAAAACAAAATGCAACTAATAGTTAGTATAGTTTCTTAAAAAATAATAATAATTAGTATAGTTGTTGTGGTGGATGATTTCTACCACTGTCGATCTCGTGTGAATCATGTGCTCCGGGTCTCCTTTGAACTCGTTCACCTGCGAGAAGAACAAAGATAAACACCGGTGTGGTGCCTGCCAAACGATCTCCGACAATTTAGTCAGTATTTAGAGGCAGATGAGTAAGAATGTAGTTTAGGGTTTTGCAAGTCAGAATGCATTGCCGTATTAGGGTTTTGTGTCTCTTTATATAGGAAGTCTTACGTGATAAATATGGAAGATATTATGAAGATAATATCAAATCTTCTCCTTAATCCACGGAGGATATTTACCATATTTGTAGATATGATTTTGATCATTGCTGAAGACCCAATGATGTCCGCCTCTGTTAGTCGGAGCCCAATGGCGTAGCATGGACTTTGCGTTGGTTCGTACCCATGGGTTCTAGGACGTACACAGGTTGGCTGAGCTTGTCGATATGGGCTGATGATTCAGTTTGGGCCGGGCTATCAAGATTGGACTTTTGATGTTGGGCCTGACCTATGGTGACTTTCTACCTCTACAGTTTTCCTCTGTTTTTACGTCCGAATAGGTTTGGACGTGGAAATATATCGAGGTGGAGGCTAGTTTTCGGGGTGACCCGTATTCGATCTTGATAGCCCGCATGCCTTTGGAAGGCGAATCTTGAATAAAAGGGGATTTTAGAGTCTTTTCTTCCCTTTGTCTTCTTTATTGTGTTTGCATGGTCGGCGCTTGATATTTATCTGAATACTCTTACCTTTGATGACCTATTTTAATAGCTTATTCCCTCTAATCTTTGTGAAGGCTAGCTGATTTTTAAGAGTGTGCTTAGCTAAAGCTAAGGCTTCCTTCCTTATTTTGCGCAGGGTTTGAAAGTTTGCTTAGTCTGACCTAAGCCTTTCTTCTTTGTTCTTACAAAGGTTCTAATGCTTAGTCCATGCTAAGGCTCTCATCTTTATTCTTATAAAGGTTAAGTTCTTAGTCCGTGCTAAGGCTTTCGTCTTTGTTCTTACAAAGGTTTTAATGCTTAGTTCGAGCTTAGGCTTTCGTCTTTATTCTTATAAAGGTTAAGTGTCTAGTCTGAGCTAGGGCTTTTGTTTTTGTTTTTACATAGATTTTAATGCTTAATCTGTGCTATGGCTTTCATCTTTGTTCTTACAAATGTTTTAATGCTTACTTCGAGCTAAGGCTTTTGTCTTTATTCTTATAAAGGTTAGGTGCTTAGTCTGTGCTAAGGCTTTCGTCTTTGTTCTTACAAAGGATTTGTTTAATTTGGATTTGAAAATAAAAATTTAAATTTAAATTAGCGTGGCTAAAATTGATTTGAATTGAAATTTAATTTAAAAAGATTTGGAAAATAATTTTTAAATGAGAATCAATTTAAACATGGAAAAGATGAGTAAGAAAAATATTTTTATGAGTTTTCAAATAAAATAAGATATTTTTTTTATAATTATGGGAAAGAATAAAAGATTTTATTTTATTTTGATTAATTAATTTTTCCTTATTTATTTTTCCCTCTTGGCTATAAATAGAGCCCTTCTAAAACCCTAAAACATACAATATTCACAAGAGCAAAAACCTTGAAGTTTTCTCTACATCTCTCCATTTCACGGCCATAACCTTTCTTCTCTTGCTTTCTAAAAATACAAAAACATTCACAAGAGCCTCCCTCCCTTCATCATTTTTACTCTCCTCAACATCTTCTTGATTCACTCGTTGGAACTCAGGGCAACACATTTGTAAGGTTCTATCGAACCAAGGTAAGTCCATTTCCATTAAAAATACAGTCATTCAAATGTGTCTGCTTTGATTTAATTGATTTCGTGATTTTTATATACTGATTTATATTTTTTTTAAATTTTTATTTGCAAATAGACTTAAATATGAACCCATACAAAAAAAGAATCAACTGATTTAGATTTGTTGTTAAAGAGTTATGATTTTTTAAAATTTAGTGTTCAAATCGATTCACTGTTACGGGATTGTTTGTACACTTTCTAGTTTGTGAGTTTTTTTTATACTGATTCCTTATGATTATTATTTTGGTTATTTTTTGTTAAAAATAGACTCAAAAAGAAACATTTAGGAAGAAGAATCACCCTATTTCGATAAGTATAAAAAAAGATATGATTTTTTAAAGTTGGTATAAATTCTGCAGGATTGTTTTACGGAAAACCGTGGCTGAAACTTTTTGACATGAAAATCTGATTTTTTTCTTACATGGTGTGTGTACTTTTCGATATTAAAAGTCAATCTTGGATGAACCTAGAATATTTAGAAGAAAGAATCGAGTAAAAATACATTTTTGTTATAAAGTTATGAATTTCTAAAGTTGAGGTGTTATATTTGGGATAATTATGCTAATTTCATTTTTGTTGCCATATTTGTGAATTTGATTGCCATATTTTATGTTTTCTATTTATTGTCTTCAAATTAAGGTAATTCTTGAATTGATTTGTTAATATTATATTGATGTATATTGGATTTTCAAAAAATAGAAAGAAGCTTGAATTTATTAGTATACTAATTTTCCAACTTCCTAAAAAAACATAATTTGATTAAATTACCAAATTTTTAAATATAAAAATTGGAATTAAGCATAAAAATTAGCAATTAAATTTAAATATAAAATTGGAATTGATTAGAATAATGATTTTCGAAAGTCTAAAAATTAAAAATTAAATATGAGAATTGAAATTAATTAGAATACTGATTTTCCAAATCATAAAAATTAACAATGAAATTTTAAATATAGAAATTAGAATTTATTAGGGTTTTAATCTACCAACTTTCCAAAAATACAAAAGATTAATAATATAAGCCTTAAATAAAAATTGAAATTTATTAGAATATTAATTGTCCATTTATACCATAAATAAAAGATCTGTCAAATAAATTTTTCCTATTTAAAACCTAGGGGCCAAAAGTGAAACCTACCCTAAACCTAATTTTGAGCTAAAAAATTAATATTTTAATAACAAGGATAAAAATTTATAATATCCTATTAAAAACTTGAACAACAAATAAATCATTTTCGAAAACTCCGACGACGGAATATGGAGCGTTGGATTACCATGCTCCTAAACATTCTTGAGGTAAGAAATTTTTTCTCGGAATACTGAGTTAAAATTCCCGACAATATTTTTCTAATGGCTTTACCCCACTCATACTTATTTAATCATGCCTTATTACTAAAGTATTGATTAATAAAACATGGGACATTTAAAACTAACCAAAAAATAATTTTTGTTTTATAGATAAAGGCTTTCTTCAATAATACACCAACTAAAATAAAAAAAAAAACAACAATCGTTTTAATACAAACATAATAGGGTGCTAATACCTTCCTTATGTGTGAATGAACTCCCGAACCCATTTTCAATAGTTAGTAGACCATCCTTAGTTAATGAATAGGTGACTAATCACACCTAATTTAGAAAACCAATAATTAGTGGCAACTCCCTTTTATTTTTCCGCGTCGCGGGTACGTAGCGACACTTAGTTCGAGCTAAGGCTTTCGTCTTTATTCTTATAAAGGTTAAGTGCCTAGTTTGAGCTAGGGCTTTCGTCTTTGTTCTTACAAAGGTTTTAATGTTTAATTCGAGCTAAGACTTTCATCTTTATTTTTATAAAGGGTTAGAATGCTTAGTCTGTGCTAAGGCTTTCATTTTTGTTCTTACAAAGGTTTTAATGCTTAGTTTGAGCTAAGGCTTTCATCTTTATTCTTATAAAGGTTAGGTGCTTAGTCCGTGCTAAGGCTTTCGTCTTTATTCTTACAAAGGTTTTGATGCTTAGTCCGAGCTAAGGCTTTCATCTTTATTTTTATAAAGGGTTAGAATGCTTAGTCTGTGCTAAGGCTTTTATCTTTGTTCTTACAAAGCTTTTAATGCTTAGTTCGAGCTAAAGCTTTCGTCTTTATTCTTATAAAGGTTAAATTTGCCCTGAGGGCGTTGCCTAGTCTGTGCTAGGGCTTTCATCTTTATTTTATAAAGGGTTAAGTGCCTAGTCTAAGCTAGGGCTTTCGTCTTCGTTCTTACAAAGGTTTTAATTTTCCCTGAGGGCGTTGCCTAGTCCGTGCTAGGGCTTTCTTCCTTATTTTCATAAGGATTTATAATATTGAACAGTTGTAAATCTTGAAAAGATCGTAAAACAGAAAGAACGTTATTCATTTACTTTCTATTGTGATTACATCAGCCTTGGTTAGAAGATGAGAACAAGGAAGGGAGAGAGAAGGAAAGTAGATGGAGAGAGGATTTAGAAGGGTCAATAATTCATCCGGAGGGCGCGGGGTTGCTCGTATTATGATTCTGTAGCCCTGAAAATAATGTTTGAGCTTTCACGATGCCGTTATCATTGCTAAGGCCAATTGTTCGACTTCGATGTATCTTGTCTCTGCGTCGTGCAATGCCTTGCTAACGTAGTATATCGGCTTCTGTATTTTATCTTCCTCTCAGACTAATGTTGCGCTTACCGCAGTCTTGGACACTACTAGAGAGATAATAAGTTATTCCTTTTCCTTAGGCTTCGACAAGAGGGGAGGTTTGGACATATATGCTTTTAGCTCTTCAAAGGCCTTTTGGCTCTTCTCATCCCATCCAAACTCTTTGCTGCCTTTAAGAATTTTGAAGAATGTGAGGCTTTATCCGAAGACCTGAAGATGAACCTTCCTAGTGCGGCCAAGCATCCAATGAGCTTTTGGACTTCTTGATGCTTTTTGGTGGATCCATTTGAATGATGGCGTTAATCTGATATGGATTTTCCTCTATCCCTCTTTTGGTCACTAAGTAAGCCAAAAAGTTTCCTTCGGGAATCCCGAAAGTACATTTGCTCGGATTGAGCTTCTTTCCGTATTGATCAAGGATATCGAGGGCGTTCTTGAGATGCTGAGGATGATCTTCAGCTTTCTCAAATTTCACGAGCATGTCGTCGATATAAACCTTCATAGTTTTGCCCAACTCCTTCTCGAACATATGGTTCATCAATCTTTGATATGTTGCCTCTGTATTTTTTAGTCCGGAAGGCATTACTTTGTAGCAGTAAGTACCTTTATTCGTTGCGAAGGAAGTCTTCTCCTGATCGGCGGGATTCATCATGATCTGGCTGTATCCAGAGAAAATGTCCATGAAGCTTAATAGTTTGTACTCTGAGGTAGCGTCTACTAGCTGGTCAATCTTTGGCAAAAGGAATGAATCTTTTGGGCATGCTTTATTGAAGTCAGTGAAGTCCATGCATACTCTCCACTTGTCGTTATTCTTCTTTACTACGACAACGTGGCCAGCCAATCTGGATATTTCACTTTTCGAATGAATCCTGCTTCCAGCAGCCTCTGGACTTCTTCGTCAATAATTTGGTTCTTTTTAGGAGCGAACTTTCTTCTTTTCTAGAGAATTGGCACATACTTGGGATCTACTTCCAGTTTATGACTTATTATTGATGGGTCTTTTCCGAACATGTCTGTATGGTCCCAGGCAAACGTTTCCCATTGGGATGGAGTTCTGCAATCTCTTTTCTCACCGTTTCGTCAGCTTTTGTTCCGATTTGCGTTGTCCGTTCTTTATACTCAGAATGTATGATCAGTGCCTCCGAGTCTTCATCGGGAGCCTTGGGTCGAACATATTCGTTCTGGTTCACGACCTTTGGCTCCTCTTGTGGTTCTTATTTCTTAGCGGATTTAAGCTTTATGGCGTCTACCATACAACCCCTTGTCGTGCTCTAGTTTCCTCGGATCACGACAATTTCTCCCTTTGAAGGGAATTTTAAATTTTGATGCTCCATTGATGAGATGGCCTTCATCGCATGTAACCAAGGCCTACCCAGAATCATATGATAACTCGAGTTAGTTTCTAAAATATGGAAGGGGGTTACCTTGATTACTCCGTCGATGGTGATGGGTAGTTCTACTGTCCCAGAAGAAAGCGAAACAGCATTGTTAAATCCAATCACCTGTTGCTTACTCGCTCAGATTTTTCCCTCATCTATCTTCATCTCATCCAATGGCTTTCGAAAGATCACATTTATTCCTGCGCGCTGATCTACCTTAACTCGATTGACGTGATACTTATCCATGGACACTGAGATAACTAGAGCGTCGTTATGCGGATGATGGACACCGGCTAAGTCAAAGTTTGAAAATGTAATTGGATTTGTGCGTTTGTATTCCATTCGGAAGATTGGAATCCTTGCATCTCTGGATTTCCTTTTCACTTCGTTCACACTCGAGTCTGTGCAATGGATTAGGTTCATCTTTACCGGGCGCCGTTGTTTGGTCTATTTAACAGCTTGCTCTGTGGATGGTGATAAGTGCAGCTTACGGATGTCTAGGGACATTTTATTGTCTGAGATCTTTTTGTGGAGGCTAAGTTTCGACATGGCTTCAATGATTTCTGGTCCCTCACAATTGATCATGCTTACTGGGAGCATATCTTTCTGCTTATCTTGATCCTCTGGAAATACCTCTTTTGGTGTCGTAGAATTCTCGTTGAACTTTTGACTTTTCCGATCTCCCCACTTAGCTGTTTCCCACTTCTCCCTTCCTGCAGCTCTCTCTTTGTAAATTCTCATCACTTCTTTGTTCAACACTCGACATTCTTCAGTCGAATGAGAATTATTGCAATGGAATTCGCAATATCTTTCATGCTTACTTTTACTTGGATGATCTGTCATGTTGTCTTTCTGCCCTCTGGCATCTGTTTGATAGACTTGGATGGGTCCGTTATGATCTTCCTTCTTTGGGCGATCTCTTCTATCAGACCTGTCTTTATCGTTCTACTAAGGTTTTGTGTATTTTTCTCCCTTGGGTTCATACTTTTTCTCGCTAGAGGGGTTTCTTTCTTTATCGCCTGCACGGAGTTCTCGTGCAATTCTGGCAGATTCCTCAATTGAAATTTGCTTAGTAGCTCTTTCCAGAGCTTCCGTCATAGTTAATGGTGAGGATTTGTTGAAAGATCTCCACAGAGGATGATCTGGGTGAATAGCTCTTATGAAGGCTGAGGCAACCTCTTCATCACGACAGTTGGAAATCTCTGGCTTTACCTTTCTAAACCTACAAATGAAGTCTTTCAACAGTTCATCCTTTCTCATCAGGACATTGTATAGATCCTGGTTCGTCTTCGCGTACTTCATGCTCACGATGTACTCGCCTTGGAAGACGGAGGAGAGTTGTTGGAAATTATGGATTGATCCTTCCTCCAGGTTGTTGTACCATTTGAGGGCTGATCCTTTTAGACTCATAGAAAACAACTTACAGGTGACTCTTTCGACGTCTTCCAGTGGGATACGATTTGACCGCATCAGATTGACTTAATATTCTACGTGTTTGGATGGATTTCCTGAGCCATCATAGAGATCGAAGGATGGTATTCTGAAGTTCATTGGTAGTTTGACCGCTAGGAGGTAGGAATCTAATGGTGACTGCTTCAGGTCAAACGAATTCTGGGTGACCCTTTCAGCTTTAGCTTCTAGCCTTCTCATGATCCTCTCTTCGAGCTTTTTGTATCCTTCGGATTCAATATCAATGGGGGGATATTCTTTTCTACTGGATTGTTCTGAGGATTCCTGGTCCGATCGACTCTCTCGATCCTCCAGTCGCTATCGTTTCCTCTTTTCTTCATTCTTCCTGACAGGTTCAGTGTATTTCGCCCTTTTAATTTTGAGCCTTAACTTTGCTGAAGTTTGGCTGGTCGAATTGACTTCTTCCAGGTCGATAGCCGTAGATCGCCCGGCCTTGGATCCTTCTGGGATCTCTGCGCTTTTGATCTCTGTTCGTCAGGATTGGCTGGTTTGCGAGATCAATGCGACTTACAAGTTCTCTCCTTCGAACTTCTGTTGCATATCCATGACTTCTTCGAACTTCTGTTGCACAGTCCTCATGAATATGTCTGTCTTCTCGTACAACTCTTTGACCATTGCATCTGGAGTCGCGGCGAGGTCCTCAGGGGCTGGCTCCTTCCTCTGTTCGTTCACCTCGTGTTCCAGATCCTCGGGAATGGATGTGTCAACGAGAACTTGTTTGCTCCCAGTGTTCTTCATGCCTGTCAACGCTGTCTGTAACGGAGCTTTCTTGAATGTATTCTTTGTTACCCCACGGTGGGCACCAAACTATGGTGGATGATTTCTACCACTGTCGATCTCGTGTGAATCACGTGCTCCGGGTCTCCTTTGAACTTGTTCACCTGCGAAAAGAACAAAGATAAACACCTGTGTGGTGCCTGCCAAATGATCTCCGACGATCAAGTCAGTATTTGAAGGCATATGAGTAAGAATGTAGTTTAGGGTTTTGCAAGTCAGAATGCATTACCGTATTAGGGTTTTGTTTCCCTTTATATAGGAAGTCTTATGTGACAAATATGGAAGATATTATTAAGATAATAACAAATCTTCTCCTTAATCCGCGAAGGATATTTACCATATTTGTAGATATGATTTTGCTCATTGCTTAATGCCCAAGGATGTCCGCTTCTGTTAGTCCGAACCCAATGGCGTAGCATGGACTTAGTGTTGGTTCATGCCCATGGGTTCTGGGACGTACACAGGTTGGCCGAGCTTGTCGATATGGGTTGATGATTCAGTTTGGGCGGGGCCTATCAAGATTGGGCTTTTGATGTTGGACCTAACCTATGGTGATTTTCTACCTCTACAGTTGTAAAGGGTAACTGTGAGGTTGGTTCGAATCATCATTTCCCCAAAATCTCTATTTTTTAAGAGTTGTATTAAATCCTTAATATGTAAAAGTGGTGATGTTTAAGAAACTTTTTTGGACTATTATACCTCTTTTAAAATCTTAAAATTACTAACATGCCATTATATATACCCTTTTAAAACCTTCAAATTACTAAAAATGCCATTATTATTTATACTCCACTATCTATTAAATGACTATTTATATTTTTAATAAAATATTTCTCTTCATTGAATAAGAAATTGTCAATTTTATTAAATAAATTTCTTAGTTCTTTTATTGTTTTCACAACATCAAATTATAAAATAATTGAAAAAACAAGCACAACATATGAAAATGAATGTGATATTAAAATGAATTTATTGTTTAGATTTATCACCAATTTATGAAAAATAAATTATATTTAAGTATTCAAATATTGAATGATTTAATAAAGGTGACGATGCTTTAATTTTAAAAAATATTAAAAAAAAAAACTTAAATTGTTTAAAAAAAATAGTTAAGATTAAAAAAAAAGAACTACAACAAAATATAATATATTGAATTAGTAATGGTATAATATTTTATAATATTTAAATAAATTTAAATTTTTTTAATTAAAAATATTTAAAAGTTTAAAAATCAAAGAGAAAAAAATATATAATTTCTTAAATTTTAATTAAAATTAGAAATAAATAATCTATAAATGCAAAAATTAACTAACATATTTATATAGAATAAACAATTTATTTTTTATTTGGTAGTATAAATTTTAAAAATAAAGATGTTAAAAAAATCGTCTTATATAAAAAGGCATATAATTATGTAAATTAGTAAACTATACAATAATTTAAATATTAAATAGAACATAATAATATGTTAATAAAATCATAGAAAATCAAATAAAAAATATTTCGATCTTTTAAATATTTCTATGTTATAAAAAATATCACGTGCGACGCACGTGGTAAAAGCCTAGAATTTTAAATGACCACTAAACCCAAAAACTTAAGTTAATGGATAAAAGTAAATTTAATTATATAAAGGGGCATTTGCAAATCTATCAATTTTTTTTAGTAATATTTGTAAATATAAAAGCTCAAAAAAATATTTGCAAATATAACAAATTTTGATCGGGTTTATCAGTGATAAACATTGAATTACATATTTGTACACTAAGTTTATCACTGATAAACACATAAATCATTGTTAATCACTGATAAACATGTTAAAATTGTTATATTTACAATTACTTTTTTGAGTTGATATTTTTATAAATATTGCATAAAAATATGTCACCCAATGAAATTTCCTTTATATAAACATACATATGGGTAGAAAAGTAAGATTTATAATTTAAAAGAAATAGCTGTCAAATGAATCCATTCTTATTAAGTAAATACTCAGAAAAACAAATCTTTCGATGATAATTTGATTATATAAGCAAAGACAATGACCTATGAAATTGATTGTTTTATATTTTTAAATAACTATGAGAATCAGGCACGCATGATATGATATGGAACTATACTTAACACCTTATAATTAAACAGTTAAGGATGCTTAGTCCTAATTAAAAGTTGCTACATAAAATAAAACTTACAACTCATTTTCTTTTCTTTTGTAATTTTTATCCATGAGACATTTTTCGTTAGGGCTAAACCAAATGTTATTTGTTAGGGCTAAACCAAATGTTATTTCATGATATGTATATTTAGATACATAAAATTATAATTAATTACATGTCATTTTATTATTGCATTTTAAGATTGATATGATTATTATAATTGATTTTTTTCCTTCTCATTTTCTACAAAAAGGTGTTTGTAAAAAGAGGTTTGACGTCAATGTTAGACCATCAAAGTGCCATTAGTTTGAAGTAAAGATAATCATGCGTCTATAAGAAAATGATAATATCTTTGATTCCTTTTTACTACTTTAATAGAGTTTATTAAATAATTTCAAGAATTATATTAGTATATATATCCTTTAGAATTTCTTATTCGATGAGGAGTCATATTAAAAGTTAAGAAATTTTAATAAGTTACTATAAGTTGAGTTGAACAAAAAATATATTCATGTGCGTTAAGACCCGAAAGAGATAATATTCTTCTAATGTGAAGATTTTAGAAGAATGGTTGACCTAACAAATAGTATCATACCCATGACCCATATTTAACTATGTTGGTGTTATATTAGATGTTAGGGAAAGATTGGTAGAGTGTGTGACTAATGAGTGGTCGACATCGGATAGCCTACAATAATATATGGTTGATGCTAAAAAAAAGAAGTTGACATGGATAAACTTATGATGGCAACGGGGTGGGGTGGGGTCGGGATGCATTGCACATCCCCTAACTCGCGGGGATTTTTAATCCCCATACCTTACTTTATCTTCTATTAAATAATTTGGGGGCAGGTTCGAGGATTCCCCCATTTTATATTTTAATTCTTATTTAAAAAAGAATATAAAAATGAAATATATATTTAAAAAATATATTTTTAAGACAAAAAAAAAACATAATACTAAATATTTTATAATTTGTTAGTTAATATAATCATATTATATATTTTTTTCAATAAATAAAGATAAAAAGTAAACAAAATACATAAAATATTATTAAAATATCAGGTTTGGGGTCGAGGCGGGGGTGGGGCGGGGAATGTATTCCCATCCCCATATCCTAAAACAAAGGGGCTCTTGCGAAAATAGCAAAAATAGGTCCAATATTTGTAAAAATAGCAGAAAAATTAAATTCGCGCCTAAAATATTACAAAATTGCCACTACTAATCAGTGATATATTCACAATAATCACTGATTAGTAATCACTGATTTACTGATATTCTGATATTTTGTGCAGGAATCACTGATTACCTGATAGTAATCACTGATTATTTTATAAGTTATCACTGATTTATCTGATCACATGAATGAGTGTTTTTAAAACTCTGCTATATTTGCAACTACTTTTTAAAAATGCTATATTTATAAATATTTCTAAAAATTCTGCTACCCAATGAAATTTCCCTCCTAAAATAAATTAGGGGAAATTTTTCGCGTTAACCCTAACTCTAACCAAATGAGGACGGCCCCCTAACCCATGGGGAATTTTGTCAGCCCTATAAGATAAGATCTCTCAATTTAGAAGAGAGTGCACATATGTATGATTAATTAAGAGTAGGGTTCGGTCATGTATTTGAGAAGAATTGTTGAGGTGTAATTAAAGTCTTACATTGATTTGAGATGAGAATGGTCATAGATTTATAAAAGTCAATATCTCTATTGTGTTAGTGACAACAATTTTCTATAATTTCTATATTGGTACGATGTAATCATGAAGATTTATACTTCTATAATAGAATTAATTCACAATTTATGGGAAAATTTCAAGGGGATAATGGGAAGAAACATATAAATTTTCAAATATTAAATTGACTTTTGAGCCATTCTACAAAATCTTTTATCACAACCGAAAATTGTTTCAATTGGGAAAACTGTTTAATTGAATCAAATACAGATGTACCAAACAACCTACAATTAAAAATAAAAAATATATTTTATATATATATATAAAAAATAAAACCTTAAAAATGGGATCGACCGTTTGTCGTCATCAAATGATAACATAAATGCAAAAAAAAGTTAATAACGGCATCATCCAGCGCGTGTCGACATGTCGGCATGTCGGGCTTTGAATGAATTTCCCATGCCTCCATCTCACCTTTTCTCTACTCTTTACATGTGGCACCGAAAATTCTAATCTTTTTTTTTTATTATTATTATATTATTTTATAAAAGATTAAAAAAAAAAGATGTAAAATGAATTAAATGTGATGGTTAATTATTATTTTTTTAAATTGTGTAGAATTTTAACCTCCCCAAAAGTCAAAACCCGTCCTTTTTGTCTACTAAAAAAATTACCAATCTTACTTTTTCTATTTTCAATTTTAGTACTAATAATAATCGAGAAAAGATTTAGAGGGACAATTTTAATTATTTATTTAATATAAATACCTGAAAGAACGTCTGAAATTTAGAAGGAAAAAGAAAAAGAAAAATTCACTGGATAATATAATTTGATGTAATATTTATAAATATATTATTACTTAAAACTATATTCAAATAGAATAATTTTTAATATGTATATCAGTGGTTAACATTGATTAATGTGTGAATCAGTGATTAAATTATTGTAAAAATATATAATTCAATATTTATCATTTATATAAATATTTTTAAAAGTTAATATTTTCACCAATATTAGCTAAAAATTTGTTATATTTGCAATCATTCCAAAACCCTTATGGTGGCGGAGACGGGGATTTCTCTCTGTCTTGTTTACATTAAAGATGTATTCCTTGTCAAATTTAAAGTTTTCTGGTCCAGTTTTAATACTTGGAAAATTTAAAGGGTTAGTTGCTCAAATTAAAAATCTGAAGAGTGTGAGTGTTATAGATCATAGCTGGGTTATATAATTTTTCTTACTTTTTTTTAAGAAAAATTGATATAATTTGTTTAGCAGTAATTAAAGATTAAAATAGTGCTATTCATATTTGTTTTTAATTGACATTGTAGAGGACAAGACATGGTACCTAGATTCGCGCTTGGTTGGCATGATTTTAAAATTACAACTAAGACTAGGACACTTGCCTCACCTTTCTTTTTTTATTTAGTAAGCCTTGTACCTTTCTTTGGATTGTTACTATTTCTCCACGTCAAAATAATTCTACTATTCTATTCAATTTCATCCATTAATTATAAATTATTATTATTATTATTATTATTATTATTATTTCTCTCTATAAAATTAAGTTAGAGAAGTATTTAAAATGAAATCTCACTAGACAACAAATTTGATGTAATATTTTTAAATATATTATCGTATAATATTATTGGTAAACATAGAAATTTTTATCCCAATGATCAATGATTAACATTAGTTAATGCATGAATTGGTGATTCACTTATGGTAAAATATATGGAACTCAATGCTAATCACTGATTATCCAACTCAAATTTTGTTATATTTAACAAATAATTTTAAACTATGATTTTTTTAAAAATATTACAGTTCGATTTGCTAGATTGGCAATCATCCCTTATTTAAATGTCAATCAGACCAAACTCAATTAATTAGACATCAACATTCTCGATTTATAAGCTTCAAGGTTCGAATCACCACTCCCCTAATTTAATGTGATATCTAAAAGAAACCGTTTAAACTTTGACTAACATAACATTCAAAGTTCAACCATAAAATACCTAAAATCAACCATAAAATTGAGCATTGATAATAAAAAAAAACATGAGTAGTAAAAATCTAGATGATGTAAAAATGTCCAAACCCTAACGTAGAAAACATCCAACATATCTATGAAAACCAACATCCATAAAAATCAAACCCAAACATAACTCAAGTGGTATAGGTACCCGCTCTTTTCTCATGATGTCGAAAGTTCGAATCTTCCCTCTCCGAATTTGATGTAATATTTAAAAAGAATCATCGACCAATAACCATAAATCTAAATATTGGAGTGCAAACAAAATCCCATATCGGTTAGGAGAGTGGATGATCATGGGTATAAAAGGGAAGAGGTACACCTCCATTGGAATAAGGCATTTTGGGCGAAACCAAAAGTAAAGCCATGAGGGCCTAGGCCGAAAGGAGACAATATCATACCAATGTGGAGATTGTGGAGGCTCGTTGTCCCTTAACAAGTGGTGTATTAAAGTCATGCCCCAAACCTAACCATGTACAGGTGGATTCCATGGATGTTGAATAAATTGAGAGCCTCATGAGAAAGGGAATTGGCCTGGATAACGTGGACAGATGAAGGGAATGCTTGGTGGATATTTGTTCGCTGGGGACAATTGTTGGAGTGTGAATAAAATCCCACTTTGGTTAGGAGAGGGGATGATTATGGGTAGAAATGGGAAAAGACACATCTCCATTGGTATAAGGTCTTTTGAATGAAACCAAAAGCAAAGTCATGCCTAGTTTCAAGGTGGACAATATCATACCAATGTGGAGATTGTGGAGACTCGTTATCCCTTAAAAAAACAAAAATTAGTCAAAGGAGATATTATTTTTACCCCTAATCAATTTTAGTGTTCAATTAGATGAAATTAAAGTTTAAATATTAAAATGGACTCACTCTAAAAAAAAATTTCCAAAAAAAAAAATATTTGATTAAATTTAAATCTTTTATATTTTTTTTGTCAATAAACTAAACTAAACTAAAAAAATTTAGGGAGAAAAATTACAATAGCCACTTTTTGAGTCACTTTTAACAAAATAGTCACATTTTTTCAAAGTTAAGGAAGTGACAACTTTTTACTATTCAATTTTTAAATATACCAAAATTGCTCTTTCCGTATATCGAGTATAGTCTGACACCTCTAACATTTTTACAGTTTCGTATATTACGTATGTCTGACACTTATTATATTTTTCTTTCCCCAATACTTTATTTCCAGATGCATTTTTTCTTCCCCATTTTTTAGTATATTGTTCATAGTTATTTAGTGTATTTAGTATATTTAGTATACTTTGTACATTTTTTTTATTTTTATGTTTTAATTTTTTACTACATATTTTGATTTTTATTCAATTTTGTAGATTCCTTTTAGTATGTTATTTATAGTTTTCCTCTCATGTAAAATGATTTGTACATCTGGTATATTGGATACATCGTCCTCCGCTTTGTAAGTGCATTTTTAAAAATGTGTTGATGTACGTAATGGGCATCTACAATTGAAAAACAAAAAGATTGTTAACAAATTTAAACTAAATATATAATTACACAATACTTAATATACAAAAAAAAAAAAAAAATAGACTGCAAAATATATATTACATAAGGTACATTTAGCAAAAAAAATAAAAACGAACAAAATGAAAGTGGGGGTGAATCGACCTTCTCGTCATTTTGTATATTATGTATGTTACATAATGTACATTTAGGGGGAGGGGGGGAATAGAGCGGCTGAAGAGGGATGTACGTTAAAAAACAGACAGTTATGTAGATTACCAAATATACATTTAAAAACAGTCATAATTAAAGAGGGGTGTGCCTTGACTATATCGTCTTTTATGTATATGACATATATTACCGAATATACAATATGTACATCACAACATATTACGTCTATTATAGATATAAATTTAGCAAATCTGAGACAGAATGTATATTACGTATATTACATAATCCGCATTTAGAAAATCCGAACACATCAATAAACTAAAAAAAACAGAAATATTTTTCAGAATATGTGAAAAAATTTAGAAAAACTCAAGAGACGTGGAGGAAAAGAAAATTAACAAAAAAAAAACATACCTTCTATTAGATCTATGTTTTTTTTGCTTTAGTTTTTTAAGATTCAGCGAGATCTAAGATTTCTATGGAGAAAAACATGTAGGAAAATGTAAGAACAATTTTTTTTCTAGATCTATGTTTTTCTTACTCTAGATTTTGAAGAAACACATAGATTTGAAATTTATAGGATGGAAATGGAGAAAAACGAAAAAAAATTGAACTTTTTTTTTGCATGATTTTTATCAGATCTTTACATAACTCTTCTCTATTTATGCATTTTTTTGAAGCTTTATGGAGTAAAATGGAAGAAAATTGGAGCGAAGATGGAACTTTTTTGGAAAAAAGAGAGAGAAATATGAGTTTAAAACGAATGAGAGAGAAAAATTAAAAGAGGAGAGAGATGGTTGTAGAAAAAAAAAGAATAAAAAAAGAAGGAAGAGGAGCTCACGTGAAAAGAGAGAGGAGAGAGAAAATTTTGGGAAAATAAATTTGATTTGATTGGAATGATATTTAATTAACTTTCTTTACTTAGATGGCTACCAAGTAAAACTTTTGTGATATATGCCTATTGGTTAAAAAAGGGTGAAAAGGGGGATTTACCCAACCTACAAGTCTCATTTTAAAAAACCAAAAAGTATTTCAAAATTTTAAAAATACTCAAAACTGTATTTATTGTCACAATTTACATGCAATGTGGTGGCTAGGGGTGTGAACGCTTCGGTTAGGCCGGTTTTTCCATAGTTAGTGAACCGAACCGAGCATATTGGTTTTTTATAAAATGGAACAAAACCGTCCAATGAAATATATCGAATTGGTTCTTGAACCAAACCATTTGTTCGGTTTTAATTGGTTCGGTTTGTCGGTTTTAGGCAATAAACTTTAATTATAAATATTGAGAGGAAATAGATGAAAAATATTAAATTTTTTGAACTCGTGTCCACCAAAATTAAGGGTAAAGATCAAACATAAGCGAATTTTTTTTTTCAATAATTTTAAAGAATACCTAAAAATAGAATTGAAGGTTTAACAAGAGTTTTACAATAAATAAAGAAGTGTACAACCCAAAAATATAAATTTAAAACATAAGTATAGAGAGAAATTAGAGAGGGGATGCAAATGGTATTGAAAATCATTACTTACATAGGCGGTTTGGCTGTATTCAATTAATTTAAAACTTTTAAATATTTGCATGTTCCCAATGCTCTTTTTTTTAATTTTTTTTTCATATATCTGATTTTTTTTAATTTCGTTTCTTTTTAAATTAAAATATAAAAATAGATTTTTTTTCATGTGCCACATTTTACATCCATTTTCTAAATTATATATCCGTTAAATATATCATGCCAAATAACATATCAATTGTATACGTTTAAAATGTACTTTCTATAAATATGCTTGGTGATCTGCTCGGAAAAAAAATTTGATTTTTTTTAGATTCTTTATTTTTTAAAAGAAAAAAAAATATAATTTATTATTTTCAATGAACATTTTGCGGCCAATTTTAAAAATGTATATCAATTATATACTTCTCAAATCGTATGTCTATGAATTTCAAACATTAAAAATCTTCTGTTTGTAACTCTGTTAATCAAAATATTTATCATCGATAAAAATTAATAGTATGAGTATATAGATGATGCACAATTTCAAAGATTTACAATAAAAATTATAAATGAATATCAATTATATACAATAAATATCAAATATATATAATTGATAAAAAATTACAATTCCATATCTGGTCCTACACATATTTATTAACAAAAAATTTGTTCTTTCACAATGATTTCTTAAAAAAAAAAAAAAAACATCATCATCCATTACTTCAAAGGATTCTTCCACAATTTTTTAAAAAAATCACAATTTCAAATCTAGATGATTCCCAAAGATTTCCAACAAAAAAAAAAAACATGATATGAAACCATACAACCAATAAATCTAACTCTAATTATTTAAAATCTATAAATATACAAAAGCAAAAGTAAATGATTTGAATGTGAATATGGGTGAAAGCCATTGTTGAATGTGAATTTGATTTTGGGTGAGAGAATGAGGAAGAGAAAGAGTCAAAGAGAGAATATGGGGATTTAATTAAGATAAGTAATTAATGTTTGGTGTAGAAGGATAAAATTTGTCAAATTATAAATTACCACGTATTTATTCAAGCCAATGACAAAATTACATGTCATTAAATAAAGACCAATCATAAATTGACACATGTCTTTAAATTAAATTAAAAGACATTGAATTGGCAAATCAAATTATGCCACATGTCTTTTTCTTGGCCATTGGATGACATAAATTAGTCCAATGAAAATATGTCATGTGGAGATTGGGCCCAAATCAAATAGCCCATATCCACCAAAGGCCCATAGAAAACTCTATAAATAGAGTATGTCATTCATCATTTGAGAAGGTCAACAACGGAGAAGATTCAGAGAAAATTCTGAAGACTTTGAAGATCAAAGACCTCGAAGAACAACGAAAAAGATTCAGAGAAAATATTGAAAACTTTGAAGATCAAAGACCTCGAAGAACAACGGAGAAGATAGTGATTAAAGAGTTCGACGATTGAAGCCTTGAAGATCAAAGACTTCCCCAAAACCAAATATTCTTTGAAGATCGAAGACCTAGGGATCAAAATTGAAGACTTCAAAGAACGAAGACCTCAAGATTGAGATTGAAGATTTTAAAGAACGAAGCCTTGAAGATCGAAGACTTCTCAAAGACCAAAGACTCTTTGAAGACTTCTTGAAAACCGGAGATCTTGAAGATCGAAGACCCTAAACGTTGACGACTTCGAAGACTTTAAAAACTCCTTGACGACCATCTTGAAGATAAATTGTTGAAGACTAAATTCTCGTAAGTTCCAAAGACTTTAGTGTTCAAGCTTCAAAACCGCAACAAATCGATTGACTCTTCACAAGCCGAAGATTCATCCCAACGATCCAAGAAATACGCCAGACGGCCCTCGCATCGAAGTTTATATTTTAAAGAAAGAATCAGAGGATAAATTCATTAGAGATTGTAACATTCAATTCATCAAATACAAATTATATTTATTCCACATTTAATTTCATTTCATTTGAAATTCTGTGTGAACAGTTGGGTAAGAAATAATTAGACTTTCTTTTTAAATATAATACGAAGGGTAAAGATGTAAAATAAAATAGTGGGATCTACTGCAATCTATGAAAATTGTCCGAGATTAATTATAAATTTGAATATTTTTTATATTTCGAAACAAATTGATTATTTTTTAAAATGTGAAGTGAAAAGTGAGTAGCAGTATGATAAATCTTCGTGAAAAAAGTGTTATCTTGGTAATTATCTAAAAAATTAACTGCAAGCATTCGGTTTAATAGCTAGCCTACCTTGTACGTTTCTCCAATTTCAAAATCATGGATTATTTCTACTCCACTCTATTTCATCAATGCACCAATCTCTCTTCTTAAATCATTTTAATTATTTTTAAAAGAAAATTGCAAATCCACCTCAGAAGCCAACTAAGGTGCTTTTTGAGTCCATGAATTTGTGATTTTGATACATGAATCTGATTAATAAATTATTCTCTCTCTTTAGTTTTGGAATTTTGACCTAGGTAATAAGGAAGAATAGTTGAAATAATAAATTTAATGAATGTAGTGGCATTAATTTTTATCACGATACTTTTTCACATTTAATGATACTTGGGAGTTTAAGATTTCAACCGTTACAAAGTTTGACAGTTCCACATAGATAATTTTTTAATTTTTATTTTTTTAACGGATAAATATAAATCACATCCTTATAGTTTATATGATTTACAGATCATGAATTGTAAAATTGTGAAAAATACTCATATATATCGATTATTTTAATGAATTTCGGAAACGTGTTTATTCTACATCAGTCATCTATTTCAATTCCATTAAAAGTAACCATTTTTTTTTTAATATTTGAGTAATTGTAGAATGTTAATATAACAAAGTGTAAATCTAAAATTTACACATGTGATGAACTATTTTAATTATTTTAATATAAGAAATATGATACATATGTACTATCCAAAATTAATTAAATTTAATGAATTGGGTGTCTAAAATTATTTTTAAACTACATATCAATCTAATCTGGGGTTTTTTAAAACTACATGTCTTAACCAATGAGTTATTGTCCTATTAGCCAAACCGAGTTTAAACTACACTAAAAACCTGTAACTTTCCTTACATATACGGAAAAATATCAAATTGAATGCTATTAAGCATTTTATAATAAAAAGCTTAAGAATATTTTTTTTATAACGCACCCCTTTTATATTATTTATGTTTTATTATAATTTCATATGATATTATTGTAGAATTTATTACATTTTATTTATTTATTTCAAGATTTTTAATATCATTTATCAATCTATAACTTTTTTTTTCTTTCAAAAAGTCTATAACTCATGATCAATTTATCTAAGCATATGTAAAATTTCACTGATTAATCTTAATAATCCAATTAAGATTAGTGAAATTAAAATTTCACTGTTAAAATTTCATTGTTTTCGTGAATGTTATCAATATTAATCGACGTCGATATATCCATAAATCCAGGGGCAGAGCCAAAAAAAAAATTTACAGGGACAAAATTACATAGAGCTTATTTTAAGAAGCAGGGGCCAAATAGAAAAATAATACTAAAATTTCAATTTTTCATCGAAATTTTTTCATTTTCAATAAAATTGAAGGGGCAAAGATTATATAAAGTTAATATTAGGAAATAAAAGGGGGCAAAAAGATAAATTATACTAAAATTTCAATTATTACATATTATTATTTATTTTTCAAAAAATTAGTTTTTAAAATTTATACTTGTTTACCAATCATTTTTTGAATTTTTTTTTAAACTTTTAAAATGTAGTCCAATCTTAGAATCCTTAATGACTAATAAAAATATAGAAAATAAAAAACAAAATCATTATGAAGAAAAAAAAAATGTATGGTTTCTTTTCAAGTACTTAATGGTTTTTATGATATAAATCAGTTACAATAGTATAAATCTCTCTTTTCTTAACAAAAAAAATGGGATAGAAAGTGTCAAATAATATAAATTAATTTATTAAAATGCACAAAAATTGTTTATTAAGGAAAAATTGGGCTCATATTTTTTTCCTTGGTTTCCTTAACATTTTTTTTTTTTTAAATCTATTGAGTTTTGTATTTATTTAAAGAATATATATATATACAAAACACAAATTTTATTTTTCTCTTGCAACTAAAAAGATAAAAATATCAAACAAATCATTCCATCATAAGACTTCATCAATAAGACAATTGAAAAAAAAAAAAGAATTACAAAACATCAAAAGCCAGAAATTTGCCACTAAATTAAGTTCTCAATGAAATCTATAAATTCATATCTAAAAAAAATTAAAACTAAACTCAAAATTTTCCATTTCCCACATTATATATACAATGAAGAAAACAAAAACAATTGAAGAGAAACAAAAAAAAAATCAAAGCAAAAATCCGACCAATTATAACCTTTCAAGCAGAAGAATGAGAAATATCATGATTCCCGGGAACTTGCGACGGCGACAAAGCCAAAAACACAAGAAGAAGCATAATCAACACCGGAACAAACAGCAACGAAAGCGGCGGTGGCGGCAACGGCGGCAATACGAGCGGTAATAACAGAAGTAAAACCGCCACCATTATCAACATCACGATCGATTTCAAGCTAAAGAAAGTTCTCCACATCAAACTGCTTCTTTTTCTCCCGCCGCCGCCCCCACCGCAGTCGTCTCCTCCGCCGTCGTACGATGAGTTTTTACGTAACCCAGTTGAGAAATCAGCTCGTGCATATTATACAACCGTCGTTTTTTTTCCTTCTTCCAAACTCCGGTGACCGGAGGATCGATCGAGAGAGAGAGGGGGGGGGGGGGGGGGGGGGGGGTGCTAAGAATGACTGTGGAAATGGGGAAGGTTAAATAAAGGGAGGAGGGAAACCGGCTGAAACGGTAAACGGTGGGGAGTTTTCTTTTTGTCCTAAGTCTTGATTCAACCCACCAAAACAACATACATGAATTTGTAATTATGGGTAATGACTTTTTTGGGTAACATCCTATAAAGGTGGTTTTCCTTATTTTCAAATTTGCCATTCCTTTTTATCAATTTTAATTCTCTTTTATATTCCATGTGATGTTGGTTGGGGGAAAAAATAAAATATATTGTACTCTCATTAAAAAAAAAACATATTGCACTTATGATCTATCTAAATCCTACTCAATTAGATTCCAAAAATTATATGTTTTTTTTTAGTTGTAAATATTTTTGGTCCCATGGATCTTAGGATATCTAGATATTTCAAAATTAAAGACGAATGTAATTATTTAGGTAGAAATGTGAATGGTTGTTATTTTTATATAATATATAATATGTGAGAAACGGATCCAAATATCTAATTTAATTATTATTTTTATATGATATGTGGGAAAGAGATTCAAATTTCTAACTTGATTGAGAGAAATATAAGTGTATCACTGTTAGGCTAAACTCGGTTAACAATCTGAATGAATATTTACTTTGTGCTTTAAAATTTTTATATATGAGATATATTAAAATAATTTCGGGTTTATTAATAATATATATTCAAATAAAGAGAGGAGGTTTGAACCAGAACCACGTGAGAAAGAACACTAAATAGCTAATAATTTAGGGTTTATTAATAATATATATTGTATCTAGGTTCGAGATTTATGTTATAGCTAGTCACTTCAAAACTTTAAAATAGTCTATAAATAAAAGAGTTTATTATCATCAAAATAGTAGGTATGATTAAAACCATTAACCCTTTTGTTTATTGATGATTTAAAAGTTTTCAAATGACCATAATGTAGAGTCTAAAATGACGATATCAAAACATCTTAAATCATTCAAGTCGGAGTTCAAACGAAGAAGGTTATAGCTAAAAGAAAGTTTGCAAATATTGGAGGGGAGGAGTGTTATTGACACAATTTGGAACTACATGCGTGAGATTTGCCATTTTTAGACTATAGTGGCTAATATTCACGAATTTGACCGAAACCACATGAGTGTTATATGCAAATTTACCCTTAAAATTATTTGCAATACAATAATCAGTGATTAACAATAATTAATGTGTGTATTGGTGATAAACTTAGTGTAAAAATATGTAATTCAATGTTTATCACCGATTCATCCAATCAAAATTTGACATATTTTCTAAATATTTTTTTGGGTAAAATGCAAATAACACCCCTGTGGTTTTGGACAAAAGCATGAACACCACTTTTGGTTTGAAAATTGCAAATCATATCACTGTAGTTTCAAATTATGCCCATGAGACTCATCCCCTCCAACGTAATAAACTTTCTTTTAGCCATAACTTATTCATTTGAACTCTGATTTGGATGATTCAAAATGTTTTAGAATCCTCATCTACGTTATGGTCATTTGAAAACTTCTAAATTATCAGTAAACAAAAGGGTTAACGGCTACAATCATATATAATACTTTGATTATTATAAACTATTTTATTGACATTTTGAAGTTTTGAATCAATCATAACGTATAACCCAAAATAAAGTTTTCAAAATATCATGAATCATCTAAATCGGAGTTCAACAAAAAATTATGACTAAAAGAAAGTTTACAGCGTTGGAAGGCAGATGTCTAATTGGAAAAATTTGGAACTATAGATGTGTGATTTGCCATTTTCAAATCACATAGGGTGTTCATGTATTTTTCCAAAACCACAAGGGTCTCATTTGCATTTTACTCATATTTTTCAGAGCTACTATTTTTATAAATATTATTAAAAATTTCTATATTTGCAAATGCCCCAAAAATTTATCTTAATTGATTATATATATCATATTAATATTTTATATTACATATATAGTAATTTAGTTTACATTTGAACTTACTAATTTTTGGGAAATTCCAAGATATTTCTTATGAGTGATTTAGATAATAGCAAATATGAAATATTTCAAAATTGACATTTCTCAGACCGATATTTCACTAGTCTCTGCCTGAGATTAGACCAATCTCAGTACCCCTTAAATTTTTTATTTATGTATATCAAATTTAATATCAACCCCAATTTTATCTTCAATGAAATAAGGAATTAAGAATAACAATAAAGAAGGAATGAAATGTTGTTTTTAAAAGCAGTTTTTTTTTAAACAAAACAAAATCCCAGTAAAAATATCTCCCGTTTATAATAGTGATTTTGGGATGACTTTTAAATTGATAAAAAATATTTTCATTCATTAAAAATATTTTTAAATTATTTTATAATATTTGACTACATTATCTAAAGTATTTTTTTTTTTAATTTTTAAAAATATAGGGGAAACACTTAAGTGATGTTTTTTTTTTTTTTTATAAGTGTTTAAAACACAAAACAAAACACAAGGTTTAAAATACTTTACTATATATGGTTCCATAACTAGATACATTTATCTAAATAATATTTATACCTTGACTAGACAATAAATTTATCATTAATTATAATTAAAAAAATTATAAAAGGTTTCAATGCATGAATAAAACTTTATATATTTTTTCCCAAAAAAATAAATCAAAACAAAAAAAGTGAAGAATTACATAATTTTTTTTTATCTAATTCATAAAAGCTAAGTTCTATTCTCAAATTGGTTCGAATACCCCTTTCTTTTATAACACGTCTTTTATTTAAATATTCAAATTCTCTAATCATCCATTGGCCATTATTCTTTATATGATTTGAGGCGATAAATATTTGAAGAGGCATAATTTCAACCATCCCAGACCTTTTCTTTCCTCTCACACTATCCCAGACCTTTTCTTTTCCCCCCTTTTTATGGTAATTTTATTGGGTAGGAGAATTTTTTTCAATATTTATAAATTTAATAGTTTTAAAAAATATTTATAAATATAGTAGTTTTTTAAAAACCATTATTCAAGTGAATCAAAGAAATCAGTGATAATTTATCAGGTAATCAGTGATTACATGCATGAAATATATTATGATATAGTGAATCAGTAAAATCATGATTACCTATGCGTTGAATCAGTGATTACTTACGTAAACTAGTGACAATTTTGCAATATTTTAGGCGTGGAATTGAGTTTTTTGATATTTTACATCTAATTTTTTGGACTATTATTTTTATAAATATTAGACAATTTTCAACTATATGTGCAAGAGCACTTTTTTTTAATCGGAGGATGAGTTTTTTTTTCTTCTTAAAATGGAGGATGAATCTATGAAGATATGATACAAAGTTGGATTGGAACAATATTTATGTATAAAAAAAATATCAATTAAGGTTTAAAATACCCTAACACACAATATAGGAAATATTCAGGGTTTGATTGCATTGAAATACTTTTTTGAATTACAAATAATTCCAATCAAGTAATGAAACCAACCCAACTCATTCTTATAAGTTTTAAATTGAGTTGGTTCGGATTATTTGGGTTATTTATTTTAAAATTTTGTAGAATAAAAAAATGAAATACTAGTAATTTGATTTAGTTACTACTTATATACATTAAATTAAAAACAGTAGTTCAATCTTACATTTTATACAATGATAAACATGACAGTTAAATGATTTGAACTAATTAGTTGATGAAATTTATTTGAAAAAGTAAGAAAATTTCAAAGTATCTTTAAAATATATTGAATTTTGAAAAGACATGCAAATGTATTTAGATTATAAATAAATTAGTATTTTTTAAATTAATAAATTCGGATTGGATTAGATTCAAAACACAACTAATTTTAGGAGAATCATTTAGGAGAGTCATGAGCTAACACAATCCTTACTCAAACCATATAATTTTAAATTAACCCAACTCAAAACATAAAACAAGTCTATAAACCACCCAAAGTGTTTTTGGTCCTTTTTTTTTAGTTCGATAAATTATCGAACTAGTTCAATTAAACTCTTATTTTGTTAATTTTTACAAGTGTTATGCTATTTCAGTAATTTTATGTGTAAATATGATATTTCAGTAATTTATTCATAATTGAATAGTTGGTGGCTTTTGTAATTTTCTAAAAAGTTAAAAAGAAAAAAAAGTTGCGACGGCTATTACCAGCACCATTCAAATTGACGGGTAACTTGACGTGAAACGACTTGTCGGAATATAATAGAAAAGACAAAAATGAGAAGAAAAAACTTTTTAGTTAAAAAAGTAAATCTTGAGAAAGAAGTGTATCTTGTTTCAGTCTAAATTCATGCAATCATCAATCACACAATGCATTGTCAGAAGTCAAAGCCACCACCAATCTAAATATTATTTAATAAATTTATTTTCATAAAAAAAACTCAGTTTTCAAAATAATATATGTTTTTGTTTTTTCACCCTTCTCTCATCTTTAATCTTCTTTAGTTTAAATTTTACTTGCTTAATCAATTCAGTTTAGAACCTTTTACTTTATTTTATAGGCTATTTTTCAATTTCATTTCCCAATTATTTTTTAACTGTCGCCTAAATCTAAATATATAGTATGATTGGAAGACATCATCTATTTAAAGTTAACTTAAAATATAATTAGTTTACTATATAAGAATAATCGGCATTAAAAACAAGAAAGAAAAGGGCATTTGCAAATCTAGCAAATTTTTTAGTAATATTTGTAAAAATAAAAGCTCAAAAAAATATTTACAAGTATAGCAAATTTTGATCGAGTTTATCAGTGATAAACATAGAATTACATATTTTTACACTATGTCTATTACTGATAAACACATAAATCATTGTTAACAACTGATAAACATGATAAAACTTGCTATATTTACAAATACCTTTTTGAGTTGATATTTTTATAAATATTGCATAAAAATCTACCACTCAATGAGATTTCCCAAAAAGAAATACTCTTATTATTTTAATGCTATTTTAAAGAATTATTTTGTTAAACACGTTTTCCGCATATTAAAAATAGAGTTTTTTAGAAAGATAAAAGTTTTCAAGATTTTCATAAAAATCACTTTCATTTAATTAAATAATAAATTTATAAAAATCGTGAAAACTTTTTGTTTTTCTAAAAATTTCCATTTAGAAGCCCTAAAAAAAATAACACAATAGAGAAAAAAGAATGAAAATAAATGAATACATTTAAGGGTAAGATGTAAATAAGACCCCGAGATTTTTGCTAATTGTATGAATACTCTATATAGTTTGAAAATGGAAAATCATACCCTATAGTTCAAAATTATTCCAACGAAACAACTCCCCTTCAACGTCATAAATTTTCTTTTAGTCATACCTTTTTCGTTTGAACAATGATTTGGATGATTTAAGATGTTTTGGAATCTTCTTTTTGGGCTCTACGTCATGGTCACTTCAAAATCGTTGATAAATAAAAGAGTTTATTATCATCAAAATACTAGATATGATTTACACCATTAACGCTTATAATTACTAATGATTTAGAAGTTTTGAACTGACCATAACGTAGAGCCCGAAATGAGGATTTCAAAACATCTTGATTCATCAAATCGGAGTTCAAACGAAGGAGTTATGGCTAAAAGAAAATTAATGGTGTTGAAGGGGAAGAATCTCGTTGGAATAATTTGAAACTACCGGGTTAGGATTTGTCATTGTCTAAAACTGTCATGCATTTGGCAAAAAAAAAAAACATTTTATTTGCATTTTACCCTAAATTTAATGAAATATTGTTTTTAATAAATTAAAATTTTGATATGTTGGAAATGCTATTTGCTGTAATTGCTGGAAGAGTTTATTAATTGGGACCACATATGAAATTATTAAACCTATATGCTAATAATGTGGTCTACTAGAGTTAAAATATTAGCATAATAGAGTAATTACATGAATTATATAATCATATAGATACCATTTAGAATACTTGATTTGATGAGAGACCAAATTGAAAATATAGGAACTTGAAAATTGTTTAGTAGCTATTTAATAGTGGATACTATCCCATTCTTTATGATTTTCATGTAACTTCTTCCCATATCTGAAAATTTTACTCTCTGAGAAATAGTGTGATCACACAAGTGAATTATAAGAGCTAAAACTCTTATTCTTAGATGATTTGACTAAAATGAAGTTGAGAGTAATTTATTTTTTTAATTATTCAAATTAGTTATATGAAATGGCATGTATTTGTACAATTTGTTAATAATAAAAAAAAAATTAAAACATCTAAGTTCTTTTGTAAAGACATTACAATAGTAAGATCCTGAAAAATTATTGACATTCTAATATGCCAATGTGTGCACCATCCTATCTTCTAAAATAACAAGTTTGTGAGAATGACCATCTAATTTGTGATAGAGTTATAATTATTCAATGTAGAATTATTTTAATAAAATATTAAATATCATTTTCCTTGCTTTTTTATGGAATAATAATTCAAATAATTATTATACATTAACTTTATCAATTTACTTATTTAACATCTTTCTATTACAATCCAATCGTCATCAACATATTTTATATACAATTAAATCAACCCTCTTCACTTTCATTTCCATTTCAAAAAATTTATATATACTACTGCTAAATAAATTGTTTTATGCTATCAAACGTCTTCTTTTAAGCCGAGTTTAGACTACTATTTATTTATATAAAAATATAAATGTAAATGTAAAAATCTTCCTTCTAAAAAAAACTAAATTTAAATGTAAAAATTTCCAAAAATCTCAGTAAAATAATTTAAAACTAAATTGTGTACAATAAAACTTATTATAATTTAAAACCCACATTCGCCATTATAGATTGCGTGATATAATATACATCTATGTTTTTATTACATGTACTCAACTTTACAACTTGATCTTTTGGATTTCTTTCATTATTTAGAAATTAGAGATGCAATGTACATAAGGAATTTGAGTGTCTGGCTCAACAAGAGTATTCTAAATTGACGACCCAAATAATGGATCCAAGCCAAATTTTATTTTTTTGAAGAGGATCTTCGTTAAAAACCAGCCACTTTTTCTGATATATGGCCCATTGACTAAAATTCTTTTGTTTGAATTAAAAATTTCACTTATTTGTAAAAAAGAAAAAAAAATAAAGATCCATTCGATAACATTCTCAGTTCTTGTTTTTCATTTTTTAATAAATAGAGCTGTTTGATAACTCTTTTATGTTTCTTATTTCTCGGTTGTTAGAAATATTTCTAAAATTGTGAAGAACTTTTAGAAACACGAAATTCTAATTGCTTATTTCTATTTTTTTAAATAAAGATTAATAAATTATTATATAGTCTTGTTTTGACTGGTAAAATATATTATAATTTTCAAAAATTAAATTGATATAATTTTTTCTTAAAATTCTCATATAATTTTTTTACAAATAATTTTTTTGAGAAAATAAGAAACAAGACTAAATAACTAAATACATTTCTGTTTCTTTTTTTTAAGAATGAGAAAAACAGAACATGTTTGTATTATTATTTAAAAAAAAACAAAATAAAAGACGGGAAATAAAAACAAGAAACAAGAACTTGAAACATTACTCGGGTCCTTATTTTTTTAGTTTTGATTATGTTTATCTCTTCCCTCTTCTTTTGAGATCACTATTTTTTCACGTTGAAAAAGAAAAAGAAAAAGAGAATATAGGGAACTATAGTTATTCACCCCTAATATTAGTGTATAGATTATAAATAGGTCCCTTGGGCTAAGGAAAGCATAGTATCTTAGAGTCTATGGAGGAAGGATAAGGCTAGAAAGATAGTGCTAAAAGAGGAGATTTAAGATCTGAAAATATCCCAAGAATGGATATCAAAAGATTGAGTATTTCTTATACTTTTATATTTATTTTTCCTTTATATTTAAAAATAGAGTAAATTGTAAATAATACCTCGCCGTTTCGATCAAATTCTTTCATTGCCCCTGCAGTTAAAAAATGACAAATCACACTCTTGTAGTTTCAATTTATGTTAATAAGACATCTCCCCTTCAACGTTGCAAACGTTCTTTTAGCTATAACTTTTTCGTTTGAATTCTGATTTGAATTATTCAAGATTGTTTTTGAATCCTTGGTCACTTGAAAACTTTTAAATCATCGGTATACAAAAGGGTTAATGGCTTCAATCATACCTAATATTTTGATGATAATAAACTCTTCTATTTATAAACAATTTTGAAGTTTTGAAGTGACCTGGCTAAAAGAAAGTTTTCAACGTTGGAAGAGAAAAGTATTATTGGCATAATTTAAAATTACAGAGGTGTGATTTACCATTTTTACAGAAACTTTTCATGAATTTGACTGAAACCACATTAATGTTATTTTCAATTTACCTTTAAAAATATTAGCTTTGATTCAAAGATATTCATTGTGTTCCGTTATAGGGTTTTCATTTTCCAACATATTACATAATATACTTTTAATAATCATCTAGTAGAATTAATTAATTAGTCATTTATATCATTAATAATATAAGCACGACTGTACATCAAATAATTGGTATTATATCAATTTAATTATTACCATAATATTCTTAACATAGAAAATGTTCATTTTTATGATAAATTGAAGTTGATTATGCTCTTTATAAAAAATTGTGTGAAGAGTAACGACTTCAAAAATTTTACGAGTTTATTTTTTATTTTTTAAATATTATATTAAATTGAGAAAGAAGAAACTCGAGCCTTCAACCTCATGAGAAGAGAGCAAATATCTAACCACTTGAATTATGTGCGCGTTGACAACGAGTTAGTAGAGATATTATTGCATAACTTTTTATCTCTTTTACCAAATTCATTGCATCTCTTCATATTTCTTTCTTTTACTTCTCCTTTTACCTTTGACAAGAAGGATGTTGGAGCATTATCTATAATCGACTTGAAAATTCTCTCTTTTTCATTCAATTTTTTAATAAATTTATTGACTTTTAAGAAGATTTGACTAATATAAGTTTTGGATAGGATCAATAGGATCGAGACTCATGCAAAAGATCATATGAATTTTGAAATCAAGAACAAGAGATATTTAAAGTCCATTGGATAATTTTTTTATATTTTAAAAATAAGGTTGTGTTTGATAATGATAAACAAATAAATTTTTAATTTTTTAAAAACTTTTTTAAATTATTAATAAAATTAAAAAAAAAGTAGTTTTTGAAAATAAATTTCTATTTTTAAAACATAAAATTATTATCAAACATGTTTGGCTCTTGATATTTCAAAATAATAAATCAAAACAAGTATTACTTTTAGTTTTTAAAAGCGAAAAATCAAAACTCAAAACTAAGATGTCACCAAACAAGGTCGAATATATAGCATCTTAACATAATATATATGGGTAATTCCATTGGGCAGAAATTTTTTTTTAATATTTATAAATCTAGCAGTTTTAAAAAGTATTTATAAATAAAGAGTTTTTTTAAAACTCTCATTCAAGTGATCAGTGATAACTTAGAGGATCAGTGATAGCTTATCAGGTAATCAGTAATTACATGTACGAAATATCATTTGATATAGTGAATCAGTAAAATTAGTGATTACCTTTTCGCGGAATCAGTGATTACTTAAGCTGAAATCAGTGATTACTTTCGCGAGTTAGTAGTAATTTTGTAATATTTTATGTGTGAATTTGAGTTTTTTACTATTGTGTTTGGAATAACTTTTTGGGGTGCTATTTTTGTTAATACTGGACCTTTTTCAGCTACTTTTTCCAGCTATATCATATATGTGCATGAGCCCCTATATTTATTGTGTGTTTACTTTATAATTAATACACACCGTCAAGAAGAAAACTAATTACAATATAAAACGTTCCTTAATATTTGATTATTTGCTTATGCTTTGTGTATTTTGTTTGACAAAAAGGGATTTGAATTGGAAATTAAATAATAATAATAATAATAATAATAAATCACTCGTTTTGGTTTTGATTATATCATTTGAATGGTCTAAAATTTGAGGTAGGTGTGTGTCTTGATCATGTTTCTTATGGCAACAGACATTCAATTATTAAAATGTAACAAATAATAATTTTCTAAGATTATTCAAAAGTTTTTTACAACAACTATTGATCAACTTTATTCATAGTCGATATCATTGGTAGGAAGCTGAGAAGTAGAAAAGGCTAAGAGAACAAGAACTATCATAATTAAAACCGGCACCAAAAGAATCGCCATAGGTGGCGGCGGTAGCGGAGGAAGCAGCAGCGGCAGCACCAGGAGGGAGAGGAAGAGAGACAGTATCCAAAATAACAAACTCATGTTAGAAAAGACACTCTTATCAAACCCTATAAATAATTTTGTATAGCTGATGTGATGATATAATACTTTTTTTTTTAATACAACCTACGAGCCTATCGGTTTCGGGTACTTTGCGTGGTTGCGGAAGAGCGGTAACGGTAGCGGTGACAATGGTGGAAGTGGCCGGGGAGGGGCGGAGGGGAACCAGTGGGGCTAAGAGGGGGAGAAGGTAGGTATGGAAACAAGTTTTACATAAAATACAAGAGTTTCTTTAAAGAATCATGTCAAAGTATATTTGATTTTTTCAAATTTATAATCAGACAATTATTTATTTTTGTATGATTATGAAAAATTGTAGACTGCTTTTCTTTTTATGGACAATTATAGACTGTTAAATAATAAATATTATGATTTTTGTCATTTAATAACATTTATGTCAATTATTATTAAAAAAATATCTAGATCAGTTATAGATTATATAAATTAATGATTTTCACGTGGTATCAAAATGAATTTGTGATTAATGAGTTTATAAAAATGTTATATTTATAAGTATTCTTTTAAAAAATTATTCTATTTTTTAAATTTACATATTTCCAAATATATATTTTTTAAATGAAGCGGTGTCCATTATTTTTTTAATAATTAAAATCTCAATTCTTTCATTTTATTTTATATATAAAAAAACAATTTTACATGTATTGCAACAAAATTTAAGTCGCTTTATGTAGTTGGCAATTTTACAATTTTGATTAAATTTCTTTATATTTTAAAACTTGATATGAATCAGAACAAACACAAACAAAAGATACATGGTTGAGAAAGACTTTTACACATATAGCATAATTAGGTTCAATATTTATGAAAATAGCTGTTCAAAAACTTATTTATAAATATAACATAAAGACTAAATTCGTGATATAATATTATTAAATTGTCATATATTTAATCACTGATTCCCCATTAATCACCGATTTGTCCAGTGTCAGTAAAAAAAAGGTAATCATTGATTTTATTAATTCATATTATTAATTAGTATTTCGCATATATAGTCACTGATTAACATTATACGTAATTATACTGATTCATTTAAATGAGAGGTTAAAAAAAATATATATGTAATTACTTTTTAAAACCATCATAAATATTGCACAAAGTTCTGCTGCTTAATAAATTTTCGAAACTGTGGAAATCAATTATAAATACTGTATGGTACACAAGTTGAAGAAAATCAATTGTAAAACTCGTAAAAGTATGAGTTTTGATTAATCAATTATAAATATACTAATTTTTATTATAAAAAATTATAATATGTTAATGCTACAAATGATTATAATATCGTAGTGCGTTAAAACTTAAAACCTTGTTTCGAAAAGCTATTTTCACAAATATTATTAAAAGAAAAATTACATTTGTGGTAATAAAAGTATAAAATAAGTATTTTTAATCAATTTTTTATATTTAGAAAAAATAAATACTAATAATAATAATAATAATAATGAGAAATTTCACCTTTTTACCATGCACTTTCTAAGATGTGTCAATTTTAACTTAATTTTTTTAATTTCATCCCATTAAAATTTTGAATAAAAAACTATTATTTTTTTAATAATTACAAATTACACCCCTGTGGTTTATCTAAATTACAAATCGTATCTTTCTATCGGTTAGTTTATTGAAATTTCAAACACATACTTATTTTACGCATGTCATGTGTTCTAATTTCATTCAAATAATAATAAAAAGTTAATATATGTGTGCTAATTTTAGATTTTTACACTTTATTGATAATGATATTTTCTAGAAATTGCACTCATTTATTGAAATTTTTCTAATTATTTGAATGAAATTGAAACACGTGGCATCCATAAAATAAACACCGATTTGAAATTTTGATAAACAAACCGAAAGAGGGCGTTTTGAAATTTACCAAACCACATAACTGTTCATAAAAAAGTTTAACTATAGGGATGCGATTTGTAATTTAGACAAACTATAGAGGTGTAATTTATAATTATCCTTTTTAGACTTAATGTGCATGTTTTTTTTTTAATGGTTTATTTATTTATTTACATTTTTTTGAATTTTTTTTTTTTTACAAAAGTCTGTTTTTAAGTTGGATGAAGTCTTTAAGGATATCGAGTTTTATGTATGTGTCGAGTACAGTGATTAAATAAAAGAATCTTATAATGCCAAGTCTGATTATTTTTTGGTTAAATTGTAAATAACACATTTTTTGTTTCAGTCAAATTCATGATTAGCCCCTATAGTTTACAAATGATAAATCACGTCTATGTAGTTTCAAATTATGTCAATAAGACCCTTTTCAATTCAACGTTATAAACTTTCTTTTAGTAATAATTTTTTCATTTAAACTCCGATTTGAATGATTCAAGATGTTTTGAAATCCTCATTTCACACTCCACATCATGGTCACTTCAAAACTTCAAAATCGTTAATAAATTAAAGAGTTTATTAACACCAAAATATTAGGTATGATTGAAGCCATTAACTCGTTTGTTTTTTGATGATTTATAAGTTTTCAAATGACCATTACGTAGAGTCTGAAATGAGAATTCCAAAACATTTTAAAGAATTTAAATCGAAGTTCAAAGGAAGAATTTATGTCTAAAAGAAAGTTACAATGATGGAGGGGATGGTCTTATTGACATAATTTGAAATTACATGAGTGTGATTTTGCATTTTCAAACTATAAGAGCTGTTCAAGATTTTGACCAGAGCCATAGGGGTATTATTTACAATTTACCCTTATTTTTTTTGCCATTTGGATTGAGTATTTCCATTGTTGATATTGATTGTTTTTGTGTTACAAATATTTAGTTAGCTTGATTTTTCAGTTATTTATTTACTCGTATTTAATATAGTATAGAATTTAATTTGATAAAATAAAAAAATTTAAGGTTGAAATTGATTTATCTAATTAAGTACAATAATTAAAAATTGATTTTTAAATAATAATAATCATAAATGGATTTTAATAATGAGAATCATTAATCGATTTTAATAATAATAATCATAAATCGATCAATTTTCAAATTATTTTTCTAAATTACCCTCTGGAAAGTTCCAAAGTAAAGATTAGCAGCCAGAAGGTCGCATTCAGGCCTCCTCTCCCCCTACCCCCCACTACCCTTTAGCATGATGACCCCATTCAAACCAACTAATTCATTAAATTTCAATATCTTTCTTTTATAAGTAAATAATGATAAATATATATATTATAGAAAGAAAAAAAAAAGATAATCAAAAGATTATACAATGATCCTGACAATTCTCCTCTTTTTCCAATTCTTAGTTGAAAACTTTGAACGATTTAATCTTATTTCTATGGGAAAAAATGTGTACTTTCTATTTTAAGAAAAGAATGAACTTGACTCACTCCCACTTTAATATATATTTAGAAAGTTATATTTATTTATTTTTACAAACAATTCATTGTTAGGTTTAAGACTTTATATTTTCAAAATAAAAATAAAAATATGTCACTTAATTTAATGTTTTTTTTTTCGTATTTAGTTATCTCTGCTTTCGAGGAATTTGAGATAGTAAATTTTCCTAATTACATCATGATATATGTATTATAATTGTATATGCATATTATTATTATTTTTACAAAATTAATGATTTATACTAATTAATATTATTTTATTTTATTTTTGGCATAAAAATATTTACTTTTTTTTTTGTATATATATTTATCAAAATTTAATTAATTTTGAATCATAAAAAGATTTCTCATCAAGTAGGGAAGGGCACCCCACCAGCATCCCTACTTCTCATCAAATCTCTACAAGAAAATGACTATGATTCATGTTACATAAATCAATTAAACGATCATATAATATCTCCCATGTCATCATTTGAATGTCAACATCATAATTATTTCATTAAAATTAATCATATCTCAGTTGTAATCTTAAACTTCTAATACAAAAAATAATGATAATAATAATCATATTTTAATTTAATGGTTTAGAGAGATGGGTGGGATAGCAATTGACAGTTGAAAGGCATCCATCCATCCATATAATTTAATTGATTTATCAAATTCAAATTCAAGTGCAAATTTAGAAAATAAAAGAATGTTTCTTTTGGCATTTCTAATTTCTGTCTTGACCAACTTTTAATTGATTTAATTAATTGTCTTTATCATCCATTTGAAAGCACTATGCATGAACCAATTTGAAATTCCAACCAAAAAAGTGAAACGTACATTTAGGGCCGTTCAAAAAAAAAATAAGGGCTTAGTACGATATATAAAATTTGGGCCCTCTATCATATAATCCCTAATATGAAAAATCACAAAAATATATATATAAAAATTATTTCTATTAAAACCCAATATCAATAAAATAATATAAAAAATAAAATAATAGCATAAAATTATCAAAGTAGTATAAAAATATATAAAAATTGAACTTTGAACTTTTGTTGAGATCGAACTCAACTCATAATGGAGGAGAACATAAAGATAATGTAGGGAGAAAGGTCAGCTAACGTGACTTAGAATAAATTCTCATTTATATATTATTAATACTATTTAATTCAAGATTTGTTGCCCCTAAAGTTCGGGGGCCTGTTCCGTCATACCAGTTGTACTATGTCTACGACGGCCTTGCGTACATTAAGTGGATAATATTTATAATTGTTTAAAATCTTTATAAATCATTACAACTTTTAATACCAAGATTAAAAAAAACAGGGATTTAATATTACACTAGGATTGTAATTAATCATATTGTAGAATTATGTAAATTTAATAAATCGTTCAAAAGAACTATATTCAGCATCATTATTAATTATTTCACCATACTGATACATTTAACTTTTCTTAATTAACCAAACAAAACTATAACATTAGTTTAACTAAATAATATTAATTGATTAATTAAATTTTTTTACCTGAAAATTCGAGATGTAGGGTTTTTCCTTTCTCCGGGGTTTTGAATTTCTTTACGTTTTGTTTGTTTTTCGTAAACAAAAGCGTTAACAAGCGTTGTAGATCATTTTCTTGGAGGTTGGAGAACTTTAGGCATTCGTAGATTCAAATAAGTTCCAAGAGCTTTTGTTCATAAATTTTAGTTTGAAATTCATATATTCCAATTTATACGATTGAGGAATTAAAATTTTAACACGGAAGTTAAATACACAATCTTTATAAATATGTCATTTTTATTTAACACGTCTGTTAATGATATACTATAGATCACAGTATATCAAAAGTTATGATGTGAAGTGATTACTCTAACTCATTTTAGAAATTACATATTTATAAATATTTTTTAAAGATGATAAATTTATAACACTTCAACATTCATGAAAATTTCCCTAGATTCTACATATATTTTGTCATGTTAGGCTTTGCCCAAACTGTCAAACAATATTGTTTTGGGCCAATTACAAATAAGTCTGAATGAGCTCTAATATTAACAAATTTTTTAACTAAAAAAAGTAGCAAATATAGTTTGTTTAGGGTAGTAACCTCAGTTTTTAGCCGATGCCGCCAAAATTCATTTTATAGCCAATTTTCTAAATTGCTGTACATTAATTTCTGATAATTACCAAATTTGATTTCAGTTTTAACTATGCTTTTGATTCCTTAATTTTCGTTTCTGAATTTACTAGCTGACTTTTCCATGTAATTAACTCCGTATTAGTTGTTTTAAAGTCCAAATATATGACCCTTAATTCATGATTTGATTTATATAATTTTTTTTATTTCTTCCTTTAATTTTGTGTTTCCTTTCAAGCATTTCTCAATTTCAAAATTGTTTATTCCCTCTCTTATTTTAAAAATTTGGAATCTCTGTCATTCTCCATTTTTGAAAAACAACTCAATTTTTTTTTAAAGAGGGTTTTAGCTACTAACCCAATATTCGAAACTTACCCTAGTTAGAAATATGAAAAAGTATGTCAGAGAAAACCTTGAAATGAGAGTAAAATGAGATTAGATCATTTTAGGTGGCTTTGTAAACATTTGGATCACAAGTAAATATTTTTATTTTTGAGTAGGTAATATCAGATATTAAGAGAAAACAAAATTAAGAAGGAATGATTGTCCTTTCTTATTATAATAAATAAGTATTTATACACAAGGATTATATTAACTCTCACTAACAACCTCTAACTGAATGTACTAGCAAAATGTATTAATTACAAAATAATACCCTCAAACCATATATCTTTAGATTCTCCCTCGACAAGAGTTGGTGAATAGAAAGAAGATTATTAGCAAATGGTAGGCACAAGATGTAAATTTGTAGGAGAAAGAGAACAATTTGGAAGTTTTAAAGTTCCAAAACCTGTGTGAATAATCGGAAGAGTTTGTCCATTGCAAACAACAATATGATCTTCACCCTTGTAATCATTTGTGATAGTGACATTCGCCAAATCTGTTGTGAGATGAGTATTGCTACCACAGGTTGAGTGAAAAAACCGTCGAGCCGAGGAACCAGCCCAAATCGTACCAAACCTACTCATTCGGTCCGATTATTTCGATAGGTCGGTTTCCTCGGTTCACCAACATTAAAAACCAGTTAAATTAGGTTTTTTCGGTTAACTGAACCGAAGCGTGGATTTAAAAAAAAAAAACTAAATTTCGTTTTTTTCCTCCTCCTTTTGTATTGCTTAGGAGTGAAGTTGTTTTTATTAGGATGGTTGTTGAGATATTTTAATTTAAAATTAAATATTTTTTAAAACGTGATTAGTTTTTACATTTATTTACAAATTCATTAATTATTAAAAAAAAGTAAATTCATTAATAAGTTTTGATTTATAAGAGTCATGTTAATGTTCTTGCGGTATTTTGTTTTTAGGTAATTATGTCTAGTAGTTTTCTTCCAAATATGGAAATGGAGACAAAATAGTATTTATTAATCTAATTTAAGTGTGAATAAAAAATAGTATTAGATTTTTGAATTTATTATATAAAATAACTCCAATCATAACCACTCAAATAATTGAACATAATTCATAATATAGTCTTATAAACTCATCTAAAAAGATTTTTAAACAAATTTTGGATATAAACTGATATTTAAATATTTTTCAAAGAAAATACACAAGGCTAAAAAATATAGGCCCAAAACCGAAAAACTGAATTGAAAACTGAAAAACTGAGGCAAACCGAACTGAATAGTTCTTTGAAAAAGGTGAACCGATCGGTTCACTTATTTAGAAAACCGAGCACGTCGTTTTGGTCCAAGGTTTTAGTCAAAAAACAAACCGAACTGACCCGTGCCCAACTCTAACTACCATTGTCAGCAAGCTTTATTAGGATTGACATTCATAGTTGTAGCAGCCCTAAAAGCTAACTGTGCGGGTGGTCTCCCTTGAAAAACAAAGTTCTAGCGTTCATAACAATCCAAAGCATTGTAGCCAAACTTGTAGCAGATTTGACAAAAAAAACTCTGTTAGACTGTGTATGAGATGACTCTTCATGATAGAAATTGTTCATTGGTGAAGATGAATAATTAGATCCTCGTGAAACGGCTGTTTCCTCCATTATTTCCAGAATTAGTATTGTTAGAACGAGAAGTATTAGAAGAAAAGCTCCCAAAATTTCTACAATGTCCTCCAAAAGAACGATTATTACCGCCACTGTTACCACCAGAGTTTCCAATTAAATTACCATGACCAAAATTTCCACCAAAATTATTATTGCCACTACCACAATTATTTCCACTTCTTCCAGAATTGCCTTCAGAATTTCCACCTCAACCACGATTATTTCCAGATTTTCCTCGATAAGCAACCATAGCAAGAAAAAGATTAGTAGAATCAGAATGTTGTTGAAAAAGAATATTGAAAGATCCCTCAGCATTTAGAAGAACATGAAGTTCTTCAAGTGTCACAGTTTTACTACGAGTACGTAATGACGTACGAAATGTATTGTACTCACATGGAAGACCATTGATTGTACAAATTAAACATCTTCATCATCAATTTGAACAGAAATTACAGTCAATTTGTCTGTGATAGTCTTTATGCACTGAGTATAAGTATCAATAGTCTCAATACTTTTCTTAGTAATCTTCTGCATTTCTGTTTTCATGCATTTTTGTTTTCAAATCAAGAATATTAGATCGTGTAGATGAAACAAACCTTCGCTCAAGAGTCTCCCATACTTGACGAGAACTTATGCGACAAACAACAAGTCCTAATGCAGAAGGAGATATAGTTGCATTAATAAGAGTTTTGAGAGCATGATCTTGAGACATCTACAATTGATATTTAGGATTCATATGTAGAAACTCCATTAGAGATGATCAACTGATTTGGACAAACAGTAGTTCCATCAACATATTCGAACAATTAATGAGCCTCCATAATCGATTCCATCTGATAACGCCATAATACATAAGTTGTTAAATCCGGTCGAACTGAAATTAGAGTACAAATATCCGACAAAAGAAAGATCGGAGAATGTTGAAATTCTCGCTCTAGCATAAAAACATTTGATTGATTATTTCCAAAGGAATTGGAATAAAAAATCAAAGAATTTTGATTTGATTGATTCGCGTTAGGGTTTGAAATAGCCAAAACTCCACGAAATAATGCAGAAGATTCGAGAAATAATGCAGCGGAAATCACGAGGAGAAAAATCTCACTCATACCAGATATTAAGAGAAAACAAAATTAAGAATGAATGACTTGCCTTTCTTATTACAATGAGTATTTATAAACAAAAATTACATTAACCTCTCACTACCAACGAATGTACTAATAGAATGTATTAATTACAATAATACCCTCAAACTATATATCATTACATGTAACATGTAAAAATTGACTTGTACACTTTCATGAAAATTTAAGTTACATCTCTATATTTGTCACAACATATTTGCGACACGGAGCGCCAACGTCCAATTTATAGGCCTCTTTATAAAAAGGAAAATTTCGGAGTCGCCACCAACCAAATTCGGGTGTGATTGGTTAATAGAACAAATATCGGAATTAAGAATTCCTCACCTAGAGACTTTCTAAGCTTAAGCAATCAATATGAATTTTATTCTAAAATTCTTTTAACAGAGAAAACTAAATTTCAATGATACTTGGAAATATTTAATCATAAACAAATTCTAACAATCAATTATGCTTCAATAAATTCTGGCAACAAATATGTGAAGCATCAATTAATTCCAATGATTGATAATTAATGATCCCAATTAATATGCATAATAAATATTAAGCATTTAATATTAGTGCAATAGATAAAGAGGATAAGGTTAGAGAATAGCACCAAGATATATAGTGGTTCGGCCAAAATCCGGCCTAGTCCACTACCCAAGCGCCTCTCGAGAATTTATTACGTTTTTCGAGAGCAAAGTATAACCCAATCCTTATGCGGGATCAAGATTAAACCCGACTCTTTTAAATGGGATCAAAGTCAAACCCGAACGTTCTTTTTCCGGTCTCAAGAACAAACCCGATCCTTTTACCGGGAGCAAGATCAAACCCACACATTCCTATTTTCACGGGCTAAGAAACCGACCCAAAGTGTGAATTATAATTCTTCCCACAAATACAAATCTCTCAAAAAGATTGAATATGAAATTTAAAACTCACAATAATACAAGACTCTTAATAGCCAAATTAATCACTCAAAATAAACCCAAAATAATATGAAAAAATAGCTTCAAATTGATTCAACAATGGAGGCAACAAATGAATATTTTTCTCTATTTTTCTCCACTGATTTTCGGCCATAGGTAGAAAAGGAAGATGCAATCAGCCGTTGGTGCCACGTGTCAAGTCTTCATTGGCTGAAGGAAATCTGAATTTGAATTAAATAATAAATCATCAAATCTCACGGGCAGCAGGGGCATTTGGGCAGCAGACAGTTGAGAGTGAACAATGGAATTCGGTCAGCAAAGTATAAGAAATAATGGGCAGAACACGTAAGGTATAAGCCAAAAGAATAGGGGCTAAGGCGTCATTTCAATACAACTAGAAAAAGCAAAAACTGGCATTGGGAACATGCTAGGCCACGTGTCGACAGACAGATGCTGGGAGCAGGTTCGGCGTCAGCAGGTGGGACCCGCATGCGTCAGCAGTCCCAGGGGCGCGTCATCCGGTTGGAGTGCACGCGCGTACGTGGACGAACAGGAGTCGTCGGATGGAGAGATCAACGGCTGCGATTAGTTCAGCTTTTTCTTTTCTTTTTCAATTTTTTATTTCCGATTATATATATATAATAATAAATATATAATGGACAAATGTGGAGCGTCGGATGCGTTTCTGACTTCAATCGGATGGCAAACGAATTAATTCCGAAATTTATATATATATATATATATATATATATATATATATCAATTTTATTTTCTTGATAACTTCTTCATTTTAGCTCGGAATTGAACGATTCAAATTGCACCGTGCTCGATATTTTCCGCTCTATAAAACACAACACTAAAATACTAAAATTGATTAGTACTAAGTTTTTGCTATCATCAAAACATAATTAAGCGAGATTAGTAGGCTCAAAAAGCCAACAGATACGTGATCTCTACTGTTTTTCTGTGTTTCTACTATGTTTCTACTATGACTTATTCTAAGAGTGAGGGGTCCTATTCATAGCCAAAATTAGAGTTATTTAAAATAGGTTGAGATAAGCTTATGATAATAGCATATAATTTTTAGAGATTAACTCAATCTAAATCAAATAATATCTCTACAAATTTATTTAAATCTATCCCAAGTCATATTTATCTTTGACCATTTCAAATAAATTTAAAATTAACTACCTTATCTTTACAATAATTTAAAAAAAATAAAAATAAAAATAACAACTTTTAAAATAAATAAAATAAAAAATTATTTTATATTTAAAATTAAAAGCCAATTTTATTTTTGGAATATAAATCTTTTTTATCATTAAAAAAAATTAAAATCTCATTATTTTTAAAATATAAGGATCAATTTTATTTTTGAGAATAAAATTATCTTTATTTTTAAAACAATCAAATTTTATTTTTTTATTTCAATTTTCTTTATTTTAAAAATAAAAAATTAATAAATTTGACCTGGACAAAATACGGTATCTACAATATTAATTTAATTTTCGATACGGTATACTTTACTTTGATTTATCTATATAAACTAACGAAAATAAATATTTTATCATTTTTCTAATGGATTGAATATAATATTAATTTTATAATTAGTATAAGAGAATGTTACTCATAATATTTTTACTACCACGATCTAGATTTTTAATAATTCTTTTTTGGACATATATATAATAATATCTAATGGAATTATAATATTGTGGCTATTTTATGTGTAAATAGGAAATGTTTGTATCGAATTGACACCATTGGTAACTTTTATTGGTCTCAATTTTCTAATGCAATTGCTCCTTTCCCTTGACTTTTTAACATTTTCCAACTCCAATGCAACATGGATTCAATATTATTGACAAACATATTTGTCACATTCATTGCATCTTTTCTCTCTCTCTCTTATTGTCATATTCTTCTCCAACAAAAGTAGTATAATAATTAAAAATATTGAGAGGTTTAAAGAAAGAAATGAAATGATGAAAGGGGAATGACTCTAACCCTTACCTGTCCCCTTCTACTTTGAAAAATGACTTTAAATTTTAAATCAATCTTTCGGATGGAGAAATATCTTGGGATTATCAATATCAATTACACCAATAATGTTTCCATATTTCACATCCTTTAATTTGAATTTTTTCTTATAATTTCAATATTTTCAAGACCATTTTGATTTGGATTAGACCAGAGTTTATAATTCACAACTCGTTTCTTTTAAATTTTCATTATATATATATATATATATATATATATATAATAAAAAAATATTACAACCGATATTAGAAAAGAAAAACTTGAACCTATGACAAATGAAAGGAAACATCAATATCTTATAATCAACATATTAGTTATTATATTTTAATTATGAGAATAGATTTAGATATAAAACTAAAACTTAATATCTATCTACCAAAAGAAATGTTAATTTTTTTTATCAACCTATGAGATCCATATTTTGGTTTCTAAAGCTATAAAAAAAAAATCAAATCAAATTTTCATAGATCTATATTATTCATCGATTAATATCAACCTTATGAAGGCACCAACCAATTGATCGGCGTCTTCAACTTCAACTTCCACTTTTATTTATTTTTCTGAGCCCGGGCTCTAAAACTTTATTTTTGAACTTATTTATCCAATAGGTAGCTTTCTATTGTATATTGATAGAATATCGAGTATTTAAATAATTAAAAAATATATATTTTTCATCATTAATTGACTATATTGATATCAATAAGATGATAATAAAAAAAGAATAAATTATTTTTATTGTTAAGGGACAACCGGCCTCCACAATCTCTATATTAGTATGATATTATTCACTTTGGGCTTAACCCCGCAAGATTTTACTTTTACTTTTACTTTCACAAACGCCTCATACCAATTGAGACTCTTCCTCTTATGCATCTATGATCTTCCCTTTCCCAATCGATGTGAGATTTTTTTTGCTCCAACATATACAATTTAGCTTTTTAAAATCTTAATCCTAAAATTTTTCTCTCAAAAAAAAAAAAAAAAAGTATTCGTGAAATGCAATAAGATTTCCCAACCTTTTTTTTCTTTAGATTCATTTTTATAAATCATCTCATAAATAATATACGTGAGAATTAAAACCCTAGGGTGTGAATTAATAATGGAAATTGGCCATATGAAATGGAGCCATGTTGGAGCAAGAGGGGGCATTTCCCTCCGCTCCCGACCAACCATTCTCCCCTCTCTCCTACCGTAATGAAATAGATGCATATGCGAGGATCATATGATATTGATCAATATATATTATATAATATAGTTTGGTAATTACGAAATCAATCATTTCATTCTAGAAGAACATTATATCAATTGTCTTTTGATGATGTCTATGATTTATGTTTTTTTCTACCACTTCCACATCCAATGCATCTCTCTCTTTTTAAAACATTTATATTTTGGTATAAAGAAGACAAAGTTTGGTGGGTTTGAGAAAATCAGAAAGCATTGCTAGTTAGTGTTTTTCAATCACCACAATTTCTAATTTTTATATTTAACTCGTGTATTTCAATCTTTTCTTTTGAGCATTGTCGGCCAATTAATTGAAATTTTTTTTTGTATCATTGTTTTAAAAATAGTTGTAGACGATCTTGGAGAAGATTAGAGGTTTAATTAAAATTTTCTTTTGTAATCTAACAAAATTTTAATTAAAAATAATAATTGATTGAAAATTTTAAAGTATTTTTAGTTCATTCTAAAATATCCGAAATTCTTAATAAATATCGGTTTGTCTCTTGTACATTTGACATAAAGTTTAATTTACATATATTTGAATAATTTAATTGTGAAATCTGGATGTTAATAATTGAGTAAAAGTTTTCTAGTTCTAGATAATAATTGCTATATAAAGATTATTGTAAAATTGAAATTAATAATTCGAACCCAACAAAATACATGTTGTTTCCTTAAAGACAATTTCTTCCCTCTACAATGTCAAGGAATAATGAACCATTGTCTCACGCTCCAATCACAGGAACCGGTGAACTAAATAACATTGACAATCGTACAATGAAAAAGAAAAATAATAATAGATTTGTAAAGGAAAATAAGTAGGTAATGTAAAAATTTTTAATGTAATGTTTCTAAATAATCTACCATCTATTTATAGATTATTTATGGCCATTCAAAGAGTCATAAAGATGATAGTTATTTACGACAAAATGAAAAACAACCATTACTTTTTTTTTTACATGTATGACTTTTTTTAAAGAAAAAACAACAAATACTTTTTAGGGTAATATCTAAATGGCCTAATTATTGTCTATTTTTTAACAAATAACCAGACATCCCAACAAATCATACATATCAAATCAAGTATTCAAAAATCTTTTTTCTCTGCTCTCTATTTTTTTTCATATTGATGCAGACTCGCGACACGGAGATCCTTGTTGACTGTTTACCGAATTCCGACAGTCAGATGACTCAAGAGGATATTTAGAGTGCTTATCTGGAGCAGCAGGAGGCAGGCGTCTAGACGACTTTGTTCCTGGACTCGACAACTACGAGTCGATCATGTACGCTAAGCAGCATTTTCTCAGTCGACTCGGGTAGAGTCTACCAGAGCTCAGATAGAGCAATGCCTCACTTTGAGACGAGGTCACATTCCTCAGGTCACAGATTGAGCAAGATCGACAAGAACAGTGCGAGTTCGAGTATTCGATGAAGGCTATGGTGGATTCTTTGTTGGCTCATATTCGCGGCAACGCTTCTTCATCATCCGTTCCTTCACCCGATCCTCCTATAGATTAGTAGCAGTAATTTTAGATTTCATTTTTTGTATTTTGTTTCCATTTTATACATTTTGTAATTTTTTTTTATAATTTAATATAATATTATTTTGTTAATGCATTTCTTATTTTACAAATTTAATTTTCTTATTACAAAACTGTTGGGATTGAGACCTCTAAGTTAGAGTTCTCAAACAGAATTTTGATGGACCTTTCCTTGCAGTATAATATTTAATCAAAATTAAATGTATAAACAAGAATACTAACCATTTTAGAGAAGTGTCTGATGATTCCTCTTCTTTCATTTGTTACGATCTTGGGACCACAAAAAAGTATTCCTCACTATGCACAACAGAGAAATTTTGCGTGGGCACTTTTCCTCGGAAAAAGGAAGAGGGAAGGAAAAAAATGTCTTCCCAATACCACAATAGTGGCGGCGGCAAGAGGGAGAGAAATTTTCTAACTCTTTTCTCTTCTTATAGTTGTGTGTTTTGGGTCATCCAAGGTTCCTATTTATTGGAAAACTAAAGCCTTAAAAAATCTTTGAATAACTTTTTTTTTAATTATCAAATAATTAAATAAATATATTAAATATATATTTTGAATAATTATAATTATAATATAATATCTTATTCCATAATAAGATATTTCATATTTAAATTTAAATTAATCTCCATTAATTTAAATAATTATTCTCATATCTAAATATTTAAATTAATCATATTAATTTAAACAAAAGATCACAAATCCTTAATATATAAAAGTGGTGATGTTTAAGAAACTTTTTTGGACTACTATACCCCTTTTAAAATATTAAAATTACTAACATGCCATTATATACCCTTTTAAAACCTTCAAATTAGTAAAAATGCCATTATTATTTATACTCCACTATCTATTAAATGACTATTTATATTTTTAATAAAATATTTCTCTTTTTTTATAAATAAAATATTTCTCTTCATTGAATAAGAAATTGTCAATTTTATTAAATAAATTCCTTGGTTTTTTATTGTTTTCACAACATCAAATTATAATATAATTGAAAAAACAAGTACAACATATGAAAATGAATGTGATAATAAAATGAATTTATTGTTTAGATTTATCACCAATTTATGAAAAATAAATTATATTTAAGTATTCAAATATTAAATGATTTAATAAAGGTGACGGTGCTTTAATTTTAAAAAATATTAAAAAAAAAACTTAAATTGTTTAAAAAAACAATTAAGATTAAAAAAAACAACTACAACAAAATGTAATTTATTGAATTAGTAATGGTATAATATTTTATAATATTTAAATAAATTAAATTTTTTTTAATTAAAAATATTTAAAAGTTTAAAAATTAAAGAGAAAAAAATATATAATTTCTTAAATTTTAATTAAAATTAGAAATAAATCATCTATAAATGCAAAAATTAACTAACATATGTATATAGAACAAACAATTTATTTTTTATTTGGTAGTATAAATTTTAAAAATAAAGATGTTAAAAGAATTGTCTTATATAAAAAGGCATATCACTACAAAAAAAACTGTCAAAATGCGACCAGAAATTTGCGACAAAAAAAAATGGTAGTTTTCTGGTGACCACCTGGTCACTTTCTTTGAAGGTTGACTCTAAGTGACCATCTGGTCACTTTTTTTGCGACCAGATTGCGACCAAAAGCAGAAGTAGTCATAAAAAATGGCGCGAAAAAAGCGACCAATTGGTCATGTAAAAAAACGACCCTTTGGTCACATTTTTGTGACTAAAATATGCCTTGGTAGCAAAAAATGGCGCGTAATTTTGGAGGGAAGAAAGCTACCAAGTGGTCACAATTAAAAGTGACTAACTGGTCGCAATTTTGGTGACTAAAAGTGAGCAGTGGTAGCTTATAATTGGAGGGAAGAAAGCTACCAAGTGGTCACAATTAAAAGTGACTAAATGGTCGCAATTTTGGTGACCTTAAAGTGAGCAGTGGTAGCTTATAATTGGAGGGAAGAAAGCTACCAAGTGGTCACAATTAAAAGTGACTAACTGGTCCCAATTTTGGTGACCTAAAAGTGAGCAGTGGTAGATTATAATTGGAGGGAAGAAAGCTACCAAGTGGTCACAATTATAAGTGACCAGATGGTCGCAAATTATGTGATGAACGACTTGCCGATTTTTACGAAACCTGGCATGACAGTTGGAAGATCAGTGCGTAGGCCGTTGACCGATTCTGAGTATCACGTAATGCAGACATACGTGTTATGCAACTGCGCAAAGATCGAGCCTTACATAGAGAGAGTTTGTAACTTAACATTATTCCATCGCATAAACAAACTATTTGCTAACTATTTTTGTAACATACAGATTATTTCTAAACGTATACGTTCGAATGACACGAGTTGGTCTTACAGACGTCGAGGAGGGGTCAATAATCGACAAAGAGTTTCGTTTTTGGTTCAGTGCATACGTGAGTTATTTTAAATTGTCAAAAAAACCGTGGCATTTTGTTGAAAAAATTTACTATCATCCTAACATTATCGATCCGAACAATGACATAGGTTGACTCCCCTACATTACCTGGTGGATGATCCTCGCATCATTTCTTTGGCAAAGGGACCTGGGCCGGATATCAAGGTCGTATGGTGGATACGTCGGTACTTGATTCTGATTTCAAACGAAGGCGCATTCGGTGAACAGGGCAACAAACAACGGTGGTGTTTGCATAAAAGGTCACGTGTTAGGCCTAAACGAAGACGATTACTTGAGTAATCGATGAGATTCTTGAGATTCAATACGCAAGTCCGACGCTAAAACGCATTGTTGTGTTCAATCGCACTTGGTTCGAGACAACCAGGATGAGGCGGAGTCCGTAAGATTGATCATTTACAAATCGTTGAGGTAAACAAGTCTAAGCATATGCGCACTGGCCGATAGGTTTGTCCTGGCTTCACAGGCGATTCAAGTTTATTACCTGAACTATCCGATTAATAGACGGGATCTGACAGATTGGTTAGTTGTTTGTAAAGTTAAACCACGCCAGGTAGAAGAAAACTTGTCCGAGAAAGACGACCATGCAGAGGAAGCTGTTGCTTTTCAAGAAAATGAGATAAGATGAGATTGATCATTTACAAATAGTTGAGGTAAACAAGTCTAAGCATATGCGCACCGCTGATAGGTTTGTCCTGGCTTCACAGGCGATTCAAGTTTATTACCTGAACTATCCGATTAATAGACGGGATCCTGGCGGCATTGGTTAGTTGTTTGTAAAGTTAAACCACGCCAGGTAGAAGAAAACTTGTCCGAGAAAGACGACCATGCAGAGGAAGCTGTTGCTTTTCAAGAAAATGAGATAAGATGTCGTGCAATCGACGATGGTCAGAATGCAAGTACTGTTCGTCTTTTGAACGATGGGACGATAACATTGCATGATGATGATGATACAAATGCTTCCACTTCTCACGCACGTGACATTGATGCTGAATTTATTCGAGACGATGAATCCGATGAAGAAAAAAAAGAAGAAGAATAAGAAGACTTTATGTGACGGAGTTGTTGGAGACGATGATGAATGAGATATTTCGTTTAACTTGATTATTCAATGTGTGTATGTGTTTATTAATTAAAACTATTTCTTTTAGTGAATGGTTAAAAAAAATATATATTAATATTTGTGACCACATGGTCAAATATTTGGACAGAATCATCATCATCTTCAATCTGCTCACTTTTAAACATCACTTTCTTTTCCTTGATTGGATGTTGGATTTCAGAAGCACTATGATCAAATATAACAACATGGAAACAAGAGTTCCCTTCATATCTAAATATCAGAAAGTAACCAAATTTAACAGAGTAAAACTCCACAAAGTAACCCAATTTAAAAAAAAATATATATATATATTAATATTTGCGACCACATGGTAGTAATTTAGAAGGGAAAGGCGACCAAATGGTCGCATTTTTGGAAAAGTATAATTATATTTTTAAAAAAATATAAGTCAGATTACGACCATATGGTTGCAAATCTGAGCGGTAAATTTAAATTCTCATGAAATTTATGGCGGTGAATTTAAACATTACGACCATCTGGTCGCAATATTTGGCGGTGAATTTCATTATTGCGACCAGATGGTTGCAATTCTTGATGGGACTCGTGATATGACAAATTGTTCTTGATAATGGTACTGGCGACCAAACGGCCGCTTTTAAAGAAATGCTACCAGGATGGTCGCAAATATCTCTAAAAATGCGACCATCCGGTCGTATTTTCCCAAAGACCGCGACCTTTCGTTTCGTTCATTATTACATATTTGAGACCATTTGGTCGCAAATTCTGATTTAAAATCAGAACAGTTTCCTTCCCCCCGTTTCCTTTTCCTTTCCTTTCTCTTTTTCTTTCTCTTTTTTCTTTCTTTTCTCTCTTTCCCCCGTTCCGTTCCCCGTTGTTTTTTCCCCGTTCCCGTTCCCCGTTCCTACTCTAAACCTAAACACCCTAAACCTCCAATCCCAGTTTCTATTACGAGGTTAGTTTCGTTTACGTTTTAGTTATTTTTAGTTTAAGTTTATGTTTAAATTTAATTAGTTTAGTTTAATGTTGTTAATTTCATTAATTTTAGTTTAATTAATGTAATTTAGTTTAATTAAGTACTTAGTTTACTTAAGGTTTATTAATCTAATTTCGTTTACTTTAATTAATTGATACATTTTAGTTCAATTAATCTAATTTTAATTTAGTTTAATTTAATTAATTAGTTTAGTTAAGTTTAGGTTTTATTAATTAATGTTAGTTAAATTTAATTAATGTTAGTTAAATTTAATGTTAGTTAAATTGAAAGCTTCATTACTTAGTTTACTTTAATTAATTACTTAGTTTAGTTTATTAATTACTTAGTTTAGTTTATTTTAGTTTTAATTAATTAATGTTAGTTTAATTTAATTAATTTTAGTTCAATTAATCTAATTTAGTTTAATTCTTCATTACTTAATTTACTTTAATTTAATTAATTTTAGTTTAATTCTTCACTACTTAGTTTACTTTAATTTTAATTTACTTTAATTCAAATTAATTAATTAGTTTACTTTAATTAGTTCAATTAATCTAATTTTAATTTACTTTAATTCAAATTAATTAATTAGTTTATTTTAAATTATTTACTTAATTTATGTTAGTTTAATTTACATTATTTAATCAATTTAATTTAGATTATTTCATTAATTAATTAATTTAATTTATTTCAATATTTTAATTACGTAATTAGTATTAAATTAGTTTAATTTGGTTGTAGGAGTATGACGGGCAGACGACGTCCTCCCCAGTCAGACGAGCGTGACGACGTGGGTGATGAGGCGTCTCCACAGCCGCTGCCCATGATGCGGACCTGACTACAGAGGAGTTGGAGATCCTCTTCGGTTACGAGACGGGACTTGCTGCCACGCTCGATGATGCAGTCCCTGAGACCCAGTCTGCGACACCACGACTGACGCAGGACTCCTGGCCACGACTCCTGGCTTAGCATCAGAGTCTGCATCAGGGTATGCGTCCGAGTCTGCGTCCGGGTCTGCATCAGGGTCGGATCCAGCTGGCCCCTCCACTTCATGCACGCAGCCGTCTCGGGCCGCAGACTCTACCCTTCAGATTGAAGGGGATACGTAAGTAATTTTGTTTATTGTTTTAATTACTTAATTTTTAAATCTTTAAACTTTTTTCAAAGTGTTTTTTTTTTCCGTTAACTAATAGTTTCTAATAGAACAATAATTTTTATGTTTTGCAGAGTACAGTCGCATACAACCGTTTCAAAACGGTCTCGCGAGGTCCTCCAGAGTATGCCTCTACCCAGCGACCTTCGCTGGCAGAAGATTCTGACGACGGAGAAACGTCGGATGTACGACAACTGGAAGGTAAAAAACATCATTTATTTTTATAATTAATTAATTTTGAAATTAATAGAAATAAATTTATTACTTTAACAATTTTTTTATTTCAATTTTTTCAGGGCAAGTTTCCTGTTATCGATCCCGATATCACGGACGGTAGATTGTTCCCCCTATGGGACAGTCACGTCCGGAATCGATTTAAGGACCTCATGTACCGGGCGCGCAGAAAGCAAGCAGCAAACCGCCCCGTGTGGATGAGCCCGGGGGACCACGCGCAGCTTATCGCGAGCTTGAGCACTCCTGAGGGCAAGGCAGTGTCAAGCAGGAATAAGGCCAACCGCGCGAAGAATCCCACCAAACACACAGCGGGGGCCCGGACACACGACGAGCACCATCGTTGTTTGGTAAGTTTTTTTTTTGTCGTTTTCTTACTTACGTACTTTTTTCTCGTTTTCTTTTTTCAATTAGTTATTAATTTATTATGTTTTATTCTTCAATCTTTAATATTTTTAGGAAGCGAAGCACAGGCGCCCCGTCCCACCCGATGAGCTGCACCGCGTTCTTCACACGAAGAAGGACGGGACGTTCGTAGACGATAAGGCGAAAGCAGTTCAGGTATTTAATAATTTTTTCAATTATTATTTTTTCTTTAAAATTTTCCTAACTTATATATTAACTATTTTATTTTCTGAATTTTAAATGTTTAGGAACGTTTCACGGAGTCCTTGAGTCAGCGGTTGCCCACACCAGACTTGCAACCAACTCAGGAGGACCGTAGAGAGGCGTTCTTGGAGGCTGCTGGAAGGGTTCGGCCTGATGGATCAGTTCCTGGGCTCGGCTCGTACGGGCGACGCCGTTACGCAGATGTGCCCCGGCCTCAGCGGAGCGGAGCGAGCACTAGCTCCGGCCCCTCTCCGGTTGAGCAGCAGCTGCGCGCGAACATGGACGCTATGCGCGAGGACTTCGTTTCTCGAGTCGCTGCGATTGAGGCGGACATGCAGGCACGGGTCGAGGCCCAGGTGACAGCAGCTTTGGCCGCGTACTTCAGATCCCTAGACGGCGGCCAGTCATCATACACGCCTCTTCCGCCACCCCCCGCCCCTCCGCAATAGTTCTAGGATGCTTTCGTCTGTATAAAACTTTTTTTGAATATTTGATATATATATTTTTTATTTTAATTCCAATTTTTTGTTATTAAATTTTAATCTTAATTAAATAAATAATTAATAATTAATTAACTAATTATTGAAATTTAAATTTTTTTAAAAAAAAACAAATTCTTACATGCGACCATATGGTTGCATTTTATTTCAAGAAACCGACCATATGGTCGCATTTTGACTGAGTCCAAAAGTGACCATTTGGTCACATAAAATACGACCAGTTGGTCACTTTTTTATGTGACCAATTGGTCACTTATCTTCAACATAAATTACGACCATATGGTCACTTTTTAGGCGACCATCTGGTCGTATTTTGACTGAGTCCAAAAGTGACCATTTGGTCACATGAAATACGACCATTTGATCACTTTTTTATGTGACCAAATGGTCACTTATCTTCAACATAAATTACGACCAGATGGTCACTTTTTAAGCGACCATCTAGTCGTTTTTTCAAAAGGTTGACTTTTTTGCGACCAAACGTTTCTGGTCGTAAATTTGTGACTATCTAGTCGCCCAAATTCAGGACCGACCAGCTTTTTGGCCACCACCATTTTTGTCTCTTTTTTGGTCGCATTATACCCTAAAAACGACCATTTGGTCGCAATTTTATGGTCGCAAATTGACAGTTTTTTTGTAGTTTATAATTATGTAATTTAGTAAACTATATGATAATTTAAATATTAAATAGAACATAATAATATGTTAATAAATTTCTATGTTAGAAAAAATATCACGTGCGACGCACGTGGTAAAAAACTAGTATATTTTAAATACAATGAAAAAATAATTGGTAAACTATTTACCAAAGTGGCGTGTGACCACACCATGGGTCACACCCATATCATCCTCTAATGACAATATTGGACATTTTGTTTTTCCTCTATTTATTTAATAGAACAATTCCATTGAATATTTAATTAATTAAATAAACTCTTTTATTTATTTAATTTCCTTTTAATTTGACAATTCAAATTAATTAATTAAATAGACTCCTCTATTTAATTTCCCATTAATTTTAGACAACCTCAAAATTAATCAAATAGACTCTGCTATTTTAATCTTCTCAATTAAATGGATTTCTCTATTTAATTAATATTAATTAAATAATTAAATAGACTTCTTTATTTAATTTATTTTAATTACTCAAATAGACTCTTCTATTTATTTTTAATCAATTTCTAAGGTGATTAATCATATTAATCATGTTCTCAATTACATGTGATACCTAGGAGGACTTAATAGATTTATAGGACTAAGCTCCAATGATCTAGAATTACATTGATTAAACTTATTTAATCAATTAATTCTTATTCATTAACTCCTAGATAACTCCACTATATATCTAGAGTTGCACTCTACGCACTATAGACATAATTATGTCCATTGGCTAAAATCATTAAGTATACTTTGATCTTTCACAAGTAGTTCGTATCCATGGCTAGGTAATTTTACCGTATTAACTTCCATGATACATCTTTTTCCTTAAGCCCAACTGATGGTCTAATGAACAATCTTACATAATCTCCATTATGCGTCTTTACTTTTTTCTTGATCAAAGGAATATGAAGGCCCACTGTTCAAGCACCTGAATCAGTCCAATCTTGTGTAATTACGTTCCCACCAATAAGCAAGATATTATCCCCAAAGTGGGAGACATATTGAGCGAACTATTGTCTCTTGTGAACAGGAATTCGTAATCCACTCAAGATTAAGATCAATTATACATGATCAACCGATCGATATACGAAGTGTCTTTTTGTAACGGTTTTACCAAAAGATAATATATTTTAGTCCAGTCTACTACAATCTCTATTCTAGCAACACCCCCACTCGCATGTCTCTACATGAGTGATCCAGATGAGATCATTTGTGCCAATTCACAAGTAGGCCGTGATAGTGGTGTTACCAGAAATAAGAGACCCAACATTTATTCATGTACCACAGACTTTTCGAGTTACAACTTAAGTGAATCTTCCTGTAGCACATGCTCACTCTAAGTTATCACAAGTAACTCTGGATCTTATGATGGATTACATTTAATAAATGATAATGTAAATATTACTAATTAATTCCTTTATTTATTTATAGTTTAATTGGATTATATAAGATTTAGCCCCCAGAAAAACAAACAATAATATATTAAAAAAATCAATTCGATTCAATTCAATTTGCGACGAAATTCATCAATAATGCACCAATTATTTAGAGCCAAATTGAAGTTCATAATAACAACAAAATTCGTCGCTAATAGGGACGAAAAAGAAATACATCGCTACCAAGTGTTGACTGACACTAACGATGAAATTCGTCACTAACCCTTAAGGACAGAGTCCGTCGGTAGGGTCAGTCAACACTTGGTAGCGATGTATTTTCTTTTTCGTCCCTATTTCTAATATAAAGACCCAGGCCCAATTGTTTTTTCAAAAAAAAAAAAGAAAAAAGAATGGCCCAGGCCCACTCCAAGTCAACGCATTCAGGTTTATTTTTCAATGGAAACCCATGTTTTCCTCATCTTCTTCAAGCAGCAGTTGTTTCCTATCTCTAAAAAAATACAAAAACTTCCCTTCTCTTATCCAAGCAGCAACCACCCTAATCTCTTGCCTCCATCTCCCTCATCTCAAACTTAAATGAAACAAAGAAACACATCTTTTCCCGGTGACTATCCTTGTCGACGACATTTTGCCGATTTCGGCGATATTTGAGTGACTCCGTGGAAGAACGACTCCCCCCCCCCTCCCCCGATGTCGGAACCCTAATATTTCTGACATATCGGCAACATTTTAAACCTCGAGTATAATAAGACACCTGTAACTCTAACCATACAACAACAAAAGGCTCGGTTTTGCCTGTCATGAAAAAAATATTGACTTACAATTAGGTCTTCTACTTATTGATGAATATTAGGGTTTTTTAGAAGAAAAAAATTATGATGGTTCAAGTACAATTCCATAAACTTTTAGAGATGGAAGCAATGTAGAGTGCTTGAAATTCACACTAACAAATTATTTTATAATTGTACATGTCGAAACCAACTTATGCACACACTGATTATAATCTTAGTGGACAACTATTTGTTCCTATAATATATGATGTCAGGAAACTCGTAAGATGGTAATATCATATATATGACAACCAATATGGATTTAAACCCATGACATCCAACATTTTGAGTTGCATGTTAAATTGGAATTTCAATTGGAATTTGGAAAAATGTAGAATGTTAGTATAAAGGGTAATTGTCAATATATCAACTTGTAAGTCGTAAGATGATAATATCCTAAATATGACAGCCATATTCTATTCAATGAAGAGCCAAAGGGAGAACAACATTTCTAAACCTAATTGGAAAATATTAGAGCAGCACTCCTCAACTTATATCCTACGCAAACAATTTAGCAAAGTTGTGAAACTATTCGAAACATCCAAGAGTTTTATCTTTCAATCAAACATATATCAAAATAGACAGTATACCCATCCTGTTCAAAAACAATAACATTCATCATGTAAGGCACAATTGGATTATGCCCATCCTATGATTATTTCAATACATCATTCTCTAACAAGAGAATGTTATAAAGCAGATTTGGGACAATGGAGTTCTCAAATACCAGAGATTAATTAGCCCTTCTCATTGTTTGAATTTAGTATATCATCTGTTTATAAATGATTCAAGGAGTTCTTACACGTCGTGTAGACGTAACAAAAGTTATTCACCTGTTAATAGTACAGTTATTCAAAAGGAATGCATCCGTACAAAACCCTTTTTCCACAAAACATCACTCATTAATGCAAAAATCAACTGAAAGAAAGTTTAAACATATTGGCTATTAGAATTAAGTAACTTGTCAACTTCGGTAGGGAGATTACTCATTGAAATTTGTGTGTTTAATTTTGAGTTTGTCTTGTTCCACTCGTTTTCGACCCGGAAGAAAATCCACTGAAAACGGCGGAAGATCTCTAAGGCAGTGATTGTGAAGACAGTAAGATAATTGTGGCGGAGATGAGCAGACATCTTATATGTCCATGTACAACGCAATATTAGATTACTTCCTATCACCCAAAAGTAGACCTGAAACCATAAATGAAATTAATGGTTTCACTAATGTCAGTAGAGTAGCAAATTTCAGTTCAAGTAGTTAACCCATGTCTAAAAAAAATGTTAACCCATTTGTTTAGGATCATTTGATAATGATTTTGGTTCTCAATTTTCAATTTTGGATTTTTTCAAAAAAAAAAAAAAACTCCTAAAATAAAAAAGGGTAAAAAAAACATTAAATATGTTTGATAACCACTTCTCAACTGTTATGCCAAAAAATAAGAGGTAAAAAACTTGATTGTGGTGAGAAATGTGTGAAAGTGATTAAAGAAAATGTAGTAGTGAAAGAAAGTGAGAAGAGAGAGTAAATGGAATTGTACTTAAAAGAAAGTTCAATGAGAAAATATTAATAGAGATATTTAGAAAATAGAGAAGGTAGATATTTTTTTAATAAGAATTCACAACAATACTATTAAAATAAAGAAAGTACATGGGGTTGAGAAAAAACTCCGAAGGAAAGTTTAAAAAAAATAGAGAATAGAGATTAAAAATTAAAAATAAGAAACTTGTAAGTTGTGAGAAAGAGTGCTGAGTGTGATTCTCAACGTAAAGAAAAATGTTTTTTAGTGAATTCATGACGTCCAAAAATAGAAACTTAGTTTCTAAAATTTATCACATTTCAAAGAAACTTTAAAGCCTAAACTAGAAAACAGAAAGAGGTTAAAAAAACCTGTCTGTAAGAAATATAAGACAAACATAGATCATGGAGACTGAAATAATTATTTAACAACCCCTTAAAAAATCCAGACCACTTAATTAGTTATTTCAGAAGAAGTTCAAAGGGAATGATGCTTAAAACGTGTTGGGCCAAGTGGCCAAACTATGCAGGTTTTTTAATGTGGCTCAAAAGTAGAACTATCCAGTTGCTAGGGGTGCCAAGCAAAACTGACCAAACCATATGTTCCAATTTGTATAATTTTAAAAACTAAAAAATCTTCCAGTCTGGTTTGGTATCAGTTTTAGGTTCAAGTTTGGTTTGGTTTTCCAAAATTTCAGAAGCTCAAACCGACCTGCTTACACCCTTACTAGTTTCCATGCTGGTTTTATACAACCCCAAGAGGCAAGTTAAATAAACAAATACAGGATTTTGTTAGAGCACCAACTACGTAGATTATTATGGTTGTGAAAGCAAATTCAAAGTGTATGCATCAGGTATGGATGGACTTACCCATTTCCGCCCATATAAGAAATGCGAGAAGAAGTGTGGTCTGCTGAACTTGAAAATCCTTGTGAAAGCGCTGTCATAAAGTCAAAACATATATCAACACATCTCAAGACACCATGAAAGTATCAATCTCTTTTAATGTCCCAATGCAAATCAACATATAAGCACATGAACTATGCAATTAATTTATGAAAGTATCAATCTCTTTTAATGTCCCAATGCAAATCAACATATAAGCACATGAACTATGCAATTAATTAATGATCACTTGATACCGGTCTTGTGGATTTTTGAACAAGTTATAGTCCCCCCTACCCCTTCCCTTCCCTTTCCTTTCCCAAGAGATAAACATACAAACACTCAACGGGGACAGCATATAAAATTGACACAAAAAAAAAAAAAAAAATCTAACACATTGTACTGAAAGTGAGGTGAAATGACCACGTGGGCTTCACTTTTACAAGAGGAGACCCTCTCCTATTTTTCTTTTTATCTGACTTTTTCAGTATATGTGAGCTATAAGATTTGGGTATAAAGATAAAATAGGACCCGTAATTGGTACATGTCAACCATGCACCCCATAATAGGGAAAAAAAAAATCAAACTGAAAAAAGACAGAATACTTTCTTCTGAAACAATTATGTAAGATGAAAAAAGTTAAAAGAAAAAAAAATTATTATCATACCTCAAGTCCCAATCTTGTGTCACATCCCAGTAAAATGAGTACAAGGAGTTTAAAACACCAGAGAGCAGCCAGAGAGGCCGATAGAAGTTGGTCCACCTATCAGGGAAGACATGGTATTTAAGGGCTGAAAGAAAAATCACCGGTACTACGGTTGAATACTTTAAAGCTGTAATGATGAGAAAATAGAGTTACTATAGCGTCAAGGCAACAAATGGATCTGAAGGGAAAAAAAATACACAAAGAAAAATGTTTTTGTAGGAAAACAGTAAATCGAAATTAACTAAAGAATTATAAAAAACAAGAAAAGAAAATAACACAAGATTAGCATTGAATGAACACTAAAAGTCTATAACAAAAATGCAATAAAGAATAGCAGCTTTACTTTTTGGGAAAAAGGAAAAAAAGGAAGAAAGAAAATAAAAGAATAAAGGCTTTAAAACCGGACATTATGTAGTTAGATGATTATGCTGATAAACATCAATGCATATGCAAAAAGTAAAAAAACATAGAACGTGACCTACTGACACTAACTAGTGTTTCTGCAACATTTTAGATGCATTAATATGCTTAAATTAAGAAAACTCATCAAGATACAGATAGGAGAAGGATGAAAGGAGGAAGGAATGAGATCTCACCATTCAAAAGTGTTTTTCTTTCCCATGTATCCTTGTATTGTCGAAGACATTGGAACAAACGAAAAAGATAAGGCAAAACAAGAACTAAAGGGATTGCAACAGAGTGACTTCCACAAACAGAATCAGCTTCAAACCATGCAATGGTGGCAACCTGAATAATTTAGATAAATTAAAAAAAAAATGCATCGTCACAAACAAATTTGGCAGACATCTTAGCTTATGTAAGAAACAAGGGAAACTTCTAAGCAATGTAGTAAGAAGGGGGGGAACCTTTTTCAACTGAGGATTTAACTGTTAGGAACCCACCAGAATTACACTGATTATATTGAATAAAAACAAGAAATACAATAACATAATCCCAAGTAATTCAAGGGACTTGGATGCCTCCCCTCTTGAGCCAAAATAACCATATAATTGCCTAATTAAAATATCACTAGCTCTCACTACTTTTAACCAAACTCCCCCAGCAAACTTACTATCCAATTACAATTATGCCCCTACCCATCTAATAGGTATTCCTAACATTGAACCACCCACTGACTCTAAACCAGGTAAACCTCAAAAGTTGAATAGTCTCCCCATGCATCATAAATAGCTAAGATGTCCCCCAATGCAGGTCAAAAGTCACTCCTATATTAAGAAACACTCCAGTATCCTTCAGCAAAATTAGCTGTAGCAAACGCTGGAGTACTGCAGATGGGGTAGAAGAGGGTATCAATAACTCTTACCAAGAATCTTCAAGTTTTGGCTACGAATTCTAAACAATGGTCCATATTAAAGTATAACTATTAAGAAGCACAATAGCATAATCCCTCAACCCCTTCCACCAGTTAGAAAGATGTAAGAATCTTAACATAATATTATAGTGATCAATGAGAAAGACGGTTGGAATTTACTAGATACAAATAGTTTGCACTAAGTCAAGTGAAGAGAAACCACCTGTCGGTGGACCATTCGACACACTGATCGTTCCAAATCAGAAAACACCTGCAGCCCAAATCACCATTGTAAGTATACCATGTAACTGTAACTTATTTGGAGGAGAGATTAAAAAACAGCTTTTGATCATGAATTCCCAACAAGATGAAGCAATGCATAGACATCAAAACTCAGAAGTACTACAAAGTCTGTTGAATATTCACACCCGATGCCATGACTCTTGAAAATGACTAACGCTCATGCTCATTTTTTTTTAAAGAGTTATATACACACAAGAAGACAAAGCCAATTGCATTCAGCTGTCCTCTGTGGTCCTGTACTAGTACTACTTAAATTATAAGCCAACAACTGATCTTGGAAAGGGTTGATTAGGAACAGCAGAAAGCAAACCTTTGACATTGACGTGAGAATATCAGCCAAGAAAAAGTCAGAAAATGTAATTGCCTGCACTCGATAAAATATTAACAAATTAATGTCCAACCATAGAAGGTTTAAACTTGAAGAAAGTCCATGTATTATAAAATGGAATGAGTAGTCTTCCATAAGGCAATACAAAATTTAAAAATCTCAATAGTGATCATGGAAAGTAAGAAAAAATACATTTTGGTCCTTGAGGCGTGAGTAATGGATTAGTCCTATTCATTGACATTTGCATGTTTGATTAGTCCTATAAACTCAATTGTATGAACTCAATTCTCAATAGCTTTTTTACTATCCCCTTAAAGCAATCATGACATTTGCATCTAAGTTGGATTAGTCCTATTCATTGCCAAAAGAGAGTTTTTTTTTTTTCACAAGAAACTTCAATTTTTGGGCAAATTGGACCTTTTTCAGTTATTATCTCACATGGTATAAGGTCAGTTATTTCTAATATAGAACACCAACGTTCTAGACTAATTTTACTTTTGTTGAAGAGGTTGGAGAAAAAACTTACCTGCAGCGGGAAAACTATTCGCCAAAGAGTCCGTAATAAGAAAAACCGGGATGACAAATAAAAAATTTCAAAAGGGAAAACCAAAATCATCACAACAACAGCATATAAGAGAACCTGCATGAGAAGTAAATAAACTTAATGTCATTGCACAGACAGGTGAGGACTATATCAAGATAGCAAGTTCATATCTACATGTGAAATGTGATAATGGGCCTTACAACCAAATTCTATGTTGTCTGATTCCCTCCTCTGGGAAAAAGTAGGCATGGGGTACAATTACTCAAAATACATGCAACAAGAAAATTAATTATGCACAGAATATTATTTATTTATTTAATAGATAACTTTCATTTCAGAAAAGGAAATAATACAAATTTCCAATTAAGTTAATGAGAGCCCCCTCATCCACTACCTCCTACGAGAAATTCCTCACGGCTCGCTCATTCCTGCTTCTAATAATGGAAAAAGGTTTATACTGTATCAAAGCTAGTATTAAGCACTGAAATTACATGAAGTTAGTATGTTTACCATATCAAAGTGATAAAGAAAAAATACAATCGTAAATAATTTTGGAAATCAACAAAGAACCGAACAACAGTACTTTCAAAAGGCTAATTCTTACATGTTCAGATAAATAAAAAACCTAACTGCATTTCTTAAAACTAATAAGACTCATCAAAAAATGATAGAAATGGAAATATCTATTACACTGGTTGTGATGCAGCTAGTGATACTTCTCCATGAGAATAAAGATAGAGATAAGCTGTCATGCTAGTTTGCACAATAATAGTCATCCATGTGGCACACTGCAAAAGAAATTTAGTTAGAATTACAAATGTAATAATATGAACAATTACAAAAATCTTAAAAAGCAGAGTAAAAACTAGCTATTTTGTTTAAAATCTTAGATGTTATTTCTCTAACTGTAGAATAATTTTTTTGTATCCTATCAGGGAAGGAAAAAGTAGCAATTTTATGTTTTTACTAGGACAAACGTTAACAATCCCTCAGGAAAAGAGAGCAACTTTATGTTTTTACTTGGAGAAAAGTGAATAATGTTTCCTTCCTTGAAGGTAAAACTAACTCAATTAAAAAAATGAAAATGTTAGTCGTTCAAACATCAACAATCAGCACCTCATAAAGCATTCAGAATTGCAAATGCGATAAATGCTCATTAGATTCAGACAGACTCCACGTAAAGACAACAATATGACCTATATTATATACCTAGTCTCACTACCCGTTTACTACCAAAACTAAGAGATTGGGATGATCACCATTGAGGCATAACGTAGAAATGATATCACTATACAGTTCCACTCATGTATATAACATTCCCTCAAACTTCATTCACATAACTGGATTTGGAATGATGCATAATCAACTGTGAAAATGAGTCCATAAGGACAGTAGAGAAAAATGGTATAAGCAAATCACAATCAAGGAAAAACATATAATAGCGTTGAGAATGACTTGGTAGGGTCAAGACAATGCATCTCTAAGATTTTGCTACCTTCCAAATTTCTCGGTGAGTAAGATGATTTTGATCAAATTCAAAAATCTTTGCATAATTGACATTAGACTGGGAAAAGAACCATAAGTTAACTCCCCATAGCCAAACCATCATAGTCTGCAATAGTAAAACAATGAAAACCGTTGGTATAGAGGTATTGATATCCATTAACAGTTCAAAACTCTATTACAAAGGAGACAGGCACTCACCACCAGAAGAAGAGGGTTATAATACAGAAAGGCCTCATAAAGAAACAAATCCCGCAAGTCTACACTCATTCTCATAACAGAATCCCAGCCAATCTGTTACTCAAAAAATAGCATGCAGGAAGTACACCAAATCAACTCACCTACTACAAACTACTTTTTTAGTTAACTACTAAACAAAGAGGAAAAAAACTGCACTAACCTTGCAACAAGATATTCCCAAAACAATTAACAAGAGAACCTGCACATTAATCTGAATTAGGATTGACTAAAACAACAGGGGGAAACAACAAAAGAAGGTAACGGAAGGTGAAGGCATATTTCTGGCACAACATTCAAATTTAACAACTTGTGAATTAAAATATTAAGAAAAATACATTTTGGTCCTTGAGGCATGAGTAATGGATCCATGAGGTTTCCATGTTTCAGAAAATGACAAAATTCTTCTGAAGTTCTGTTTTAATTTTTAAATAAACCTCTTGATTGTTAGCTATAGAAAATAATATGTCATCATAAATAAATAAGAAAAACTTGATGTGGCAAGTCACATGGCTTGCAGCTTCATCATCTCTAACTTCTCTCATCTCTGTTCAAATTCTTATTTTCTCTTCTCTTCCTTTCCTTCTATCCATTGAAAAACTCTTCTTTCCCATCTCTCACCAACTCTCTTTTTGTCCATAAAAATGTTAAATAAATAAAAAACTTAGGAACCACCGAATTTTAGTAATGAAGAGGAAAATACAAAAAGGCTAGTAATGAAGAGGAAAATACAAAAGGTTGATAGCCTTTCGAGGGCTATGTCTACCTTCAATCTTTAGCTTTACTCAACAGTTTTCTGCCTCCCACCCACCTCCCCTCCTCGGTTTTTAATAACCCCAACTAACCCACATAACTACCCTATGCTAACAGCTAACTAACCCACACTTCTACTAATCTAACATTAATACGTAATAGAATTCATTTTCAAACAATATTGGAAGCCCCAATAACCCTGGCTGGTGAATGTATCTCATGAGTTCCCAAAGCTTTGGGAATCTCTCAAAGGCTAGTGGAAATCTCCAACTAGAGAATCTATTGAAGGAGAGAAAAGAGAGAGGAGAAAATAAGGAAGAGCAAAGAAATTTAAAGAGATAATAGAAGAATGGTTGAGAAGTGATGAGTGGCAAGTCATGTGAAGTGCACGTCAAATTTATACACACTACACCATCATTCTGCTAAGGTAGCTAAAGAAATTTTGGACCAAGGAACCACTTGAAAAATAAGAGGTCGATAAAATTATTGTCGGTTATAAAACATAGAAACCACTGGGAACCATTACTCAAATCTAAAAGATCAAAAGTGATATTGCCTACTACATCCAATATCATAATCAAGACTTTTTAAAAAATGAATAGCTTGTTTCTTACTAAAAAAAAGTGAAAAAAAGGGCATCTGATGTCAAGTTCTCTTCAAAAGAAAATAAAAAATGTATTACATTCTTTCGGCTGGAAAAAGAAATTTTTAATGCATAAATTCAGGTGGGAATAAAAGGCAAAGAGCATAGGAACTGCACATCAGTGGGCAACCAAACCTTGAATCTCCATAACAAAGTAGGAGATGGAAGTATGTCTGTAGAATTCATTGCTAAAATGGCACTCTTCAAATCATCTGCGTCTATTAAATGCAAGACACTTTCCTCAATACCATTTCCCGGCTCAGTGGTAGCAGACAAATAATCTGCACAAAGAACATACCATTGACAAATCGAAGCCTTGCCATTATACAAAGAAAACATCAAACATAAACAAAAAGGTATTAAAAAACAATATACCCAGATCATATACTATAGGTCTGCTTCCAGACTTCCTTAAATGTGGACTGTTGGCAGGAACTGCCACTGAACTTCCAAACATAGATTCAATTGTAAAGTGAAAAAATGATTTCACCACTTAACCTATGTCACTGATGTGCAATGATGAACCTACGCATACATAAATGAGAGATGGAAATCCCAAATTCCATTTTCAAGTACTCAACTCGGTCCAAATTTACCTCTCGTTTTTACTACGTATCGAATGTCGTCTCCACTCTAAACAACCATATCCATCTATATCTATTTTTCATATGTGAGGCCAGTTTGCTGGCACCTCGACTATTCTCACGGGAGAACCACACGAGACTACAACACTCACGAAACTCATAAGATAATATAAAACGAAATGAGAATGCAAACTTAACATAGGATTCTTCTTCACCTATAAAAACGAATTTCGACCAAAACACACAAATTAAGATTTCCTATGATATAGCTCTCCAAAAAGGAAAACAAACAAGAATTCAAAATTTCAGATCAAGACCCAGCTCCGAAAAACGGAAATTTATCGAAACATGAAATGAAAAACCACAGAAAGACCATTAAAAAACAGAGAGATTGAATAAGATCAGATCTGAAGAAACTTACTGTGAAAAATCAATAGGTTCGTGTAATCGATATCCACCAAATCTGGCGCAAAAGATTGGACGAGGAATCTGAATTTTCAATTTTCTAGGGTTTGAGTAAAGATTAAGCAGATGAGAAAGCGTAAAATGCAAGGAACAGAAAAAAAACATCAATGAAAATTTTAAACGCTTATTGGTAAGATTGTTTCCGTTTTCAAAATCTTGGGCTGTTTTTAAGGGCAGTTTTTCGTTTCTAGTTTTTTTTGTTTGGTACGTGTGTTGCACAAAGTTTTTCAGAGAATACTTTTATTTTAATATTCAATTTTTATTTTTTCAACGAATACTTTTTTAAAAAAAACCAATTTTAATGAGTTTTTCAATGAATACTTTTATTTTAATATTCAGTTTTAATTTTTTCAATGAATACTTTTATTTTAATATTCAATGTTAATTCTTTTATCAATCACGAGTTATTATTATAGGCTTTTTTTTCTATTTTTCCAACTTGTACTTTATATTAAATTAATAGTAAATGTGTATTGGATAATTTTTTTAAAAAAATTGAATTTTTCTTAATATTTTTCATCAAAGTATTTGCCTTTTTTTTTTAGAAAAAAGTATTAACTTTTTTTGTTCTGAATATAATATTTTACTTGATTTGAATGAGAATTAAATTTTTTTAAGTCAATTTCGAGTTTTTTTTTTTAAAGTTTATGAGTATGTTTTGCTATCAATTTTGTAATTTGTAATCTAGTTTTTGTATCACTTCTCTAATCGATGTCAAATTTCGAAATCTATATGAGATGGATTTCAATTTTTTTCCATTATAAAATTTTGGTTTTTATTTCAAATATGTTTAACAACTTCAATAGGAAAACAAGCAATGTTAGTAAACAAAAACAAACAAACAAAATATTCAAAACCATAAATTTGTTAATAGTGATTGAAGTGTTTAATAATTGGGAGGTTTAAATGCCATTTTAGTTCTTCTAAATTTTGTTTGGTTTCCTTTTTGTTTTTTGTATGCTTTAACATTGACGAGTTAGGTCCTTCAACTTTCGAAAACCTATCTTGTAAAGTTTACTGTTTGTTACTTTCGTTAGTATGCACGTTGGATAAAGTTTTTCCTGGCATGTACTTTTATTTTGATGTTTTCAACGAAATACTTTTGTTTTAATATTTAAATTTAATTTTTTCAACTAATACTTTTATTTTAATATTCAATTTAATGATTTTATCAAACACAAATTATTATTATACGTTTTTTTCTAGTTCTTCAACTCTTATTTTATATTGTATTAAAAGTAAATGAAGAATTAGATAATTAAAAAAAATAATGAAATTTTCTTTATATTTTTATCAAAGTATAGAAAAGTATTTACTTTTTTTTTCAAGAACACTAGTTGATATCGCGTGTGTCGCACGTGTTTTAGTGATATTTATATGATATAGAATGTCTACCGAGTATATAATTTTCGATGTGTCTATGAGTAGATTTAAAGACTAAAAAATAGCAAATACAATGTAAGACACTATTCAAAATTTTCTTATAGCAATTTACATTTCTTTCAACTTCAAGAACTTTCATCAAACTTGCATAAATATTTGATTCAAAATATGATAGATCAATTTCTAAAATAAGAAAACTGTCTAAAACATAGTAATAAATTTCTATTTATAAAATAAAATTTATTCAATGCTCACATTCTCTTTTATTAAAACTTTCTTTTGTTTTTTTACTTAAAATTAAATTCAAGATCACTTTCTTTCTTTCGAAGTTTAATAACTTTTGGACTCTCTAATCCATAAGAAATTACTCTAGGAGGCCGCCCCAGTTAGGCTAGCTTTGAAAAAATAATTTACTCTATGGGTAACTAAAACATTGGATAAAATGGAGATTTATCGAGGAGTTACAGGTTTTGTGGCTCCCTTTATATATTAAAGGGAAAAAAAATCATGTTTTTACTTTGGAAGTCGATGAGCTCCAAATCATTTTTTTCGTTTCAATTTCCTAGTTCATGAAACTTACCATAGTTAAAAATCGATGAGTTGGATTTAATGATGGTTTTGGCAGAGTCTTATACATAGTTGTGTGAGAGATGTAATACAGGTATAATGAAAAATATGAGGGTAAAAGTGGAACCTGTAGATTCTTCTCTCATTTAGACTTTTAGTGTATACAAGTTGCACAGCACGTGTGTTGTGAGTTTTCAAGTCACACATTTAAAAGATGGTCACTTAATTTGTAAACTTTTGCATAATGTGTGTTTTTATGGATTAATTAATTATCAAACACGGTTGAGAAATCCCACATCGAAAAGATGAAGGGATTTCACAATCTTTATAAGATATATAGACTATTCCTCTCGTTGTCAATTGGTTTTGAGATGAAACCTCATGATATTAAGATGGTATCAAATCTCAGCAAGCCCAAACAGGCATTCAGTCTAAAAATGGGATCAGACCCACGTTGAGAATCTCACATTGAAAAGATGAAGGGAACTCACAATCTTTATAAGATACATCGGCTACTCCTCTCATTGCCAATTGGTTTTGATATAGAACCTCATGATATCAAGAAGCGCGTGCTATTACTAGGGATGACAACGGGGCGGGGCGGGGTCGGGGATGCACTTCTCATCCCCCTAACCCGCGGGGATTTTTAATCCCCATACCCTACCCTATCCCCTAATCAAAAATTCGGGGTCGGGTTTGGGGATTCCCCATTAGGGGATCGGGTTCCCCGGGGGTATCAAGCCTAGGACGCGAGTACGCAAAACGGTAGCAAAGAAGCTAAATTTTAAGTCAAATGATTTAGCAAAGCATTGAAATTTTCGGCATAAAGTATACGTAAATTCAATAAAACCTGTTTAACATTCAAACTCGGTACGTCAGTCGTATCAAAATAGCATATAAAGTTCAATATCAGAAAGTATGGTGCACCAAAGTAAACTGTTATACTAACATAATATTTACATAAAGACTTTAAGTCACAACCCTAAAACATTGGCGTAACATCTTAAAAGAAAAACAACAAACACCCCCAGAAAGCGTGGCTCGCGTGACCGGAGGCCTATCCAAAAATCTTCATCTCGTATGTCAACGACCACCATCTGCCGCTCCTCGTCCACGTCCTCTCCAAGTACCTGAAAGGTGATATATAGCACCTTTGAGCATGACACTCAGTGAAAACAAAGAATTGAGACAATGAGATGTGATGCTCGGGATGTTATGCGAATAGAGTCAAATATTAATGAATGCATAAAATGTGCATTGAAAAATTTAAACATGTATGTAGAACAAACTGTGAGTTGTTTCATTCTCATAACCGTATCGAGTAAGCATAACCATTTCATAATCTTTTTTCCACACAATCTTTTCAAATAACATAATCTTTCAATCACCATTTCCACGTCTCACTACGCACTTTACACATATTAATACAATCACCACTCGAGCTGTAGCTCATCATAATCTTCCAGGTTATCGTAATAATCACTCTAGCATCCAGGCCATCCACCACACAGCGCCTCGGAGCTACACCACATCCGTCAAGGTAACCACGTGTAACATCCAACAACCACACACCGTTACACGGGTTACGACCCCATGACCACAAACCGATAGCATGATATGCCTGAATGATGTGTTATGAGATGAAATGAGATTGGGATGCTTGGCATGCTTGCTATCGGTAAACATCATATGATAAAATTTCAATTCAATGGCATGAATAAGACAATTCCTCCAAGCAATATATGACTCAATCATTATATGCATTAAGCTCAAAATCACATAACCCTTTGTGAACATTTCAAGCATTTTCCCCTATTAGCTTATCCACAAACTATCCATCGAGCATAACCCGAAAACATGTCAAGTATGCATAAATGTAACCCAAATCAGTATATGACTCAATCTTTAACTCGACACATGTGAATATGCAAGTAGAATATGTAAGAAAAGCTCAAGTCACAAGTAGATGCAAGGTATTGTTATATTTTCCGTAATCTCGACAACTTGTCAAGTCTAGCTCATAATTCCTGTTTTGTTTGCAATATTCATTTCCTTTTCATATTCAAGCATCAAAGGACCCTACTACCAGCCATGACCAATTCAAATCCATCTCACACCATTTACAAGCATCCATAACCACATCACCAAGATTCACACCAAACCACCAATACCATTCCAATTCTTGTGTTCTCACCTTCACGAAAAGGCTCTCAATAGTTTTCTCTTTCCCTTATCCTACATTAAACATTCAAAAAATATTTAGATTCAAAGTGACACATTTATCTCAGCTCAATATAAACAAAACACAACCCAAACCCGGTTAGTGGAAAAAGTTCCAAAAACTAGTCAAATTTAGGTGCAATTTTTGGCCAAAATGGGAATTTATAAAAAAATTCATTAGGTTGATCTTCCAATGTGTTTTCATGAATAAAATATACATATAATCGCCCAAACTTTTCAGATTTGACAGCCCTTTAAAAACAATTAAGAAAAACCCAAAATCAAGCAACCTAGAAGCTTAAAAAAACCTTCATTAATAGAGTCTCTTGCTAGCTTATACTCATCCATGGTCTCCACCTTTTCCCTTTCAATTTCCTATTTATAATTTTAATTTTCAGAAATTAATTATTGTCTAATTGCAACTTAAACCCCCCACCTCTTCATTTTATCTCCAACTCCTTCCATCTTTTTCCTTTGCTAATCAACCTTTGTCCCATAATCTAATTACTAACTAGCCCTTTTTTTAATAACTCCCCACCCATAGTTAAACTAACTATGGTTAATTACTAATTAACCAAAATATACATAGCAAATAATTTTTCAAACTTAAAAATACCAATTAAAATAAACCAATATAAGGAAAATTTCTAATTACCCCACGACAAACTCTCTAGTCCTTACAGCCATAATTTTTTCGAAGCTCATACGAAAATTGATAAAAGACAGAGTTTAATTAATAAAATGACCTTCTTTTAATCAAAGAGATGTTAGAGAATGATAGATCATAAAACATAAAATTCACACCAGAAAGATTGTGGAATAATAAACAATAAAAAAAATTGAAACCAAAATTTATAGTAGTTCACCCAAATGAACTAAGATGAATTAGAGATATTACGAAGTAGAAATATCCAATACACTCTTAATGGTTAATGCACTCAAAAACACTAAAAAAAAATCCTTTCTTTACAATATTTATCATAACTCTCACAAAACCACCCACGGATGCTTTGATTACTTGTTCACAAGACTGATCCTAAAAAATTAAGGGTTCGGTGTGAAAATATAATTATTAATCATCTATCATATAATCATATTATGGTGATGAAAACAAACCATTGAAATAAGACTAAAAGGCTCAAGGCCCACTAAAACCATTCTCTGAGCCCATTAGTAAATTAAAATTGTGTTTAATTTGTGTCTTCATCAGAATGACAAATTAAGAGAAGTGATGGCATTGGCAGCGACTTGACTGGTCTAAGTTCACAAGGAGAAGCGTGAATAAGGAAAATTGTGTTATCTATAATAGGTTGGGGGCTTCATTACTTATTCAATTCCATTGACCGTAATCGAGAAAGAAAAAAAAAAGTTTTGAGCGGCATATATATTTTCTTGGGAGAAATGGTAAAGAAAGAGTTTTCTTTCTTGAATGATTTTTGACTGTATAATACACCATTAAAAATAGGGGTGGAACCAGTTAGGGACCGGGGGCATGTGCCCCCTCCGTTTTTAAAATATATAATATATATAAGTCCAAACTTTATTCACTAGTATTATTGGTTGTCCGAGGTGTGGTAAAGCTGAAGAAACTGTTGATCACGCTTTGGTAGGCTGCAAAACGATCAGGAAAGTTTGGCATCATGTGCTTTCTACTGAGATTGCAGATACTAACTATAATCAAAGCTTTGAGGATAGAGTTTATAATGTTGGAATGAATAGAAAGAAGGAAGATTTCGAGATTTTTTGTATAACATCTTGGAGTCTTTGGAATGACAGAAATGCTCTTATCCACAAAAAGCCTTTTTTGGAAGGATCAGATAGAGGGGAATGGATCTTAAATTTCTGACAGGACTTTGGGAAATCCTCTAAAATAGGGATGTCTCCTCTAAACCAATCCTCACACCCTCCCCCGCATCCTGTTGTTTGGCAGCCTCCTCCATATGGTTTTGTCAAAATCAATACTGATGGAGCTACTGGGGGAAGAACCTCTCATGGATGTGGCTATGGAGTTGCAATCCGAGACTCTTCGGGCTCTCTCGTGGCAGCCTCTTCTTCTTTCAACTCAGTAAAATTTCCTCCATTGGTAGCAGAGCTTCAAGCGATAATCCAGGGCATTCAGCTAGCATTTGAGTTAGATCTGAAGGATATAGTGATTGAAACGGACTCCATGGAAGCTAGAAGTCTTATTACCTCTCCGGATGATAATTTATCTGATTTGGGAAACCTTGTTGATGTAATTAGATCTAAGATCCTTGCATGTAATCGTTTCAAAATCTCTTTTATCCGGAGGGAGGGGAATAGGCTTGCGAATTTCCTCGCTAACCTTGCTATTACCGAGGAGAACAGTGAGTTGTGGAGAGAATTTTTTCCTCGTTGGCTTCTTGATAGAGCTTCTGGAGTTTTTGTCTGAATGAAAGCCTTTTGAAGGCGACCTTTGCTCAAAAAAAAAAAAAAAAAAAACTCAGAATGCTAGTAGTGATTATTTTGGCACGTTTGTCCTATCTTTTCATTTATTATTACACGCGGCCATTTATTTTTTAATTTTAATCATTATAAAGCAAATAAGATTCGTTAATTTTTTTAATAACTTCATTTAGAAAGCATTTTTTATGCTTCAATTTCATATTAATATTTTGGGAAAAAATCAATTTACACCCCTGAACTTTACATGGTGTGTCAATTTAAACCCTAAACTTTCAATTGAATCAATTTACACCTGAACTTTAATAAATGAATCAATTTACACTCATAGTTAATAAACTTACTATTATTTTTGAAAATTTTAATTAGACATGGACCTTTTTATATCGAAATAAAGTTAATTTTTTGAAAATTAATTTTAAGTTTATGTTAAATATTTTTTATGGTTAAATTTGACCGTTTTGGTGTCGGGTTTGAACATTTTTGTACCATTTAAATTGGTAACTAGGATTTAAGTTTTTTCATAGTGGAGGTTGGGCGTTTTTATGATGAGGTCATGGACGTTTTGTTATTTTTATCTTTCGGTGATTTGGTAATTGAATTTTGATTAATTTTATAGCTTTAGTATTATGTGGGTTTAAATTGATTCACTTAAAAAAGTTCAGGGTGTAAATTGATTCAATTGAAAGTTTAGGGTTTCAATTGACACAACATATAAAGTTCAGGGGTGTAAATAGGGGTGAACATGGGGCGGGGTGGGGCGGGACCCCGATTACACCCCGACCCCGTTTAAGCCAAAAATTGGCACCCCGACCCCACCCCAATTAAATTTTACCCCGACCCCGACCCCACCCCATTTAATTGTCGGGATCGGGGTACCCCGATTATACCCCGTTTAAAAAAATTAAGTAAAAGAAAAGGAAAAAATATATAAAAGAAAGGAAAAAAAAATATTAAAAAATACTAAATGGACTAATGTCCCATGGGGATGGGGTTTTGGGGGTGGGCTAAGTTGGTGGGGGGATATAAAAAAAAAAAAAAAAGTCACTAATCGGGGTACCCCATACCCCGACGGGGTTCAATCCCCATACCCCGACCCCGCCCCGTTTACTAAACGGGGCCATATTTGTGACCCCGACCCCGACCCGACCCGACCCCGACCTCGATTAAGCATTTAAATGGGGTGGGGCTGGGCGGGGTAGGTTCACAAGGTGTCGAGGTCGGTGTTCACCCCTAGGTGTAAATTGATTTTTCCCCTAATATTTTTTACTTTTTTTATAAATTTAATTTTTAATCTACTATTTTTTTTTAATTTTTTTACAATAATAATAATTATTATTATTATAATTAATAATTGCCCCTGAAGTTTATTTCTGGATCCGCCACTGATTGAGAGTGTATTAAATATTTATACATTGTAACTCTCAGATTCATCATAGTGAAACTTGTAGAGGTAGCAAACTGGACGTACCCCACAATTGAGGTGAACCGCTATAATTTTTTTGTGTCCTTTTTTTCCGTATATTTTTAGTTTATTATTCCACAATCATTCTTGTGTGAATTTTAGACCTCACGATCCTAGAATTTTCTATCAAATCTTATATATAAAAAAATCACAAAAATACTAAAGCTAAAAGTTCTTTTATTAAAAACACAAATAACAACGAAATATTATATTTCATTCATTTACAAAATGACATTCTTCTTAAATAACTGATATTTACCTTGAACCTATACTAAATTTTAGGCTATTTTCAATAATGGCCAAAAGTAGGAGATTAATTACAAAAATGTTGGGGCGCCACTTTTAGTACAAATATGGCCAAAACCACTACCGAAAAGTTTAAATACCTTGTGAAAAGACGAAAATACCCTCGTTTTAATTTTCCTTAAAATCATGCAATATTTATGAAAAATTATGAACTCCCTTAAATTGTGCAAGATTTAATAAAAATTAAAAACTAAAAAAATAAAGGAAAAATCTAATTCTATCTAACTAATAACTAAAATAAATCTTCTTTCAAACCTCTTTCTTCTTCAATCTACATCCAAGTCCCATAAAACCACCATTGATGCTTCTTCAAGCTAAACAATTTAAAAAATGAAAAACAATGGTTAGTTTAATAGAGTTATATTTATTAAACCAATATCATGTTTATAAATTTCCAAATTAAGACTAACAAAATCCAGACATGACATTTATAAAACAAAACATGGTTAGTTTAACAAACTATCATTTATGATTTTTCAAGCAACAAATTTTATAAAATAAAAAACAATGGTCAATTTAATAGGTTTTTATTTGTTAAACCAATAGCAAGTTTGAAAAATTACAAAATTACAATCAATAGAATCTAGAAATGAAGATATATAAACAAAAACATTATTAGTTTAACGAATTTATTATTGATAAATTAATAAAATCCATAAAAGGGCAAATTTAAAGCGAATATTATGGTTAGTTTAAGAGGTTTATATTTGTTACATCAATAAAATCCAAAAAATGAATAAAAGCACAGTTATTTTACACATGTTTATGTTTATTAAACAAAATATGGTTAGTTTAAAAGATTTATATTTCTTAAATCGATGAAATCTAGAAAAGAACAAAACATGGTTGGAATAACATGTTTATATTTTGTTAAACCAGAAAACAAGAAAAATGTATAAACAAACAAAAAGTCTAATGATTTCAGTCTTAAACATCTTATGGAAGCAAGCGTTCGGAATCCATCATCTTCTTTAATACGGGATCTGAGCTGTGGAAGACCCAAGAATTGAAATGGTGGTCGTTCTGTTAGGAATGGTGTCCTAGAACTTGTAATTATTTAATAAATATAATTTATTTCGAATGAATTAAATAAATAAACAAAAGTTCTTTATATTATCTAGATTGATTCAATTGACGATATTAGAAATATATGGCAATATATTAATATCAAACATTCAAATAGTAAAACCCTAAATTAATCTTATGAAATCAGGACTTAGTATGTGAGTCATACGAGAGGATTAAAGTCGAGATGAGTAACTTAAAAGTGTCTACAGTAAATGGATAACGTTTAGGAACCTTATCATGGTAACACTGTTGATAGCTTCGCATTTTGTGTATATACAAATGATCTAATCCTGATAATTCATGTGGGAGACATGAAATAGAAGTATCATATGCAATGTTGATTGTATAAGACAAGACCACGATGTTCGATCAAATTTCTCATTAGTACTATTTACGAGAAATGATCGAATATCAAACTAAGTTTATCAACCGTGATACATCTCAATCCTGAGTGAAATGTGGACTCCTATTTATGGAGTTATGTTCTTTGATTCATATAGTTGAGAGCGATATGTAAGAACGTTCAATACATTCCTGCTTTGGGAACATAACTAGATAAATAGTTGGGAATGCATTCTTGCGAGATAGAATTCACAACTTTCTTATAAATTAACGGTATCAATGCGATGCCTAAACATTTTAAGAACTTTAGGAAACTCCCTTGATGTACTGATTCGAGACATGAACAAGTGCCACCACGACTTCTATTGATCACAGAAGTATATTATCTCTAGTTCGACTAAAGATAAAGTTCATTAGAGAATCAGCGGGAACACAAGGATAAAGCGACAATTACAAGGGCAAAACGGTAAATTTATCCGCCTATAATTATGAGGGTTCCACGTGAAGGATTATAACACAGATATAAATAAAGATAAACTAAATGAACATAATTCATCTATAGTAAGGAGAGTTCAACTATGAATCTATAGTGGAATTATTCATAGTTAGATAATAAGTAATTAACTGATTATGAGTTAATCACTTAATTGACTAATTATTAAGCCCATGATCTATAGGTCCATCGGGTCCCTATGCTAGCCCAAATATCGTAGTCACAAAATCAAGTGGAAGAAATGAATATAATTTTAAGTAAAGAGAATTACTTAAATAGACAATATTAATTGTTTAAATATTGAGTATATTTAAACGGTAATTAATATAAACAATATTAATTGTTTAAATAATGAGTTTATTTAAACAGGAAATTAATAATGAAATATTATCAATCAGAGATTATTAATTATTTAACTAGTAATTAATAATTTTGAAATTAATTGATAATTATTAATTGTTTAAATAATTAATTTTATTTAAATGGAAATTAATTATTAAATTAAGGGGCATGAACTCAAATGACACATTTTATAAAACTAGTTCCCTAAATAACACCCTCTTTTCAAAATTCCCCAAATGACATTTTTTGTAATATAACAAAATTAATTGTTTTCATTAAATTTACAAAAATGCCACTCATTTATTAATTCAATATATTTGTTCTCTTATTCACTATTTAGTGAATAAAAATATGAACTTTATTAATTCACTAAATTTTCTCTCTTAGTCAATAATTTAGTAAATTAAAATTTGAGTTTTATTAATTCAATAAAATTTCTCTCTTCATCAATAATTTATTAAACTAAATTACAACATATAATTGAGATCTTCATATTGATTTTAATTCAATAAGTAATTGAAGTTAATAAATTATTGAATAACGGTTTTGATTTTGCCTATAAAAACACATAAAATCTCAAAGCTTTTTCGCAAATAAAAATCACATTCATTTACACTAGTATGCAACATCAATAACCAATATTAGTGATTATAAACTTGAAATACAAAATAATATTTTCATAGAGTGGTAAGATAGTATCAAGATTTCAATTCAATAATTTATTGAACTCAACGCATTAAATAATTGAATTATAAATCTCAACAACAAGATTCATTTAAACCTATATACATCAACAATTCATTAAAATTTATAACAAACACAAAAAAGAATTAAAAAATGGCATCTTCTTGTGTCCTCATTTGGCCTATCTTCACATTTTTTCTTCCTTGTTTTCTTCTCCAATTCACATATACCCTATCGCATGTAAAGCAACAGTGCAAAATAAAAAGTTCAATAAACTATGTTGCAGAATAAAACAAATAAGTTTAGTTCAATAATTTAGTGAACAATATGGTATAAGTTATTGAATTGTATAACGAAAAACTAAATTGACACAAGAAAGGGATTTAGGATGAAAAACTATTTTAAAAACTAAAATGACAGAGTTTACAAACTTTACCGAAACCGACCGATAAGAAAATTCATAAAAAAATGAACCAGAATCGGAACGGGAAAAGTTATGAACCAAACCAGTATGTAATCGGCTCCCTTTAATTCACTAAATTATTCATTATAATTTAATTCACTAAATTATTCCCTTTTATTCACTAAATTATTGAATTAAAATCAATATTAGGTATCCCAAATGTACATTATAATTTAATTCACTAAATTATTCCCTTTAATTCACTAAATTATTGAATTAAAATCAATATTAGGTATCCAAATATACATTATAATTTAATTCACTAAATTATTCCCTTTAATTCACTAAATTATTGAATTAAAATCAATATTAGGTATCCCAAATGTACATTTAAATTTAATTCACTAAATTATTCCCTTTAATTCACTAAGATACTATCTTTAATTCACTAAATTATTCAATTAAAATCAATATTAGGTATCCCAAATGTACATTTAAATTTAATTCACTAAATTATTCTCTTTAATTCACTAAAATATTCTTTTTAATTCACTAAATTATTCAATTAAAATCAATATTAGGTATCCCAAATTTACATTATAATTTAATTCACTAACTTATTCCCTTTAATTCACTAATTCGTGAATAAGAGAACAAATTTAGTGAATTAATAAATGAGTGGCATTTTTCAGGGCCGGTCCTAAGAAAACAGGGGCCCAGTGTGAAATATAGTTTTCGACACTGTATCATATATTTTACTATAAAAAATCATAAAAATATTTAAACAAAAAAAAAATAATAACTCTTGAAAAAAGATAATTTAAACTCTATTTTTATTTTTAAAGCATTAGTTTATATTTGAAATTTTAGAAGTGAAAAAATTAAAAAGAAAAAGATGTTTTAAGCATCTTTAAAATTTAAATGTATAAATTTTATTATTATAATAAAAACAAATTAGAGTTAAAATTTATATAATTTTTTTTTTTTGAAGAAAAAAGAGTTGGAATTTCATAATTTTTTAAATTGAAATAATTATAAAAAAAAAAAAAAAGAAGAAAAGCTGAGGTAAAATTTAAATGTATAAATTTGATTATTATAATACAAAAAAATTAGAGTTAATTTTTTTTTTAATTTGATAAAAAAGAAGAGTTAGAATTTCATAAATTTATTAATTGAAATAATTAAAAAAAAAACAAGAAGAAGAGATGAGATAAAATTTAAATTTATATAAAAAAAATTTGATTTGATAAGAAAACAGAATTGAAATTTCATAGATTGTTTTTTTAAAAAAAAAAGAGAGAGAGAAAAGGTGAAATAAATATTTAAAATGAAAATGGATATTCTAGCTTAAGCTGGAGTCGAACCCCAATTCTTGGGCCTTCTAATAGGAAAAAGCAACTATCATCTCCACCGGGCCACATTTATAGTTTAAGAAAATCTTTGCAAAACAATGTAATTAATTGTTTTAAGTATCAAATTTAAAATTTTGGGCCCCCATTTTCGGGGGCCCTGTGCGGTGGCCCAGCTCACACACCCTCAGGGCCGGGCCTGGAATTTTTGTAAATTTAACGAAATAATTAATTTTGTTATATTAGAAAAAATGTCATTTGGAGAATTTTTTAAAACTTAAGCTATTTAAGACATTACCACTAATAAAAGTGTCATTATAGGCAAATTCTCTAAAATTAATATCATCAATTAATAATAAAGTATTAACAATTAAAATATTATTAATTGTTTAAATAATGAAAATTATTTAAATGGAAATTAATAATTAAATATCATTTGATAATATTTAGTCGGGGAGAAAATATTAATATTATTAATTATTTAAATAAAGTATTTAAATGGTAATTAATAAATTAATTAATTAAGTTGGACTTATTAATTTAAGAGAGAGTTTCAAGCCCAATTGGATTAATGAACCCAATTGAAATTGGCCCAAAATAATTAATAAAATAAATTTGATTTATTAATTAATTATTACATGTAATTTTTGGCCACATCATATATAATTTATAGGAGATAATTGTTTGAATTATATCCTAAAATAATTACATAGATTTATTTACCCAAGATAAATCAAATAAAAGAAAAGAAAATATTCTCTTATTTATCTATGGTATTTTCAAAATACCAAGATAAAGGAAAGAGATAATCCTTTTTTCTTTTTGTATTTATCTCCATGGATTAATCTTAATGTGATTAGGATTCTTATTTTCTTATAAATAGGAGGCTTGGGTCATTCATAAATCACACAATTCAATTCCCTAGAAATTGAAAGTTCTCTCTTCTCCTCTCTCTATGCCTTTGCCAATTTTTGGCCATAAAATTTAGAAAGAAAAATTCTTTTTCTTCTTCATAATTTCTTCTAAAGTTCGATCCCACAATTGGATTTCATTTGATTGATCGGGATATAGCATAGAAGATCCAGTGTTGCTGATGATTTGATGCTATAAAGAAACCTCCAACCGATTCTCCATATATTACTCAATGTAAGTAAAAGGCCTTTAATTTTCGAAAATAGCATGAATCTACATGTATTTTTATCACAAATTACATGATATTAATAGATCCGTAATTAAATGTTAATTAGATTACTAAATGATATTCCGCTAATTTAATAGATCAATCCCTTCACGTTCTACAACCCAGAGGGAACGTGGTCGAAGTAGTCATTGATAAAATGCTAAGAAATCCTCCCATGAACGACGTGACCACCATAAAATAAGACAGTTTGTAAAGATCGTCTCATTCTACAAAATTTAAAAAACAAATAAAATGAAAACAAAGAAGAAAGAAAAACAAGAACATAAAAATCATGAATAAATGAGAATAAGAAAAAAGAAAACGAACATGAACATGAACATGAACAACGTGTAAATAGTATTCTGAATTATATTTATCTGTATATGTTTACATGAATTTATAAGAGAATACAAGAGTATATAAGGAAAGAATGGCATAATTGAATCCCTAATTGAATCCTAATTGAAAACCTAATCTACAGCCTGGTTGAACATAATATGTACGTTAACACCCCCCTCCCCCTCAAACTCAAGGTGGTTGTGTGAAAACCAATTTGAGTTTGTCAAGTAATTGAGTGAAGCAGCTAGGAAGGAGAGCTTTAGTGAAGATATCAGCTGACTGATCTGTTGTTGAAATAGAATGTAAAATAAGGGTGTTGGCTTGAAGATGTTGACGGACAAAGTGACAATCATTTTCAATATGCTTGGTGTGTTCATAAAAAACATCGTTATGAGCAATCTGGGTAGCACTGCGATTGTCACAATAAAGAATAGTAGTAGACTTCTGAAGAACACCCATATCTTCAAGCAACCAGTGAAGCCATAGTAACTCAGAGGTAGCATCAACAAGAGCACGATATTCAGACTCATTGCTAGAACGAGAGGTGACAATCTGTTTTTTACTTCACCAAGAAATAAGAGAAGTACCCAAGTAAAAGCAGTTGTCTATGGTGGAGCGACGATCTGTGGGGTCACCAGCCCAATCAGCATCAGAATATCCAGAAAGAACCATAGAGGATTGGGAAGAAAATTGAAGTCCGTGGAGAAGGGTGCCTTTTACAAAGCATAGAATACGGAGCACGACAGTGAAGTGGATAGTCCGAGAGGCAGACATGAACTGGCCAACAATATGTACTGCCTAACCAATATCAGGGCGAGTCACATCCAGATACACAAAACTGCCAACAAGTTGCTGATACAAAGTAGGATTCAGGAGCGGTTTACCATAAAAAAGATTTAAGCGCACACTAGAATCTATGGGAGTGGATGCAGTAGTAGAATTAGTTATACCAGAACGTGCCAGAAGATCAGAAGCATATTTAGCCTGAGATAAGTAGTAGCTATCAGAGCGGGAGGAGACCTCAAGGCTTAGAAAGTAACTGAGTGGACCCAAATCTTTCATCTCAAAGTTTCCCAAGATAGGTTTGTAAATCAGAGATAGCCTGAGGGTCATCACTTGTAATAATCATATCATCAACATAAAGAAGGAGAAGAACAATACCATGAGGAGTTTGACGAGTAAATAAGATTGTATCGTGAGGACTGGAAATAAAGCCAAGTTGAGTGATGGTTGAACTAAATGTGGAAAACCAGACTCGTGGTACCTGTTTGAGACCATACAAGGCACGTCGAAGAAGACACACTTTTTGAGCTGGAGGAGATGTGTCAGGAGGTAGCTTCATAAATACTTCTTCAGATAAAGTACCACTGAGAAATGCATTTTTGACATCTATCTAGAGAAGAGACCACTGTTTTGCAGCTGCGACAGCTAGAAGACTACGAACAGAAGTCATTCGAGCAACCGGAGCAATTGTCTCTTGATAATCAATACCATACTCTTGAGAATAGCCTTTTGCAACAAGACGAGCCTTATAGCGTTCAATTGAACCATCGAGTGGGTTTTTATCTTGTAGATCCACTTACAGTCAATAGGTCGTTTTCCAGGAGGAAGATCGATAAAATCCCATGTATGAGTCTTTTTAAAGGCCTGTAGTTCCTCAGTCATTGCTTTCTACTAGAGAGGGTTAGTACTAGCCTCATGATAGGAAGAAGGCTCAGCTAACGAGACAATAGTGGAAAAACATTTATAATTTTGGAGATGAGAAGGAGGTTCTCTTACCCGAGTGAATCGACGAACATGAGTGGCATGTTCTGGTTTAATAGTAGAGACAGACGGTGGATCTGGGAGAACAGGAGTAGGAACAGATTGATCGATCGTAGGGATATGAGAAGGATCAGATGAGGGAAAAAGATCATTAGAAGGATTGGTAAAGAAAGATTGGGGACTTGAAAGAAAGGTATGAAAAGAAGAGAGACGGGAGAACATAGTGTGCTTCCAAAAGGTAATATGACGAGAGATGCGTAGCCATTTGGAAATCGAATCCTAACACGAAAGCCTTTATGCTCGGGGCCATAGCCAAGAAAACAACATAATCGAGCACGAGGTTCAAGTTTTGTATGCTCATGAGGGTGAAGAAGGACAAAACAAACACAACCAAAGACTTTAAGATTAGAATAATTAGGAGAAGTGCCATATAATTTTTAAAAGGGGATATGTTTTGAAGGACAGAAGACAGAAAACGGTTTATGATATAAACAAAGTTTAGAGCGGCCTCACCCTAAAACTTTTCTGGACAAGAAGAAGAGAGAAGCTGAGCACAAATAGAATCTAAATATGTCAATGTTTACATTCCGTGCGACCATTTTGTTGGGAGGTATGAGGGCAAGATCGTTGGATAAGAGTTCTTTGTTATTTAAGAAAGTGGAGAAAACCAGAATCCTTATACTCCATAGCATTGTTTGTGTGAAGGATTTTAATAGTTTGAGAAAATTGGGTTTTGACCATATTTGCAAAATCAATATAGACTTGAGATAACGCAGAACGATTTTTAAGGAAATATATCCAAGTAAAACATGAATAGTCAATAAATAAAACAAAATATCGATAACCTTTCACAGTAGTAAAAAGAGCGGGATAAATTAAACCAGAAGGGGTGTCACACGACGAAGATGAAGTGGAGAAAGATTAGGCTGGTTGTTTTGCAAGTTTATAGTCCAAACAATCAAAGGAAGCAAATTTTGAAAAAGTACCTAAGTTGCCAAGAGTAAATAATGTGTGGATTTTCTCGAAGGAAGCATGATTGATACGAAGATACCACTGATAGCTTGGAGAATCAGTGACAGAAGCAGAAATAGAATGAGACACAAGGAGCTGGAGTGAAGTGAGCTCAAACAATCTTCCAACTTTACGACCCATACCCATTATTTGTTCTGTCTGTGGATCTTGAACCTGACAACCATAAGGGGAAAAAAATAATATTTAAGCCAAGATCACATAACTGACCAACAGAGACTAAATTGAAAGTTAAATTAGGAACACAATAAGTGTTGGGAAGGTTCAATTCAGAGGTGACAACAGTACCAATATGAGAAATAGACATACAATTTCCATCAGTAGCTTGAATGAGGGGGGGGGAAGAGATGTGGCTGGGGTGGACGAAGAAAGAATATAAATGTCAGAAGTCATGTGATTATAACAAGCAGAATCAAAAAGTCAAGAGTTACCTGGAGTGACAGCTAGGGCAGATGAATTGTATGAGATTACCTGTTTGAAAAAATCTTGAAGATCACTAAGATGAAGGGTAGGAGGGGGAGAGGCAGAAGAAGCGGGAGTGGCAGCAACAACAGATGATGAACTGACATTAGAGAAGTTTCTTGGTTTCAGTGCTTGTTCTGAAGGGCGAGGCGGACAAGTAAGACAGTTTTCCAAAATGTGGCCATACTTGTGACAATACCGACATTCAATTGTAGGGCAATTAGCAAACCGGTGACCCGGATTCTTACAATTCGTGTAGTGAGAAATGAACATTAATTTTCTCCATAATAAACAATTGTGGAAAGCCCCAATTACACTCCAAAAGGATTCGGGCAGTGGGGCAGTGCGCGAGTAGCGGAGCGAGCAACTGATAGAGTTAAACAAAATCGGGCAGGAGTGTTTATCTCAGGCAGGGGCGCAAGCAGCGAATGACTTAGGTAACCAGCTCGGGCAGACGCGGGCAGGGATTCCTTTTATCTCATCAATGACATTAAAGCAAATCATGCGTGGCTTTCGCAGATCTAAGAGGCGTCTGGCGACAGTGATGGACGACGACGTGGGTGTGGATCTGAGCAGATCGGAGCAGATGATCAGAGAAGATCTGTGGCATGGACGTGGTTATTCAACGTAAATCAAAACAGAGATCATAGCGGATGATTGGGCGTGGTTATCAAATCAAAACAGAGATCTGAGACTGAAACTAGACGAACGACTGAGAGTGGGCTGCGATGTCGGATGAGCTCAAAAAGTTCAGAGGTCGGGGATTTAAATCGCAAAACAGGTTCGTGATTTCGAATAAACAGGGCTCTGATACCATTTAAATAGTATTCTGAATCATATTTATCTGTATATGTTTACATGAATTTATAAGAGAATACAAGAGTAAATAAGAAAATAATGGCCTAATTGAATCCCTAATTGAATCCTAATTGACAACCTAATTTATAGCCTGAGTGAACATAATACGTACGTTAACACAACGAAAATGGAAAATCTAAAATGACAAATCGTGAAAATGATAGAATAAAGGATTATTGACAACTAATCATCTACCCAAAATATGGAAGAATTAAAAAAAGGGATTTTTGAGAAAATGAAATTAAAAAAATGAAAAAGTGAACATGTTCATATACGATTTGACAAAAGAAAGCTGTGTAATTAATATAGAAGCAAATATGATGTGACGACCCGGCTTATTCTAGAAGCCCCGGACGTGAGTACGCATACAGAAGTGAAGAACTTAAAGCTTAAAACAATTGATTTAGAAAATCATTGAAAATTTCGACATGTAGTATTCGTAAATTCCAAGACACACATAGAAAATAAAACCTGTTTATCAGAAACATCGGATCGTCTGCCGGTTCAAAGTATAACATAAATTCAAACCAAAATAAAGTTCGGTGCACCAAGTTTAAACCGTTATACAAACATAATATACATACTTTAATTTTAAAAGCCCGACTCTAACACAAAAGAAAACACAACCCAAAAGAAGACAACCACACTCCTAGAAAATGTGGCTCGCGTGACCGGAGACCTAATCCCAAAATCTCCATCTCGATGCATCAATGTGCACCACCTGCCGCGCCTCGTCCCCGTCCTCGTCCGATACCTGAAAGATGATTTAGAACACCTTTGAGCATGACACTCAGTGAAAACAAAAGAATATGAACGATGATGCGGAATGGTCATGATAAAATGCATAGAAAGTAATGACATGCTTAAGATGTATATAAAGAACAAAATGCATTATGTTTAGATGGTGACAACCAATCATAACCTCTTTAACACATACTTCCGTCAAATCGTACCATATTTTCATTTCACAATTACCATCCTCTTTGATCTCATAAGTCATGCAAATACAACTCGGCGTCTCACTACGCCTTAAGTTACACGGTCATTCAACATCCGAGCAATAGCTCGTTTCAATCTCAAAATATCTCAATACCCGCTAGAATTTGAGCCATTCATCATATAACACACTGAAACTTCACCACATCTCCGTCACGGTAACCATGTATAACGTCCAACCCCCACACACATGGCCACATGACAATCGGATGATATGCATTAATGGATTGTTATGTAACGGAATGGAAATTTAACATGCTTCCTCTTAGTCAACATTAAGTAACGAACATCGAGTTAACGTGCATAATTAGGACAATTCCTTCAAGCAGAATATGATTCGAGTATCACATACATAATGCTTAAGATTCACATAAACACATAGTTCACATCACACCTTTCTTTAATGTCTCAAATCGTAACCAATCATCGAATCATAAACTGAAATTATGACAAGTATGCATAATCATAGCCCCAAATTAGTATATGACTCGTTCATGGACTATGAACATAATTTTAAAGCAAGTAGGCATGCTTAAATGAACAACTAGTCAAAGCATAAACCGGTTTCAGGTTAATTAGCATTTTGGCCCTTTTTAACCAATACCGGGGTCAATATCCATTCTCATACTTCTCTTACACCCTTAACCTTACCAACAAAACCACAAGTCACTACCACCTACAACCACACTTCCCCATTTAGGATAACTCGGAAAAAGCTCGTGAATACACGCCATTCACCCTTCCGATTCTTTGTGTTCTCACCTTCGAAGTTGGCCTCGTGAATCACTGCTCCTTATTGGCCTACAACAAGGTAATCCATCCAAAAATATAAGTTAACATTATCATTACAATCAGTTTGTAATACTACACTAAAACCTCACAACCCGTTAAGAGAAAAAGTCTCAAAAACTAGCAAAAAAGATGGTATAATTTTGGCTCAACAAGGGTGTTTATTAAAGTTTCAATATCTTACCCTTCCATGGTGTTTTTCTTGTAGGAAATATTCTTATAAACACCCAAAATTTCCATATTTAACAACTCCCTAAAATTTCTAAGGAAAACACCCAAAACTAAGCAATTTTAGTATGAACTTTTGGCCAACAAGAGAACTATCATAAATCTATTGGTTGCTCTCCTAAATCATTTTTCATGTGTAATATATACATATAATTACCCATAAATTCCAGATTTGAAAGCCCTTTAACCAAAGTCAAGAAAAACACAAAATCAAGAAAAACTAGAAGCTTGAGAAACACCATTAATGGAGGTTTTGAAAGTTTGAACTTATCCATGACTTCCATCTCCTTCCTTTCAAAATATGAGAACCCCAAAGCTTGAATTCATTAATAACACTTGGATTTCCAGAATTTAAAATAAAACAAACAACACCCATAATGATTTTAATCATCATTTCAAGAACAACCCCAATACCCATGAAAACCTAGAATTTTCTCATTTGCAATCTTACCTTGAGTCTTGAAGAACCCAATTAATCCTTGATTGAATCTTCCTAAGATGAAGATTCCACCATGAATCCACCAAAACCCAACTTAATTCACCTAAGCTTCAAGAACAATTGATGGAGGAAGCAAAACTCAAAGAGGAGAGGGGGGGGTCATGGTTTTTGGAGAGGAAAGGGAGGAGAAAAGATGACAGCTTTCGTTTTTCTTTTATATTTTTCTTTTTCATTTTCCTATTTATACATCCAATTTCCAATAATTAAAATAAAAGACTTAATTCTATTTACCACTAACTCCCTCCATCTCCTAATATTACTCTCTAATCCCTTCACCTATTTTTGTTGCTAACCAATCCTTGCCCTTAATTTCCTTTACTAACCACCTCTCTCCACCAAACTAACCATGGCTAACCATTCCATTTTCATTTATTTCCTCCCCCAAATGTTAAATTAACTATGGTTAGTCACAAAAATAACCAAAATTAACATAACAAAATTATTTTCCCCATTTAAAATGCCATTTAATTTATACCAACCATAAGAATTCTACTAAAATTCTCGGGTCCTTACATATGGCTATAAAAAATAATCTCTCCACCGTGAAAGACATTGATTGACCAAATCCGTAATTGATGTACATGTATTCATTTTTGTAATTACTTACTCCAATATGATCTACAATATAATTAATCTTTAAAATTATAAATATTCTAAACATCAAAATCAAATGAAAAAGAATAAAAATAAACTAAATTGAGATTGAGTATAAACTTTAAAGACCCGACTTTTCAAACATAAACAAATAGCGCAGTAGAAGACATTTACACTGAATAAACATCTTTATTTAAAGTTAAGAATTAAATCCATCTAAACAAAATTCAAATTTAACAACATAAATCTCAAATTCGGAGATTTTCTTTAAAACAAAAAATAATAAGAAGTATTGAATAAATCAAGAATAAATAACAAGTTTTGAAAACAAGTCCACAAATCAAAACACGACTTATTATAATGAAAGAAAATGAATAATTCTGGCAATAATAGCTACTATAGTTAGAGGTGAAAGCTAAACCCGCCACCCTTCCACCCCACCCCACCCCGTCAAATTGAATAAACGGGACGAGAAAATTTTCCCCGTTTAATAAACGGGGTTGGGGCGAGGGAATACCCCCCCCCCCCCATTTATACCCTGCCCCGCCCAGCCCCCTTTTAATAAACGGAGCGGGGGATAGTGTTAATTGGGGCGGTGCGGGGTGAGAAAAAAACTTTAAACGGGGCGAGGTGTACTTCCCTAGCTATAGTCTAGAACATTTCTCCACATTCTCATTGTCCGCTATTTCCCATCCTTTTATTACCTGAAAAAAAAAATATAGCTTCATGAGGTTAAACCCAATGAGCAAACATTCAAGAATTTAAATAAAACTTTAGATAGTCCTGAACTAATCATTTGAGTCTAATAAAGGTCTAATCACTCCCAAGTTCACTAAGTTCAATCTAGTTCTCAACTCTAATCAAGTATCCAGTCTCAAGTTTTCTCATACAATAATTCCACTTATCAAGCTCACTGATCTCCCATCAGTCCACCTCATTGAATCAACACACTAACCCGTTTCACACAACTCATACAATAAAATATCACAATTATGCAACGCCTAATAATGCGACCTCTCAAGAGACTCCTAACATTATTAGTATCTTATTATAGGCGAACGCATAACTACACCTAATATTTCCTTTTTGCGACAAGAAAATATTAGTACCTGGTTATTGAATCATCCATAGCTAAATCACCTAATATTACAAGTTTGTAAATATTTCAATATTAGTGTTAGGATCTAAGGCAACCCTAGAGGGGGGGGTGAATAGAGTTTTAAAAAATTTATAAAACTTTATCAATCAATTAAAAAAAATTAAGATTATCAAATTAATTGGACTTTTTAATCGCAAACAATATAAATGAAATTTATACTAAATTTCTTTTTAGCAAAGTAAGCAAAAATGATATGATGATAGAAAGTATTTTATCACAATTAATTTCTAACCATTTAATTATGCTTGGATAAATTATAGGAATGAATATGTAAAGCAATAATTAAAGAGTAAGGGTTAGAGAAAGTGACACCAATATTTATAGTGGTTCGGCCAAAAATGCGGCCTAGTCCACTCCCCGATCGCCTCTCGGGAATTTGTATTCACTTTTTGCGGGAGCAAGTGCAACCCAATCCTTTTAGCGGGATCAAGATCAAACCCGAACAATGACCCTTTCCACGGAGCAAGGACAACCGTTACTATCACTCTTTTTACTAAGGTTTAAGAATAAACCTTTTACAATGGTAAATCCTCACAAAGGATAGATATTACAAGAATTTTGCTCACAATAAGAGATAATACTCTTAACAAATTAGCCCTCAAGAATGGCTAGAATTACACAAATTTTGGCTCACAAGAAGGCTAAAAAAGAGATTAAAGATGGAGAACTTTCTGATTTAGCAATGAGAAGAAGCCTCTGAAATCGTTGGTGTAGAATCTGTCATTTTCGAGCTCAATTTATAGCCAATGAAATGTTACTATTTCATCCACCTTCATAAATTATTTTTGACTTCATTGGTGTGAATGGGGAAAGGAGGAGGCTCCATTGTTGACAAAAAAGAAGGAGAAACTGCCATTTTTCGAACTATAAATTTCCAGAAATGATGCTGAAGGAGAAGGTCACGAAATGACGTTTATATCCTTTGAGGTCTTCATGTAAATTCAAATCAGGAAGGGCAGAATTGTAATCAACCAAATAGTGTAATAAATGCTTCAGAATAAGTCAAATGAGAGGGCCACGTGTCAAATCGTCATTGGTTGAGCCAAATCTGAATTTGAAATTAATAATAATAATATTATTAATAAAAACTTCGGTCAGCAGGGGCAATCCGGGCAGAAGACCGTTGTAAGAGAATTCAAAAATTGGTCAGCCAAGTCAAAGAAAGAAGGTCAGGACATGGAGGGCATTAATCAAAAATTGAGGGGCAAAAGAGACAATTCACCAAATCTGGAAAAAGCAAACAGCTGTAATGGAAGCCAGCTGGACCACGTGTCGAGTTGTGAGAGGCGGAGAGCTGCAAATGGGGAACAGGTGGGGCCCGCGAGCAGGTGACGCGTCAGCTGGCGTCAGGCGAGGCTGCTACACGCGCGGCGACGTGGGCGAACGAGGGCCGTCGGATGAGAGGCGGTGAGCGATCGAAAGGCTCCGGTTTTTCTCTCTGTTTTTTTTTATTTCAAATCCGAAATATATAAATATATATATTTCAATTGACGATCGTGAGCCGTTGGATGCGATCGAACGGCTTGGAGAAATTCAGCATGAATTCTTTTCCTTTAATTCAAAATTCTGAATAAATCTGGGCCTTTAATCTCAGCTACAATTTAATATGACGGCTGGAAAAGTGAGCGCATAATAACTGTAGTGGACTCGCCATATCTGATCCGATTTGAATAATTAATTTAAATCCAATCTTCTAAAATTAATATCTCGCTCGTTTGAAGTCCGATTGAGTCGATTCCAATTGCGTTGGACTCGTTGTAATTTTTTCTACACATAGGACTATCAAAACACAGAAAATTGATTAATAATAAAGACACGTTTGTTATCATCAAAATAAGAATAAGATTAATTGGCTTAGAAAGTCAACAATCTCCCCCTTTTTGATGATGACAAACCATAAGGGAAAATGTAAAGAGTAAGAATATACGTATTCAAAAGATGTTCAATATAGTATATGAAATACTCCCCTTAAATAAGTTCTTCCCCTTAAAAAATATTTTTAATTTAAGCAAGAGAAGTGTCATTTTCCTTATCAATTTTCTCCCTCTTTTGGAATCAATCAAAGAGAATAACATTCAATAAGTATATTTAATTCCAAAAGTTTCATCAAAATAAAATTTGAATTTGAATTTTCAAGCTCCTCCTAAATAAGTGCATAAAATTAAAATTATTTAGAAGTATCATACCTTAATATTCCAAGAGCAAGCCTATTTTTGCAAAAGCTTTCTTCATTTAAAGGCTTGGTGAAAATATCCGCAAATTGATCACACGAGTTAACAAAATTGAGAATAATAGATCCATTTTGCACATGTTCTCTTATGAAATGATGTCTAATATCAATATGCTTTGTTCGAGAATGATGTATTGGATTTTTAGTTAAATTAATAGCACTTGAGTTGTCACAAAGAATAGGAACTTTTTCAAATGATAAACCATAATCACATAAAGTTTGTTTCATCCATAGAATTTGTGCACAACAACTAGCAACGGCTATATATTCTGCTTCGGTAGTAGATAAAGCTACGGAGTTTTGCTTTTGACTAAACCATGAAACTAAAGAACTACTGAGAAATTGACAAGTGTCACTAGTACTTTTCTATCAAGTAAACTTCCGGCATAATCGGCATCGGAATATCCAATTAAATTAAATTAAACATTTCTAGGATACCATAAGCCTAGATTATATGTTCCAAGCAAATATTTAAATATTCTTTTTACGGCATGCAAGTGTGATTCTTTAGGACAAGATTGAAATCTAGCACATAAACATACACTAAACATGATATCGGGTCTACTTGCCGTTAAATAAAGTAAAGAACCAGTCATACCTCGATATGATTTGACATCTACATTTTTACCTTTTTCATCTTTGTCAATCTTTGTTGTTGTACTCATAGGAGTCTTTGCAATTTTTCCCTCATTAAGCTTGAATCTTTTCAATAATTCCTTTGTGTATTTTTCTTGATTTATGAAAATTCCATCTTTGAGTTGTTTGATTTGAAGTCCAAGAAAGAAACTAAGTTCTCCCATCATACTCATTTCAAACTCATTATGCATAACTTTTGAAAAATCTTCACACAAAGAAGGATTAGTAGAACCAAAAATAATATCATCAACATATATTTGTACTGCTAACATATCATTATCTTTGATTTTAATGAAAAGAGTAGTATCAATTTTACCCATTTTAAAATCATTATCAATCAAGAATTTACTTAATCTTTCATACCAAGCTCTTGGAGCTTGTTTCAAACCATAAAGTGCCCTTTTCAATTTAAAAACATGATTTGGAAATTCAAAGTTTTCAAAACCGGGAGGTTGATCAACATAAACTTCTTCCATAATATAACCATTTAGAAAAGCACTTTTTACATCCATTTGATATAAAATGAAATTTTTATGAGAAGCAAAAGCTAGTAACATACGAATTGCTTCTAATCTAGCAACCGGTGCAAAAGTTTCATCATAATCAATTCCTTCTTCTTGACAATAACCTTTTGCAACTAATCTAGCTTTTATTTCTAATAATATTTCCATTTTCATCAAGTTTATTTCTAAAAACCCATTTAGTACCAATGATGGAATTATTTTGAGGTCTAGGGACTAATTCCCAAACTTTATTTCTTTCAAATTGATTTAATTCTTCTTGCATAGAAAATAACCAAGATTCATCAAATTGAGCATCTTCAAAACTTTTTGGTTCAATTTGAGAAACAAAAGCAAGATTATTAAACATATTAAGAGAGGAACGAGTTTTTACACCTTGAGTTGGATCACCAATAATTAAATCGGTTGGATGGTGTGTAGCATATCTCCATTCTTTTGGCAAAGATTGTGAAGCATTTTCATTTGAATTTTCAATTTGCTCACTCGAAGTAGCTTCAATGCTTTTATCACTAATTTGCAAATTATCAAGATTCTTTTCTAAAGCATTAGTATCAAGAGAATCATTAATAACATTAACATCACCATGAAGAGATTCATCAAATACTATATGCATGGATTCCTCAATAACTAAAGTTCTTTTATTAAAAACTCTATAAGCTTTACTGGTTGAGGAATAACCAAGGAAAATACCAATATCGGTTTTAGAATCAAATTTACCAAGATTTTTCTTATTGTTTAGAATAAAACATTTGCAACCAAAAACTTTAAAATAACTTACAATAGGGCTTTTTCCATTCCATAATTCATAGGGAGTTTTATCCAAAAATTTTCTTATTAAAACTCTATTTAAAACATAACAAGCGGTGTTTACGGCTTCCGCCCAAAAATATTTAGGAAGACCATATTCATTTAACATAGATCTAGCTAATTCTTGCAAAGAGCGATTTTTCCGTTCAACTACACCGTTTTGTTGAGGAGTTCTAGGAGAGGAGAAATTATGAGTATAACCATTTTCATTACAAAAATTTTCAAAAGCAATATTTTCAAATTCTCCACCATGATCACTTCTTATTTGAGAAATCAAAAATCCTTTTTCATTTTGAACTCTTTTTGTAAAGTTAATAAACTTTTTCAAAGCTTCATCTTTATGCTTTAAAAACAAAACCCATGTAAAACGAGAGTAATCATCAACAATTACAAAAGCATAATAATTTCCTCCAAAACTAGAAGTTCTAGAAGGACCAAATAAATCCATGTGTAGAAGTTGTAAGGGTCTAGTAGTAGAAATATCATTTTTAGATTTAAAAGAAGATTTTATTTGTTTACCCATTTGACAAGCATCACAAATTTTATCTTTTTCAAATTTTAATTTTGGCAGACCTCTTACCAAACACTTTTTAGAAATATTTGAAATTAATTTCATGCTTGTGTGACCTAATCTTCTATGCCATAACCAAGAATCATCATTTAAAACGGATAGGCATTTTTCATTTAAAGAGCATGCATTTATATCAATAGTGTAAACATTTGCATCTCTATTTCCAACAAATAAAACTTTGTTATCACACACATCTTTTATAAAACAATGCTTTTTGTTAAAAGATACTTCATAACCTTTATCACACATTTGACTGATACTTAATAAATCATGTTTAAGACCATCTACTAATAAAACATTTTCTATTAAGGAAGAGGAATCGTTACCGATACTTCCTTTACCAATGATTTTTCCTTTCTTGTTATCACCGAAGGTTACTAGTCCACCTTCTTTCTTGGTAAGTGTGGAAAACTTGGAATGATCACCCGTCATATGTCTTGAGCATCCACTATCCAAGTACCACTTGCTATTCTTTGAAATTTTCGAACATTCCTACAAAGAATAGGAATTCATGTTTGATCTTTTGGTACCCATACTTGTTTAGGTCCATATCGGTTAGCATTTTCATATTTTGGAATCCAAATTTTCTTTATTTTCAAAACATTTGATCTTGAAATATTTGAACCACTATATTTATGAAAATGACATGAATAAGCTTTATGTCCATAATTTCCACAAGAAAAGCAAATAACATCATGCAATGATGGATCTTTTACAAAGAATTTATGCACATGCTTTTTCGTATAATTATTTTGAAACTTTGATTTATGATGTGTGTTTCTCCTAGAATATGTAGTATGACCATTTTTCAATTTAAAACACTTTGGTCTAATATGACCTTTCATACCACAATAATGACAAGTAGGTACAAACTTTGATTTAGAAAAATTAATCTTAGCATTTTTAACATTTTGTACCATACATGTAACATTAGCCTTTTTATCCTTATGCACAAAAGATTTAGCATTTTCAAGTTTAGGCATCATAGGCAATTTATCATTTTTCATGCAAGGGATTTCTTTAACAAAAATGGATTTAGAAGATGAAGGAGTAGAAGTTTCATCCATGTATCCAATACCCTTTTTCTCTTTATTAGGTTTACCCATATTAATCATTTTATCAAGAGTTTGAGCTCCAATGGTAAACTTCTTAATATTATCATTAGCTTCATCAAGTTGTTTCAAAAGATTAGACTCTTTTTCTTTAATGACAACAATGAGCTCATTCTTTTCAAAAATGTCATGTTCAAGAAATTTAATTTTATCAAGTAAAGTATTCTTTTCTTCACATGAGACATGAATTTGATTACTAGATGCATTTTCCAAAGAATCAACTTTTTCAATTAAAGATTTATTTTCATTTGATAAATCTACATGTTTCTTTGAAAGCACACCATACTTTTTAGTAATTTTCTCAAAACTTTGTTGCATGCATTCAAATTCATTCAATAGTTCAATGTAAGAAGAAGAGTTAAGATGTACCTCATTTTCATCTTCTTCATCATTGTCACTATGTGACATAAAGCACATATTTGCAACTTCTTCTTCTTTTTCATTTTCACTTTCATCACTATCATCCCATGTAGCTTTCATAGCTTTCTTTAATTTCTTGGATGATTTGAGAAGAGGACAATCGGTCCTAATGTGACCGGGCTTCTTGCATTCATAACAAATGATTTCATCTTTCTTGCTCTTTTCACCATTTGATTCTTTTTGATTGGTGAAATTCTTTTTGAATTGCTTCTTCTTCTTTAAGAAGCTTTTGAATCTTCTTGAGAGATAGGCCATATCTTCATCATCGATACTTTCATCATTTTCGGAATCTTCTTCCATAAAGGTTGACTTGAGAGCAATGCTTCTTTCTTTCTTCTTTTTATCATCTTCCATGTTTTTCTTGATTTTGATCTCATGAGTCATAAGAGATCCAATTAATTCATCCATGGAGAGAATTTTCAAATCTTTGGCTTCTTGGATGGCGGTGACTTTTGGTTCCCATTGCTTTGGTAGAGCCCAAAGAATTTTCTTCACCTTTTCAATGTTAGAATAAGATTTTCCAAGTCCTTCCAAAGAGTTCACAATGTTAATAAATCTAATGAACATATCCGAAATTGACTCATTATCATCAATTTTAAATAATTCATAACTATGTACTAACATGTCAATTTTAGTTTCTTTGACTTGATCGGTTCCCTCATGAGTAATTTCAAGTTTATGCCAAATTTCCTTAGCGGTTTTACAAATAGAAACTCTATTGTATTCAATTTCATTTAAAGCACAAAATAAGCAATTTATAGCTTTAATATTCAAACCATATGCTTTCTTTTCTTCTTTAGACCATTCGGCCATAGGCTTAGGAGAACTAACATTTTCAACATTTGTAACCAGATTATTAAAACCTTGTTCTATTATATCCCATAATTCAACATCAACAGAAATTAAGAAAAATTGCATTCTATTTTTCCAATAGCTATAATTTGAACCATTAAAATAAGGAGGTTTATTAATTGATTGACTATCACCAAAGGGATTAAAATTATGTGTTGCCATAGCTCAAACAATTAAGCTTTTTAAAACAAATTTTCAATAAAAAATTTTGAGCACCTCGCTCTGATACCAATTGTTAGGATCTAAGGCAACCCTAGAGGGGTGTGAATAGGGTTTTAAAAAATTTATAAAACTTTATCAATCAATTAAAAAAAATTAAGATTATCAAATTAATTGGACTTTTTAATCGCAAACAATATAAATGAAATTTATACTAAATTTCTTTTTAGCAAAGTAAGCAAAAATGATATGATGATAGAAAGTATTTTATCACAATTAATTTCTAACCATTTAATTATGCTTGGATAAATTATAGGAATGAATATGTAAAGCAATAATTAAAGAGTAAGGGTTAGAGAAAGTGACACCAATATTTATAGTGGTTCGGCCAAAAATGCGGCCTAGTCCACTCCCCGAGCGCCTCTCGGGAATTTGTATTCACTTTTTGCGGGAGCAAGTGCAACCCAATCCTTTTAGCGGGATCAAGATCAAACCCGAACAATGACCCTTTCCACGGAGCAAGGACAACCGTTATCTATCACTCTTTTTACTAAGGTTTAAGAATAAACCTTTTACAATGGTAAATCCTCACAAAGGATAGATATTACAAGAATTTTGCTCACAATAAGAGATAATACTCTTAACAAATTAGCCCTCAAGAATGGCTAGAATTACACAAATTTTGGCTCACAAGAAGGCTAAAAAAGAGATTAAAGATGGAGAACTTTCTGATTTAGCAATGAGAAGAAGCCTCTGAAATCGTTGGTGTAGAATCTGTCATTTTCGAGCTCAATTTATAGCCAATGAAATGTTACTATTTCATCCACCTTCATAAATTATTTTTGACTTCATTGGTGTGAATGGGGAAAGGAGGAGGCTCCATTGTTGACAAAAAAGAAGGAGAAACTGCCATTTTTCGAACTGTAAATTTCCAGAAATGATGCTGAAGGAGAAGGTCACGAAATGACGTTTATATCCTTTGAGGTCTTCATGTAAATTCAAATCAGGAAGGGCAGAATTGTAATCAACCAAATAGTGTAATAAATGCTTCAGAATAAGTGTTGTGTGAAATTGTGATACGCAAGTGCACGTAGTCTAACAAATAATAAAGTGATAAGAAAGATATCGTTCCTACGAGGATTAGTAGATTAAGTAGGTGTTTAACAAATAATTTAAAGAAAATAAAGACAATGATAAATTGGGATGATGTGATTTATGAAACTAAATAATTAAAATTATGCAAAAACTAAATAAATAAATTCTAAATTAATTAAGGAAAATAAGTATGATGGTCTAAAGTGGCTTAAATTACTCCTAAAATATGCAAGAATAATAAAGTGATGAAACTATGTAGAGATGAATGGTTGGAAAATCAAGAATCCCCCTAAAAAGTCTTAGAATTCACAAATGCTGCAGCAAACTGCATTAATAGAGACACTTTTTATGCAAGCAAACCCAATTATTCAAGTGACTTTGTCAAGCCCAACATGATTTTAATTCCTAATTCAATTTAAATCCTATGTCTAGGTAAAATTAGATTAAGAAATATGTTTTCAATGTTCCGGTTTAAGCCTTAAGGTGTAAACACATATGTCTATGCATTACCAAAAACAAATTCGAGAATTGTTAACCCTTATCAATCAATATTTTTCCATTTAATTTCAACCTTTTCAGAATTAAAATTAAACTAAACAATTCACCTAAGTTGATCAAGCATAAGCAAATAGATAGAAATTTCAAACTATTGATTGAACATAAAAACTGAATTTATTAAAGCTTGTGAAAACTAATCCCTTTTAGGATTCATCTATCAATTCCAACCAAATAAAATTTAGTTCATAACAAAACCTAAATTAACAAAAGAGTTAAACAAAATCAAAACTAAACCTAGCATAATCTAATAATGGAGAAGAAGAAGAAGAAGAAGAATAGCAAGAATAAATAAATGGAGGAGAAGAGATCCAAACAAAGTCCCAAATGAAGAGAAGTCTTCTGCGTTTTTTCCTCTGCCTCCAAATCTGTCTTTCACGTTCAGCCCCTCTTCCCAAATCTGTCTTCTACTCTTTCTTTTTAGATCTAGGTTAATCTTCTATATTCTTTGTTTTGGGCTTGGGCTTTTCTTAAATCTCCTCCAAATTTGCTTCTAAGTTGGACCCCTATGATGGGCTTATTTTATTTGAGAAGAATCTGCTGAAGCGGGCCAAAAAAAACTGATATTTTTGGGCTGAAAATCGTGACTAAGTTGCTGTCCAGATTCTGCCCAGTGTGCTGCAGCTGTGCTGCAGCACTGCCACAGCACTTTTCAAAATTCTGCACTTTTTTTCCTATTTCCTGCATGAAATTTGCAATTCTTTTAGGACTTTCTTTCATTCAAATTGACAAAATTAAATACCAAGAGCCAAGAACAATCCTAAATATACTTTAAAGTGCCAAAAACCCGAATTTTTCCAAAATAAGCTTATTTAAAGAATTATGCAAAATGAATTCAAAGTATGCAAAATATGAGCAAAGTTCAATCCAATAATTATCAAATAGGCATTAAAATAGGACCAAATAACTCTATTTTATAGAGTTATCAATAAGTCAAATGAGAGGGCCACGTGTCAAATCGTCATTGGTTGAGCCAAATCTGAATTTGAAATTAATAATAATAATATTATTAATAAAAACTTCGGTCAGCAGGGGCAATCCGGGCAGAAGACCGTTGTAAGAGAATTCAAAAATTGGTCAGCCAAGTCAAAGAAAGAAGGTCAGGACATGGAGGGCATTAATCAAAAGTTGAGGGGCAAAAGAGACAATTCACCAAATCTGGAAAAAGCAAACAGCTGTAATGGAAGCCAGCTGGACCACGTGTCGAGTTGTGAGAGGCGGAGAGCTGCAAGTGGGGAACAGGTGGGGCCCGCGAGCAGGTGACACGTCAGCTGGCGTCAGGCGAGGCTGCTACACGTGCGGCGACGTGGGCGAACGAGGGCCGTCGGATGCGAGGCGGTGAGCGATCGAACGGCTCCGGTTTTTCTCTCTATTTTTTTTTATTTCAAATCCGAAATATATAAATATATATATTTCAATTGACGATCGTGAGCCGTTGGATGCGATCGAACGGCTTGGAGAAATTCAGCATTAATTCTTTTCCTTTAATTCAAAATTCTGAATAAATCTGGGCTTTTAATCTCAGCTACAATTTAATCTGACGGCTGGAAAAGTGAGAGCATAATAACTGTAGTGGACTCGCCATATCTGATCCGATTTGAATAATTAATTTAAATCCAATCTTCTAAAATTAATATCTCGCTCGTTTGAAGTCCGATTGAGTCGATTCCAATTGCGTTGGACTCGTTGTAATTTTTTCTACACATAGGACTATCAAAACACAGAAAATTGATTAATAATAAAGACACGTTTGTTATCATCAAAATAAGAATAAGATTAATTGGCTTAGAAAGTCAACAATTAGTACCTAGGTTGTAAGTTCGTTGTCAAGACCGACACTTAAAACATATTCTCAACTTTCATCTCATTCACATGCAATAATTCGTAAGTATTCAATTAATAACCAAAATATTAGAATAAATTAGCAAGCTCAACTACACAAGAAACGCTAAAAAATTGCACTTAATGGTACCAGTTAGGGGTGAAACGGGGCAGGGGCAAAGGCGGGGGAATTATTTTCCCCCGTTTATTAAACGAGGCTGGGGCGGGGGATTTTTTTCCCCCTGTTTACACCCCGCCTCGCCCCGTTTTTCTACTTTTTTTTTTGTAATTTAAATTTTCTAGGTTTATTTTGATATGGATTATGATGAAAAGTTTTATTTGTGTTAATTTATGCTCTATTATGCACTATTATCATGGAAAAATTGAATTTTGAATATAAAAAATATATACAATATCATGGATTTTTAACATTTTTCCCCACCTCATTTAGCCCCCGCCACTGTTTAATAAAAGAGGCAGGGGATAGAGATAATTAGGGTGGGGCAGGGTGAGGAAAAAAATCTTAAACGGGGCGGGGTATACACGGGGTACCCCATTTACACCCCCCCGCCCCATTTACACCCCTAGTACTAGTGACTTATATTGATATGCACCAAAAACTCACTAAAATTTGTCTTAATAGATTAAATTTCACAACACTAGAAATGCGGTCACTCGAGACTCCTCACATTAACTAGTACCTGGTTATAGGCCCACCTATAACTGTACTCAATCTTATGTGACAAAGAGTACTAGCACTTAGTTATGAACAAATTCATAACTAATATCAACATCTAATGTTTTAAGGTCGTAAGACTTACAACATTAGTACCTGGGTTATAAGTTCATTCAAAACTATGAATGATCCTTAACAACCTAATATGCATTAAACCATGGTTTCTTATCATCTTAAATACATAATTGGATCACATATATTCCAGAATTAAGCAAACAAGACACCAACACAAGGCAGCCTAAAAATCTCACTCCAACTAGCTTATCGGCATAATCGTCAACATACCGATATTCACTGCTTTTCATTCTTTTAATTCCACAAATAAATCTATCAATAAAATATAATACATATTTCATAAAAAATTCATAAACTCCATAATTAACATATCAAGAATATCCAAAATCAAAAAATTCAATTTTTCCTCGAAAACGACAATTTAACCTATATCGGTATCGATTTTCTTAAAATTCCTTAACAGACTCCAAACATCACCTTTAATCTAAAATTTCTAGAATTCATAATCCATAACATCTAAACAACCTAAAACCACCCCCAAAAAAATATGAAAAACTCCAAATTTGGTAAAACTAGTAAAAATGACAGTCTCACATAAACTAAAATAATTAAAATTCCAAATTCACATCGTTCCTTAAAATTTTAGAAACTTAAAAAATCAATAAAAATTACTAAAAATATCTACGAATAGTCCTTTAGGTTTTGTCAAAGGATTACCCAAAATCAAGAATGTTCACTCAACTTGGAAATTTACAAAGCTAATCCAACAACTCGAATGAATCCAATCACAAACCTGTTACAATCAAATCTAAATTATTAAACTAATTCCAAACTAAAACTTTAAAAATAAACACCAGCTTTGGGTCAAAGTTTCAAGGAAATCGATTCAACCAATCAATATTGGTTTTTGTTTTGGGGTAACATTGGCTAGGAAAAGGGTTTTTGGTTACAGCTGAATCGAAAGGATGGATTTTTGGTCCTTGAGTCACTGTATTGAACAATAACAAAATCCCGGGGGGGGGGGGGTGTTACGGTTTTGATCAAATATCAAAGGAATCCAATTGAAAATTACAACGACAATCGATCCTAACGTCACGATAATTTTAACAACAAATCTTAAATCAATTTTAATTCTATTCAATATTAAATCAAGAAAAATAAAAAGAAAGTTTGAGAATCCTTACTCAAACTCTAAAAGTGAATTAAGTCACTTCCACAATGAACGATTCAACAAGGATGTCAATGTAAAAAATGGTCATGGTTTAACTAGAAATGTCAATGGAATTCAAAAGAGAAAATGGAGATGAGTGGCGGCTGCTATGGAGTCAAGTTGGAGTCTAAAATCTAGAAAATGATACATGGAAAGTCATCTTAGATAAAAAATATCGAGTTGCAGTATTTATGAAACTACCACCCACCTTAAAATGTTTATATCTCGATCATCAGGTCTTAGAACAAAGAACCGTCAGTTGCGTTAGAATCTTGCCATCAAGACGGTCAATTTCAAGTCAAATTATTAATCAAATCACAAAGTTCAAAATTTGAGGTTTTCGAGAAAAATACCAAAATACCCTTTTCGAAAGAACGAGATATTTCTGTTCTAATTAGACGATCCAACCTAATTAATATTATTTTGAGAAAATAATATTAATTAAAAAAAAATTTACTTGATAATTGGTCGTTACATAAACATATCAAATAATATTGTAGTTTTGTTAAAAAGTGGAGCCAAATACCAAATTTAAATATGGAAGAGAATGAAATAAACTTGAAGAGAATGAGATCTTAAGGTTGGTAAATGGGTTATTTGTTTATACTAGAATTCTAGCACGTGAGATGCATGTGTAATTTTACTTTACAATAAAATGCATTTATCAATTATAATAATTAACTAAAATTGTATAAATAATTTAAATTTATAACTTTTTATGTATTAAATAAATGTTTTTTTTTTAATTTCACAATTTTATTGGTTTTTTTTAGTAAAGTAAATTATCTATTAGATATTATTTTTAAAATTTAACACATTTTTAATATTATACTTTTATGTGGTCACAAAATTATCTTTATTATAATTGGCTAACTTAAAATATGAATCAAAATAAGAAAATGTAACATTTTCAATACTTGAGTAGACATTAATTAAAAAAACACATTGATATATATCATACATATTGTGACTTTTAAACTTCTTTCGATTTTGTATTTTTTTTTTAAAATACGATATTTGATTATTAAATTGGATATTGATAGTTACTACAAAATAATTAGTTTTACATTATTTGTACCTTGAAATGTATTTTTTTATAATCATTTTATTTTTAAAGCTTTTACAATTCTAGCACATAAAATAAAAAAAATGAATTATTATTATGAAAACAAAAATTAGAAAATATTAGAATCATTGTTGCTTTATTAGAAGAAAAAAAAATGCAAAACCAATTATTGTAGATATAAAGTTCTATAACTCTAGTCTTCCATCGTGAGTGAAAATCTTGAGAAAGCTTTCATTGTAAAAACTGCATTGAAAATTATAATCAATATTACTAAACACACATATGAGTATTTAATTATCCAAGAAGAAATTTAAATTTTATAAACATTCTAAAATAATTGAATCACATAAATTTAAGAAGAAAATTAATATATATATATATATATATATATATATATATATATATATATATATATATAAAATGAATGGGGTAAATATCGTACCTAGAGCTCGAGCCAACCAAGGATATCAACTACAAACATCCAAAAGAATACAACTTGTGTAGTAATAATGATGATCGCGCAATGATAAGAATCAAACTTAAATATCAACTTTGTAAAACATCTAAAAGAAAAATTATTATTAAAAACATTACATAAAAATAATTATTGGATAGAAATTATGCCAATAGATTCGGGAGGAAATATCAATAAAGTAAAACATCTACAAAAAAAAAAACCACAAATTCGATTAGAAATTACATAAATTAAAAAAAAAAACAACAAAAACACATAAGAATACACAGTAGGAATAAAAGTCTAACCTACCGTGATAATTCCAACCATCTTCAAATTACCTTTTTCTAAATAAATCAGTTAAAATGTGGTGAGAAACCATACTGGTGTATTTTTTCTAACATAGAAATATTTAAAAGATCGAAATATTTTTTATTTGATTTTTCTATGGTTTATAAATCTTTTTCGAAATGATTTTATTAACATATTATTATGTTCTATTTAATATTTAAATTATTGTATAGTTTACTAATTTACATAATTATATGCCTTTTTATATAAGACGATTTTTTTAACATTTTTTTTTAAAAATTTATACTACCAAATAAAAAATAAATTGTTTGTTCTATATACATATGTTAGTTAATTTTTGCATTTATAGATTATTTATTTCTAATTTTAATTAAAATAATTAAAATTTAAGAAATTATATATTTTTTTTCTCTTTGAATTTTAAACTTTTAAATATTTTTTAATTATTTTATTAAAAATATAAATAGTCATTTAATAGATAGTGGAGTATAAATAATAATGACATTTTTAGTAATTTGAAGGTTTTAAAAGGGTATATATAATGGCTTGTTAGTAATTTTAAGATTTTAAAAGGGGTATAGTAGTCCAAAAAAGTTTCTTAAACATCACCACTTTTATATATTAAGGATAAGGATAAGGATATAATATTTTATTATTTAATAAAACCTAATTATTTAAAAAAAATGGTTTTTTTGTTGGGTGAAAAATCAAAATAGCCACTTTTTGAGGTCAAACTTAGCAAACAGCCACCTTTTGAGATATGTAATGGGGTAGCCACTTTTTATTATTCAATTTTTTAAAATACCAAAACTGCCTTTTTCGTGTGGCAGGTATAGTCTGACACCTCATGACATTCTGACACGTCTGTATAGTACGTATAGTCTGACATTTCTGACATTTTTTCTTTTTCAATGCGATTTTCTTTCCCGATGCATTATTTTTTCTCCCAGTTTATGGTATATTTAGTATATTGTTCATAGTTCTTTGGTGGATTTAGTATATTTTGTAATTTTTTTATGTTTTGATTTTATACTACACACTTCAATTTTAATTCAATTATTTAGATTCATTTTAGTATATTGTTCATAGTTTCCCCTCTCATGTAAAATATTTTGTCCATTTTGTATATTGGGTATATAGTCGTATATTGTCTATATCGTCCTCTGGTTCGTAAGTGCATTTGTGAAAAAGTTAAGGATGTACGTAATATACATGTCATTAAATCTGTAAATAGAAAACGAAAAGAGTGTTAATTACACAATGCTTAATATACAAAAAAAAATACTTAATATACAAAAAAGAACTGTATTTTATATATAGTATGTATATTACATAATGTACGACTAACAAAAAAAAAAGAACATAAGAGGGGGAATGTATATCACGAATAGTACGTAAATTACCAAATGTACGACTAAGAAAAAAATAGAACATAAAGGAAGGGTTGTGTACACCAACCCTCCCCTTTTTGCGTATATTGTGTATATTTACGAATGTACATTTTAGTAACCAACATAGTGGACTGAAAAAAACAGACAGTTATGTATATTACGTATATTACAGAACTATACATTAAAAAGACATTAGAGAGATGATGAATATAAAACAGACAGTTATGTATAACACGTATATTACAAGATATATATTTAAACAGACCACATAAAAAGTATATTACGTATATTATAAACTGTATATTAAGCAACATAGAAGTAGAATGTAAAATACGTATATTATAGACTGAATATTAAACAGACCACGAAAAAATGTATATTGCGTATATTACACAATGTATATTAAGCATACAAGTAGAACGTATATTACGTATGTTACAGATTGAATATTAAACACACCACGAAAAATTGTATAATATGTATATTACAGACCACGAAAAATGTATATTACGTATGAGAAAAACACATAGTTTATGTATATCACGTATATTACAAATACTATATTTAAACAAACAAACAAAAAGTGTATATTACGTGTGTTACAGACTGTATATTAAAAAAAACATAAATAGAACGAGAACCAACAACAGTTATGTATATTACGTATATCACAAAAAAGCTACATTTTAAAGAAACGTCACCTTAAAAAGATAAATAAAAAACACATATTGCATATATTACACGCATCACAAGAACACTATTACGAAATTACGTATATTACATGAAATAACAAATGACATACATGAGAAAAATATATAAAAAACTAAAAAATAATAATACATTTCATCAATTTTTTGTTATTTTGGTTTAGATATGCGAGATTCGCAAGAAAAACGGTGAAAAATATTTATGAAAAAACGAGAATGAGAAGAAATTAAGGAGAGAGATACTAAATTAAAAAGTGTAGGAAATTTGTGAGATAAACATTTGTAAAAGATTAAAATGGTGGATTTTTAAAAAAAAATGAAAGAAGGAGGGAAAGGGAAGAAATTGATATGAAATGGAAAAAGAAAATTAGGAGAGAAGGAATAAGAAATGACATGAAAGTTTGAAAGAAAATGATATGAAAAGAAATGAGAGAAAAAATGAAAAAAATGAGGGTGGAAGGGAGAGAATGGAATATATAGAAAAACATGTGAGGGAAAAATGGGAGGGAAATTTTTTAAAAAAAAATAGAGAGAGATGAATATTAAAAAAAAAAAAGAAGAAGACAAAAGAAAGGGACGGTGGGTGAGGGAAGGGGAGGAGAGAGGAGAGGAGGAATGATGATTGAAAAGATGGGAGAGAAAATGAGAGATGTGAGAAAAATGATTTGACAAGGGGTTTTTTTGTATTTTTACAAATACATGAGGCTATTTTAATGAAAAAATAAAATTGTGGCTATTTGAGTAATTAGGGGTAAAAAAGTGCTATTTTTATATTTGTTCTTTTTTGTTCAATCGCACCCAATGAAACTCCTCACGACCTGCCATGCTTGTTCATAAAGCTTGCACAGTAAAGTAAAAGAGAAAACTCAGGAAGTAGCCACTGTTGACACCCCTCAATTAAAAAATAGCCACATGTTAGTAAAAAACATTTTTTAGCCATTTTCTGAAAATATTTTTCTGAAAATACCGTGAATACCCTTTTTGCAGCAATCATTTGTTTTTTTTTTTGCTTTATCCGATCAACCATCCTACCGCCCTCACCCTTTCTGACATGATGGGAGTTGTGCAACAGTTGCTTGGATCAGCTAGCCGGCGTTTTCAAATTGGGAAACCAGATTTGAAAGGAACACTGCCCCATGCTTCCTTTTTGATTTTTTTCACTAAATCCCAATTGATATTTCCCTCCTTTTTTTTAGTCATTATTCACAAATGGTACCGTGCATATGAAATGGACGAAACTTATACTGGAAGACTCAAGTTTTTGTTTTTTTTTTTTTATCTTCACTCATTTGTTCTTGCTCCCTTTTTATTATAAAGCAAGCCTTTTTTTTGTTTCTTCTCAATCCTTTTATTTCTATCCAGACCCAAACGTCGATTGGTAAAGGTAGATTTATTTTTTTCTTTTTCAATCGTTTCCAACAATGGAAAATGTTGAGGTTCTCGTTAAATACGACGGACGGTGGGATGAGAATGGAAATTTCGTTGGGTTTTCTTGGAAACTTGTTGATATTCATGGAATACGTGGTATCGAGGAGCTTAGAGATTCTATACAAGAGTGCACTGAGATATTTGAAGAAGTTCACGTATATCGGATGTTTATTGAGCTCATATCCGATTGCAATATAGCAAAGTATGTATTGTTTGACGTGGACGAAGACTTTTTGTATTTGGTTGAGTGTCTCAAAGCTGGTTCCTTACGTACCTCCCTTGTTATCGAGTATGCTCCATGTGGGATGGTAGTTGATGGGTTAACTAACAGTTCTCATATTGAAGCTGATAATGATCAAGAATCCGTACAATTAGTACAGTGCAGAGGTGATTCTCATATTGTGGGAGGGGAAGGTATAGATCCTGATCCTGATGTAGAAGCTAGCCACGTGATACACGATGTACAAACAGGACAATCAGTGGATGATTTGGGTGGGATGGAGATGGATGGCTTGGTATATGGGTCTGGTACGTTTTACCCTAACAAATTTACTGATATGCTGGCTATACCAAGTCCTATTTATATACAGAACGGATCACACGGATCACAGATAATTATTGATTCAGCCATCACACCGTTTATACCGAAAGTACGTAATGAACCAGGGCTAGGCAGCGAAGATATCGACATTGATGCTCTGACTGAGGAACAATCAGTACGAATTGGACGACGTATATCAAAACTTGCACCTATTCTTGAGGAGCCTGAAGATGTTAACGAAGATGATGTACATAGTGCTTCGGATGGAGGAGCAGACGAAGAATTCGGTGGTCAAGATGGAGTGGAACTCGATGTGATGGAAGAGAGTGAATCTGTTATCGCGGGTGTACATATACCAGAAGGTTATCGTTTTATTGACCGGCTTGACCTTTGTGACTACCGGATCAACTTTGATGTTATCGTTAGAGACATATATGCTACAAAGGGTTTGTTGAAAATGGCGATCAAGGTGTTAGCTATCAAGAATCATTTTCAATATAGCGTGGTTCGATCAAATAACTATAGGGTGTATGTAGCTTGTTTGTGTGATGAATGTAATTGGAATATTCGAGCATCTAGGTACAAAAAGTCTCACGCATTCATTGTTCATACTTTTATGAATGTCCACACATGCCCCGTTGATTATGTGAAAAATGATCATAGACAAGCTAGTGCCTCTTTGGTTGCTGAATTTGTGAAGCAATTTAATCCTCTCCAGACGAGGGAAAGTCATGAAGGGACACGACATCAAAGAAATGATGCGTTCTAATCACCGGTATTTCTATAAGTTATGCGAGGCGTCGCTCGCTCGAGAGATTGTCTTAAATGAATATCGTGGGACTCCTGAATCATCATATCACAATCTCCCTGGTTTTTGCATGCGGTGTTAGAAAGGAATCCTGGTTAGTACATTTTGATTTAATGCACATTTTGTGTATTAAGTAATTGTATCATTAATATACACAGAATTCGAATGTACTCACCATACCTAGGAATATAAGTAACTATTATTGTGTTTCTTATAATTCAGGTTCTTATATACGTTATGAGCATGACGAAGAGTTTAGGTTCAAATATTTGTTTATGGCACTGGATGTCTCTCTCAGAGGTCTTGCATATTGTAGGCCGGTACTGTCAGTAGATGGCACATTTATGAAGAACAAATATGGTGGAACTATGCTGGCAGCAGTATGCATGGATTCGAATAATCAAATATTCCCTATTGCTGTATCTATTGTTGACTCTGAGAATGATCTATCGTGGAAATGGTTTTTTATTCGTTTGAAGGAAGCAATTGGGTTTGACATTCCGGGTCTTGCGATAATATCTGATAGGCATGTGAGTATCAAGAAGGCGGTTGAGAAAGTATTTCCGCACGCTGAATATGGTGTTTGTATGTATCATTTGTCGAATAACATCAAAAGTAGATTCAAGAAGAAGGGGTTAAGTGATTTATTTAAACGTGCGGCAAGCGCATATTCTGTTGAGGATTTTGAACGACATAAACGTGACATGTTTGATGCCGAACCGCATTTGGAGGCGTATTTGGACGGTATTGGGTTATCTAGATGGGCTCGATCCTTTTTTGGTGGTTTGCGATTTAATATCATGACCACAAATATTTCTGAAAGTTTCAACAATGCGATGACACCTCACCGTGAATTGCCTATTATACCGTTTATGGAGGAAGTTCTTATGAAGCTACAAACTTGGTTTTGGGAGAGGAGGTCTGCTGTGGCGGTTTCTACCAGCAATTTATCATCATGGGCTGAAACGGAGATACGGAATCGATTGAACAGTGGACGTCGGATGAAGGTACAATATCGAATACACACTGTACTGACTGTACGCTATCTTTAAAATATTGCAATTCAATCTGTTTATATTCTTCTTTGTCTCTTTTCTCAGGTTAGGGTCTCTGATCAAGCAAAATATATGGTTAGTGATTTGCACGACGACCATTTTGTGGATATTGCTAAACGGGAGTGTTCATGTCGCAAGTGGCAGTTAGAATTACTTCCTTGTTCGCATGCTTGTGGTGTTTTTGCCCAACACAACCTTCCCACTACGAACTATGTCCACTATTTCTACTCGAAAGATGCATTGTTTAAGACGTATGCTGGATCTGTCTTCCCTACTGGACGTAAAAATCGGTGGCCCAAACCGATTGGTATTCAACTTATCCAGCTCCTTCCTCCGAATACCCAACGGGCTGCTGGTAGACCGAGGAAAAGGAGGATTCCTTCAGTTGGTGAGTTCAAGAAGGTACTGAAATGTGGTAGATGCAATATGTCCCGGGCATAATAGGAAGACTTGCCAAAACCCACTTCCTATAGTTGCATTCTCAAGCTGAAGGTAGCTGTAGTATTTTTTGGATGGTGTGAAGTTCAACTCACAAAGTTGCTAAAGGTATTTGTCTTCCTTGTTTGTTGAACTTCATATTCCTCGGTGGCTAAGTATTTTGTAAGTTGCGAAGCACACCGGGTAGACATGTTGAAATTCATATTTTGTATACGACATACGATTGATTATAACACACAAACGGGCAAAACACATGTAGTATATGTGGTCGTCGTAGGGGAACACATCAAGATGAATGTATATGTAGGAGTTTGTTTTTTGTACATGCTCTCGAAATCCACTTGTCATTTATGTACCGATTGAATGTCCTTTGTATATGAGTATTGTCAGTATATAGTCCGTGTATGTACTTGTTAAGAAACCATCAAGAAGAGATTTTTTGTGAAACAAGAATTACCAAAATTGTTAAATTGAGTTTTTTTAGTGTCTCCAGCACAACGTACTTGTGTTTTGTTGAATGAGATGCTTGAGTAACATTTTTTGTTTTCGCACATATGAGTCATGTTAGTATAATGATTTAGACCAACAATACCCTAATCCGATACGTACATTATAATGATTTAGTATAATGTACTTTGAATAACATTTGTTTCGCACGTATTAATCATGTTAGTACAGTGTTCTATACAATACTCGCGCGACCAACAGTACCATAATCCAAGCGCACATACTTGTGTTGTGTTGACCAGCAGTGTGTCCGTGCAATATGAGTCATGTTAGTATAGTGCTTGGACCCTACGTACGAGACCAACAAGACGTAATCAAAACAAAGACACACTTGTGTCAGGTGGAATGAGATGCTTTGAATAACATTTGTTTCGCACGTATTAATCATGTTAGTACAGTGTTCTATACAATACTCGCGCGACCAACAGTACCATAATCCAAGCGCACATACTTGTGTTGTGTTGACCAGCAGTGTGTCCGTGCAATATGAGTCATGTTAGTATAGTGCTTCAGACCCTACGTACGAGACCAACAGTACCGTAATCAAAACAGCACACACTTGTGTCAGGTGGAATGAGATGCTTTGAATAACATTTGTTTCGCACGTATTAATCATGTTAGTACAGTGTTCTAGACACTACTGACGGGACCAACAGTACCATAATCCAAGCGCACATACTTGTGTTGTGTTGACCAGCAGTGTGTCCGTGCAATATGTGTCATGTTAGTATAGTGCTTCAGACCCTACGTACGAGACCAACAGTACCGTAATCAAAACAGCACACACTTGTGTCAGGTGGAATGAGATGCTTTGAATAACATTTGTTTCGCACGTATTAATCATGTTAGTACAGTGTTCTATACAATACTCGCGCGACCAACAGTACCATAATCCAAGCGCACATACTTGTGTTGTGTTGACCAAGCCAGTGTGTCCTGGTGCAATATGAGTCATGTTAGTATAGTGCTTCAGACCCTACGTACGAGACAAACAAGACAGTAATCAAAACAAAGACACACTTGTGTCAGGTGGAATGAGATGCTTTGAATAACATTTGTTTCGCACGTATTAATCATGTTAGTACGGTGTTCTAGACACTACCGACTGGGACCAACAGATACCATAATCCAAGCGCACATACTTGTGTTGTGTTGACCCAACAGGTGTGTCCGTGCAATATGTGTCATGTTAGTATAGTGCTTGGACCTCTACGCACGAGACCAACGATCAGTAATCAAAACAGCACACACTTGTGTCAGGTGGAATGAGATGCTTTGAATAACATTTGTTTCGCACGTATTAATCATGTTAGTACAGTGTTCTATACAATACTCGCGCGACCAACAGTACCATAATCCAAGCGCACATACTTGTGTTGTGTTGACCAGCAGTGTGTCCGTGCAATATGAGTCATGTTAGTATAGTGCTTCAGACCCTACGTACGAGACAAACAGTACCGTAATCAAAACAGCACACACTTGTGTCAGGTGGAATGAGATGCTTTGAATAACATTTGTTTCGCACGAATTAATCATGTTAGTACAGTGTTCTATACAATACTCGCGGGACCAACAGTACCATAATCCAAGCGCACATACTTGTGTTGTGTTGACCAGCAGTGTGTCCGTGCAATATGAGTCACGTTAGTATAGTGCTTCAGACCCTACGTACGAGACCAACAGTACCGTAATCAAAACAGCACACACTTGTGTCAGGTGGAATGAGATGCTTTGAATAACATTTGTTTCGCACGTATTAATCATGTTAGTACAGTGTTCTATACAATACTCACGGGACCAACAGTACCATTATCAAAGCGCACATACTTGTGTTGTGTTGACCAGCAGTGTGTCCGTGCAATATGAGTCATGTTAGTATAGTGCTTCAGACCCTACGTACGAGACAAACAGTACCGTAATCAAAACATACTTGTGTATAGTTTAATGAGATTGATTATCATTTGCTTCGGACAATATGAGTTTTTTTAGTGTAATCCATTAAACTACACGTATTACACCAACTGTACCATAATTCAAGCACTACATACTTTACAAATACCTTTTTGTAATAATAATGATTTGATGTTACTATGCATTTTAACATAATTGATTTTAACTATGCATTCTAACATAATTGATTTAACATAATTGATTTGATCTTACTATGCATTTTAACATAATTGATTTTAATCACGATTTTTTGTGATTTTACTATGCATTTTAACATAATTGATTTTAACTATGCATTATAACATAATTGATTTTTCCTGCATATGCAAGAACGATGATTGAGCATGAATTGAAGTATATTCAAGATAAACACGAAACATACGTTCAAGATTGAACAGATCAAAGATAACGTGTGTATTACATTCAAAATACGTCAAGTCTAATCTAAAAGAACTTGTATACGTCGTGTAGTCTAATTTATATACCAGAAGTACTAATATCACAAACAGCTTGTTGATAAATGATTTTCAAAATATAATTAGTAACTATCAGGACATAAGTAATATATAGGGTTTAGGAATTAGATAGCCAAAGCAGAAGATGCATCGCATCATGTAGTGTTGTATCATCACAATCACAAAAATTCCAAAAGGTAAATGCATCACAAAATAGAGTTAATAGTGTTGTTTCAATCCAAAATAAGGAGAAGTGTTCACTCTTCAATCCTTACCATTATCGCCTCCATCGATTGTTTGGTCCACGCCTGGGGCATCCTCTCCCTCATCATGTGTGCTTTTTGACACATTTTTTCTACCTCTCTTTGATGTTGACTGTCCACGTCCCCTCCCTCTCCTACCTCTTTTTGCGCTTGGGGCTTGAACGAACTCAAGCAATCTTGTGCTTGGTAGTCGTTGTCTGCCCGTTTTTAAAATTAACGATTCCTGTATTTAAAATCAACCTAATTAGTAATATGAATACAACAAGACTGGATTTTTTATTTGTAGCATAAGTTTTTTCTTCTTACCTCATTTTCTTCAGGAAGTGCAGCCTCTTGAACATCAGTATTTCCAGCATCAGGAGCTAATTGCATAACGGTGTTGTTGGCCTCATCTTCAATGGGTAGGCTAGTATAATGACTGGCGATTGCTTGCACGTCACATAATTGGGTAGATGCAGTAGGCCCAACATCATGATTCTGTATATTATACATTAAGTTCAATCATGTCAATTATCAATTCTCAGAAATATGCATTGAATATTTTTTGTGTTGTACTTACCTTTGTAATTTGGTCTTCATTATTTGGGTTGGTATGTTCTGGTGTTCCCCCTTCATCCAGAATGGGCTAGCAAAAGGTTGATATACATTAGTTTTAATAAATCAAATCATTTTGCACATGTTTTTATAGTTAGTATAAGCATCTTTTTGCAAGCATCGGGGCTGATTTATGTACCTCATTCGACACAACACCACCAACAGTACCTGTCATGATATTACCATCCTGTGTATCCTGCTTAATATAGAAATCAGTACTTGACAGACCATTCATACAATAATGATAGTTTAGTTACTTCAAATTAAGACAAGTAAACATACTTGTTCAGTAGTACGTGTCACACCATCTGAAGTGTTGTCTCTCGGAATATCCTATTTACAATACAGCCATGTATACGGATGATGTTAGTTTAGTTTCCTCAATGTAGAAAAGAGGAGGGAATGTTAATTTACCTCTCCCAAGCTTTCTTTGGGCATGTTAACATACGCCTTGATTTCTTCAAACATTGAACTGAACTTCTTATCTAGAATGGAGAAGCCACCCAAAATTATCCCTTTGAGGTCATCGAGAGTGGTTTTGTCTTGTTTGCTTGTCTCACCCAACAAATCACTTTCAATTTCAAATTGCATCGAAGTTTCGTTGAACTTGTCAGTGTAGTTGTCAAGGTCCTCATCGTCTTCCCCATCCTCCTCAACATGCTCATGGTCTTTTATGATCCCCTTACCCTTTTTGTCTTTCATCTTCTCCTTTAGAGCCATAAAGTCGCGACTAACTCCTCTTCGGTAGGTTCCATGTGAACAATGACGACCTATACCAACGGTTCAACACATTACATTAAAATGGTATAAATATAAAGCATTCCATATAAAGTATTCCATATAAAGTCATACCTTGTCGTTGAATATGTCCTTCTCTAGCCTACGTGCGTCCCCCCGCCAACTTGTTTATATCCCGGTTAAGCATTCGTGCAATACCTTGTCCCTTTCTAGTTGCAAACCTCTCTTTCTCAGACAGTTTAGGTATAATCTCGAAGGCCCAATATATCAGAGCGTAAGCAAAACCAGAAATGGAAAAAGATGATTTCTGGAGGCTATTGAAGGAGTTTACGATGCTTTGTACTAGTACATCATATGCGACACGACCCCAAGGATATGATTCAAACAACTCTTGATTTTCAACCATCCTCAAATACAGACTGTCCAATTTATTTGACTGTTGTTTGGCCACCACGATGTTTTCTAAGATTGCAATTTTTGCAACCTTGGTGACGATTATCATCAACGAAATCATAATCATCGATTTTTTCTTTGAGGGTTGACAACTTTGGAGAGGAGTAGTTCTGGAAGAATTCCATTTGGATTGTACTGAGGGGTAGTTTTTCAACGTTAACGAATTTTATTTCTCCACAATTCAAGCCCTGTTATGAGTGAGAAATCGCCAAAGTGAAATTCACCTCATTCCCCTCTATGTTGAAGCTTAGCACACTTTGGTTTACATTTTTTACTCTCCTCCTAATGAGACTAAGTAGGAGTTGTGTTGGGAACTTTTCTGTGGGCATTGTTTGGAATTGGCTAATGAATGATTTGCCTAACAAGTTTTTCTCGCCTATCGGTAAGCTTCATCATGAGGGTGCTTATATTTGAAGGTTTACAATAGACATTCACCCTTTGATCCCTTATCCAAGCTTCTTTTGGAAGAAGCAATTTTGGACCCTGAATCAAAAGACGTTGGTTATGTAACTAATTTAGGGGTTAGGGGTACAATTTTGATACAGATTATACTTGCAGTACAAGACCATTAGAAACATTATACTGACAATACAAATATGATACGAATTATACTATAAGTACAAATATAATTGAAATACGTCAGATACAAACTACACCAGATAGGGGAGTGCGTAATTTGAGCGTCACAAGATGTAAATACTAACAGTACGAATCATACCAACTATCAAATGTTTACCCGAATATGGAACATTATACTAGAAGTACAATTACATAATTGAAATTAGATACGAATTATACCAAGAAGACAGGTTATCTCAATTTAATAGAATAATTATAGTAGAGAAACTAATACGAGTTATAATAACAGTACAAATCATACATTAGAGATTACCAACAATACCTTGTGTACTTGAACAGAGGTTTGTTTCGGGGTTTTAAGCTTTGTTTTCACAGACATTGTAGGTGAAATTTCTTGGATCTCCTTGCTTTTTGGCGTCTGTGTTTATCAACATGTAGGTAGATTTTTTTATACAGGTGGTACAATATATAGTGTACACGATCAATAATACGATTCAATTAGTAGTACAGACCTCAATTTCACCCGTTTGATCATGGGATGTGTCTGAACTCTTACTCCTTGTTATTGTCATTCCTGAATCAGATTTGAAGTTCAGAGTTTTAAACAAATGGCCAACATGCACACTGTTCTATGAACGCTGGAAAGACGAAAAAAAAACGGGAAAAGAAGAAAAGAAATGGGCAAAACAAGATCAGTGAAGAACAAGAACAAAAAATAAAAAAGAACGGGAAAAAGAAACGCATGATTCCTATGAACGCTGAAGAACATTGAAGAAAAAGGAAAAAAAAATAAAAAGAATGGGGAACGAAATGCACCTTTTCTGTGAAAATGGAAGAACAGGGAAGAACAAGGAACGAAAATGGAAGATCAGGGAAGAACAAGGAACGAAAATGGAAGATCAGGGAAGATCAAGGAACGGACGGAATGGAAGGAAGAAAAAGGAAAACGGAAAATTTGAAATGAAGGATGGAAGTTGAAAAGACAAAGAGGTGGCTAGTAACCGTATTAAAATCCCTGCAAATTCGGCTGCATTTTCCCCATACCGAAAGGACGTGCCTGACACTGATTTCTCGTAGTACGAGATCTATAGGAGTACCATTTTCTGATTTCAGTTTAATGAGGGTGTTTTTGGTAATCTACTGCCTCTGACGTCATTTTGGGTGGTTATTTTCTGGCTTTTAAATTTTGCTGGCTCTTTTTCGTTATTTGGGTAAGAATTAGGCTAGTTTAATGGTTAACCCAAAGTAAAAAAACCAACCACCGCCTCCCAATTTAGTAAAAATACTAGAGTAACCAAATTTTTCTTTAATTATTGGGTTTTTTTTTTTAAATAAAAAAATGACATTTTAAGAATTGATATATTTTAAAAATCTAAAAATTGTCATACATGACTCTTCTTACACTATTCCTAATAAAAACAAATTGTAAATTAGGTTGATTAATGGGCTTCATATAGGCCTTGACAAATTGATAGGCCATGGGCCTTTCTTTTGTAGTTGGCTTTAGGCCCAATTATTTTGGCTGGAATGAAATCTTCTTCTTCCATGGAAAGCCTTTATATTCTCTAGGTGCAAAACTACCTCAATCTATTAAAATAGGATTCTCATTCTCACCTCACTGTCAAGTCTTTTAATTTTAAGGGTATTTTTAAAATGACATTGAATTCTAAATTTTAAAAACGGTAAAAGTTTTTTGAATTTTCAAATAAATCACTTTGTTCTTTAATGAAAATATTTCATTATCTATCTCTACTATATAAAAAGTGACTTAGATAGAAAAATTTTTGATTTTGAATTTGATTTTTACCCTTACTAATTTAGTTTAATATCTATATAGCCATTATCCCATAATAAATTACCACTTTAATTTTATATTTTTTTACTACAAATTTAATTTAATTTAAAAACTTTAATATCTATATAGTCATTCTCCCATTATAAATTACTGCTTTCAATTTATTTTTTGAGACAAATTTAATTTATTTAAAATTAAAAAATTCTCTATTCATGTGATATGTTTTCATAGTAACTTATTTTACATTAAAATGATATTTTATAAAGGATTTTAATATATTTGTCAAATATTTTACTTGTGAAAATTTATAAATTTTATATGTAATATTTATTCACATTTATTCTATCAATTAAAAAAAATATTTTAATTATTTTAATAAAATATAAACCTTTTATAAAGAAAAGTTTGTATGGACTAAAATAAAAAAATTTACACCTTATTCTAAGAAGTAAAAATAGATGTTGGTACTATATTGGTTTTTTGTAATTTTTTTTTTAAAAACAATGCTTATACATAAAATTCTAACTACAACTAACATCATGAATTCTCATCTTCTAACTTTTCAAGTATTTTTTAATTCCTAAATATGGAACAGTTTCAAACTATGATCTAAGAAACTTCTTTTGTCAAACCTCCTGCTTTCCATACATTTGGATAAAGGAGTTTCAATTTAAAATTTAGGTTTGATTAATACGGATTTTAACTTTAGAAGCACTATATATTATAATAAAAATGATCACAAATAATAGTTGTAAATTATTTGAGAGGTCACTTGAAATTAGATAATAATAACAGCTTCTTCATCCATCAACTTAGAGGTTACTAGATATGATCTTATAACACTCCAATTAATTTGGTAGTATAAAAGTTTTGTAACTTGCAAATTAAATTTTTAATTAATTTGGATTTTTTCACTTTCAGTTACTATATATGCATGTAAATTGATAATTTACAATACACCAATTTAATAAATAAAAGTCTAGATTTTTTAGGATAGAGATATAACAATGATTGCTTTTGGTATTTTTCTAACTTTTATTTATATTTATATTTTCTAACTTTTACCTAATATATTTTTCTAAATTTGTTCAACTCATTCATGCTACTTCAACTCTTTTTTTAAAAAAAAAAAATAATCATCAAACTTTTAATGTAGGTGAGCAATATATTTTCTAATCAGAAGAAAGAGGCGTAAGGAGGACCAAAAGAAGAACACCAAAACAAGTTTAGTTTTCATGAATTGAATTACAAACTTTTTAAGCTGTTTGTAAAATATTTTTTATATAAATGTTCATCAAAATTAAATTTCGTGTAAACCTGTATTCATACTTGAATAGATAATATTTGAGACAAAAAACTGAGAGTTAAATTGATAATTAATAATAATATGAAATAAATACACAAAATACACGTGCATCGCACGTGCCAAAAACCTAGTTTATCGAGAGTTTCAAAATCATAAAAGCTAACCAAAGTCCCAATTATAAACATAAAATACAATAATAACATTGATCAATGAAAAAAAAAATGATAATTAATTTTCATTAATTTAATGAAAACAATCTTTAAATTAATAAAAATTTCATCTAATTTTTTTAAAAAAAATTTGTTATTTTTGGAAATATAAATTTTAAAAATGTCACATAATGAAAATTCTCTTCATTTTTATAACTAGTTGAACCGGTCGTCAAAGTAGTCAATTTTTTTAATCCCATACCAAGGAATAAAATAGAAATAGAAAAGAAAAATGAAGAATACAATTTTCAACATTTCCGCAAAATTTTAGAATCTTAAGGTTGTTATTATCAGATTTATGGATAATAAACACGTCTAACACATTAATTGATTTTGCGATGAAAACCTAATTATTAAGAAATCTAACATATTATTTATTCCTTTGAAAAAAATTACAATTAGGCACGGAGACTAAAATATCGTTACATTTAATTTCATATTTTTAGCATCTAAACAGATAATTGGACTTAAAAAGCAACCTTTCTTAGCCAAAACATGGGCCTGAGTTTATATGAAGAGAAGAGCTGATAATGAGCTCCCTCCATAGACAACCATGGCTGAAGCTTCAGCTCCCAAAGAATTTTTCAAAACCACAATCAAAAGATTTCGCAGACCAAGGAGCATAAAAAAAAAAAAAACAAGGTCTGGGATGGCGTAGGGGGATGAAGAGGTTGAACAGTGAGAGCATCAAACTACATCTCATTCCTGACTGAGATAGGTTTGAAATTAGGAGGCCTAGGAATCCAAGAGTCATCCCAGATTCTAATGGATTTCCCATTACCCACTCTCCAAAGACATCTTGATTAAGAACTTCTCTTCCATTCAACTTTAGCCTCCATAAAGAATGAATTTTTGAAATATTTATCTTTCAACACTCTAGCAAGCAAATAACGGAGAATCAAACTCCATAAAATCAACCTGTAAACCAAGGTATTTTCCAAACTCCAGCTTTGTAATCCCCATAGCCTGTGAAATGATCTCCCTGACATCAGAAGAGGTGTTTTTGCGGAAAGCAAGACTGCTTTTGTCAAAATTAATCTCTTGACCTGAAGAATTTTAATTAACTCTCCTATTTCATTCATGTGGGCTTTGCAAAATAGCAAGGATGGCCTCTGATTGGAGAATCTGAAACCATGGATAAGATTAGATCTAGCACCAATCTCCAAAAGATTCGTTAGCCCTTTAGTACACAACACAAATAAGTAGGGGGAAAGAGGATCACCTTGACAGAGAGAAAAAACCTTGCGAAGAACCATTAACCAAGATACTAAATCATGTTGTGGAAATACATTCTAGGATCCAGGCCACCCAAATCCTACAAAAACCCAACTTCACTAGGTTTGCCTCTATAAACTGCCATTTCGCCCTATCAAGCTTGATAGCTAAATCTCATTCCTTCCCTTTTTCTTCTAGTCTTAAAAGAATGAAGAATTTCATCGGCGATGAGAATATTATCTCTGATTTGATGTCCCCCAACAAAGGCAGTTTGGCAGTCACTAATAAGCTTCGGAAGCACACCTTTCAATCGATTACAAAGCATCTTTGAGGTGAGCTTGTACACACAGAAATAGGTCACAATTGTTTCATATTCTTTTGGCATTTTACCTTGGGAATGAGCGTGATAGAAGTATGATTTAATTTATGAAGTCAACGACTACTCTAAAAAAATTCTTTCACCATCTTGTAACATCTTAGCGAACAACTTGCCAATGGTCCTGAAAAAATCCAGCTATCATACCGTCTGGACCTGGAGACTTGTTAGGATGCATTTGAAATAAGGCATGCTCAATATCATTATCAGAAACTGCCCTGATTAGGTTGGCATTGTCTTCAACACTTACCTTTGAGCTTAAACCACCCAAACAATCTTCTACATTCACCGGAGCTATAGAGCTAAAACGAGTTTGGAAATAATGGATTCCAATCTCTGCTACCTGATCATCCCATTCTCTCCACAAGCCATTCTCGTCCTCCAGCCATCTCAGAGTATTTAGCCGTCTCCTCCTCTTAACTTGAGCATGGAAGAAGGTAGTGTTTTATCCCCCTCCTTAAGCCACAATGAACGAGATTTAATGCGCCAATAATATTCATTGGAAGAGATAGCAGATTTTAGATTTCCTTCCAATATCTTCACTTCCATAATATTGATAGTTTGTGCATCTTGAGCTTTAAGTAGATCATCTTTGATTTTCTCCGCCACTCTATAAGCCGTACTCCCCAGACATTGCAAACACCAAGACTTATTAATAATCTCCACACATTCATCTTCCTTACTGCACTTCTGGTCGTATTTAAAATAAGAAGTCATTTTCTGAGGTTTTGAATCAGTTTCCACATGATCATACGATGATAAGAGCCATAAGAATTTATATGATGCACCATTGAGTTTGGGTAACAACTCAACTAAAAATCAGAGGCAATACCCCTATCTAAACGCTCTTGGATAAAGGCAGATAGATCACGTTTATTAGACTAGGTGAAGGGATAACCATTGTATCCTAAATCAAGGAGATTATTATATAACACAAAACTCCTGAAAGCGAGCATACTTTGCACAGTTCTCGGACATCCCCCTTTCTTTTCTTCTCGATGGAGCAAATCATTAAAATTTCCAATCAACAACACTTCTTTAGGATTCGCTGCTAGCCTCTCTTGAATGAAAGTTAGCAGAGTATCTCGCAAGTTGTCGACGGGGTCAAATAAATGCACATGAGACCAGGTGAGGCGTAATTTAACATCCTCAATCAGAGCTTCAATAAAAAAGGAGGCACTCTTCTTAATAGTCACTCCACATCAAGCAAAGCCTCCCACTCAAACCCTCAGGAACAACAATGTAGCAAGAGTGGTAAAAATTTGGTTTTTTATTGTTTGAATAAACGATTTTTTGTTTATTGTTTCAGAAAGAAATAAAATATCAGGCTGAAGACTCTGCTTCTTCAAACAATGAATTATCAGGAGACCTCCCATCCCCTGACAATTCCAACTTAAGATTTTCATAATGCTCTTGGAGACTAGGCCTTACTGATCCCCACTCTATCTTCCCTTATAAGATGGTTCACCAGGAATTGCAGAATCATATTCCACCGAGATATAGACTAAATTAGAGGGATCCTCTTGCATCAAACCTTCCATAATTTGTTCCTGAAAATCCTCCTAGCTCAATCAATCACCTCTTCCACTCTATCAACCAGCTCATCAATAATTAATGTTCTCTTTTCCCTTCTCTGCACCTTTTCTCCCCGGGCCACAGGATCAGTCACCTTATCTCTGAATCAATTATTTCCAGAACTAGCATGTTGATTTTTGAGAACTATTACTTCCAGCTCTTAACTAATAGCCAAACATCCCAGAGTAATTTGGTTGCTCTCCGTTAATCTCTGCCAGGTTTTTCTCCTCGCACCCCATAGCATCGTGCCCAAATTTACCACCATTTCGAACTTCAAATCATTTGGGATGACAGTAATGGTTTCTTCATGAAGTTGCAATTTCTAAATTTTTTTTAGCTAAATCCTCCTCCATGATTAATTTCCAGAAAGAGAGAGTAATTCTCTCTATTCCAGTTCCACCTTACACTCGTAAGGACATCCTATTATCCAAATCAATTGGACTTTAAGTTTCACAAAATAACTTATAAGTTGCATTTGACGAAATGTTTCTATGATTAAGAACAACATCGCAATTCACAGTAACCATAAACCATGAAACATTAAAAAATAAAATATTACTTTTTTAAAATTAATATTACATATTTTAAAAATAATCCGATAAATATTACAATCTACAAAATATTCTTAAAAATATGGTAAATCGTACCGTATACGATTTCAACCTTTTTATTAGAAAAGTCTACGATTTCATAGTTTTGAGAAAAACAACATAAATTTAAAATTACGAAAAATAATATGGAAAGAATCGTAAAAATGATCTGTTTGTAGGTTAGACTCATGAAAATACAAAGGTTAATATCAGATCATCATTCGGCTCCCGGCCCAAAGGCCGCCTCGAGCTCAACTCGGACTCAACCCAAGCTCGGTCTGAAAGTCAACGTTTGACTAGCCGGCTCGTTAAATATTTGGATTGGACATGAACCTTCTTTTTTTAAACTAGCCGGTCCGAGCTCGGTCCAAAATAAATCTCACATAATTTTTTTTTAAAAATAAATATATTAGTCATAAAATTTAACATATATTTGTTCATGTTATTTATCATTTAATAAGAATAAATCATTGATTCACTTAGTGTATTTTTTATAAATTGAGAAAAATGCACATGATTGACAAATGAGTGATTTCATATTTTATTGATGCAATTTATTCTCAAATATTTATGTATGAAATATTAATGAATTGAAATATATACTTTTTGTTCTCCATTTTGTATTAAAAATTTAATTGATAAACTAAAAGTAAATAAATGTAATATTTTATTTCTAAAATATTAAAAAGAGTTAAGTCATATAATGGGCCAAAATTGGCTCGATCTAACGAGCCAGGCCCAAGCTCGACCCTATGAGCCAAGTCATAAGTCGAGTTGTGGGCCTTTTATTTATTAGGTGGAGCCGAGCCGTTTTGGCTTGAACATTAACATAGGCTCGTCGCGCTCGAGCCCGAACTGAGCCTAAGCCTGAGCCTAATAATGTTTGAGGCGAGTCGGCTCAACTCGGCCCATTGATGATTGTGAGGTCAATATAACCCAAATTTATACCATTAAAGACAAAATAATTAAATATGACTAAAATACCCCAACTTTAAAGATAGAATGTCACAATATTATTAATTAAATAATATGTATTTTTTTTAGGAAAATTTCATTGGGTGGCAGAATTTTTAGCAATATTTATAAATATAGCATTTTTAAAAAGTATTTGCAAATATAGCAGATTTTTAAAAACCCTCATTCATGTGATCAGAGAAATCAGTGATAACTTATAAAATAATCAGTGATTACTATCAGGTAATCAGTGATTCCTGCACAAAATATCAGGATATCAGTAATTACTAATCAGTGATTACTGTGAAGATATCACTGATTACTAGTGACAATTTTGTAATATTTTGGGCGCGAATTTAAATTTTCTGCTATTTTTGTAAATATGTTTTTTTACTGCTATTTTTACAAATATTGAACCTATTTTTGCTATTTTCGTAAGAGCCCCTTTTTTTATTATTAGTAAAAGATATATGGTATACTTAGTAACGGCGACATTGTATACCCAATACACGATTTTACCTATAAAAAAATGCAAATATTTTTTGTATATATTAATAAGAAATGAAATTAGAATAAATGATTGAAATGATTGGACTTAATACACTAATAATAGAAAAATAAATATTACTTCACTAATAATATTGTAATAACCCATCCTTAAAGTAGGGGTATTTCAACAATTTTTGTTATTTTGTCTAAAATGATATAAATTTGGCCAGTTCTAATTAACCGTTGTGTTGTCAAGAGTCCAACACCACAAATCGACTTTCCGATTATTGGATCAAAATTTATGATTAAAAAACTATTTCAATATATGTTAGTGGTATTTTCGTAATGTAACAACCCGACTTTTCAGAGTTTAAAACAAATATAATAAATGCAACGGAAGACTTAATAAATAAACTTTATTGAAAAATATGAAAGTCACACTATCTCAAATACTCATTTCAAATAAAATCAGCAACGCTGGAGTTGTAAAGTTTGAATAAAATCATATGGAAACAAATAACATTGTCTTAAAACAAATAGAGAATAATAATTCCTCAAGATCTAAATAACTCAAACTATAAATCAAATAAAAATCGACACGTTATTCATTAACAAAAATTAATGACAGAGATGGCCACCAATCAACATTGAACCCCTTATCTTCGCCACTTCATCAACCACCACCTATCGGTCCATTATTACCTGAAAAAAATAGCAATGTGAGGCTAAAGCCAGTGAGAAAACGATTCAATCAACGGGTAAAGTTTTAAATAGTTTTTAAACGATTCATACCGAGTCCCAAGCACTCAACGCTCTCTGATAACTCTTACGCTCAAAGCGTCACTTAAACTCAAATCTCATTCCACTTACATGAATAGACATTTTATCTGTAATTCCATATTCAAGACTTTTCAATAAACATCCTCTTACATGGATAGACAACTCTCACTAGTTTCATACCCATGGCCATCACTCATAAACTCTCATACATAATCTCTTATCGATTTCAGAACATTAATTATTATTAAATTAACAAACAACTAGAATTAACATGCAACACTAGAAAGGAGGTCTCTCGATACTACTATCACTTTCTAGTACGTAGTTATAGCTACAACTATAATTGAACCTCTAGTAAATCATTCATACGAGCAACGATTACTAGCACCTGGTTATGGACTCACCCATAACTAAATAAAACTAAGTATTAAGCTCGTAGCCTTAATACTAGTTATCAGAACCTGCCAAGCCATCAATCTCAAACTTTCTCATTATCATACACATGATAATGTTCACATAAAATCAGTATTAATCATCAAAATACATAAGCCCAATTAGTTTAACAATTAAATAACAAATCTGCAGAAAACGGTAAAAACTGTCAAAAACGAAAAAACTGAAAAGTTGAAATTCTACTTTCAACATTCTCGCAAGCAAAGAACGTGGCATATTGATCAAAGACCACCCCTGCTTAGCCAGGAGTTCCAAATTGAAGCTTTGAAGGTCCTTGAAATTAAGGTCTCCATGCTTTTTAGGAGCACACATATCCTTCCAGTTCCCACAATGAATGCCTATTTTCTCACGATTAGGCTGCCACCAGAAACGCCCTACAATAGAATTAATATCTTTACAAATAGAAACTGGAATTTTGAAGCAATTCATAGCATATATCGGCATCGCCATTGCCACAGCTTTAATAAGAACCTCCTTCCCTGCTTGAGACAAAAACTGTTCAGATCAACCATGAGCCTTCGTATCTACTCTATCTCAAATGTCTTGGAAGATTTTAATTTGGGAGCTCTCAAAATCAACCTGTAAACCAAGGTATTTTCCAAGCTCCAGCTTTGTAATCCCCATAGCCTGCGAAATGATCTCCCTGACATCAGAAGGGGTATTTTTACGGAAAACAAGACTGCTTTTGCCAAAATTAATCTCTTGACCTGACTTCTGTCCATACACTTGAAGAATTCTAAGCAACTCTCCTAGTTCATTTGTGTGGGATTTGAAAAATAAAAAGGAGTCATCATGTAACGTCCCGTTACTTTTGAGGTAAAAAAATTATTTATTTTATTTTATTTTAATTTAAGCATTTAAGTTAATTTTAGAATTTAGTAGTTTATTTCGTTTTAAGCCTTTTTACTTGCTTTATTAGTTTAAATTAGTTTTGGTTGTATTAATAATTATTAACGGGCCAATTAATAATTATTAAACACCATTGAGCTAGTTTAAGAACTTCGAGTTTCGATTTATGAGTTAAAAGTCATTTAAGGGACGTAACCGTCATTTGCGAAATTCTTAAAATATCAAACTACTATTCATCTCTTCCTTAAATTGCAACGTTGACTCATTGACCAAGAACAAATCACTTTCTTCTTCTTTTTTTTCCTCTCCTTGCCGTGGGTTAAAGGGTTTTGGGGAAAATTTTCGGGTTTTGTTCGTTTCTCATCGGATCGCTTCAATTCTCGTTCCGTTGGAAAGGCCTCGGTCCTAGGATTCTTCTCAACCTAGCAATCATACTTTCCATCCGTATTCTAAGGGCCTCAAGGTATGTCAATGTTTCAAAACCTAAGCTTCAAATAGTGTTTTAATGGAGTTTTGAATTTGAATCTTCGATTTCTTGCTGATAAACTCGATGATTTTAACTACGGAAGTTGTTTTATGTGATTTTTAGAACTTTCCCTTAAACCATAAACCCAAGTTTGAGCCACAACCCGTCCCATTTGAAATTTACCATTCGTGGGCTGAATTTTAGGTTATTTATTATTGAATAATTGTTGTTGTAATTAAATCCGGAAAATCACTTATTGTCCAAAAACCCTATTTATCGTTACCCATTGAATTTGGGAACTACCAAACTACTTGAAACCAACCCGAAACGTATCTAAATTGCCTAAAAGCCGGAAAATGAAACCCGAGACCCTTTTTATGAAGGGGGCCAAGAGCACCATGAAAGAATTTTTGGGGTTTTTCGTCGTTTTACGTTTTTAGATGTTGTTTGATCGTTAATTGGTTAATTATTGATTGTTAGATGTAATTTTAATTGTAGATGTTTTTGGACCGTTGATTGATCGCACTAACAGGGATTTGGAGCAAAACTACTTTTGTCAAGGTGATAATAAATAGGATTTAAAGTAGCTTTAGAAACCGAATAAGTAGAAAGATTTGTAGGATCGGAAGTTGAGTTTAAGGTCTGAATCGAAAGGATAAAAGAAAGTGAGCTAACATGCTTAGGCTTGGAGTAAGTTCTAATTGAGTAAGAAAATTCTTAGGTGCTTCAAAGGAAACGAGTAATCTTTGGAAATTCTAAGTTTAGACTAACTTCGGAGTTTCGTAATGTTATCAGAAGTTGAAGGATCTAAGGGTAATAAGGATTGTGAATAAGGAACTTCGTTGGTTTAATAAACAATGGAGCAATGAATTAAGGACTTTATGTTAAGTTAAAATCCTGAGTTATCTGAAAGCCGGTTGGCTTTATTTATTCATTGTTCTTCTTAAGTTCCTAATTGTTTCTTTTATATATAAGAGGAATTCATGATCTATTTACTTTATGTCCTTTCGATTATGATGAATGATTATTTATTTTACTTGCAATTGAAAACATATTCATATCATATCATATGGCATAATCGAAATTGAGAGGATAAAGGTATCGTTAGCTTGCGAGAGCTTTCATAGTGTCATTATAAACAATATTTTGAAAAGCGAGACAATGATCAATAAGCCATGTTCTTTGCTTGCTAGAGTGTTGAAATGATTGGACTTAATACACTAATAATAGAAAAATAATTATTACTTCACTAATAATATTGTAATAACCCATCCTTAAATTAGGAGTATTTCAACAATTTTTGTTATTTTGTCTAAAATGATATAAATTTGGCCGGTTCTAATTAATCGTTGTGTTGTCCGGAGTCCAACACCACAAATCGACTTTCCGACTATTGGATCAAAATTTATGATTAAAAAACTATTTCAATATGCTAGTGGTATTTTCGTAATGTACCGACCTGACTTTTCAGAGTTTAAAACAAATATAATAAATGCAACGGAAGACTTAATAAATAAACTTTATTGAAAAATATGAAAGTCACAATATCTCAAATACTCATTTCAAATAAAATCAGCAACTCTGGAGTTGTAAAGTTTGAATAAAGTTATACGAAAACAAATAACATTGTCTTAAAACAAATCAGAAACAAATAGAGAATAATAATTCCTCAAGGTCTAAATAACTCAAACTATAAATCAAATAAAAATCGACACATTATTCATTAACAAAAATGAATGACAGAGATGGCCAACAATCAACATTGAACCCCTCATCTTCGTCACTTCATCAACTGCTACCTCTCGGTCCATTATTATTTGAAAAAAAAATAGCACTGTGAGACTAAAGCCAGTGAGAAAACGATTCAATCAACGGGTAAAGTTTTAATTAGTCTTTAAACGATTCATACCGAGTCCCAAGCACTCAACGCTCTCCGATAACTCTTACGCTCAAAGCGTCACTTAAACTCAAATCTCATTCCACTTACATGAATAGACAATTTATCTCTAATTCCATATTCAAGACTTTTCAATAAACATCCTCTTACATGGATAGACAACTCTCACTAGTTTCATACCCAAGGTCATCACTCATAAACTCTCATACACAATCTCTTATCGATTCCAGAACATTAATTATTATTAAATTAATAAACAACTAGAATTAACATGCAACACTAGAAAGGAGGTCTCTCGAGACTACTATCACTTTCTAGTACCTAGTTATAGCTACAACTATAACTGAACCTCTAGTAAATAATTCATACGAGCAACGATTACTAGCACCTGGTTATGGGCTCACCCATAACTAAATAAAACTAAGTATTAAGCTCGTAGCCTTAATATTAGTTATCACAACCTGCCAAGCCATCAATCTCAAACTTTCTCAACATCATACACATGATAATTTTCACATAAAATCAGTATTAATCATCAAAATACAGAAGCCCAATCAGTTTAACAATTAAATAACAAATCATCCAAAAACGGTAAAAACTGTCAAAAACGGAAAAACTGCCGAAAAGTTAAAATTCTACTTTAACACTTCCCAAATAAATTTTCATGGATAAAGGTCATCTTAAACTCTCAAAAATTCAGGAAATAAGATTAATAACATTCAGAATTGATTCGAACTAAGAAACTTCAAATTTTTGCCGAAAAACGTCTAAACAAGTTCTAACCAAAAATAAATTCTCCCAAATGAATTTCAAAAGTTCCCAATGTCAATTATCTTCTTAAATTTCTAGAATAGTATATTTAAATATTTAGATTCAAACAAGCTACGTTTTGAGCTTTAGATTTCTCTAAAACCCCGCCGTTGATTAAACTGTTAACTCACCTCGATTACGCTAAAATCCAAATTACCAAGCTAATTTCCACCACAAACCATACCTGAAACGATGGTCTAAAGAAATTAAAATCTATGCTAAAACAGTACCACAAGATGCTAAAGGGATTGGGGTTCAACGGCTCGAAGAACAGGAAAACCAAACGACAAAGAACTCACCGTTTGTAAAGGGACAGCAGCCACAACGTTGCTGCCCTTGTCGCGGTTGAACCAGGGCCTTCGAGTCTCGGTTTTTTCATGGGTTCAAGTTCTGGGAGATCAATTTTTATGGGTTTTCAAGTTTAGACAAGGTGGATCAAACTCGATTGGGTAAAAGGCTTTAGATCGAGAATTGGAAGGTGGCGGAGTTTGGTTTCAAGGATGGGGTTCTTGAATTTTATAATTTAAACACAAACACAAAATTCCATAATTTAAATGATTGATAAATCGATCCAAAAAGCTTACCCAATGTTATAAATTCAAGGAATCAACCTTCAATCTTCACCCAATGACTTGTCACGTTCAAAACGATCACCTACCAACAAGAATTGACAAAGAACATCAACTTTAAAAACCCTAGGGGCAGCGGCAACATGAGGATCCAAGGGAAGAAGAAAATTTTACCTTTTAATTAAATGACGATCCTCCAACCACTCCAAAATCAAGATCGCACCTGGAATCGTTACCCAAACGACCAAGAATCGAACAAATTCTTGGGCTTTCTCCAAAGGCGGCGGCGGCATGAGAGGGAGAGAAGAGAGTGACTTTTCTTAATTTTCTTTCTTTTCTGACAAATGATCCAAATCCTAGCCACCTCATTTAAGTTTTCCTTTAATTTATAAATTATCCTTCCATTCAAACAAATTGCTAATGAAACATTTCCTTGCAATTTGTCACCCAACAAGCCTATGGATGCAAAATAGAAAATTTTAAACGAAATTTTAAAACTCGGTATTAATAATTAAAATTAATATTTTAACCGAAAATTGAAATTTACCTTGTAACGGGGCGTTACATGTAAATTTAAATTTTTTAAATTTTGGTTTCTTTTTTCATTTCACTTGAAAAATGTGAAATTGTATAATGGGTATTCAACTTTTTAAGTAGTATATACGTCGTTTTACAATATTTCCAAAATATTTTTGGTTATACAATATTTTTTAAAATTTGTTTACATTATTTTAATATTTTTATTTATACAGAGTTTATTATTATTATTTATCATATAACCACTAAAAACCCTTCACTACCAAGTAATATTTTAGTCACTGAACCATACGACTCATTTGTATTCCTTGTTATATAAATTATGATGTAGCGCGAGACCGAATCCACAACCTCAAACAAGCAAATCCATGCTTGATGGGAAATTCATCCTAAGAACATAGAGGAAAAGCATCCCTATGGAGAAAAAAGTTCTCTCACCATAGTATTTGATGGATAGAATAAAAGAGGGATTTTTGGACAATAATTGTAGTTTAATAAACTTATTAAAACATATTAGAAAACAATTGTAGTAGGACTGACATGGCAATTAAAATGATAAAAATATATTTTTTAATCTTATTTGGGACCCATATCTTCTTATCCTTTATTATCTCTTCCCTTAATTTTCTCATTTTTCCCTCTTCTACTCTCATCCCTCTCGTACGACCATGGCTATGGGATGGCCCCATAAAATCATTTTTTAGTTAAACCAAAACAAAAAAATCATTGCTTGGCTCGATGATCAGCCACTATTGTCGGTGCTATTTATATGCTTTGGAAGTTGCAGAATTTTTAATATAACTGTAACGTCCCGTTAGTTTGAGTTGATTTTGATTTTTTGATTTTTTATTTTAATGCATTTAAATTAAAATAATTTATTTATTTTTAGAATTAATAATTATAAATAGGAGTTTTACATGTTATTAGATTTTAAATCCTTTTAGTTAATTATTTACCATAGTTGTTGTTGGGAATAATAACGATCCATTGGCGAACCTTAGATAAAGAGAAATGGGAAAGGAAGGGTATTTTGGGGGAAAGGAGGGTATTTTGGTCAAAAGGGGGTAAAACCCTTAAAACCTATTTCACTATTGATCTTCTTCATTGAACCATAAAAGACAAAAATAGAATTTCTTCTCCTCTTCCTCACCCCATACCCGACGCCCATGAAGCTTCTCCCTAGGCTCGGGTTTTGTTCCATTTTTCTCTGTTTTACTTGATTTCGGTTGCATTGGAAAGATCTCGGCAAGGGTGTTCTTTCTATCCTACTCTCGGAGATCATCTCCCTCTCCAAGAGAAACCCTATTTTCCTATGGTTTTCTTCTTTTTGTTTCTAAATGAGTTTTTTAGTTGAAATCATCAATTTCCTTCGAGAAATTTGACGATTTCGAGCTCAGAATAGCACGAAACACTATTCACCCAAAACACTATTCATCTAAAACACTATTCACCTGAGACACTGTTCACTCGAGAATACGTATTTTTTCATTGTTTTGTGTTTTTATTTAAGTTTGGGGGAAGAAATCTTGTTGTAAAGTCTTAAATAGATCTACCCATTGATTAACACCACCTAAAAGTGCCTAGAACCAACCTGAATTACACCTAAATCTCCTAAAACTCGTAATTACATTATTCTTCAAAAGCCCTCTCTTGGTCGTGAGCACCATAGTGCTATTCCGGGCTGTTTTCTTGTTTTAATTATTTTCGTGACGATCACTTTTTGATTTGTGAAATTAATGTTTGTTAAGTGTAATTAATTTGTAGGTTCCACTAACTGTTCCTGGATTCGATCCTCCAGCGTATAAGGGTCATCTACGTTTTCAAGGTGAGTTTAAAGTGGTTGTGTGTAGTTTTACGTATGGATTGCATGACGAGTTGTTTGATCGAGTTTAAGAGGATATTTAGAATTTTGGATCCTGAGAGGATATTGGTTGTTTAGATGATTTTGGGTGTGAGTGTTGTGCTTTACACATTGGAATTACTTTCGAAGTCCTAGATAGAAATTCAGAATGGAAAGTTAAGTTTACGGTTGAAATTGGTGGTTTATAGATGAATTGAAAATGTTCGGAATAGTTTTTGCGAAAGGAAAGTTTCATAAGAGGTTTTTGAGAAAAGTGAAGTATAAGAGTGAGATTGTGAGTTTAGTTATGGGAACTAAGAGTTCGACTATGTCGTTAGTGGTTCAAGTAGTTCTGGTTTCGATTATTATTTTATGACTATTTGAGAAATTTCCAACCTTTCGTAGAATTGTTAATGGTACTGATTTATTGTTCTTACACGCATACTTTACTTTTGCAATGATCATGGTTGGGAAACTTTAGTGGAAAAACTTTGATTTGTGGAGTTGTAAACCACACTCGGATTCTTTATATGAAGTATGTGTGTTACATAATTGTGAAATAATGAACTATACTCGGATTCTTTAGATGGAGTATATGTATCACTTAGATGAGAAATTATAAACCATATTCAGATTTTTTACATGGTGTATATGTGTTAGATAATTGTTAAATAATGAACTATACTCAGATTCTTTAGATGGAGTATATGTATCACTTAGATGGGAAATTATAAACCATACTCGGATTCTTTAGATAGAGTATGTGTGTTACATAAATGTGAAATAATGAACTATACTCAGATTTTTTAGATGGAGTATATGTATCACTTGATTGAGAAATTATGAATGTACTCGGATTCTTTAGATGTAGTACTTGAGTGTTATGAGTAAAGGCTATTGTTAATGATTTTGCATTGTTTAATTATGAAAGTTGTCGATAGTTGTATTTTACTCTAATGATCTTAGAAATTAAATGTGTGTTGATTGTGATTGATGATCGATGGTAAGAATGGTAAGAATGGTTCTTTCGGTGACATGTGGAATGTGAATTTGGAAAATGGATTGAAAATTGGGTATAAGTTGTTTAGGAGTATAGAATGGATAGTAAAGAGTATGCTAGGACTTTGGACACAATTTTCGATGTGAAATTCGTCCATAGGATTACATGCCTCCATTTTACTTTCACTAGCATTTTTATGCTAATGTTGATACACTTTAATTTTTAAAAGTATGCCCCGAGGTAGAGGCCGTGGTAGAGGTGATGGTGCCGCATGATCACGAGATGATGGATTGGATTTGGACTTGACCGTTTGAGCATTCTGGGAATGCATGGACTTTAGCCACTTTGAAAACATTTTATTTGTTGGTTTTATTGTGTTATTTTGGGTTCGAAAGAGCATTTATTATTTTATGATGTTTAAGTCTTTTGAGAACTTGAAATTGTCAAGAAATGTGCATTTCCTTGTTTTTACCGCTTTTTCTGCTTGAGAACAATATATTTAGGTTTTTGGCTCGTTCAAAATACAAATGACACCATGGGCTCCAAAATAGTGGAAAGTGATTCATCTGGTCTCTTCGATGACGTCCTCAAGGTACATGATCAGAGCTGTGAGGAATGATTTTGATTATTTCAAGGATTTGCTGTCATATGGGTTTTTGGAAAGGAACAAAGGGAAATGAATGATTTGTCTTGATGGGTTTTGTTTTGGGTTATTGGAGAATTTATATCACATTGTGGACTAAATTCTGTCTTAAAAAATATTTGGTATGTGATACCTATCAAATCTAAAAAAATTGATGTCTGCCTAATTACTATTGTTTACTAATATGTTTCAACACTACAGCATTTACTAATAAGTTTATTAAACTACAATTATTATCCAAAATGTCCAATAAAAGATGATATAAAAGATAAGATCCAAATAAGACCTAGAGATGACTTTATATAGACTTACAAAAGAAATTAACTATCCTAACCTAAAATGAATAAAAATGATTACTCTAAAATTATACTAATTAAATACATCAAAATAAACTAATATTATAATAATAACTCATAAATACACCTATACTAATTAACCTATCATGATCATCATTATTCACCCACACGAAAAAATAAATTCGATCTCAAATTCGGACTGGGCTAAGAAAAGAAGATGTCAAAAGAAAACTCTCTACGAATTTCGCACAAATCCAAAGTGGAATCAAAGGAATGTTCTCTAAAAATGTTGCAAATATAAAAATTCTCCATCTACTGCCTTGCCTTGTCCTTGTATTGAGATTAAATTTCATCAAATTGGGCTCCAAAATAGGTTTGAGAAGAGAAATGTTTGGATATTCTTGTAGCTAAATTGGAGTAGTAAGATAAAGGTCCAACTCAATAAATGACAAGTCAGGCGTGGGTGGATTATAAGAAATGGATAAAATTTTGGGCTTGGGGATGGGATGGTATTGAAGTTGGTTGACCCATTTGATTTGAAGATAAGTACAAAAGAAATGGATGAGTAAGAAATGGGTCCATAAAATAAATGTTAAATTGGGCTTAAGGGGAACAAAAGGTTTTTGGCCCATTTCATATGAAATTGAATATGAGGTCAAAAGATGGCTCTCCACGTGAAACTTAAGGATGATAGGTTTTGCCCATTTGAATGGATATTGAAATTGGAGTATTAATTAATATGGGCCAAGGTGAGGATGAATTTGTGTGGCCTTCATGATTTAGTGTTGCTGACGTGCAAAGGGGAAGAGAATAAACACAAATTGGCTATCGCGACTGCCTTGAAGCTTTATTCTTCTACTGCTGCTCCGCCTCCCTTATCATCTTGGGTTAACTATCAAAATAGCCACAAAATGGCTTAAATAAGGCTAAATAGTCACTCCCCCAAAATAAGGCTAAATAGCCATGTGAAGGCAATAAAACTACTCAAGTACACCTACACATTTCTCTAAGTAATCACATCATCTTTTTCTCTTTATTTTTTCTCATTTTTTCCTTAAGCAATCACATCATCTTTTTCTCTCCACTTTTTTCTCTCCATTTTCTCTCATTTTATCCTTTCCACCGTCTCCCTCCTAGCTTTCTCTATTTTTTTCTCGGAATTTTTTCTCCTCTTTCATTTTCCTCCTATCTATAGTGACCTCCTCCCCATATTTCTTTCCATTTTTTTTTCTTTCCAAACCAAACTCACCCTCTCTAATATCTTCTTTCAAACCAATTTTTCCACCATTTTTCTTTGAAATGTTTTTAAAAGACCAAATATTGAAGATCTAAGACTAAAAACGCATTGATTTGAAAGAGATCTTGCAAAAAAGTTATGTTTTTCCTTCTTTCAAACCCGTTCATTATTTTACTCTATTTTTTCTTTATAAAATTTTGGATCTCATACAAATTTTGAAGAACTAAAGCAGGGAAAACCATAAATCTAGTTTGATTTTTTTAATTAAATTATTTTCCTTTATTTTTGGGCATTTTTTTAATTAAAAAAATCTGGATTTTATGTGTGTTCTTCTTTAAGTATATTATGTATATAATGTTTATAAAACTTTATTCTATACATTATGTCATGTTATTGTTGAACATATGTTATGCGCTATACGTACAGTATGTATTATATATTGATTAACAAATTATTAACCCAACTTTTCTTAAAATGTATAGTAAGTATTGTCGCTACCCCCTCGAACGACGCGGAGCGGCCGACCCTCTTAAAAAACACAAACAGTCCTTTTCTAACCTGACAAAAGGATAAAAGAAAAGAACAAGAAAGAAAACAGGAGTCGCCACCAATCATTGATTTTAAAAGGGTGTGATTGGTCACCCGAGAAAGACGAAAATAAAAATGGTCTGCGATTTAAAAAAATGGGTTCGGGAGTTTATTCATGTTTAGGGAAGGTATTAGCACCCTAAAACATTCGTTTAAAAAAACGATTACTGTTTTGGTTTATCTCAAATATGTCATTAAATGCCCTTTACTAAACAAAGTGATTTTATTATTATTTTGGAATGTCCCACATTTATTAGTCAACATCACTAATTATTTTAATGATATTGTTAAATAACTGTGAGTGGCATAAAGCCATTAGGAAAAAGTATGTTTTGTGTGTTTATTTTGAAATGTCTCATGTTAATTTGATCATATCATTAATCATTATAATGATATCATTAAATTGCTATGAGTGGCATTACGCCATTAGAAAACATTTTTTTGAAAATCAATGATAAAATTATCAAACCATAAAACTTTCCATTTTATGAAATTTGAGATCAAAGTATTCTTGTACTCCCAAATTTCAAATTATAGAGAGTTCTTTGGAATGAAAGTTTTGAAGAAAAGTCTTTTAATTTGATTTATATGTCATGCCATAAAACTTCTTGATTCATGAAATTTGGGATCACAGTATCCTTGTACTCCCAAATTTTATATTGTGGGAAGTTTTTTGGGATGAAAACACTTTTTAAGAAATCATTTAAATTGGTTTTAAAATCATGCCATAAAACTTCTAAATTCATGAAATTTAGGATCAAAGTATCCTTGTACTCCCTAATTTCAATTCGTAAGAAGTTTTTTGGAATGTAAAAGTTTTGAAATGGTTATTTCAACTTGGTTTTAAAATCATACCATTAAATTTCTTAATTCATGAAATTTGGGATCAAAGTATTCATGTACTCCCAAATTTCAATTCATAGGAAACTTTTTAGGATGAAAAAGGTTTTGAAAAAATTATTTCAAATTAGTTTTAAAATGATACCATAAAATTTCTTAATTCATGAAATTTGGGATCAAAGTATTCTTGTACTCCCAAATTTCAATTCATAGGAAACTTTTTAGGATGAAAAAGGTTTTGAAAAAAATTATTTCAAATTGGTTTTAAAATCATACCATAAAATTTCTTAATTCATAAACTTTGGGATCAAAGTATTCTTGTACTCCCAAATTTTAATTGTAGAAATTTTTTTGTATGAGTTTTTGAAGAAAAAAGATAAAATTATTTAAAAAAAAATAGTTTTTAACATTAAGTAAAAACAAAACAATAAACTTAACAAATAATAAATGTTAATTAGTGTAAGATAGGGAAATAAATCATAAACATAAATATGATATATAAAATATGACAATCGAATAAAACTATCACCCCCAAAAATATTCATATCTTTAATTTAAAAACAAACAAATTTCATGAAAAAAAAGTACCTCATTCTCGTTTTACAACAAAAAAATTGTGCAGAATTTTATACTAACTTTGAAAAATCATATCTTTTTTTATACTTAACAAAACGGAGTGATTCTTGTTTCTAAATTTTTATTTATAAGTCTAGTTTACAGAAAAAATAATCATAAATAATAAATCTAAAAAAACAAGCATTGGAGATGAACATAATTGAAGATGGTCAGAAATTCCCGTAGCCCATAAATATATTTGAACATCAAACTTCAAAATATCATAACTTTCAAACCACTAATCGGAATTAGTTGATTCTTTTTCCTATGTGTTCATATTCGAGTCTATTTTCATGAAAAAATTATCACATAAATCAAATAAATATATATAAATCTCAGAATGTATTTGAACATAGAAGACTCAACCTAAAAAAAACAGTTTTTTGAAAGATGAAGCTTATTTTGTTTGAAGATGGAAATAACTCAACACCAATCATGTAACTAGAGAAATAAATAAGCACACTCATGTAAAAAAAAAATTACTAAGAACATCCCTATTACCTCTTGGAGTCCCCTTTGTGTGTGAAAATGAGAGGAAGAGTTTTGGGATTTGATTTTTATGAATTGTGGGTAAAATTGGATGAGATGAGAATGGTGGAAGAGATAGAAGTTTTTGAAAACATAAGGTTCTTTTGTGAATGATGGTTAAGTCATGGATTGGTAAATGATGGAGAAATGGAGGTGGGAGATTGGGTGAGTGGTTTTTTTAAATAAATTTGGGGGGCAAGAGAGATGAATGAATGGTGGTTGGAAAAAGATGGAGGAATTGGAGGTGGGAGATTGGGTGAGTAGTTTTTTAAATAAATTTTGGGGGGCAAAAGAGATAGTGAATGGTGGTTGGAAAAAAGATGGAGAAATTGGAGGTGGGAATTAGGTGAATGGTTTTTTTTTTTAAATAAAATTGGGGGCCTCCTCCCTCTCCCCTTGAAAATATGAGAATGAGATGAATTTATAGAGGTAAGTTAGGGTTTAGGTTTTCTTTTAATTTTAATTTTTATTAATTTTGAATTTTTTGTATTTTTCCATTTTTAGCCATTTTTTTGAAAATATTTTCCTATCCTCTTCCCCCTCTTTTTTCCTACCTCTTTTGTCTATGAATTCAAAATATCATCTCCCCCTCTTTTTTTCCCAAAATAAAATTAAAATTTAATATCCATTTTCATTTTAAATTTTAAATCTTCTTTTAGCTTAACCAAATTTTTATCCATAAATTTCCCTATTTTAGCAAAACTAAAACACTCTTCCATTTCTTTTAGCTTAACCAAAACTTTATCCATAATTTTTCCTATTTTAGCAAGACTAATTTTACACTCTTTTCCAATTATTTCATTGTTCACTTTTCATCTAGTTTTTCAAAACTATCCTCTTTTATTTAACAAAATTATTTTTCCTTAAATTTCCACCTCACTTTCCTATCTTCTCCACTTTTCCATTATGATCTAATTTTTTAAAAACACACACTTTTATTAGAATAAATTTGGATTAGCATAATTAATTAAAAAAAAGATGTGTTAAATAAATTGGTCAATTTTATTTCTATTTCTATTTTTATTATTATTTTTTTCTAATAAAACGAAAATTCTAATTTTTAAATGATACCGGACAAAATTAGGGGTCTACAAGTATTATCTATACAATCAGTACAATATGTATGGTAAACCATGCCAAAAAACCAGCTTCATTGAAAAATAAAAAAACGCAGTTTTGTAAAATCAACTACAGTGATGGATGTGACAGCTGCAGTACCATTCTGCTTTTAAGGGTAAATTTGGCATAAAAAATGGTTAAAAAATGTAATTATAAGAGAGGTGACTATTTTTTTATTCAAAAAGTCAAAATGTGGCTATTTCCTTAATTATCTCTATCATCTTTGACTTCTTCAATTATGCTCTCATTAAGTGGAATTTGGGCTTGTTTTTCCAATGGTAATTGGGTTTGACCCATTGTTTTTTCCATTACATCTGAAATCAATTTCATGTTTAGGGTTACTGAAACTTTGTTAAGGGAAAAATGAATCTCATAGCAGCTGTCACCGCCTTACCGCCTCCCTCTTCTCCATCGACATTTACAATATCTTCAGTATCAATCACAAACATTCCTCCATCTTATAATTGTTGTTTCTTTCGAATATACTTCGTTGTCAATATTTTGCACGGCCGCCAATTGGTGAACCAAGTAACAGTCTCTCGAAAACTTCTCCACCGCTAAGATTTCTATATCTTCAAACTTTCAAGCTACTAACAAGGCTTGTTTGTTCCATTCAACATCATACCATTCAAAAAATTTATCCACCCTTTCAACTCAATCCCAAAATCTATCCAACTAAAAAAAGCACTAAAATATGGAATTCTAACCTTGTGAAAATTTCTACCCATTGAGACAGAATTTAAAGAAATGGGTATTGTTTTTTTTATTGATGAAGAAGATGAAAGGTCGTTGGGGGCTGTTTTAAAAAATTGGGATTTTTTTTAATATAGAATAGAACAGTAACAGAGAGTGAAAAATAGATTACAATGAAAGGTTTAATGGGGGAGATGGATTAATTTGGATGTAGAATTGTGGTGATCAGAACCTCCCAAAATCTTAGAGCTTTGATATCAACTGATGTAGAGCGAAGCCGAATTCATGCCTCAAACAAGAAAATCCATGCTTGATGGGAATTCCATCCCAAGAACATAGGGGAAAAACATCCCTAAGGAGGAGAAAGCCCTCCCACTATAGTATTTGATGGATAGGATAAAAGATGATATAAAAGATAAGATCCAAAAAAGACCTAAAGATAGCTTTATATAGCTTTACATAAGAAAGTAACTATCCTAGCCTAAAAGGGAAATTGGGAAAATTGACCTCCAAAATCCAATCTAAGGTTTATTGACCCCCCCCCCCCCCCTTCACCATTTTTATGTCAAAAACCTTATGCTTATGTCATTGCACTATGAAAAAACAAAAAATATCCTTATATATCTTCCCCCTTCTCACATCTCAAACCTCAATTTGAAACCCAAACTCCTCCAACTATCTCTTCCTTACACAACGACTGTGACGACGCTGACGATACTCCATCCAACCAAAGTCAGGTGATTTGAGAATGATTTACGATTTGTGAATCCTTAATGGTGAGTTGTGACTGTTCTTTCTCTATTTTGCGAGTTGCGATTTTACGAGTTCAAGTTGCAATTTTGGGAGTACCACTAACCAAACACGATTTTGCAACAGGCTTCAATTTGGTTTTCAAGGTATGTTGATATATAGATCTGATTTTTAAACATTTGATTTATAGATCTAAGAATTTCTGGTTTGGTTTTTCGATCTACATTCGAGTTTGGATTTTTTTTTTCGTTTTTGGATCTACTTTCATGTTTGGACTTGTTGGTTTTTAGATCTAGCTTCGGGTTTGGATTTGTTTATCTTTTTTGTTTTTAGATCTTAGATTGGACATTGGAAGCACAAGTTGAACGCACAAAGTCGATTCCAAATTGGGAAAAATCTCGGTTTGAGATTAGAGGCAGAGACGCTTTTTGTCTGAAAATCGGTTCGAGATTGCTCAATCTCGAAGACCCCCCGTTTTTTTAAACTACATTTGTTGGATTGTTTTGAATTGTTTTTACTTTTTATTATTCCTTTTAAAAATGTCTTCGAATGATGAAGTGACGCTGAAAATTCCAATCTCAAAACAAAACTAGGAAATCTCGAACCGAGATCTCGTCACAAAATTCCAATCTCGAAGCAAAACTAGGCAATCTCGAACCGAAATTTCAATCAGGAAGTAAAAATAGAATCTCGATCTAAGATCTCGGACAAAGATTCCAATCTCGAATCAATAATGGGCAATCTCGAATTCGAGATTGTTAAAAAAATTCTCATTTCCAACCAAAATATGAATCTAAGTCAAAAAATCCAGATAAATTTGCACATGATCAACATTAAAATATCACATATCTTTTTGTATTACCTTTTCAAGAGTGAAAGATGAATCCCATGAAGCTATATGACATAAAAATTTAGAGAGAGAAAGTGTTTTGGATAAAGCAAAAATTTAGAGAGAGAGTGGCACTACAAAAATAATAAGTTTTGCCTGCGAATTAATCCCGGTGAAATGTAAATCGTCGACATAGATAAAGCAAAGCCGGCGAATTTCGCCGGCATTGCCTAATAGAGGAATTTTTTTTAAAAGCAATGCTAGCGAATTTCGCCGGCATTGCAACTTAAAACACAAGAGGGACTCGCTATACCGGTGAAATTAATTTTGCCAGCATAGCCACTGAGATTAAATTCCCACCCGAGGCTCACTCATCATTTACTCTTTTCTTCTTCTTTTTTTCCTCTTCCTTCTTCTCTCTTCCTCCACCAGCGGTAGGCTACATTTCTGGTAGTTCAAGGTGAGTTTTATGTTTTTTTTTTGCCATTTCATGCCTCTAACTCATTTATTATTAATATTTTCAGGTTTAGGGTGTATGATTTTTTATTTTTTAGCATAAATCCATAGTTTCTACATATTAGGATTTTTTTTTAAAAAAAATTGGGGCTTTTGGTTTATGGTTATAGGTCTTCAAAATTTCTTCGTACATTTTATATTAGATAATATTTTTGTTTTTATATGCTTTGTGTTTTGAGGTTTTATGTCCAACTTACTTAGTTACTTCAGATAAAAATTGGGGTTTTTTAGTTTTATGCTTTAATAGTTGACTCAAATGATGTTTTAGAGTTTGAATAAATGCAATTTGATGGTATTTTAACATTTTATCGATTTAATTTGAGATTTTATATCTGATTTCCATAAAATTGAATGTTAGGGTTTGGGATAAAAATTGGGGGTTTTTGTTGATATTGTAATATTTGATATAATTGATATGTTTGTGTTTGATTTGGAGTGATTTGTAAGATTTTGACATAGTTTTTTTTTAGTTTTGGATTTGGATTTGATGATTCAATTGTGGATAAAATGTAAGTAATTTCTTTTTTCTTCGTTTTCTTCTTTAGGATATAAAATCGTTATTATTGTTTGTGGTACTAACTAATGCATATGTTTATTTTAGGAGGGGATGTTCGAATCCTCCGGCGATTTTTGGCCATATACAGTTTGTTTTCTATTATTTTTTTCTTTCTATATTTCATTATTTGCTTTATGAATTGTGAATGTGTGCTCTTTAGGATTGAAAGACGTTATTGGTGTGTTTTAAGTCTTACTTTGATATTCATGTTTTCTCATTAAAAATATGTTCGAAGTTACGTTTTCATATTTGTATATTATGTGTTAACCGTTACTTTAACGACCTCTTTGCCCCTTAAACTTGTTAAGATTATTTTCATACTCTTTTTAAGGCAATTTTCATCCACCTTAAACTTGGATTTTAGGGTTTAGGCTATTATCTAAATTTATCATATTTAGAGCACCTTAAACCCTTTATTTTCTTACAAATGAAGATTCGTAAGCTCAAAAAATGGTCGAGCGCTCAAAATTCAATTGATTTTTGAGAGGTTGGTGGTTTGAGTCCACCCGAATCTATTAGTCAAAGTAAATGGAATTGTAAAACAAAAAAGCAATGCTGGCGAAATTCGTCGGCTGTTAATGGAAGAATTGCCAGCGAAATGTCATATATAGGCTATGTCGGCAAAACAAAAATTTTACCAGCATAGCCTAACTCGACACAGCTTTTGGTGTGAATTATCCGGTGAAAATATTTTGCCGGCATAGCCTTTACCGGCGAAAAAAAGGGCCATGCCGGCGAAAAATTTCGCCGGCATTACTCCAATTTCTTGTAGTGTGGTTAGGATATAGGAAATATAAGTTGCTTAAATATATAAAGGGTTAAAGTTCAACGATATTTATATACTTTCATGTTCTAAGAAGGTCTCTAACATAAAAATTGTGAGGGGGGAGGGGGTGAATAAGCCTTGGATTGGATTTTTGGAGGTCAATTTTCCCAATTTCATAACCTAAAATGAATAAAAACTATTAATCTAACATTGCTAATTAAATACATCAAAATAAACTAATATTCTAATAATTACCCATAAATAAACATATACCAATTAAGCTATCATGGTCCTCATCACATTATATGACAATTACTCTTATGTATTACGTAAAGTATACTTTTTTAATTCCCAATAGTATATTGATGTTTCTTGAATGTAGCTGACTCATCCTTTAATATAATTCAATCAATTAATAAATATCCTGACTCTATAAACTCATATTTAGTTAGTTAGATTTAATTACTTTATTTAGTTTTTTTAAAGCTATAGATTTTAAACATTAAAGAGTTAGAGTTAAACCTTTATTAAAAAAATCAACATAAATCTCATTTATAAGATATAGGATATACAAATTCGAACTTCACAACCTCATACTACACAAACCTAGAGACTTAACAACTTCTTGTTGTGTGAAATCGTGATACGCAAGTGCATGCAGTCTAACAAGTAATAAAGTGATAAGAAAGATATCGTTCCCACGAGGATTAGTAGATTAAGTAGGTGTTTAACAAATAATTTAAAGAAAATAAAGACAATGATAAATTGGGATGATGTGATTTATGAAACTAAATAATTAAAATTGTGAAATTATGCAAAACTAAATAAATAAATTCTAAATTAATTAAGGAAAATAAATACGATGGTCTAAGGTGGCTCAAATTACTCCTAAAATATGCAAGAATAATAAAGTGATGAAACTATGTAGAGATGAATGGTTGAAAAATCAAGAATCCCCCTAAAAAGTCTTAGAATTCACAAATGTTGCAGCAGTGCTGTGGCTGTGCCGCAGCATTCTGCAATAATAAACACACTTTATATGCAAGCAAACCCTATTATTCACGTGACTTTGTCAAGCCTAGCATGATTCTAATTCATAATCCAATTTAAATCCTATGTCTAGGTAAAATTTGATTAAGGAATATGTTTTAGTGTTCCGGTTTAGGCCTTAAGGTGTAATTACATATGTCTATGCATTACCAAAAACAATTTCAAGAATTGTTAAACCCTATCAATCAATGTTCTTCCATTCAATTTTAACCTTTTAGGAATTAAAATTAAACTAAGCAATTTACTTAGGTTGATCAAGCATAAGCAAAGAGATAAGAAATATCAAACTATTGATTGAGCATAAAAAATTGAATTCATTAAAGCTTGTGAAAAACTAATTCCCCTTAGGGTTCATCTATCAATTCCAACCTAAGAAATTTAGTTTATAATGAAATTAAAATAAACAAAAGTGTTCTTCAAAAATAAACCTAAACCTAACATAATCTAACAATGGATAATGGAATTCTAAAGAATGAAGAAGAAGAAGAGTAATCTAAATAAGAAGGAGAAGGAAATTCAAACGAATCTCCATGAAGAATGCTTTTTTTCCCTCTCCAAAAGCTGCTGCGTTTTTTGCCTCTCTTCCTCTTTTCACGTTCAGCCACTCCTTGTTTTTCACGTTAAAGTCCTCCCAGCTGCTGCCTCCTCTTCTTTCTTTTTAGATCTAGGTTAATTTCCTTTCTTTTCTTGTTTTTGGGCTTGGGCTTTCTTTTAATCTCCTCCAAATTGCTCCTAAGTTGGACCCTAAGTAGTGGGCTTATTTTATCTCAAGTGGATCTGCTGAAATGGGCCCAAAAATATGGCTTTTTGGGCCAAAAATCGTGATCTGCACTGCTGTCCAGATTCTGCCCAGTGTGCTGCAGCACAGCTGCAGCACTGCCACAACACTTTTAAAAAATCTGCACTTTTTTCCTATTTCCTGCATGAAATTTGCAATTCTTTTAGGACTCTCTTTCATTCAAATTGACAAGATTAAATACCAAAAGCCAAGAACAATCCTAAATATACTTTAAAGTGCTAAAAACCTGAATTTTCTCAAAGTAAGCTTAATTAAAGAATTATGCGAAATGAGTTCAAGGTATGCAAAATATGAGCAAAGTTCAATCAAATAGTTATCACATAGGCATTAAAATAGGACCAAATAACTCTATTTTATATAGTTATCACTTCTCCTACCAAATATTACGTGAGTAACTTTAAATATAAAAGAGGGCATATATAATATATAAATCTTGTAAATATGGTTTCATCATGTTACATAGGCATCCTATTTAAAATTTTAATGACTAATTTATTACTTGCTCTTTAAAATTATAAACTAAAAATAATTTTTTTTAAGAAAAACATATATTTTTTTTAAATTACTTTTCCATTTTAGTCATTTTTATATTTATTATATATTTCATAACCTAAAAACTTAAAAATGATTAAAAAAAATTTATTATTGTTTTGAAACACTAAGATCAATAAATAAGAAATTCAATGTTTTTTTTAGAACTTCTAGACAATTTTGAGAATTAGAAATAGCGAATGCTATCAAATATACTCTATAACTCTTATTGAGATATATGATTAAATTTGACTTACCATTAGTTTAAGTTTTTGGGTCTATTAGTGGTCTAGCATATTTAATATGGTATTCACTACAAGAAAAACTGCTTTTAGTGACCTAATTTTAACAACCCAAAGTTTGGGATGCTAAATTAGCGATGCAATGCGCCTCTATATCTAAGTTTGACTTTTAGCAACACTAACGATCACTAAATAGCGTCAACAAATCCTACATCGCTGAGATTGATGGTGGGCATGAACTTAGTGATACAGTTCGTCGCTATTTAGCGTCATAAAACAGTCCATCGTTAATATTTTGTCTCAAAAAGTGGCGCGAAGCTTCCCGCCAGAATAATGACTCATTTTGACCCTAGATTAGCGACGCATTGTGCCGCTATTTAGCCAACTAAAGTTATCTCTTTATTCAGAGATGTAGTCTGTTGCTTTTGAATTTTTAATCTTTTTTAGAGACCTATTTAGTAGCTAATATTGGCGGGAATTTTTCCCTCCAATATTTTTATGGCGGGAAGTGTTCCCACCTAATTAGAGATGCATTTTGTCACTAAAAGTGACAAAAAGAAAATTATAAATGGGTGTGTAGAATCACTTCAAAATAAATAAAATCTCATTAAAATGTATTCCCGATAGAGAGAAAATGCGTGAGTGAATGTATGTCCGTTTGGTTGGAGGGTTTCTCAACGATCAATTTTGTAGCCAGAGTCGAAAAGTTTGTTGAATTTTGTCAATCCACGGTGATTTTTTATAACAACTAACAGAAGATACGATGTCCATGCAAAAATTATAGAAATAAGATGTTGTCGACAGATGATGTGAAGTTACACTTGTACAATCGTGGTTTCGTGGATAATTATTATCATTCTGTGTATCAGGGAAAATCTGCGGAAATGTTTAATGTAACAAGGGCGAGTCATGTCGAAATGAAGGAAGCAGCTCGCAGTTCAATTCGAATGTGAATGATAGTTCTGAAAACATTGAACATCAATACAGGCAGTTAGAACAAATGGTCTTTGATGGATGCGGTTATCAGGGAGATGATCTTCATAATTTATTAAATGAAGATTTAAATCCAGAAGCGCAAATAATGTTTCAGATGATAGAATCAGTGAGTAGGCCATTGGACCCATGTTGTGATATAACCCAACTCCCAGCTACAACTGAACTATTGAATATCAAGGCAGAGTTTCATATCCCAAAAAGATGATTTAACTCAATTTCACAATGGTTTCATTGGTGCGCTCCTGCAAACAACACGCTGTCGTAGAGTTTGTATGATATGAAAAAATTCGGTTTACCGATGGAGAAGATCGATTGTTGCTCAAATGAATGTATGATATATTGGGGTGCAGATGCTAGTCTTCATATGTGTAAAATGTGCAATCATACGAGATACAAACAAGGTAAAAAAAGTCTTATTCTGCATACTCGTATGTTTTATTTACCGATTACACAACGTCTATAATGGTTGTACGCATAAGAAGTCACTGCTTCTCATGAGGTGGCATCACGAGCACTCTCAAGATGATAGAGTAATGAGACATCCTTCCGATGTTGAGGCGTGGAAACATTTAAATTTTTGTTATCCAAAATTTGCGCGAGAAATTAGAAACGTTAGATTAGGTTAATGTACTGATGGGTTTAACCCTTTCGAGGCTTCGGGAGCTAAATATTCATTGTGGCCAGTTATGATGACGCCGTATAACTTGCCTCTATCGATGTGCATGAAAGATCCTGTGATTTTATTAACGGTAATTGTACCAGACCCAAAAAGTTCGAAGCAGAAACATGATGTCTACCTCCAACCATTAATTGCTAAGCTCCGTGTTTTATGGAACGAAGGAGTTGTAACGTATGATGTTTCACAAAAACGGAATTTTGTTATGCGAGCAGCAGTTATTTAGACGATAAGTGACTTCCCGGCATATTCAATGTTATCAGGTACGTTCGTAAAATAATTCGTTTGATAATTAATTCGTTCGTTATTTTATAATTTTTCACTGTTTAGATTAGATTAAAATTTATGGTTTATACCCAATGTAACAAATGTACTACCCTAACTAAATTTATTAGGGTGGAGCACTTCGGAAAAGTTTGCATGCCCTCATTGCATGGACGATACTGGTGCATTCTCGTTGGTGCATGGTCGAAAAAACGTGTTGGTTTGACTGCTATAGAAGATTCTTACCTCTCAATCATTCATTTCAATCTAACAAAACTGACTGGTATAAAGGGCGGAGTGCAAGAAACCAAGTCCCTCCTTAAGTTATAAATGGATACCAAATACTGCAACAGTTAGATGCGCTTGACATGCGAAGTGTTATAGAGATTGGTGGTAAGGCCTGTAATAAGACAACAGAGAAATATACAGGTTGGAAAAAAAGAGTATTTTCTAGAAGCTACCGTAATGGGGAGATTTAATGATCAGGTATGACTTAGATGTCATGCATATCGAGAAGAACGTTTTCGACAATGTCTTCAACATGATTTTAAATATACCAAAAAAATGAAAGACAATCTGAGATCACGTTATGACATTCGAGAAATCTAGCGTCAACCAGAATTAGAGCCGGACGAAACTAGAAAAAAATGCGCGAAGGCAAAGTATATGCTAACAGCAGATCAGAAGAAAACATTGTTTGAGTGGATGAGATCGATTAAATTTCTGGACGAATACGTATCAAATCTGAGCAGGTGCATTGACGTGCACAGTCATACTGTGTTTGGGATGAAAAGTCATGATCATCACATATTCATGCAACGACTCATGCCAGCTGAATTCAGACCATTTCTTGAGCAGAAACATTGGGAACCGTTGGCACAATTGAGTGTTTTCTTTAGAAAGCTAACATGTGCAGAGCTGTCCCAACCCACTGTGGAGTCATTGAGTAGTGAGATTGCTATCATAATTTGCAACTTAGAGAGAATGTTTCCACCATCATTTTTCAATTCGATGGAGCATCTACCGGTACATCTACCATACGAGGCTTATCTAGGAGGCCCAATTCAATACCAATGGACGTATTTGTTTGAGAGGTAGATAATTTAACTATTTCTGTTATTGTGTCGTATAAATTACTGGTTTTAATTGTTTCCTTTTTATGTAAGGTATTTGCGTAGGCTAAAAAGAACTGAAGGAAACAAGGCTAGAGTGGAAGGATCTATATGTAATACATACCAAATACATGAGATGACCATGTTTTGTTCATATTACTTTGATCAACGAATTGCAGAACAATACAGAACAATGAAGTGGAATTTTGTTCAATATTCACTTCCTCTTGGAGTCGATCCAAATGATTTGTCTATTTTTACAGTATTAGGCAGACCTATTGGAAAGCCTGTGCGGAGACAACTGAACTAGGAAGAGTATCACATCGCACAGACATACGTGTTGTATAATTGTCCGGAGGTGGAACTATATATCGAGTAAGGATGAACTAAATTAATATTTGAAATAGTTATATTATTCTTTTTCAAGTTTATAATATATTATTTTCAATAATAGGTTATTCATTGAGTTATTCGTACGACCGGCTAATCCTGGACTGAACGTAGCTGGGGAGGGGATCATAATTGATAGAGACTTCCGTTCATGGTTTTATGCTTACATGAGTATGATTACGTGTTATATTTGTTCATCTTAAATGCAATGATGCTATTTCTCAATCAAAGTTAATTGTCGGGTAGGTTGATTCTCCCACTGCACCTGTTACAAACAATCACATAGTAATGTTGGCAAAAGGGCCTGCTAGAATTGCCAAATCATACTCTGGTCATCTAGGGAAGGGCTAAAAATTTCAAACAAAATCTCATTCACAAAACAAAGCAACAGATAGCAGTGACGTATGCATCAAGGGTCAAGTGTTCAGAAACAATGAAGAGAATTTCTTTGGAGTCATTGATGAAATTATTGAGCTTGAATATGCAGGAGGGGGTGTAAAGCATACCGTATTATTTAACTTTATGTGGTTTGAGACAATGCGGCGAGATGGAATGTGAAAGACACCATGTTTGCAGATTTTAGAGGTGAATAAGAGAAAGCACATGCGCACAAATGATCGATTTGTATTGGCACAACAAGCGATTCGAACGTATTTTCTACCTTATCTGTCTTCTAGACAATTGAATGATTGGTTAGTGGTTTGCAAAGTGAGGTTGTGTCACATTGACGAAAGTCTTCGAGATAAAGATAGCGAAGATTTTGTAGCTTTCCAAGAAGGAGAGGTGCAGAGTCGTGAAATAGATGAAGGAATAAACTCTGAAACTGCTCAACCGTTAAATGATGTAACAAAAAAATTGTTTGATCCCGACAGTTTATACATTGATCTTCCTTTTATTAATGATTAATCCCTTAAACCTTCTGAGGACGAAGAAGAAGATACTGAAGACAACAGCTCTAAATCCAACACCAATGAGTTTGAAGATGATGTTTAAATTATCAATGAATTGTTAAACTTGTAAGGGAACAAAAAAAATGAAAAAAATAGCCATGTAAATAGCGATGCATTTCGTCTCTAAATATTATATATAGAGACATAATTCGTCGCTAATGGGAAATAAAATTCCAGAATATTCACCTGATAGAGACACAATTCATCGCTAATATTGTTTTAAAATTCTAGAATATTCAACCTATAAAGACACAATTCGTTGCTAATGGGGTAATAATTACCTCAACAGATAGTTTCCCTTAGCGACACAATGTGTCTCTATTTGGAAATCAAATATTCCAACGGATATTTTCAATTATAGAGACACATTACGTCGCTAAGGGAAATATAAAGGTCCGTATTTTAAAATTTTCACCCATTTTAACGACGCATTGTATCGCCAAGGCTGAAAATTATGGCGGTTGATAAAAATATTCAATTTTTTTAGACACATTTCTTCACTAAGGGTTAATTGATGGCGCGTGCTTTGAAAATTCGTGTCCCAACTGGCGACTTTTCATTTTAATCAGCGATGGAATGCGTCGCTAAAATGAAATATAAAAGGGTCAAAAGACCCATCCCCCCGCATTTTTCTTTTCTCTTCTCTGTCTCCCTCCCTCCCTGCCTCTCTCCCTGCTGTCCTCCTGCCCTCCCCAGCCACGCCCCCATCAAAGCGTCGAAGTACAGTAATTTCTCTCAATTTTTTTTAATTCAAATAATTAGTATAAATTTAAGTAATTAGTATGTTAATTGTTATGTTCTTAATGTATTTAGATAAAAAGTATGTAAATTTGTATGTTTAATTAGTTTATTAATTTGTATGTTAATTGGTAAAATTAGTTTAATGTTAAATTGGTAAAATTTAATTAGTTTAATGTTATTGTTATTGTTAATTAGTTTAATTTAATTGGTAAACTTAGTTTAATTAGTTTAATGTTAATTGGTAAAATTTAATTAAATAACATGTTAATTTTTTTAATTTCATTAGTATTTTAAACGAATTAGTATGTTTATTGTTCAAATTTAGATATAATGAAATTAATGTTTAATTAATTAATTAATTTTTAATTTATTAGTATGTTAATTGTTAAAAGATTGTGTTGATTAGTTTAATGTTAATTAATTAAGTAATTTGTATGTTATTTATTATTTTTTAATTGATTAGTATGTTAATTGTCAAAAGTTAGTGTTAATTAGTTGAATGTTAATTAATTCATTAATTTGTATGTTATTTATTAATTTTTAATTCATTAGTATGTTAATTTTTTAAATTTAGTGTTAATTAATTAATTAATCAAAATAATTAATTTGTATGTTATTTATTGATTTTAATTTCATTTGTACGTTAATTGTTAAAAGTTAGTGTTAATTAGTTTAATGTTAATTAATTAATTACTTTGTATGTTATTTATTGATTTTAAATTCATTAGTATGTTTAATGTCAAAAGTTAATGTTAATCAGTTTAATGTTAATTATTAATTAATTTGTATGTTATCGATTACTTTTTAATTCATTAGTATGTTAATTTTTAAAATATAGTGTTAATTAGATTAATTTTAATTAATTAAAATTTAATGTTAATTAGCTTAATGTAGATTAGTATTAATTAGATTAATGTTAATAAGCTTATAATTAATTTATTAGTATGTTTTTATTTTTTTAATTGATTAGTATGTTAATTGTTTCGTAGATGTCTACATCGAGGCGACATCCACCTCGTTCTCAGGAGTTTAATACTCCTGCCACATCAGATAGTGCAACTGCATTAGGGGATATACAGGTATCCAACACACCTGTCCTCACTGCCCCGACCACATCAGCGGCATCGACTGACCCTTGTCGCTGAGCAGTTGTCTATCACTGAGGTCGTCTTGAGGATGACGAGAAAGAAGTGAGTGCACTTTATTTTATTTTTTTAAATTATTAATTTTTTAACCTATATATGTTTCTGTGTATTTTTTGTAGATTAAATCCATCGGGTAAGATTTCCCGAACTTTCACTGATATTTACAAGAAGAGTTCCGAGTTTGGAAAATGGAAGGACGTTTCTGATCTCGCCAAACTGCGTTGGTTTGAGACATGGAAGGCAAAGTTTATAAATTTTAGGGTTTATTTTATTTATAGTGTTTTAAATTTCTAACAAATTTAATACTTTTATTTTTTTTCAGAAACACTTTACGATTCGTGCAAATCTCACTGATGAGATTATTTACAAACCAGGCTCAAAATGGCGGGGCGCTATAGGGACACTATCCACAAAGCGAAGAATAAACCACCTGAAAAACTTTTGTGGATGACTGAGGAGGCTCGTTTGAAGTTGCTAGAAGACAGTCAGACTCCTGAGGAGTTGCACATCTCTCAAATCAATTCAGCCAATCGACTGGCGAACCAGGCTATGCACATCGGTGGGATTCGCAGCCACGACGAGTATTAATGTTTTCAATTAAATTAATGTTTTCATAATTTTTTTATTTTTCTTCTTCTCATTTTCACAGATTCAGGATGGACGTGAGGTAGCCCCGGTTGAGTTGTTTCTCCATCTGCATACGAAGGGTCACGATGGGGTGTAGATGATCGGGCGCGAAACTTACATGTTAGTTTATTTCTTTTTGTGATTTCTAATTTATTTATTAATATATATATTTTTTTAAGTACTCACAAATATTTCTGGTTACTTTTTGTAGGGAAAAGTTCAAGAGAAGCTCTCTTTGTTATTGCTCACTCTAGAGTCTCAGCCTACTAAGGAAAACCATCGTGATGCTTTCCTTCTTGCAGCTGGTGGTGTTCGTTCGGATGGTTCAGTCCCTGGTCTTGGCGCTTACGGGAGGGGGCTTTATGCAGACCAGTCGCGTGCTTCGAGTTCTACACGTGCTGAGACCGAGGCTTTGAGGCGTGAGAACGAAACCTTGCGCCTACAGATGGAAGTTAACAAGCTGAACAATAAAGCTCGTACAGATCAACTCCAGGCTCAGCATGATGATTTAGAAAATCGTATTCGGGTATGGATGAACCTGACTGCAGATTCCGGCTCCGGGTCTACTTCTATGCATCCTGATTCCGGTCATACAAGCCCTCCTTAGTTTTTCTCATTTCTGGGTATTTTATTACATTGTTTTGGGATACTTTTTTTGAATTAAAATATTTGTTTGAATATTTTATATTTATTTTGTTCTTAATTATTATTTTCTTTTTTTTTTTAAAAAAAAAATTAAAAATTCTTAAATTAGCGACAAACTATGCCTCTAAATCTTATCTTAATCATTTTTTCATACTTATTTTATAGATGCATTGCGTCGCTAAAGTCAATCAGTTGACTTCATTAGAGAACCAATACGTCTCTAATATAGCGATGCAATTCGTCGCTAACGTTAGCGACTAACTGTGTCGCTAATGTTAGCGATTCATTGAGTCTCAAAAAGAGAGACGTATTGAGTCATTGTGTCTTTAACTTCAGCGATAGATTGCGTAGCTATAACAGTCAATATTTTATTAACGTCTCATTATTTTTCTGTCGCTATTAACAACGAAATGTATCGCTAATATCCTCAAGTGATGCCTTTTTTGGCGATCAACTTTTTCGTCTCTAAATGCGTCACTATTTTCAATTAGAGGCGCATTTCGTCGCTAATCATTGCTTTTGTTGTAGTGATTATAGCAAGATATTCTGAGTTCAAACCTTTATGCTGATGTTTCCTCCCCATTTAAATATTTCACATATTTGAATCTTGTGAAAATATCTAAACGCACATGAAGTGTTAAGATATATAATTAAATTTGCCCTTACCCATTAGCTTAACCTTTTGGGTCTAGGTGATATAACTCAAAAATTGTTAAACGAAAAATCTTAACTGCCTATAAATTTTACATATATAATCTAAATTCTTTGATTTTGTTAATAATCACGGACTTCCATCTCAAAATCAATTAGTAATGTCAGGAGTGACCCTTAGAGTTTATAAACAATGTTAGGTTTATTCATCTTTCTGATGTGGGATCCTTAACATGTTTTTCAAGATGGTACCTCTTTTGAGCTTACTAATCTTGGGCCGAATCTCATTTTAGACCCGTTACTCGTTTTAGTTTGTTGGGCACTGATACCATGTTAATAATCATGAGCTTCAATCTCAAAATTATATAATCCTGAGTTTTCATCTCAAAATTAATTGGTAAGGAAGAGAAGTGATGTTTAGACTTTATAAATAATGTTAGGTCCTTTATTTTTTCGATGTGGGATCTTTAACCGGTTTAATGAAATCGCATAGAATATTAGACAACAAAGTTTTCCAATTGAATTCGAAACACATGAAGTCCAAAGTCAAAAGCTTTACAAGTTCCAAATTTTGTCATGGTCGGTAATAGATTAATGCCTAAAGCGAAGAAGTAGATATACTCGATAATATTCAATTAATTATTAGTAACATAATAATGCTATTTAATTAATTGACTCCTATTATATCACATTCACATGATACCAACTGGGGGCTAGCTAGCTAATTTAAAGTTTTTTTTTTCCGTCCAACAATATTAATTAATTTTTATAATAATTAATTTTGTGGTGGAAATGCACTTTCTCTTTATGAATCGGAATCTGTCATGGGAACATCTGCAAGAGCCTATTGCTCAATATTTCTGGCTCCATTCTGCAATTGTTTCCCATCTGCATCATTCAAAAAATATATAACATAAGTTTGACTATTTCATGAAAATTATTATCTTTAACTTTAAAATATATATATATTAATTAATTTAATAATTATTTCATTTGAAAATATTAGGGCTATAATTATTTATATTTAGTTTCTTGTTGAAAAAAATGTTTCACTAATAAATTGTGTGATATATTTTTTTTAAATAATTTTATTAATATTCAAATAAAATTTAAAAAAAAGAAAAGAAAAAACAACTAATGTTCAAAGAATCTGTTTAGAAGTGTTATAAAAAATAATTTTCTCTCTTTTCAAAACAGATATTTAATGAAAATATATTAGAAAAATTAAACCAATTCCCAAATATACCCTTATTTTATTTTTGAAATTTGACTATAGAATTTAAAAACACATTAAAAAATATATATAAAACAAAAGAAAGAAATCATTGATAAACAACTTTTTTTCTTAAAAAAGATAGAAAAATTAATCAAATATGAAGTGAAGAATACCTGAAGATGCAAATTATGGAAAATCTTGCCATCAAAAGACTCAAAGGAAGAAGCATTTAAGAGAAGAAAACCCTCTTTCTCCAACAAAATCAAAATTTGTGACAAGAAATTCTGGTTTATAATATTAGTTGATATTTGAATTGCCATTTCTCTTTGATTCAATTTACTTGCTGAAACAATAGATGAAGAGCTTGAAGCTGAACTGATCATCTTCGTTTTCTTTTCTTCATGAGCTTGAATTTCTTGTCCAACCATAGCTGTCAAAAGCTCTTCTTTCATTCTCATTAACCCTTCCACTTCTTGTTGCATCTCCGGAATATAGCTCAATATCCTCGAAATCGTCGCCGGATTACTTAGCTTTTTCTATAAAAAGAAGAAGAAGAAAAACCGTAAAAATCTTCGACAACTAAACATCTCAATTTTAGATCGAGACTGTGTTATTAATGGGTGACCTGAATTATATTTTAACACGACTATAAATTCATGGTGTGACTTTTTAAGTTTTCATGTTGTATTTTAAATGATTATTTTATATGTATGATTTCTTCTATTTTTATCGTTTATTGTTGTATAGTAAAATTCAAAGTTTTTCACATAAATCTGTATGTTCATTTCTATTGTTAACCTAATTTTAAGTGAGAGAATTGTAAATTCATACCATTTGATCTGTGGAAGGAAGGAGGGAACGGAGAGAGGAGTAGAGAGAGTTGATCTTCTTTCGACGATCACGCTCGCTAGCATTATGGCTAAGCTTCTTAGCCATTTTCAATGTCTTTGTATCGTTGATGCCGACACCACCACCGCTTCCTTCAGGTGACGGAGTATTCGAATAGTGATACCGATACTGATCGACCTCAGCACTCCGTTGCAATGGCGGGAGCGGAAGAGATTCTGAAGTTTCAAGGGTGGATGGGAAGAGATAGCTTTGGTCATAGATTGCTATGGGGTACTCTTCCATTAATGGCCATCCATGAGTTGAAAATAAAGGAGAGGATACTGCCAACATGATGGAAATTATGGGAGTGAGAGGCTATTGAGGATTGAAAGACTAGTGTGTTCTTGATATAGGGAAAGTGAAATAGTCATGGCCTAAGTCTTTTATATGCAAAAAGTCTCCATCATTAAGGGAGCAAATATTTGTTTATTTAAATTAAGTATATGCTTAATTACTATTATAAACAGTTTTTGCTGTTAATAAGTATTGTTAAATGTAATGGAAGCTTTCTTTCAGGGCCGGTCCTAAGAAAACCGGGGCCCAGTTCAAAAATATAGTTTTGGAAAATTTATCATATAAAATTTACTAAAAAAAATCACAATAATATTGAAAAAAAACTAATTAAATATTTAATGTATTAGTTTGATTATTAAATAAAAACAAATTAGAGTTCAAAATTAAGGGGGAAAATCAAATTACACAACTGAACTTTATATTGTGTGTCAATTTAAAACCTAAACTTTCAATTGAATCAATTTATACTCTCAACCTTATTAAATTGATAAATTTATACTCTTTGTTAATAAAAATACTATTAATTTTGGAAATTTCTAGTTAGACGTAAGCGCTTTTATATCTAAATAAAATTAATTTTATATTTATGTTAAATATTTTTCTGGCTAAATTTGATCATTTTGGTGTCGGGTTTATTTGATAAAAAAAACACAGAGTTAAAATTGATAGATTTAATTTGATAAATTTACTATAAAAATCACAATAATATTGAAAAAAAACTAATTAAATATTTAATGTATTATTTTGATTATTAAATCAAAACAAATTAAAGTTCAAATTTAAGGGGGGGAAATCAAATTACACCACTGAACTTTATATTGTGTGTCAATTTAAAACCTAAACTTTCAATTGAATCAATTTATACTCTCAACCTTATTAAATTGATAAATTTATACTCTTTGTTAATAAAATTACTATTAATTTTGGAAATTTTTAGTTAGACGTAAGCGTTTTTATATCTAAATAAAATTAATTTTATATTTATGTTAAATATTTTTCTGGCTAAATTTGATCATTTTGGTGTCGGGTTTATTTGATAAAAAAAACACAGAGTTAAAATTGATAGATTATTTTAATTGAAATAATTAAAAGGAAGAAAAAAAACAAATGTAAAATTGATTAATTGAAATAAATAAAAGAAAAGGCATTGAAATAATTAAAGAAGAGGCATTGAAATAAATAAAGAAAAGGAATAGAAAAGACAAGAGAACGCCTCAATGAGGATTCGAACTTCAGATTGGGTCCTCGAAAACACTAAAAAGATGTTAGATATGCCAACGAACCGCTATCATTTATTTGCATATATTATGCATTATTATATACATAAACTAAATAAATATAGACTTTAAAATTCCAGGCCCTGATAATTCCCGAGGCTCTGTGCGATCGCTCACCTCGCACACCCTCAGGGCCGGCCCTGCTTTCTTTCACTTACTTCTTTCAGACATAACAAATCTTTTGATAGAAATATTTTTTTCTAAATGTTTTTAAAAGCATAGGGATGAAATTGACTCAAACGTAAAAAGAACCATGACGAAAGGTTTAGTTTTAGTTTAATAATTCAATTCATTTACTTTATATTTGGTTTAAATCTTAAATTGATTTCTTAACTTTCATATTTATTCCGATTTCATATCATTCCAATTTAGTCATTAAGTAGGTTCTAAAATTTTGTTGTCATACTTAAATTTTAAATAAAAATAATTTTACACACATAGTACAATCTTTTCGTGAATCATGTGATATATCACTTTGATTTTATATATTATTTATAAAATGATTTGATATCATAAGTTTATTAATCTAATAGTTTTTATAAAAATATTTATAAATATATAATTAATTCAAACTATTTGTAAATATATTATTTTTTTATTATATTAATATTGTATAAATACATTCATTTACTCCTATATCGTATTATTTATTTATGATTTTTGTTTCAAGCGGTTATGAGGTTAATTTTCTCTTAAGGTCCGTTTGGTACAACTTCCTCTAATACTGTTTTGAGTGAATTTTTTTTAAAATAATCATTGATTAAGTGTTTCATCTAAAAATACTTGAGTAAAGTAATTTTAACCCCAGTAGTTATCTTCTGACTTGGTGTGCACTAATTTGTTATTTTTTATTATTATAAGCATTTTAAGAAAAATAAACAATTATTTCAAACTACTAATTACATATGGTCTTGAGTGTCTTTATTAGTTTCAATTATTAGTTTTAAAGTAGAGAGAAAATGATAATTTATTTTAAATGTTGCTTTGTCTTTTACCACATCATTTACCGTACAGTACGTAGCATGAATTTCTTTTCACCTACTCCAAAATCATTTATATATATAATTATTATTATTATCTATTTTCAATGAAGGGTTAAAAATAAAAATAAATAAATAAATAAGGGGTAGAGGCACTTAGAGGGGGCAATTGTCTCCTTTATGTTTCAAAGGTTAAAATTTTAAAAAAATTTCACTGGATATCAGAATTTAATGTGATATTTATAAATATGTTATTACTTAAAATTATTTATAAATATAATAATTTTTAGTGTATTTATTACTGGAAAAATTTTATTGGATAGTAGATTTTGATGTAATATTAATAAAAACAACAACTCTAAAAATATTTGTAAATATAACAATTTTTATTTTATTAATCAGTGATTAACGTGTGTATTAGTAATAAACTTAGTGTAAAAATATGTAATTCAATGTTTATCATTGATTCACTCGATCAAAATTTGCTATATTTACAAATATTTTCTAGAGTTTCTATTTATACAAATATTAATAAAAAAAATTGCTAGATTTGCAGTTGCCCCTTATTATTGATTATCATTGATTATTTTGTGAATCTTTGATTAATTTATTATAAAAATATGTAATTCAATGTTTATTTATTTAGACTTTTAATAATTTATTTAAAATATTTCTAAAAAAGCTAAAAGAAAACAAAAGCCATGTACTAAAAATATTTCTAATTGACCAATAAGGTAGTCTAAAAGAGATCATGAATATGAATCTCATCAATCTAAAAAAAGAAAACATAACTCTATTTATGCCCAACCTTAAATAGATTTTTAAAAAAAATAATAATAATAATTTCCATAAACAACCACTTCACTTTTTAACAAACCTCACCAGATTTCTTCACCATGGAATAGAAAATAAGTAATATAAATTTGAAAAATAAGTAAAAAAGAATTAAAAAAAACGTGTCTGGATAGGGGTGTGCACGTGCAGATATGGAAGTGAGATGGGGTCTGTGTGTCAAACACGGGCAGACGCCGGTCTTCAGCGTCAATCACCCGTGTCAAATGCGTTTCCTCATATGCTTGATTACGCAGTCCTTGGCTTTGCACACTCTAATACCCTAAATAATTCAACTTTAAAAAAATATGCACCAAACCCTACATTATTGTAAGTAACTAATTGTCTTCTTTGCTGATCTCAATAATCTCTCTCTCTCTCTCTCTCTCTCTCTCTCTCTCTCTCTCTCTCTTAAGAGAGAGATGATGTAATCACTTTATTTGGAATTCGTTTATGAAATCTCTCTCTCTTGTAAGAGAGAAATGATGTGATCACTTTATTTGGAACTCGTTTATGAAAACTACTCTCCAATCACGTTATTTTTATTGAGTAAGAGCAATGATAGATTTTAAGAAGTGTTTTTGAATAAATAAAATATTTTTGATAACTTTGATTCACTGAATTATGTAAATTAGTGATTATTAGGGGAAGTTCTTACTATATATATTGTATCATAGTCAACCAATAACCAATTTGTTTTTTTTCCTACTTTTTCCAAATATCATATTTATCGATAGTAAAGATGTTGTATTTATAAATGTTAGAGAAAAAATTTCTTACCACTAGAATTTCCTTTTTTAGAAGTTGGGATATCATATAAAGATACCTATGTTTGGTGTTTGAAATTTTAAAAGTTTTATTTTTATCTATCTACTTTATTGTCTATGTCTATGTAATGTCCCGTTATTTTTTAAGTGAAATTTTTATTTTATCTAGTTGAGTTATAATTTGTTTTGTTGTTTGTTTATTTAGAAATTTAGTTTAGAAAATAATTTTCAAGCTCGAGGTCATTTGTTAAGTTTTTTTTTTTTTTTTTTTTTCCGTTAGACACATTTAAGTAGAACCGAGTGAATTAACGATTATTAACGGACCAAATAATAATCGTTAAGTCACTTTAGCTAGCTTAAAAATAATTGATTTATTTGTTAATAAGAAACGTAATTTAATGAGCACCCGGGACAAACTTTCTTAAGGAAACAAGAAGAGGGGCATTTAGGTCATTTTACATATATTTATATATAACTACTATTCATCATCTTCATTATTAGAACTCAATTAAAAAAAAAGCTCCCCCCCCCCAAAACCTGTAGCTAGAAGAGAAAAAAATAGAAGAGACAGAAAGATCTGGTTCTCCTTCGTTTCTCAGCCGTTTTCATCATGCTTTAACTCATTGGAAATCTCTCGAGACGTACGTTCCACCCATTCCATCCATTGAGCCAATCCATCCAAGTCCCAGAAGCTAAGAGGTTTTGATCCACAAACAACCGCTATAGCATCCGACGAGTGGCGAAATCGTACACGTCATAAAGGTGAGTCTAAAGCGGATGTAGGTAATTTTATGTGTTCTCGTCTTGAGACATTTATGTTTGATCGAGGTTAAGTGTATTACCCTATTTCCTTCGAGTGAATTATAACCCGGAACTACTTTAGGGATTAAGGATAAGGTGAGATATTGGTGTTGGATTAGTGACCTATCATTGGGAGAGAAAGCACGAACCATACGGGCAATAGCTTCTTTTAGGAGTTGTATGAGAAATGGAAAAGGAGGTATGCTTGAATTAGGAATGTAGTTAGTGTTAGCAAGGACCGATGGTTCGAAGTGGGGTGAGAAGTAAGAAACATCGAGTGAGCTTGGACGAGATTACAAGTAAAGTTTGGCGTTAGATATTTTCCTTGTCCTAGTTAGTATTGTGAGGCACTTGGAGTACGATTATTTGCTCGAGAGATAGTGTTGCAATACTTATTTCATAAGCGATGGGATTCACTACCTAGTGCTACCAAAGGGGAGTAGTACAAGTTACCGATGAAAGCATGTGATTTGCTATCGATGAAAGCATGTGATTTGCTATCGATGAAAGCATGTGATTTGCTACTAAACCCGGAAATCTTTGTGACTCGTTACTCACTGTACTTGTAGTTTGACTGAATGTTTAATTCCATATACCTTATTGTACTTGAATGAAAGTGTCATGTATGTTTTGGAAGAGTGAAACGGGTAGTAAAGAGTACTTTAGATCGTTGGACACATTCACCGATTGGGGCTTGGGTTCATATCGCTATTTACTTCCGTTTTATTCTCACTAGCTTTATGCTAATTTTGCTACACTACTTTCTTTTCCAAGTATGCCTCGTGGTAGAGGTCGGGATTGAGGTCGTGGTGCTGCTTGACCGATCGTGCGATGATTACGGGATATGGATTAGAAGTATCATGGAGTGCTAGTCATATTTTGATGTCATTTTGTAAACTTATGCACTTTGTGTTCTGGGCTCGAGATAGCGTGTTTTGGGTTTAAACTTGTCTTGATGTAGGTTTTAAACTTTCTTATTATCAGAAATGCGCATTTCCCCTTTTTTTCTGATGTGAACCATGTAAAACAGGTTTTGGTTAGCTCGATTTTCAAATGGAACCACGCGAATTTTCTGTAAAAATGTTGTCTTCCGCTGCATTATGTTTTAATGTGTTTTAAAAGAAGTCGGGTTGTCACAGTCTACTTTGTCTTTGTACTTTCAAAATTTTAATTTTATCTTTGTACTTTAATTAAATATTCTTACATATAGTCTTTGTCGTGATAAATTCATATTAATTTTAAGGGTAAAATGAAAATAAGACTCTTGTGGTTGAGTTGATATGCAAACACACCCAGTGGTAAAACTATTAGATCTGAGATAAGGTTCAAGAATGAAAGACAAGAGCAAAGAGAATAAGAGAGAAAGAGAACACTTCTTCTTATTGATCAAAATGATGAAATACACCAGTAATTAGTTTTAGCTAAAGCTTTTATAGTAGCAACTAACCATACTCTAGTCATTAGCTAACCAACTAATCACATCATCGATTAACTATCACTAATTAACTCTCATCTAACAACTTCCCACATGGCACAATCTTAGCAACAACTTGTTTCTAATAACTTGGAATAGCTTCGGTTAGCAGTAGTTAATGACAGCTAAAAATTAAGACTACTTTTATCATCAATATTTAACAATTCTCCACCTTGATGATGAAACATTGTCTCAATTCTTTGATCATTGAGTCTTCTTCCAGAAACATAGCATACTAGTCTGGATCAATCACCACTCTCAATTTCTCCATGAAGCCATTGAATTTATCAATGCTTAAAGTTTTAGTGAAGTCATCAGCTGAATTTTCTTCTGTAGAAATCTTCTCTAGGATCACTTCTTCTGAGCTCACAACATCTCTAATGAAATGATACCTAACATCTATGTGTTTGGTTCTTTGATGATGACTTGGATTCTTCGAAAAGTAGAGTGCACTCTGGCTGTCACTTCTCACAGTGGTTTGACACACTTCTCCAAGCAATTCTTTAGTGTCAATCCCTTAAGCCATATAGCCTCTTTAACTGCCTCAGTTATAGCTATATACTCATATTCTGTTGTTGATATAGAGAAACTATGTGTTGAAGAGTAGATTTCCAACTTACTACATTCCCAAACAATTTGAACACATACCCTGTTAAGGATCTCTGTGATCAATATTTGCTGCATAGTCTGAGTCTACATAGCCATCAATGCAAGAGTTGTTGAAGGTTGATCTTTTATAACACAGACCAACATAATCATTTCCCTTCAAATATCTCAAAACCCATTTACAGCATCCCAATGTGCTTTCCCAGGATTTGCCATGAACCTGCTGATGACACTCAATGCATATGCTAGATCAGGCCTAGTGAAAATCATTGAGTACACTATACTCCTTACAGCTCTTGAATAGGGAATGGTCTGGATTTCTTTCTCTTCTTCAGTGTTAGGTGACTGATCAACTGACAGTTTAAAGTGCCTAGCAAGAGGAGTTAATGTTCTTTTTGCTTCAATCATATTGAATCTTTTCATAACAGACTTCATAAACCTTATATGGCTTGGTATAATCAACTTCATCACCTTATGGTTTTTTTATAGATATTTTATCAAAATGGGGAAATCTCAAGGGAAGAGAGTAGGTGCCTAACAAATTGAGCTATGCTCATATTGACACCTAATTACGGTTGTTGGAGTTGGATAAATTTACAAGCCAAATAATTGGATTAGGTCTAAAATGGTTCTTATAATCTGTTGAGAATCCCACATCGGAAAGATGAAAGGAACTCACAATCTATATAAGATACATGAGATACTGCTCTCGTAACCAATTGGTTGTGAGATGGAACCCCATGATATGAAGATGGTATTAGAGCCCAAGATTTGGTGAACGAGGGTCTGCTGAAAATCCCATATCAGAAAAATGAAGAGAACTCACAATCTTTGTAAAGTACATCGACTACACTCATCTCATTGCCAATTGGTTTTGAGATGGAACCCCATGATATCAAGATGATATTAGAGGTCAACAAACCCAAAGGACATTCGTTTCAAAAATGGGATCCAACACATTTGCAATTAAATATGTTGTGTTCGTTTTCAATTGAAAACCATTTTTTCTAATTTTTAAAATTTTGCTATGGATGTTTAATTTAAAATGGATTATAAAATTAAGAAATAAAAAAAAAATTCAACCACAATTAAAAGGAAAATTATTATCAAACTTGTTAGGGGACAATGGGCTTCCACAACTCCACATTGGTATGATATTGTCCACTTTAGGCAAAGGCCCGCATGACTTTGCTTTTGGTTTCACCCAAAAGGCCTCATACCAATGGAGATGTGTCATTCCCCTTATATTCCCATGATCATCCCCTTCTTTAACCCATGTGGGATTTTGTTCATCCTCAACAATCCTCCCCTCGAACAAATATCCACTGAACCTCCCCTCCATCCGTCCACTCTATCCATGCCAACCTCATTTCTCCGGAGCACACCACCTGTCTAATAGAGCCCACCACGGATCGGGTCTCTGAGGCTCCTCACTTTGTTCGGCCTCTGAGGATTCCACCCACATCGTTAGGGTCGGGGCATGGCTCTGATACCATTTGTTAGGGGACAATGGGCCTTCACAACTCCACATTGGTATGATATTGTCCACTTTGGGCCAAGGCCCGCATGACTTTGCTTTTGGTTTCACCCAAAAGGCCTCATAAAAATGGAGATGTGCCCTTCCCTTTATATTCCCATGATCATCTCCTTCTCTAACCCATGTGGGATTTTGTTCGCCCTCAACAAAACTTGTTCTTAATATTCATTTCATATATTTTTTTTTTTAAGATATAAGGATACATTTTGGTTTCTATTATATTTGTACAATACCCTACTAAATCTGTGTTAATTTCATTAGTAGCCAGATTTAAAATGGTTATTGCAATAAAACATTGATTTGCGACTTTATAGCATGAATACTCCCTTGCAGTTCACGCGCCACTACCCATAATGTTAAAAAGACTGAAATTACCCCTGCTAATCAATCAGCCATATGGTTTTCTAAAAGATCATGGATGATTTGATATAATCGTCAGGAACTACAATTAATGCAGCGTGAAACGTGGATGAAATCATTATATGATTTTTTTTTAAAAAAGTGGGAAAAATAGAAAAGGAAAAGAAAACTAAAAACGAAAGGAAAGATGAAAGGAAGATAACGAAAAAAGCCCTAATCTGAAAAAGCATCGTGAAAGAAAAGAGAGTAATGAAGTGAATAGAAAGAAATTAATAATGGTTAGAACATGAGCAAGCGCGATGACGGGAGATTCTGTACGAGGAAGAGGAAGGAAAAATCGTCATAATTTGATGAACTTTCATAAACAGGTTGAAGATGAGGAAGAAGAAGATCCTATTGTGAGGTTTTTCCTGGAAAAAAATGAAAGAAAAAGTTCATTTGTTTTTTTTCAAAAAGAAACACATAGTTTGATGTTTGTGGATGTAACATGCAGATTACTCCATTAATTAGGAGGTCTTCAAGAGGTTAAAAAAGTCAGCAAGAAGATAAGAGAACAAACGTAAAAAGAACATTAGAGCTATGGATAAAGTGACTACAAAATAACAATAGTATAGAAGAAAAAAACGTTTACTTTAATTAAATATTGGATTAAAATAAAAGATGAGTTGATAAGATACTTTTGTAACAAAAAAATGTAAATGCATGTTGTAATTGGATAAAACATTGAATTGCAAAGACTAGATAAAAGAAGACGAACTCTAATAAGGATATAGATTGAAATAGAGGAGGGTGAAGATGAAGAACGGGATGTTACTGAGGTAAAAATCAAAATATTTTGTAAAAGACAACGTTTAATAAAAATAAACATTTAATTTCATGAGTATAAACAATACAATAATGTGTTTTCACAATAACGGATACAATCAGATATATCAGGATTGTGCTGACATATAACATAGCAAAATTTGGGGACAAATGCATAAGATTCAATTCAATGGGACATCCTCTAATCTCATTCAAATTATGAAGTAAGAGGGAAAAAAAACTAAAAACAAAGGAAAATGAAAGAAAAAAAACCACAAATGTCGGAATGCGAAATTTGAAAAGACAAGACCAAAAAAGAAAATCGGAACATATATGAAAATGAAACAAATTAAAATAGAAGAAAAATCATTAAATGATAGGATCAAAATCCCGAAATTCAAGATAACTGAATAATTATGAACGTGGACACAAAGAAGGAAATAAGAAATGAAGAGGGGCAAAATGGTGATTGAATATAATGGAATCCACTCGCATCGTCACCGTAACCGGTATGGTAAAAGTGAAATAAAAATAGCTCATATGATGTATTTTTCATTGTCTAATGTCGTTGTTAAGTTGCCTTTTTGATAAGGTGGAAGAAAGATACGTACGCAGCTTTTGGCTTTTTTGAATTTTGCTACGGATTTTTAATTTAAAACGGATTATAAAATTAAGAAATTAAAAAAAAAAAAATTTCAACCATAGTTAAAAGTAAAATTATTATCAAACTCGTACTTAATATTCATTTCATACTTTTTTTTTTCTTAAGATTTAAGTATACATTTTGGTTTCTATTATATTTTTACAATACCCTATTAAATCTGTGTTAATTTCATTTGTTCGCCTCGATTTCTTTCTCCATTGTTGAGATTTTTAGAATATATATACAATGTTTTTTTAAATTAGGGATTACAATAGGGCGGGGTCGGGGATGCACTCCCTGTCCCCTAATCCGCAAGAATTTTTAATCTTCATACCCGTCCATATCCCTTATTTGAACAATTAGGGGCGGGTTCGGGGATTCCCTATTTGAAAATCAAATTATCTATGGGGAAAAACCCTGTTTAAAATTTTAGTTTTATTTACAAAATTAAATTAAAAAATCAATTATGAATTTAAAACGTACATTTTTAAGACAAAAGTAAACATAACCGTTAACATTTTATAATTTTTTAGTGTAAAAATTAATTTTATAACAATATTTTATACTTTTATAAATATATTAAGAAAAAAAGTAAAAATAAAAAATTACATAAAAAAGTTATTTAAAAACCGGGTTCGGGAGTGAGGCGGGGAATGTATTTCCCATCCCCGAACCCAAAAATAATTTTGAGGAATATTTTCCCCCATCTTTTAACCCAAACCTGTTTTAAAGAAGAATTATCCGCCCTGATCAGGACACGGTCCCTAACCTGGATTTTTGCCATCCCAATTTGCAACCACAAGCACAACCCACCAGATCCACGGTTTCCATATCCCTTGTACAGTCCGGAACCTATTATTAGTCTAGACATCTAAAAATCTAATTTGATTTTAATTCAATAACAGAGGGAATAATTTATTGAATAGAATTATACAATAAAAAACCCAAAATTGTGTTGGCAACCACAACCACCGGCCACTCTATAGACAGTTTTCAAATCCTTTGTACAATCCAAAACCTATCAGGTTAGACATCTCAATAATTTAATTATATTGAATTATAAGGAATAATTGTTTAATAACAGTACACATAGAAAAAAACACAACTTCGTTTGCAACCACGACCACTGCCCACCTGATACATGGTTTCTATATCCCTTGTACAATCCAGAACCAATTAGGCTACCCATCTTAAGAAGATTATATGTTGTAGTTTTGTGTCGCAAGTATTTTTTTATTAATATGAAGGATGGATTTCACAATTGAGCATGTGACGGCACGTGTTTGATTCTTGTGATATGGATTATCTGAAACTGGAAGAAAACGATGATGGGAAGGCATTTGTGTGGTATCGGTCAAGGACCATCTGACGATCAATTTAGTCTTATCAGAGAATGGATCGAATACCGCGAGAAAATAGTTCTTGGTTTTTGCGCAGGCTTGATTAGGTGATTTTGTGTTAATCGAGTAAGTAGTCTATTCTTTGTTATAATAAGGTTTTTTGGCCTACCTATGAAAAGTAAGACTTTTTGACCTACCTAATGTGTAAAATACCCAAATAACCCTTACTAATTAAATTAAGAAGGAAATAAGAGAGATAATTGAGATTTGCAATCGCTTAAATCAAGGAATCATGAAATGAAGAAGAGAGAGAATAAAGATTTGAAAAAACATTTAAGAAAAAATAACTTGGGATTAAGAAGAAAAAAAAATAACAAAAATAACACACATGATAATTTTTTTTTCTAAAAAAACAACATTCCAGTTTATGAAAACGATTTATAAAAACATATAGTGTGTATAGTATATGTACAGTATAAGATCATAGGATGATGTGAAAACTTTTATGAAAATAGTAGTGTATATATTTTTCACATCATGTATTGTATTGTACGTAATTAGTACAGATTGATAAAATGTAACAATATATGTACTATACATTTTGTGTACAATATGTATATAATACTGTACATTTTATCAATAGGTATCTTATTGTACCGGACGTAATTGAAACGGAGAAGAAAAATGCATAAGTGCAGAAAGTGTAGAAAAATACAGCAAAATACTGAAATGCAGAAAAATGTAGAAAGTGTAAAATCGTAGAAGCCAAAAAAAAAAACAGAATTGAAAACATATTAAAAAAACAAGAATGAAAAAGGAGAACAAATACATACCTGAACAAATTTTCATAAGGAAAAAAAATAAACTATTGTGAACAATGAGAGAAGGAGACAATCAAAATGAAAAATAAGAGGATGGAGGAGACAATCAAAATGAAAAATGAAAGATAAGAGGAAAAATTAAAACAGACTTAGAAAGAACAAGAGAATGAATAAGGAAATAAAATCTCTATAATTATGTAACGATTAAAATCGTCCAACAAATTGAATGATACGTAACAGACAAAAAATTTATTATTGAAAAAGGGGCAGATCGGGAATAATAAAAGAATGGTACTTAAAATTGGTGTAAAAAGCATTAAAATTTATAGATGGGCTAAAAAACCATTGAATAAAGCCTAAATAGGCTATATAGTGAATTATCTCGTTAGGGGGCTATATATAACCTTCTGGATTTGCTGATAATGGGCTCACTTGACCGTACTAGTCGGGACTAGGCTTTCATTATGGGCTTTGGGCCAGCTTGTCTTCTACAAGGCAGTCTCTATTTAAATATTTACAGGCTTGAACCTTTTCGAAATTAGCCCAACTTGCTTAGTCTACAGGTGGACAATTTTTACCCTCTATAATAAATATGCACACAGTATTTTGTTTCGATATCATTTGCTTTTTTCTCAAGTGAGTGATCTTAAATTTTACTTTAAGAAATTTTCTATTATATGATAAATATAATGTGTTTTAAAACAAATTAATCATTGATTGATTGTGATAAATAGTTGATTAATTAGGTTAAATGACAATCATTTCACTTGATAAATAATTGACCAGCAAGCAATTGATTTATTAGTATATATTTTTATATGATATGTAGGGGAATTCAAATCTCTAAATTTTTTTTATCAATGTGTTTGGAGATGTCTTATCACTAGACTAGATTATGACTGACGATTAAAAAAAATGTTATTTAAAGTTTTCAACCTATTTGAAAGTTTAGAGATTAAAAATGAGAGAATGTGAAAATTTGAAAACCAAAATAAATTTAAAACCAAGAAAAATGACCTAACTTGGATTGAATTTGGAATGAATTCTAAGGTTGAGTACTTTTTTCTATAGAAACACTCTTAGAGAAAGTATTCCAAAACTTTAAAAACAAATTTTTAGATAATGTAGCTAAGCATCATTAAAGAATTTGAAAAGTGTTCATTTAACAAATTAAATTAGGATCTTTCTTTTTATTATTTTCTTCCAACATGTCCATGAAATTTTCTTAGAATTTTTTTTTTTTTTTTTTTGGTTGTATACATTGCATATAGAGAGAGATTCCAAATTCCAAAGGCTTTGATTGGATTGAATTGAAGGTACAAAAAAAGGATATAGAATGGTACAAAAAAGGCATGTGGCATTCCAGATGACGCCTGAGCCCAAGTTGGTTTTGCAACTGATATCCACGTGCATGGGAATGCATGCCACGTTGTCACCACACTCCAAATTTATTACTTTTTTCTAATCTTTAATATTAAAAATTTGATCCAAATCAGTTCTATTTGAATTTTTTTTATAAGCACATATTTGTCTAGTTTATAAAGTTACAAGAAAAATAGTTATAATTCAATATTCGAGCAAGAAACTGTTATAATTAGTGGTGTTTATGGGTTAGATTAATTTGGGGTTGAGTATTTTATACATCAAAATTAAGTTGAGTTTGAATTATCAACCCAAACTTACACTCCAACTCAATCATGAGAGTTGGGTCATGGAGTTGACTTATACTTTTGATCAGCGACGGAGCCAGGATATAAATCGAGGGGCACCCAATTAAACTTCAATTTAAAATTTTCAAGCCGATATAAATTGAATCGAAACCCATTAAAACCTATTGAAATTCAATAACTTACGCTAATAATGTGTTAAAACTAATTCATATGTCAAGTTTAATTTTGATAAATAAGCGGTTCATTTTCGGTTTATAATTTATTTTTCCTTTAAAATCAATTTAGTGTCGATTTTAACTAAAAATGACATAAACCGAACTAAAAACACCCTTAATATGAAAATATATAATTACTAGTTACAATATTAATAACTATGGAAATAAAATCTATATATTCGTTTGTGGTATTTAATTTCTTGAAAATTAAGTCAAGTAAATATTAATAAATTATTATTTATTTAATTTTTATGTTCAAATTATTCTATTTATATTAATAATTATATAGTTAGATGTATTAAAAATGAAAAAAATTATTGGAAATAATATTTATAATATAAAAAATTAAAAAATAATATTAAATTATATTATAATTTCAAAGATATTATATATATTGAAATATTTTATTTATACAAATCAAAATATAAAAAATAAAAAAATTATTTATAAATATAAAGGAACCGATTTATCTTTAAAAATATACATACACAAGTTAATATAGTGGTAGGGGGATTCGAACACAGGACTTGGGCCTTTCATTTCAGCGCATCAACCAACGAACTTCAGTACAAATTGAAGAACACATGTACACATTTATATATTTAATTAAAAAGTAAGTGGCCCAAAATTAAGTTAATTTTAACCCCATATATATATATATTTATAATTAATCTAAAAATCAAGGGGAAGGCATGTGCCCCCGGCCCCTATGTAGATCTGCCCCTGCTTTTGATTATGGAACTCATTCATAAATTTAAGGGGGAATTTACATGCATGAGCGGATGCAAATATGGGTTAGTGTCCCTTCAATTCTTTTGAAAATGGGGTTTTAAATTAAAAATGGAAAAAATATAGGTATAAAATGGAGTTTTTAGTGTATTTTATTCATTTTGCCTCCCCAAAGTTTTTTGACAAGAATTAAACCAAACCTAAAAACCATCACAAAACCATCAAATTTTTTTTCAAGAATTCTCCCCACACTTATATTTGACAAAACCTGAAGCCTCCGACTTGTTATCCCCTACAATCCAAAAAGAATTCGAAGTTTCCTAACGAGACTTCAAACCCAATGATTTTTTGTTCTGGCAAGAACTCAAATCCAAAAACCATCTGTTAGTGGAAAGACTACATTGCATTGAATTGTGTAAATGTATAACGGTATTACATGATTTATATAAAAAGACTATACCTAGATAAATAAGGTAAGCGAACTAATTAGTAAATGAGAGACAATCACTCAGATAAATAAGACAAATACAAATCACCATAATTCTAGCCTAATATATTCTAACACCATCACAAGACCCTCGATTTTTTGGCCAAAACTCATCCCTAAACTCGTATTTGATGAAACTCAAAGCTTTCAACTTGTTTTCCTCAGTTTTTCGATGAAAAATTGAAATTTTCTGGCCAGGCCTCTCCCAACTTCGTAAAGCAGTATACCAATGATATTATATGATAGTAAATCAATAATAATCAATAATTGAATATACTACAAGAAATGCAGTGATTAGCAACACAATATTAGCGACGAGATTTGTCTCTATTTGTATTTAGCGATGAAGTTAGAGATGAAATAGTTGATCGTCAAAAAAGTCATCGCTTGTTAATATTAGTGACGAAATGTATCGCTAATAGCGACAGAAAAATTATGGGACGCTAATAAAATGTTGACTATTTTAGCAATGAAATCTATCGCTGAAGTTAGAGACACAAAGGCTTACGATGTCTCTCTTTTAGAGACTCAATAAGTCGCTAATATTAGCGACACATTTATTCACTAATATTAGCAATGAATTGCATCTCTAAAATAGAGACGTATTGGTTCTCTAATAAAGTGACTGATTGACTTTAGCGACGCACTTCATCTCTAAAATAAATATTAAAAAATGATTCAAACAATTTATAGAGACACATTGCGTCGCTATTTCCATTTATTTAAAAATAATAATTTTTAATAATTAATTTCAAATAAAATTTTATTTAAAATTAATTATCAAAAATTATTATTTTTTTTAAAATAAAAAGAAAACAATAATTAAAATATATATAAAATATCAAAACAAATAATTTAATCCAAAAAAGTATTCCAAAATAAGATAATAAAATATCCAAAAAAAAAATATTGTCAAGTCGTATTCTCGGAATCTGGACGATGAGGAGCAGACCTAGAGCCAACATCCCTATTCAGGCTCATCCATGCCCGCATTTGAGCTGCTAACGCATCATGCTGAGCCTAAAGATGATCTGTGCGGGCTTGATTGCGCAGCTCATTAGCTTCCATCTGTAGGCGCAATGCTTTGTTCTCTCGCCTCAAAGCCTCAATCTCAGCACGTGCAAAAGTTGAAGCACGTGGCTGATCTGTAAAAGCTCTTTCCTGTAAGCGCCAAGACCAGGGAATGAACCATTAGGATGAACACCACCAGCTGCCAGAAGGAAAGCATCCCGATGGTTTTCCTTAATAGGCTGAGATTCAAGAGTGGGCAATAACGAATCGAGCTTTCCTTGAACTTTTCCCTACAAAAATCAACCAAAAATTTATGTGACTAAGTAAAAAAAATATTATAAAATAAATTTGAAAGCACGAAAAGAAATAAACTAACATGTAAGTCCCGCGCTCGATCATCCATATAAGTAACCCCATTATAGCTCTTCGTGTGCAAAAGGAGAAACAAATCAACCGGATTTACCTCGCGTCCACCCTGAGTATGTGAAAATGAGAACAAGAAAAATGAAAGTTTAAGAAAACATTAATTGAAAACATTAAAGATATAAACGAAAGACTACAAGTACTTACCAATATCTTGTAATACTCGTCGTGGCTGTGAGTCCCGCTTGTGTGCATAGCGCCGGGTTCGCTAGTAGATTTGCTGATTTTATTTGAGAGATATGCAACTCTTTGGCAGTCTGACTATCCACTAGCAGCTTCAGACAAGCCTCCTCAATCTTCCACAAAAGCTTTTCAGCTGGTTTACCCTTCGCTTTGTGGATGGTGTCCCTATAACGTTTCCCAGCCATTTTGCTCCAGGGTGTGTAAATAATCTCATCAGTGAGATGTGCAAGGATCATAAAGTGTGTCTATAAAAAAAAAAAAAAAGTCTTAAATTTTTTAGCAATTTTAAACACTATAAACAAAATAATTTATAAACTTTACCCTCCATGTCTGAAACCAATGTAGTTTGCAGATATCAAAAATGTCCTTCCATTTCTCGAACTCGGGATGCTTCTTGAAAACATCCGTGAAAACTTAGGAAACCTTACCCGATGGATGTAATCTATAAAAAAAACACACAAACGTATATAGGTTAAAAAATAATTAATATATAAAAAATTAATAATTTAAACAAAAAAATATAAAGTGCACTCACTTCTCTCTCGTCATCCGAAAGATGACCCCGAGGCAACTGATCAGTGACGGGGGTGTCTGATGCCGATGATGATGTGGCCGGGCGGTGGGAACAGATGTGTTGGATACCTTTGTATCCCCTAATGCGGTTGCACTAATGTACCAGAAGTATCGAACTCCTGAGAACGGGGTGGATGAAGCCTCGATGTAGACATCTACGAAATAATTAACATACAATGAATTAAATAAATAAACATGTTATATAATTAATAATTAACATACTAATAAACTAAAAAAAATAAATAGCATACGATTTAGACATCTACTAAATAATTAATATACACTAAATTAAACAAATTAACATGTTATTTAATTAAATTTTACCAAGTAGCATACTAATAAATTAATTATAATATAATTAACGTTAATCTAATTAGCACTAAATTAACAAATTTTAAAAACTAACATACTAATGAATTAAAAATTAATTAATAACATACAAATTAATTAATTAAAACATTAAACTAATTAACACTAACTTTTGACAATCAACATACTAATGAATTAAAAATTAATAAATAACATACAAATTAATTAATTAATTAACATTAATCTAATTAACACTAACTTTTAAAAATTAACATACTAATAAATTAAAAATTAATTAATAACATATAAATTAATTAAATTAATTAATTAACATTAATTTAATTAACATACTAATTCATCGAACATACTAATGAAATTAACATACTAATGTAACTAATGAAATTAAACAAATTAAAAATTAATAAATAACATACAAATTAATTAAAAAATAATAAATAACATACAAATTAACTAAAAATTAATAAATAACATACTAATTAATTAATTAACATTAAACTAATTAACACTAACTTTTAAAAATTAACATACTAAAGAATTAAAAATTAATAAATAACATACAAATTAATTAATTAATTAACATTAATCTAATTAACACTAAATTTTAACAATTAACATACTAATGAATTAAAAAGTAATTAATAACATACAAATTAATTAATTAATTAACATTAATTTAATTAACACTAAATTTGAACATGTGAGAAGCAGTGACTTCTGATACGTAGAACCGTTGCAGACGTTATATGATCGTAAATAAAACATGTGAGTATGTGGAATAAAACTTTTTTTTACCTTGTTTGTATCTCGTATGATTGCTCATTTTACACATATGAAGACTTGCATTTGCACCCCAACATATCATACATCCGTTCGGGCAACAATCGATCTTCTCCACCGGTAAACCGAGACCAGTGACGGATCTAGAAATTATGTTTAGGGGGGGCACGCACTAAAACTGCAACTTAAAATCACCAAACTAATTAAAATTGAATTGAAAATTAGCCAAAATTTAGAGAAATCAATCCCTTTAAATCGCCCATTATATCAAAACCGATTCAACACATGTCAATTTCAATTTTAACACATATCTGATTTAGTGTTAGTTTATAAATTTCCTTTCGAGTTGATTTTATCTAAAATTGACTTAAAACGAATTGGAAAACACCTCTACCCAAAAGTATGTGTAATTATATAATTATTAATTATAGTATTACTAGCTATGAAAAAATAAAATTTATATATTGTTTAATGGTATTTAATTTGTTAGAAATTAAATCAATTAATACTAATAAATTTTAATCTATTTGATTTTTTATATTTGTTTTCATATATATATATATATATAGATAATAAATATTGATTTTTTATTAGAAATCATGTTTATAATATAAAAAAAACATAATAAATAAAGATTATCATTACTTTTATAAAATCTATTATTTAGATCTATCTTCAAAATTCTTAAATTAATAATTTCAATTCCTGCAGTAGGATTCGAACCCAAAACTAAGACAATATAAAACTGATTCTGGAACCAACGCGCCAGCACTGAAACATTAATTACCATTGCAACTTTTTTATATATATATTTATTCAAAAACACAAGGGCACACTTTATTTAATTTATAAATTATATATATTTTTACCAATCGATGGGGGGCACGTGCCCCCTCTGGCCCCTATGTAGGTCCGTCCCTGACCAACCCTCCACTAATTTCTTCGTATCATACAAACTCTGTGGCAACGTGTTGTTTGTAGAAGCGCAGCGATGAAACCATAGTGAAATCGAGTTGAATCATCTTTCTGGGATGTGAAACTCTGCCTTGATATTCAATAGTTCGATTGCAGCTGCGAGTTGCGTGACATCACAACCTGGGTACAACGGCGTACTTGCTGATTCTATCATCTGAAACATTCTTTGTGCAACTTGGTTTAAATCTTCATTTAATAAATTATGAGGATCATTTCCTTGATAACCGCATTCATTAGAAACCATATGTTCTAATTGACCGTATTAACGTTCAACGTTTTGTGAACTTTCATTCACATTCGAATTTAACTGCAAGTAAGGATAAAAATGTCGATGTCGATGTCAACAAGTCAATTTTACGGAGATGTCAATGTCGATGTCAACAAATATTCTGGGAAGAAGCACGGATAACCATAGAAATTGTTTGAATTTGTGGATGAAACTTTCATTAGAGCGTAATTAAGCATTAAACCATCATTCTAAGTAGTTATATCAATAATATATATATATATATATGGACATTAGTAGTACAAAATATCAAAATTTAGGCTCAAAATAATATTTTTATAAATGATAGATCTATTAATATTGTTTACAAAGATGAACAACTAAAAATTACATTACATGAATATCTAATAATGGCAGGATACTCTTGGAGGTTGTTGATTGGCTTTAATAATATTAATTTGCCAATTACAATATTCCTCCCAAGTCATGCGCTTTTTAAATGAGTTCACATAAGTAATAATATGATGCTCATGTGATTCCATAGAGTCTCCAATTATATCATTTGGAGGGTAACGTTCATCAAACCACAACCCGTCCATGTGGGGATGATCTTTAGAATAAAGAAAATAAAGTGGTGCAGCACCCAATTTTGAATGAAATATTGGTCCACGTGTGTAAGAGGCTCGGTATGTGGAAAGACAAGTGTTATGACTACCAAAAGGAGAACGAGAACAAGGATCATTGCAACCATAACCACTAACATGTGAATATTTTGTTCCTAAGCTCATCGCGTCCATATTGGCTGAGAGGACGTCTTCATCGTCTTGTTGACTTTTCCCCTTCCTTTAAACAAAAAAAATTTCAACCGTTCCTCTGGTTCTCTCTATTCTAGTATGATAATTTCGAATGTAATCATCGTCTCTCGGTCCTTCATCACCATCACCTCCTTCATATTGTCGTCTATTCCCATCACCATCACCACCACCATCAACGTTGTCATCATCATCTTCATCTGATTTATCTTTCTCTTCCTCTTCCTCGTTTACATTCAAAAAATTGTGCCGATTCCTTGCATCAATCGAACAAAATAATCATATGAACTTTTACTAGGATCCTCTCTTTCTTGCATACTTAATAAAATCTCAGTCTTGACTTCTGAAGGAACATTCTTACACGCTTTAACATTTTTCTTCGGACCCGTACCAGTTAGATGGTACTTGAATCGAGTGATCCCTCCACTTTTAGTAACTAGACTACAATACTTACACACAGTGGCATATTTATTTCTAGGAAATGTCATGCAATGTGTCCATGCGGGATCTCCTCGTCCACTTCCTTCCATACTAATAATAAAAAACAAAAACTTAAAAATTTAAATACAAAAATAGCAATTAATTAAAAAATATTAAATTTAGTTACTAAAAGATAGTAAATAAATTTTTTAAAAAAAAAGAAAAATAATTAAAAAAAAATAGTAACTTATTAAAAAAACCGCAACATTTCATCAATTAAACTAATTTTATTTAGTGATTTTAGTTTAGTTTAGGGTTTAGTTTACATTCTAAACTAATTTTCATTACTAACACTAAATAAATTAAAAAAAAAAGAAACAAAAAATTAATTTAAAAAAACAATAACTTATTAATAAAAAAGCACTATTTCATCAATTAAACCCATTTTAGTTAGTGATTTTAGTTTTGTTTAGGGTTTAGGTTACATTCTAAACTAATTTTAGTTACTAACACAATAAATTTTTAAAAAAATAAAATAGAAAATTAATTAAAAAAAACAAAAACTTATTAAAAAAATAGAAACATTTCATCAATTCAACTACTTTTAGTTACTGATTTTAGTTTTGCTTAGGGTTTATGTTTCATTCTAAACTAATTTTAGTTACTAACTAACAGTAAATAAATTTAAAAAAAAACAGAAAGTTAATTAAAAAACAGTAAACAAGACGAGAACAAGACAACATACCTTTTCAGAAAACTAATTGAGAAGCAACTAACAAGATCACTAAATTAAGTTGTAGAGAGAGAGACTAAGAGGGATTAGAGATTTCTTGGTGTGAATAATATAACTGATATGTAGGTATTTATAGGAAAAAAATTTGCATACAATATTTTATAAAAATAAGAAAATAATAATATAAATGCTGAGGGAAATTAATTGGGAAGGTAAAAATCAGATTAAAGTTGCCATATCACATAAGTCTGCTACAGCCTACAAGTTGGGAAAGGAAAAAAAATTCTTTGACTACCTTTTGAAATCTCACCCGTGACTTCACATATCGGTGACATGTTGCCGACATTTCGGCAACATGTCGCCAATATCCATCGATACCAAGATCCGACAACGTTCCCTCTAGATCTCAATCAGACACCAACACTCAACCTTAGTGTTAGTTAACCTTGACATTTTACCAAGTGTGGATCTTGATAACTCAATCTCAAGTATTCTAAACTCAAATTGATACATCCATAGTGTAATAGCTACGAGATTAGCCCATTAATCAAATAACACAGTCGTTAATGGTCCTTGTCGAGACTCATCATGAACTACCTTCATCTGTTGAGTGGAAAGACACTTTCAATTTAACACAATACTAACACAATAACTTATCATTAGCCATAATAATTCAACTTTCTTAACTCAAACCAGGGACTTGTCCCTTAAATTGAACCTAGGTAACTGGACTCGGGCCAAATCGATTACTTTTTCAACAATCACTCACCTGAATTAGATGTCTCTTCTCTTAAAATTGGGCTCCAATACAATCATACCTCTTTTTATACATAAAATGTTAACCACGCATTCAACTAATACAACTACTTTAGCAACTATGCGGCAATCAAAATTCAATCAAACGTTGAGGATCAAGTGAGAAATCTCTAGAGTATCTCATTTATATTGACACTACGTTAATTTGTTAAACAAGGTAGACAACCTCCAAAACTACACGGGGTCAACTCCATTCTCAGCACCCCTACCAAAATCTCAGCCTGGGGTCAGTTCAACATCGCCATGCAGTGGCTTCACAAGGCGGCATAATAAACTCAATAAACAAAAGAGAGATTTGACGTGGAATAACTTATTCTGATAATTTTTCCCATAACAAAAGAAATAAGGCTTAAGAATAAGAGTTCGAGGGATACCTGGTTCCGCTGATCTCAATGATGACTTAGAAAATGGACTTAAAAACAAAACATGTGACTCATGAAATCTACAGAACCGTTAGGCTCTAATATTAACTGTAAAGACCCGACTCTTTATTTTGTAAATAAACATAAATGATGTAAGTGGAAGACTTTATAATCGATAAATCCTATAATTCAATGGGATTCAACCCCGATCATTTTCAAAGGTGAAATAAAATTCATAATCATTTCAAAAGTTGGGATGCACATCCCTTTCATAAACAATTCAAATCCAAAGAGTTAAAGTTTCATAAATCTAGAAATCTAAATAAGTAATCTCCAATTCATATAAAAGTATGCTCAAGTGGGCTAACCAAACCAAAGTATATAAAATAAAGATACAAATAAGTCCATGGACTACGACAACGACTCTAGCCCATCTCATTAGCATCACTCTGACATCACGCCACACCAGTTCCTCATCCTCGACCACGACCACGTCTGACACATGAAAAGTAATATCATTAAAGAAAACCCAATGACGATAAACAAAAAAAATAGAGTAATTTTAGGTCCCAAATTTGAATCTGGGTTTGTTTCTAATGAACCTACTAACTCTTGACTACCCAAAACATACATCAAACGGATCCTCAACATTCTTACAACTCCCAACGAGGCATGTTCTTCCAAAGCTACAAGTAGTCATGTTACATTCATCTCGTAATCTCATATCTCATGTTAAATCATAAACATTACATTCGCATCCTTAAATAAACTCATGCTAAGTACACTCAGTTTCGACATGCTTCAAACATGTAAAGTACACACAGTCTTTGCATTTCTTACATTCACCAACATTTGAATAATGACAGATAATAAAAGTACACGCAGTCTAACATTATCTCATTATCTTACCTAAATATGTAAAGTACACATAGTCTTTATATCAATTACATACAACAACAATTGAATAATAGCTGATAGTGAAAATACAAGCAGTCTTAATATCATCTCATTATCTCATAAAAACATGCAAAGTACATGCAGTCTTTACATTTCTCTCATATATGTATCACAACATTCATGTATAATACCAAATAATATAAGCTCACGCAGTTAGACATTATCTCATTATCTATCCCCCCCAATCATGTAATGTGCACACAGTCTTAGCATTTCTCATGATACATATATGTAAACAGGCACAAGAACAGAAAATAAAATAAGCACACGCAGTCTATGCATTATATAACACGTTTGACCATAATCTCAACAATCAATGGGCAACCTAAGATTATAAGTCATCAAAAGGCTTTATAGTCTTAGTTATACCTTATACTTCACAAACACCGAATATTCTAGATTTCCATAATCATAAACAGATTCCCAATTCATATAGACTCTTAGATTACCAACATGCAAGGAAAATATATCAGAGTCCCAAGGTGCGTAAAAATTAACAAATTCTCAAGATAAGAACTAAATCAGAATCCCATAATCATTTAACTCACAACTTCCTTATATCTCTTAAACCTGCAATTCCATTATACTTCTTCAAGTATCAAATTCAACCAACTTAATAACAATGAAATAGTATAAAGCTCAGAAACAACCTAAAAGGAGATAATAATATAAAATCTATAGTAAACTTAAACATAACCAAATTAGGTCCGAAATTTACCCAAATGACTAGAATCAATCTATACTCCCAAGGCTCTAATCATATCATTAAGCATGTTCATAATCTCTTATTTCCATGATTTTACTAAACTCACGATCATACAAATCATTCAACCGATTTAATTCTTAAATTTACTTTAAATTCTATTTATCCTCACCTTTCAAAATTACCAACTCAAGCCACAAACAATAAAATTCCTTGATTCAAGCTGTTGTTCCACCTTTAGGACTTTCCTTGAAAATTTGAAAAAGCTTCAAGATGTAGATAGAAAGGTTCCCCACGGAGAGAGCATTCCAATGCAAAAAAGAATCGATGAAAATGGAGCGAAATCGAAGAAAATACGGCCTTTGGAGTAATACCTTTGGGCGGCGGCCATGAAGGAGATGAGGAGGTGATTTTTTGTGTTTTAATTCAAAATGAAGGAGATGATGAAACCCTTGTTTTAGATGAGGATAAAATTATTTGTACAAATGACCCCAACCTTTTCCTTTTGTTTTAAAATAAGCCTCGTACATCTCAAAACATAGTTTAACAAATTAATTCTTTCAACCACGCTTAAACTAAGCTAAAAAGTTATTAATTAATATTAATTGGCTGATTAATAATATTTAATGCACCTAGTTCTAAATAACCTTTTAAAATAAAACTATCAAGTAAATGATTATAATATCTAAATTATAAATTAACTAAATTAAATTAATTAAATTCTAGAAATTAAATTAGTTGAATACTTAAAAAAAAAAAAAAAAAAAAAACTACCTGTAAAATACTAAAATAATGGGACCTTACATAGAGGGTTTGATTGGTTTTTTGGATTTTGGGAAGAAATAAAGTTATGAAGATATTTGCTCTATAATTTGAGCAAATGGAATTAGAGAAAGAAAAAATGGAGAGAGGTGATGAAAAATGAATGATCAAGATAACAAAAAATTTAAATTTGAAATGAGATAAATAAGGGATAAGAAATCAATTATATATATTTTTTTAAAATAAAAAAACGTAAATAAAAAGCAATTTTCTGTTGTAGGGGAGACTATGAACGTGAGAAAGAAGATAGGGAAAACAAAGGAGACAAAAAAAAAGTAAGAGAAAATCATAAAGATGAATTGAGAAAATCATAGGATAATAAAAGTGATTTCTTTATAAAAAATCATTAATATGAAAAATCAAATAAATAATAAAACTAATAAATAAAAACAATTAATATAAAAGAGGTGAAATCTGACATAAAATATAGAGTAAATTTCGAAATAGGCAAAAAAGTATTAAAAAAAATTAGTAGGTCATAACGTGATGTATTATAGGGCTGAGCCCAAATGGAGGAGGTGATTTCTTGGGTATTGCATAAAATGAATGGCCATGTTGGATGGGGATTTATTTCTGGGCCTGGCCCAGATGAAGAGACCCATTTTGGATTCATGATTCAACACAAGCTTCACCATCTTCTTCTAGAACAATTCCCCATCCTCCATTTGCTTCCAAATATACAATTTTGTTTCACTTTTTGAACTTGCCAATGATTTGTTCATCTTTTAATAATTTTTGCCACTTTTTTTTTTTTTTTTTGACATTTGGATGTATTTGACTGCTAAATTTGTTTCATCCTCATATTTGGTTACTTCCCATTCAGTTTGATTTTATGCTCTTTTTTTTTTTTTTTTTTGGGGAGTATATTCTCATCTAGCAATCTTGTGTTTTGATTTTTCAAGTTGGTTTTTGAGTGATTCCAATTTTCTCTTTACTTATTCTATTCTATGTGTTTGTTCTTTAATTTCAACCACATTTTGATTTGTTGCCCTTTTTGCCATTAAAAATATATGGAATCTTTGTACAAAATGTTGAAATTATTATTAAAAACTAAAATCATGTTTGTTTATTTTGTCGTTTTCCAAGTTTATTCTCATTGTTTCTTAAAGAAAGTGTTCATGCATTCCATTTTGTTTTAACTATTTCCTCAAAGCTCAATGAAGGAGACTCTACCTAGCAATTTAACAAACAAATTATACATTTTTTAAATTTGTATTTTTAATACTTGATTAATGGATTATCTACTGATTGAAAACTTTGGCATTAAGAACATTTTTTTAAATACCAACAAATTAGATATATGTAAGAAATTGTGTTTTGTTTCATGTGTTTTAAAGATATTTTACTTTAATTGTAATAATGTTGTAAAGACATCTATTTTAATTGTTTAATGATTTGTTTGACAACAATATTTTTTTTTTTACAATTACTAATATAACATATTTTTATATACTAATTATTAAAATGTCATAACTTTTTAAAAATTACTCAAATAACATAGTTATAGTTCAATAGTTTATTGAACTAAAAAAAAGTAAAAAATAAAATTATTAAAAATAAAATTGAAAAATAATCAAATAGTTCTATAAATTATTGAAACTGAACGTAAAAAGAAAAAATCAAACAAATTTATTGAAAATACCAATAAAAATCAAAAAAGTATAATTCAATTATTTATTAAACTACAGTTCAATAAATCATTGAACTATAATTATCCTATTTGAGTAATTTATAAAAAGTTATGACATTTTAGTAATTAGTATGTAAATTTATGCTATTTGAGAATTTTTTCTCTCTATATTTTAAATTAAAAAAAATTATGGTTAGAATTTAAAATATATATAAAAAATCATTTTGTTAAACTTTCAATAATATTTCTGAGAAATAAAAATAAAAATAAAAATAAAATCTCTAAATATTTTATTACACCCCGAACCTTACACGAGCCGAACTCTAAATACATTAATAAAATTATTTTTATTATTTTCTTAACATAAACAAATGTATATCGTCGAAGCTTGAACTTGAATATTAAATTAGTTGTAAATTGTGTTTTATAGATAGAGTCGACAATATCATACTGATATAGTAATTATATAAGGAGTGTTATTAATAGAAACTAGTTATGTTTTATTTTAGGGTAAAATACCATTTTAGTCCTTGAACTTTTACTCAGGTTTCATTTTTGTCCCTAAATTTTCAAAAGTTACATTTTTCGTCCTTGAACTTTACAATTCGTTCCGTTTTAGTCCTTCCGTCTGGGAAACTACCGAAAGGCTTATGCGGTATGTAATTGATGATGTGGCAATATGTAAATATACATTGAGGATAAATGATGTGGAAAAACGAATATGCAGTAAGTTTTAATATTGTAATTAAGGATAAAATGATGAGATTAATCTCAGTGTATATTCATTTTCCATGACATTTAACCTCACTGCATATTTCAATAATAACACATCATCAATTACACGATAAGCCCTCCATTAATGTTATAGACGGAAAAACACAGACTGAAGGACCAAAACGAAACGAATCATAACGTTCAGAGATAAAAAAGTGTAAAGTTTAGGGACGAAAAATGAAACTGGAGTCAAAGTTTATGGACCAAAGTAATATTTTACCCTTTATTTTATATATTTCAGATTATCTGGAGTACTAAACTACTCTATTTTATAAGTTATCGTAATTTTAACATGATCATGGTCTTTGTCGAAACAAAGAAAAATGCGATGATCATGATCATACCATAATCCTAGATGCACTAGATGAGAGATACACACAATCTTGACTTTCATCTCAAAACTAATTAGTAATAAGAGAATTTACCCATAAACTTTATCAGGCCTTTCATCATTTTGATGTGAGATCCTTAACATGTCCCCTCATATGGTAGCTCTTTTGGACTCACCAATATTGGGTCGAATCCCATTTTTGGACGGATAATTGGTAATGAGAAAATTACCTATTGACTTGATAAATCTTGTTAGTTCATTTCACATGTCCAATGAGGATCATTAACAGGTACTTGTAAGGAATGTTTCCAAGAGATTAAATTCTCTAAAAACTAAAGAAAAATAACATTTTATAAAGGATTTACTCCAATAATAGCCACTTTTGAACCTATCAATTCTAAATATAGTAAAAAAAGCATTTTTAAATTCAAAACTAGCCATTTTCAATTTTTTATACCTGATATACCCTTCAAATGATATACCCTAAAATTAGTAAACAGTATATCTTTTCTTTTTTAAATAAAACATATCAATTTGATTTAATAAGATATTATACCTTAAAGCTTGCAATCTTCTATTTCATAAGATAGTACAACAATTATTTTGCATGAGGCGTTTTCCGGTGAGAAATTTTAATATCCGGTGAGAGGTCAAAGCTTAAATTATCATCCATGGTAAATTTGTATATATGAACTATTTAGCTTATTTTATTATATATAAATTATATGTTTTTTATCTGTTAAGACATATATTTAACTTTTTGAATTGTTTTATCCATATTTTTTATTTGGATAATATACTTGCCTTCTAACTAGGTCAGGATGATCTTCTCCTACTATATGATTTGTTCTATTTCTATTGGTTAAAATATATTAAGTGATAATAAATATATGATTTTTTATTAAATACATTGGAGCCACAAATTTGTTTTAACCAATTGGGATAAGACACGTAGAAAAATCAGGAGAAGCTCCTCCTTACCAGGGAGGAGGTATAGTATTTTCCTTTTTGTTATTATAAAATAGTTATTGATTTAGTCAGGAGGGTCATTTGGTCTTTTCAAATCCCAATTGGCCAATTTTTTATTTTGAAGAAAGGTGGCTATTTTTGTTTTTTTTTTCTTTCTAATCTTGTGGATAGCCCTTTTATAAATATAAATCAAAAGGGCTACACGTAAGCTTTCTAAAATTATAACTTGGACTATACTTTTTAACCTCAAAGCTATCTCAAGAGATGATGTGGATTCTCTTCTCACATTAACAAATCAGAATTTAACCACTTTCTTTATTGATATAGAATAACTCATTGGAATAACACTCCTTTTTTCTTCCTCAATATCTATTATTATTATTTTTTTTAACTTGTCAACTCACCTTCAAATCAACCTTCTCTTCTTTGCCAATTAATATCACATTTTATCATATTATAAATTTCCTCACGCTAAATAGCTTCTAAATTATTATTATTTTTATATATAAATAGCTTCTAAATTACTAGAGTACAGTCATAGTACGGACATACATGATACAACTAATAATGAAGATTAGTTTTTAGTTTTTCTTTGCATCTCTCTTTATATATATATATATATTATCATTAAAAAAAGAAGTTAAAGTTATGTACCTAAACCACCTAAATATTGAATAGATTAATTTAAACCATATGTTTCGAATTCATTATGATCACAATGCCACTTTTTTTTTAATAAATAAAATTAAAATTGTAATTCAAATTTGACCCATCTGTCCAATTAGACACACTCCATGTTCCATAGCTATAAGAGGTAATGGCCATTGAAAATTCATGTTATATATATATATATATATATATGGATAAAATACTGGTTTTTTTTTTGTTTTTTTTAAATATTACCTTATTAATGGAGAATAAGAGAATCATATTATAAGAGGGGAGAACTAACTCTTGACCAATTTGAATTATATCAGATTTCGATAAAAGGTTGTTGTTTTGTTCCACTTAATGAGGAATCTATTTCTTGTTCCAAATGCCAAAGCTTAATAATTCATACAATTACAAAAGTTTGGGTGGCTCATATTTTGTCAATATTATTAAACAAAGTTATATGTTTAAATGGTAAACAATAAATATATATATTAAAACTATTTTAGTATGGTTTTTTCTAACAACTTTATTAATAATCCAAGCAAAACAAACTTTGTCTATTTGGTAATAATTTTTTTTAAATTAAACTTTTATATATATATATATATATATATATATATATATATATATATATATATATATATATATATATATAATAATCTATGTTTTAAAACCGTTTTTAAAATCATAGTCTTATTTATAACAAAAAAAAAACATAGTCATATTTTAAAACTAAAAAAAAACAGTTTGCAAAAACTAGTTTAAAATTTTAAAACTTACTTAAGATTTCAAAAGAACTTTTTAAACGTAAAAAAATAAATTGAAATAATTATTGATCAATACGTTTAATTTTCAAAAATATAAAACTATAAGCAAAGACAATCCATTTATAATTTGTATATTTAAAATCAATCTTCTCTAATGATTTGAATGTGGATTAAAAAAAAAGTAAAGTGAGATTTTTTATTGACTCATGGATGACCCAACAGAGTTCCCAAAGGACACTTGAAATGACCCATTGAAAGGCCTCCTTTAGGTTCTTATACATGTATTTTGCTTTTCTGATTTGGGTTTACTTTAAATTAATTAGAAAAATTGAAAGTATCTTAGTTTATTATTAATGGGGGTAGGATTTTAAAAAACATGCTTTTACATTTTTGAATTTTTTAATCTCTACATTTTTTATTTACTCAATCTTCAATCTAACTTAATTTTATGTTTGGATTGGATATAACTCGTATAATTAAAATAATCAAATTGAAAAGTGTGATTTTTTTTTAAATGTTCCTATTGATTCTGACTTTAATGTAGATCAAACCTTTTACTTAAAACTAAAAACTAAAACCGACTATAACTATCTCCAAGCAGATTTGATAACTATGACCTAACTTCATTTACCTATAATGTTGCTTCAAAATTATAGCAAATGAACCATTAAGCTATGAACAAGCTATTCAATCTGCTGAAAAGGTCCAAGGGATCAAAGCTATGAAGAAGGAACTGACCTAATTGCACGAGAATGAGACTTGGAAACTGGTCCCAAATCTTGCAAAGCAGAAAATTATGGGATGTAAATGGATCTTCAAGATCAAACCTAGAGCTGCTAATTCAAAGAAGATCAGGTATAAGGCTAGACTGGTAGCAAGAGGTTTCACCCAGCAAAAGGGAGTTGACTACACAGAAGTATTCTCCCCACTTGTCAGGCATACGTCAATAAGAATACTATTGTCTCTCACTGCAAAGGATGACTTAGAACTTCAGCAAATGGATGTAAAAACAACTTTCTTACATGGGGAATTGGAAGAGGACATCTTTATGATGCAACCACCTGGTTTTGAAGAAAAAGATCAACTTGATCATGTCTGTCATTTGAAAAGGTCTTTATATAGACTCAAGCAGTCACCAAGGCAGTGGTACAAGAGATTTAACACATTTGTGACTTCAAATGGGTTTCAAAGAAGTTCATATGACAGTTGCGTCTATTTTCAATATCAGGAAAATCAAAATACCATCTACTTGCTGCTATATGTGGATGATATGTTGATTGCAAGCAAGAATATTGATCCAACCACAAAGATTAAGCAACTTCGCAGTCATGAGTTTGATATCAAAGACTTGGGGTGCAACAAAGAGCATTCTAAGAATGGAAATTGAAAGGGATAAAGCAAAGAAACTTCTTTCTCTATCACATAATGTATATGCCAATAGATTCATGAGGAGGTTCAATATGACAGAGCCAAAACTAGTGACCTTACTCTTTGCTCCTCATTTCAAAATTTCATCAAATCACTCTCCAAGGACTGATCACGAAGCATAAGAGATGACCAACATTCCATACTTAAATGTTATTGGTAGCTTAATGTATAGCATGGTGTGCACAAGGCCTGATTTGACACATCTTTTAAGTGTGGTTAGCAGGTTTATGTCTAATCCAGGGTGAAGGGATGATTTACTAAACTAGCGGAATTTTATTTAGTAAACTAATTAACATTTAATTACGGATCTATTAACATCATGCAATTTGTGATAAAAACATGTAAATTCATGCTTTAAATTTCGAAAATTCAAACCTTTACTTACATTGAGTAAAATATGGAGAATTGGTTGGAGGTTTCTTTACAGCATCAAATCCTCAGGAACACCAGATCTTCTACGCTATATCCCGATCGATCAAACGAAACCCGATTGTGGGATCGAACTTAAGAAGAAATTGGCAAGAAGAAAAAATATTTTTCTTCCCAATGAATAGGGAAAATCGGCCAAGAAGGGAGGGAGAGAGGAAAAGAGAATTCCAATTTTCTAAGGAATTGAGTTGTATGATTTATGAATGACACAAGCCTCCTATTTATAAGAAAATAGGGATCCTAATCACATTAAGATTAATCCATGGAGATAAATACAAAAAGAAAAAAGGATTATCTCTTTCCTTTATCTTGGTATTTCGAAAATGTCATAGATAAATAAGATGACATTTTCTTTTCTTTATTTTATTTATCTTGGGTAAATAAATCTATATAATTATTATAGGATATAATTCAAACAATTATCTCCTACAAATTATCTATTAGGGCCGAAAATTGTATAGTAAATAATTAATAAATCAAATCAAATTTATTTATTTAATTATTTTGGGCCAATTTCAATTGGGTTCATTAATCCAATTGGACTTGAAACTCTCTCTTAAATTAATAAGTCCAACTTAATTAATTTATTTATTAATTACCATTTAAATAATTAATAATATTAATATTTTCTCCCGACTAAATATTATCAAATTATATTTAATTATTAATTTTCATTTAAATAATTTTTATTATTTAAATAATTAATAATAAATATTTAATTATTAATTTCCATTAAATAAACTCATTATTTAATTAATGATTTTATTGATAATATTTTATTATTAATTAATTAATTTTAATTATTAATTTCCGTTCAAATAAAATTAATTATTTAAAAAACTAATAATTGTCAATTAATTTCAAATTATTAATTAATATTTAAATATAATCAATATTTAAATAATTAATAATATTTCATTATTAATTTCCTGTTTAAATAAACTCATTATTTAAACAATTAATAATGTTTATATTAACTACCGTTTAAATATACTTAATATCTAAACAATTAATATTGCCTATTTAAGTAATTCACTTCACTTAAAATTTCCATTTCTTCTACTTGATTTCGTGACTACGATATTTGGGCTAGCATAGGGACCGATGGACCTATAGATCATGGGCTTAATAATTAGTCAATTAAGTGATTAACTCATAATCAGTTAATTACTTATTATCTAACTATGAATAATTTCACTATAGATTCATAGCTGAACTCCCTTCACTATAGATGAGTTATGTACATTTAGTTTATCTTTATTTATATCTGTAACATATCCTTCACGTGGAACCCTCATAATTACAGGCGGATTAAATTTGCCGTTTTGCCCATGTAATTACCGCTTTATCCTTGTGTTCCCGCTGATTCTCCAATGAACTTTATCTTTAGTCGAACTAGAGATAATGTACTTCTGTGATCAATAGAAGTCGTGACGTCACTTGTTCATGTCTCGAATCAGTACATCAAGGGAGTTTCCTAAAGTTCCTAAAATGTTTAGGTATCGCACTGATACCGTTAATTTATAGGAAAGTTATGAATTTCATCTCGTTAAAGTGCGTTCCTAGCTACTTATCTAGTTATGTTCCCAAAGCAGGAGTGTATTGAGCGTTCTTACAGATCGCTCTCAACCATGTGAATCAAAGAGCATAACTCCACAAATAGGAGTCCACATTTCACTCAGGATTGAGATCTATCACGGTTGATAAACTTAGTTTGATATTCGATCATTTCTCGTAAACGGTACTAATGAGAAATTTGATCAAACATCGTGGTTCTGTCTTATACAATCAAGATTGCATATGATACTTCCATTTCATGTCACCCACATGAATGATTAGGATTAGATCATTTGTGTATAAACAAAATGTGAAGCCATCAACAGTGTTACCAAGATAAGGTTCCCAAACGTTATCCATTTATTGTAGACACTTACTCATTTCGACTTTAATCCTCTATTGTATGATTCACATACTAAGCCGTGATTTCATAAGAGTGACTTAGGGTTTTACTATTTGAATGTTCGATATTTATATATTTCCATATATTCCTAATATCGTCAATTGAATCAATCTAGATAATATAAAGAAATTATGTTTATTTATTTAATTTATTCGAAATAAATTATATTTATTAAATAATTACAAGTTCTAGGACACCATTCCTAACACAGGGAAGCTACATTGGGAAGGTGTTAAATGGATCATGAGATATGTTTAAGGGTCAATTAACAACAAGCTTGTTTATGGTGGATGTCATAAAGCAGATCAAGAACAGATTGTAGGGTATGCAGCTGATATAGATAAGAGAAGATCATTGACAGGTTTTGTGTTTAAAGTATATGGTAATATAGTCAGCTAGAGATCTTCTTTACAACATATAGTTGCATTATCTACAACAGAATCAGAGTATGTTACATTGGTTGAAGCAGTGAAGGAAAGTAGGTGCAAGGTTTAGTTTCAGAATTGATTCAAGATCAGTGTAAGGTCGTAATTCTGCGTGATACCTAGCTAAAGTACAATACACTTGTCAAAGCATCTTCTTATCATGAAAGAACTAAACACATAGATGTTAGGTTGCATTTCATAAGGGATATCTTAGCCAACTTTAAGTTGAAAAAGGTGTCAACACTTGACAATGTTGCTGATATATTAACAAAATTTGTGCCTACGGCTGAACTTGAAGTTTGTAAGGGACTAACTTGTCTCGAAAATGGTTAAGAAGGAAGATCAAGATTGGAGAAAGGAGAGAGCTACTCATAAGGTCATTAATTCAGCTAGAAATTTGAATTAATGTGGAGATTTATGAATGTTAATTACAAATTTCTGTGAATTGCATCAACTAAGTGTCTATATCATTTCTAATGTGGCATTATTACATTGATGAGTTAACCATTGACTTTGCAAAACTTACTTGGCATTCTTCTAGAAATGTGAGGTGGTCATATGCAATCTAACTGATTTATTCTTCATCAAACTTGTGTGAGCATATATGAGAGCTGATATCCTTTTCATTTTCTTACGTCTTGTTCATTCAAAAATATAGAGAGTGAAAAGAAAGAGGAGAGCAATTGAGTCAGCCATTGTTGAAGCTCAATGTCTGGGTGAGAGAGTGAGGAATTCATTGTATTGAGTAACATGATCTATGTACTTGATTCATGGATATTGATACTGAATAAAAATGGACCGGGAGCTCTAGATTTTCCTATGGATGTAGACGATTTTGTCGAACCACGTATCTCTGCATTTCTGTCTTTAATTTCTAGTTCTTAGTTCATTTATTGTGTTTCTTGTTCATGTGATTAGAAGACTAAGTTTGATAGAGTGATAGATCAGAAGAGATTTTAGAAGAACGTATTAAGTATAGTACAATTTCTATTTTTGTAAACTATTATATATTGTTTTATGATAATGCATAGTACGCTGGATCCATGTTTTATTTGATATAGTTTGTTTAATCTGAGGACAACCCTGGCCTTAATAACCTATCTTTAATTTTTCAATATTTTTACACTGGATATAACATAAAATGTAAATTTGTTGTATTTTGTAGATTAGATTCAACAAATAATCTGCTTCGTATAATACAACAATTTCATTATATACATAATATACAATAGATAATGTACAAAACAATCAACTTCGACAATCCTCGTCATCACCGCTACTACAACACACTATATCAAGGCGTTTCATTTCAACACCTTCATTGCAAACATCACAAAAACACTATGGATTCAAGTGTGAACCCTTGTACGCGAAGACTCCAATAACGAAGAAATGGTGATCCATACAATTTGGTTGAAGAATCCTTTATTTTGAAACTATTCTTATTCTTTTGCGGCATAGTGAAATAGGATATTCTGATTTCATTCTCGTTTATTGTGCCTGATTGGTGTTTTTTTTAAAACAATTTAATTTATCATTAAATGAGCATTTGTCTTAACTATCTGCTAAATTCATATATCATATTTTCGTATTTTAACTGATGAGGGTGTTTTTCCCATTTTACACACCATTTCTCTCCAATGCATGAATAGTATTCAACGTTTTGGCTATAAAAGCATTATTTTGTCATTATAATGGCAAGGGTAAAATACCATTTTGGTCCCTAAACTTTCACTCAGGTTTCATTTTCGTCCTTAAACTTTTAAAAGTTATGTTTTTCGTCCCTGAACTTTACGATTAGTTTCGTTTTGGTCCTTTTGTCTATGTTTTTCCGTCTAGAACACTAATGGAAAGCTTATGTGGCATGTAATTGATGATGTAACATTATAGAAATATACCGTGAGGTTAAATACCATGGATAAACGAATATATAGTGAGGTTAATCTCATCTTTTTTTCCATATTCCAGTCTTAAACCTCACTATATATTCTCGTTTTTCCATGTCATTTAACCTTATTGTATATTTATATAATGTCACATCATCAATTACATGCCTTTTTAAATAAGATAAACTTAAATAGCCCATTTCAATTTTAGTTTAAAATAAGATTGGAAATTTAGTGTCCAGTTGAGGTATTCATGGATTAGTTTAGATTAAAGGTCTTTCGAATCAAACTCAATTGTTCATATTGTAAATTTGTTTAACTCAAATGACCCTTTTTAAATAAGATATCAAACCCTATAAAATTTGGGTTAAATTGATTTGGATTGTTCATGTAATTAATTTTAAAATCTGTAAAATAAATGGAGAAATAATAGTTTTTTAAAGGGTAAATTACAAATAAAACCCCGGTGGTTTCAATGAAATTTGTGAACAATCCCTGTTGTTTAAAATGAAAAATCACACCCATGTAGATCTAAATTATGCCAATAAGACCTCTCCCCTCCAACGTTGTAAACTTTTGTTTAGCCATAACTTTTTCGTTTAAACTTTGATTTGGATTATTCAAAATATTTCAGAATCCTTATTTCGTACTCTAAGTTATGTTCACTTGAAAACTTCTAAAATCATTAGTTAACAAAGGGGTTAATGACCTCAATCATACTTAATAATTTGATGATAATTAACTTTTTTTTTTATTTGTTGATGATTTAGAAGTTTTGACCTAATCATTACGTAGAGCTCGAAATGAGGATTTCAAACTATCTGGATCATTCAAATCGAAGTTCAAATGAACAAGTTATGACTAAAAGAAAGTTAGTGGCGTTGGAGGGGAGGGATCTCATTGGAATAATTTGGAACTATAGGGATGTGATTTGTCATTTTCAAACCCTAGGAGGTGTTCATACATATGGCTAAAACCACATGGGTCTCATTCAAATCGAAGTTCAAATGAACAAGTTATGACTAAAAGAAAGTTAGTGGCGTTGGAGGGGAGGGATCTCATTGGAATAATTTGGAACTACAGGAATGTGATTTGTCATTTTCAAACCCTAGGAGGTGTTCATACATATGGCTAAAACCACATGGGTCTCATTTGCATTTTACCTTGTTTTAAAAGTATAGTGACCTTCTTCTACACATTTTATTAAGAGATAAATGCAAAATACACCCCTGCACTTTGGATTATTGTTAAATCATACCCCTGCACTATTTTTTGTCCAAAAATACCCCTGTATTTTAATAAAATTACAAATCACACCCTTTAACCGATTAGTTTTAACGAAATCGATATATATATATATTTATATTCTACATATGTCATGTATTATGATTTCATGAAAAATAACAAAAAAAAATTGACAGATGTGTAGAATTTTAGAATAAACTCTTAGGTTAATAAGATGTAAAACCTATAAATCACGCTCTAATGTTCAAAATTTTCAAAATTTTTAATGGTTTTGGTACACATGCTATGCGTATAATATAGATGTGTCTAAATTTCGTTAAAACTAATCGATTGAAGGGTGTAATTTGCAATTTTACTAAAGTACAAGGGTATTTTATGACAAAAAAAAAGTGCAGGGGTATGATTTAACAATAATCCAAAGTGCAGAGGTGTATTTTGCATTTATCCCTTTTATTAAAAATAGTTATTCAATACTATATTTTTTCAATGAAGAATAGTTCAAAAACTAGAAGAGAATTTTAAGTGGTTATTAAGGTATATACAAATTAATATAGACGTGCATAAGTATTTTAGTTGAAATTAAATAAATGAGTAATTTTTTAAATTAATAAATTTAGGTTGATTTGGTGTAACCCAAACTAATTTTAGGAGAACTATGAACCAACCCGGCCTAAACAATTTCAAATTACTTAAATCCAACACATTAAGAACTCATTCTCCAAATAGGGGTATTTAAATAATTTTAATACATTAAATTTATATTTTTTTTAATTTTTATAGTCAACATGTCACTATAAGAAAACCATATTGATTGAATAAAAAATTATGGACAAATTACCTAGATTCCCTAACTTGAGTTATGTTACCCTAAGACGGAAAAATATTTTCACCTTTTGAGCATAAGGTCATCATTTATGATAGGAGGCAACTCTAGCTATCATTTCGTGCTCTTTGAAGCTAATTTAAGAGAAATCACTCTCAACTCTGATATGAAAACCTTATATTTGGATCAAGAACCACTTGAAGATGTTAGGAATGGTGTCCTAGAACTTGTAATTATTTAATAATAATAATTTATTTTGAATAAATTAAATAAATAAACATAAGTTCTTTATATTATCTAGATTGATTCAATTGACGATATTAGGAATATATGGAAATATATTAATATCAAACATTCAAATAGTAAACCCTAAGTTACTCTTATGAAATCACGACTTAGTATGTGAGTCATACGAGAGGATTTAAAGTCGAGATAAGTAACTTAAAAGTGTCTACGAAGAAATGGATAACGTTTGGGAACCTTATCCTGGTAACATCGTTGATAGCTTCGCATTTTGTTTATAGACAAATGATCTAATCCTGATCATTCATGTGGGAGACATGAAATGGAAGTATCATATGCAATGTTGATTGTATAAGACAGGACCACGATGTTCGATCAAATTTCTCATTAGTAATCATTTTACGAGAAATGATCGAATATCAAACTAAGTTTATCAACCGTGATAGATCTCAATCCTGAGTGAAATGTGGACTCCTATTTATGGAGTTATGTTCTTTGATTCACATGGTTGAGAGCGATCCGTAAGAACGCTCAATACATTTCGTTTTGGGAACATGACTAGATAAGTAGCTGGGAACTCATTTTCACGAGATGGAATTCATAACTTTCCTATAAATTAACCAGTATCGGTACGATACCTAAATATTTTAGGAACTTTAGGAAACTCCCTTGATGTACTGATTCGAGACATGAACAAGTGGCGCCACGACTTCTATTAATCACAGAAGTATATTATCTCTAGTTCGACTAAAGATAATGTTCATTGGAGAATCAATGGGAACACAAGGATAAAGCGGTAATTACAGGGGCAAAACGGTAAATTTATCCGCCTGTAATTATGAGGGTTCCACGTGAAGGATTATATCACAGATATAAATAATGATAAACTAAATGGACAATAACTCATCTATAGTGAGGGGAGTTCAGCTATGAATCTATAGTGGAATTATTCATAGTTAGATAATAAGTAATTAACTGATTATGTGTTAATAACTTAATTGACTAATTATTAAGCCCATGATCTATAGGTCCATCGGGTCCCTATGCTAGCCCAAATATCGTAGTCGCGAAATCAAGTAGAAGAAATGGAAATTTTAAGTAAAGTGAATTACTTAAAATAGGCAATATTAATTGTTTAAATATTGAGTATATTTAAACGGCAATTAATATAAACATTATTAATTGTTTAAATAATGAGTTTATTTAAACATGAAATTAATAATGAAATATTATTAATTATACATTATTAATTATTTAAATATTGAGTATATTTAAATGGTAATTAATAATTTGAAATTAATTAACAATTATTAAATGTTTAAATAATTAATTATATTTAAACGGAAATTAATAATTGAAATTAATTAAATTAATAATAAAATATTGTCAATAAAATTATTAATTTATGGAAATTAATAATTATAATATTTATTATTAATTATTTAAATAATGAAAATTATTTAAATGGAAATTAATAATTAAATATAAATTGGATAATATTTAGTCGGGAGAAAATATTAATATTTTTAATTGTTTAAATAAAATATTTTATTTAAATGGTAATTAATAAATAAATTAATTAAGTTGGACTTATTAATTTAAGAGAGAGTTTCAAGCCCAATTGGATTAATGAACCCAATTGAAATTGGCCCAAAATAATTAATTAAATAAATTTGATTTATTAATTATTTATTATTAATTTTGGCCTTCATAGATAATTTGTAGGAGATAATTATTTGAATTATATCCTATAATAATTATATAGATTTATTTACCCAAGATAAATAAAATAAAGAAAAGAAAATAATCTCCTATTTATCTATGGCATTTTCGAAATTGCAAGATAAAGGAAAGAGATAATCTTTATTCTTTTTGTATTTATCTCTATAGATTAATCCTAATGTGATTAGGATTCCTATTTTCCTATAAATAGGAGGGTTGGGTCATTCATAAATCATACAATTAAATTCCTTAGAAATTCGGAATTCTCTCTTCCTTCTCCCTCCCCCCTTAGCCGATTTTCCCTAGTCCATTGGGAAGAAAATATTTTTTCTTCTTCCCAATTTCTTCTAAAGTTCGATCCCACAATCGGGTTTTGTTTGATCGATCGGGATATAGCGTAGAAGATCCGGTGTTGCTGAGGATTTGATGCTGTAAAGAAACCTCCAACTGATTCTCCATTTATTACTCAATGTAAGTTTTGATTTTAATTTTCGAAATTTAAAGCATGAATCTACATGTTTTTTCACAAATTGCATGATATTAATAGATCCATAATTAAATGTTAATTAGTTTACTAAATCAAATTCCGCTAGTTTAGTAAATCATCCCTTCAGAAGACACATTGAGTTATCAAGATCTAAAACCCTCAAAATAGTTTAGCAAAACCCAAAGAACATGACTTAAAAAGTTTATTCCTAAATCTATGATCTTGAAATAAGAACTTGTTTCTTATTTCAAGGTTGAAAGAATCCAAAACAATCCACAAACACGTTAGATAAAGAGTGATTGATTGTTTCTAAACAAATAATCTAAAAAAGACTACTGAGATATGCATTGGACAATCAGTCAAGCAAGAGGTTTCAAGTTAAAGAGACAACTTTTAATTCAATCAAATATTTCTTTTGAACTCATCTCTCTTTCTTTTGACCCACTCATTTCTTTTCACTATTTTTTTTGTCATTTATATCTCTTTCTTTTTCTTCAAGCATAGAATACTTTTGAAACTCATATCATCGTATGGATCATAAATTTTCTCAACATGAATATTATCACAAACTCTTGGTATCAAGTCCTCAAATTGTTTTGGCTCCATCACTTCACACAAATTTAACACTTTTATGCTCTTTTTAATAGCAGACATTGACTCTAACATATCCTCTTTTATCTCTTCTATGCTAGTAAGGTTCTTGAATGGATTGAATAAGGATATTGCTTACCAAGTTGATTTAGCATAATTTGAGGAGTTAGAAGAACTAGGGCATATTGCCATCAAGGTGGAAATGAGACTTTAAAGAAGGGTTGTAAAAAGGTATGCTTTCAAACATCATTCCAACCTTACTTATTCTTATGAAAAAGATGAAAATTTTGCATTAAATGGTAAGATTGGGCTACCTACAGCTTGGTTGAGGAAAAGGCCACATTGACTATTTTAGAGGAGTTTAAGATGATTAAAAGGGAATTTTTGGTAATAGAAGAAGTTTACAATGCTAGCATACAATATACTCACACAATGGCCTAATCACATATAATACACATCTTCCTTGAAACAAATCTATAACATCTTTCTTAATCACATCAACGGGCCATTCTCATATACAAGTATCATTCAGTATAGTAAGATCACACAACATAATCAATGAATACTTTAATGAAAAATATATTGTACAATTCACACACACCCAATGTATATATGCTCTAACCTAGCATAGAGACTTCTTTACACACTAACAACTCATGCGTATTATAGGCACTAGCAGTTACAATGGTCACAATCATCTTCAAATCATTAACACAAGTAAGGCTAACACAATGGTAGATCAAGAAGCAGTCTATAGGCGAGATTACAATTCCAAAAAGTAATAAATATCAATATTCCTAGTAATCCAAATTCAATGAAAGATCACGAATCAATTCAAGGAACTAGACTACATCTCAATTGTTATAATATATATTTATGATATTCCTTATTTAGATTAGGGATATTTTCCTTATCTTCTAGTTTCCTTGTTTAAGTTAGTTTCCTAGTCTAGCTAGGTTTACTTTTCTATATAAGTTGATGTAGTCTCCATACAATTTAACCTGATTCAATATATCATTAGTCTTTCCGTTTACATGGTATCAGAGCCTCGATTTTAAATTTTCTTGCCTTTTTTATTTCGATCCCGTTTTGTTCCCTCGCCGGGGTAAGCTTTTCCGGTTTGGTTATTTGTTGACACATCTCCACATAGAAGGGAAGAGAAACCACCGGTGATACCGTTTGTCCAAAAGTCATTAGTCTTTTCATTTCAGATTTTTTGTGTTTTCACTGCCAGTTTCCCGGGTATGTTTCATCAATTCTGCTTTCTTCTTTTGATGTCGGTTATGCTGGACATCTTTGTTCAACGTCAGTTTTGTCTGATGGTTCCCTCTGCTTTTGATGTCGGTTCTGCCGGATATCTTTGTTCGGCATCACTTTCAACTAATAGTTGTTTCCACACTGTGTTGATTATGGTTTCTCCGGGCATCTCTCATAGCTTCCGCACAACAAAAACATTGATTCACGAAGTCATATTTGGGTCACACGTTTAACAAACTCAAGTTGGTCTATGTTATGCCATCTTGAGTTTGAGGGGGGATGTTTGAATATATATTTATGATATTCCTTATTTAGATTAGGGATATTTTCCTTATCTTTTAGTTTTCTTGTTTAAGTTAGTTTCCTAGTCTAGCTAGGTTTACTTTTCTATATAAGTTGATGTAGCCTCCATACAATTTAACCTAATTCAATATATTTATAGATATAAATATCAATTTTCCAGCATACCTCAAAATTAAATATTCACAATAATAAATCTACAAATAATATTATTGAAATGACATCACATCTCCCAAGTAACTCTAGATAATCCATAGCATTGTTCCAAAATCTCTCGACATGATAATCCATAACATTGTTCCAAAATCTCTCGACATGGAAATAAATAGATCATAGCCTAAATGCATTCTAACTCCCAATAAATTACAACAAAACAATCATATTCAACTCCCAAAAACATAAAGATTATCGATAATGAAAATAAATAAACTAGGTAAAAAAACCCAACAAAATCTATATTTTAATATCAATCTACTTACTAGAAACAGATCATCACACGTATATATACCCACCGTATAGTAATTTTAATACTTCGATAAATACATATATACAATATACATGTAGGCTTGTAAATTTGCATTAATTTGAAAATCCACCATTCTGGATCATCATTCTTGTAGTGAAATTTGAGACATGAGGAGACTCAATAATTTCACTATTTCAAGAATAGAAATCAGGATTATGATTAGGTCAAGTTAAATGATTGATAGGAAAGGACTTTTTTGACCCAAAGAAAAATGAGAAAGGCATATGGAGTTTGGCCTTTGTTCATTATGAAAATTGGTTTTGAAATCCTCATTAAGAATCATTGATTTTATAAGAAACTACTTTACAAGAAAAGGCATTTGACTCCAATTACTTCCAAAAGCAGATAAAGTTAGAATTGATTTCCATGGGAGTAAGAGAATTATGGAAACATCTTTCCCTTAAAATCAGCAATTTTCTTGAACAAAACTATGAAACTCAAATTGTATTATTGCAAAGAAAAATGGCCTCCAATCCCAAGGATTAAAAACTTTTTAACCTTATCTTACCATTAAAACTTAGTTAATACTTTGGGACCTTTTCATTTTCTAAATAATGAAATCAAAGCATTTAGACTCAAACAAATTATATTCATTAGATAAATAAATAAATAAAATCCGGTTTAGGTTATAAACATATAGCACTAATTTTAAGGATTAATTGAAAATGTGTTCTAAAAATATATTCAAGTAAAAAAAAAAAGATTTTACTAGGTTGAGGCATTTTATTCATACAATTTTATAGTCATTTAGTGTGTTTGACCGAAAATTAAGTATACATTCCATAATGATTTTTTTTTTTAAGAATTGGCTTGTTTATTAATCAAAATCCCCAATTGAAAATATTTTGGAAATTGTAATAAAAAATAAAAAGAGGTTTTCAAAAACTGATTATTGTTTTGAAATTTGGGTAAGATATCAAAAAGAGTTTTTAAAAAGTGGGGAAGTGAGATGAAGAAATTATTTGTAAACAAGATTCTTAAATTAACCAAAAAAATAAAATAAAATGGCCTAAATGTCCAACTTTATGATTTGAAAAATCCAATAAAAACCTAAATTTCTATATTTTGTAGATAGCTACGAATTTTCTAAAGAAAACTTTCCTTTGAATTCATTTAACGCACATCTCAAAAACGTGAGTTAAATACTCAAGCATCCTCTTGTCCAAAAAACAAAAATCTTAATTATATAGGTAATGTTGACTTTTAAAATTTACATAAATTCATTATTGCAAACAAAATCGACTTTTTGGAATATCAAAAAAAAAAAAAATCGACTTTTTGGGTTACAATAATCAAGAGAATCTCAAAAGGATATCCTAGTTTTTTTCTTTTTCAAATAGATACCTAAATTTTGTGTAGACGGGAAAGTAACCATGAAAAGTTTAAAAATATACATTTTTTTTTTTAATTTTTATAAATAGTTTACAATCTTCTAATTAAAATAACACATTTGAAAATAAAAACTTTTGTAAAAAAAATACTTTTCTTAAAAAAAACATAGCCTTAAAAAGCCTTTTGCTGGTTCTTTTATAACACTAATGGATGGATTTTCTAACCTGATTTAAAAATTTTTAAATATTAAATCAAATTGAGAGATAAAAAGTTTGAGCTTTCAATTAGGGGTGAGAATCGAAACCGCAAAACCGATCAAATCGGGTCGAAACCGTCAATTTTGGTTCGGTTCGGTCCGTAAATTTCCAACCTATAAAGAATCGGTTCCGTTTCGGTCTAGGAGCGGTGAAATCGCACCTGACCGAATCGAACGGATTTTTTTTTTTTTTAATAAATTACCCTACCCACCCAGCTCCTGCCCAACCCAGCGCCTCAAATAGCCCACTGCCCCTTTTTTATTTATTTTTTTCTTTTTTCATGTAATAGCCCATATATATATATATATATATATATTTATTATGAAATTTTTTTACAATATTATATATATTATTAATTATATTGGTTAACCACCTCCAAATTTTTTAATGTTTTTATCAAAATATTCTATAAATACAATTGTACTTTTATTAATTTTGAATTAATATCAATTATAAATTAAATATTAGAGTTATTTGGAAGTCAAAATTGAATATAGAATTATTTAAATACATAATCAAATTAAAATTAATATATTACTTGAGGATTGACATTTCACATCACAATAATAATAATAATAATCAATAACCACCGATGGTTCATAAATTTTTACCTTTAGATTGACACCAATTTTAAATTAAATATTAGAGTTATTTAAAATTTAAAATTAAATATCAAATTTTACATTGTAAACTAAAAATAACCATTCAATGAAAGATTTATTTTAAAGCAATAACTTAATTCCAAAAGGTAAAAACAATCATTCCCGTACCCGTATTTTGGTCCGTACAATAAAAAATCTAAAAAATCCATGAAAAGTATGAACATCCTTCCTTCGTGCAAAAAATAAACGGAAAAACCGAAACCAAAACCGAAACTAAAACCGAACCAAAGTCGGTTCGGTCCGAGTAAAAACCTAAAACCGAAAATTGGTTTCGGTTTCGATTTTGGCCAAAAACTGAAACCGAAACCAATTTCACACCCCTACTTTCAACCTTAAGGAGTAGTGATATCTAACTTATAATATAAATAATCCTTTCTTAAAAATATTAAATGAAATAAAGAGATTATTTATTAATATTTGGATTGAGAGTTATTAAAAATACTTTCTTCATTCTCAAAATATTTATGATAATTTCTTTAGCAAACTATTATGAATATTTTAATCTATTTTAATCTAATTTAATATAAATTTTCATTTTTATCAGCTAAACAATAAAAATATAAATTTTCTAATTAATTTTTATAAACCTCAAACTTATTGTTTATATACTGCTCATATGAAGACTAACAACTCATCATGGAGAGATGGAAATATCAGTTTAGAATTAGTTAGTTTGAGTCGCTGATTAAGTTAAGCTTTTGTAATGCTCTATATAACTGAGCTTCAATTGTTCATTAATAGTTAATGAAAATCTTCTTGAGTCTCAATTCATTTCTTCATCTTTCTTTACATTTCTTATTTGATCTCAGATTCTCACGGTTAACTGTCTTTCTTTATGGCTTATTAAATGAACGAGTTTTCATGAAACAACCACTTGGTTTTCAAGTTCAAGACAACTCTAATCCTTCGGTTTGCAAGTTGAATAAAACAATTTATGGTTTGAAGCAAACACCATGGGCTTAGTTTGACAGATTGACCAATTTTCTTATTTCACAACAATTTTGTTCAGCCATAACAGATCATTATCTCTTTGTTAAAGTCAGATCTACTTATTCTTTATATGTATTAGTATATGTGGATGATATTTTGATTACTAAAGGTTTTACATCTAAAATACAAGCTTTATTAGCAGTATCTATTTTATTATTGTATTTTATTGTTGTACATCTAATCTTTAGTTTGTTATTCTGTTAAGATGTGATCTGATTTAGTTATCATCACAGATACTATTATGTAAACACTTTCTCTCTATATAAAGAGAGCTTAGTCATTATATTACAATATCATCAGTTGATGAAATCAATTACAGATTATCTAAATCTCTCTCTGATTTCTAACATGGTATCAGAGCGCTAAAGCTCGTAGCTATGGCCGAAGTTCCTACTCCTTCTGCTACGTCCCAGATGGCTTCTCCTCCTAACAACGCGACAACACTAAAGTTGTTAATCCATCAAAATACCACACTACTGCTTGATTGACTGATGATAATTTTCTTCTTTGGCGTCGTCAAGTCCTGTCATCGATCACCGGCTTAGGTCTTGAAGGCTATGTTCTTGGTACCTTTGAATGTCCTCCCAAGGTTTTATCACCTGGCAATGGATCTTCGTGCACTCTATCCACAAATCCTGATTATCTAGTTTCGAATCTTCAAGATCAATTGTTAATATCCTGGCTGCTTTCATTGATATCAGAATCAATTCAATCTGATTTAGTTGGTTGCGATACAGGTGCTGGAATTTGGTCCTTGTTAGAAGAAATTTTTACAAACATTTCTCAAGCAAAGGTCATGCAATATAAGAGAATGATCTCCAATCAAAAAAAGGGAAATCTTTCTATGAAAGATTATATCAGCAAAATGAAAAATTATAAAAATCTCCTTGAATCAGTTGGTCACAAAATGACAGAAGCTGACATTATTATGCATATCCTCAATGGACTTGGCAATGAATATGATTCCGTTGTCACTGTTATCACCTCTAAACCTAAATCTCAGGCCATTCAGAAGGCTGCCTCACTATTGTTGGCCCATGAGAGTAGAATTGAGCAAAATTCTTTTGTCAACAGTGATGGATCACAACCTTCTATTAATATGACTTATCAAAATCAGCAGAAGAAATTCAATGGAAACAACAATAACAGGAACAATTAATCAGGAAATCAAAATTTTGGAAATCGTGGTAACCATCAAGGAGGAGGCCAAACTGGCAATAATCGAGGAGGAGGTCGATCCTTGTCACGTGGTTTTGGTTCCACTAGGCCTCAATGTCAACTTTGCGGCAAATTTGGTCATATTTCTCCTAAGTGCTATTCGCGCTTTGATCCATCTTTTACTGGCGTTTCCTCTTCTAATCAGGGAAATTATGGTATATCTTCTTCTAATCAGAGAAATTACATTCCACAATCTGCTGCCTTTATCACCGCTGCTGAATCTCCTAATGATAGTTGTTGGTTTCCTGATACTGCCGCAACTAACCATGTGACAAATCAATTTGAGCATCTATCGGTGGGAAATGAATACTTTGGAGAAAATAAAGTACAAGTTGGAAATGGAGCAGGTTTGTTTATCTCTAATGTTGGTTCATCTTCTTTTTCCCCTTCCTTCAATCCAAACATCTCTTTTAAAATGTCAAATATCTTACATGTTCCTGATATCACTAACAATTTAGTTAGTGTTAGTCAATTTGCCAAAGAAAACCATGTATTCTTTGAATTTTATCCATCTTTTTGTCTTGTTAAGGATCTAGTAACTGGAACTCAGCTACTCAAAGGGACTCTGCGTGATGGACTTTATCAATTCAACCTTTCAAAGAATTCTGCTGCTGGATTGCATCATTCTCATGATTCGTGTGCTGGTTCTTCAATTCATGTTCATTCCAATGTTTTAACCTCCAATACTTGTAATTCAAATAAGTCTAAAATAAATTTGTGGCATCAAAGATTAGGTCATCCCTCATTTCCTGTCTTACAAACTGGTCTTCGCTCTTATATTGGTGCTACTATTAATAAAAAAAATTCTAAATTTTTGTTCAGCTTGTCCACTTGGTAAAAGTCACAAACTCTCTTTTTCATCTTCTTTGACTGTTTATAATGAACCATTGCATCTTGTTGAAACTGATTTGTGGGGCATTGCTCCTATTCACTCTCGCAATGGCTATCATTATTATATTAGTTTTGTTGATGCTTAATCTCGATATACCTGGATCTTCTTTTTGAAATGTAAATCTGATGCCTTTCAAGCCTTTGTTACCTTCAAAAAACAAGTTGAACTTCTTTTAGATAAACGCATTCAAATTTTACAAAGTGATTGGGGTGGGGAGTTTCGTTCTTTTTATACTTTTCTTACTAATCACGGCATCACTCATCGTTTGTCATGTCCTCACACCTCAGAGCAAAATGGGTTGGTTGAACGAAAGCATCGCCATATAGTCGAGCTTGGCCTTACACTTTTGGCTCAATCTTCTTTGCCTACGGATTTTTGGGATGATGCTTTCTCCACGGCAGTCTTTCTTATCAATCGGTTGCCTACAAAGGTCCTTCACGGCAAGAGTCCAATTTGTTAGGAATGGTGTCCTAGAACTTGTAATTATTTAATAATAATAATTTATTTAGAATAAATTAAATAAATAAACATAAGTTCTTTATATTATCTAGATTGATTCAATTAACGATATTAGGAATATATGGAAATATATTAATATCAAACATTCAAATAGTAAACCCTAAGTTACTCTTATGAAATCATGACTTAGTATGTGAGTCATACGAGAGGATTAAAGTCGAGATGAGTAACTTAAAAGTGTCTACAGTAAATGGATAACGTTTGGGAACCTTATCTTGGTAACACCGTTGATAGCTTCGCATTTTGTTTATAGACAAATGATCTAATCCTGATCATTCATGTGTGAGACATGAAATGGAAGTATCATATACAATATTGATTGTATAAGACAGGACCACGATGTTCGATCAAATTTCTCCTTAGTACCGTTTACGAGAAATGATCGAATATCAAACTAAGTTTATCAACCGTGATAGATCTCAATCCTGAGTGAAATGCGGACTCCTATTTGTGGAGTTATGTTCTTTGATTCACATAGTTGAGAGCGATCTGTAAGAACGCTCAATACACTCCTGTTTTGGGAACATGACTAGATAAGTAGCTGGGAACTCATTTTCACGAGATGGAATTCATAACTTTCCTATAAATTAACGGTATCGGTGCGATACCTGAACCTTTTAGGAACTTTAGGAAACTCTCTTGATGTACTGATTCGAGACATGAACAAGTGGCGCCACGACTTCTATTCATCACAGAAGTACCTTATCTCTAGTTCGACTAAAGATAAAGTTCATTGGAGAATCAGCGGGAACACAAAGATAAAGCGGTAATTACAGGGGCAAAACGGTAAATTTATCTGCCTGTAATTATGAGGGTTCCACGTGAAGGATAATATCACAGATATAAATAAAGATAAACTAAATGGACATAACTCATCTATAGTGAGGGGAGTTCAGCTATGAATCTATAGTGGAATTATTCATAGTTAGATAATAAGTAATTAACTGATTATGAGTTAATCAATTAATTGACTAATTATTAAGCCCATGATCTATAGGTCCATCGGGTCCCTATGCTAGCCCACATATCGTAGTCGCGAAATCAAGTAGAAGAAATGAAAAGTTTAAGTAAAGTGAATTACTTAAATAGGCAATATTAATTGTTTAAATATTGAGTATATTTAAACGGTAATTAATATAAACATTATTAATTGTTTAAATAATGAGTTTATTTAATGGAAATTAACAATTATAATATTTATTATTAATTATTTAAATAATGAAAATTATTTAAATGGAAATTAATAATTAAATATAAATTTGATAATATTTAGTCGGGAGAAAATATTAATTGTTTAAATAAAATATTTTATTTAAATGGTAATTAATAAATTAATTAATTAAGTTGGACTTATTAATTTAAGAGAGAATTTCTAGCCCAATTGGATTAATGAACCCAATTGAAATTAGCCCAAAATAATTAATTAAATAAATTAGAATTATTTATTAATTATTAATGCTAAAATCGGCTATACATGATTATTTTGGAGAGATAATTGTTTGAATTATATCCTAAAATAATTACATAGATTTATTTACCCAAGATAAATAAAAATAAAGAAAATAAAATAATCTCCTATTTATCTATGGCATTTTCGAAATTGCAAGATAAAGGAAAGAGATAATCTTTTTTCTTTTTGTATTTATCTCTATAGATTAATCCTAATGTGATTAGGATTCCTATTTTTCTATAAATAGGAGGGTTGGGTCATTCATAAATCATACAATTAAATTCCGAAAAAATTCAGAATTCTCTCTTCCTCCTCTCCCCCCTTGAGCGCCGATTTTCCCTATTCAAAATTGGGAAGAAAATATTTTTCTTCTTCCCAATTTCTTCTATAGTTCGATCCCACAATCATTTTTCGTTTGATCGATCGGGATGTAGGGTAGAAGATCCGGTGTTGCTGAGGATTTGATGCTGTAAAGAAACCTCCAACCGATTCTCCATTTTTTACTCAATGTAAGTTTTGATTTTAATTTTCGAAATTTAAAGCATGAATCTACATGTTTTTCCACAAATTGCATGATATTAATAGATCTATAATTAAATGTTAATTAGTTTACTAAATCAAATTCCACTAGTTTAGTAAATCATCCCTTCACAATTGAGGTACTATTTCATACTAAGCCTAATTATTCATTTCTCAAAGTCTTTGGTTGCTTGTGCTTTCCTCATCTTCGACCATATAATTCGCATAAATTGCAATTTCGATCAGCTCCATGTACTTTTCTTGGTTATAGCGAACAACATAAAGGCTATAAATGTTTGCATCCGTCCGGTAGAATATTTGTTTCGAGACATGTTACATTTAATGAAACTTCTTGTCCCTATACTTCAAAATCAATCACCACCACCTCTTCCAAACATGTTGATAATCACCTTCCGAACATCTCATTACTACCTCCTCTTTTATCATTTATTCTCAATTATCCTCCCAACTCTTCTTCACTACCCAATTCATGTACAAATAACCTCCCCTCAACCTTAACCTTCCATATTGCCCACAAATCCAACTACCTCTCCAGTACTTCATAGTGTTGTCAACCTATCACCTCCACCACATTCACCCTCTCATATACAAAACTCTTTGGATATTCCTAGTGCTGCTCCTATTATTAGGAATGTTCATCCCATGGTAACAAGGGGGAAGGTTGGTGTATTTAAACCAAAAGCCTATGTTACTGATCTTAATGCTCATGAACCTAAGACAGTAAAAGCAGCATTATCTTGTCCACTATGGGCTCAAGCTATGAAAGAAGAGTTTAATGCTTTACTTCACAATAATACATGGACTCTAGTACCAAGACCCTCTGATCGTACTGTTTGTGGGCTGCAAATGAGTTTTTCGTATTAAACGAAATGCGGATGGTTCAATCTCTCGCTACAAGGCACGTCTTGTTGCCAAGGGGTTTTCATCAAACATCTGGTTTTGATTTTGATGAAACATACAGTCTTGTCATTAAACCAAGCACGATTAGAGTTGTTCTTATTCTTGCTCTAGCAAATGGTTGGCCCTTGCGGCAGCTTGATGTTCATAACGCATTTTTAAATGGTGATCTTCTTGAATGCGTATATATGGAGCAACCACAGGGTTTTATTCATGCTACTCATCACAACCTTGTCTGTCGATTGAATAAAGCTCTCTATGGGCTAAAACAAGCTCCACATGCCTGGTCTGATAAACTCCGATCTTGCCTTTTATCTCTTGGTTTTCATGATTCACGAGCAGATCAATCCTTATTCATCAAGCTCACTGCTGCATCTTCTCTTTTGTGCTTGTATATGTTGATGACATTATTGTCGCAGGTAGCTCCATCTCGGATATTAATCACCTTATTCACACTTTGGATACTCACTTTTCTCATAAGGATCTTGGATCTCTACGCTACTTTCTTGGTGTTGAAATTCAATCTCATGGTGATGGATTATTATTGTCTCAAAAGAAATACGTCATTGATCTTCTGGACAAAGCAAATATGACTAATGCTAATGCCATCTCTACTCCAATGGTTGGTGGTTTGAAATTGTCCAAGCATGGAGGGGACCCATTTTCTGATCCACATCTTTATCGAAGTACCGTTGGAGCGCTTCAGTATGCTACTTTTACTCGTCCTGACATTGCTTTCAGTGTTAACAAAGTTTCTCAATTCATGCACTGCCCTTTAGACACTCATTGGAAAGCTGTGAAACGAATTTTACGCTACCACAAAGGCACCTTAGATCATGGTTTGTTACTAACGAAACCTAAGGATCTCTCTTTACAAGCCTTCACTGATGCCGATTGGGCTTCCGATCCAGATGACCGAAAGTTTACCACAGGTTTTGCAATATTTTTAGGTGGCAATCTTGTTAGTTGGTCATCGAAAAAGCAACCTGTTATCTCTCGCAGCAGCACCGAGGCTGAATATCGTAGTGTTGCTAATACTGCAGCTGATCTTGCTTGGCTCCGTTCTCTTTTAGTCGAATTGGGAGTTACTGTTTCACAACCACCAATTATTTGGTGCGACAATCTCAGCACGGTTTATTTAAGTGCCAATCCCGTGCAACATGCGCGGACAAAACACATTGAACTAGATATCTATTTTGTTCGGGATCAAGTTCGAAATAACTCTCTCTCTGTTCGACATTTACCTGCATATGATCAATTGGCAGATTTACTCACCAAACCAGTTTCTAGCTCAACTTTTGTTCGTCTTATTGTAACGTCCCGGATTTTTGGTAAGCAATTAAATAAATATTATTTTATCCTTTTTAATATTTATTTAAAATTTTGGATAAGCCTTAGTGATTATATTTAATTATTCTTTTCAGGAATAAATATAATTGCTATTTTTTTTTTAATTTGGAGATAAAGATAAAAAAAAAAAAAAAAAAAAAAAAGAGGCCAAGTCGTAAATGGGAAGGAAGGAAAAGAAAAAAAAAAGGGTTTCTTTTCTTGGCCTCTTTCACGTGAACAATGAGAGAGAGACAAGGTAGGGAAAATTTTCTTCTTCTTCCTCTCTTCTCAAATCCGTTAATGGTGATTGCAAGGGTTTAATCCTAATCACCACTCTCCTCTTTTTTCTTGTTGATTAGGTTTTGTGGTTGTGGTGGTGGAGGAGTTTGAAAGGGAGCTAGGGTTTTCAATCAAGAAAAGATTCAAGGAAATTGGAAATCCTCTCTTGTCGTATTGAAAATTCTGTTTTGTATTCGGAAATAGAACCCTTCCAAAACCTTGTACCTTCATTGTTTTCTTTACTTTTCTTCAACTTTTTCAAAACTAGAAACCCTAATTTTCTTCCCTTTTTGAAAACCCATCTACCGTTTGAACCTACCGCCAAACGTCACGCCGAATGTCGTGAAAAAGGGCGCCGTGCGCTGCATAAGCAAGAAGCGGCAGCGAGAAGAAAATCTGCGCCGCCGTAGTGGGCAAAGCGACCCCATTAAGGGCGCTTGCTGCGCGGTTTTGGCCGTTCCTTCGCGTGTCGTTCGTGGTATTTTCTTTCCTTGTAATTTTAGGTATTTTAGGATAGGTTTTAAGTGGTTCAAGTGCCTTTTCAGGTGCTTCAATTGTTTTGGAAAAAGAGTTCAAAGGGTTGGAAACTTAGCTCAAAAAGGTGAGTAGAAAATTGTTAAGTTTTAAATTATGCGTGTTTGCGTTTTCCTTTTTCTTTATAAGTAACCTCTGAATTTTAAGCTTGAATTGGGTGATTTTAATGTATGAAAAAGAGGTTTAGGGGCTGTTTTAAAGAGTTTATGAATTGGAAGCAAAGTATGATTAAAGTTAAAATGAAAGCATGCTTAAGTGACTATCAATATCTATTTATGCATAAATTAATTCTTTGTGATCTTTGGACTTAAACTAAATGTTTATGCATATATTTTTGGATGATTTAACATGTCTTAAAGTGGCTGTCCATGAATACCTCGTTTGGGAGAATAGTGCCCCTAAGTTAAAAATTTAGCCTAGGAGGTTAATTGCTTTTGTAATTATGATATTCTGGACTTTGGATCTTTATTCTCTATTGTAGGAGCTGTTTTGGGAGGCATATTTATAGGCGTTACTCCACCGAAATTTAGTTAGAATTTTAGAAACTTTAAATTGCCCGAAAAAGGAGCGAAACTACACTAGTTTAGGCTAGTTTGCTTCTAGACTTGTAAAGTGTTGGGAGTTATTGGAAGTGACCCAAGGATGTTTTATTGGGTGATTTTGGAACGTTTTAGAGTGGTTTAAAGGGGGATTTTCCAGAATTTAATTTCAAGGAATTTTCGGCCTTTAATGAGGGTATTTTGAGAAGTGTGAGCTTAGACTTGTATGATCATCATGGTAGTGATGAATAGGACCATATTACTTAAATACCTCGAGTAATATGGTACAGTTCGCTTTAAGCAAAGGCCTTGCTTAAAGAAGAATATTTACCGTTAAGGGAGATTATACGGTTGTGCACGACTTTATAGCACTTAACGGGGTAGGTTCATTCCATATGTACAATGGAAAAGAATAATTTTAAAACTCTTAAGGATTTAAAATGTGAAAACAATTTTTAAATGCCTTGTTGAGTATAGTCTCTCTTTGGTTGCGGTCAAAGAGGAGACTGAGAGGTATTAAGAGGATGTATGAAAAATCGAAAAGTTTTAAATTGAGTTTGAGAGTTTAAAACTGTTTCGAAAGTTTATATCCTTTAGTTTGAGGATTAAAAGGTATTGTGAAAGTTTGTACTTAGTTTAGAGAGCTTTGGGTGAAAGAGTGTTATCGGGAGTCGTGTTATCGATAATGGACTTAAAGTCTTAGAAAAACCTCTCATGGCGTGATTTTTAATTTAACATTTTCCTACTCATTGGGCGTAGCCTCATGATGCTACACTTTTTTTTTTTTTTCAGGTAAAGGAAAGAAGAAATTGGGTGGCTGATGCGGTTCGATGTGGTGACCGGTTGGTACGGATTTGCACGCTAGCGAATCTGTCTTTTCTTTTGTTATTATGTTGGGAAAACTTTTATGATTCATGTTTTGTTTTGTTTTGAATAAAAATATAGTTAAACTTTTGTTTGAGAATTTTTTTTTGGCAATAGTTAAGTTTGCCTTTCGTTGAATTGTTATTTGTTTTGAACAAACCGATCGGTTGGAAACTGTTTATGATTTTGATTTCAATAAAGAGAACTAATTGTTGAAATTTATTTACTTCCGCTGTGTTTATGTATTTCAATGTATTTGGGAATTTTTGGGGTTGTTACAGTTGGTATCAGAGCCCTTATGGTTCTGAAGACCGCAAATCCAAACCAACCGCCACTCCGCGAACCCATCGACACCAGGTTTCATTTTCTTATTTTATGCCATTAATGAGAGTACTAAGGACTTTAAGTTTTAATAAGATATGACTTCATGTAATGATTGTTGTATCTTATGTGTTTTATTTGTGCTGTTTTTCAGTATGCCTCCTCTAGCTATGCCAGGACGTGGTAGGGGCCGCGGCAGAGGCCGAGGTCGAGGTGGTCGGGGGACGCGGTCGAGGCCGTGGAGTGAATCCCGATCACGAGAGCGATGCCGAGTCATCAAATGAAGTGAACTCTTATGTGACACCTACTGTGCTAGTTGGGGAGGATGAGGAGACTGAGTTAGATGTAGATCCTAGCATCGATACTGAGCCACCTATTCCACCAGTGGCACCGGTACCTCAGGCTGTGCAGGGAGTATTTGTTCCTTAGGCTGAGTATGAGGAAATGAAGAGGGCTTTAGAGCGATCAGGGGGAACTACTGAGGAGGCTAGATTTCTGAGGGAATTTAAAAAGTATGCTCCTGGTGAGTTCAATGGGAAATCAATAGATCCTGAAGAAGCTGAGGGGTGGTTTACTCGTGTGGAGCGAGCTATGAAATTTATTAACTGTCCAGATAGGTTGAGGGTGCACTGTGGCACTTTTGGTTTGGTGGATGATGCATTGTACTGGTGGGAGACAGCTTTGCAAACCATCGGTGACAATGTAACTTGGGATCAGTTTAAGGAGTTGTTTTATGACAAGTACTACTCCAAGAGAGTTCGGAGTGCAAGAGAGGTTGAGTTTCTAGCTTTGAAGCAAAATGGTAGATCTGTGTTGGAATTGGAAAGGGAATTTGACAGACTCTCCAAGTTTGCACGATATCAGGTAGCTACACCTGAGCTGAGATTGGAGAGATTTATGATGGCATTGGATGATGATCTCAAGGGGCAGATTGAGGCTTTAGAACCGACTGATTATGCTTCAGCTTTGAAGAAAGCCATTGCACTCGATCCTAAGAGTAGAGGAAAGGCGATTGTGAAAGATGTTCTCGAGCAGTGGTGGGACAGAAAAAGAAAGGCCGAGGTTGAGACAAGTCGAAAGCGAACAACCAGGGTTCTAGCAGAAATCGGCCAAGATAATGACAGTTCAATCAGAAATTTCAGGGTAGACAGTTTCGTGGTGGCAATCAGCAGGGTCGGATGCCATTTTGTAAAAGCGCAGCGAGAACACCTGGGAAATTGTTATGCACCTCGCAAATGTTTCACTTGTCGCCAGGAGGGGCACATTTCATCCGAGTGCAAGTTGAATAGAGCAGTTGAGAAGCCTAAACCGATTGCAGGAAGGGAAAATTGGTCGCTACTACTAGAAGAGAAGGCGAGGCGAAAGCAACGTGGTAACAGTACTCTATCTCTTTTAGGTCATGCAGTTTTTGTATTATTTGACTCAAGAACGAGCCACTCCTTTATATCTCTTGATTTTGTTAAACTTCTTTGAGATAGAAACTTTGCCCCTAGAATATGAATTATCTGTTTCCACACCAGTGGGTTTAACTGTGCCTATGAATAGAAAGGTAGAAACGGATGAATTGTGTGTGTTAGGAAAGTGTGTGCCTGCCACTTTATCAGTGTTGCTTATGAGTGACTTTGATGTCATTTTGGGGATGGATTGGTTGAAAGCCAATTATGCTGTGATAGATTGCCATAGGAGGGAGGTGAAGTTTAAAGGTCCTTGTGGGACTGAATTCAAATTCAAGGGTTCTAATAGAAAAGTAACACCTGTGGTAATATCAGTGTTACAAGCTAAAAGGTTAGTTGAAGAAGGGGCCTGGGCTTATTTGGCAAATGTAGTAGATACTACGGTGGAGGAAGTCAAATTAGAGTCAGTACCTATTGTGAGGGAGTTTGCTGATGTTTTTCCTGAAGAGTTACCGGGGTTACCTCCTGTTAGGCGGTTGGATTTCCAGTTGATGTTATACCTGGGAAGCTCCTTTGTCAAAGGCACCATATAGAATGGCACCTTGAGTTGAAGGAGTTAAAGTCTCGATTGCAAGAATTGTTAGACTTGGGTTTCATACGCCCTAGTGTTTCACCCTGGGGAGCCCCTGTTCTGTTTGTGAAGAAGAAAGATGGTACTATGAGGTTATGTATAGATTACCGAGAGCTTAACAAGGTAACTATCAAAAACAAGTACCCTTTACCCCGGAATGAAGACCTGTTTGACCAAGCTGAAGGGGGCTACTGTGTTCTCTAAGATTGATCTCCGTTCAGGGTATCATCAGTTGAGGATTAGAGATGAGGATATACCTAAGACGGCTTTCAGAACTAGATATGGACATTTTGAGTTTGTTGTGATGTCCTTTGGATTGACAAATGCCCCAGCTGCTTTTATGGACTTGATGCACACAGTGTTTCAGAAATACTTGGATATGTTTGTCATAGTGTTTATAGATGACATCTTGGTGTATTCGAAGACTAGGGAGTTACATGCTGAACATCTGAGGATTGTTTTGACTACATTGAGAAATGAACAACTTTATGCCAAATTTAGCAAATGTGAATTTTGGCTTAGTAAGGTTGCATTTCTAGGACATGTAGTTTCTGATAGAGGAGTATCTGTGGACCCTTCCAAGATAGAAGCAGTTAGTAGTTGGCCTCGACCTACTAGCGTGGCTGAAATCCGAAGTTTTCTTGGATTGGCTGGGTATTATCGCAGGTTTGTGCAAGACTTTGCGAAGATAGCTTCTCCAATGACAAGGCTAACCAGGAAGGGTGTTGCCTATCATTGGGATGATGAGTGTGAAAAGAGTTTTGAGGAACTCAAACAGAGATTGATTTCAGCTCCAGTTCTGATAACTCCAGATGATTCGGGGGGTTTGACTATCTATAGTGATGCTTCGAAGAAAGGTTTGGGTTGTGTACTGATGCAGCATGGTAAAGTAGTAGCTTATGCTTCTAGACAGTTAAAGGAGCATGAGAAGAAGTATCCTACACATGACTTGGAGTTGGCGGCTGTAATTCATGCATTGAAGATTTGGAGACACTACCTGTATGGGGAGAAAATCCTCATCTTCACAGATCATAAGAGTCTCAAATATTTCTTCACTCAGAAGGAATTAAATATGAGACAACGAAGATGGTTGGAATTAGTAAAGGATTATGACTGTGATATACAGTATCATCCTGGGAAGGCCAATGTTGTGGCAGATGCTTTGAGTAGGAAGTCGTCTCATAGTGCAGCTTTGATCACGAGACATCCTAGACTTCAGTGGGAGATGGATAGAGCTGATATCGAACTGCTTACATCTGAGATAACTGTAGGGTTAGGAAATTTGACTGTGACATCACTGTTGAGACAGAGGATCATAGATGCACAGAGGTCAGATGGAAGCCTCAAGGGTTACTTTGTGGATGTGGATACAGGATTACCAGGACATTTTTCATATGCTTCAGACGGTGCTTTGGTTTATAAAGGCCGTTTGTGTGTTCCAACTGATGAAACCTTGAGGAAGGAAGTTTTGGTTGAGGCTCATAACTCAATGTTTACCGTTCATCCTGGGAGCACCAAAATGTACAATGACCTTAAAGTACATTATTGGTGGCCTGGAATGAAAAAGGATGTGGCTGAGTATGTTAGCAGATGCCTTGTATGTCAACAAGTGAAAGCTTTAAGGAAGAGTCCTTATGGATTTTTGAAACCCTTGAGTGTACCGGAGTGGAAATGGGAGGAGATTGCGATGGATTTCATCTGTGGGCTGCCCAGAACACAGAAAGGGTATAATGTCATTTGGGTGATTGTAGATAGACTGACGAAATCTGCACACTTTTTGCCCGGGAAGTCAACTTATTCAGTAGAGGCTTGGGCCAAATTGTATTTGAAGGAGATTGTGAGATTGCATGGAGTTTCAATTAAAATTGTGTCTGATCGTGATACTAGGTTTGTATCTAAATTCTGGAAGAGTTTGCACAGTGCTATGGGTACAAAATTGCAGTTTAGCACAGCTTTTCACCCTCAGACAGATGGACAGACTGAGAGGGTAAATCAGATTTTGGAGGACATGCTTAGAGCGTGTGTGCTAGATTTCGGAGGTAGTTGGGATGATAAACTGTACTTGGTGGAATTTGCCTATAATAATAGCTTCCAAGCTACTATTGAGATGGCACCTTTTGAAGCTTTGTATGGAAGAAAATGCAGATCTCCAGTTCATTGGGATGAAGTTGGGGAAAGGAAACTATTGGGACCGGAGTTGGTTCAGATGACAAATGAGTCAGTAGAATTGATAAGAGAAAGAATGAAAACTGCTCAGAGTAGGCAAAAGAGTTATGCTGATGTCAGAAGGACTGATCTTGAGTTCTCTGTTGGTGAGCATGTGTTCTTGAAGATAGCTCCGATGAAGGGAGTAATGAGATTTGGAAAGAAAGGGAAGCTGAGTCCGAGATTCATTGGACCATTTGAGATATTGGAGAGAATCGGAACTTTAGCTTACAGGTTGGCGTTGCCACCAGCCTTATCTGGAGTTCATAATGTTTTCCATGTCTCCATGCTCCGAAAGTATATTGCTGATCCTTCCCATGTGATAGACTACGAACCGGTTCAATTGAATGAAGATTTGACTTTTGAAGAACAACCGGTGGAGATTTTGGCTAAGGAGCAAAAGATTCTGAGGAACAAAACCATTGACTTGGTTAAGGTTCTAAGGAGAAATCAGACTCACGAAGAGGCTACTTGGGAGCGCGAGGAAGAGATGCGTGCAGTGTATCCTCATCTTTTTCCTGAGCAGTAGCACTTTTCGGGGACGAAAAGCCTTTTAGGTGGAAGGATTGTAACGTCCCGGATTTTTGGTAAGCAATTAAATAAATATTATTTTATCCTTTTTAATATTTATTTAAAATTTTGGATAAGCCTTAGTGATTATATTTAATTATTCTTTTCAGGAATAAATATAATTGCTATTTTTTTTTAATTTGGAGATAAAGAAAAAAAAAAAAAAAAAAAAAAAAGAGGCCAAGTCGTAAATGGGAAGGAAGGAAAAGAAAAAAAAAAGGGTTTCTTTTCTTGGCCTCTTTCACGTGAACAGCAGAGACAGAGACAAGGTAGGGAAAATTTTCTTCTTCTTCCTCTCTTCTCAAATCCGTTAATGGTGATTGCAAGGGTTTAATCCTAATCACCACTCTCCTCTTTTTTCTTGTTGATTAGGTTTTGTGGTTGTGGTGGTGGAGGAGTTTGAAAGGGAGCTAGGGTTTTCAATCAAGAAAAGATTCAAGGAAATTGGAAATCCTCTCTTGTCGTATTGAAAATTCTGTTTTGTATTCGGAAATAGAACCCTTCCAAAACCTTGTACCTTCATTGTTTTCTTTACTTTTCTTCAACTTTTTCAAAACTAGAAACCCTAATTTTCTTCCCTTTTTGAAAACCCATCTACCGTTTGAACCTACCGCCAAACGTCACGCCGGAATGTCGTGAAAAAGGGCCGCCGTGCCGCTGCATAAGCAGCAGCGGCAGCAGCAGCAAAATCTGCTGCTGCCGTGGGCAAGGCAGCCCCATTAAGGGGCTGCTTTGCGCGGTTTTGGCCGTTCCTTCGCGTGTCGTTCGTGGTATTTTCTTTCCTTGTAATTTTAGGTATTTTAGGATAGGTTTTAAGTGGTTCAAGTGCCTTTTCAGGTGCTTCAATTGTTTTGGAAAAAGAGTTCAAAGGGTTGGAAACTTAGCTCAAAAAGGTGAGTAGAAAATTGTTAAGTTTTAAATTATGCGTGTTTGCGTTTTCCTTTTTCTTTATAAGTAACCTCTGAATTTTAAGCTTGAATTGGGTGATTTTAATGTATGAAAAAGAGGTTTAGGGGCTGTTTTAAAGAGTTTATGAATTGGAAGCAAAGTATGATTAAAGTTAAAATGAAAGCATGCTTAAGTGACTATCAATATCTATTTATGCATAAATTAATTCTTTGTGATCTTTGGACTTAAACTAAATGTTTATGCATATATTTTTGGATGATTTAACATGTCTTAAAGTGGCTGTCCATGAATACCTCGTTTGGGAGAATAGTGCCCCTAAGTTAAAAATTTAGCCTAGGAGGTTAATTGCTTTTGTAATTATGATATTCTGGACTTTGGATCTTTATTCTCTATTGTAGGAGCTGTTTTGGGAGGCATATTTATAGGCGTTACTCCACCGAAATTTAGTTAGAATTTTAGAAACTTTAAATTGCCCGAAAAAGGAGCGAAACTACACTAGTTTAGGCTAGTTTCGCTTCTAGACTTGTAAAGTGTTGGGAGTTATTGGAAGTGACCCAAGGATGTTTTATTGGGTGATTTTGGAACGTTTTAGAGTGGTTTAAAGGGGGATTTTCCAGAATTTAATTTCAAGGAATTTTCGGCCTTTAATGAGGGTATTTTGAGAAGTGTGAGCTTAGACTTGTATGATCATCATGGTAGTGATGAATAGGACCATATTACTTAAATACCTCGAGTAATATGGTAGCAGGTTCGCTTTAAGCAAAGGCCTTGCTTAAAGAAGAATATTTACCGTTAAGGGAGATTATACGGTTGTGCACGACTTTATAGCACTTAACGGGGTAGGTTCATTCCATATGTACAATGGAAAAGAATAATTTTAAAACTCTTAAGGATTTAAAATGTGAAAACAATTTTTAAATGCCTTGTTGAGTATAGTCTCTCTTTGGTTGCGGTCAAAGAGGAGACTGAGAGGTATTAAGAGGATGTATGAAAAATCGAAAAGTTTTAAATTGAGTTTGAGAGTTTAAAAGCTGTTTGAAAGTTTATATCCTTTAGTTTGAGGATTAAAAGGTATTGTGAAGGTTTGTACTTAGTTTAGAGAGCTTTGGGTGAAAGAGTGTTATCGGGAGTCGTGTTATCGATAATGGACTTAAAGTCTTAGAAAAACCTCTCATGGCGTGATTTTTAATTTAACATTTTCCTACTCATTGGGCGTAGCCTCATGATGCTACACTTTTTTTTTCAGGTAAAGGAAAGAAGAAATTGGGTGGCTGATGCGGTTCGATGTGGTGACCGGTTGGTACGGATTTGCACGCTAGCGAATCTATCTTTTCTTTTGTTATTATGTTGGGAAAACTTTTATGATTCATGTTTTGTTTTGTTTTGAATAAAAATATAGTTAAACTTTTGTTTGAGAATTTTTTTTTTGGCAATGGTTAAGTTTGCCTTTCGTTGAATTGTTATTTGTTTTGAACAAACCGATCGGTTGGAAACTGTTTATGATTTTGATTTCAATAAAGAGAACTAATTGTTGAAATTTATTTGCTTCCGCTGTGTTTATGATTTCAATGTATTTGGGAATTTTTGGGGTTGTTACACTTATTTCCAAGCTAAGAGTGGTTTTCTAGCACCCCACTTAGCTTGTGGGGGAGTATTAGCAGTATCTATTTTATTATTGTATTTTATTGTTGTACATCTAATCTTTAGTTTGTTATTCTGTTAAGATGTGATCTGATTTAGTTATCATCACAGATACTATTTTGTAAACACTTTCTCTCTATATAAAGAGAGCTTAGTCATTATATTACAATATCATCAGTTGATGAAATCAATTACAGATTATCTAAATCTCTCTCTGATTTCTAACAAGCTTTAATTAACCAACTTAATTTGACTTATTCCTCTCAAAGATCTAGGTCAACTCACTTATTTTCTTGGAGTAGAGGCTTCTTATTTGGCTACTGGAAGTATCCATTTATCCCAAACCAAATACATCATCATAGATATATTGGAGAAAACAAATATGATTGAAGCTAATCCTATATCTACTCTCATGATCAGTGGAACTGTTCATATTCAGAAATGCAGGGAGAAAAATTAGATGGTATCAGTGAATATAGAAGAGTTATAGGAGCTCGTCGATATGAAACTATTACTAGGCCTGAATTAGCATATTCTGTCAACAAGCTCTGCCAGTTCATGCATTCACCAACAACTCAGTATTGGAAAGTTGTGAAAAGGATCTTAAGATACATCAAAGGCACTTTATTTCATGGGTTATTTTTTTTAAAAAAAAAAAAAAACTAGCTGATCTACACTTGCAGGCCTTTGCTGATTCAGACTGGGCTTTTAATCTGGATGATAGAAAATCAACCTCAAGGATGTGTATTTTTCTTGGAGGAAATTTAATTTCGTGGAGTTCAAATAAGCAACATGTCGTTTCTAGATCAAGCACAGAGGCAGAGTATCGTTTCCAAGCACTTATATGAGCTAAAATCTTGTGGTTATTGTCATTGTTTCGGGAACTACATATATCCCTTCCAAGATCTCAAGTTATGTGGTGTGACAATTTGAGAACAGTTCAATCTTAGTGTTAATGCGGTGCTTCCACTCAAGAACCAAACACATTGAGCTTGATATTTACTTTGTTAGAGATTTGGTTCGAACCAAGAAAATTACAATTCAAGATCTACCTAGTTCGGCCCAGCTAGCTTACATTTTAACCAAACCCTGCTACTTTATTTCTCAAATGGTGAGATAAGCTTAGAGTTCTATCTACTGCACTATGGGTTTGAGGGGGGATATAAAGGAAGCTCACTAACAACTCATATGAAGACTAATAACTCAGCATTGAGAGATAGAAATATCAGTTTAGAATTAGTTAGTTTGAGTTGTTATTTGTAACTGAAAAAATGATTAAGTTAAGCTTTTGTAATACTCTATATAAGTGAGTTTCAATTGTTCTTCAATGATTAATGAAAACCTCCTTGAGTCTCAATTCATTTCTTCATCTCTCTATACATTTCTTATAAGGTTACACAAACTCAAGTTTAACAATCTTATCCTTTTATACAATCTAAATATAATTATACAACCTCAACTTTAACAAATCTCACAATGAGTCAAACACACCCTAAAACTGAATCATTGTTCATTTGTTCAACCATATGTTCAAACATTACATTTTTTTTATTATTTTGAATTTTTGCTAAATAGCGTGATAAAATAATATATTTTTATATATAGCCATGATTTTTTTTATATATATAAAAATACTATATTATGTGTTTCTTTTGAAATTGGCATGTAAAAATACGAGTATTTGGGTTGGATTTTTTTTTATGATTAAAATAAATACATTTGTTATGAATAAAAAAGACCAACTATTTTTCTACTTTTTATAATTAATCGTATATATATACACACAAAATTAAATAATAAAGGTTAGAAGACCTAATAATATTTGGTATTGGGTGCAGCTGTGCAGGTGCAACCAATTGTAGGATAAGAGTTTTTATATATTACGACTTTACATAAGTAAATACACATTTTAATAGTTATGAGAGGATTGAGCATTAAATTAATTCTATTATATAGTTTTTATAAGATATGGTTTGGCATTGAAATCTTTGAGATTATTTATCAATAATTTAATAGATTGGATCAACTTTGTTTTTCCTTTCAAAATTAATTAAAAAATGGGTTTTACTTTTATAATAAGGTTTTAGATTTGGATATCATGGAATAATCATTCAAAACCCTAAGGTGAGATGTCAAATACTTATCCTTTCCATTTTCCAAAGCTAAGGGTATCTTCTTCTCTCTTTCTTTAATTAGATGCATTCAATTTGGCATAAACTTCAAAATCCTTAACCAACCAAAAGAAATTTTTTTAAAATAAAACTTCAAAGGAATCTTTGGATCATTCAAATCCTCAAACCTAAAATATCAAACCTTTGAGTTACCTTGATGGGTTTTTTTGGTTGACATTTCTATGTTACTTTGGTTTAAAGAATAACATATTAAACTCTCACCAAGCTTTACAATTTAATAAATTAAAGTCCAATATAATTATATTGCTATTAAAATTGGTATATTGAGGTAGACTAAAAAAAATCACTTCCACAATATTGATGGAAACGTCAAAAAAGGGTTGAAATTGAAAAGGTTGTCCCTTTTTTAATTTAATCCCTACAGTATGTATTTATAAATTTTAATTTCATCTTTAAAGTATCGATACTTTTCAATTAAATTCTTAATTAATAATGACATTCTAAATTTATAACAAGTTGTGATATAACATTCAAAGATATTGTTTTTTAATTCGTTTCACCAATGCTAATTCGCTCTTCTGTTTCTCTTACTAAAAGAGTTAAATGCGTTTCTGGGTAGGATTACGAATTTTTCAAGTATGATTACCTTTAAATTAAATAATTTTTGTTTTCTATTTTTATAAATAATAATTAACTTTCAAAACTAGTAAGAAGCTAAAAAAAATAGTATTTTAGATACCAAACCATAGTTTCGTTACAAATTTCTGACAGCATTTTTGGATAAAGACCTAATTTATGAATATAAATTTATGGAATCAGTCCCTTTTTTTTTTGTTTTATTAACAATCAATTTAGTATCTTTTCAAAAATATATGGAGTTGGTTCAAGAAGCTAATAGACGTATACTATAATTGCCACATGTAGATTAGTTTTGCTCTAAGGGGGGTTTGATTTGGTTGACATTAACATTGGAAATTAATAATTCATTTCATTGGGTCAACTACTAATATTGTTGTTTGATTTTCTCCTTTAGGCCTTTCATCTATCAATTAATTGAATTAATTTCGTTCAAATATCATATATATGTCAACAACTTGTTTATCATTTAAATGTTTGTGAATTTCTTTTTTTTTTTTTAGTGATATTTTTTTATATAATGATTTCACCTATACCTATTTCATCACGTTACTAGTGTTTTGAACAAATTTGCCTCACAAGCAAACTCTATTCTCTCTTTTTTATAAAAATTGCCTTAGATCATATTGATCATAGAATGAAATGTTGACTTTAAATCACTACTCAAAGTCATTGCATTAAATTTCTTGAGTTTTCAAGTGTATTGACATAAATAAATGAGATCCGTTGTTTGAAAAAAAGGTCAATTTTTTTTTAGGATATTCATAAATCACGCTCATATATTATTTTTCTAAATTTACAAATCGTATCTCTATAGTTTAAAAATAATTTTCAATATTCTTGTGATTTATTTGTAAAATTACAAAACAAACCTCTATACCAATTAGTTTTAATTAAATTGGAACACGTGATTAATCTATGTTTATTATGTGTTCCAATTCTTAAAAAAAATACAGAGAAAGATGAATGTGAATAGTATAATTTAGGGGCAGTTGCAAATCTAGAAATATTTTTAATAATATTTATAAAAATAGAAACTCTTAAAAATATATGAAAATATAGCAAATTTTAATCAGGTGAATCAATGATAAACATTGATTTACATGTCTTTATGCTAAGTTTATCATTGATACACACATTATAGTAAAAATTGCTATATTTACTAGTAGTTTTAAGTGATGATATATTTACAAATATTACATCAAAATATGGTACCCAGTAAAATGTTCCTGAATTTACACCATATTTAAAACAATGTGAATTACTTTAAAATATATATTTGCTTTTTATTCCAGTTCTTTTTAATGGAATTGAAACACTCACACGTAAAATAATCATGTATCTCAATTTCGTTAAAATTAAGGGTGTGTTTTATAATTTTACAAATCAGAAGGGTGCTAAAAATCATTTGAAAACCACACCGTTGTGATTTATAAATCAATCAAACTATAGGGGTATGACTTACGATTATTATTATTTTTAAACAGGATATAAAAGATAATATTTTTATTCAAAAATAATAATTTGATTATATCTAAAAATGGGTGCAAGAATAAAAATCAAAATTTTGAGGAAAAAAATTAAATAAATGGTTGAGGGAGAAAACAAAAAAGGAAAATAAGGGGGGACCATGTATCAAGAAGAAAGCCTCAAGACAGGGAAGATTGGGACCCTTTATGTTTGCTAAAAAGCCAATGCCAATCAGTACTATACCTTTCCAAATTGTCTAATGGGCAAACCCCATGTGGTTGGGTTTAACATTGCTTCACACATATCCTCTCTTTCTCTTTCTCTTTCTCCATTAAAGTTTTTGAATTTTCCATAATTTCACTTACATTACATCATAACAAAGCCAAGCTTTTTTCAGTTTACTTTTCTCAATTGTGAAACTTTTTTTTTCTCTTGATGGGAGAATTTTCTAAACCAAAATCATCTCTTTTCAAAAAGAATCCCAAGTCTTTTGAGAGTCTCTCTTTTCTTTTTGTCTCGTGACTTTGTATTTTTCTCTATATGTTTCATACTTGATTGAAACGAATCTTATGATTTTATTGGTCTATAAACTTTTAAATCTTAATGATATCTACAAAATAATAATGTGAGTTATTTTGTGTTTGATCTTCACTTTATTTATAAAATGATTAAACCGATCAACTTATATTACATTTTGGATATCTTATTCCGTTTACTTATTAAAAATTGATCAAGACTTATTTAATTGTTTTTGTTATAAAAAAAAAACTTTATTGATTTTTTTTTAATTTTCCTTTTCTAGAAAGCAAGTTTAATACAAATATATAACTTCTTTGTCTTGTATTCTACTTTCTAAAAAAAATTATTTTCTATTTCTAGAAAATAAGTTTCATACAAATATATAATTTCTTTGTCGTGTATTCTACTTTCTAAAAAAATTGTCTTGATTATTTTTCACCTATCCTTATCTATACAATATACCATTCACTTATGAATAACTCAATATTATTTTGAAAAAATTAGATCAAGATTATCCTAGAAAAAAAAACAAATAAATTTAAATAACCTATTTATTTTTAAAAAAAATTGAATATTGATGCATAATTAATAGGCAAAAATAGAGAGGGGAGAGGAAGACATTGGTAGGGACAATGTGATGATGAAAAAAATGAAAATATAGAACATGCAAAGGTTCCTAAGAGGTGGACAAAACCTGTTAGAATCTTAGCAATGCAGGCTGGTGATCTTGGGATCTTGTCCAAGATTTGCCAGTACTTTGCTCTTTCAATGCCCAACTATACATAATTCTCATTTTCATTTCAAACATTAACCATTAAGGAAGGCTTCCCTTCTCAACAATATCACATGTCTATACTATTTTTGGAGATGGGTTTTTATTCTTTTTTACTATTTAGATTTTATATCATATGATGAGTTAAATTGAATTTTCAAATTTTTTTAAAAAAATAGTCATTTTAAGTAATCTATTTGCGTTGTTTAAAATGTACAATGATCCATTTAACTGTGAGGTATTTATAATGTAAGTATATAATTTAAATTTGAGGAATCATACCTTTAAACTTTTAGAATTGTTGTAATATCACTATTGTCACTAACTTTATTATCTTTTTGGTTAGTGCGTTAGAAAAAATTATGTAATCTACCCCTTTAATATTTAGATAGTTGTCAAATTATTCCTATGAAATTTAATTGAACAAGTGAATCATAACAAAGTGAGAGGAAGGTATAATTTGGGTGCAGAACCAGAACCGCATAGAATCAAACTGGAACCGGTTCATGCGGTTTCAGTTCAGTTCTCCTTTTTTAGAACCGATAAGTTAATGGTTCGGTTCCGGTTTATGAAGTACCAAACATTGTTTGGATTGATTTATTAGTGATATATATGATTTTGGATTGGATGAACATCATCATATATATATGAAATTTGAGAAAGGATTTTATGAGTTAGAATTGAATTATTTGTGAAATATATGATTTTGGATTGGTTGCTATTATAGGAATAAATTTTATGATTTTTGGATTATATATGAATTATTTGAGCAAACTCAATGTCCTACCCTAACCGGAAACGGATCATTAAGGAACCGGTTAACTTTCTAAGTTAGGACCGATAAGGAACCAGAATCGAAAACTGATTACAAATTGGTTCTATTCTAAACCGGTTCCGATTCCGGTTCCCTCTTTTTTTTACAATTGCTTATCGGTTTTGGTTCTGATTCTTGTCAAGAACCGAATCAATAACATCCCTAGGTGTTAGGAGTTGACCCAAAATCAGTGGTTCTTACTCACGGTTACATAATAAAATATAATTTATAATTTTAAAATCAAAACAATTATGAAGCGAAAGCGGTTTTCATTAAATGTCAAAATATTCAAAAGAACAGAAATAGTTATTGGCGCCGATAACTGAAAACAAAACATAATAAATAACATTTCAAACTTATAAAATAACAACAATATTCAATCCAAATTACTCTAAATATGGAATAAGATTAAATGTTTGTGGAAAAAAAAAACACGATAAAACTCCTAGAATCCAATGCACATTTATAACAAACTAGTTTTTAGCACGTGCGATGCACGTGATTTTTTAATTATTTTTTTAAAAGACAATCCATTTAAGTTATACATAATATTAGATTTTATCGGTTATTTTATAAATTACAAATAAACTGATATTAATATATATATATATATATATATTTAGACGTGGGATGATTCAATTTAATTATGGTTATTTAAAGCTAACTAAACTATTATATTTGAAACATCCATATCAATCAATATTTTCAATGTATTATAAAATTAATTATTTATTGACTTGTTATAAATATAAATTCAAATAGTATGATAGTTATTTTATTTTAAATTAATTAATTTTTTATAAATATTTAATATAAAGTACCATTCTATATGCAAATATAAACTGATATTAATATATTATTATTATAATTATACTCAATAAAAATCTATCTAAAACTACTCTAATTTTAAAATATGTAAACAAATTACTTTCTGTTTTAAAATACACAAATTTTACAACACACTGATTTTATTAATTCCTTAATTTAAAAAAATAAATTTTATGTTATTCAATCGAAATTAAATTTTTTACATTATTACACTTCCCCTTTTTTAGTTAAACAATTGTTTAATTTAACATGAAAAAATGAAACTAAATATTAATAAATTTCAATTTTCAAATAATATAATTCTACTAAAAAAATTATACTTTTTTAGATGTTTTTTAATCCTATTCGAAATACTTCGATAAATCTTTACTATATTGTGATTTTAATCTTAAATTTACAATTTATGAGTTAAAATTATTATATTTATACTAAAACTAAATTTACTATTATTATAAAAATTAAAACTATAATCAGCTTTTTAGGAATTGTTATAGTTAATTTATAAATAATAAATCGACAATTTAAATTAATTTAAAAATTATATCTTATTATGAAATTATTTATAAAATAAATTAGAGAACACACAAGACAATAGATAATTACTATGGGGTTACAACAATATAGTGCTAAAAAGAAAATGTTTTAATATATAAAAAAAAAATTACAAAAAGACTCCATAAAATCCATGATTCCATTTAAAAAACAAAATGATGAATGATAAACAATGAATCCATTTGAACAACAAAATGATGAGAATAAGAATTGCATTATCATTTATACACTCATATATGTCCTCACCAAAAAAAAAAAAATTGATACATTAGTAATTAACTAAGAACACACAAGAGAAGTCATTGAAAAGCTCGTATCTTCATCTACCCAAACACTCGATTGCCCATTAAACCATTCCTTGTATGATTCCTTTCATTTCACTAATTTTACCGACCAACCAATTATCATTATTGAAGGTATGAACCTTTTAGTCTAGACATTACTTACTTTACCGAACATGGTATGATTTGTAAGAAGGGAGCTTTGATTTATAGAATGAAGAAATGAAGAAAATGGTGCAATTTTGTGGATCTCACGTTAGGATGGAAAGGAAGAACTTGGTTTGGATTAATTATTAACAAAAAATGTAGGAATATAATTGGAAACTATACATTACACAACATTTAAATGTCTATTTATATGATCGATAATTAATGACAAGTAATTGCTTGTGGAAGGTGGAGAGCAAAGAAACGTCAAATGGAAAAATGAAAAGACAACAATAATTTTTTTTAAGAGGACACTTAAAAATTAAAATACATTGAATTTAGTTAAATATGTTTAAATTATTTTAATTACATATCATTAGTTATAATTATCTTGTGGAAGGTGGAGAGCAAAGAAACATCAAATGGAAAAATGAAAAGACAACAATATTTTTTTTTAAAGAGGACACTTAAAAGTTAAAATGCATTGAATTTAGTTACATATGTTTAAATTATTTTAATTACATATCATTAGTTATAATTATCTAAAACTAAAATATTAAAATGTCTCATCTTTAAAACCATACGTATGTTAAAAATAATTGTTAAGTTATTGTTTTTAGCTCCCACAACCTATATTAAATATGCAATTAATTAATTCTAAAAAAATGCAATTAATTACCAAATTCGATAGAAAATTAGTTATTTAATAATTAGAAAAGAAAAAACTTGTCTATTCAGTTGCTTTTTATAACCGAACCATTTAAAAACACAAAACTAATATATAAATATTCAATTAATTTGTAATTGTAAAATTTATAAATAGTGTTAATCTAAAATAATACTTAATAATCTATCATTTAATTTGAGGTTATTTATTTTCATCTATGTAGAATATAATAATTCAATAAATTAATTTAAGTATATTTATTTATAATTACATCAATAATTTATCTTCTATTTATAAATTATCTATTTTCATTTGTGTAATAATATAATAATTCAAATTAATTTTTAAATTTAGTATATATCAACTTAATAATTAATCCTTTAATTTGAATTTTTTTTTTAAGTAGTAAGTAATAATAATAATAATAATAATAATAATAATAATAATATATAGTGTAGTTTAAAGATGTATGATGAAATTTAGAATGGTATTTATTATAATTTTGATAATTTATTATTTAGTAGAATATAATAAGTCAATAAATTAATTTAGTATATTTATTTATAATTATATAAATTCAATAATTTATCTTCTATTTAGAAATTATCTATTTTCATTTGTGTAATAATATAATAATTCAAATTAATTTTTAAATTTAGTATATATCAATTAAATAATAATTTTAAATTTGTTTTTAAGTAGTAATAGTAATACTACTACTAATAATATATAGTATAGACTAAAGTATCAAAATATAAATATTATTATAATTTTGATAATTTATTATTTAACATATAAATTGATATTTAATAATATATATAATATAGTATAGATTAAAGATGTGGTATATATATATATATATTTAGAATGATATTTACTATATTTTGATATATTTAAATTTTGGAATAATGGTAGTTTTAATATTGGGAGGGTATTAGTGTTAAAAAAAGTTTCTCCCATTAGCACACTTTTTAAGTAGTAATAGATAAATAGTAATATCTACTATTTTTAACCACTCCCACACGATTTACTATAAATATAAAATAATTATAACAGGAGTACTAAAAATTATCTCCTCCCCTTAGATTGTGTAATGGCTAGGTTGAAAGACTGATGTAACGGTCAAATAACTATAATCCTATAAAAAAAAAAAACTTAAATAAAGACAATGACCAAAATTTGGTTTCACTTTTGATTGGAGAGTTGACAATTGTCATGATATTAAACTTGTAATGAAACAAAGGTAAAATAATTTTAATAAAGTAAAATAATAACTAAAAATTCTTGAAATGACCCAAATTACAGAGGATGAGGACATTCTCTCTTGTTTCCATTTCATTTTTTCATTTTAAATAATCAGGATAGATTCAAGAAATCCCATAACAAATTATTTTTGGTTACATTTTTTTTAAAGTTGTTTTATAAAAAAAAATGTTAATAAATATATTTAAGATTAGGTTTGTTTATGATAAAAATGAAGAAAATTTTCTTCTTCTAATTATATAATTTATCCCTATCTTTTATGATTGTGTCAGTTGCGTCTCTATACTTTTAAGAGTGAAAAAATATATCCTATCAATTAAGTTTGTTAGTCAAAATAATCCTTGAAATAATTTGAAGAATATGTTTTTCTCATTGAATCTCATGGCCAAAGACTGATATTTATACAAAGAATTAGGTCAAGAAGTAATAAGAATATACAAGAAAAAGATACAAAGAAAAATATGGAAAACTTAAATTTCGTAACCCACTGTCGCGGTGGACTCGTTAGGCGAGAGACAAGACGCTGCGCCCAGCCACACCGCCGCGGCGCCCACCCTTGGGCTTTTGGCTTGGAAAAGCCAAAAACCATATTCAGACTCACCGCCGCGGCGGCAGGCAAAATTAACACTTTCTAGCCTAAAAATGATCCCAGCTCGAATACTCCCCCTCAAGTTGGAGCATGAATGTCACAAATGCCCAACTTGCCAAGTAGAAATAGGAACGGAGCTTTGCCAAGTGCTTTAGTCAAAACATCGGCAAGCTGATCGCCAGTACGAATGTGAGAGGGAGAAATAAGGCCATCATGAAGAGCATCACGAACAAAATGGCAATCCATCTCGATATGTTTTGTACGTTCGTGAAAAACCGGATTGGCGGCAATATGAATGGCTGCTTGACTATCACAATATAACAGGATCAGATCAGTAATATGAATATCAAAACAAGTCAATAAGGACTTCAACCATTTCAATTCACATGTAGTAGATTCCATGGAACGATACTCAACTTCAACAGAGGAACGAGACACAGTCACCTGTTTCTTAGTCTTCCAAGAGATAGGAGAAGAACCAAGAAAGATGAAATAACCTGTCAAGGAACGGCGAGTCAAAGAGCAACTGGCTCAATCACTGTCACAATACGCAGTCAATTTAAAATCACAATCCCAACGAAGAAGGATTCCTTGACCCAGACATCCTTTCAGATAGCGAACAACACGCAAGTCGGCCTCCCAATGCTCAATATGAGGATGGCCCATAAATTGAGCTAAGATGTGAACCGAGTAACATAACTCTGGATGAGTGATAGTCAAATAAATAAGGCGCCCCACAAGACGTCGATATTTTTCCGGATCATCAAGTGGAGGTCCATCAACTGTGGCAAGATGATGATTTGTATCCATGGGGTAGAAATTGGTTTGGCACCAAGAAGCCCAGCCTCGCTGATAATACCTAAGGCATATTTTCTCTGAGAAAGATACAGACCATCAGATCCACGAGAAACCTCAATGCCAAGAAAGTATTTCAAGGCACCCAAATCTTTCATGTGAAATTTCTCACTCAATTGTCGCTTGAAGAAAACAATTTCTTTAAAAGAACTTCCTGTAATAATCAGATCATCTACATAGACAAGGACATGAACAAAAATAGAGTTCTTCGAATAACTGAAAAGAGAATAGTCAGGATATGAATGAACAAAACCAATATCAAGGAGAGCGGAAGAGAGCTTTGCAAACCAGTTTTGAGGAGCCTGACGAAGCCCATATAAAGATTTCTGTAAACGACATACTTTACCAGTATGCTCAGAAGAAAAACCAGGAGGTAATTGCATATAAACCTCTTCATTCAAATCACCATGAAGAAAGGCGTTATGAACATCTATCTGATGAAGCTCCCAGTTTCGAGCTATAACGGTAGATAAGAAAGTGCGAACGGTAACCATTTTCACAACAGGCGTAAATGTTTCGTTAAAATCAATACCTTCAATCTGACGATTACCATGCATAACTAGATGGCCCTTCAATCGTTCCACTGAATAGTTAGATTTATATTTTATTTTATAAACCCACTTACAGCCAATTGCCCTTTTTCCTGGTGGAAGATCCACCAAAGTCCATGTACCATTTCATTCAAGGGCGTCGATCTCTTCCTTCATCGCCTTTCGCCATCCAGGATCCTTAACCGCCTCATTAAAAGAGGTGGGTTCCTTGCCTGTCATTACAGCAGCAAGAAAACAAGTATGGTTTGCAGAAAACTTATCACAATTTACATAATTAGCTAAGGGAAAGCAAGTACCTGAGGATGATGATGAAGCAGTAGTAAGTGATGTGATGGAGTTTACAACTCGAACCGTATTAGTGATGTAATCATTCAGTCGACTAGAAACCCGTTTAGTACGATGTCCACAGCCTTGTGGAGGTGAGACAATAGGATGACCTTCATCTGTATTTTCAGGATGTGAAGGAGTCTCATTCATCAATGGTGCTTCAACTGGCAATATAACTTCACCGGCTTCCACATTACTTACTTCAGGCAAAATAGGAGTATCATCAACAACAGCTACATTTTCACTCCCCCTTGAAAAAATAGAATCAGATAAAGGATTACTAGCACCCGCAGATGACTCAACAGTAGAAAAAGGAAACACATCTTCACAAAAAATAGCATCACGAGAATGAAAGAATTTCTGAGTGCTAAGATCATAAAACCGTCAACCCTTTTTACTAAAAGGATAACCCACAAAGATACATTTACGAGAGCGAGGACCAAATTTATTTGGAACACGAGGTTTATTCTTGACATAACTAAGACAACCAAACACACGAAGCATATGAAATGAGGGAGTTGTGTTAAACAACAACTCATAAGGTATTTTATTGCCAAGAAGTGGAGAAGGAGTTCGGTTAATAAGATAAGGCGCGGTTAAGATAATCTCACCTCATTTTTCTGAGGTGTGTCAACACACGAGGTTTGATGTATTATTCCCAAACTGGCATAAAAGGCATGTAGTGAAGTAAACTCCCTACCATTATCGCTACGTAAAATTTTCACTTGTTTATCGAACTGTGTTTTCACCATCATACAAAAGTTTCTAAGTAATTGAGGAACCTCAGATTTAACACTCATAAGAGAGACCCACACAACACGAGAGCAATCATCAATAATTGTGAGAAAATAATGAGCTCCACAACTAGAAGGAAGATTATAGGGACCCCATATATCACAATGAATTAAATAAAAAATATGCTCTAAACTAGGTAAAGAAGACTCTATGCTCCGTGACGGGTGTCCCAAACGTTGATGCCATAAATTCGTAGTTGGTTCCACACTTATCTGAAAAGCTTTCTGATGTTGAAGAGGACGGAACCAGTAAACTCCATCACATTATTCACCCGTTCCAATCATTATCCTTGAAATACAGTCCTGTATTATACATAGCTTATCAGTAAATGTGATCATATAGTATAAATCACGAAGCAAATGAGAAACTGATAGAAGATTGCAAGTAAGACTCGCAATATATAAGACATTAGGTAGCTTCATTGTCTGATTCAAAGTGACAGTGCCACGTTTGCAAGTAAAAGCCTGTTTTCCATTTGGAAGTCCAACTGATATAGGATCAATATCAACCAAGTCATAGAAGAAATTTATATTACCAGACATATGATTGGAGCAGCCTATATCGATAACCCATAAATTAGAATCAACCGACTCACCATTCAACTTGTCATTCGAGGAAGTTGACCCTTTAGAACTATTCAGCAATTGCACAAGAGTTGTCCATTGATCGTCAGAAAGACCGTGAAGGCCACTCCTATCATTATTATCAAGTTTCGAAGTACCTAATTGCGTAGTAGTTACAACATTAGCAACCAAACCACGCCCAACACCTGGTCCGCCTCCGTTTCTTCCTCCACCTCTAGCTTCCTGAACGACCATTACCTCTCCCTTACCCTCCATTATTTTTATTTTCTGCAACCCACCAATCTGGAAAGCCATGAAGTTGGAAACAAGTAGTATGATCGTGTCTAGTTCTAGAGCAATGTGAACACGATAAATTGGCCTTCGATCGATCCCCTCGATTAAATCTTTTTTCTTTATTAACCGCTCCTTGAACTGCAAACCCAATTGCATCTGGTTTACTATCCTACGAACGTGCTATAATATGATGACGTTCTTCCGTCACAATCTTTTCAAACACTGTATTCAGTGTCGGTAAAGGATCCATCATCAGAATATTTGAAACGGCATTCCCATAAAGAACAGAATCTAAGCCAACAAGAAAATCATGGACTTTTTCATTCTCCCTTTTGTTTTTCAATGATTGACGCCGCTTCACACGTACACATTGGTATAATCGTGTATCCTTCCAGTTCATCCCAGATCTTCCTCAATTCATTATAATAGGTAACTACTGTGTTACCTCTTTGTCCGCAATTACTTAGAAGCGTCTTCAATTCATGAATCCGTGGACCGTTTCTAATTGAAAACCGCGTCCTTATATCATCCCACATGTCTTTCACATCATCCAGTTGTGGAACCGAAGATCTACGTCCTGGATTGAGAGTATTGTGGATCTATCCCACAAGAGTTGAATTGACTGTCACCCAAAGATTCTCCTCAGGTGATCCCGGCACCGGCTTCTTTATGGTTCCATCACTGAACCCTAACTTATTCTTAGCGCGAAAATTGTTTCGCATAGATCGTACCCATTCATTATAGTTATCACCACGAAGCACAATTGGGCATATTGTGATTTGTGGTCCATCTGAGGGATGAAGATAATATGGAGAAGAAGAATCCAAAGGTTTTACTGACCCCATATTGGAATCAACTAGTTTCTTCTGAGCTTCTTCTTGTGTGGCCATCAAAGATCAATAACCTGCTCTGATACCATGAAATAATTTGAAGAATATGTTTTTCTCATTGAATCTCATGGCCAAAAACCGATATTTATACAAAGAATTAGGTCAAGAAGTAATATGAATATACAAGGAAAAGATACAAAGAAAAATATGGAAAACTTAAATTTCATAACCCACCGCTGTGGCGGTGGACTCGTTAGGCGAGAGACAAGATGCTTCAGGGCGCCGCAGCGCCCACCCTCGGGTTTTTGGCTTGAAAAAACTAAAAACCATATTCAGACTCACCGCCGTCGCGACGGCAGGCAAAATTAACACTTTCTCGCCTAAAAATGATCTCAGCTCGAATAATCCTTCTAATAAATGACGATTAAAACTTTGCTATGGTAGCTTAAAAATGAATTATGTGGCTGGAAAAAAATGCATGGTTGGATCGGGTTTGGGTCGTGAATTGAAGATTTAAGTTAATGGGGAGAAACAAGTTGATGCAAAACATGAAGAAAACGTTTGCGTTTAAAATGAAAATAGAAAAAACGGAAGAAAAAAAAATTAATCCACATTTTCTTCGAGTATATTCCCAAGTTTTCCTTTTCTTTTTTTCTCAATTTTATAAAAGTCCTATTCAGCACCAAATCTGTTTTTTTTCTTAATACGTGACAGCCTCTACAAAATCATTTTACTATCTACTTAGATGCAATCTCTTACATTTAACCGACTTTCTTAATGAAAAACATTATTGAGACTAATAGACCTAAATGATAAGGATGTTTTTTACATTTTTAAAAGTATAGGGACTATACCAATATAAATAAAAAAAGGTTATGGATGAAAGATATAATTTTACGCATTTGACAAAAGTATATAATAATTAAAAATGAAGGTGGGATGAGAATGGATGTATTTCTTATCTAATCTATCTGAATCTAGAAAAACATTTTATCTTTCCCGTTCTCAATCTATTTAGAATAAATCTCCATGACGAGACTGCAATCCTATATATATATTATAGAAATGAAAAGTTGTCAAAATTAATAAGAGTTATATTATTGATTCTCTTTCCTTATTACATAAGTTGAAAAAAATTAAACGTAAAAAAGAATTAATGGATATAATAATAAATTCTTTTATTTATTAACGATTGTGAAGTTTTGAATTGACCATAACTTAGAGCCCGAAATGAGGATTCTAAAACATCTTGAATCATCTAAATCAGAGTTCAAACGAAAAAGTTATGGCTAAAAGAAAATTAATGATGTTGAAGGGGAGGGTCTCATTAAGATAATTTGGAACCGCAGAAGTATGATTTGCTATTTTCAAACCACAAGGGGTGCTCATACATTTGGAAAAAACCATAAGGGGCTTATTTGCATTTTACCCTAAATAAAATAGTTATTGATATATACTTGAGAATCTAAAGTATAATATTTATAAATTAATCAAAAATATATATATATGATCCTTCACATTTGTCATATTTTTTAATTTAGTCTCTAATATTTGAAATGTTCTACTTTTATCTTTAAAATTTTGATTTAAGTTATATTCTAATTCATCCAATTAAATTCTTTAACAAGAAAAAATCGACGTGACATATTTTTCATTAAATATTGGCATCGAATATCTGGATACCGAAAGAACATTACTTGAACTAATTTAATTTTACTAAGAAAAATAATCAATTTTCACTTTAGTTCCAGTAACTCATTAAAAAAAAGAATAAAAAGTTCTTTTTAGCAACTTAACGTTCAATGTCCATGTCAGTCAATAAGAAAACTCGTCAGGTTAGTTATTCAGTAAAATAATATAAAAATAAAGACTAAAATAGAATATATATTTTAGATTGGAAATAGGATTTAAACCAAGTGGAAATTAATAAAGAGGAAGAAGGAATAGTAAAGGGAAAGAAAAGATGAGGAGGGCATGGTGGTCCATAGAGGGGATCGGCAGGAGATCATCAATCACGTTGAAGAAAATACAATAGAATCGGAAGTGGAGCCCACAGGGGTAGAGAGGCTGCCTTTATATAATGTTAGAAGAGTGGATTATCTGTGACAGGTTGTACAGTAAGAAATTAAAGCCTGTCGGGGAATCTTTTTTTTAAATATAAAAATAAAACAATGCTTACAATTCTATTTTTCTCTTCCATTTATTATTCTACGTGGCCACTCACTTTGTGCGCTTTTCCACATTCTCGACCCCTCCCTTTTTTTTAATACTATGGTTTAAATCTTACTTTAATTTGTAACATCCCGTTACTTTGAGATGAATTTTTTTTTATTATTATATTTTATTTAATTTATATTAGTTTAATTTAATTTAGCTCATTTAATTTCTAGTAATTAATTTAGTTTAGAATTTATTTTTGTTTGTTTAATATAAAGGTTTGGGGTCATTAACGATTATTAACGGGCCCTTTAATAATCATTAATTATCCTTAGTTATTCTAAGTATCTTAGAAGTTGTTTGGTAAATTTACGGTCAAAAGGCAAGTTTTAGATAGAAGGAAAGGAGAAAGCATTTTTGTCAAAAAGGGAAAAACCCTTAAAAAAACCTAAAACACTATTCATCTCTTTCAAAAAATCACAAAATTGAAAAAACACAACTCCTTCCTTCCTCTCCCATGGCCGACGCCCTCCTTGGGGATTCCTAGACTCAGATTTCGTTCGTTTCTTCTCTGTTTGCTTCGAATCTTGGTGCGTTGGAAAGCTATCGCGAGGCCTTTCTACCCTTGAAACCTCGATGTCGTGGCTGTTTTGGTTCTGGTCTATTACGCTTTAATTTCGTTTTTCTTTTGATGTGGGTGTGAGATTCAAGCCCTAACCTCCTAATTAAGTTTACCCATTCTCTGAAATCACCTAAAAAGTACCTAAAACCAACCCGGATTACACCTAAAGTGCCAAAAACCCAAAAATTCACCTTCCCCAAGAATCTCCTCCTTGGCCGTGGGCTTCAATGGTCCCTTTACCAGGCTGTTTTGTCATTTTTAATGATTTCGTGTCGATAGTTGTTCAGATTGTGAAATTAATGTATTTTAGGTGTAATTAATTTGTAGGTTCCGGTAACCATGCGTAAATTTGATCCTTCGACATTTAAGTGTCGACTTCTATATCAAAGGTGAGTTTAAGGTAGTGATGTGTTGTTCTATGTACGTTTTTCATGACGATTTTGTTGATTGAGTTTAAGAGGGAATATTTGATTTGAGATCGTTTGAGGATTTGGTTGTTTAGATGTTTCGGAAGTGAGTGTTTGAGTGTTTATTTTGAGGTTAGTTTCAAAGTTTAGATGGATTTCGGTGTGAGTATCTAAGTTTGATTGTGATTGGTGTTTATTATGGAGAATTGGAAGTTTCTGGTTTGGTTCTTAGAAGTTAAGAGTTCCAAAGGGAAAGTTGAGGAAAGTAAGGTATAATATGGGGGATTGGATTCCGGTTATAGGTGAATTAGAAGATTGACCTTGTTGTTGGTAGCCAAAATAGTCTCGGACTTATGTATCCTTTATGACTACATGGAAATTTTTCCTACTTTTGCAGAATCGTTAATAATAGTGAATTATTATTCTTGTGTGTACTTTACTTTTCATAATGCTCATGATTGAGAAACTTTAGTGGAATCGATTGAAATTGTGGAATTGTTAACCATACTCGGATTCTTTAGATGGAGTATGTGTGATATATATAGATGTGAAATATTGATATATACTCTGATTCTTTTTTTTGGAGTATATGTATCAATTAAATGAGAAATTGTAAACATGCTCGGATTCTTTAGATGGAGTATGTGTATTGTATAGATGTGGAATATTGATATATACTCGGATTCTTTAGATGGAGTATACGTATAGATTAAATGAGAAAATATAAACATGCTCGGATTCTTTAGATGGAGTATGTGTGTTATATAAAAGTGAAATATTGATTTATACTTAGATTCTTTAGATGGGGTATATGTATCAATTGAATTGGAATTATAATGTACTTGGATTCTTTAGATGGAGTGCATGAATGTTATGAGTAAGGATTATTACCTTTGATAATGTTGTTGCTATTTTATGAATTTCGTCGATGGGTGTTCTTTCTCCGATGTTATTGTGTAAGAAATGTGGGTCTAACATGATTGTTGAATTATGAGATTTACTTTCCGGTATTCATGTGGTATGTAATTGGGAAAATGATTGATTTGGGATGTAAGTTGTTTTGGGAGTGTAGAATGGGTAGTAAAGAGCATGCTAAGACTTTGGACATAATTTCCGATGTGGAATTCGTCCATAGGATTACATGCCTCCATTTTACTCTCACTAGCATTTTATGCTAATGTTGCTACACTTCAATCTTTTCATGTACGCCCCGAGGTAGAGGTGGTGGTGCCGTGTGATCGCGGGATGATGGTTTGGATTCGGACCGGATGATTTGGCATTCTAGGAATGCATGGCATTTTAGACAACTTTGAAAAAGCTTTACTTTCTTTCTGGATTATTTGTGTTATTTGGAGCTCGAAAGAGCATTTTGGTATTTTAAGACTTTTCTGTTTGATTTAGAACTATGTCGGAATTGCGCAATTCCATGTTTTCGATGTTTTATCGCTTTTTCTTCTTGAGAACCTTGTATTTTGTTTTCGGATTGTTCAAAATACAAATGGCCCCATGCCGAATTTTTATGAAATCAAGTCTTCTGCTGTTTACTTTTGATTTAAGTATTTTTTATAATTCGAGACAAAGGGTTTCGTCGTCTTTTTCCCGCTTTCACCTTCGATTGCGAAGGGATTTGAGACCGGTTTTCAATTCGCTTCTCTCTCTCCGGCGAGGTTTGAACTTCGCGTGGTGGTCGCAGCAGAGCAGCGGGGCATAGCGGCGCCCTCGCCTGGCGCCATTTCCCTGTGCTGGGGCTCGGCTCCCGAACCGTACCTGAGCTGCCTCGTACGGCTCTTCCTAAGAACTTAAAGCCCCGGTAACAGATCGCTTCTTCCAAAGCACCCCGTTCGTTCCGCTCGCAACAATCCAATTAGTTCTCCAGGTGAAAAAACATTAGACATTCCATCTTCAGAAACCAATACATAATCTCCCTTTTTTTATGTTTAATAAAATTTTGGTCTTTTTTTTATTTCTAAATTTTTACATTTATTAAGTTGGATTTTAGACAACTAATTAAATATTAATATTCTATTCATATAAAATTGAAGGTTTGAATCTTCGGTACTCCAATTTAATGTGATATTAAAAAACATATTATTTTTAATTTTTTATTTAGTTCTTATATACAAAAAATTACTTCAATCGTTCTTGATAATTTTCAATAAATTAATTAATAAAAATTTGAATTCAAGAACTCTAAAACCCTAAACTATAGATCAACTAATTAAACATTAATACTTTATTTACATAAAGTGGAAGGTGTGAATTTTCATTACTCCAATTTAATGTAATATTAGAAAGAAAGAAAAAAACATATTGCTTTCAATTTTTTTTTCTTTTAATATAGAGAAAATTACTTCAAACGTTCCTGATATTTCTAATTTCTAGTGCGAACTTCGGATGACAACGATTAAAATGTTTCCACACCTCAACGTAAGAAGGATGTCACATAACCTCTTCTTTCTGTGAGTGCTCATGATGTCATCTCATATGAGAAGTCGTACCTTCTGATGCATATAATAATTGAAGATGAGGTATGATCGGTAAATAAAACATACAGATATGTGGAATAAGACTGTGTTTACCTTGTTTGTGTCTTAGATGGAAACAGATTTTACAATAATGAAGGCTCACATCAACATCCCCCAGTATATCATACATCCATTTAGACAACAATCTATCTTCTCGACAAGCAACCCGAGACCTCGACCAATTTTTTCGTGTCGTACAAGCTCTCGGGTAAGGTGTTTTTTTATGGCATGCAACGATGAAACTATTGTAAAATTACATTAAATCCTCTTTCTGGGATGTAATATTCCACTTTTATATTCAATAATTCAGTTGCTGTAGCAAGTTGACTAACATCACAACCTGGATACAAGAGCCTACTCGCTGATTCGAACATCTCATACCTTCTTCAAACTTATGTATTCATTTCATCCTGCTTGTACGCATCATACTGCTCAAACATGCTAGTCCTTACTACGCCATTATAAAACATATGCTCTATGCCTCCATATTAGTCTTCCAGTACAGTCTTTGCATGCTCCACGTGTACATTCGTCTCTAAATTCAAACAGCTTCCTTTGTTGCGTAATGACTCATCCAACACAACATTAAACATTTCGTCTATTTTCCCCTAATACACCCACTGACAATAGTCGACAACAAAACCCCGACTATATAAATACGGACAATGCAAATACGTTTTTACAGTTATATCCGGAAATATTTTTTATTCTCGCACTTTCTGCATGGACATCATATTTTATGTCCATAATGTTTGGAGAAGGGAGTTTTTTTACATAACTCAACAAAATGTTCCACTCCTGCTGTGAATTGATCATTTAGATAACCGTCTACCAAACGGACGTACATCCACTCACGCATTTTTTCTATATATTATTTGATTTTTCATTGATACTCCTGACAATGGAGAGCTACCTTTTTTATAGACTATTTTTTTGTGACGGTTGTATCACAATTCCCTCCAATAATATATCTGACAATATTTACGACGCACAGCTTCATAGACATGTCAGGAAATGATTCCCATAATTTTTTTGGCGAGAAACAACTCGCACCATTTTTTTAGTGACATAATGCGTCACTAAAAATTCCCCGTAATCACACGTCATCCTTTTCCGTGGGAAATCCTTTCGCGCCTTTTTTTTTTTGCATCGCAAAATATGGCGTGCATCGTCTCGCCAAATTCTACGACTTATTAGTGACATTTGTGCGTTACAAAACTTTACGACCCACCTTACTGCGTCACTAATTTACGACGTAGTGTGTCGCAAATCAGTGACTTATTAAGATTGGTCGCAGGCAATGCGTCACAATTTGGCAGTTTTCTTATAGTGAATATACTATATCAACCATAAAAATACTCAAACTTAATTATAAAATCAAACAATAAAAAAAGTTGGGAAAAGTTCCATTTTACAACTTAACTTAGTAGGTGTGTCAATTTTTTTTTAAAAAGTAAATATATAGGAAAAAACAAATAAAGAAGGATTTCACAGCCAGAGATCAATGATTAAAAACTCATCAATTTATACCCTCATTAATTTAAATTGTTTTTTAGAACAACATTAATTATTTTAAATCGTTAACTTTTAATATCATTAATTTAAAATTTGAATTTTCATAAATACTGCAATTTTAAAACCTCATCAAAATAAAACAATAAAAATATCCAAAAACTAGTAGTTAAAACAACGAAAAATAAAGTTAACAAACATCTATATTTTATTAAAAAGATTTAAATAAATTCATTTAAACTCATTCTTATACTCTAATAAATTAATTTTGTATCAAATAAGTATATAAATTATAATACTTATTTAATATTGAAACAAATAAATATATAATAAATAAATTGAATTAAAATATTTTAAATATACTAATTTATCAAAAATAAATATTAATCAAATTAATAGGTAGAATTTATTAATAGGAAATTTATTTCGAAGAACATCTCCCTTTTTTATAAATTGTAAGATACATCTTCCTTTTTTTATAGACCAAATTATAAGTAACTCTAAAATTGAGTACGCTTAGTTTGTGCAATCTTATAGATTATTGAGTGACCTATTGGAGAATTACAAATGTTTTTTTTTGTTTTCATTTTATAAGAACCCAATAATCTTAGACTATATAATATCTGAGATAACGGAAAAAGAAAAGCGACCATTTTGTGATCACTTCTATAGAATAGACTGTATTTAAGGTTCTTTTATTAAGATTTATTCTTGTTTTCTGTTTTTGAAAATGGAGTGTGTTTAATAAACCATCTCATTGGTTTGTTTTTCATTTTTTTTTTCAAAAAACTTATCTAAATCTTGGACGAATTTTTTAGGGTGTTTGGTTGAGGAAAAGTTGTATGGAAAAGTGAATTAGAAGGGTTTAACAAAATCATTTTCATGTTTGTTTTCCACTTATTTTTATGTGGGAATAGAATTTCACACTCATGTCATTTTCACTATCTCTATTCCTGGGCCTTACTTTTTCATTCCCCGAACTAAACACTCCAAAATTACTTTATTTAGGTTTAGAAATTCTATTAGGATTTAAAATGTTTTCAAAAAAGTTGATTAAAGGGGAGTTTGGGATGATTTTGAGAGAAGTGTTTTTAGCAAAACATTTTTTTTCAAAAAATAGACTTTTAGAAAGTGTTTTCTCTAAAATTGCTTTTAAGTGTTTCCAAGCATTTTTAGAAATTTAAAAAACATGTGTATGATATATCTAAACATCATATAAAAATGGAAAAGTGTTTTCCTTTTTACATGTAGCAATATAAGAATATGCAAAAATTGAAATTCTATTGAGAAGTGTTTAGTGAATGAAAAACACTTTAAAACTCATCACATTAAAGACATGGTTAAATAAACCAACTTAATTTTTTTTTGGAATAAAATCATATTCTTCATCTATCAATTTTACCTATAAATTTCTATTTTTATTAAATTAAACTTTGAACTTAAATAATTGAGATTTGTCCCTAAAGCGTTAGGGTTTGTGCAAGGAGAAAACTTCTTGTCTGTCTTGGATCATGGCGAATGATCTCGCAAAGGTGTTGGAAAAGTTTCAGCTTAACGAGGAAGAAAGTATTCTGATCCAAATTACGGAGGAGCAAAAGTTGGTGGATTGGTCGCACTGCAAATGGTGCATTATTGGAGAACTTCTCAGTTTCAAAAATATAATCACCATGCTTTTAAAAAGACGATACTTAGCGTATGGGGCTGTAGAGAGAATGTTAAGTTTACAGAGTTAGAGGAAAATGTTTTCCAAATTGTGTTTAAAAGCGAAAGACACATGTATCACGTGCAAAATCAAGGACCATGGTTGTTCGAAGATCAACTTTTAATCGTGTCACAATGGCGGAATGAATCTAATTCAAATTTGATCCTACCAGGTTTGTGCCAGTTTTGGGATTCATGGCTTGCCTTTTGACTATAGGGGAAGGCGATTACAAAGCTAGTCGGAGAACGTATTGGCAGTATGGTTTGAGAGGAGGTTGATCTAGCGTTTGATGGAGTGTCTCAACACAGGTTTGTTCTATTTAAAGTGGAGATTGATGTTAGGAAACCTTAGTAAGATGGTTGATTATTGATAATGCAAGTGAACATAAATATGAATGTTTGCCTCGATTTTTTTCGTTATGTGGTATCATTGGTCATATGTCTGGTGGGTGTGAACGTCACCTAGTAGCATAGAAAGATGTGATGATGACTGGATGTGTGCTTCTTATACTAAACCAATATCTCTATTGATTAACTAGTTTCGTCGGAAAGAGAGATATCAGAGTTCCACCAGAAATTATTTAGGCGACTTGAGGAGGAAGGAAAAGGAAATAGCTGCTGTTACGGATGACATTAATTCGAATAGGGTGGTTGCAGTATCTTTGGAAATTCCATCAATGTTGATTCCTACAATTTTGGAGAAGGGCTTAAATCAAGGGATACATTTACCTGGGTTGGAAACATTTACGCTTCAGGGACAGAAATCTCCTTCTTTTGTGGAATCTTCCACGGATATTTTGGAGCCCAATTTAATTGACGTTCCCGTGGCTTTCAGTACGCCAAGTCATCTTCAAGTAAGGGGTGGAAAAGGCAAGATTACAAATGGGCTAGAAAAAGTCAATTTGAGCAATAGGGCTACTAAAAAGCTCAGGCCTGGTTTTAGAAGGGTGATAAGTCCTAAGACAAGCCCAAATTTTTTTAATAAAAGTAATTATCTTTCGGTGGTTGAAGCAGTCACAAAGGGGGGGAAGCGCAAAATTCCAACCCTTATTGCAGCATCGTCATTAAGGCAGTTTGTGTGCAGCTTGAGAAGATATTGAAAGAAGGCGATGGAAGTTCTATTGGTTTGGCTATTGAAACTCTGGAGGACAGCATTGCTAGATCTCCACAAGAATCATGATTGTTCTAAGCTGGAATTGCCAAGGCATAGGGAGTTCCTTGACAATTCATAGTTTGAAGGAGCAAAACTTGCTTCACTCCCAGAAACAAAAAATTGCACCAATGTGATGAAAAATCTCAAAAATATGCTTTTATTTTACTTCGTGTTTAGTGGTTAATCCTGTTAGGATTAAAGGCGGGCTGTGTCCGATGTGGAGAGTTGTTGTGGTAGTTATAATTGCAAAGTATTGTTCTTATTTTATTGAGGCTGAGATTTTTGACAAAGCAAATAATTGTTCTTGGCTGTTTATTGGCATTTATGCCAGTAGTGATGATAGTGTGAGAATGAAGCAGTTTGTTGAAATTCAGAGGAGGATTCAAAAGGGGCGAAAGAAGGTGCTGATTGTGGGTGATTTTAATGATTTGTTGTTGGCGGGTGAGAAATGTGGTCATATTCCTCGGTCTATTCAGAGTAAGTGCTCTTTTCGCAACATTGTTTTTGATAATAAACTAATTGATCTGGTTTTTTTTCTGGATATCTGTTTACTTGGGTGAATAAAGAGATAATGTAGCTTTTATTCAGGAAAGATTGGATAGAGCTTTAGTTTCAGATTAGTGGATAAATTTTTTTCCCTGTGGCTGAATGTAAAAATTTGGATTCATATGGTTCTGATCACCGCATGATTCTAATCTTAACTTATCTGAAGGTTGAGAAACAGAGTCGTTATTTTAAATACGATCAGAGTGGGGTGTTGACGAGTTGTGTCAGGCGGCGATCAAGAAAGCGTGGAGTTATAATTGCTTGGGAAGTACTGCTTTTAAATTTGTCGAAATAATAAACCAGACTAGAAAAGAAATTTTGGCTTGGAAAAAGGATGCTTATTGGAATGTTCATGGAGGTAGGGGTGAACAACCACCCCGACACCCCGCGAACCCGCCCCGTCCCACCCCATTTAACTGCGTAATCGGGGTCGGGCTACAAATATCGCCCCGTTTAATAAACGAGGCGGGGTCGGGGCATGGGCCTGGTACCCCGTCAAGGCCCCGGCAATTAGCATTAATAGGGTTTTTTTTAAACCCCTCCACCATCACACGCACGCACAACTTTTCTTTTCTTTTCTTTTTCTTTTTCTTTTCTTTTCCTTTATTCTTTTCTTTTTCTCTTCTCTTAGTCAGTCCCCTCCCCACAATTCCTCTCCTCTCAGTCTCCACTCTTTGTTTTCATTTCCCTCGCCGCCCCGCCCCTGCAATCGCCGACGCTGCCTGTCCCATCACCTCCTCTGCCATCGCCGGCCGCCGCCTCTAATGAGGTGATGAGTTGTGTTTTTTTTTCTTTTTTAGTCATTTTCATTTAGGGTTAGGGTTAATTTTTTTTTAAATTTAAATTATGTTCATGTTGATTTTGTATGTTAGGTTGTTGATTTTACTATTTAAATTTACATCTTAGGTTGTTGATTTTTCATTTTAGGGTTAGGGTTTTTTTTGTTACTTTTGAAAATAGCAATCTTAATTTAATATTATAGATGAATGGTTTGCTTTGAATTATTCAATTGCATATTATTGTGCTTTTAGTTTTTAATGACTAAATTGTTGTGTGTTTCATTTAATAGATTTTTTAAATGGGTAGTCGTAGTGATGATGAATGAAGGAGATTACATGAGTGATGAGGCCCCAAAATTTGTAGATTCTGAAAATAAAACTAATGCTCAAGTAGAATCTAATGTAGTAGAAATAGAGTTAAGAGTAAAGGAAGAAAGACAAGAAGAACATCTATAGCATGGCACCACTTTGATGATTTGTCTGAGTATTGTGAGGAAGAAGGACGTGCTAAGTGTAGGCATTGTGGGGTTATATACAAAGTAAATTCAAAATCATGTGGAACTAAATCCATGTTGGATCATCTTCGTAAACAATGCCCTAAGGATCCTGTTGGAGAAATAGCTAAGAAAAAGCGAGAACAATGTCAAACAAAGTTAGTGTTTACTCAAAAGAAAGGGGGTTCGGGAGATGGAGATTCGAATTTGACTTGTGAGACATTTAGTATAGAAAACACAAGGAAGCTCATCACCGAAATGATGATCATGGATGAGTTTTCGTTTGCTTTTGTGGAGAGAAAGGGTTTTAGGTGGTTAATGAGAGGTACGGTTTGTATATTTGAATCGAAGTTTATTGTGCCTTCTCGAATGACAGTGTCAAGAGATATTAAGGAGATTTACAAGTCTAAAAAGAAAGTTATGAAAGAAATGTTCAAGAAACAAGGTTTTAGGATGTCCTTAACCACTGACACTTGGACATCGATTCAAAACATGAATTATATGGTTCTCACGGGACATTTCATTGATGATGATTGGAAGCTTCATAAAAGAATCCTCAATTTTCGTAAAATTGAAAGTCATAAAGGGGAAAACATTGGAAAAGAGATTGAAAAATGTTTGAAAGAGTGGGGGTAGAAAAGTTTCTAACTTTGAGGGTTGATAACGCTTTGTCTAATGATACGGTAGTGGCTTATATTGTCAAGCGTTATAAGAACAATCTTATCTTGAATGGTGAATTTTTACATTTGAGGTGTTGCGCTCACATCTTGAACTTAATTGTACGAGATGGTTTGAAAGATGCTGAAGATTCAATTTTAAAGATTAGAAATGCAGTTAAATATGTGAGATCATCCCCCGAAAGATTTGCTAGATTCCAAAGTTGTATTGAAGAAGAGAAAGTTGAGAGTAAAAATGTAGTGTGCTATGATTGTGGAGCAAGATGGAACTCTACATATTTGATGCTCGAAGCAGCTACAAAGTTTGAGAAAGGCGTTTGACGGGCTAGAGGATCATGACGCAGCTTATTTAGGTGAGGATAGGCCTAGCATTGTTGATTGGGAGATTGCTAGGATTTATATTTTTTGATCGTGTTTTTTGGAGTCACAACAAGGATTTCCGGTTCACTTTATGTTACATCAAACCATGTTTATAAGGAGATCAGTCTAGTTAAGAATACCATAAAAAATATTCTGGGATTGAATACAGGGAGAGCTTTAGGTTGATTGCAAGTAGGATGCAAGAAAAGTTTGACAAGTATTGGGGAAATACAAATAAGACAAACCTCTTGATCTATGTTGCAAGTCTTTTTGACCCACGATAAAAAATGAAGATTCTGACATATTGTTTCAAGAGGTTTTTTGAACATGATGTGGCTATGGATCTATGTAAAAAGGTTGAAGGAGTTTTGAGGAATTTTTTTGAAGCACATAATTCTGTTGTTAAGTCTTCTAATACTTCTACTTCTAAGACAACTTCCACTTCAAGAAAAAAGTTGGGTGTCGTTGTAGAAGATGACATGTTTGATTTCTTAGATGGAATGGATGAGAATGAAAATAGTATTATGGAGACAGGGGTTGATATCTATCTTTTGGAGATGCGACCGAAGGATGAAGAAAAGTTTGATATACTTTATTGGTGAAAATGCAATTCAGTTAGATTTTCAGTTCTTAGTAAGGTTGCTAGGGATTTATTATCCATACCGGTTTCCACAGTAGCTTCTGAGTCTGCATTTAGCACCGGTGGAAGGATTATTGATCCATTTCGATCTTCACTAGCTCCTGCTACAGTTGAGGCATTGCTATGTACTCAAAACTGGTTAGACAGTGACACAGTTGGTATAGATTTAAGACAATACTTGGATGAGGTTGTTCAAATTGAAGAAGGTAAATCTTTTGTTTTTTACTTTGTAGAATTTGCTTTTTACTATGATTAATTTCACTTATTCCTAATCATTTGTTTTTTACTTTGTAGAATTTGCTGCATGTTCGCTTGAAGATGAAGGTCCTCTTCCTCAAACTGCAAGTCAATCTACTCAAGGAGTTGGATCCTCTAATAATACTATTAATGCACGTTCCAAATCAAAAGGCAAAGACAAGAGTGCTTGAATGTTTATGATTTTAATTTAACTTAAAACTTGGTGTTCTTTGTATTTTGTAACTTTGGTTTATGTTTTCTTTTCCTCTAAGATTTTAATTAGATGTTTATTTTATGCTTTCGAATGGATGGATAGATGAATGCATGGATTTGAATTGATGAATGCATTTGATTTTGAATGGATTTGGATTGATGAATGCATTTGAATGGATTTAGAATGAATGGATTTGGATTTGGATTTGAATTTGAATTTGATGAATTAATTTGAATGAATAGTGGTGGATATTGATATGATTATGAATTGTTTAATTAGGTACAAACAAAAGTCTTGGTAAAGTCATTTTTAAAACATAACCATGTAAATTTTTTAAAAAAAATCCAAATCCATTTATACCCCATTTATGAATGCCTTTGAATGGATTTAGAATGAATGAATTTGGATTTGGATTTGATGAATGGATTTGATGAATTAATTTGAAAGAATGGTTGTGGATATTGATATGATTATGAATTGATAATGAATTGTTTAATTAGGTACAAACAAAAGTATTGGTAAAGTCATTTTTAAAACATAACCATGCAATTTTTTTTTTAAAAAAATCCAACCCCATTTATACCCCATTTACATCCCAATTATACCCCAACTCCATTTACACCCCATTTATACCCCAACCCCAATTAAGCAAAAAATATTTCTACGCCCTGCCCAGCCCCGCCCCGACCTCGCCTTACCCCGCCCCGACCCCGACAGTTAAACGGGGCAGGGTTGGGGTGCCATTTTTTGGCTTAAATGGGGCCAGGGTGTAATCGGGGTACTCCGACCCTGCCCCGCCGTATGTTCACCCCTACATGGAGGGTTGCTGAATATTCGGAATAAGTTGAAGATAATTCAAAGTAATCATGTGCCTGATATAAAGAATGTCCGACGTTTAGAGAACATGTTAAGAATTGCAGTTAATTCCGAGGAGCATTATTGGAGGGTGAAGTCTCAAATTCTATGGCTTATGGAGGGGGGTAAAAATACAAAAAAAAATTAATTCAAAAATGAAAATGAGGAGGAGATACAATGTTTTGAAGGGCCTTGAAGATAGCTATGGAGTTTGGAGGGAAGGTGAGGAGCATGTAGCAGCTATCAGAATTCTTTATTTCGAAGATCTTTTCAAGGCTCCCCAACCGCAAAATCTGGAAGCAAGCACTACTGGGTTAGCTTGTCAGATTTTTCCCGAGGATAATACTCGCCTTTGTGAGGAGGTAAGGGATACGGAAATAATTAACACTTTATTTCAAATTCATCCAAACAAGGCTCTGGGATCCGATGGCATGACAACCGAATTTTTTCAAGATCATTGGAGTATTGTGAAGCAGGATTTGTTGAGGATGGTTAGGGAGTTCTTTGAGAGTGGAAGATTATTGAGGAAGTTAAATCATACCAATATCACGCTTATTCCTAAGGTGAAGTGTCCAACTAATATGAAGCAACTCCTGTCAATTTCGCTGTGTAATGTAGCGTATAAAGTTATTTCAAAGGTTCTGTGCAATTGGATGAAAGGTCTTCTCCCTTAGATTATTAGTGAATCTCAGGCAGTTTGTTAGTGGGAGGCTTATCTCATATAATATTTTAATTGCCCACGAAATTTTGCACTCCATGAAGAATAAGAGGAGTTAGACGGATTTTAGTTTGGGGATGAAGTTGGATATGGCCAAGGCCTACGATCGCCTTGAATGGCATTATGTTGAGGCAACAATGAGGAGTTTGGGGTTTTGCGAGCAGTGGATTAGATGGATTATAGAATGCATTTCGACTACTTCCTTTAGTCTTAATGTGAATGGTGTTCCTTATGGTTTTTTCAAACCCACGCGTGGTATTCGGCAAGGAGATCCTTTATTGCCATATTTGTTTGTGTTGTGTACTGAGGGGCTCACCAGTCTGCTTGATCAAGCTTCAAGAGAGAATCTGCTACATGGATTTAAAACTTCCACAACTGGTCCTTCAATTAACAATTTGTTGTTTTCAGATGATTCCTTACTTTTTTTTGCAGGGTTGATGTAAATGAAGTTCGAGAACTGAAACGAATTCTTTATTTGTATGGGGAGAACTCAGGTCAGAAGGTGAATGTGGACAAAAGTAGTCTTATCTTAAGCAGAAATGCCCCTAAAGACATCAAAACTAAAATTTCCTTGGAACTTGGAATTAATATTCATGTTTCCTTGGGAAGATATCTTGGTTTGGAGGTCAATTTTGGGGCCTCCAAGAGGAAAGTGTTTCAAGAAATTTGTGATCGTGTTGAGCAGAAATCGCAAGGTTGGGCTGAGCAATTACTTTCTCTGGCTGGTAAGGAACTGGTGATTAAAGCGATGGATCTTGCAATGCCAATTTATGCAATGAATTATTTTCAAATCCCGATCAGTTTGTGTAAGGAAATAAATTCCGTTATAGCTAAATTCTAGTGGCAGTCTAGTCGAGAAAAAAGAGGTGTTCATTGGGGTGCGTGGGAGAAATTGACTAATCCTAAATTTATGGGCGACCTGAATATGAAAGATCTTAGAAGCTTTAATCTAGCTCTTCTTGCTAAGCAAGGTTGGAACCTGATCTCGCATTTGTCCTCTCTGTTGGCTCGTGTGTTAAAAGGCAAGTATTTTCCTTCATCGACTTTTATCTCTGCTTCTACGGAACACGTTATTTCGTGGGGCTGGAGGAGCATTTTGGAAGGGAGGAAAGTTCTTTTAAAGGGGCTTAGATGCCGTGTGGGGAATGGTCTTCAAATTAATATTTGGAATTGACCCGTGGCTGCCAAGACCTTCGACTTTTAAGCCAATCTCAAGGTCGTGCAACAACATTCAATTGGTCAGAGATTTGGTAGATGAAACTGGTATTAACTGGGATGAAAATAAAATTAATAATTACTTCTGTTTGGTTGATGCTTAGATGATTCGTTCTATCCCTATTAATACTTATAATTTGTCAGATAAGCTGATTTGGCATTTCTGTAAGTCGGAGAATTACTCGGTGAAGTTAGACTATGTTTCGGCGTTGAAATTGAATAGAGAAAAGTCTGGCACTTTTGTTTCAAAAGGGAGTAGCAGTACTTCTATGAATCTAAAAGGATTTTGGAAAAGTATTTGGGAGATGAACACCCCTCAAAAGATCAAACACTTCATTTGGCGGGCTTGTCATGGTTATCTTGCTGCTAAAATAAATCTGAGAAGTTGTGGTATTAATGTGCAGTCTTGTTGTGATTTCTGCCCTTCTCAAGACGAATCAGTGAGTAATATTTTACTTACATGTGACATTGCTAAACGATTCTGGTTTGGGACTCCGCTTCAGCTGAATACTAGTCAGTTCGAAAGACTAGATTTTAGTGAATGTTGGGACATTGTTCGGCGTATACTCTTAAAGGAGGATCGAGGGATAATTTGTTGGGCTTATTTTTCTTTGGTGCATGGAGGTTGTGGAAGTTTAGAAACAATCGGGTGTTTAACGATGAAGCCATGGGTGTTGATTCCGTTGTTTGGTTAGTAGTTGATGATTGGGTAGAATTTTCAAAAAATTCTATTATTTCTTTGCCCAAAGTAGTTCAAGGAGGTTTGGGGGAGGCATCTCCTCGGAATAATCGAGTGTCTCTCCTTTGTGATGAGGCTTGGGATTGTAATTCTAATTGTTCCGGCTATGGGTGGTTATTTAAAGTCAATCAAAAGCGGGTGTTGGGGATTATGGGTAGGGGTGAAGATTTGTGTATGGATTCGCTTCATGCTGAAGGCCGTTGTTTGCTGCGTGGTTTGGAAGATGCAGTGGTTCGGGGTTTTTCGGAGCTAGATGTGTTTAGCGACGCTAAGCTCCTTATTGATACTATTAATGAGAGTGCTTCTTGTCGTGCTAATTTTATTTTTGTTTTAGAAGCCGTTAAGGATCTTGCTTTCCAGTTTTCTACGATTTCTTTTTTCTTTCTTGGTCGAGAGTTTATCTCTGAATCTCATGTTTTAGCCAAGAGTGGCTTGAATTTGTGGGGTTTGCCCCTGATTTATTTTAATAAAAGTCTATCTTTGGAAGAAAAAAAAAACTTAAATAATTGATGTAATTAATATCTTCTCCTGGTAAAATTGCTATTATTTTATAGATTTATAGTTAGGTTGGAGTATTTTTGTAGTGGAGTCATTTAATGTTGATTTTTATGCATATGTGGAACATTTTTATAGCTAGATTGAGATTTTCTGTTGTTTAATTTGGTGGTCCAAAATGAGTATTTTTGTGCCTGAGATTGGACGTTTATGTGATTAGGCTATAACAATTTTTTTTCCGTAATTTATTGATTGATTTTTAGATCATTCTAGAGTTTTGTTTCAAGAAGGTATTATGAATTACACCATTCGTTTTTAATAGGATATTGAAAACAAAATTATTATTAAGCCAACTGAAAAAATAATAATTTAAAGAAATCAGCGTTTTACTTTTAAGAGATCAGCATAGGTATTACAATTACGAACGATGACATTTGATAATCTGCAGTAAAGATTATCTTAAAAAAATTGTTCAATGTAATCATAGTCACTTTTAATTATTTGAAAATGATATTGTGATAAGTATAAAAAATTATATTTCAAGTAAAAAAATATGAGACCGTATATTAATTTGATTTTAGACATCATTGTAAATTGCATTTTTGTGTTTTGTTTGATTTGTAAATCGCACATCTATAGTTTAAAAATATTTTTAAACATTTTGTGATTTGGTAAAATTACAAACCACACCCCTCTATCAGTCAGTTGATCAAAATTTCGGACACGTGCTTATTCTACGTGTGTCGTGTGTTTCAATTCTATTAAAAATAATCACTTTTTTAAATAAATGAGTGTAATTTATAGAATATATCATTATCAACAAAGTGTAAAATCTGAAATTTGCATACATCTATTAAATTTTTCTTATTATTTGAAAGAAACTGAAACAAGTGACTGACGAGAATAAATACGTGTTGAAAATTTTGATAAACTAATCAACAACGGGGTGTTTTATGTTATTTACCAAAAGTGTTATCTACAAATCAAACAAACCACCTAGATGTAGTTTGTAAGTTTCTTTTGATTTTAATAATATAGTTTTAAAACAGCAATTTATTATCTTCAAATTAAATTTATTATTTTACCTTTCTACTTAGTTACTTGACTCAATTTTAATATCATTATATTAAAATTGTAATATAAATAAAATAGTTAAATTAATATCCTCTACATAATAAACTAAAAAATTATTATAAAAATAATGGTATTTTAAGAATTGATATTTTCAAAAATAACAAAACTTTTGATTTAGATTGGGATTAGACTTATAGATACTAGATAATATTTTTAAAATATTCAAAATATTTATTATTTTTAAAACTACTCATAAAAAATACCATCAAATTGAAAGTTCGAAAAAACTAAATCAAGTTTAAAAAAAAAAAAAAAAAAAAAAAATCGAACCACAAAATCCAACCACAAAAAAAAAGGTCCAAGCTTAGTATCAAAATATCTATATCAAGGAAAAAAAAAAGTCAGACACCAAACTATCCAAATACAGTAAAGAAAAAGTACAAAAATAGTCCTAAAAATTGGCAATTATACATAAATAAAAAAATAGGTTATTTACTAATGGACACAATAATAAATGATAATCATTCACAAAATGATTATTGATTAAAGAACAAAATCTAAATAACACCTCTATAGTTTTGATCAAATGCAAATACACCCCCTATAATTAGAAAATGAATATTTATACATTTATAGTTCCGAAATTATGCAACTTGGCCACTCCTCTCTAACGTAGTTAAGTTCTTTAAGTCATAACTTCTTCATTTGAACTTTGATTTAAATGATTCAAGATGTTTTGGAATCCTTGTTTCAATCTCTACGTTATGGTCAATTCAAAAATTCGAAATCATCAATAAATTAAAGAGTTATCATCATCAAAATATTAGGTATGATTGATATCATAAACTATTTTTATCTACCGATGGTTTAGGAGTTTTAAACTGACTATTACGAAGATCTTGAATCGACGATTCCAGAACATCTTGAATCATCTAAATCATATATCAAACAGAGAAGTTATGACTATAAGAAGTTTACATCATTAGTGGGGATGAGCCAAATTACATAATTTTAGAACTATAAAACCTATAGTTGGTGTGTTTGCATTTGACAAAACTACCGAATTGTTATTTATATTTTATACTTGATTTAATCACAATGTGTCGCAATAATTTATTATATTTATAATAATATTTTTTAAATATTACATTGACAATTATCCCAATAAAAATAGTCTCACCCAACCCAAAAATCTTAGACTTAAATCACAAATCTAAAAAAAATCAACTAATGCAAGTTGTTAATTTTATCAATCATTCAAGTTTAGTATTCAATTCCATAAAATTAAAACAAAAATTATAATAAATTTAACTCATTTAATTTAGGTATGTAAAAATAAAATAAAAATAAACTTTTTTTCTAAAAATTTAGATGGTGAAATCTAAATTAATTAAACCCAAAATGGTCATCAAGATTTTTACGTCTATTTTCAAACGGCCACCAACTATTTTCAAACCTTATTAAACTTTTTGTTTACACTATGTGAAATTTTGGGTGGTTAAACTTATCTTACTCAAAAAATAAGGTATAAAACATGGCTCAAAACAAATCATTTTGAATTATAATCCCATTAAATAACAATATTGATAATTATTTTTACATATAAAAAGCGGAGAATGATGAGTTTGAACTCATACTGTTTTAAATATAAGCAAAATAAGTTTGAAGTCTTACTGTTTTAATTATAAATAAGTTTTTTGTTAATTATTTTGTAGATCAATATATTATTCAAAAATTAATAATATTGTTGAGTAATAAAAGAATCGTCAATTTTTAATCGAAATAATTTGAATGAATCAAATTTTTTATTAGGTCAAAATCACATTTATTATATAAAAAATAATAGAGTATATAAATCAAAAGATCACTAAATTAAATAGAATCCACTCTAATTTTGATCCATTCAAATAACCTTTTTGACAAAGACATTCATAGAAAAGCATATCTAGAAAAAGAGAATCAAATGAAATTGCCTTCTCTTTACCACCACCACCACTACCACTACCACCACTTTCCACCTTCTCAAAGATCATGGTAAATTTTGGTATCCACCACCTGATTTTTACCTTTTTTTTCAACAAGAAAAAGAAGAGGAAAAAAAAACCCCTAATTTCTGACATCACCTGTATCTCTTTAGAGGATTTTTATGGACCCCATTTTCCCCTCTTTCCTACCTTTCCTTTTCATCTTCATGACTTTATACTTTCCCCCCCAAAAAAAAAAAAAAATCTTCTCTCTTTATAATTTATATTCCCACAAATGTCAATGACAAATTGACAATCCTTTTTTTGTGTAAATAAATCCTAACTCACAATCTCATCAAATCTTACATTAAATATTTCTTTTTTCTATCTATTTGTTTTCTTTTACCAGTAATTTTATAACTATGTCATTTAAATAAATAAATTATGAAAAAATGTTTCAAACATCACATTTCTATTTTTAGATATGTATATTATTTTTTTTTTATTTAAATAGTCAAACTATTTTTCATATGTTATTTAAAAAAAAATAATAACAATTAAAAATTAATTTATAATAAAAAATAAAGTTTTAGTTGCTAAAATTAGATAATAATTATTTAACCTTAAATTAAAATTAAAATACTAAATATTAAAATTTAGTAGTTTAATAATTTATTAAACTAGATACAATATGTTATTTAAAATATTAAAAAAAATTGTATTTGTGAGTCTATTTTTGCAATTCCTAGAAATAATAAAATGTTAAATAAAGAAAGAGAGAATCATATCCCTTTGAAAAATTAGAAGATTTTGTTTAATTATTTAATTGAAATTTAATTTTAATTTTAATTTTTTGCTTGCCTTGTAATTCAAAGTATATCATGTTGGAAAAATATTGAAAGATTTGGTGAGGAAATCTGGTCGGATCTTGCTTTGTGGGATGTGGATTTTGGTGGGTCTTATTGCAGTACAAACCTATTCATTTCTTCTTCATTCTTCTTTCTCTAACCCTCCATTGTTGATTTTTCATACAAAAACCCACCAAAATTAAACCCCCATTTCTCTCAACCCTTCTTCAAATCTTCTTCCTTTCTTTCTGGGTTTTTTCCCCTTTTTCTTTTTCTGTTATGGGATCTTCCGTTGCTGCAATGGGCATGGTTTCTGAATCTAAATTTCATGTTTTGGCTGTTGATGATTGCGTTATTGATAGGAAGCTGATTGAAAGGCTTCTCAAAACCTCTTCTTATCAAGGTAAATGAAATGGAATGAATAATTGATGGATGGTTTTTGAGCTGGAGATGCATTTTTTGTAATGGGTTTTTGATAATTGTTTGTTTTGTTAACTTTTTTTTCTTCTCTGAATTTCCATGGCAGTTACTACTGTTGATTCTGGTAGTAAAGCTTTGGAGTTTCTGGGTTTGAGAGGAGATGATTTTAGCCACTCAATTCCTTCTGTTTCTCCTATCAATCATCAGGTTTGATTCAAATTTTCATTTTTTTTCCTTTTCAATCCAATTTGTCTTCTGGGTTCTTGGATTTTTCACTTTTTACTTTGTGGGTTTTTTTTTTCCCTGATTTTCTTTCAATTCCTCTTTCTTATGTAGGTTTCTAAATTTTCTTATTGGTTGTTTATGGGATTTACAGGAAGTAGGTGTGAACCTTGTTATCACAGATTACTGTATGCCTGGGATGACTGGCTATGATTTATTGAAAAAAATCAAGGTATGATTTTTGTCTTGTTTTCTAATTGTCTTGTATTGCACATCAACTGTTTGTGAAAAAACCTCTGAATCAAAATTTTGCTAGTTTTCTACCTCTTTCCTTCTGATAAATCTGGTTCATGTTACTCAGTGATTTGATTTTGACTGTTGATTACATTGTTTCAAAACTTAGTGATGAATTAGGATGACTTGAATTTGGAAGGAGTTTTGAAGGAATTTCTCTGATTTTGCAGGGATCTACGGCTTTGAAAAACTTACCTGTTGTGATTATGTCATCTGAGAATGAGCCTTCAAGAATCAATAGGTAAGAAAGAGAGAAAGAGAGAAATATTATTCAAGTTTTTTCTTGAGATGTTGTATTCTGAGAATCTGAATTATGAGTAGTGAGTTTCAATCTGATTGAATGGTGATGTGATTGATGATTTGAACAGATGCTTAGAAGAAGGAGCAGAAGAATTTTTTCTGAAACCAGTGAGATTATCAGATGTTAACAGGCTTAGACCCCATATGTTGAAAACCAAAGTCAAAGATGAAAAAAAACAAGAGAAAACAGAAGAGGGAAAATCTGTTTCAGGAATCCAATCTCTATCACAAGACCAACAACAACAACAACCACCTGAACAAGAACAATTTCGATTACTGCCGCCGCCGCTGCCAGCACCGTTGCAAGAACAAGAACAATTGCAATTACTGCCACCACTTCCCACACCACAACAGCAATCGAACAATAACAAGAGGAAGGCAATGGAAGAGGGGCTTTCACCAGATAGAACAAGGCCTAGATACAATGGTATTACCACTATGGTGTAGTTAATAACGGGAAAACTTTTCTTTCTTTTTTTTCCACTTCATTTTTTTTTTAATTTATTTCCCTTTTAATGCTGGTTAATACAGGCTCGGTAGGAATGTAGAGATCAGAATGGTTTCCTGTATACATATTTCATGGAAATATTTTCTTCCAATTTTGTTAAGCTAATCAAATCATAACATCAAAACTTTAATGAAAGATGACTTGTAGCTATAGATTTTTACTTCTTCTTTTTCTGATATTGACAACTGCTTTTATTCCAAGTTCATTGTTTCCTTAATCTTCTGGTCTGTTCTGGTCATTTTCTTCTTTTCTCTGGTTTATTGAACTGTTTTTGGCTGGCTACATCTGACTGATGTGAATCTATAACTAACTCTATGACTCATAGGAGAGTTCATCTCTTTATAGATCTTATATATAAGAATTATGATATGTTTGTCTCTCTTTTCAGATAAAAATCAGTTGAGATGACCATTTTCAGATATATTCCATTACCATTTGGGGAATAGATTTTTTTTTCTTCGTTTCTTTAGATATTACGTCAAATTAGGAAAGGTGAGATTGAAGCTTCGATCTCATAGAAGGGAGTATTGATGTCTAATCAGTTGGACTATGCTCAGGTTGGTTTTGGGAATGGATTTATCATTATTCATATGTATGGAATTGAATTCATTGGTAGATTGAAAACACGTAAATTTAAAATTGTTTTAACTTATGAGGAACTAAAAGAAAAATTATCTGGTTGAGCTTCATTGAGAAGAAAATGAAGGAATGACTCTGATCCTACAAAGCCTTATAACATCATATTTAAAAAATAAAAAATAAAAATAAAAGAGCAGTTTTTTGCTTCATTGAGATGTGAAAATATTTGGCTATTAAAAAACTGAATAAAATGATGCATCTATCCAAATATGGAGGACTCATTTTTAAGTGGTGTCATTGTTATTCCTTCTAATAATAATTATGTCGATTTGTTACCACCCCTTCAGATTGACACTACCAAAAGTTTTCTTTTTTCCTTTGTTTACCATCTACTTTATTTTATGGATAGCCTACCGTAACTATGTTGGAAGAAAGATTTTATTCCAAACCAATCTTTTATATAATTGGTCTTACACGATCACCTGACCCTACAACATTTAGGGGATGTTTGATAGGAGGAATTATTAAATCCGGGTTTATAAAATTTGAGTTTGTGAAGCTCGAGTTTGTTTTTAAACGTGTTGGGACATGAATGTAAAAAATCTGGGTTGCCTTGCCTATGTTTGGTAGATGAGTTCTAAACTCATATTTAGACTTAGTTTTATATTGTTTAATTTTTTTAAAGGTTAACAAACTATCACTTTTTATTAAAATAAATTCTTATAGTTAACCACGTATAATTTTAACTAATGACCTGAAAGTTTGAAAATTGTTATTAACCCACCATGATTTGAACTCATAATCTCGAGAGTTGAAAATAGTCATTTAACTTCTAAGTGAACCAATGATGAGTTGTCATTACTCAACATTAAAATAATACTATAATCAAATTTTAAAAAGATATGTGGCAGTTAAATGAAAATTTTCTTAATAATTTTTTATTTGTTTATTAGTAGGAGGGTGGATAAATTTGTTAAAATAATCATGATTTTTAAAAAAAATATTAATTTCTGTATATGATAGTACAAAAATTTTGTCCAAAGCAAATCAATAAAATACCACAGCAATTCTTTCCCAAACCACTTGCCTTCATTTATGGCTTCAATCAAGGTTTGAAGATACTTCTGTCCAAATTATAATAGTTGGACTTCAATTATTAGTGTACAAGTCCAATTGATTATTATAATTATCAATTCCTATACTATTTAAATAGATTAAAAATGCTTTAAAAAAGAGAACAATAATATCTATAATTCATTTAATGTACTAGATGTACTTATAATTTACTACACCGTAAAAAAAACGGATGGTTAAAAATCAACAACAAAATCAAATTGCTTCTAGATATATAACTTTGATTTGAATTAAATCTATTGAACAATTCAATTCGTGACAAATTGAACCTATTAAATGAGTCAATTCGTGATTTTGACCTATGTGATCAAAACTCTAGAGTTATAACTAGTCTTTCCAATTTATTGAAAAGTATGAAAGAATTGTTCTTTCAAAAATAATTTTCATGTTATACGGTCAAATTTGACAAAATGTTGACTTTTTTTTACATAATTTCATCAAATTTCAAATTCAAACGAAGAAAAGGAAATTGATACCTAAAAGATTTTTTTTTTTTTCTTTTTTTTTGAGATTACATCAAAGTGGGGGAGGGGGACTCGAACCTTCGACCTCAAAAGAAAGGGAATATATGTCAAACCAATTGAGCTATGCTCATGTTGGCACCTGAAAGATTGTTAGTGACAATAACAATTCAAAACAAAAAATATATATATAATACAAAAATTAATTAAATTAAATATGATGTGGCATAATTATGAAAATGTATGGGGAAAAGGATGAGAGAAGGATATGAATAAGTAATCAAATTCAAGTCCAAAAGAGTGAAAAAATCAAGTGGGTTTACCTAACATTAAACAACAAGAATCATGGTAAAAGTGACTTTTCTTATTAATTAACCAAAAAGATTTTGTATTAATTGCCTTTCCCTTTTTGGATCCTCTATATATAAAACTGAAAAGAATTCCCAACAAACAAATTAAATAATAGGTAAAATATCCCAATGATGTCCATCAATCACAATTGGAAGTTTTTTTTTTAACCAAAAAAAAAAAACACATAAAAAATATGAAACTTTTTTCTCAAAGTTTGATAGTGATTATAAAATTTTGTGGAAATGTATTAATTGATATATTGACAAAAGTAATATTATTGAAGAAAATTTTGAAGAAGAAAGTTTTAAATTTATTTTGATAATGATTTTGATTTATTTATGATTTTTAAAAAGCAAACGTGTTTATTAAAATACATTTGAGTATAAAATATTTGTATGTAGGTGATGTTATATGTGAATACAAATATTTATTTATTTTTTAAAAAGAAATAGACTTGTGGAGCTAAAATAAAAAAGAATTAATCTCAAATATCATAAATCTGCATACTAATTACTAAAATGTCATAACTTTTTAAAAATTACTCAAATAGCATCAATTAATTATTGAACTATTTTTCATAGGTATTTTTAACGAATTTGTTTGTTTTTTGATTTTTTAAGTTCAAGGTCAATAATTTATTGAACTATTTGATCATTTTTTATTATTATTTTCAATGAATTTATTAAAAAATTTAATTTTTTAATTCAATAAATTATTGAACTACGGTAATTATGCTCTTTGAGTAATTTCTGAAAAGTTCAAACATTTCAGTAATTAGTATACAAAAATATGCTGTTTCAATTGCCCAAAATTAAATATATATATATATATATATATATATATATATATATATATATAGAATTAATTACAGCAACAACCACTTTAAATCACCTTTTTACAATAATGCTGGTGGTTATGATTTTATTTCATTTGTACCCAAAAAACACCATTTATGGTGGTGATCTGGTGGTTTCCGATTTCATCTTTTACCATCTTACCCTTTTATCTCTCCTCAAAACAATATCTTAATAATTGCAAATCTTTTAAATTTATTATTTATTTAGAATTTAATTAAATTTGAATTCCTATTTATTGAAAAAATATCTTTAACCTAAAATATCTCCCATCATATTCTTCTCCTCCTCCTCATTCGTCCACAGCCGTCAGCCTCCTCCTTATTCGTCCACAGTCGTCATCCATCAATGGTGATTTCCATCATCTTCTTCCTCCTCCTCCTTTTTCGTCTACATCCATCAATGGTAATTTTTTTTCACCGTATCTTCTCTTCTCTCCGTTCTTTGTCGAAGGCCGAATCTACTTTCTGCAGGTTTGATTTCTATTTTTTTTCACAGTCTCTTCTCTTCTCCCCGTTCTTGGCGCTGTTCGAGAAGCATGCTCTGAGGTCGCCATCGATTTTCTTTTCCGTCTACCATGGAAATGGACTTCAAGGTTTTTTTTTTTTCCAGATTTGATGATTTCTTTGATTTTTTTTATCCATATCTGAATGAATTTTTAAAAATGTTTATTTTTGTTCCGTCTGCCATGGAAATGGACTTCAAGGTTTTTTTTCCAGATTTGAAGATTTCTTTAATTTTTTTTATCCAGATCTGAATAAATTTTTAAAAATGTTTATTTTTGTTCAACATTTATTTTAATTTTCTACTTTCATATCTTTAAATCGAGTCGGATCTAGGGTTCTGGTGATAGATCTATCGTTTATTCCCCTTATATATATTTGATGATTGCTTTGATTTTTTTTATCCAGATTTGAAGGATTTTATTCAAATGTTTATTTTTGTTCAATATTTATTTTAATTTTCTATTTATACATCTTTAGAATTTGTACCTCTTTTTCATCTTCAATTTTGTGCATTCTATAAATTTTGAGTACACATCAATAAATATTTACTAACAGTAAACAATTTATAAAAATTTGTACCTTCCAATTCTCTTTTCTCTGTATTTTGTAGAATAAGTTACTTTTAATTAAATGTTTATTTTTTATCTCTGTATTTTGTACGATAACGAACAAGAAAGACATTCGAATTTTCCTGGAAGAAGAAGTCAAAAGTTTGAAGATTTTTCTTTTATTTTTTGTTATTGTTTTTATTTTTGTTTAGATTTGATTTTTCCATTAATTTTGTAAAATTTAAGGGATTTTTATAAATTTCCTTAAATTTTGCACAAATTAAGGAGAAATTAAATCGGAGGTATGTTTGTCCTTTCACAATGTAATTTAATTTGGCCGGTGGCGGTTTTGGGTGCTATTGATAATTAATAAAAATATCCGGTTTATTTGAAATATCCATAATTTTTTTATTATTAGTGAAATTAATTCATATATATATCAAATATTAAAATTTTAAAAAAAAAATGCCCCCAAAACACTCCAATCCCACCCAAATGAAACATATACACATCCAGTAATTAAGGCAATGGAAAAGCTATCCTTGGAATACCATGCACAGAAAGGAAGGAAGTTCTATCAGACTTATGATTCATTGCACTTCTTTGACTCTTAGTATCTATAATTTTTCTTTTAAAAAAAGTGATCTGAATTATAACCATCAGTTTCAATATTTTGAATTGGATTGAATATACCTGGGCAATTGAAACATTCAACTAATCCCATTCAATTGGAGTAAATATAAGGGTAAGAGGAACACAAAATACTCCCCTTATTCACACTTTTAATATATAGTCGAAATAATGTGCTTTGCACGTGATCGTGTATTGTTTTAGCTACATGTTGTACGTATTATAAGATTGTATTGTTTTAAAATTTTAAAATTATGATAGTATTCAAATGATAGTTTGTTTTAGTTTAATCTCTCACATTCTTGAAACATTATATTTTAGTATTTATTCTTTTATATTTATGAAAAAATTTCTTATACTCCTGATGTACCGGCCCACTCGATACAACTGCGATTTGGATTGTGGGGCCAAGAGTATTAAATACATATTTTCTCCCTTTTTAATTTTTTTTCCTCTTCTCCTTTCCGCGTTTGCACCATCCACTACCTTAATCATAACTTTTCAATTTTTACAAAGGAAACATTGGAGGAAATTGGTGATTTAAAATGGAACGTTGAAGGAAATGGCCACCCATTCGTCAATCTAATCTCACTTTCCCATGGCCACCCCTTCTTTTGTGCATTGCATTTTCTATTTTATTCTACTTTAAATTCAAAACAAATATTGAGATATGTGATTAAATTTACCCTTACCTATTAGCTTAAATTTTTTGGTACAGTGGGAAATTTAACATATTCAATAGTAAAAAATAAAAAGGGTGGTGAGGTAAAATAGGAAATGGATTTAAAAAGAAACGGAAAGCATTGGAATGTCGCCCGCCCCTGAAATCCAATTTTTCATATTTTATCAAGATTGAAAATATTATAAATAATAGTTCTTTTAATAAAAAATTGGAACACGGAAAAAAATTCTAAAATATGACTTCGTAAAATTAAGCAAATATTACCATTTATTTAAGCTATAATAAGAGCAATCCAAAAACTAAAGCTTTATTGGGTGAGCGTTAATAATTTGCAATAGGAGAATACTTTCCTCCTGATTGGTGAGAAAGTGTTCCTCCTGACCTCCCTATGTGTTTATTTTTCTGTTGGTTAAAAGCAAATCAATGGGTCTCATGTAATTAATAAAAAAAATATTAATTATCTCTTATTATTTTTTAACCAATAGAAAAATGAACGTATCCTCCTGACCCGTCAAGAGACAAATATTCTCCTTTACAATCTGTCTCTCAAAGTCTCGACCCATTAATCTCTTATTATGCACTCACCCTTACCAAAAAAAATAAAATCCAAATGCGATCTGGAAGCAGTGCAGTAGCTTAACCTCCTCCTGCTTTCTCATCTTTAGTCGTGTTCATCAATAGGGTCTCGCCAACCTATAACTTATATTGTATACTTTATTCTTGACATTGGTAAATTTGATACAAAAAAATCTTTGAATATAATCTTCCTGACCCGTCATGAGGCAAGTATTCTCTTTTACAATCTGTCTCTCAAATTTTCGATCCATTTTAATCTCTTATTATGTACTCAAACCCTCACCAAAAAAATAAAAATAAATAAAATCCCAATGCGATCTGGAAGCTAGAATAGCTTGACCTCCTTCCGCTTTCTCATCTTTGGTCTTGTTCATCAATAGTGTCTCACCAACCTATAACTTATATAACAATTGTATACTTTATTCTTGACATTGGTAAATTTGGCAAAAAAAATCTTTCAATATAATCCTTCTAACCCGTCAGGAGGCAAGTATTATCCTTTACAATCTGTCTCACAAAGTTTCGACCCATTAATCTCTTATTATGCACTCAAACCCTCACAAAAAAAAAATATAATAAAATAAAATCCAAATGCGGTTTGGAAGCACTGCAGTAGTTTGATCTCCTCCCGTTTTCTCATCTTTGACCGTGTTCATCAATGTTGAGGGAACTCACAACATTTATAAAGTCTAAAGGTCACTCCTCTTATTACCAATTGGTTTTGAGATAGATGCCCACATTATTAATATGGTATCAGAGCAGGAGGTCCTGGGATCAAACCTCCATTATATCATTTGCTCTAATTTCCTCCCCATTTAAATATTCCACATGTTTGGGTCTTGTGCAAATATCCAAGCCCACATGTGAGGGGGAGTGTTGAGATATATGATTAAATTTACCTTGAACCATTGGCTTAAACTTTTGGTTCAATTGGTGATTTAACATATTCAATATGGTAGCGTCTCGCCAACCTATGACCTTATATAAACAATTGTATACTTTATTCTTGACATTGGTAAATTTGACAAAAAAACCTTTCAATATAATTTATAACTTAGACATATATAGAAAGAGAGAGGTTCTATTTAGATTCAATTTTTAAAAACCATTTTCTACTTTTGTTTTCCTAACAACTTTTAAGAATAATTTTTTCATAATTAAGTATTTATATATTTGAAAAGTTATTATTTACAAAAATATAATTTTGAGAACAAGATATATATAAAAACCCATTTTCATAATTTTGTTTTCCTAATAACTTTTATGAACATTTTTATAATAATTAAATAAGTATTTATATATTTGAAAAGTCATTATTTACAAAAAAGAAGAAGATAATTTTGAGAACAAGAAAAAAACAATTAAAAAAAAATAAAGCAACTTTTACAACATTCAAATAAATATTTAAAATATAAAGCTACTCTTGAAAACAGCATCTTTGATAATTTTCTAAATAACTGTACACTCTATCCATAAAAAAACATATTCTTGACTCTTGTTAATAATCATATCATTACTATTTTCTGAAGGTGTTTCTAGTCCAATATGCATCACAGGTTCCATTTTTAATCATATCATTACTATTTTCTGAAGGTGTTTCTAGTCCAATATGCATCACATAATCCATTTAAAAAATGGAACCATAATTTTTAAAACAAGACCTAAGACTTGTTTATCAATAGGAAAATGAAATAGATACATGCATGTCTTGTAAAAGTCAACGCACAAGGCTTCAATAATAGAGTGTAAATCAAAAAATTGTTTTGAGGTTAAATTGTGTTCAAACCAAGTTCTTGAAGCTTGCTTAGTTCATGAAAGAATTTGTGTAATTAAGATTTTATGATTATGATATAGGATTGATTAAGCCTTTTGACTTCGACATATATACTTCTTTTATACTATTCCGATAAAATTAAGACGAGGAAAAAAGTTCTTCATCCCCATCTCAAATCCTCACCCGAACGGGAGTAGGTGTCTAATTGCCTTCAACTAATCCTCTTTTGGTAGAGAATTTTGGCACCCCTGCACCATAAATCTAGTTTGAACGATACAAGATTATATTACCTATTAGAAAGTAGTAGGATTGATGGAGCTATAGTAGAATTTATCCAAGTGGACATAATAGTTTAAAAATTACTTAAATAGTTATTCAATAATGATTGAACTAAAAAAAGGAAAAAAAAAAAAGAAAAGAAAAGAAAAAAAAAAGAAACCAATAAATACATTGGGAAAATAAATGAAAATCAACCAAATATTTCTATAAATTGTTTAACTAACTATACTGATATTTGGCTAATTTTTAAAATCTTCTTACATTCAAGTTTTTAATTTTGTATGTAAAAGTGACTCAAAATAAATTAATTTATTAATCTAATAATAAATCTTTACATGAAATTAACTTAAATGTATATATTATATTTATATATTGGGAAATTTTAATATATGACATTTTTAAGTGTATTTTTAAAAATAGAAAATGTTTTGAAACATTTCAAAAATGACATTTCTCACATTGAGCTTTCACCAATCTTAGTCTGAAAATTGGTGGATTTTATTATGAGAAATGGTATTTTCAAAAAATTTCAAAAGTTTTTCTATATTTTTTAAAATACTAACCCTTAAAATGTCATTTAAAAAAACAAAACAAAACAAAACCTTAAAGCTAATGGATAAAATCAACTTTATTAATGATTTTTTTATTTACTTTATATTAAATTATATATAATAAAATAAATAATTGAAACATTAAATTAACATAATTAAAAAAAGGGAAAATTGCACAAACCACCCCTGAACTATGGGGTTTGTTACACTTACACCCTTAAACTTTTAATTTGAGCAATTGACCCCCTGAACTATGCAAAGTGTTAAACTTGGATCCAAGAAAATTTATTTTATTGAATTATCCCATTAAAATTATTAATTTACTAATAATTTTTATAAAATCTCTATTAGGTTGTGTCCCCGAGGGTTCTCGTCCCATCCCGACCTCGTTCATGACCCCGAACACAAAACCCTTTCAAGGGTCGGGAATGAGAATTCTTCTCGGATCTCAGCTCTCTCTGTCCCATTGACCTTAGAGATGTATTCTTCGTCTTAATGATGATTTCCGATGATCTAATTTCAAAAGCTAATGAAGTAATTTGAAAAATTAAAATTTCTTGGGTCCAATTTTAACACTTTGCATAGTTCAGGGGGTCAATTGCTCAAATTAAAAGTTTAAGGGTGTAAGTGTAACAAACCTCATAGTTCATGGGTGGTTTGTGCAATTTTCCCTTAAAAAAATATAGCTAGATTTGTTGTGGGGAGTGTTAGGAATGGTGTCCTAGAACTTGTAATTATTTAATAATAATAATTTATTAAGAATAAATTAAATAAATAAACATAAGTTCTTTATATTATCTAGATTGATTCAATTAATGATATTAGGAATATATGGAAATATATAACTATCAAACATTCAAATAGTAAACCCTAAGTTACTCTTATGAAATCACGACTTAGTATGTGAGTCATACAAGAGGATTAAAGTCGAGATGAGTAACTTAAACGTGTCTACAGTAAACGGATAACGTTTGGGAACCTTATCCTGGTAACACTGTTGATAGCTTCGCATTTTGTTTATAGACAAATGATCGAATCCTGATCATTCATGTGGGAGACATGAAATGGAAGTATCATATGCAATGTTGATTGAATAAGACAGGACCACGATGTTCGATCAAATTTCTCATTAGTACCGGTTCACAGAAATGATCGAATATCAAACTTAGTTTATCAACCGTGATAGATCTCAATCCTGAGTGAAATGCGGACTCCTATTTGTGGAGTTATGTTCTTTGATTCACATGGTTGAGAAGCGATCCGTAAGAACGCTCAATACACCTGTTTTGGGAACATGACTAGATAAGAATCTGGGAACTCATTTTCACGAGATGGAATTCATAACTTTCCTATAAATTAACGGTATCGGTGCGATACCTAAATATTTTAGGAACTTTAGGAAACTCCTTGATGTACTCGATTCGAGACATGAACAAGTGGCGCCACGACTTCTATTGATCACGAAGTATATTATCTCTAGTTCGACTAAAGATAATGTTCATTGGAGAATCGGCGGGAACACAAGGATAAAGCGGTAATTACAGGGGCAAAACGGTAAATTTATCCGCCTGTAATTATGAGGGTTCCACGTGAAGGATTATATCACGGATATAAATAAAGATAAACTAAATGGACATAACTCATCTATAGTGGGGGAGTTCAGCTATGAATCTATAGTGGAATTATTCATAGTTAGATAATAAGTAATTAATCGATTATGAGTTAATCAATTAATTGACTAATTATTAAGCCCATGATCTATAGGTCCATCAGGTCCCTATGCTAGCCCAAATATCGTAGTCGCGAAATCAAGTAGAAGAAATGGAAATTTTTAAGTAAAGTGAATTACTTAAAATAAGCAATATTAATTGTTTAAATATTGAGTATATTTAAACGGTAATTAATATAAACATTATTAATTGTTTAAATAATGAGTTTATTTAAACATGAAATTAATAATGAAATATTATTAATTAGATATTATTAATTATTTAAATATTGAGTATATTTAAATGGTAATTAATAATTTGAAATTAATTAACAATTATTAATTGTTTAAATAATAAATTTTATTTGAACGGAATTAATAATTAATTAATTAATTAATTAATAATAAAATGTTATCAATAAAATTATTAATTAAATAATGAGTTTATTTAAATGGAAATTAATAATTAAATATAATTTGATAATATTTAGTCGGGAGAAAATATTAATATTATTAATTGTTTAAATAAAATATTTTATTTAAATGGTAATTAATAAATAAATTAATTAAGTTGAACTTATTAATTTAAGAGAGAGTTTCAAGCCCAATTGGATTAATGAACCCAATTGAAATTGGCCCAAAATAATTAATTAAATAAATTTGATTTATTAATTATTTATTATTAATTTTGGCCTTCATAGATAATTTGTAGGAGATAATTATTTGAATTATATCCTATAATAATTATATAGATTTATTTACCCAAGATAAATAAAATAAAGAAAAGAAAATAATCTCCTATTTATCTATGGCATTTTCGAAATTGCAAGATAAAGGAAAGAGATAATCTTTTTCTTTTTGTATTTATCTCTATAGATTAATCCTAATGTGATTAGGATTCCTATTTTTCTATAAATAGGAGGGTTGGGTCATTCATAAATCACACAATTAAAATTCCTTAGAAATTCGAATTCTCTCTTCCTTCTCCCTCCCCCTTAGCCGATTTTCCCTAGTCCATTGGGAAGAAAATATTTTTTCTTCTTCCCAATTTCTTCTAAAGTTCGATCCCACAATCGGATTTCGTTTGATCGATCGGGATATAGCGTAGAAGATCCTGGTGTTCTTGAGGATTTGATCTCGTAAAGAAACCTCCAACCGATTCTCCATTTATTACTCAATGTAAGTTTTGATTTTAATTTTCGAAATTTAAAGCATGAATCTACATGTTTTTTCACAAATTGCATGATATTAATAGATCCTAAATTAAGTGTTAATTTGTGTTACTAAATAAATTCCGCTAATTTAGTAAATCATCCCTTCAGGGAGAAATTGGATTACACGTGAAATTTTACAACTTGACAAGATTTGTCTACGCACCTCGTCTGACCGTAGTACCAAGGCACCTGGTCTGACCGCGGTACCTGGGCACCTGGTCATAAAGTCTAAGCACCTGAAAAGATCTGGCTACGCAGTCTCCGACATAGACCTACATACTTAAGATTGAATACAAGTATCCACTTGGGAAACGACACGTGGCGCAACCCGCAAGCGACACGTAATTGAGAAGCAACACATGACCCAATCCCTACACGACATGTGGTGCAACCCGCGAGCGACACGTAATTGAGAAGCAACACATGGCCTAATCCCAACGTGACACGTGGTATGATGATGTCATCAACCCATTCTCCTATAAATAGGAGAAGAAATTCATTCATTAGGTAACTAATTTCTACTACTATTCTCTTTGGCACACTAGCTCTGCTTGCTCTGACTTTAGCATCGGAGGGTGTTAGGCCGGCACCACATCGGTGCTCTTTTTTTTTCTTGTGCAGGTACCTACGTAGCACATCGTCGAAACAGCGTACTGCCTCCGACTCGTCTCATATATTATATTCGTTGTCTACGTGGAAGCTCTCCATTTTTACGCAACAACAAGATTATTGATGGAAAAATAATGGTATAATTAAAATAACATGTAATTTTTTAAATGTCACATTACAAAGTTTGGAGATAGAAGACTTGAAAGCACGTGAGAGAGGAGTGTATGAACTAATTAAGTGATTTTTTTTTTTTTTTTTTTTTGAGAAACTCTAATTAAGTGATGTTTAGATTACAAAAATATTATAAAACATATATAGTTATCTAAATATTCTCAAACATCTAACTCAAAGTTCATGTAAAATAAATACAATTATCTTGGATATCTAGCATCTACATTCTTAGAAATTTGGAAGTTGGGTATCCATATTATCAATAAACAAACACTGTGTTATCAAGATTTCATAAACGCAAGATATTGTTTGTTTTTACTTTTTATATATTTTACATCAAATTGGAAGAGAAGAAGAGAGACTCGAACCTTCGATCTCATGGAAAATAAGTGAATGTCTAACCAGTTGAGTTATGCTCATGTTGACCGTAAGATATTTTTTTATTATTGACAAACTAAACCTACCGTAAATGATCAATATATAAAAATTCAACACTAATTTAATTTTTTAAGGGAAATTTAAATAGATGACACCTTTTAAGAGTAATTTCAAAAATAGTAAATGTTTTGAAATATTTAAAAAATGACATTTCTCATTGTGAGATTTCACCAATCTCCGTGAAAGATTAGACCAATCTCGGTCTCAGATTGGTGGGTCTGAGAAATGTTATTTTTGAAAAAAATTTAAATTTTTTGCTATTTTTAAAAACATCAAGTTTTAAAATGTCATTTTTGATTTATTTTTTAAATTTCTAATTAGAAATAAATACTCTTAAAACATTATACAATCGATAAAACCAAAAAATATATAACAAACTTTAGTTAATAATTAAATTTAGGGTAAATTTAAATAAGACCCATGTGACTTTTGTCAAATACATGAACGCTCCCTGTGATTTGAAAATGACAAATCATACCCCAGTAGTTCCAAATTATTCCGAGACTCTTCCTCTTCGACGCCATAAATTTCTTTTAGCCAATAACTTTTTCGTTTGAACTTTGATTTGGATGATTTAAGATATTTTGAAATCATCGTTTCGATCTCTACGCCATGGTCACTTCAAAACTTAAGAATCGTTAATAAATAAAAGAATTTATCATTATCAAAATACTAGGTATGATTTACACCATTAACGTTTTTGGTTATTGATGATTTAGAAGTTTTGAACTGACTATAACATAGAGCCAGAAATGAGAATTTCAAAACATCTTGATTCATCTAAATAAGAGTTCAAAAGAAAAAGTTATGGCTAAAAAAATTAATGGAGTTGAAAGGGACGAGTCTTATTAGAATAATTTGAAATTATAGGGGTATGATTTGGGATTTTGAATTGCATTTTACCTTTAAATTTAAAAAAGAAAAAAAAAAGTATTATAACACGGGCTGGAAAGTAACTAAACTCTCTAACTGCTTTAGCTCAGCTCATTTCAGCTCAACAAACTAACTGTATAATAATCTCTCTCTTCTCTCTCTCTTTTTCTGATAAATTTTTCCAGTTTTCTTGGAATTCAATTGAACTCTGGTAAGATCAATCAGCTAACTTTGCTAATTTTTCTTTACTCTTTCTTGTTTGATTTCTCTGATTCTCTCTTTCAATTTTTTATTTCTGCATATGCTTCTTTATACCCTGTAAAATAAAAAACAAGAACTTTTAGTTGCTGATTTTAGGGTTTTGTTTCTCTTGTATGGAAATCGATCCCGTCGTGCCGAGAATTATCATTTTAACTTATTTCCCTCGCAAAATTCATCTGATTCTATTTAATTTGATGCTAAAGCTGCTGTTTTATGTGTTGAATTTTAGCTGGAACTAGTGTGAACGCTAAGATTTACTTCAAATTGATTTGACTTCATTAACCTATATATTTTTTCCCTCTGTCTTTTTTTTCCCTTTATTTTGTAATTATGATTTTAAATTGTCCTCTCAATTTAGGGTGTAATTGCACTGAGTTTCTACATCTAAAGATGTGTGGTTAGTATTTTAAATTGTCCTCTCAATTTGGTAATGAGAGGAGTGGCCCTTAGACTTTATAAATGTTGTTAGCTCCCTTCAGATGTGAGATCCTTAACATGCCCCCTCAAGATAGTGCTTCTTTTGGGCTCACTAATCTTGGGTCGGATACCATTTATGGACCGAATGCTCGTTTGAGCTTTGTTGGGCTTTGATACCATATTAATAATGTGGGTATCCATCTCAAAACCAATTGGTAATGAGAGGAGTGACCCTTAGACTTTATAAATGTTGTTAGGTCTCTTCATCTTTCCGATGTGGGATCTTTAACATTGGAAAATTCACTAAAAAGAAGGTTCTTATGATTGGAATTTGGAGGGTTATTCCTTTCTCCTCACAGGGGAACAAAACGTGGTAAAAAGGGATATAGCTCTAGAAGTTCACTGAATTCATTCTCGTTTGCGTGTTGATTTATATAATGATGTAGTTGATGAATACATTTTTCTTCCACATTTTTTGTGTTAAACCTGCATGGTTGTTTAGCTGTTGCTGGAGTAGAGTATTCAAGGCAAATAAGCTCTACGGGGTTGATTGGAGAACTTTAATTCTTAAGCTTCGAGACCTGGAAATATGTCAAGTGAAACAGTGAGAAGAGTCTCACGTCAAGATATTCAAATGGTAAGCTGGTTGTTCATTTATGGCACATTCAGGATTTTTTCAGTGGTTCTTAGTTATTCGTCAGTTAACACTATTTGAAGGATTTTTATTGGCATCCCAACAGATCCTCTAAGAACTGGATGAAAAGAAAATTAGTTGGTGTATATGGAAAATAGCTAATTAAGGAATAGACAAGGCAGTTTTAGGCCTTCATTAATACTTGAGTCATTATCTGCAGGAACTTTTGAGGTCATATCAGATAATTTATAAGCCCAATAAAAAGAATGTCTTAATTGCTTAATCTAGAGTGGGCTGGTTCTGTTTTTCTTGTCAATTTGTGCTATATTTACTCATTTAAATTAGAAACTACTAGGTAAAGTATTATTTTCAACTATGTACATTGAAGCTTGAATAATTTAGTCTAGGTATGTTACTGGCATTTGATGGCATTAAGCATTAGATCATATATATATATTTACATAAAACTTTTAAAGAAAACGTTTCTTATAAAAAAATAAAATAAAACTTTTAAAGATGATTGGTCCTTGGACATGATCTAAAAATGTTAGAGAAGGGGATAATATAGGATGCAAAAAATCATTGTTCTTTTATGAAACATATAATTGCAGACAAGAAATTTGGCTTTTCTTTTTCTATAAGGTATTGAACTATTTGGTTTTAAGATATCATATCATAATTCATAACATTATAAATATGTAATTGGCTTCTTTGATTTCTTGTAGGTGTTACATATATTGTATTTCATATTTTAAATGCAAACTTTCTACTGTGAAAATTCTTGAGTCGTGTAATATAATTTTTAAATATGTACGATGTGTGGATTTTTAAAAAAAAAATATGTATATCAATGGATTTGTCCATGTCCTAATATCCTTATATCTCTAACAATATGGAAAAAGTTATCCCCACTCTCTCTTTTTCATTGTTGGAGCATTAACTTCTCTCACTCTAATGAATGATGTCTCTTCCAATTTTTATTACTTTCTGGTAACCAAACTCATCCACTTTTTTATATTTTATTTTTAGGTTCAAAATCTTATAGAGCGATGTCTTCAGCTTGATATGAACCGAAAAGAAGTTGTGGAAACACTTTCTAGTCATGCAAAAATTGATCATGGTTTCACAGAACTTGGTAATCTTTGTCTTTATAATTCATTAATTGCAAACTGCTTCTGTTTACTCTGTAGGTGATAGATACAAATTTATTATGTGTGTTGTTGACACCTGTGATTCAATTTGTAGAATGATGTGCTTGGCTTTTTCTCCCCTCACGAGCCCTTATTAGCTAAAGTTCATTTTTATCCAACTGCAATGTAGGTCAAGGGATAAAGAAATAAAAGTTAAAACCCTATATCAATTTATCTTTTTCTGTATTAGACTAAGCAGTTTAATCAAATTAATTTTGTCAGTTGTCATCTATATTCAATTGTTATAATGTGTATAATTAATGATAAAATGAGACCAATCAATTGAGAGTAGTGTTAACCGTTAAAACAGTGCCACAAGTGCAAGATATTTATTGTATGCTTTTGCTTATTACAGTTTAGTTAGATGAATAATGAGTAAACCATAGAAAATGTCTAGTAGAGAAAATGAGTAGTGACACATAAGTTAATTATAAAGCAGCCTACCAGTCTTCTATCTTGGCTACAATAAGTTTTGTATATGCTTTAACAAGTTGGAGTTGAGAGATGTAAATCTTTCACAATCGACAATCAATAAAATTTATTTCTTTAAATTGCTTATTCAGAAGCTTGAAAGTGCCAAGTAATTTGAGTGACATGTAATCTTTCTTGGCTTTCATTAACAAAAATTGGAGCACTACTTTTTTTTTTTTTGCTGATATTATATCAGTGATATAGTATAGGCTTATAGCACAACAAATATATTAATATTGAAAAATATTTACAACTTTAAGTTGAGAATTCCACAACGTGAGTTACTTCGTCATGCTAAGCTCTCTGATGAAATATTATTGAATGTTGGAGACAAGGTAATAGGTATTAAGGAGGTGGTGTTGAACAGAAGCCATTTACTTCACAGTTATTTCTCCTTTAGATCTATCATTTTCTTTTATTGTAATACCACTATATCAATCAAAGTGTAATAAAAATTTTGAGAAGTCGTAGAAGGTGATTGTTGTTGTATGTAGTAGCGTGCACAAGTAAATATTTCTTTAATGGATAAGAAACCATTGTAATGGAGAAAGAAGAGAATGTTCATAAGTATATGCCAGGACTAGGTGAGGCAATAAATATGATACGGTATTGACAAGAAAAGAAATTAAGCATTGCTCACCAGTCACCAAATGGTTATGGAGATTTCCTTTAGAAATTGAGGAGTTTGGCATAAAGTGGTGGATAGTAGCTATGGTAAGGAATCTGGGTGGATCACCAAAACAGGAAAACTGGTAGCTCGAAGAGTCTCTGCTGGAATATCTCTAAATTTAGAGAGTTGTTTGAGAAGTTCTCCTTGGTCAATGTTTGTAATGGGGTTAGAGCCATATTTTGGCTTGACAAATGGGGGGCGTGGGGTTCAGCCTCTCTTAGTATGCGATTCCTTAGGATTTTCGCTCTATAGTCACCGACAAGGTGTCTCTGTTAGAGAAGCTTGAAATAGTTCTTCTAATTCATGGGACATCAGAACGAGAAGAGGGGGCGAATTGGAAGACTTTGTTGATCTTTTGAAGGTGTTGAATGACTTTAGGCTTAGCAACAGCCACAGGAAAGATTGAATTTGGTGGAAGCTTTCCCTTCCTCTTGTGAGTTTTCCACTATAACTATATTTTTGGAAATTTTCTCCTCTTGTTGGTCCGATTGCTTTGACATTAAGGAGCTTCGGGAGGTAATGGGTCCTGGTCAAGTTCTTTGTGTGGTCAATTTGGAAGGAAGGGGTAAATACTAATGGCAAGCTTCCAATGAAGTGGTCTCATATGTCATTTAGACCTAATGGTTTCCCCTTGTGTCTCAAGGTAGAAGAGACTCGGCTCAACTCTTCTTTCACTGTTCCTATAATAGATATTGTTGGAATGCCTTCTTTAGTTGGTTTGGGTGCTTGTGGGTTCCTCTTAACTCAGTTAGGGACAAATATCACTCAACTTCTTGGTGGGCTGAATAATAAGAAGAAAGCTAATTTGTTATGGAACAATGGCGTCAAAGAAATTCTCTAGGGGCTTTGGATGAGAGAAACCAAAATATTTTTAAAGACTGAGGCTTTAATTGTGCTGAAGACTTCCTTAAGCATCAGGGGTCTTGTTGGAGTGCTTTATCCAACACTTATTGTAACTATACTCCAAGGGTAATTAGCTCTGATTTGAATGTTTTTCCCCAACTCCTAAGGGAGATGCTTTTTGCTGCCTTTGTCGGATCCTTTTCATATATCAAAAGTTTGGTTCCTTTCTCTAAAAAAAAAAGAATGGAGTTATGTATTCTCAAAAGACAAGACTGTTTGGTTATCATCTTTAAAAAAGGTTTTCTGTATTTAAAACCTAAGAACAGTTTTTTAGGCAGAAAACTTGTTTGGCCGGATAATTTTTAAAAACAGTTTTAAAAAAAAACAGCAGAAATTTAAAACATTATTTTTTTAGTTTTCGTGTATTTTCTTTGCTATTTTCTGTAATATTACTCTTATATAATCATAAATGATTTTTTTAAGTTTAAGTTAACTATGTGTATTTTAAAATTAATATATAGAATAAGTGAATAAAAACACAAAAGTTTGTCTTTCCAAACAATTTTTCAAATTAAAAAAGATTAGAAAACAGTTTTAAAGAATAGTCTATAAAACAATTTTTAAAAAATTCACCCTACAAACAGCCCCAATTTTTTTATTCCCGATTGCTAAGAGGATATAAAAAAATTATACTGAAGGTTTTAGAATACCTTGTTGTATGTTTGAAAATCTTAATCCATACTAATGAGCTAGAACTTTCAGATTGTAAACACTTAACGGCATATTTACCTTCCTATTTTTGTCAAAACTTCTTATATTACTTGGCTTCCAGTGTGGCAGAAGCTTGAAGATGAGAATCGGGAATTCTTCAATGCATATTATCTGAGACTGATGGTGAAGGACCAGATAATTGAATTCAACCGGTTGCTTGAACAGCAGGCCAGGATGATGGGCACTGTGACTTCATTGCCTAGTTCGAATGGGTCCCACGTTCCACCTAGTAAGGCTGCCTTTCTCTCAGTTGGGCGTTTTTTCCACATGTTGCTTATTGCTCTTAAATACCCCCCACCCCATGTTTTTTATTCTCACTGTTAATGAGGGAGATTAAAAGAGGAAAACAGCGCCGTCATGGAAATTTTTGGGCAAATAGTTTCCTCTGAAACTCTGTGCTGGAAAATCAATTTCATTTCTTGGAAGTGAGTTTAGTGACTACCTTCTTGACATTATAAATGTTGCTGGAATGAAGAAAATCCCTTCATATGAATGCACTATACATCTTTTGGTGGTTAAATAACTCAAATGGAGCCAAGTGACAATGTGATTTCATGCTCTTATCTGATCAACTAATTGTGTATCTAATTGCTTATTGCATGCTTTTACCAATGCATGAGCAGGGAAAGGGGAATAACTAGGCACCATTGACAGACAGTTGTGTGGCCAGGGATGCCCTGCTAGAAGAAAAGGTTTTCTAAGTTAATCTAACTGGTATTTGTTAACAACATTCATGGATATCAATTGATGACTATTTAATTGATTAAGTACCCGTTTGGGATAGCTTTTGAATGTATTTAAAAGTGTTTTTTGAATAAAGAAAATGCTTTCTATAACCATTAAAAAAACACTTATAAACACTTTTAAAAGCTATCCCAAACGGGCCTTAAGATTTTTATAGGTTCAAAAATATATTTTTAGTCTTTCTTTCACATATCTACTTCCTATAAAATCTATTTTCTGGTTGCTACTATACTTGCAAATGCCCAAATGTTATTGTTTTGGTCAAGCTAAAATGAAAAACATATCATTTATAGAGATAATAAAAAAATGGATTTCCATCATAAAAAAAAATGTGGTTTTTTGGCACCATAAGCAGTTTTTGAGTCAACCTGATGATGCCTTTTCTGCATTGGGAATTAAGTTCATCAAAGAATATGGCCGGTTGGTAACATAATATTTGAAAGAGGCATCAAAACATGGAGCTGAGCATACCGGCTTGAAAATGATGATGATGGGCAATCTATTTATATATATATATTTTTTTTTCATTATTGAATGTTGAATTATTTTTTGTGTAAGGTCTTGAATTATTAGACATGAACTATTCTTTTTTCCCCATTATGGTGTTTATTTTCCAGCCATATCTTCCTAAACTATTTCAAAATTTGGTATATTTTTACTTCACAAGTTTATTGTTCGATTTTGTTTTGATGCAATCATAGATTGTATTCGAGAGATTCATAATAGGAAGAGGAAGGAAGGAACATAATTCTATTCATTATCCTTCCACCTGATTGTTAATTCAAATGCTTGATAAAATTAATATTAATCAAGAATGTCTAGTTATCAAAATGTGATGCAGCTTTTGTACTCGGGATTTAGATCTTCTCTTAGCATCAAGTTGAACTGTGAGGTTTTGTTCCTTGATTGTTCGAAGGGTGGAAAATTAGATTTTATTTTTCATTTTCATTTCATTGCATTCTATAGTATTTGGAGGGGTGGAGTTGTATTGTCAATTTTTGTTAAACTTTTAAATATGATTTTATTTTTCATTTTCATTTCATTGCATTCTATAGTAATTGAAGTCCATATACTTTGTGTGCAGTACATCAGAGCTGCTATGCACCAGAGCATACGGGATCTGCTTTGAAACAAGAAAGTGTAGACCATCCTGTTGATGTCAGCTTAGCCAATGCATATTCCAATGGTAGCCAATCTTTACACTCAAGTATGCACACTGCAGTGGATATGTCGGCGGCCCATGCAAGGAGTGACGCTCCATCTCAGAGCTCAAATGTGGATCTGTTGCAAGCAATGAATGGAGGAATGATAAAAGTAGAAAATGGATATTCAAACAGTTCCCCTTACATGTTTGGATCAGATGGTAATGTCCTCGATACACGTCCATCAATTGGGGATGCATCAGTTGCATCTTTTGCTAGTGTGGATTCTAACACACCGTCCTTCAGTGAATCACTTCTCGATCCTGACCCCTCTTCATTTGGATTCATCAGTCAAATCACCAGGAACTTTAGTCTCTCAGATCTGACAGCCGATTTTTCTCAGAGTTCAGGTACGTTCTTCCGCTCCCTATGTTTATTTTAGATGATAGTCTTTTGTTTTTCAAGTCTAATAGATGTCAATTATTATTATTTTGATGTTTCGACTACTTATTGGAAATTGAAGTAATTAAGTCAAACGGATTCAGAATATTGAAAAGACAAGAAATGAAATGAAAACCTTGTTTTTTTTCCTTTTATTAAGCTTCACCTTTTCATACTCAAGAAAGACATGGAGAGAGTACTATAAAAGGATTATCAATTGTAATAATACGATTATACGAATCTAAATTGTCAGATATACTAGAGAGCTATCCCGGATGTCCCTTTTTAGCTACAGAGGCTGACAACATCCTCGATGCCTGTGAGAATGGAGAACATCTTGGTAACGAATTTTCTGTATCTGTTGATCCATGCTTGTAATGTTCAGGAGGTGATTACTGACTTAGTCCTCTTGGCATTTCAAGATAGTAAAAGGTTGGACAGCATATCAGAAAATTTGAGTTACGAAGACTTCAGAAACAATTAGCTGGTAACCTACCTATACTTGCTACCTATACTTGATTGATCTTTTTTTTTAATATAAGAGACATTTCATTGATAAATGGAAGGAGGTAAATGATCAAGTTGCCCCTAACTGGACGGACTTGATTGATCTTTTTTTAAAATTTATGCTTCTCTATTACTTTTTTTTGTTCTTTTTTTAGTTTGGTTCACTTACTCATGGGGTGCCTACACATCATGCAAATGAAAATGTACCAACTTGACTCCTAATCATTTGGTGATAAAATTAGAACGGACCGGGGGTTGAATAACTTAATAAATCTGTATAATTAAACTAACCATATGTTGGTTGTGGTCACCTACTTAGGATATTAACCTACGAGTTCTCAACATTTATTGTTGTAAGGTCGTATAAATGTCCCATGAAATTAGTTGTACGCACTACGCTAAGTAGCCCGAACACTCCCATGTCAAAATAAATAAATAAATTTGTTTGACCATGTCAGCTCTCTCCCTAATGCAACCTCCAGTGATGGATTTACATAAACTTCTTTCTTTTCCTTAATGCAGTGCACAGAATGGCATATTATTTAATGCATTCTACCAACATTTGGAGCAAGCAAACAACTTATTGAACTTTTTAAACAGTTATCCTATGGTAAAAGGCAAATGGTTGGTTTTCTGACAACCTGAAAATTGATGTATTAAAAATTATATGATTTTGTTGGTATAGTTGTTGTGCAGATGCTTGTACATAGAGCATTGTAGAGCTGGAGAGCCTTCAGATTAGTACTGACATGGTAATGCAATGCCATGAGCTCCAGATTACCTGAGCAGCTTAATATATATTTACAATAGAAAATAATGTCTTGATGATTTTCTGAAAATAACTTTAGATTTTAAGTAATTACATTAGGGTCTGTGAAATTAACCCTGTTGATGTTACATTTGATGATTGCAGTGGTGATAAATATTGTTGCTATCAAATGATTATGGTGAGTGTATATTGCCCGAGCTTATTGGGTTGATTGGTAACATTTTTTCTAAAAGTTTTTTATTATAATTATTTTTTTAATAATTTCTATGAATAATTTTTGCTTAGTTAGATATCTGTTTATTTAGAATCACTATGCATGAAAAAAATTTGCAGTTTCTATATAAGAGTTTGATCAAGAGAGATGATGGATCTCTTTTCTATTAATATCACTAAGCGAATGTTGTCTTTTTTGAGATATAACAATAAATTGGGGGAGAGGAGACACGAACCTTCGACCTCATGAGAAGAAATTAGGTGTTTAATCTGTTGAGTTACTCATGTTGGTAGTATTATCTTTTTGAAACAAGCTAATATTGTCTTTTAAGAATCAATGTTACTTTTTAAATCTTAGATACTAAACTATAATTTAATTTTAATTATAGGTATGAAGTGTAGTTTTTCTATTCGCTTAGTGATATTAATAATCGTGATTTGATCTCTTCCATATTGAACGCCCTCTGTTAATTCCATCATGCTATCTTCAAAGCTAGGTATGTTTGAACTCTGTAGAAAAATATTAAAAATCAATTACACTTCTCTGATTTACAATCTATATTTAATTTCATTTATAAATCAACTTTGAGAACAAAATTTCAATAAGATAATAAGTGCTTATTGTCATCAATTTTCATCATTGGCAATTTTCATAATTCAAAGTTATTGACCTGTAAACTAAAATCATAGACATCGAAAATTGGTAATCCTGGCATAATCCTCTTAACATCTACCAAAAGCTATTCCATTAGTATTTGCAATTACCCATATATTTTGCAACATTGGTTCAAATGCCAATGTTGCAAAAAACTTGATCTCTGGTAGGCTGTAATGACACAATGCAAAACCGAACACAAAGCTTCAGGATTTTGCAACAACAGATGCTTCTGGCTATATCATCAAACTTCTCATTCCTCCCGATTGGATTTTTCGTTCTTCTCCTACGCGGGTGGTCCGGTTCTGAGTGCATTGTCTAAATCAGCTATTAAATCATTCACATCCTCGATACCAACTAATATACAAATCAGATCTTCAGTTAAACCTCTCGCTTCTCGCACTGCCATTGGTATGCTTGCATGAGACATAAAGCAAGGCATGTTGAGAATCCCACATCGAAAAGATGTAGGGAACTCATAACATTTATAAACTCTAAGGGTCACTCCTCTCATTACCAATTGGTTTTGAGATGGATGCTCACATTATTGATATGGTATCAGAGCCCAACAAGCCCAAACGGGCATTCGATCCAAAAATGGGATTCAACCCAAGAATGGTGAGCCCAAAAGAGGCACCATCTTGAGGGGGCATGTTGAGAATCTCACATCGAAAACATGTAGGGAACTCATAACATTTATAAACTCTAAGGGTCACTCCTCTCATTACCAATTGGTTTTGAGATGGATGCTCACATTATTGATAAGGCATACTTATAAGAGACTGCACGCAACCTGCAAGATGATCAATTTACAAACTGTTTCAAAAATCATAAAGTTGGGGTAGTATAATTCTTCTTAAGCCTCAAATACCAAAGCTAAGAGTTTTTTAATTCAGAAGTCAGACATATAATACCAGCCTCTTCAAACTAGTCTCTAGCTATTAGTTCTTAAATGCATTCACCGTCCTTGTTCCGAAAATAAATCGGAGGAAAAAAGTTCTGCTGCCCCAATCCTATCCTCTTGATCAGGAATTTCACACCCTGATATTTATTCATCTCTAGCTAGAGAGATCATAGGCATAATTAAGGAACCTTCAAACATATAAACACATGTAACTTGCACAAAAAGGCAAAGTATAATGTATTCTACATGGTCATACCTAATATATGTTATAAATTATAATCGCACTTTTTCCCATCTAACCAGGGTGGAATTACCCAGATCTCATATGAAATTTTAAAAGCATTAATCGATATGCTTTTAAAATTTAATATGGAATCTCGGTAATTCCACCACCCTGGTTTGACGGTCAACAGTGCGATTATAACATATATCAGGTATGAACCAATAGGAGATACACTTTTTTTCTCTCCATTGATAATAGGCCTAAAAGATCATTTGCATAGCCCTAATTTCAACTTAAACTATAAATTTGTGGTTGTATATAAACACACCATGAGAAACTTATATTTATGTGAACTGTAACATTGCTAAATCGCATTCTTTATTATTTTAAAAAAAAATGATGCATTTTTTCAAACGTTCTGCCATGTAATATGTGGCATGGAGAGATGTACTTTTCATCATTGTTAGCATGACACGCAGGATCTATGCCACACTGATTAGATGAACCATGCAAAATATTTATGATTATGAAGTACACATCTGTGATAAACAAGATTACTTGCAAGCTCAAACTTGTGAAAGAAAGGGATCCAAAGGACATCTTTAGGATGCATCTTAAATATATAATTTTTTTTTTATAAGAAACATTTCATTGATTAATGAAAGAAGAGAAATATAAAAGGCCACCTGAGGATTGAAAAAAAAATTCCAATTGGGACAATGAGCGACGGAGAGTAATTACAAAACGCTTTGTCATTAGCGGACCATAAAGAGGAAAACCTAATTAATAACTCTCAAATGTCAGTCACGCACAGGGATTCCTCATGAAAGATCCGTTTGCTTCTTTCCCACCAAACAAGCTAAATGAGAGCTCTAACCGCATTACGCCAAAGTACCAAAGCTTTATCTTTCAACGCCACCCCACACAGCAAGCCATGGAGAATATGCTGAAGTTGGAGGGGACTCGGGCCGTGAACTTGAAAAACTTGAAACAAGTTCCTCCAAAGCAAAGCAGAAAACGGGCAAGACCAGAAGAGATGGCGAGGGTCTTCTTCGTTGGCACAACACAAAATACAACGGTTAGGCCTCAAAGCCATCGTAGCGAACTTTCTTTAGAGCTTATCATTCGTATTAAGACCTCCAAGGAAAATTGTCCATAAGAGAACTTTCACCTTCTTCGGGTAAGAATCCTTCCAAATTACCTTGATGATTTCAAAAGAGAGCGAAGGGGCATGAGGAAACAAGGATCTGAAAGCATTTTTACAAGAAAACCCGTTGCTGCCATACCCTGTCCAGCACCTTTCATCCATAGAATCACTAACCCTGCAACTGCTGATAATACTCAAAAGGGAGATGAGAGCCTCACACTCGTGATCCTTTAGGTTTCTTCTGAGAGATAAGTTCCAAGAGTTACAGTGAGTGTCCTAAAGATCCGAGACTTTGGCCAACCGGGAAGAGGAGAGCTTGAATAGAGAGGGAAATAGGTCAGTAAGAGGCTTGGAAGCAGGGCTCCAAACATCTTTCCAAAAGCTGATAGAAGTGTCGTTACCAAGCTTAATGGAAGAGAGCTCAAACAAATAGCTTCCCAATTTAGTGATGGCTTTCCAGGGGCTTCGGGAAGAACTATTGGCATTAGAAGAAAACTTCCACTTTCAGTCTGAGACGCCATGAATGGCTTTGATAACTTCAGCCCAAAGAGAATTATCTTCCAGGGGCAACCTCCATAACCATTTAAGAAGAAGGGCTTTGTTTCTTTTGGCAATACTTCCTATAGCTAACCCACCCAAATCCAGCGGCTTAGAGATAATATCCCATTTAACCAGATGAGAGCCACTGTCTTTGTTAACCCTTTTCCAGAAAAAAGTCACGAAAGAGTTTGTCAATAGCATTGGCAATAGAAATAGGAATCGCAAAAAATGAGAGGAAGTAAATTGTAAAGACCCGACTTTTCAGAGTTTAAATCAAACATAATAAATGCAGCGGAAGACTCAATAAACGATATTTATTGAAAAATATGAAAAATCCTCAATCAAATAGTCATTTGAATAAAATCAACAACTCCGGAGTTATAAATTTTAAAACAAAAGAAACGATGTACTAAATCACATAACGAAATGTTTCAAACTATCATAAACTCAAATCTCACAAAACAAATACAGTCAATAAAGTTCAAGTACTTTATTCTTAAACTCAATGAAAACAAATGATGCATTGGCTAGCCACCGTGACATGAACCCCTCATCCTTTCCACTTCATCAACCGCCACCTCTCGGTCCATTATTACCTGAAAAGAAACCACAAAAAGCACTGTGAGGCTAAAGCCAGTGAGAAAACGATCTAAATGAAGGTAAAGCTTTAAATAGTCTCTAACAACTTAAACCGAGTCCCAACACTCAACACTCTCCAATGTCTCTTTCACACAAAACTTCCCTTAGACCTCACATTCAATCTCTTTACATGAATAGGCAATTATTATCTAAATTCCATATCCAAGACCCACATTCATAATCATCTTTTCAATACACATCCCAATCTGATACATAAGCCAATTCTAATTTAACAAGTACAATCAAACAATTATCCAAACCAACCACTAAGAAGGCGGTCTCTCGGGACTACAACCATTCTTAGGTACTTAGTTATGGTCGTAACCATAACTAACCCCTAATGGATCGTTCATACGAGCAACGTCCATTAGCTGTTATGAGCTCACTCTCATAACTATATATATTTTACTAGTATGAGCTCGTAGCCTCATACTAGTTTAACACACCTGTCAAGCCATCAATTCACAATCTCTTTACATTATCCTCTTGATAATACTCACTCATAATCAGCAAGGGCAATTAAAATACAGCAGCCTCAAAGATACTAAATAAACATGCAAAAATACATTTTACGATAAACTGCCGAAAAACCGTCAAACCAACTATTCACTGTCAATCTTACTCAACTCAAATCTCATATTAAATCATCATAAAATACTCCATAATATTCCAGAATTGACTCCCAAATTAATCAGAAACAAAAGGAATCGAAAAACAATAAAAACTGCCGAAAATGACTAAACTAGTTCTAACCGAAAAATTCTTCCTCCAAATAATTTTTCGATGTTTCCAATAAGAATTCACTTCCTAAAGCTCCAGAATAATATATTTGAATATAACGAAACATAAAATCTACGGTAGAAGCTTTAGATTTCTCTAAAACTCCACCAACGAATAAACCGTTAACTCACCTCGAAATTGCTTAAATCCGAAATCAAAGCTACTTCCCTTGACGAACCAGACCTGAAACGAAGATCCTAAATAACTTAAAATACAAATTAAAATATACTACATTTATACAAAAGGTTTGGGGTTCGGTGGATCAAAGAACGGAAATCAAACGGCGAAGGAAATTGGCTAAGGTTGGGGCGTGGGGGTGTGTGTGGGCCGCGGCTAGCCATGGTCATCGGGACGTGGTTCGGTCGCGGTTTCGTAGTTAGGGTGATCGATCTTGATGGTTTTAGGTGTCAGTAATCAAGATCGATTAGGTGTTTGGCCATAGTTTGGGAATTGACAATTATGGAGATCGAAACAAGGGTTAGGGTTCTTGGTGTTCATAAGAATATTAATTAACTAAAATCCAGAATTTAAATGGTTGAAAAATCAATCACGAAAGCTTACCCGTCACTTGAATTTCAAGAAAAACGCTTCCGATCTTCCTTTTTCGATTCCGTGTAATTTTCACCGATCTCCTAATTAACAATTGATGAAAATCTCATCAATATCTACCCTAGACCCCACGGCATCAAGAAGGAAAAGAGAAGAGAGGAATTTCGTTACCTTCGTGACCAAAATCGATTCCAAAATGCCTAAATCCAAAACCCGATGCACGATCGAACAAAAACAAGACGAATTGACGGATCTTCTTCTTCTCTTTCTCTAAGGGGGGCGGCGGCAAGGGTGTGGGAAGGAGGGGAGAAAATTGTTCTTCTTCTTTTCCTTAGTTAAAATTAGGGTTTGAGCTAACTTGCCACATCACCAACTACTTGCCACGTCATCAACTATCTCTTAATCCAAGACACCTCACTAAATACAAAAGTGACACTTATCATAAAGTGTCACCTAAAAGCCTGAATAAATAATAACAATTTATTTATCATTAATTCCAATCCCGTTAAATAAATCAAATAAAAAAATTTAATTTAATCCAAAATTAATCTTACCTTGTAACGGGGCGTTACAGAACCTCCCAACTAACAAGGCTTTTCGTCCCCGAAAAGCTTCACCTCTCAAGAAAAAGATGAGGGTAGCTAGCTCGCATATCCTCTTCTCGTTCCCTAGTGGCTTCCTCTGACGAATGGTTCCTCCAAAGAACTTTAACCAACTCAATGATCTTATTCCTCAACACCTTCTGTTCTTTTGCTAAAATCTTAACTGGCTTCTCTTCATAAGACAAGAGTGCCTCTAACTCCACTGGTTCATAATCTATCACATGTGTAGGGTCGGTAATATACTTTCGGAGCATAGACACATGAAACACATTATGAACACTAGATAGTGCTGGTGGCAAGGCCAACCTATAAGCAAGTGATTCAATCCTCTCAAGAATCTCGAAAGGTCCGATAAATCGAGGACTCAACTTTCCTTTTTTTCCCAAACCTCATCACGCCTTTCATAGGTGCTATCTTTAGGAAAACATGGTCACCCACTGAAAACTCAAGATCCGTGCGCCTCTTACCTGCATAACTCTTCTGCCTACTCTGGGCAGTCTTCATTCTTTCCCTAATCACATTTACAGTTTGACTCGTTAGCTGCACAAGTTCAGGTCCCAATAACTTCCTCTCCCCAACTTCATCCCAATGAACTGGCGATCGACACTTCTTTCCATACAATGCCTCGAAAGGAGCCATCTCAATAGCCTGATAGCTATTATTGTATGCAAATTCCGCCAAGTACAAATGATCATCCCAATTACCCTTGAAATCCAAGGCACAAGCTCGGAGCATGTCCTCCAAAATCTGATTGACCCGCTCAGTTTGACCATCCGTTTGAGGGTGGAAAGCTGTACTAAAGTCCAACTGTGTACCCATAGCTTTCTGGAGACTTTGCCAAAAGTTTGAGACAAAGCGAGGTCTCTATCAGAAACAATACGCACTGGCACTCCATGAAAACGTACTATCTCCCTCAAGTACATCTTTGCCCAAGTCTCCACTGGATAAGTAGGTTTTCCTGGAAGGAAATGCGCCGACTTTGTCAATCTATCCACAATTACCCATATAACTGAATTTCCTCGAGAAGTTCTAGGTAATCCACAAATGAAGTCCATGGAAATTTCTTCCCACTTCCATTCAGGAACACTCAATGGTTTAACATAACCATGAGGATTTCTTCTCAAGGCTTTCACCTGTTGACAAACTAGGCACTTGCTTACAAACTAAGCTATATCTTTCTTCATCCCTGACCACCAATAATGCATTTTTAGATCTCTATACATTTTGGTGCTCTCGGGGTGAATAGAGAACATCGAACCGTGTGCCTCTTCCAACAACTCCTTCCTCAAAGTTTCATCCTTGGGAACACATACCCGACCCTTATAAAGTAGAGCACTGTCACTAGCAAAAGCAAATACCCCCGGCATGTCAGTCTCGGCGTCAAGAAAACAACCAGCTAGACTGTCATCAGCTCTCTGCACATCTATAATCCTCTGTCTCAAAGTCGGCCTCACTGTCAAACCAGCCATACTAACTGTCATCTCAGTTGTCATCTCAATAAGATCAGTCCTATCCATATCCCACTGTAACCGAGGATGCCTAGCCAAAATTGCCGCTGAATGAACTGTTTTTCTACTTAGTGCATCAGCTACCACATTCGCCTTTCCAGGATGATACTGGATATCACAATCATAATCCTTCACTAACTCTAACCATCTCCTTTGCCTCATGTTTAATTCCTTCTGAGTGAGGAAATATTTGAGACTTTTGTGGTCAGTGAAGATTAAGATCTTCTCTCCATACAGGTAATGCCTCCAAATCTTTACGGCATGAACTACTACTGCAAGTTCTAAGTCATGAGTAGGGTACTTCTTTTCGTGCTCTTTCAGTTGTCTAGAAGCATACGCTACTACCTTTCCATGTTGCATTAAAACACAACCTAGTCCCTTTTTCGATGCATCACTGTAAATTGTCAAACCACCCGAGCCATCAGGGGTAACCAAAACTGGAGCAGTCACCAATCTCTTCTTCAACTCTTCGAAGCTAACTTCACATTCCTCATTCCAAACAAAGGCCACCCCCTTTCTAGTTAACTTGGTCATTGGAGAAGCGATTCGTGCAAAGTCTTACACAAACCTCCTATAATATCCAGCCAGACCAAGGAAACTCCGAATCTCAGCCACACTAGTGGGTCGTGCCCATCCACTAACTGCTTCGATGTTTGAAGGATCTACATAAATACCCTGTTCCGACACTACATGCCCCAAGAAAGCTACTTTCTTCAACCAAAACTCGCATTTACTAAACTAAGCATAAAGTCTTTCATTCCTCAGAATAGACAAAACCTTGCTCAAATGCATGGCATGTTCAACCTCATTCTTAGAATACACTAAAATGTCGTCGATAAAAACAATAACAAATGTATCTAAGAATTGTTGAAAAACGGTGTGCATCAGGTCCATAAAAGCTTCCGGGGCATTAGTCAATCCAAAGGACATGACAATGAACTCAAAATGCCCATACCTAGTTCTGAAAGCTGTCTTTGGAATATCAGTCTCACGGATTCTCAACTGGTGATATCCCGACCTTAAGTCTATCTTCGAAAACACGGTGGCCCCTTTCAATTGGTCAAACAAATCTTCTATCCTAGGCAAAGGATATTTGTTCTTGATAGTTACCTTATTAAGCTCACGGTAATCTATACATAACCTCATCGATCCATCTTTTTTCTTCACAAATAGGACAGGTGCACCCCACGGTGACACACTTGGGCGTATAAAACCCAAATCTAAAAGTTCTTGTAACTGGGTCTTAAGCTCTTTTAACTCGGCGGGAGCCATTCTATAAGGTGCTTTAGAAATAGGGGCAGTTCCAGGTACAACTTCTATTTGGAAATCCATTTGCCTAGGTGGGGGTAATCCAGGTAATTCAGTAGGGAATACATCAACGAATTCATTCACAACTAGCACAGAATCTAAACTGACCTCCTCAACAGTCGTATCAACTACATTAGCTAGGTAGGCCAAAGCTCCCTCATCAATCAACTTACTAGCTTGTAAAGCTGAGATAACTACTGGGGGTTAGTTTACTACTAGTTCCCTTATACTTAAACTCCCTTCCACATGGACTCTTAAATAACACCTCTCTTTTAAAGCAATCAATAATAGCATGATTGGCACGTAACCAGTCCATTCCCAAAATAATGTCAAAATCAGACATATCAATCACAATCAGAGTTGCAGGCATACAATTTTCAAGCACACAAAGTTCGTCAGTTTTAAACATTCTATCAACACAAACAGTCCCACCAACCGGTGTCTTAACATTCAAATCGAAATTAAGGGGCTCAGTAATAAATTCAGCACACTTAACGAATTCAGCACAAATAAAGGAATGAGTAGCACCAGAGTCAAAAAAAACAAAAACAGAATGGCCAAGGACTGATAAGGTACCTGTGACAACATTCTGAGCTGCCTCAGCCTCATCTCTAGTGGTAGCAAACAACTGTCCCTGCTGAGGAGCCTGTCTATGTTGGCCCTGATTAGTAGTTCTGTTATGTCCTCTAACCATAGGTGCTTTCATATTCTTCCTACAATTAGCAGCTATATGTCCCTCCTGATGACAGACATAGCATTGCCTAGGCTGGTTACAGGTCCCAGTATGCCTCTTTCTACAGTTCCTACACTCAGGAATATTAAACTGCTGTCTACCACCCTGATTCGACCTGTTCTGGTTGAACTGCCTACTCTGTGATGATTGTTGCCCCCTACTACTGCCCTGATTCTGTTTCTGCTGAAGCTCAGTCTCAGCTTTTCTCTTCAGCTCAACTGTAGTCTCAGTCGGTTCTTTTTTTATAGCCTTGCCTTTACTCTTTGGGTCAAGAGAAATGACAATCTTCAAAGCAGAAGCATAGTCTGTAGGCCCAATAGCCTCAATCTGTCCCAATAAATCATCATCTAAACCCATCATGAATCTATGCATTCTCAACGCAGGTGTAGCAACCTGATAAGCAGCAAACCTCGAAAGATGATCGAATTCTTTCTCATACTCAAGCACAGATTTGTCCCCTTTCTTCAAGGCCAAGAACTCGCACTCTTTCTGGCTTCTATACTTCTTAGTATAGTATTTCTCATAGAAACTCTCTTGGAATTCACTCCAAGTCACCGGAGTAGTAGATTCCCGGGTATTCAGTGTGGTTTTCCACCAATACATAGCATCCCCCACCAAAGAGAAAGTCCCACAATGAACCTTCAGATGTTTGGGACAGTTAACAACCTTCAAAGCTCTCTGAACCCTAGTAAACCAATCCCCAGCTTCTTCAGGATCAACAGACCTCCCATTGAATTCAGCTGGTGCATACCGCTTGTATTCTCTCAACATCTTGGCCTCCTCAGTCACACCACCAACTCGAGCTAATGCTCTACGCATTTCATCTAATTCAGCTTGGGGCACAAACTCGCCCTGAACAACTGGTGGTACCGGGGCTAAAGGAACATCCTCCTGTGCATCCATCCCAACTGGGTCCACATGCCCATCAACATTCCCCACAGCAGGGGTAGCATAAGAGTTAACCTCATTCGATGACTCGGTGTCACTCTGGTACTCGGGGTTGACACCACGGCCTCGACCGTGTCCACCCCTACCTTGGCCTCTACCACGGCCTCGTCCTCTTCCTCTTCCAGGCATAACCACATGAGGCATCCTGGAATACACAAACATTATAATTATCGAGATTGAACAGTCAAACTATAACACTATCTATAAAAGCTACTAAGACAAGGTATAAATTTAGAGACTATTTCTTGAGATACCTAGCGCCGATGAGTGTGAAGATGAGGTTCATGTCAAAAGAAAATGTATGTTTAACATACGGTCTTCAGAACCAAAAGGCTCTGATACCAACTGTAAAGACCCGACTTTTCAGAGTTTAAATCAAACATAATAAATGCAGCGGAAGACTCAATAAACGATATTTATTGAAAAATATGAAAAATCCTCAATCAAATAGTCATTTGAATAAAATCAACAACTCCGGAGTTATAAATTTTAAAACAAAAGAAACGATGTACTAAATCACATAACGAAATGTTTCAAACTATCATAAACTCAAATCTCACAAAACAAATACAGTCAATAAAGTTCAAGTACTTTATTCTTAAACTCAATGAAAACAAATGATGCATTGGCTAGCCACCGTGACATGAACCCCTCATCCTTTCCACTTCATCAACCGCCACCTCTCGGTCCATTATTACCTGAAAAGAAACCACAAATAGCACTGTGAGGCTAAAGCCAGTGAGAAAACGATCTAAACGAAGGTAAAGCTTTAAATAGTCTCTAACAACTTAAACCGAGTCCCAACACTCAACACTCTCCAATGTCTCTTTCATACAAAACTTCCCTTAGACCTCACATTTCGTGTAATTTTCACCGATCTCCTAATTAACAATTGACGAAAATCTCATCAATATCTACCCTAGACCCCACGACATCAAGAAGGAAAAGAGAAGAGAGGAATTTTGTTACCTTCGTGACCAAAATCGATTCCAAAGCGCCTAAATCCAAAACCTGATGCACGATCGAACGAAAACAAGACGAATTGACGGATCTTCTTCTTTTCTTTCTCTATGGGGGGCGGCGGCAAGGCTGTGGGAAGGAGGGGAGAAAATTGTTCTTCTTCTTTTCCTTAGTTAAAATTAGGGTTTGAGCTAACTTGCCACGTTATCAACTACTTGCCACGTCATCAACTATCTCTTAATCCAAGACACCTCACTAAATACAAAAGCGACACTTATCATAAAGTGTCACCTAAAAGCCTGAATAAATAATAACAATTTATTTATCATTAATTCCAATCCCGTTAAATAAATCAAATAAAAAAATTTAATTTAATCCAAAATTAATCTTACCTTGTAACGGGGCGTTACATAAATAGGAAGGCTATTAAGATCGGACTGAACAAGCGTCAATTGCCCAAAATATTCTTCCATTTATCCAAACGTTTTTGAATTTTTTGAATCACAGGATTCCAAAAAGCCAAAAATCTGGGGTTACCTCCAAGCGGAAGACCAAGGTACACCAGGGGCAGGTTGGAGGCTTTACAATAAAAAGACCTGGCCACCTCATCTACCAAAGCATCCTCCATGTTAATACCTGCAACCAAAGATTTCTCCAAATTAAATTTCAGGCCAAACATATGTTCGAAAACCCGGAGAATAGCAAGGAGGTTGTCAATACACGTCCTGTCATAAAAGATAAAGATGAGGGTGTCATCTGTAAATTGGAGATGTGAAACAGACAAACCCGAAGAGCCAATCGAGAACCCTTTGAAGAGCCCCGAAGTTTCAGCATTATAAAGTAGTCTGCTCAAGGCGTTAGCAACTAGAGTGAACAGAAAGGGAGATATGAGGTATCCCCTTGACGCAAACCCCTAGAGACCTTGAATTTGGATCTCGGCTTGCCGTTGATAATAATGTAGTTAACGGAGGAGAGACAACCCTTAATCCACATTCTCCATCCCCCCGAATCCCTTAGCTTCCATAAGGGCATAAGGGAAGGCCCAATCAACTCTGTCGAATCTAATTTAAAGACCAAACCCCTACGATTAGATCTCTTAAAATCTTCAACCACTTCATTTGCAACGAGGATAGAGTCCACAATCTGCCTGTTGCCAATGAAAGCATGTTGGAATTTTGAAATCGTTTTAGGAAGGACCTATTTAAGCCTATCAGCAAGGACTTTAGCGAGAATTTTATAAGGCCCAGTTGTAAGACTGATGGGTCTAAAATCTCTCACCTCTTTCACGTCGACTTTCTTCGGAATAAGAGAGATGTAAGTTTCATTAGTAAGGGTATTGACTATACCATTTTGAAAAAACTCCTGGAACATCCTCATAAGGTCATTATTTAGAATGTTTCAGGTGTTTTTAAAAAATTCGGTTGTAAACCTGTCCGAACCTGGAGCTTTAGAATTACCAAGGATAGAAATAGCTTTGAAAGCCCCTCTTTCAGTAAACGGATTTTCCAAGAACTCCACATCACAGCCTTCCAGCGGAGCCCAATCCAGGTTCTGGGGGAGAAAACGATTAGTAGAATCTTCAGTAAAAAGCTCCCTAAAGAAACGGTTGAATTCCATTTCAATAGCAGAATCATTAATAAGACTGTGACCTTAAGCAGATAGCACTCACTGATGAAAACCTTTGCTCTTCTACCAGACAAGTTTCTATGAAAGAAAGCAGAGTTTTCATTGTAGGACCGAATGACAACACTAGAAGGGGAGTGAATAGGGTTGCTTTTAACAAAATTATAAATTTAAGAATCGAATTTTAAAACAATAAAGTTTTTCAAATCGATAAATTAAATTAACGATTAAAACGAACAAGATCCAAATTAATGAATTTGTTGAACCGACAATATTTTCAGTCAAGATGGATGCAAGCAATTAATTGACACACACAACAAACACAAATTAATAAAATAAAACGTGCAGAAATTAAAAGCTCCCTTCTAACGAATTATACCATGTTCGGTAAAGTAAGTAATGTTTATACCTTCAATAATAAGGAATGGTTTAATGGGCAATCGAGCGTTTGGATAGATGAAGATATGAGCTTTTCAATGACTTCTCTTGCGGTTCTTAGTTAGTTACTAATTAATTAAATTTCTTAATTTTTTTGTTGTGATGTCGTATATGGTGTATAAATGATAATATAATTCTTATTATTATCATTTTGTTGTTTAAATGGAGTCATTGTTTATTATTCATCATTTTGTTGTTTAAACGGAATCGTGGATTTCATGGAGTCTTTTTGTATTTTTTTTATTTTTTTTGGTATTTGTCCACATTCTTATATGAAAACATTTTCATTTCAGCACTATATTATTGTAATATTATCGTAATTATATATTTCCTTGTGTGTTCTCTAATCTATATTATAAATAATTTCATAGTAAGATATAATTTACAAATAAATTTAAATTGTCGATTTATTATTTATAAATTAAATATAATCATTCCTAAAGAAATTAGAGTTTTAATTTTTATAATAATGGTAAATATAATTTTAGTATAAATATAATAATTTAATTCATAAATATTAAATCTAAGATTAAAATCACAATATAGTAAAGATTTATCAAAGTATTTCAATTAGGTGTATAAAAAAACCATCTAAAAATTATACAATTTTTTTAGTAGAATTATATTATTTTGAAAATTGAAATTTATTGTATGTTTAGTTGCATTTTTTAATGATAAATTAAAGAATCGTTTAACTAAAAAAATGAAAATAAAATACTGTAAAAAAAAAATTAAATTTCAATTGAATAACATAACATTTATTTTTTTTAATTAAGGAATTTATAAAATCATTGTGTTGTAAAATTTGTGGGTACTTTAAAAACAGAAAGGGATTTGTTAACATATTTTAAAACTAGGGTAGTTTTAAATAAATTTTATTGAATACAAGTTTATATTTTCATATAGAATGGTATTTTATATTAAATATTTATAACAAATAATTAATTTAAAATAAACAATTATCATCCTATTTGAATTTATATTTATAACAAGTTAAAAAAATTATTTTATAATACATTGAAAATATTGATTGATGATATTTTTTAAATAGAATAGTTAAATTAGCTTTAGATAATAATAATTGAATTGAATTATCCCACATCTATCTATCTATATAAAATAACGTTTATGAAAGAAATAATCAAATCCAATATTATGTATAACTTAAATTGACTCTCTAAAATAAATAAATAAATCACATGGATCGCACGTGCTAAAATCTAGTGTTTAATAAAAAGGGCTTAGTGGTGGCCAAGTGTGACGACCCGACCCTTTTTTATTTAAAATCGACTAAAGCAGCGGAAGTCAATTGAAATATAAATAAATTTCTCAAGACCAAACTTCATTTAAAATGCGAGTTCCGGAACTCAGTTCAGATAAAACATTTAAAATCAAATTAGCTCAATTTCATGATGTATATTAACAATTCCAAAATCAAACTAAAAGTAAAATATAATTTCAAAGTATTCAAATAGACTCTAATACATGTATGAACTCCTAAGCCATCATTGCCAACATCGTCACATGCCGAGAGCACCTCTAAAATTACCTGAAATGTTTGGTGTAGCACCATTAGCAACACATGGCTAGTGAGCAATAAACTAGAATCAAAATGATTCCTTAAATACTTCCCAAAACATCATTTGAATTCCCAACCCTTCCCAATTTAACAAGAAAATAACTTTACTTAAATATCAAAATCAATACGACACTTTCTCATAACAACATAAACCACATTTTCTCAAAAACTTTAAACAAATATAAACTCGGGATCAATCTGGGGTACGCTCTCCGCCAAGATTGTCCATGGGTACGCTCTCCCATAATCTCACAAGGTACGCTCTCCTTGGAGTAATATCACAATATATATTTATCACAAAATTATAGGGATCAATCCGGGGTACGCTCTCCACCGAGATTGTCCATGGGTACGCTCTCCCATAAACTCACAAGATACGCTCTCCTTGAAGTAATATCACAATATATATTTAACACAAAATTATATTATCAAACAACTAGCATGTATCAAGGGATCAATTCGGGGTACGCTCTCCACCGAGATTGTCCATAGGTACGCTCTCCCATAAACTCACAAAGTACGCTCTCCTTGGAGCAATATCAAGAGTCATTTTGCATCACACATCACCAAACAATTCACGCAATACAAACAAGGGTATTATTGCTCTAATCAATTCATTCAATTCACATAATCATCAATATGAAATTATATGCTCTCCCCACCATGGGAACCCTATGCTAAATACTTTCATGAATGCAAACACAAAATAATTTATTTTACAATATCACAATCAATTTTCAATTTGAATCCAATGCTAACACACAATGGCATTTTAAAGTCATGAAAATTTATAGAACATATTCTAACATGAAAATTAAGAGAATAACAATTATTTCATTATTAACCATTCAAATGATCCTTTGGGTTTCCCCAAAGAATCATTTCAATTCTAATGTACTACTCACCTCTAATGCACAAAAGTCACCGAAATCAACCAACTCCCAAATTTGAGCCACAAAATCCCATTGCAATCACTACCTACAGTTACCAACCAAATATATTTAAATATACTAATTAGATTACACAAGACACACAAAAGAAGTGAAGCGAAATCCGGGCCTCCAAGAATGTCTTTATAGCCAAGATCTTCAAATGTGAAAAAAGGTGGGTGTTATGTTTTGGTCCAATTTTCTAGGGAGTCATTTGTTTCGATTTTCGGCAATAGTACAATACTAAAGGATTAATTCTAAGTAAAACAGAATAGCTTTCTTCTTAGGTGGTGGCCGGATTCCAGTCGCCGGAAATGTCGCCGGAAAAAGTGAGGTCTCAAAAAGTAAATGGAAATGTGGAGAATTCAATGAGAATCAAAATCCTCCAAAGGAACATAAGCAAATTCTAACTCTATTCTTCTAGATCTAGAAAACCATAAACTATATCTAAATTGAAAACTCACCTCTTAAAGTTCCCAAGTGTTGATTTTTCTTCCAAAACTTCTTGAAAGTAGTTTCCCAAGACAAATCCACAAACTCCAAGCAAAAGGGATTAAAGAAGCAAGAAACATAGAGAAAAATTCCATAGGGCCGAAATGGTATTTTCGTGATAACTCTCCCTACATAACTTGGATTGGCTTGAAACTAGCATCAATGGAAAGCTCTAGAAAAAAAAATGAATTTTGATAGATCGCTCACTCAAAACGGAGTTCTAACGAAAGAGTCATAGCTAAAACATTTTTTTTTTAAGTTTTGGTCAAGAATGGAGGTGGGAGAGGAAAATGAAGAAGATAAACTTTAAGTTTGTCTAAATGATAAAGTGTGGGAGAGAAAAACTAGTGAGAGTATTTACAATAATGTCATTCATACTTTCCCATCACATTCCCTTCCAAATTAACCCATATAAATTTACATTATCAATCTAATTACCCCTTTACCAATTTACTTACTCCATTACAATAAATCATATTTTTTTTAAATTTTAAATTCTTAATAAACAAATGATTTAGATGGAAAATACCGGGATGTTACACCAAGTGATAGTTTTGGCTCAAATAATTTTTTTCCCCTATCTTTTAGAGCACCTTCTCTACCCATTGTTTTCTCAAAAAGCAAAAACAAAGAAAGTAAAAAAAATCTCTCCTAAAAACCCTCCCATGGTCGAAAGTTGAGAAAGAATAAGGAGAAAGTGGGTTTTTCATTCTACACAATCATTTCACCTAAATTTTGTTGCAAGAGATTCTCTGAGGCTTGGAGATCATCTATTCTTAAGTTGGAATTTGAGATTCAACCTCTAAGTTAGTAAAAAAGGGTGGTGGGAAGTTGAGCCAATTGCAAGAATTGTTTAAGTGGTGAATTGGTGGTTTTGTATTTTTAAGGTGAATGGTAAATTAGGATTTGAATGATTTTTTGGGGAAACCCAAAGAGTCATTTGATTGGTTAATAATAAAATAATTATTATTTGCTTAATTTACATGTTATAGTATAGTATGTTTAATGAATTTGCATGATTTTAACATATGTTATAGAATTGGGATGTGAATGGTGAATGTAGATTTGCATAATTTTAATGTATTTTCCGGGATCGAAGTGCAATTTGGTACCCTGATACATTATAGTTAATGTTAAATGGTGGAAATGGACGAGTATTCATAAGTTAATATAACTATATCACTATGTGTTGAATTTAATTTACTTATTTGAGTTTGGATTTATTCTAATGTGCTAAAAACTCACGGTGTTCGAATGCCCTTCAAACTTTTATTTAGCAGCTAACACTGATATTAATGGAAACCATGGGGATTGACGAGGATGGCGCTACACTGAGAGGCCTTTAAGACTTGTCATTTATTTATTTATTTCTTTTTGAATATTTCATTTTATTGACTATTTTGTCAGTTTATTTATGGATTTTATCAGTTTCATTTATTTTATTTGTTTTTAATTCATTTGATTTATTATTTTAAAATCGCGCCACAAATAATGTTTGTTTTTATCATTCCATTAATTATTAAATAAAACGCTTCCGCTACTATTTGGTTTAACTCTGATTTAATTATGTTTTAAATGAGTCATTTATTATTTATTTATTTGCCTGGTTGATTTGGAGAAATTTCCAAGCAAATTGTATGTTGTTTTCTCGGCTTTTCTTCTAGTTTAAATCTCGCCGAAATCTGCTATCTCCTCGCCGGATTCCGGAATTTTGTTCGTGGCTGTTTTTCGTGTTTTGAGAGCTTGTTGACATTGGTTTTTCCCAAACCAATTAGTTTTAAGTTTCCTTTGTTTTTCTCCTCCGGATCTGGCCCTAAGCCTCGTCGTCGTTGAGGTCTTGGGCATTGTTAGGATTTTATTTGGAGTTATTTCGAGCTCGATTGCTTGCTCAAATTGCAATTAAGGTAGGTTAATTCCTACTTAGAAGTTTAAATTAAATTCATTGAGGTTGTTTGTTTATTGTATGATTATTATGATGTCTTGGGAGATGATCTATTGATTTTAAATATTATTATTATGTGCTTGATTGATTTGTGAATATTGTATTTATTTAATTTATGTCCGTTAGTTGGTTATGTGCTATAATTAGGGACTAATAGCGGTTTAAGCTTAAAATAACATAATAATTAACTCATATTAAATTTGTAGAGCATATACTATGACGCATATCATCAGTGACCTTATACCTCATCATGATCATATTTTCTAGCGTATAATATGACACGTATCATTGGTGTCCTTATACTCTACTATGATACATATATGCAAATTTAATTGAAATTTGACAATGGATGCTATGGCACGTATCATGGTGAGTTATAAGGCACCATGATCATATTTTCAAGCGCATAGCATGTTATGCAAGTTTAGTAACAACAAAGACATGACGTAGGCTAAGTACCTACTAATTAATGTTAAATGGTGGAAATGGACGAGTATCCATAAGTTATTATAACTATACGACTATGTGTTGAATTTAATTTACTTATTTGAGTTTGGATTTAATCTAATGAGCTAAAAACTCACGGTGTTCGAATGCCTTGCAACTTTTATTTTGTAGCTAACACTGATATTAATGGAAACCATGGAGATTGACGAGGATGGCGCTACACTGAGAGGCCTTTAAGACTTGTCATTTATTTATATCTTTCTTTTTTAATATTTCATTTTATTGACTATTTTGTCAGTTTATTTATGGATTTTATCAGTTTCATTTATTTTATTTGTTTTTAATTCATTTGATTTATTATTTTAAAATTGCGCCACAGATAATGTTTTTTTTTTATCATTCCATTAATTATTAAATAAAACGCTTCCGCTACTATTTGGTTTAACTCTAATTTAATTATGTTTTAAATGAGTCATTTATTATTTATTTATTTTTTATTTTATATCGGGTCGTTACAATTTACCACTAAAAAAATGGACATGTTAATACTAAACTTTTTTCTTTGTCAAAGTCAACAGTATTCAACTGAATATAGGAACTATCAATAAGATATGACTGGAGTATAAAGACTAAAGAATTTGTCTCAAATAACATAAATCTGTATACTAAGTACTAAAATGTCTTAACTTTTTAAAAATGACTTAAATAGCATTTATAGTTTAATAAATTATTGAACTATTTTTCATAGGTATTTTAAACAAATTTGTTTGTTTTTTGGTTTTTTAAGTTAAAGGTCAATAATTTAGTAAACTATTTGATCATTTTTTTTATTATTATTTTCAATGAATTCGTTAATTTTTTTTTAATTTTTCAGTTCAATATTTATTGAACTAAAATTATGCTATTTGAGTAATATTTGAAAAGTTATGTGCAAAAATATGCTATTTCAGTAAATGCCCCTAAAGACTAAAGTGATGTTTTCTTTTTAAATTACACAAATCAAACGATTTTACTGATTTAGCGAAACTTTTAACATTACAGGGACTGAATTTGTACCCGTGTTAAAAATATGAGAATTAGAATGAAACTTATAAACTATATAAGAGCCAAATCCACAAGTGATAAAGTAAAATATCAAAAATATAATACAACTGAAAATTCATATATGGTTCGTTAAGTAGAAATTTATATGTTAATACGAGTATAGCTCATAGTGGTTAGACACCTGCTCCCTTTTTATGAGGTCGAAAGCTCGAATCTCCCTCCTCTAATTTAATGTAATATCTATAACCATAGAAAAATAGAAATTTATTTTGTTAATTTTCATACAAACATGATGTATTTTAATTTGAAATATAAGAAATTTGTTTAGAATTGTTATTGACTTGGCCAATTTAAAATAGTAGGCCTATAATGAATTGGGCCTTCAGCTCAAGTGAATGGAATCTAAGTTGCGTAATTGTTCTTCTGATACAACCCGCGCAAGCTGCAAAATCTTCAAACCTTGCATTGCCGCTTTCTCTTTCTCGAGTTCGAAGTAAGCCCTAACAAAATTCAAGTCCATGTCTGGTTTGTATTTCTAGCTATATTCCTTAAAGTTTGTCACTTTATTGTTTATTGTTTAATGATTAAAAACCGGCGAGCTATTTTCCCTTAAGCTTTCTTTCTCAAAACTCAGATCATTCTTCAATGGTTTCTAATGGCGAAGATGGGTCTTCAAACGAAACAGAGAAACCTCCAATTGAGCCGATTAGAATGCCTACTATTGAAGAAATTCGTGGCCAAGATATTTGGAATAACTGTGCTGTTCGTAGCATCGTTAGTGGAGTCATGGGTACTTCAATTCACTATGAAATTTCATCTAAATCTCGACTGTGAAATTTCATGTTTTTTTTTGTTTGAAATTTTGCAGGAGGTGGGCTTGGATTGTTCATGGGTTTGTTTCTAGGGGCATTAGATAACCCAATTATGCAAGATGAAATGACTGCTAAACAACAGTTTATCTTTACTGCTAAACAAATGGGTCGACGTAGTTGGGGTTCTGCTAAAGCTTTTGCTGTTATGGGTCTTGCTTTCTCAGCTGCTGAATGTGTTGTTGAAAAGGTTATTATCCATCCTTGAGTAAATATTGAAAAGATTAAATTTAGCTCGGGATGAGAGAAGGTGTCTAACTGGTTGAGCTATGCTTAGGTTGACAATTACGCTCGGGATTAAATGTTGGGGTCTAGTGATGACTGATTGTGATATTTGAGTAATATCAAAGTAGGAAATCCTGGATTCTAACTAACTTCTACATTTTTATTATTTGTCAAATCACCACTAAACTAAAAATCTTAAGTTATTAGGTTAAAACAAGTTTAATTTAATATTCTCAACACTCCCCCTCTCAACATGTGAACAAATAATACGAAATGGGATTAACTGACACCACAGAGGTTTGAACCCAGGACCTCTTGTTTTATACCATGTTAAATCAACACTAGACCTAAAAGTTTAAGCTGTTAAGCTGAGGCAAATTTAGTTTAATCTTTTAAGATATTCCCATTAGTTATTTTGTTCCTATATATTAGTAATCCACATGTTAATATCCAAGCTAACACGTGCAAGAAATATACCTTAATTCAACCATTTAAGTTTTTGGGTTTAGTGGTGAATTAACGTTTCTCCCTCCTCTCTTAGTGTGAGCTTGTGGTTTTCCTGGGAACTAATTCTTCTTTCTTGTTCCCAGGCTCGAGCCAAACACGATACCACTAATACAGCAATCGCAGGGTGTGTAACTGGTGGTGCTATATCAGCTAAAGGTATGCTCTTTTCCCTTGTAACCATCTACTTGACTCATTCTAAGTCACTCTATCAGCTTTTGACCTTATTTAAAAGCTTCTTCTTTTGATAACAATCTGGTGATTGTATGCTGGTTAAAGATAAAATGTCTGAAGCTTGTGTCTTTTAGATTGATTTGGCCCATGAATAGTAGTAAAACCTTTAGTTTTCCAGGTGACATTACAAAGAAATCTGTAGGAGATGAAATGTGTTTATTTTCTTTTGTCTCTCCAGATGCTGGAGAACAATGTGTTTATTTTTATGATGGAATCAATAACACTTGCTGTGTTTGGCACATTCTTTGTGTCATAATTTTTGCTCTCTCTCTCTCTATATATATGTGTTTGATATTTAGTTTGTATTTAGCAGCCTAGTGGGGAATTTCTAACATTCATAAATAATCGTTGATAGAAGCTAGCTTGGGAAAGACTGTTTTTCTCTCTAGGAAGTCTTACCATGTGATGTTTTATGCAAGAAGGTAGTGTGATGTTCCTCACTAGAATTAAAGTCCAAGAAGCTACTTGGAAAAGGCCTAGAATTCATGGAGTTATTAGCTTGTTTTCTTTTACTTGTTTAGTGAAAGAGTATTCACCCTTTTTATTTTGTCTCGAGTGTGTGTAGTTGGGGGGAGGGGTGAGTGGACGTTTTCTGGTTAGATTGGTTTGGTCGTTGCTGCCTCCTCCCACTAGAATCACATTATTGTTTTCCATTTTACTCTAGTTGCAGCCAAAAAGGACATGTGGATTAGTGTTATGGATGAAATTATAGGATAGTCCAAGGAAAGTGCTGGCAGAGCTTTAGAAGTGTTAGAATATATATTTATGATATTCATTATTAGATTAGGGATATTTTCCTTATCTTTTAGTTTCCTTGTTCAAGTTAGTTTTCTAGTCTAGCTAGGTTTACTTTTCTATATAAGTTGATTTAGCCTCTATACAATTTAACCTAATTCAATATTTCATTAGTCTTACCGTGTACATGGTATTAGAGCCGTGTTTCTAAATTTTCTTGTCGTCTCTATTTCGATCCTGTTTTGTTCCCTCGTCGGGGTAAGCTTTTCCGGCGAGGGAGTACCTTCATCTGACCTTCTAAATTTTTTACTAGCCCCTCAATTTAGGGTTTGTTTTGTTCATTATACCTAGGTAAAACTAGGGTTTGGATCTTGGAATACAACCTTTGAGTAGTTGTTTGTTGTCACCAACCATCCTTAGGAATAACCACTGTCCACCTAAGTCCGCCACAGCCACTGCCACTTCCCGCCGGAGTGTGCCGCCGGTCGCGGGTCACCGGAATCCGCCGCCAATCTCACCGGAATCCCAATTTTCGTCGGAATCAAATCAAGTTTTGATATACCCATTTGTTGGGTTTTGATAGCTTCAGTTGGATGTCATCTCTAGTCGTTTGTTTGGGTTTTGTGGACCTTGGTATGCCGTTAGGATTTCTTCCTCTATTATACCTAGATAAATTAACATTATGTTTCTCCACGTCAGAGGAAAGAGAAACCGCCAGTGATACTGTTTGTCCAAAAGCCATTAGTCTTTTCGTTTCAGATTTGTTATGTTTTCGCAGCTGGTTCCCCGACATGTTTCATCAATTTGGCTTTTCTGCTTTCGATGTCGGTTTTGCCGGACATCTTTGTTCGACATCAATTTTGTCTGATGGTTCGCTTTGTTTCGATGTCGGGCTGCCGGACATCTTTGTTCGACATCATTTCAACTTGTTTCCGCACTATGTTGATGATGGTTTCTCCGAGCATCTCTCATAGCCTCCGCACAATGAAGACATTGATTCACGACGTCATATTTGGGTCACGTGTTTAGCAAACTCAAGTTGCTCTCTGTTATGCCATCTTGAGTTTGAGGGGGCATGTTAGAATATATATTTATGATATTCATTATTTAGATTAGGGATATTTTCCTTATCTTTTAGTTTCCTTGTTCATCATTTAGATTATGATATTCATCTTGAGTTTGAGACCTTGTTATTGGACCTTGAGGCAATGGATCAACAACTTGCTTAACTTGAGCTTGATGATCTTGATGCGTAGGTTGGTTCATATCAAAATCCCATGGAGCCGCCACCTATTGAAGATATTGAATATTGGTTACCACTTACCAGTATAACCAGCCATTGGTTGCCTAATGGTTGAGGGCTTTCTTTAAACCTTGAGGTCATTGATTCAAATTCATGTGTGGCCACCTATCTAGGATTATCCTACGAGTTTCCCAACACCAAGTATTGTTGAGTTTTGTGGTTGTGCTATGAGATTAGTCGTGGTGTGCTCAAGCTGGCCGGGATAGTCTTGGATTAAAAATATTTATGGGCTATCGGTATTGTTGGTTAGTGGTTTTTACCTTTGAACTGAATAAAAGTAATAATGAGGGAGTATTGGATCTTTGGGTATGTATAAAAAAATAGTGAATCACTGCCAAACTTACCTACTTATCAGCTTATGGTTGTATTTGCCCAGCGGCTTTTGCTTCATCTTCACTTACTTATTCTGCATCAAACTTTTGCTTCAAGGATAAACGATATTAGTTGACATTGGTTTGATGACGATTCGTTCGTTTGTTTGCGTTTTCTGATGCTCTTATCATAGCTAACATATCTGATCTTGTATGTTTCAATTACCAGGTGGTCCAAAGGCAGCTTGCGTTGGTTGTGCTGGCTTTTCCGCATTTTCAGTATTGATAGAGAAGTTTTTGGATAGACACAGTTGAGCTTCGTTATGGGCTACCAATTTTGTAATAGCAAAAATCAATAGCAAAGGAGAGAATCATAGCTATAGCCTAGCCTTGCAACTTTACCATTCTTTTTCATGATTTAAACTTTTAAATCCTTTAATTTGTGAGAATATGTTGCCCATTAGCTTTGTAACACCATTTACAATACCATTTGATGGGTAAGTATTTATATCGTAGATAGGAAATTGAGCCCTTTTTGTTTGATGTAATTTGATCACTGGTTTCTTGTGGGGTCATTTGTGATAAATTATTTAGTGTTCTTATCGCTGCCATAATGCGACTCACTTGTTTATAACCCGATTTTTTTTTATATATTACATTAAATTGAAGGAGGGTTTACTCGAATCTTTCGACTTTATGGGAAGAGTGCATATGCTTAACCACTTGAGTTATACTCGTATTAACTCAAATATAGTTCAAGAAAGAATCTTTTGACCGATGCTGTTCCTTCACCTGCAAGTTATACAGGATCTACGTACCCCCCATCTTATACTGGTTCCACTGGTGGCTATGGTGATGACAATTTAGGTGATGGGAGAAGTAATGTCAGCTGAGGTGGGCCATGTGCTGGATATGATGGTGGCTACAATGCAGGTGGTAGAGGTGGTTATAATGCGGCCAATAGAGGTGGCTATAATGCGGCCGGTAGAGGTGGTGGAAGTGCACCAGTGGAATCTTCAGGATAGGTGAAGCGGTGTGATGACAATTGTGATAACTCTAGAATCTACGTTTCTAATTTACCATTAGATGTGACAATTGATGAACCGAGAGAACTCTTTGGTGGCATTGGGCTAGTAAGTAATCAGATTTTTGCTTCCGTTTGATATCTTATTTTTATTTTTCGGTTTGAAATGAGGTACATATTTGTATGTGGCATTCTTGATCATAAATTTTTCTTTTGTTTATATAATTAGGTTTCTGTTTGCAAATGCACTCATGGATACCTCATTCTTAATATGATATAAATGATGTAGCCATGTCCATAGAGTTTCTAGTTTTTTTTATTTTGAGGCCATTTTTTTTATATTCGGTCTGAATCTCTTAGAGTGCTAGTTGTATTTTGGTTATATTTAACAGAGTATATTCAGTTCCTTGAGGCGCTTAAGATGAATATTTGTTAGTAGTGGTAATTTTGTATTTAGCAATACATTTTGACTGGTTTAATTGAAGTTTATTTTTTAACCCTTTCAATTTAAAGATTGGGAGGATCAAGCAGAAGAGGGGCTAAAATGATCAGGGGCCTTGGAACATTAAAATATATACTGACGATTCTGGTAGTAACAAAGGCGATGCATATGAAGATCCTTCTGCTGCACACTCTGCTGGGGGTTTCTATAACAGTAAATACTGAGCTCTTATAGTAAAATAATAATAATTATTGTTCAAATTTTTATTTGAACTCGTGTATTATTTCATCATATCTTTCTGACGATTATATTTTTTTATTCACAGATTATGATTTGAGAGGTTTTAAAATCAATGTCGCAATGGCTGAGAAGTCTGCGCCAAGGGCTCCACCAGCATTCAACCATGGGTATTTTCATTGCTATTGTTTTAGAATCAATTAGAAGGACAGTGTGTGTTAATGCGGTTATACATGTCTACTTCACTGTATCTTCTTTTCTGAGTATGACATTTGCAACTGTCAATCAGACAAGAGTGAAGAAAACATCTCTTCTGGTTTCCTCGTTTTAATTCTCCCATTCACTCTTAACTCATATGGGCGCACATACTTATATACACCCCCATACCCCACTCAGACCACACCCACAAAATCTTGTTCTTTCTGGCCGAATTCAGGATTGGACAACTTACCAGTTTCGGCCAATATTATATATTGTTTGACTCAGAAAGTTAGGCTTCAACTGAATAGTTATGTTTTTTTATCGGCTTTGTAGTGTTTAAAATGCTTTATATATTTGACCCACTGCTCTCTAATTTATTTTGTAATTATGTTTCTCTCTTTGTTAATAGACCTCCTTGGCCTTGATAGGGTCTGGTGGATATTGCCTACCCCTCCTGCACTGGTTTTGTTTGTCCTTAATTGATTTTTATTCTATTTCGTAATGATTCTTATTTATGCCCTTTTTGATTGACAACCTTATATTGGAACGAGGTAGCATTAATTTTGTTGTTCAATATGCATTAATCTAGATGAGAATTCTTCACGTGGATGGTTTCATTTTACATTTTTTTAGTTAGCTAAGGTAGTGTTTGTGGACCAGTGTCCTCAAAGTTCAACCCAACCCAAGTTTAGGATATGTTTTGGTTTGCTTGGTTTTAGATTTAATTGTGTTACTGTTATCTCTATTATCTAGGTAAGTGCATAGTAGTGAATGAGTGTAATTGGTTTTTCTTACCTAGAGTAATTTTATGTTAGTGCTGGTTCCTCTTATTCAGTCAATAAATTCTGCATCTGGTTCTGTTAAGTTAATGTTCCATCTGTTGGACTATTTTTTAATGTCTTAATGCAGTTTCGTTTTTATTTTTCCCCGAGGTTGAGAACTCCTATTTTTTTACTGAACATGCATCACATCACTTGTATGTTGTATTATTGTATTCACAGAGGTGGTGGCAGGGGTGGCTATGTAGGTGGTGGAGATAGGCGTAGAGACAATTATAGAGATGGAGGCTCTGGACCTGATTAGACATCAGCATGGTGGAAATCGATCCCGTCCTTATTGAGAAATTCAGCATTTGGCATTTTATGTAATGGGAATTGTGATCTTAGTGTATTTGTTTAGTTCCATGGCTGGATTCTTGAATTGGAGACCAAAGAGGTAGGTTGTTCACTTTCTATGAGCAGTACCTCTTTGCTCCTTTTTATCTAAGTGGTACCTGGAGGGTTATAATCTTGCTCAGGCATGAGATTAATCTCGTTGTGTGAATGTTTTTTTTATAGAGGCAGGCGGATAATCTCCAAAACTGCTTGTTGCTAAGGTAGGTTGATGTTTTCAGGTGAGTGCTCTTTCCATAACCATCATTTTGTCCTGGTCTAGAAATTTGCACCGAGTGTTGATGTATAATCTCTACCTGATCTCAGCCATCCCGAGTGGCTCAGATGCAAGCATATCTTAACCTATGATTATTTTTTTTGCATTCATATTCCCTAATTATCAGACATCAACTTCATTCATTGTGTTCTTGATTGTCTGGTTTATTTATACCCTGCTAGAGATGTCTGAAAATGTTTGAAAACCTATTTGTATTGCTGGTTTTTAGAAGTTATTTTTACCCATTCTATTAACTTGTTTTTGTGAATGGCTTACTTTTTGTTGGAACAATTGATTTTATTTTTTGCGTACTTTAAGTAGTTACTTAGTTTACAAAAAAATTGCTACCCGAAAATATTTTTATAAGCCGTATTGAAAAGGATAGTAGGAAAGCATCTTTTGAAAATAACATCAAATGGAGCTCTGTTTGTTTTCCTTGTTTTGTTTCACTTTGGTATCACCAGGTTTGCATGTGATATTTCAAAGATGATATTAAGAACTCCTTAGCACATTGGTCCATGAGTTCAGAATTTATTTGGGCCACCTGTAGGATATTTTGGAAATATTTGCTACCGTGAGAGGATTTTAGAAAGCATGAAGTAAAAATTGCTCTCCTTGCCTGCGTTACGGAGGCATCCTCCGTGGACTTCTGATCCTGATTAATCATCTGTGAGAAAGAGCAAGTACTTGATTCACTTTTGGGAGTTAAAGCGACGTCTACGTTTCTAGCTTGAATGTGTTAGGCTTGGAACTGCACCCTTTATCTTTCTTCTGCTATGGACTAACCCCTCCTCGAATTGATGCCCTCGTCCAGTAACGGGTATTCTTTCACTGCTATAACTCATATCTTGGCTGCTGCTCAATTGTCCTTTTGCTTCTTTGGAGTACTGGTTATAGTTACCAACTTGAAGTGTTTCAGAAAACTTTAGCCGGATAAATAATACTGATTTTGTTATCGGTTGTTTTTGTACTTGTGTAAACATGAGGATCCGCCTCCCCTTCCTACCCTTTTTTTTCTATCATCTTCTTTGGTTGGTTGTAAGGGAGCCATTTTAGTTTATATAAACTCGGGAAATTCGATTAATAAACAATGTTTCTGCATTTTATTTATTATGTTTTCATGGTTTCTTTGCCCTCCCTTATGTCGTTAGGCCGATTTTTTTGTTTCTTCGGGATTGTTTACAAAAATTATAACTCTTAAAATGAATTTTATAGATTTTTTAATATAAATAATTTGAGAAGACTGTTTGTTTGATGTTTTACTTCATGGGATGAATTTTGAAGGTTAATATTTACTTGAACTGGAATTTTTGAAACGGTAATTTTTTTTATGGACGCAGATCAAATTAAAAATTCATTACACAAGTCGAAATTTGTTAAATTAATGAGCGAGAAATGACTGGAGATATGTATAAAGCATAGGTAGAAAGTGAATAACATAGACCTTTGTAATTTAATAATAAAACAACTAATTTTTTAAAATTTTATAGAATTGACTTTAGTCGATCAAAGTTAATATTAGAGTTAAATGTAAAATAGACTATTGTATTTTAGATTATTCTTAAACCGTATACCTATAATTTAAATTATTTTGGTTTCCAATTTTGTAAAAAATAAAAAAATAAAAAAAGAGAGAAACAGAGATTTCATAATAAATTTGTTAATATGTATGTCTTAATTTTATTATAATTAATTAATAGAAGAATTTGACTTACAATTTTATAAAAGTGTAAGATTGTTTTAAAATGATTTAAAGTATACAAGTACAATTTAACAACAATAATCTAAAGTGATATTTAGCTTTTAATATTATCCAAATTTAAAATATATTATCTGCTATTTTAAAAAAAAACGACCACTACAAAATTTCCTTAATGATATCGAACACTAAATCCTCATCGTCATAGTAATTTTTAGGTAATATTAAAGTGAAGATCATGGTAGATTAACTGCCTCCGTGTGACAGTGGATAGCAGAAATTTCCCTAATTAAGAAACCTTGTGTTCGTATTTATTTACAATGCCTTTCCCCAACCTTCATCATATGGAATCCAAAGGCACTGAGACATCCTCCTCTTCCATTGAACAAACAAAACACCCCCTTGTTTTGTGTTGTTTTCATTCATTGCATATGCGGCTGTGCTGGTTGCACGTTGTATGGCCCGTGTGTTGCTGGTACATGTGCAGCAGCATATTGAGAAGCAATATCAGCTCCAGCTCCACCCTGAAACTGAGTTTAAACAGAGGATGGATTTTTGAGTCACTGTATGTAATGTATGATAAGGAAGAACTAGATGATATTTTTATACCATCATTCAGAATACAACTTATCAATGGTCATCCTAAATTCAAATATCATCAACTTTAAGTTACAAAACCCACACATTGTGTTTCTGATAACCACTCGGAGTACAAATAAACAAACACGCCAACTTTATTAATCAGAACATTTGAGAGGCCTGGAAACTCTCCCAATTCAGAGGTAATCCTCCAAAATGCTGACAAATTCCACATTTCCCTAATTTCACACAACACACCAATATATAATGACAGAAAATAACTCACTCACATAACATAACTAATTACATTTTTTACGCTTAATAAAATTCCTAACAGTTTCCCAATGAAAAACACCTTCATGGTTATTTCAAAACCCTAACAATTTTGTCCGTTATAAGAAGCAGTCTTAAACGTTAGTCCAGAGCCAAGTCGAAAGACAAACATTAATATCTTCTAAGTAACTCTAGAATAAAGGAGTTAACAAATGAATTGTTGATAGACAATGGAATTGTTGTGATTTAAAATTAAAAATGATGAAAAAAAATAGACGGGATTACCTGATGCATGCCATAAGGGTCAGGGTATGCGCTTCCTCCGTATACTACATCAGGATGACCATAAGTTGGAGCATAACTAGGAACTGCATATAAGAAAGTTCATGCAAAGAGAGTATCAAAAAATGATATGAATTACCAAATACGCTGGAGATGTAATTTATTTCCCCTTTAGGATAAATGTAAAGAAGACTTGCAAGGATTTGTTACGGCTGCTGCAGCCCTTGCTCTCTTCTCTGCATTTGCCAGCTCGGCATGCAATTTCTCAACCTCCTGAGACATGGCAATCATACCCTTTTCCATTGCGTGACTTTGCTCTAGGTTACTAGCGTGTGTCCTTTTCTCAAACTCAATAGCAGCCCTGCCCAGATCCAAAAAAGATAGCAAGAGATAATTCCCGAGTCTCAACAACACTCCTGAAATAAATGGAATATCATAGAACATTGCTTACTTATAAAATTTGCCCATACCCATCCCTTTTTCCCACCAGACTGTAAATTTCCTTTAACTTTTTGCAATCAACAAGCAAGAGAGGACATTGGAGCTGCCTATTGAACATAATGAAATTGATGTACATCTATAATCATCAAATGATTCTAGTGTTTCTTGTTAATAAAAAACAAAATCTTAGATTCTGATGGTTCAAACAACTATATGGTTATTTAACAGAATTTTGGCAAGGCTGAAAATAGTAGAGGCTCTAGGATTCAATCAGACATGTTTTGCACCATGTACTGAGATATTATAAGACCTTTACTTGATCAGACAGTCTTGACAAGAATAATTAGCACATTCCCGAGGTACAACTAAGTGAAAATTGCTACTATTTGAGGAATCCAATCGACAATGCCGATAAATATCCTCAAAGCAGCCCATTTTCACATATACAGAATCATAGATGGGACTTGAAAGCAAGTGACATTTGAATTGGGGTGTCACTTCTTTCCAGCCATAGAAAATATAGAATGAAATTAACTATAACTAAATGGAAATAATTTAGATAGTGAAATCAACCATCCCAAACAAAACAATGTTTCGAGACAATGAAAGGCAAGACACTCAAAGCACTAAGAATTCACATTTGATATCTTGTTTACTGGTATGGTACCGCATTCAAAAAACAAACTACTAAATTCAAATTCATTGAGTATTGTTAAATCGCCACTAAACCCAAAAGCTAAAACTCTAAGGCCAAGAGAAATTTAATCTTTTAAAATATTTCAGACGCTGACAAGTATCTCATCTCAACCATTAAGACCGTACAGATGTTATGATAAAACAACCAAATCCTAAAACAAACAAAATTTAGGGACAATGAAACCACACACAATATAATAACAACATAACAAAAGAAGAAATCCAATGGGGTCTGGGAAAATCAGAATTTTACCTTCCCCTTTGAATTTCATGAAGCATACTATCAATCTCAGCTTTAATAGACGGCAAATGCTTGGAATCCGAAGAGGATTTCGCAAAATTGGTACGAACAACTTCCAACTCAACAGTCAATTCCTGTTTCACCGCTTTCAACTTCTGTACATTTGCCCGCACCTGAACAAGCTCAGCCATCATCGCATCCATGGCCCTAACCTCAGAGTCTAATTTCAACGATTTCTCATAAACTTCCCTAACCTCATCATCTCTCTCCGCCTTAACTTGAGCTGCGGCGGAGGAAAGATGACGGAGCTCTTGTTCAGTGGCGGCGAGTTCTTGTTCGAGAGCAACGTGAGTGGCGGCGAGGCGTTGATTATCGGAGAGGAGGGTTTGGATTTCACGATGCTGTGAAGAAATTCGATCTTCGAGAAGGATGGTTTGGTGGATTCTGGAAGAAATGCGATGGTCGTCGTTAGGGATTTCGCGTCGTTTAGAGGAATTTGAATGGTGATTTCGTCCCGCCATGGATGGGGAATTTGATTTCTGCCCTATCAGGAGTAGAAGCAGAGACTTTAGAGAGAGAGAGAGAGGGAATTTGGTCGCCGTTTGCCGGAACTGAGCTGATAATGGATATTGAGTTTGGTTTGACAAAGCACATTTCTTAGTGGACTTAAAAGGACAAATATGAGCCCACCTTAGATATATACAAATAGGGGTGAACATGGGCGGGGTCGGGGTATCCGTTTAAACTGAAAATGGGCACCCTAACTCTGCCTCATTTAACATTTACCCCCGACCCAACTTCATTTAATTGTCGGGGTCAGGGTGGAGTGAGGTGGGTTTGAGGCATTATTGGGGTGCAAATAGATTTTTTGTTTAATTAGGGTTGAGTTATAATTGAGGTTGGGTTGTAAACGAGGTATAAACGAGTTTTGAGGAAAAAAATACATAGGATTAAGATTATGAGAAAGAGAAACCGAAAAAAAAAATCTTAATCGGGGTTGGGGTTCTGATGGGGTCAAATCCCATCACCCGACCTTGCCCCGTTAGATAAATGGGTCATGGTTGGTTGCTCACCCTGACCTTTACGCTGAATACACACTTAAATAGGGCGGGGTGGGGCAGGTTCACGGGGTAACATGGTGCTTGTTCACCCTATATAAAATGGTTTAAAACCTATTTTAATAATATTATTATTTCATTTGTAATGTTTTATTATTTATAATGTGTGTAATTTTATTCTATTATGCAATGAAGTTTCACACTCGGTTTTTCTGTTGAGATTTTTTGTTATGATCTCAAACACTAACCAAGTCCTTGCGAGTTATGGAGAAATTACAACACGTACATTATTGCATGGAATAACCTAACTAAACCAGAACTAGGATACTAACCAAGTCCTATCGACCTTCTACACATAGGCCTTACTTATGATGAGGGGTAACCTATTTGAACTAAGTGTAATTATCTTCACCATTTTATTTATATATTATTTCCTTCGCTATACTTCAAACTATAAATCCAACCAACCTATTAATATCCCGTCGTATATTAAAACCCAGTGTTATATGAGTTTTTTTTAAAATATAATTGTCACCAGAATTATCCAATAACCAATAAAGAACATAAAACACGAGTGATAAAAGGAGATGATTGAAACAAAATATTAATTCAAAAAATAAAGGGATTGCAATTCAAAAAAAAAGAGAGAAAATTTGATGCCAAGATAGGCTTTAAAACACATTTCAAAAAAAAAAAAAAAAAAGATAGGCTTTAAAACTATATAAATATCCACACGAAAATAAAGATTTTGAAATTTGGAGAACGTTACCCGCCAATTAACAGATGTCTTATTCGATTGTAGAGAAACTCTCTCTCGTTCGCTCCCGTCTCAGAAGCCGAAGGTCTTCCTCTTGCTCTTCCTCTTCTGTTCTTTCTTACAATTCTTACGAATTTCAATCGCTTTATCTCCATCTACGCTTTACGATATTATCAAATTCTCCACAGATTCGATGATTCTACTCTTCAAATTATCGAATCCGTTTCAGTTTCCAAAGACTTGAAATCGTTGATGGAAATTAAATCCAGCTTAAAAGATTTACTCAGATCTGAATCTCTGTTTGTAATTCGTGAAATCGCTGAGAAAACTGATTATCAGAAGCTTCTTGTCCTTGAATTTCTTGTTCGAGCTTTCGCTCTTGTAGGAGATACTGAGGCGAGTTTTTTTTTATTATTATTATTCTCAGTTTTCTATTAGATTATAGAAGCTTCATTAGTAGATTTGTTCTATTCTTTGTATTTTTTATTGAATCTATATAGATGATTTCTTGATTAAACGTTTAGTAACTTTGATTATTGTGTAAACTCTGGTTCTTCTTAATTAAGGTTTCGTTATTTAGAACATCGGTACCGTATTTTCACGATAAAAATGTGCTAGTTATTGAACTTTTTGTTTCTGGACGATAATTAGGTTTGGTGAAAGATTAATATCCTTATATTTTATAGTCAGCTTTAACTGTCTGGTTGTAATCTGATACTACTATGTTAAATGATGATTTTGTTCACAGATGAGATCAATTTCAATAAACTATCTCTCTAAGCTGAAATGCTATTTTTCTTGCCCTTAGAGTTGTTTAGCTTTGAGATACGAGGCCTTGAATTTTCGAGAATTGAAGTCATTGAATCAGCAATGGCTTCAAGTTTCGCATGTGGAATGGTTAAATTTCGCTGAGGATTCATCACAAGCTGGTTTTTTTCCCATTGCTGTAAAGGTTAGATTACATCTTCTGTTTACAAGAACTGCTTAAGATTTCATCGAGCTTTTAGAGAGACTTATCTTTCCAATAGTAGTTAGTTAATTATATTAAGTGCATTGGAGGACTTGTATATTGAGAGATATGAACCAATTAAATCTATAATGAGATGTTCAATGAGATCGCTTCTATTAAATGTTTAGTCAATAAATATAGCATGTTAACAAATATTCATGAATTTTGAGATGATATTAATTTAGCTCGGACTTATCCTGAATAAATTTCTTTGTTATACATGTCAAGGATGTTATCATCGATGGTTAGAACTCGATGTTCTCTCTTGTTTTACAGATTGGACATTTTTTCTTAGAACTGCTCTATTTGATCAACATCAAGTTTGAGAATATATAGGATCAATTTGTTGAGAAGTTTTAACTTGCCTATAGGTTTATGGATTCTGCAACTTCAATGAATTATAGAGCGTTTTCCTTACATTCAGTGTTGTCGATGACATAGCAACACTTTCTCTCAAGTCTTGCCACAAGTCAAGTCATTATAAATGATAGAACAGGGAATGGCTATTTGTAGGCATACTCCCGCCCTTCAATCAGGTCGAGTTGGATTTGATATTCAAATCTAACCTGAATGTGTGGCACTGTTTTCCACCGTAGCTAAGACACTATCAGTTCTTCAGATTATTTTTCCATCTCTGATGTGTATTTTGGTTCTGAATGCTTTAGTTTTCACTTACAGTTCCTTTCCAAAAATCAATTTCTACATATTTTTTCCTTGCCAGGCGTATGAACATGCACTGTCATGCCTTCAGCAGAGTGATACAGCAAACCTCACAACTGATGGTTCCTTCAATTGCATGGAAGTTATTGAAAAAATAAAGAGACTCAAAGACCATGCTCTGACATCATCTGCTTCCCATTCTGGTAACAATCTTTGTTGAGTTAAAAGACTGAAGATCAGATCCCTAAAATTGATTGCATACTTGTGTCCTCCTTGATTGGAAACAGGACAAATCTTGAAGTGTTTACTCTTTGTAGTTTCTAACCCCTTCCACTGTTCTTTATGGACCTATCATCCAACTCTTTGAAAATATTATCTTCAAATTTCTCATTTCCCATATTTTAACCAGATAAAATGAAAAAAATTGTCTCTTTCTGTTCTACTGCATGGCTTTTCCCATCATCTCATATTCATTAAAAAAAATAAAAAAAATTCAAAGCCTCTTTGCAGTCATCTGACTTATGCTGATTTTGTCTGATTATTTAGTTCAGGCTCTCTCATCTGAGTATTTGAAAAAGAGAGCAACTGAAAGGAATAGAAAGAATTCCACTTTCTGCAAAGAAACTCAGTACTCAGCAAGCACCCTATTCAGAAATGGAATAAAAAACCATAATGCAAGAAAGCTGCGTGAATACGGAGGCTCCATTTATACCCATCTGCCTGGATAAATGTTTCAGGTTAGTTTTGTGTGCAAGGGTAAAATGAAGCAATTGCTCTTTTTATCAGTTTGATAATTCTTTAAAACCATTTACTAGAGTGATTGTTCATGTTCCTCTTATCTGTGTAATAAATCTTTTATACCATATATCCATCATAATTTTTTTTAATGACAGTAGAACCAGCGGATGCTTACAGAATTCACTTGTGGCTATTCTCCCCACTGAAATTTATATAATAGAAGCACTACAAGCTATTTCACATAAGCCGTATATCTGCTAACATACCTGCTTTTGATAGGTTTAAGACATAAACCAAGGACCGAATTCTTCTTTCTTATAAGATAGTGTCACATTTCATTGGTTCTTCCACATGAATTTATTGCTCACCGCAAAGATTTGGCAGATGTTGTAGGGCTATATTCACCTCACCAGATTATAATTTCTTTGCATTTTCCCACAGTTCTTAATATTCTTTGTTGCTGGGGTGTTGGTGAATTTTCCATGATTAAAAATGTAAATGGGTGTTTCTCAACATAATATAGCTTTGTTTGGTCTGACAAGTTTACCATCAGTACTGCTACTGCATAATAATCCAGCTTCGAATTTTTATTATTTAACCATCCCTTGTTATTCACTCTCTCTCTCTCTCTCTCCAGCTGCCTCCAACTTCTTAACCTCCTCCGTAGTTGCCGCCTCCGCTGCAATTAGCTTCTCAAATGATGCATTGAACGATTATTTGGCCGTCTCACCATCGCGCAACACCAATTTCAGCAGGTAAACCATCTGAGCTTGCACTTGGAAACCCTGAAAAACCAACATGAGTACCTTTCACGACAAGCCGAATGAGAGAAATAAAACCTGGGTCGTGAACATTACCACAATAAACCGTACACGGGAGGAAGAGACCCAGTCCGAAGTCCTTCTACCCTCATCAGTTTCATTTCAGGTCGAGGATAGTCAGTAAAACGAGACAAACCCTTATACGAAGGGGGATCTTGTGAAGGAGCAGCAGGATGGGGAGAGCTGGTACCAAATGAGGAGGTAGGCGCGAAAGAAACGGACGCCGGACTTTTCACCTTACAAGTCCTCCTCTTCTCTCTGATGGGAGGTTGCGTTTCATCAATTGTAGCTTTCCTCTTCAAACGTGACGAAGAACGGACATCGAGCTCCTTGCTAATGGACAAAGAAAATGTTGATAGCTTCGAGTTCTTGGGCATATTGGGCCGTGGAAAATTCAATTTTAGACTCCCTCACCTTTTCCTAGCTACAAATGCAGAAATCATTCGGAGAACAAAAAGATTAAAAAAAAAACAAGATTCTACAATACCTTTAACTCATGGGAACGGATCTGAATGAAAAGAAACACAAAGTTCAGTCAGGATAAGTTTTTCTTCGCAGACAAAAGCTTCCCAGACAAACTGACCAATCTTCTCTAACTCAGTAGTCACAATTTATGTCTGAAGTCTTGATATCATATTTATTCAAAGTCTGAACTGCAAAGAGAAATGGAAAATAAGAAAAATTATTCAAAGAAATAAAAAAACAAGGTGTTCTCACAAGGTGGAACGAGAGCAGTTGGCAAGAAAAAGAGAAGAAACAGCCGAGAGAGAGATTGAGAGTGTTGGTGAAAAGTGCAATCTCGCCTCAGACTTTCAGCAGACAGTTTGGAGGTTCGTTTACCTTGGATCGAGCTGAAATTTGGTGAGCGTGTTCCCGGGACAAGGTATTTCAATCTGAACAGTGAAGATCCGGTTTCGAGTCTTCTAATATCAGATTGTATTGAGTAGAAGTGTGCCAGTTTTCTAAGCGAGGTTTCTCTAAGTTTCTCATTCATTGTTTGTCAAGATTACTCTTTATCTTGATGTTGTATGCTTCAGTATTATCTAGAGAGGACTTGTTGCACCCATTATTGATTATAATGGGGGGTTGTGACTTCCATCCGTTGTTTTTTTTCTTCTCCGCATTAGAGGGGTTTTTTCCACGTAAAAATTCTTGGTGTCATTTTATTGCTTTGCTATTATTCGTATTATAGTCTCCTATTAGATTCACACGAGAGAGATAATTTTTCTTTGATTGAATTCATGTTTATCCCAACAAACGTGTTGCTGCTCTGAGGATTGCATCTTTGCTCCCTTCTTCCCTTCTGATGAACCCCAAAAATTTTCCGTTGTTTATATGGTTTTTGGTGCTAGCAATGTCAGCAAGATTTTGTAGGTCTCTCTCACTCTCCTCCTTTTTTGAGGGGCTGTGGGGAATCCTATTCAGTTATTTCAAAATTGGGACAATTAGTTTATGAGAATTAGAAAATTGCATATTTGAAAATATCATGTAGGATGTTAGAGTATACTTGCTATGATAGCGTGTTAGCGAATAGACTATATTGTATCGAATGATCTAGTTGTATAAAAGAGATATATTGTTGATGGATGTGAGATAACTATGGAACTAAAATATACTCTTTAACACAGGAACTTCCAGTTCATCAAAGAGCAGATGTAGTCAGCAGCATGGTTTATGAAGCAAATGCCAGAATTCGAAACACAGTTTATGGGTGTGTTGGGACAATAGCTTTCCTTCAAAATCAACTCTCTCAGTCCAAATTCAACTAGCTGAAACTCAAGCAGAGTTGCTTAGCATTCAGATGCAGCAATCAACGACCCACATTCCCAGCAACCAAGATGAGAATTCACTTCCTTTATCTGATAATTTTAGCTTTAACAGTAGTATTGACTTTTCTGAATGCCAAGGCTTTGCATCTTCTATCTCCTTAATCCAAGAATATCCTCATAATTTAGAGTCTTCTTGGAGTTGATTTTTTATTTATTTTTACTTCTATGTAATTTATCATGTCTATTTTGCTCTCAAACAGACAAATAGATGAAGTACTTGGTTTCAATTTTAAATGAATATAACTCTTCATTATGTTTTAATCACATTTAGGCATAAAATAATTTGATTAACGTCGTTTCGTGTTGTCAAATCTTTGGGTTTTGGATACTAACCTCAAATTTGGTGATGTGAAATTATCTTGTCCAAGTTGATGGGCGTGAGGGGGAGATGGGTCCAAACTTAATTTCTTCAGGTTACACACCATTTAATGATCAATACGATCAGTTTTTTTTTCTTTTCTAGTTGATATATTTGATAGGAAATGAACAATAAAATGTATAGCTACGTTTAAGTATAATAGATTTTTACCACGTACGTTGCACGTGTTTTTGTCTAACTAGAAACTTTACAATTTAATTATGAGTATTCAATTTTTATTTGGATTTTTTTAAATATATACCATGTGTGTATCTCTGTCTAGATTGTAGAAAGGAAGACTTGACTTGAGTTGCTGATGGATGGGGAGAAAGGTGACTGATAAATGCCCACCAATTTCAAACATGTTTTGTGTGCACAAGCTTTTGCATAGGCATTTTTGGTCCCCCATCACAGCCCCACGAGTTGGTAAAAAAGACATAAGTGGGCTCCACTCACTACTTTCAAACTTGCAATTGTTCCCAATTCAATTCAATTGTGTTAGGATAGGAGAACGAACTTGTTATTTCAAAATTTCCACTAATATGATATTGTCTATTTTGTATTTAAACCCATATTAGTTTTCTTTTTTTGTTTGTTCTATCCAAAAGATCTCATATGAATGAGACACCGTTCTCACTTACTAAACCCAGATCATCTCCTATTCTAATTTATTAGGAGCAAACAAACTCTCACATTGGTTAGATCAATGAGTATTCGGATTTAAAGTAGATAATATCATACCAATATTATGGATTTTTGTTCGCATCACCAACAAGTTGCTTACAAACAATTGGCAAAGAAAGTGCCAATAGGAATGGGATAAGATGGCGCGTAGGGAATATGTAACATTCAAATTGACATGCAAGAGTAGGAAGTAGTATACAATATACACTAGAGAAGTAGAGAGAGTCAAATATACAATATACACTAGAGAAGTAGAGAGAGTCAAATTGACATGCAAGAGTAGGAAGTAGTATACAATATACACTAGAGAGAGAGAGAGAGAGAGAGAGAGAGAGAGAGAGAGAGAGAGAGAGAGAGAGAGAGAGAGAGAGAGAGAAATTGACATGCAAGAGTAGGAAGTAGTATACAATATACACTAGAGAGAGAGAGAGAGAGAGAGAGAGAGAGAGAGAGAGAGAGAGAGAGGGAGGGAGGGAGGGAGGGAGGGAGGGAGGGAGGGAGGGAGGGAGGGAGGGAGGGAGGGAGGGAGGGAGGGAGGAGGGGGAGGGAGGGAGAGAGAGAGAGAGAGAGAGAGAGAGAGAGAGAGAGAGAGAGAGAGAGAGAGAGAGAGAGAGAGAGGGGGAGAGAGAGAGAGAGAGAGAGAGAGAGAGGGGGAGAGAGAGAGAGAGAGAGAGAGAGAGAGAGAGAGAGAGAGAGAGAGAGAGAGAGATAGAGAGAGAGATGGGTTGGAGTTCATTCCTGAAGAGCCCAAAGAAAGAAGAACAAGAAGTTCCAGATATTAATATTGTAAATGGGGTTGTCATTTTGGATGATTTCGAAGGCTTTTTCGGTCTTGGGGATTTTCAACTTGATAACAATATGTATGATGCTCAACTCGAATGGGACTTCATGGATTTGAATGATTTTTCAATCACTGAAACAAACAAAAAGAAGGAAGAGGATGAAGAAGAAGAAGCATTTGGCAGTGTCCCAGAAGCTTGCTTCTTCAAGAAAGAGGAATTTTGTAGAAAGAATATAAGGACACAGAAATTTGCATTTGAGGAAGATGACTATGGATCAGTGGAGAATGTTTCACTGAACTTGAATTTGAATTATCAAGAAGTTTTGGATGCATGGTCTGGTCGTGGATCTCTTTGGGCTGATGAATCTTCTCTTAACAAATCAAGCTATGGTTCTTATGTAAGTTTTATAAACAATAACCCTCTTCTTTCTTTCTTTTTCCATTTTTTTTCTCTGTTAATTTTTCTGTGATTCAATTATATAAAAAGATGGGAGAAGTTCCAGTAATGGAGGAAGAAAGAACAAGAAGAGAAGCCTGTGTGTTAAGATATAAGGAAAAGCGCCAATCAAGATTGTTTTCCAAGAAGATAAGATACCAAGTTCGTAAACTCAATGCCGATAAAAGGCCCAGAATTAAGGTTAATACAACTTTCTTCCCATCTTTCTTTCTGATTTGAGGGATGTTTGGATTGCGGGTTTGTTTTGTGGTTTTCTACATTATATGAGTTATTACACAAACCCCGAGCTTTTTAAACCCGCAATTCAAACACTCCCTGGAGTTCAATTTTTTTGGTTAACTTTTTAGCTTGGTCTTTTGGTTATAGGGGCGATTTGTGAAGACAGTTTCCTGAAAGAAATATCTCAAAGAGAAGCGTCTTTCACTCAGCATCCCTTTTTTTTTGTTGTTCTCATCGAATATGCTTTCTTCATTCTCAAAATGAAAAATATCTGAACTTTTTTTTTTTTTTTTTGCTTTTTTGAACTCTCTGGAAAAGCAAAGAACTTTTATGGGCTTTCTTTGTCGTGGACCAAAAGTCCATCATTACATAAAGATATCATAAAAAGATACTAAAAATTGATCAATTTTTCGACTCTACAGCCATTCTTCAGTCTCTGTAAGTGAAAGAGAGTACGGAGATGCAGAGAAAACAAATTCTAGATCAAGAGATGACTCTTAATATAGAGAGAGGATTGTTGTTTTTTGTATTTCTCCACTCAAAATGCAGCAAAAAAGAACCCCAAAAGTTGTTTTTTCTTCTTCTTAATTTATATAAAAAAAAAAAAAGAATTTAGATTCTGAGATATTTTATTTGGGGGGGGGGGGGGGGACCCCACTTTTCCAAGCGTTTGGAAGGAAAAGGGTGAGATATTTTTAGGCAAAGAGCCTTTCTAGTCCTTTTCCTTGCGACCTTTTCTTTTGGTTTTCAATTTTAGGAATCCTACATAAAAAGAAAAACAAGCCAATGAATTTAGATTCTGAGATATTTTATCAGGGAATGTTAGGGTTAAGTTGGTTTGTTTTAGTGTACGAGATGAGAATTCGTTCTCCGCCCCAACTTCGACCCCGAACCAGATATTTTAATAATATATTATGTATTTTATTTACTTTTTATCTTTATTTATTGAAAAAAAAATATATAGTATGATTATATTAATTAATAAATTATAAAATGTTTAGTACTATGTTTTCTTTTCATCTTAAAAATGTATATTTTAAATATATATTTCATTTTTAAATAATAATTAAAATATAAAACGGGGAATCTCGAACCCTGAACGGGGAATCCTCAAACCCGCCCCGAGAATCCCCACTTTTCCAAGCGTTTGGAAGGAAAAGGGTGAGATATTTTTAGGCAAAGAGCCTTTCTAGTCCTTTTCCTTGCGACCTTTTCTTTTGGTTTTCAATTTTAGGAATCTGACATAAAAAGAAAAACAAGCCAATGAATTTAGAGTCTGAGATATTTTATTAGGGAATGTTAGGGTTAAGTGGGTTTGTTTTAGTGTACGAGATGAGAATTCATTCTCCGCCCCAACTCCGACCCCGAACCAGATATTTTAATAATATATTATGTATTTTATTTACTTTTTATCTTTATTTATTGAAAAAAAAATATATAGTATGATTATATTAATTAATAAATTATAAAATGTTTAGTACTATGTTTTCTTTTCATCTTAAAAATGTATATTTTAAATATATATTTCATTTTTAAATAATAATTAAAATATAAAACGGGGAATCTCGAACCCTGAACGGGGAATCCTCAAACCCGCCCCGAGAATCCCCACTTTTCCAAGCGTTTGGAAGGAAAAGGGTGAGATATTTTTAGGCAAAGAGCCTTTCTAGTCCTTTTCCTTGCGACCTTTTCTTTTGGTTTTCAATTTTAGGAATCTGACATAAAAAGAAAAACAAGCCAATGAATTTAGAGTCTGAGATATTTTATCAGGGAATGTTAGGGTTAAGTGGGTTTGTTTTAGTGTACGCGATGAGAATTCATTCTCCGCCCCAACTCCGACCCCGAACCAGATATTTTAATAATATATTATGTATTTTATTTACTTTTTATCTTTATTTATTGAAAAAAAAATATATAGTATGATTATATTAATTAATAAATTATAAAATGTTTAGTACTATGTTTTCTTTTCATCTTTAAAATGTATATTTTAAATATATATTTCATTTTTATATTCATTTTTAAATAATAATTAAAATATAAACGGGGAATCTCGAACCCTGAACGGGGAATCCTCAAACCCGCCCCAATTTTTTATTTGGAGATAGGGTAAGGTATGGGTATGAGGATTAAAAATTCACACGAGTTAGGGGATGAGAAATGCATTCCTGACCTGTCCCGTTTTCATCCCTAATACTCACATAGGTTTGAAAAGAAAAGAGGTGATTTGTTATTTTACTAATATTTTTTTTTCTTTTTTTAAGCTTTAGACATAATATAGGATGAAATGAATCATACACCTAGAAATTATTATAGGTATCTATCTAATTTTTGAGTTATTCTTGGACGTATTATTTTTCTTTTCCCTTTTTCACCCTTTCATCAACTATTGTTTGCACTATCATCTTCTATAATTTTAAATCATACATATTTACTCAAAATATCACCTATATTTTTTTAATTAATTTTTTCCAGTAATCCTAATGAAAAATTTTACATGACACATTAAATATTTAAGTATAAATTTTAAATATTTCAAATAATACCCCTGTAAAGATATTATTCTTATCACGTTAGTTTTTTTTTTTTAATTAAAACTTGAAAAAACTAACTTCAAGAGCAAAACATGTTTAAAAAAAATTAGGATATTTGTAAATCAAACTTTTGTAGTTTAAATAATTTGTAATTAATTATTTTTTTTCAACACACTTATTATAATGTCCCTTCCCAAAAATATCTTAGGAGGTCAACCACCATAGAAATTCTCAAGTAACAGCACAAAATATCATACATCTTCATAAAAATGGAGTTTTTATCCAGGAAATCGATCACCGGAAACTTAATCCACAAAATAGTGGTTCCTTTTCCAAGCCGTGGACACATCAACGCAATGATGAATCTCTACAAATTACGTCTTTAAAAAACAACCACTCGAGTCACTTTCATCGTTACTAAAGAATGGTTCGATTTCATCGGCTTTGATCCTAAACCCGACAATGTCCAGTTTGAAGTTCTAAAAAAACTTCATTTAGATATACAAATACTCACGAGTCATGTCTAACTATAAATCCCTAAAATGATAGTAATTTTACTTACAAATGGTATAAATTAAGGAATAATTACTAAAATAACATACTTTTAAACGCACTAATTATTGAAATGTCAAAACTTTTTAAAATTACTCAAATAACATAATTATAGTTTAATAAATTTATTGAAAAAAGTTTTAGAAAAACAACTAATAAATTTATTAAAAATAATCAAATAGCTCGATAAATTTTTGAACTTGACCTTATAAAAATGAAAAATAAACAAATTCATTAAGAATACTCATGAAAATTGAACTATAATTATGCTATTTGAGTAATTTTTAAAAAGTTCAAATGTTTTAGTAATTAGTATGCAAATTTATGCTATTTGAGACAAATTCTTATAAATTAAACCACTTATTAAAGTTTATGGTGTAAATTGATTCACTTATTAATGTGCAAGATTTAAATTGATTAGATTGAAAATTCAATGTTTAAATCGACTCACATGCAAAGTTAATTGATTTTATTTATTTATTATAATTATTATTATTTACTTATACCATAGGATGATTGGTTGAATTATCAAGCCATTGTACATTTCATATTGTTTAAATCCATTGTACTGTCAAAGGATTTGTTGAATTATTATTTTAAGCCATTAAATAATGAAAGGATGATTGGATGAAAGATTATAACCCCATTACATATTTCATATTGTTTTATTAATTATATTTGTAGAGATCCGTTATATTATTCTATTATGTCTTTCCCCTCTCTCTCACTCATTGGTCTGTGTCTTGAACAGAAAGGCCATCCATATTATTCTCGCTCTTAAACAATGGAAGAAAAAGAACTATTTCCCAAAGTTCACCAATCAATCTCAAGCTATGGAGTCTCATTCCCGAAAATCGATCACCGGAATTCACATAGTGGCGGTGCCCTATCCCGGCCATGGACAAATCAACGCTATGATAAATCTATGCAAATTACTGGCTTTAAGACAACCCGACATTCTCATAAACATTGTCGTCACTGAAGAGTGGCTCGGCATCATCGGCTCCGATACTAAATTGGATAATGTCCAGTTTGCTACAATCCCTAACGTTATCCCGTCGCAGAAGCTCGTGGCGGTTGACATCCGAGGTTTCAATGAAGCTGTATTGACAAAGATGGAAGCTCCTTTTGAGAAACTTATTGATAGGCTTGATCCAGTAGCTGCCATGATAGGAATAGAAGGGATATTCCAGTGGCCTCACTGTGGACAATGTCAGCTACCATTTTCATGATGCTTTACAGAACCAACATTTTAGCAAAACTTCGACAACTGCCTTCTAATTGGTTTGGTAAGTTTACTAATATTATGTAATTTAAATGTTTGTCATTTTTTTCTGAAAAAAAAAAGTCGTAATTGGGTTTTCTTTGAAGAAATTTCAACGTATAACACTTTTTTTTTTAGTAATTTTAAAAATAACAGATGTTTTGAAATATTTTAAAACTTAAAGTGAGATTCCACCCACTAATCTAATTCATAGATCTGAGAAATGTTATTTTTTAAAAAGTTCAAGAACTTTTGCTATTTTCGTAAATTTCAAATCTTAAAAATGTCATTAAAAAAACCTCTTAATGAGATTAAAAAAACAAGCAACCCAGCTCATCACGCATCATAATATTACATTTCATTTCGGGTAATGTGTTGTGGTTACTTAAAAATATTATATTTTATTTTGTATTTATTTTAATGGATTTGACATTTCATTCCAACACACTCACATTATTTTCACTATTCATTCCAATTCTCATACAATCCAAACACATTCTTCACAAACCCAGGCATCACAAACCCACACTTTCCTTTCTCAGGCATCACAAACCCAGACTTCCATTTTTCAAACCCTCGATCAAACACCTCTGATGTTAAGAACTTTGTATTATTGTATTATTGGTTATTAAGCACTAATAATATGAGATTTTTCTATTAGTTTATTTTTTACTTATAGTGGATGGACAAATTCCATTTTAATTAGATACTATGATTTTTTATTTTCATCTTATGACAACATGACCTGAATGAACCAACTCAACCCAACTTTCACGTTTTGATTTGGGTTCATTAAGGTATTCTTTGACAAGAACACATCGGTTGATATGTTTGGTTTGTCAATGTAGATCAAGTGAATGAAGAAGTGGATCAAATTTTAGGTCTTTCTTCAACACAAAAAGCAGATCTCCAGAAAGTGTTTCAAGAGAGCGATAATCGAGTGGTGCAAATTTCCATGGAATGTATATCCAAATTGTCAAAAACCCAGTATTTACTCTTCACCTCCTTCTTCAAGTATGAACCCGAAATCATAGAAACTTTGAAACAGGAATTTTCTATACCTGTGTTCACAATTGGTCCCACAATCCCTTATTTTGAACTTCAAACATGTAATAACAATGGCTACAACTATCAACAATGGTTAGATTCCCAACCTGCAGATTCTGTGTTGTACATTTCATTGGGAAGTTTTCTATCGGTCTCGGCTTCCCAAATGGACGAGATAGCTTCTGGGTTACGAAATAGTGGTGTTCGGTTCTTATGGGTGGCTCGAGGGGAAGCTGATAGGTTGAAGGAGAGTTGTGGTGAAAAGGGGATAGTTGTTTCATGGTGTGATCAATTGAAGGTTTTGTGTCATTCCTCAGTAGGTGGATTCTTGAGTCATTGTGGCTGGAATTCAACTATGGAAGCTGTTTTTGCGGTTTTGCTTGCTTTTCCTCTATTTTTTTTTATCAACATTCCAACAGTACTCGTATTGTCGAAGACTGGAAGATTGGGTGGAGGGTTAAGAGAACCAAGGTTGGAACTGAAACATTGGTTGTGAAAGAACAAATATCAGAGCTTGTCCAAAGGTTCATGGATTTCAACAACTCTGAGGGAAAGAAAATGAGGGATAGAACTAAAAAACTGAAAGAAATTTGTCACAGAACAATAGGGGAAGGTGGATCATCTTATAAAGATCTGGATGGATTTATAAGGAGTATTTCACAAAGTGTGAACAAATAGGATGGATTCCGTGTGTTCTAATTTGACTACTATTCAGAATTCTCGACCAAACCTTGCCCCCAAAAATGTTGGTTGGCTAATAATATGTGTTGAATCTACTAGTATTTTGATAGGATTGTTTGTGATAAGTGGATAATTAAGGGTATATTAGTCATTGTTGGGAGTTTGTTAGAAGGAATAATAATAAATATTGCTAGTTTGTAAGATTGGGTTTTATACATATTCAGGTGTTAAAGTTTGGTGAAAGATAGATAGCCCTCTCAAATGGTTATCAACCTTTTATTTCCTGAATTTCATTAATACAACACCGATCTATATCTTCTTACTTCTTCACTGCATTTTCTGGTTCTTAATACCATCTTAAAAAGTAAGGCATGTGTGATTAATCATTTATAAATATGACAAAGGTTTGAGGCAGAATTATGTAACAAAAGCAATTTCAAGTTTACAACAAGGATTTAAGGAACCCCAGTGGAAACTAAATATCATCTGAACCTTACTTGAGAAAATGATAGGATCATCATGTGCTCACAACCTGACCGACAACCACGGTGATGTCGTCAAGTTTTCCACCTGTTCAGACAAGAAAGAACGGACCTGAAAGTTAACATGATGTGAGTTAATGGGAAAAAAGGCTTCATTAAACTAGTAAAAACCATGCCTGTATGCTTCATTCCCACTATTTTCTTCCAGAAAGGAACATCATAACCCTGAAAAGAATTTAATGTAAAGACAAGAAACATAAGACTTCTATTGTAAGGAAGCTAATAGCACATACGCAGTAGGCCCACACTTATTAAAAGGATTAATGCTGCAAACGAATTGTACCTTTGATCGGGCTTCCAACGAGTAGGGTGACTCGAATGTTTTATCCATTGAATGGCTACTTGCAAGGTTAGCTAATGCATTTGCTAGCATTAAAAAAGAAATCAATCATGGTCAGGATCATTGCATGATTGAAGATTAATCTTCCAGCAGTTAAGTGGACCAGATACCACATACCGGCCTCACCAACTTCAACATATTTGTTTGTTATTGCAATAATCTCATGGTCAAAAACGTTATCAAAAAGTCCGTCTGAGGCATTACCACAACATCTCCCTCCATTAGCTCCACATTGCTAACCTGTTTGCAGTAATAAAATAAGATAATCTGTTTTCTATGACCACTGCACAATACGGATTTTAGACAGAAAAGGAAGTATTAAAGCAACCAAATAACTTGCTCTAAAAGATTTCCATAAAAGAAATGTCAACTCTTCAGTAAAGAAATTATCAATGATTTTCTTTCCGAAGATGATCGCAAATATAAAAACGGCTCGATTTCAACAAGTCGGTCTATATAATTCAAACATGTAAAAACCATAATTCATAATATCGTACGTACATTCATGCAAAAGATTTAAAAAAAATGCTTCTTTCATATTGATAAATACATTTTCTTCTACACACTATCACTGTTACTTCATTATTCACTTCGCATATTCTCATTTACATACAACTTGGTGGCTGCCAACGGGGACTATGAAGTAAGTAACACAGAAGCGTATAGAAAAATGAATCCAAAAACAGACACCATAAAGATTTAGTTGCGCTGCTATACTTCAAATAAATCGACATAGATACAGAAAAGCATCATACCGTGGCATCAAGAAATGTCTGGCCAACCTTTTCTGAGCTCAGTTGATATGGGCAGTCAAAAAAATGCTCTTGTGGGGATGTGGAAAATATAATTTGACCTAAAAGGAAACCGTATTTATGCTCATATAGAGAAATAAAGCTTGAGGTGTGGGAGATGGATGGAAAAGAAAATTAAAGAACGGTATTGATACCTAAAACCACGAATAATAAAAAGAAGCAATACCTTTACGAATGATCTTTAGTCCACAATCTCCAACATTAGCAATTTTCAGCATACCATTCCTCTCCATCATTGCAACAATTCTACCTAGCCCATTTAAAGCTAAGGTAAATAATACTACCCATTAAATCAAATATTTGCTGAACATAATGAATAAAACAGGTGCATGTTTATCGATAACATGAAGGTATTAAAAGAATTTTGATTGGATCGGAAGATTACACGGTAGCAGAACCAGTGGCAGAGGTAGCAGCATGTGCTTTCCTCAAAAGAATCTGAGGATCATAATTAACCTGCTTAATTAGCACATAACAGACTAGTTAATTACTGAAAGCTAAGATAGGAAGACAAAAGCACACTTTAAATGGGCCAAATTCTCAAGAATTAAAACCACAAAAGCAGTCGTTTGAGATGATAGTGATCGCTCCCCATCGCTCCCCATCAGATGTGAAGCATTCGCTAAAAACTCTCAAGGAAACAAAGAAGGATCCACATCTTCTTCAGCCCAACTAGCCAAGAAAAAGATTCAAGAACAATCATAATTTAACAATATATGAGTTACTTCTAATTTATCATTTTTCCCGATAATCTTATTTTTGAAACTTGACTATGATTTTAAAATAATGATAAAAAGAAAACGAAAAGAAACTGCCCATAAACAAACTAGTTTTTGAAAATAGAAAGCTAAAATCGAAAATTCGATTTTACCATACCCAGAGACACCATCAGCAACGACAATAACTCCTCCACGGTATCCGCTCACAAAATAAGCATCTTCCCCTCCTGTGAGTGCCTTCAAACACACAAGAAATTAAGGTTATTATCAGCTCAAAACAAGAAATTTAATTTGGCTCAATATGAAGAATGCTGCAATCACCTTTTTGGGGTGTGGAATAAGATGAGTTCCCACACACAACGACACCTCTGATCTATAGTAATCTGACATTCATATTAAACATTTAAGGTTAACCATTGATAATCACTTCACTCGAATACTGACATTCATAGTAAACCGACACGATAAAAAATCTGCTATATCAACAAATTCTTTATATATTTGCAAAAAATCCTTAGAGATAAAGGTAGAAATTGTGGACTTCAATAGTAATTCAATCATTTCATTTGGTGAAAAACATGTCGAATTTGTATAAATTTGTATATGATATTTAAGAAATTCAAAAGGAAAAACAACAAGCAATTAAGCAGAAACTGTAAAGATTGAATTCAGAAAAAAGAGAATGAGCATACTGAAGATGGATGAATTGGGATGGAGAACAAAATGATAAAGTGGGTTTCTTTGAAAAATGAGAAATGAGCGGATGAGAGTGACGAACTGAGGCTTGGAGAGCTACTGCCGCCATAACCCGGTTCCTCAAAACCAGAGCCTCCAACCGTTTTTTTTTCCTTTGAGTGAGGAAAAATCAGCTTTTACGGGATATCGTAAATTTCAATATTACGAATGATATTTGACTTTCTAATTCGATGGAGAGGATTAGGAACACCTGCTAACTTTCATATTCATTTTAACCAAAGCCCCGTTTGGTTAGTTGTATTATAAGATTTTCTTACAAGAGACATCTAATTCCATCGTATGATTATAAGAACCAAACAGGAGTTAAAAGATAAATAAGAATCGGGTGGTTTTAGTTAAATATAGCACTCTTCCTATAATTAGAAAATGATTCTTTGTAATTTCAAAACTATGCAATTTAACATATTTCCACTAATGTTGTTGTTCTTTTAGTCATAACTTACTTGTTTGAACTTTGATTTAGATGAATTTAGATGTTTTAGAATTCTCGTTTCGATCATTAGTTACTTCGAAACTTCAAAATTACTAATAAATGAAGATTTATCATCATCAAAACATTAAGTATGAATGAAGTTATAAACTCTTCTTTTATTTACCTATGTAATATTTTTATGAATCAAGTTTTATATCTTGTATTGACAATTTGGGTTTAATTGATATTTTTTATACAACTTGTGGGGAGTATCGGAATATAGAATTGTATAGTTATTTATACTTCCGTTATATAATTTTTTTCTTAGTTTAGGTTAGTTATGTATTTTATAAATTAGAATTTGTCTTAAATAGTATAAATTTGTATAACAATTACTAAAATATTACAACTTTTTTAAAAATTAATAAAATAGCATAATTAGAATTCAATATCGTGAGACATCACTTGTGGTAAAAATATTTTTTAAATTAAATGGATATCCAAGTAGCACCAGTGGTCTAGTGGTAGAATAGTACCCTGCCACGGTACAGACCCGGGTTCGATTCCCGGCTGGTGCATTTTTTTCTTTTGTAATTTTTTTTTTTTTTTTTTAATTTTCATTTTAAGCTTTCAATGGCTGATTTGATTGATCTCCATTGTCAGATCGATAGTAGTCGATGGCCCTAGCTAGCCCTAAACAAATTCGTCAGTCGGATAATGAATGCAAGCAACTTTGAATTCGTCCATTGTTTTTTCTCAAGGTCAAATTTTATTTCACATTCTTCATCTTAATCGCGGTTTAAGCTTTCTGTTCATTGGATTCAACTAACTTTTTGCAGATATCGCCAGCGAAAGTGATTCCGATACTAATTCCGCTGAAGGATCCGATTTCAGTAATTGTGGATGAATCTCCATCGGAAGACGAAAACTACGGCTCCGATCCGAACGGAAATCGAGTGATTCAAGAAGAAAATGGAGTATCGTCTCTCAGCTTGAACGACGATGGAGAGGAAGAGAGAGGCTTCTGACTCGGCGATAAGGATTGCTTTTAGAGAAGATGAGAATCGGAGAAACGCGCCGCTGTCACTGGAGAATGCGACGGGGATTATGGAGGCGTTTCGTTCGGATTGGGCGGGGATTGTAACGGAGGATTGAAAGGCAAGAAATTGTGGAAGGAAGGGGTAAGAGAAGAACTCATAATGGCAATGTGAATTGGGAATTCGATGGAAGAAAACTTGGAGTAAGAAAGATAAGAGAATCAGTTCATGATTGACAATTAGGGTTTTATATAGTTTTTAGGAATTGAATTGTGCCATCGTTTAGCGGAGTTTTCGAAGACAACCGTTGGAAAGATGTCATGAAAACCAACAAAACCGGCCAACTACCTCTTTACTAAACTTCTCTCATCTAAAAATCACTCATTTCAACTTAAGTATGAGTTTAGATGTTAACACGAGATCTAAATAAAAGCGTAAAATATTGTGTTTTATTTTTATTTGATTGTAATCTAGTTAAATAAATTTATGAAGAATGAATACATTAACAAAGGTGACATTTTGATACTCGGACAATTATGGGTTGTGTCGAACACTTGTTAGTTATATATTGAACGCTCATGAACATATGTCGAAAATTACTCGATATGAGTTTAATTATAAGAAAAAATAATGTATAGTATTATCAATATAAATATTATAGACTAAAATAAAATTTAATGTGAATAATTAAAATATACAAAAATATTATAATATATCTTTAAAATTATTCATTGTAATAAATATGTAATAGTTGTCAACATGATCATAACTCAACTAATTAGACATTTGCTCTCAGCCTTAGAGGTTGAAGCTTCGAATACCCAGTCCCATCTTTAAAAAAATAATATGTTTTTATCATGTTCTTATCCTAATTCTTTCGAAAATGTTGTATCATTGTGTTTGTGCTTTTTAGTTATAAATATATGTACCTCATAAATATATTTTATCCAATAAAAATAAAATATGTGTAAAGGTAAGGAGTTCATCTCGCGCAATAATTTACCTCAAAATTTCCTTCTCCAATATCACTAAATAACCACTAAACTTAAATTTAATGTTTTCAAAGTATCAAATTAAAAAAAAAAAAAAAAAAAGGCAAAGAAGAACTTTTTCCTTCTATATATATTTACTCCAGAAAAGAAATTACATCAATTTTAGAACTCAAGTCCAAATTGACTGTGATTGTTCTTTAATCTCCCTTTCTTGCAGTCAAGTAAGAGGCAGAAAAGGAAAAAAAAAAAGCAAAAAGATAAATTCTATCAATATTAACAACTGGATTCTATGTTACAAATATGCTGTACTGTACAACATCAATGAAAGTGAAGAACATTCACTGTAATGGGTATCAAAGTTTCAATTTCAGTGTTTTATATAATCAGCTTTGGTTGGAATTGATATCGGTAAGTTGTCACAGCTCCTTCTTTTGTGTTCTTTTCGTCGTTGTCGTAAACGGAACTGCTTCATGAGTTCATGAAATGTGATAATAATTCTTGCAGAAAAACAGGAAGCGGGCATAGGACAGATGATATGAGCTGTGGCCAAATCAAGCAAATGGGAAAACATAAGGCAGATTCCTGTCAAAACAAAGGTAAGAAATTATAAAATATAGTAATTGAACTTGCATGATATCTTGTTAAGGTTCTGGTTGTTTTTTTATTACAGTAATTAGAGAAGTGAGAATGGGAAACAAAGTGGAAAACTAAACAGAATATCTTTCTTTATGAAGTCATTTTTCAAATTTATCATTGATTACGTCTATTTATGATGTGATTGTTTGACAATTTACACGCTAAAACCCCATCCTAACTTCAAGATGCATCAAATGTTAGATAACTGACTCCACATATCTTCATAATGGTGTTAAGATAACGGACCCGTCATGTCTCCATATTACTATGTTATTAGCAGCAACGCTATCCGAGTATCATCAGGTTCTAGGGCTTGGATCTGCAATTGGGTGTTAATGATTGGTGGTAAGCTGGAAACGGGAAATCGGATTTATACTCTAGGCTTAAGTCCTCATTATCTATACTTATAAACCAATGATCTTCTCCTATTCAATCAATATAGGACTTAAGTCATATTCTTAACCTCAAAACAATCAAACCGATTTAATGTTGCAGGGAAATAATGGTGAGAAAGACAGAGACTCGGAATTTAATACGTGGCTATATATAGTTAACAACTTGAAGTTCACTAAAGCTCTCCCACTTGCTCCTGATAACTCTAGCTTTGCCGTCTCTGATTTCTAGTACCTAGTAAAAAAATTGGACATTAGACTGATTTTATATATGATGAAGAAGAATATTTAGGACGGCTTTCACAGAGCTCAACTATTACCATGATCAAATCATAGTTGATTAAATATTATGCAATCCAAGAATCCAAGTGCACAAGAAAACATAGCATCATGAAAGAGCCACTAGATGTATGGCACTGGCATACCTCGGGTCTCGAATTAAGGACTCCCCTAGACATCCCAACATCAACTCGCCAAATGCTACAATGGTATTTACTGTTAATAAAAAACAGAAAATTTTAAAGGACATTGTAAAAATGGTAAGTGAAATCCTTCAATAAAGACCGAAACAGTGTATAAAGCCTTTTTATAAAGATAAGAAAGTACCTAAAGCTAATTTTCAGAAGAAAAAACTGTAAAAAATCTTTCATTGCTCATAGTCATACCAATTTACCCCTGCACTTTGAGGAGTGTGACCTACCACCATAGCCTTGGCACCAACTGCTTCTAAAGTTTCTTCAAGAATTGAATTTATCTGTCGAGCAACAAAAAATTCGGATCAGAACATATAATATTAGCAAAACAAAATCTAAAAGAAGAATTGAGTAGTTTGCTGAGGCTTGAGGGTATTAAAGAAAAACTTCATCGAGTATAATCAACAACACTATCATAAGAAGAGGAATAGTTCAAGTGACATGGCTTGCCTGTTTAATTTCAAAGTCCTCCAAATCTGAATATTCTCTCGAGTATAATCGATTCCAGACAACACTATCATAGCCCCGTGTTGCAATAAAAGGAATGGGACTCTTACTACTTTCAGTTAGGCCCCTCATCCAATGAGATACCTCCCTGTTCATCCTCTCGATGCCATACGCAACTGCGGAAGGACCAATACTCCTGTCAGACATTTCAAATTTGAAAACAAAATAAAATGCCCTGCATTAATTTGAAAATAAAGACATAATTGCAAATTCTTGTAAATCCATCCTCTAAAGTTGAAAAATGATTGTCTAAATTCACATATAATATGCAAGACACTTTTTATCATAATGTGGCAACTGATCTTAAGAACTATGTTTGCAATTACCTCAAACCATGGGTATATTTTTAAATTGAGAGAGAGAGAGAGAGAGAGAAATCTATTTGAAATGCCACATAAACATGATGGTATGAAAAAAGGAGAATGTGTTTTGCCATTTCTCAAACCATATGGGTAGAAACAATCATTTTTCTACTCCGAGGAATATGTTCGCAATCACATTAAATTAATATTTTTCCTGAAATAAAAACATACTACAAAGCGAGTCATGGTATTTTTTTTTACCATGGTGAGGAAGAAGGCCACCATGACAGAAAACCCAGTCGTTAACTTTAAGTACAACAGCGTTTTGTGCTAACTCACACGCCAAAGGAAGAGGATCGATCTGGCAATCACCCCCTTTTGCCTCTGTCCAAAGATATGTGCATAATTTTCATCAAGAAAATCCATTTATCACAAGTTGAATGACACCATAGGGGATTTTAAAGTTGCTCCACTTATTAATTGTTATTTAGAAAGTAATCAAGCATGTGAAGATATAGTGTATGAAAACTAATTTTTCCCATACTTTCTACAACTCAAAAGTTGCCTACTCTTCTATAGTAAAGAATATGATAATATCAATATTTCATTTTCGAATATCAAAATTATCATTCGGTTTGGAAATAGTTCAATATTCTGATAAATTGGAGGTAACTATCCGAAGTACCAAACATTACCAGGTTTTAAGGTTATCAGTGATTCTAATTAAATATATAAAAAACAAACAAAATAAGATTGATAAAAACGATTTCTACCTTCACCAAATTCATTGGACCCCAATAATTTTGTGATTTCCTCTGATCTTTCCACCTTTCTGAGACTTGGATCCAACTAAGGAAGGCTTTTTCAAAGTGGTCTCTATAGTCTTCCAAGTATTCCATGAAGTTCAGACACTCATCGAAGGCCCCAGAATCAACATATCTGTAATCCCCTTCTACATTTATCGTCTCGTGATTCCCATTGACCTGGATGATTCAAAACGATAAAACAACTCGAAAATTGTCATAACTTGACAACTATTTTGAATTAATTTACATTTCCTATTTACACAATCAGTGAATGATGTTTGCAGCACAAACCTGAAAAACTGCGCCACCTCTGGCTCTTGCTTGAACATTCAATGACCGCAATAAAGATAATATAGCTATTTCTCCCCTCAGTCCAGTATATCTCCGAGCTGAATCAATACCTAAGCCAAAAACAAACAAAAAATATACCTTAAGTATGAGAATGATGAAAGGATACAAATCTAGAATAGAAACCATATTAGGGAGAGAAGAAAAAACGAAACAACTTCTCCAAGAATAAGCTTGATTAAAAAAAAGAAGGTTGGCACAGCCGTTAACAAATTGGGAAAAAAGAAGGTTAGAATATAGCTTTTCCCCGTTAACTTTTCAAAGTTCTATTTAAATCTATCACATTTTGATCAGTTCCAAATACAATTCTTATAACACAAAGTGCACCTGATAGAGTTCTTTGTAATTATATAATTGTGAGGGTGGAGGTTTAAACCCCACCGTCGTCAAAATCCCCTCCCCTCTATCGATTGTCTAAGAAAATACCATCCTTACCTTAAAACATGAGCTAGAATGTAATGAAAAAAAAAAATACCATACTTCGTTTTATTGACGACATGGATTTCGTGTTTTCGTTAGGAACGTAGATACTAATCAACAATCAAATGAATCGTTTCTTTTCGGGGAAGTTAACGTCGAGAACTAGAGTTAAAACACTTTAAAAATAAAAATGTAAACAAAAGAAACAAAGATATACCGTTTGTCCTCCAGTCCACAAGTCATGACTATCAGAACCCAAAACACCAGCCATCTCAAGTGTAAATCTAGCTTGCATAAGGTCTCCATGCAAATCCCCAACTGAAGAAATCAAATCAATAATTGAAGCATAATTAGAATTAATATTCATCAAATCAGTAAAAAATCAGAAATGCAAAAAGCAGAATTAACAAAAGAAAGAAAGAAAAGTAACCAGGAACAATTGGGCGGCCAGGAGCAGAAACAAAGGTGGGTGGATTTCCATGGGTTTTAAGCTCTGACTATTTAAAGAAGAAGGAAATGACAGAGAAAGTGAAGCCATTGCTGTTAGCTAATAGAAGAAGATGAGTAGTGGGCAAGTTAAGTAGAAGAATGAAATGAGAGTTCATTTTCTTATTCCCACCATTAAAATACAACACAGAAAACTGAAAGCCACTACACTTTTGTTTGTCCAACACCAAAACAGATTTACAACCACAATCTTTCTTTTCTTCTCCTTCCCGTTACTTTTTTTTTTTTTTTTTTAAGTTTTCTGGCTGAGGTTTTTATTTTTGGAACAATTATATAAATAGCCACTTTTTATCTTCTAATTTCGCGAATAGCCACTTTTTTATAACTTCCACTAAATAGCCACTAAAATAAATGAAAATACATTTTTACCCTCAAGTCAAATCAAATACATTTTTTTTTAAAATTTCTCTCTCGTCTCTCTTCTCCTCCCTTATCTCTCTTTTCTTTTCACGCACACATCACTTCTTCTTTTTTTTTTCTTTTTTTCCTTTCTCTCTCCTATCTCTTCTTCCGTGCATCCCTCCTTCTTTATTTATTTATTTTTTTAAATTAAATAACTCTCTACTTTTTCATAAATTTTTTAAATAAAATTTCCACTACAACAAAGTGTAGTATTCTTGACACTTGATATTTATAAATTCATACTTAACTAAATAGTTTGTTTGTTGGTGCATGTGCAGAGGTACCAACTGTACTTTTGTGATTTTGGTACGTCGTATGCATCTGCAAATGATGAACATTTACAAATAAACTATTTGGTACTCATTGTACCAAATAATTTAATGTAACTCATATATTTGGTGCAATGCGTAACACAAAACTCCTAACAATCCTAAACACATAACTACTCGTGTTTTCTTAAACAGTCATGCTCAAAATATTTTGAAAAAAAGTGCAAACCCTAAACAATAAACACACGGAAATACTCGTATTTTCTAAAATATTCATACTTAACTAAATGGTTCGTTTGTTGGTGCATGTGCAGAGGTACCAATTGTACTATTGTGATTTTGGTACGTCGTATACATCTGCAAATGATGAACATTTACTAATAAACTATTCGGTACTCACTGTACCAAATAATTTAATGTACCTTATATATTTGGTGCAATGCGTAACACAAGACTCCTAACAATCTTAAACACATAACTACTCGTGTTTTCTTAAGCAACCATGCTCAAAATATTTTGAAAAAAAGTGCATAACTTCAAACTCAGATTTTAGAAACATTTTGGAAAAATGTGCATAACATCCTAAGAAAGACTCACCAACAGTATTGGAATAAACAAAAGGTACAAACCAATCCTAGATTCTCATGTATCTCACCTACCAGCCACTTTAGCCTTGTCAAATCAAACTCAGACAAATCATTTCGTTTATATGGTATGAAATCAGACGAAAAAGCATTAAGGAGGCCATCTACTCTAAAATTCAGTATGGTGGCTATATACTGAAATCAGGGATGCAAATGTGGCCATAGGCTCAATTAACTCTTAGAAAAACTACACTGGTATCATTGATTTAAAAGATAATATTCGCTTGCATCAAAAAGACAATATTGCCAACATGAGCAACTCAATTGGTTAGACACCTGATTACTTCTCATGAGGTCGAAGGTTCGTTTCTCCTCTCTCCAAATTTATTGTTATACAAACCAGCTCTTACATTATTATCTAGCTAGAAAGCTTAAGACTTACCATGCATATCTTTATACCTTGGAATAATAATAACTATACTTATTATTTAAGGAAATAGATAGTCAAGCATTAAGAAACAGATGTAACTTAAATCCCCTAGTATTTCAATCTAGACAAAAAAAAAAATCATCTTCCAACTTCTTCAAGACTTACGAACATCATCACCTTCATCTCGATCAAAATAATCTTCCAACTTCCGGACAACCACAGTCTCCTCTTTATAGTCCCGACTTTCATCAAGTAAAGTCAATAACCGCCTCTTCTTCTATGCGATCGGGGTAGGCGGTGGAGATACTGACTTTGATCTCCCAGAATTACGAAGACCATCACCTTCATCTCGATCAAAATCATATTCCAACTTCTTCACAACCTCACTCCTCTTTATATTCCAAAATTTCATCGAGTAAAGCGAATAACCGCCTTATCTTCAATGCGATCAGGGTTTATTTTGCATTCTGGGTTTTATTTGTTCATATATAGATGGAATAATGACTAAGGGGGTCATGGCCCCCAAAACATTTGCTATTTTTAGTTATTAATATTATGTATGTGGTGTCATTTGTAATTTTTAGTTTTTATTTATAGATATTTGTATGCATATATATGTATGCATGTATATATTGTGCTACTATTGAAAATTTTATAACTTTCACTATTTTTTTTTTAAATATCAATTCATAAATTCTATTTTGTACTTTGTTTCTTTTATTTATTTATTTTGTTCAAAATTGAGATTTTTTTAAAAAATAAGATTAAAAGCCGCGTGATATATAGTAAAAATTGTGATTAACTCTTTAAATATTGATATAATATAGATAATAATTTGTTTACATTATTAATATTCAAATACAATTTTAGTTTCTTAATTATTTAGTTGGTTTTTTTTAAAAAAAAATACCTTTTAATCTTTATCTTTATTTTATGTTGTAAATATATATCTTGAAATAATTCAAATTTGATGCCGTATTTAGGAACCATTTTATGATGCACGTCAATATTTATTTTATCTCTGCATGTATATTCCGTTGAGGAAATACAAACACATCCATTAGAACATGTTTTTCTTCCCTGCCACATTAATTTTAAGATAAATTAGTATTTAGTTTTAGTACATGAGATTTTCATTTTTGATATACTATTATTAATGCGTCTATGAATTTACTCTCAAAGTTGAAAAGCATTAACAAATAAAATCAAAAGTGTTATAGTATGATTTATATAGTGTATATGCGCAAGTTTTAGGGTTCATTAATCAATTGTCCTAGGTTCTAATTTTACACTTTTTTTAATAGGACACTCTTGTATTTTTGCCTATTGTAGTTTTAGAGAATAAAAGTGTGTAATATTCTTTTTTTTTTTTTATCTTGACTTGTTTAATTTATTTAATAATAAAGACTTTAATAGCGATCATTTTTTTTTTCTTTTTTTTTTTTTTGCAGAAAGTTTGAAAAAAGAGAGGTAGTGACCAAAATACCAACATCTTTCACGAATGCTTGTATTGTTGGTATGCTTCCATAATCTTTCTTTGTGTTCTCTTGATTAATTTTAAAGACTTCCTAGTTATATATAGTTGTAAGGTTTATGAAATTGATGATTTATTGATATAGAATTAAAACTAGTGAACGTTTTTATGGTCTATAATAAATGAACAAACAATCACTCTTTATTTTCTATAATTTATTTTCAGGTACTATGAATAATTGGAGAACATTGTTGGGAAGCTGCTTTTTACTTTGGTCATAGATTGTGTTATTTGTTTACCTTTATAAATTTATATTTGTATTAATATTTTAATAATGAGTTATAAGAAGTTTAGAATTTTAAATATTGTATTCTTATTTTTTTTTTTTTAAAGTTTGGCATTTTTTGCCTTGTTGGAATTGTTTCTTTTTAATAACATAATGAAAATGAGTTTTGTAGCAGGTTTACGAGGCTGGCTATGGATAAAAAACTAATATATATATTTTTATACTGCTAAAGGTTTCGTTGACTCTTTTAATTTGTCAAGTATTAATAATTTTTTACCAATTAAAAAGGTCATGATATGTTCATTAAACTTGACACATAAAATATGTCATTATAAATGATAACTTGAACCTTGAAAAGGGTCAAGAATAAAAAAAACTTGACTCTTTTACCAAGTCAAGTGAAATCATTATTCTTGACCCTCAAACTTTTCTTGACGGTCACATATTTGACACTCGAAAAAGGGTCTAGTTTGTGATTCTTGACCCTTTTTAATAGTCAAGTATCAACTATTTTGTTGTAGTGTTCCCTCCCATTTTCCTCCCCATTTTCTTCTATATATTAGATTTTCCCCATCCATCCCTCATTTTTTTCTTTCATTTTTTCATTTTTCTCTCATCTCTTCTTCCTTCTCTCCCTCATTTCTTTATCTATTCCCAAACCTCCATTGATTATCTTATTCTTTCTCTTTTCTTTTCAAAAATCTACCATTTTTATCTTCTACAAATGTTTATGTTACAAACTTCCTACACTTTTTTAATTTACTATCTCTCTCCTTAATTTATTCTCATTCTCATTTTTTTCATAAATATTTTTCACGTTTTTCTTCCGAATCTCGAAGATCTAAACCAAAAATAGCATGGATTTGACGAAATTTTTTTTTTTTTAAGTGTTTTAGTTTGATTTACGTCTTTTGTTGTTTTATATAGTATACATAATTTCTTAATACTGCTTTCTGTTATATATGTAATATATGTGATATACATTTTTTTGCAATATACGTAATATACATATTTTGTCTCTCGTCTGTTTCTGTTTTGCTTAATGTACA